>OZ007590.1:37653431-39000931 GCA_963931845.1 Maratus michaelseni | reverse complement strand
ATAACAGAGTTGATTTTATATGTTTTTTGTGAATTATTCTAAATTTTTTAAGAGTGGATGCAGAGATTAAGACCACCATTGATTTAAAAAAAAAAAAAAGGGAATTGAATGAGACTTTTGCAATTTAAAATATTTTTACTGTACTTTTTGAATTTGAAATTGTTGTTTTGTGTCAAATTGATCCCATATGTATTTTATAACCAAATACCAAGGTGAATGTGGACGATAGGATAGGGTTGCTTAATTTTATATGTTGCATATTTCTTATATATTATTGTTATGCGTACTTTTTATGAGCGTATATTTTGGTAATATTTTGACGCACTTGGTAGGATTTGATTTAATCTTATTGTATTGTTTCATATTTGTGGGAAAGATAATTTCTAATTTTATACTTTAAAAATGTCGGAGCTTAAATATTTTAGGAAAGCTGATTTGCAAACGTTAGCTTACGAATTTGAGGTCATTTTAGAGGAAAATGATACTGTACCGAAAATTATAAAAAAAATAGAGTCGTCAGAAGGATTTGATAAAGAGCTAGCCTTAGCGCAGATTAAACTTATAGAAAAAGATAGGGAAAATAAATTATTGGCAGATAAGGAAGAAAAAGAGCGGGAACATGAGTTAGCTAGGTTAAAAGCGACGCAAGAGTCAGATGACCGGAGTACCGCATCTAGTAGCATCTCAGTTAGAACGAATCATTTACCCCTAAAAACAATTATGCATCGCTTTGATGAAAAGAATTCGGATATTTCGTTGTTTTTGAATTTATTCGAGAGACAGGCAAAAAAATGTAATCTAAATTCGGATGAGTTGGTGACGAATTTACTATCATTATTACCTGTGGGAATGGCCGAGCTAATTTTGAGAGAACCCGAAGACAAAATTGATGATTTTCAATATGTGAAAGAAAAATTGTTAGAACGATATCGTTTGAATGCAGAGACGTACAGACAAAAATTTAGTCAGCATCCCCGAAATCCTAATTCAGTTTGGAAGGACCTGATCTTTGAACTTAATAGTTTTTTAGAAGGATGGCTGTCATGCTTACAAGTTTCGGATTTTGAGGGTTTGAAAAATTTGCTTGTCACGGACCAAATCAAACGGAGAGCGTCTCCAGAAATGCGCGAACATTTTATAGATAACTGGGCAGAGATTAAAAACCCGGAAGAATTAGTAAGGCTTTTAGATGCGTACGAGGCAATCAAGCGCCCGTCAAAAAAAACTTGGAATACGAAACTCCCTTTAGAGAAGAATTTTGAAAGACCCAAGACTTTTGAAAATGGGCGAAACCGTAACAGAAATCCGGAGACTAACTTTAACTGGAGGGATCGCGATGATCATAAAGAAAGGGAAAGGGTTTACGAAAAAAGGCGAGAAGTTAAGTGTCATGCGTGTTTTCGAAGCGGGCACTACAAAGTAGATTGTCCGGAGATTAAAAAGAGAGATGTTGCGCGGGTCAGTCACTTAATAAGTAAGCCGACACTTGAAGAAACCTTCTCCCCTTATTTGAGCAAAATATTAGTGAATGGAATTCAGGCAACTGCCTTAACGGACAGTGGGAGCCAGATAGATTTGGTCCCGCACCATTTAGTCAGTCAAGATAATTTGAATGGAGATCATGTTTGGATTAAAACCCCGGTGGACAGGAAATTGTACTGCTTACCTATAGCAGAAGTCACTTTAGAAATTGAAGGTGTAGGAATCATTGAAACCAAGGCAGGAGTAAATAATAGCGATTCAGACATGGATTATTATTTGTTGGGTAATCGCACTCAGAAATTGTTAGAACAGGCGAAGAAAAAACCCGAATTGATGAATGCAGTTTTGAGACGCGCTCAAACGAGGGAAAAGGGTGGCCCAGCTCCGAATCCGGTAAATAAACAAATTATGATTTCCGAGGAAGAAAAAGAAGAGGATATTTCTAGCGGGAATGTGGAAGCGGAAACTTTGAATTCCGAGGAAGAAAAAGAAGGGGGAATTTTTCGCGAGTGCAGTGAAGCGGAAGCGTTGAATTCAAAACTAGAGGGTGAAAACCTAGAAAACCCTATTGAACTGGTCAGTGTGGATAAGGGATTATCGCCTTTGCCGATATGTGAGGAATCTTCGATCTTAGCAAACATTGAAAATGGTTAGTAAAATGGAAAATGACAGGTATCCATCTCTCGAAGAGATTAGAGGGAAAGGGGAAATTGAAGAAACGCATTGTAATGCAGGAGATTCTTTAATAGTGGCAAAAGCCAGAGATAATCGTATGAGTGGGGGAATGCGGGTGCCTGTCCCATTGCATTATAGAGTGGATATATTTGGCGCGTGCCTAGAAAAAGTGTCATTACACTTAGGGAAAGGGAAAGTTAAAGGAAATGTGTCAAAATACTTGGACCTTGGGAAAAGATTGATAAGCGATTTAACTACCGCATTTCTAAAAAGGTTCGGTGTTAAATTGAAAAATCCGAGAGTGTGTCGCACAATAAGCGATAGTATTGCATGTTGGCATCGAAAAGTTAGAAAGCTTTTGAAAGCGTTAGTATTTGGAGAATGGATAAGAGAAACGGAGGAAAATAAATTCGTGAAGGGATGTGTGTTTAATCTCACGAACAGGTTAAAAAGAGGTCGAGTTTTAGCCATTGAAAATGTGTCAGAAAAACGAGAAAAGAGGAAATTTTGGTTTGACAGAAAGGCGGTAAAACGGAAGCTTAATGTGAAAGATGAGGTTTTAGTTTTAACTACCAGAAAGCCAAATAAAATGTCAGATAGTCGGATAGGGCCGGGAAGAAAGGAGTCAATAATTACGGAAACAAATTGTATTGTGAATGTTCCTGGGAGGCGACAGAAATCCCAGATTTCTCACGTGAGTTTAGTAAAGCCTTACAAAAAACGGGTGGAGTTAGCAGATATCTTAACGCGGGAAATAAACGCACTTAAGAATTTCTGTTTACCGTATCTAGATGATATGGCGATTTTTTCAGATAGTTGGGAGGACCATATGCGTCATCTAGAAATAGTATTAAAAAGGGTTAATGACGCGAAACTAAAAATCAAATTGGCGAAATGCAAGTTCGCTCAGAAAACCGTAAAATATCTTGGGCATATTGTAGGTGAGGGTAGACGGAGGCCAGCTGAGGCGAAAGTAAGGGCAATTAAGGAATTACCGGTTCCGAAATCGAAAACTGAAATTCGTAGATGTTTGGGAATGGCTGGATATTATTCCCGGTACATAAAAGATTATGCAGTGATTGTAGAACCATTAACGAGGGCGCTTAAAGGGAAAAATAAAAAAGAAAAGATTGCATGGAGCGACGAAATGGGAAAAGCCTTTGAGACTTTGAAAATGAAGCTTACTGAAGAACCGGTGCTTTACGCTCCTAATTTTCAGAAAGAATTCATTGTACAAACTGATGCTAGTGACTTAGGTATTGGCGTGGTTTTGGCTCAAAGAGAGGGATCGGAAGAGCACCCCATAATATATTTAAGTCGAAAATTTACTGATAGTGAGAAAAGTTTCTGCGCCACTGAAAGAGAGTGTGCAGGGATTATTTTTGCGATAAAAAAGTTAAGGCATTATATTGATGGACAAAACTTTTCTATCGAAACCGATCACAATCCTTTGGTGTTTCTAAAAAGAAATTCTGGAAATAATCCCAGATTATTAAGGTGGTCCTTAGCTCTGCAACCTTATAATTATGCCATTTCTCATCGCGCAGGCAAAGACATTCCGCATGTTGATTGTCTGAGTCGAGTTTAAGGAGATTTCTTGATAAACTTTTGTATATAATTATTTTAAGATTTTTTATTTTTTATTTTTTATTTCACTGTGTTTTATTTCATTCTATGTTCATGATTTCTTATCAGAGCGCGAAAAAAAAAAAAGGAAGGTAGTATTATCTTATTCATGTATGTTTTATTTCTTGCCACTCTGATGTAATTTGAGCTTGCAATTCTTTATCCGACTCTTAGAGATTCTTAGTGTTTCACCCTTAAGAATCGTTTGAGGAGGAGGTGCTGTAAAGAATTTGAGCTTCGACATCCAGCTGCACTATGTGTCATTCTAGCATTTCCTGTGAGTGCACTTAACTGCATACCTTCCCTCCCTATTTTTGCCTTGAAGACTAGCAGACGCCGAATTCTATTGTACTGTGAGCTGAAAGTTCGGACAGTGATGAAGTGGTAAGGCGTTACCCAAAAAGGGGTCTTATGCTTTGATCCTTGCCGAGTTCGTGGGAAAGAGTTCATCTGCGAGAGAATCGATCTCTGCACACGATTTTTAGGTTTGCGCCCGAAACTTTGCCCTTTGTCTTAGAACGTCCAATGACGGACTTAGTGAAAACGAAACAGAGGGATCTCAAGGCTGCTAAGAGGCTGGAGAGTTTCGAGGGGCCCGCCTCGACAAAGCCCCCGCCCCCAGAAGAAGTTCTCCTGCGAGAATGAAAAAGTGAGAGAGGACAGTTTTTGGAGAGATCGAAAAGGAGAGTGTTGACTCTCTGGAGAAGGGAAAAGGAAACGTCAGTTTCTAACTCAGCGTGGTGTAAGCGCTAGTGAGGTCCGACCTCTAGAATTGATACAGCAGGTATCCGCTGAAAATCCCAGCGAAGTGAAAAAGCACACCAAGTGCGAGAGTGAGAGTTCTTAGACTCAGAATTAACGAGCATTAGTAGATCTTCCGAAGAGAAGGAACGGACGAGCCTTGGTCCGAATGAACTTTGTTTTGTAGTCACGACTGTCTGTAATGTTTAGAGACTTTTGTTTGTTTCAGTTACACTTGGAGTCAAGAGGTCATTAATTTATAAGCGATTGACTCACGAAAAATAATTAAATGCTGTATTGACGTCTTGTATATATTTTTCATTAGAATTAACATTGTTATACAATAAAATTCTATTTTCTAATTTATGCGAGAAATTCTCTGTGCCAACGATCCGATCTCGCTACCACTCACCATCTTTTATCGGGTCGGTATAGAGGAGTTACTACAATTTATTATAAAAAGTACTTTAAAATATTTTCTACCTTTTTTATATAGAGCAAAACCTGCTAAGACGAAATCGCGAGTGACTGGGAAAAATTCCATTTTACTCAGATTTTCTTCTTAGCCGACACATCTTCAATTCAATCACAGTCTTTTCGTCCGGTTCGTGAAAATATCTGTTTAGAGCAGGATTTTGTTATAAAATCAACTATACGGCTGAGAAAGTCTTTGGATTTTGGAATTTTCTGAAAATAATAAGGATGAAAATTTCGTAATGCATTAAAAATTACATTTTATAAAATTTGAGTGTGATGGATGAAAATTGAAGTCAATTTCAGACAAAAATATACCAGAAACATCTAATTTTATTATATGTGGGGCTGTGTTATTCAAAATCTTCTGATACTTTTTCAGTTTCCTTTTCATTTCTTTGAAAATCAAAGCCTGATTAACATATGGACCAGAAGAGCCTCATCCCTGACCTTCCCAAACAATGGGGAGGACCTTCTCACCTTGAAAATGTAATTGGAAATATCATTAGTTATCCAGAATAAATTATCCATTTCCCCATAAAAAGTTACATCCTTCCATTGTTTATAGTATGGCTAGACATAACTTTGCAAAATGGGAGAAAAAAAATTGTATCAGCAGGTTAAAAAAAATTCTGATATAAGGAATAATTAGAACTTCAATCCGATATTCTCAAATTAATCGAGTGGTACCTTTGAGCAAAAGTATCATTTTAACACATTAGAATCATTGATCTCCAAATTGATTTATATCTATTTTACTTTTAAAAATGACTTTTAAGAAAATCTGCATACTCGACATTTCAGTCTGCAAGGAAGGGTAAATTCTTCTCAGAAGGAAGTTGAATAGTAGATTGATGATGCGTTCTGTCATCGCGTGTAAGGCCTACACCTCCTTTCCCTTGGTAGAACTGACGCGTTGATTTATTACCTGTCATGCCTACCTGGGAAAAGATGAGTGGTAGATTTAAGCAAAACAAACTACTGTAGACTGTATTAGCCATTCTCAAATCCAAACTCGCTACTTTCTATCACATTTGTGGAATGATTTTTTTTTATACACTGTAGGTTTCACGTTTCACATATTGTAATTCAAATTTTAAACTTGTATGTTGTGGCTATCACAAAATTTTTTGATATATAACTGAAATCAATTAAATGTTTTAAATAGTACAAAAAATTACATCGATTTAGCAAAGAGGTTTATATATATATATATATATATATATATATATATATATATATATATATATATATATATATATATATATTGCCTGATTGTCAAGTACTTACAATCTTTATTCTATCTACAGTCAAATTTGTCTTTTTTGGTGAGTCTTGAACATTATTTTATGATCCAATTAATATTTAAGTTAAATAAGCGTTTATTTATCTAATTTCTATTTCAGTTGCCTATTTATTTATTTTGTTATTTGAACCTCGTGTAGGTTATTAATTTTCTTGTTTCATTTATGTATGTTACTAGGGGCTTAATATTGTCGATTTTAGGCATAATGCTGACAATATTTTATGAAATGACATATATTTACTATGAATATTCTTATAAAGCCCTTCTGAAGATTCTATAAGATATTCATAGTTTTGCAATGTTTGCTTTATCATCCTATTAAGAATAATTCCTTCAGTGTCCATTCCATTGCTTTTTATTTAAATTTTTAAATGTGTTACACACACACACACACATAAACACATAATATTGTTATGGAATCGTGGACAATAGAGACTTTTAATGCAAATAAAACAAATTTATCTGCATGCATTTAAACTGGAGATATAAGCATCACCGATTTCAAACAAATCACCGAATTTCGGTACCCTTTCTTAGAAGTCTTCAAACAAAATTAAATGACAATCTATTCGCATTATGTGTATTCTAAAGATAAGGTTCGTTGAATTGTGTGCATTTAAACTGAAGAAATAAGCATTCCATTTTACGAACAAATCATTGAATTTCAGCACCCGTTTTAGATGTCTGCAGCCAAAATTAAATGACAATGCATTCCCATACTCAGGATGTGAAGCATGAAGTTTCGTTGAGTTCAGTACATTTAAACTGGTGATATGATATAAGCATCACATATTTTGAACAAATAGTCGATTTCTGCCATCTCCTCCTGAGAGATTTAGTCCAAAAACTAATGAACACGCAAGTTCTCACGATAGAACTTCATATGAAATTTCATCCTGTAGAATCCTGTGAAATTTCATCATGCAGTAAATCGCGAGTTAGAGTGCCTACAAAATCTGTGTCACATACAGACAGACATTTTCTAAAAACTGTCCAATCGTGTTCAAGACGATCTAAAACGTATAAATTCGTCGAAAACAGGAAGTCGAAAAATTTCACGAATTCAATACTTTTTTCTTGAATAGATAGAAGAAAATAATAAATTAGCAGTTTTAAATGTTTTGACATAAAAATAATTTATTTTTCAAAAAACCTTCATAATGTTTAACCAATTATGTTAATGTTTAACTAAGCGTAACCAATTTTCGGAAGTATAAGCACTGTAGAAAGATGGTAATAAACGAAAACCGTATATTCCGGCACATAACGCACATTCTTAATACATGAAAATTGATCAAAATTTAGAGGTGTGTGTTATATACGCCGAATATAAACGTCAAAGATTAAAAATTAAGAAAAGATGAACACAAGACTATAGATTGGATTTCTTCAAACTTCAGATTTATTTATTTTTGAATCAAATAACACAGAAATTTTTATTAAATAACAGAATTTAATAAATAATTACATAGAAACAAAACACATTTTGTTAAGTAATTTTTAAATTAAAAAAAACTGGACGGTTGTCAACAATGCAAACTCTTAATAAAACTTTACATTTGTCTCAAAAAGAGAAAAAAGGGTTGGATTAGCTCCCCTAAATAACTGACCACACATGTAGCACTCGTACTTAATCTTGATAGATGTCTAAGTGGATTATCCCCTTGAAAGGAAACTGTCACTATAGTAAAAAGTAGAAAGTAGAAATACGAGATTAAGGAACGTATTATTAGTACGAAAAGAGCGTTATAAAAGTAAGAATTATATAGAAAATATTCGTTTGTATAGCTTATCCATTTCTTAATTTTACGCAGAAACATTTAAAAACTTGACAATTATCCTTTTTATTTATTTATTTATTTATTCAATTTATCTTATGTTTACTGATGATATTAAAAAACTTTTAGAGTGATAATTTTTATGTTAACAAAATAAACATCACATGTTAATTAAAAAAAAAAATTGATAATTTAAATATTCTCAGTTTTAGAAAGTTATCATTATTCTCCAATTTGGCTTTAAATTCCTCTGGGGGAAATCATTTTCTCCTACTAATAAACCTGCTGCTTTAAAATATTTTCTATGCTACTTAAGGCACCTATATATTCTACCCAATATCTACTCTATATCTATAAAATCCTAATGAAACGTATTTGTGAAACGATTTTATGAAACGATTTTATGAAACGAATTTATGAAACGACTGATTAAGCGACTGATTATGTTTCATGGCTATTTTTAATAAAATATTAAACGCTTGATGGTGAAATTAATACCAACTGTCCATAAAAATCCGTGGATGTCAAAACTGGTAATAGAATTTTGAATTAGTTTTCGAGTTATTATTTTTTTTTAATTTTAATGACATTTCTGTAATGATGGCAACTAATTACTCAGTTTTTTTGTAACAAAAAAGGGGAAAAAATCGAAAAGGATCCCGATAGGGATTATTGATTTCTTTTTATTCGTCATTTTCAAATTGAAATTGAATTTATCTTTTATTTCAATCAATAATGAAGAATAAATTATGATTAAATTATGTTTTTCAGGAAAATTTGAAAAAAAAAAATCACATTTCTATCGTCAGGATTTAATTTAATTTATAAACTGAAAATATTTTGAATAAAATCGTCCAAATGACGTCATTTATGTAAATTACGTTATATATTAAAATGATTTTCGTTACTTTTCCAATTTAGGGGCCTTCGCGAGATAAAGAAAATGACCTTGGCTTTGAATTGAAATTCGGCAATATGTTTTCTAACAATCTATTCGCTTTTTGGTATACACAGGCAATTATTTGGATATTTATACAATTTATTTAATATAAAGAAGCCATTTATCTATTTTTATATACAAAAAGAGGTAAATTGAAAGAAAATTATAAATAAATTATTTATATACATATACATACATGCATAAACAAGCTTAAAAGTTCCGTGTTTTTCCAGTATATGGGACCTTGACGAAACAGAGAAAATAGCCTTGGCGGAATGGGAAATTTGGCAGCATACTTTCTGTCAACCTATTCACATTGTCATTTCGTACGCAGAAACATTTTTTCAATATTTATACAATTTGCTTAGCGTAAAATGTCATTTATCCTATTTTATATATAAACAGAAGTAATTTGTATAGAAATAATAATAATAATATATGTATAATTAAAATACGCATGTAAACAAAAAAATCGTCAAATTTGTTTCCATGGCTGTTTATGTCGTTTGGCACCAAATCTCACTTTCTGATGCCCGAATTGCGCCAAACTTTTTAAAAAAGCGCCAAGACCCCTATAATAGAAAAACACCAAAAGTTCATTGGGTTTGTTTTCATAACTTTTCGCAACAAATCTATGCCTTTCTGAAGCTTGAATTACGCCAAACCTAAAAGCAAAGGATAATACTGGAAAAGTACCCGATTTTTTTATGGACAATATTCAAGTGACATAACATGGTGTAAAAGTATCGCGGATAGCAAATCTGTTTAAATATTTCATCAACTAGCCGCCACTGGCGACCAGTTTGGTCTCCCTTGAATGTATGTTAAACATTGCAACATGTTACATTTATTCATAATTTAATTTTCCCTTAATCCTTCGCCAAATCGGAAGATTCTATAATGGACAAATCATGAACTTTTGCGATCATGGTAGCATTTCGCATATTTTTGAGGCACAGGTGTCACATACGCACGTTGGCGCGATCCCCCCCCCCCCCCCCCCGCGCCAATTTGACGAATTTTTTTTATGGAAATTGTTGTTTATTTACTATTATTTTTTTTTAGTTCTATAAATTATTTTTGATATGTATATCAATATTTATTTACATCAAACTATCATTTATTTATTTTTATTTCCTTTTTTAATTATGAGTATTTTTGTTAGCCGGCAGCAGATGATAAATCGCCAAATATTGTTCCCATCACCATCATTCATACTAAATTAATTTAATTTTAAATTATAAACCTGTCACTCATTTCATTTAAAATACTTAACTTTAATCTAAAATGCTTATATTACATAAATTTAAAATACTTCACACTTTTCATTTAAATAGAAAATAAATAAGAAATAATATCATAAATCAAAACATTTGATTTCAAAACCAAAGTATTGTTTCTAATTTGTACACGCGATAAATAAAAAACGGAATTAACGCTTTTAAAAATGCTAAAAATTTGATTCATTAAATATTATTACATGAGTTCAATTTACGTCAAGAAAAGGTTCGGAAGGAAGTTCAGTTGTATAGCACATAATTATGGTAAATTTTGATTGTCTCACTGGTGCGAATTATTTTTTTGACGCGAGGCAGCGGTCCAAAAATTCATTCGCGGAGAACTTGCTTTGCGAATGATTACCTCCATGATTTAATATTTTAAATGTTCACGGCGAATCAATCTTTTTTTTTTTGTTTACTTACATGAATAGAGAACTTGAACTGGGAACCTAATTTTGACTGAAGTTATTTCAGAATATATACATAATTGAACGTAAGTCATCTCTCAAATATTAATTTATTTTGAACGATCTTTCTTAAAATGGAACTTTTATGCAGTTTTATTCGAAAAAATAATTTTGAATAAAAATGGCCGCCTGGCATATGAAGAAGTGAAACGGCCGTCCCGGAACTGTTGATGACAGTCACATGACTTACGCTTTTATTTTAGAAAATTGATGCCGAATAAATGCAGGCATGCCTGCACAAAACATTTAATTAATTTTGTATGATAAATAATTATTAGAAAATTCTTCTATACATATTAATTAAAATAAATAGTTTACATATTTAAATTAACATGAAAATATGCATGAAATAACATGAAAATATGCATGAAATAACATGAAAATATGCATGATGGTGCACTAAAATAGAGAAAAAATTAAAACGTGTTACTGAAAATGTCTATAATATAATACTTTTCAATACCGTGGTTCTTAATGTTATTCACAAGCAGATGGAATTTTTCTTATCCTTAAACGCAAAGGAAGAATAGAATACAGATCGTTGTTATAAAAGTCCGAGAAGTAGCCACAATTTAAACCTAACCATTTTATACAAGCTGGTTTTCAAGGTGTAATTGATTTTACTTATCAATCCCCAAAACAGCCGTCAGTTATCGCAACAGCTCTGTATGAGGACATAATAATAAAAAAATGCCCCATTAAAACGTTAAAAGCATGGTAACCCAATTACAGATTTACCAATATTTTGAAAACAAAGCACGCTGTCATGTTTTTAGCGGCCTCGAAGTCTGAGCGGGGGTTGGCGAGCTTAGCTCGCAGGGGGCAGGCCCCCTAGTATTGTATAAAGGCTTTAAGGCTACCTATAGGGACCGTATGCATAATTTTAGAATCTAATAGTTGCAATGTTTTAAGTTACGTAGGAGGGAGCGCAACGGAGCGAAGTTACACCATTGAAGATAATCTACCATATTTTTTTAAAAGTCGATATAAATGTGCAACCTTAACAATAGTTTGAGATTAGAAAGAAAATCGATTCGATCTTGTCAACACTGTTTTTCTAAAGAAAATAAAAATGTATGCGTTTATTTGATTACACTTTAAATTAAATTGAAATTTTATTTATTTCAAAATAATTCTATCTAAAATATGCTTGAAGTTTTTTAGATTTATAAAATAATCACAATACTTTTATTTTGATTTGATAAAAAATAGAAATGTAGTATTATTTTAAATTTCATATTTCGACAAATTATGTCATCATTAGATTAGTAAGACAAGTTTTATGTTGGGACACCCCCCCCCCCCCCCCCACTCTTACAATTTCTAAATCAGACTGTAGACTTTTAAGATTTGTAATCTATATTATAAAGCAAAAGCATGTCCGTGAATAACGCTGATGTCTTATGACGGTGGCAACACCTGATCAATGAATTTCTGTTTTACTGCAATTTTCTTAACTTCTAATCTTTGCACTATTTCAATTTTTACACTCTCGAATAGGAAAATAAATGTTCTTTGAAATGCAATTTGTTTAAACACTGTATCTGCTTTTTTAGTGTTTTTTAAAATAATTTAAAGTATGATTTTTTTTTTTTAATTTATCTCTATCGCGCACAGCCCATAATTACAAAAGATTAACCCGATTTCACTTCGAACAATAAAAATAATTCAGTATTTATTTCTGCTGATATCCCATAACGAAATTAGGACTAAATCTATAAATAAATAAAATAATGAAATAATATAAATAGAACACAAATTTAACAGACAGGTAATCGAACTATTCGCTGAAACCACTAAAATTATCAGAATAAAAAAAGGCTGCCGTAAGTAGCGAAATCTTTGGCGATTTTTTTCTACTGTTAACTCCTGGCATGCGGCTAATATGAAAGTATCACTTTTAATATATTTCAAAACTTTATTTGAATGCATAATTGATATTTTCCCCATAAAAATGTTTTTTGCTGTTGTTAGTGGGCAATCATATATATATGTATATATATATATATATATATATATATATATATATATATATATATATATATATATATATATATAAGCGTTGCCTTACATGTCCTTTAGCTGATAAGTCCCAGATTTCAAATAATCACAATCTTAATATGGTAAAATTTTGTAAAGCATACAATGTAATCTATTCATTGAAATGCAATTCGTGTAATATGGAATATATTGGACAGTCTTGTCAAAAATTACATAAGCGGCTACATTTACACCGTTCTCATATTGATAAATTTAAAAAATCTAAATTTCAAACTACTCATAATATTGAATATACTCATTTCAAAAATCATGATTTTAAAAATATTACTATTAAAATACTTAAAATACAAAAAAATTTTACTGAACGACTTTTTCTAGAATCTAAATATATAAGACATTTTAATACTACCTATCCTTATGGATTAAATCAATTAGTATACAAAAAATCACATCCTGTTTTTTCAGATTTAACTAAATATGAAAATTATAAAAATCTTTATTCAGGATTAAATTTTTCAAACATAAAAAAAACTTCAAGATCTGGTAGAGGTATACATAATAACAAAAAATACACTGATAATATTGTTATACAACAAGAGCTTGATGATCTTGAGGCACAATTTTGTAATGATTATTGTTGGTTAGCTATAAGAAAACATATTTTATTATTAAAAAGAAATATTTGAACCAATATTTCAAAGTATTTAAAAAGAATCAATATTCTCCACATTTTTGTGATATATTTTATGATATTCTTCATTATAGAGCAAACCTATTAAATACAAGTCTTTCTAATAAACCTAAATATAAAACTAATAATACACAACTAATTATAAATTTTTCCAATCATGTATTTAATAATATCAATTTACACAATATCATAAACAACACTACTAATAATTTTCCATTAAAAATTTTTACTATTCACAAGACATATAAATATAATCGCACACTTGGACGTAAAATTTTTAATTACAATTCTTTTGCAAAACAATTGGTCTCTTCAAATAATTACCCTTGTTATTGTAATGACCCAAAATTTCAAAAGTACATAAATACAACACATGGTCATATTATTACTGGTGATCTTAATGTTGTAGAACAACCTATTTTACAAAATTTAATGCATAATGGCACAAAATTTCGCCTTCCATTACATGTGTAAAATCAAATCCATAATGTTGCAGTTTATTCAAGATATTGATTTATTTATATATAAAATTGCTATTGATTACATTAAACCTATCGAGTATTTTAGTGAATGGAGATTTTCTGTAATAGATAAATTAAAAAATGAAATTATAAAAAAATATCAACATATTACACATGCCGCTTTTAAAAATATAAATAAACATATATCAGAACTACAAAACAAATTTATAATTACTTATGTAGATAAATCTCCAAATAATTATGCTATTATTTGTAAAGAGTACTATAAAGTGTTAATTCACAATGCAATTAACACAAGTAATATTTTTAATAAAACTAAATTAAATATTGAAATTAATAATAGAAAATTATTAAATTATCAAAAATTACTAAAAATTAAATGTAATAATTTAAATTCTCCTTATCTTGTTATAATTCCAAAATTTCATAAAAATCCAATTAAATTTCGCACAGTTACCATCGGGTGTAACACATATAATAATAATGCAAGCAATTTACTTCTTAATATTTTAAAGCAGATACATGATATAACGATAAAACATAATAACCAACATTGCCTAAAAAACAGTTTTCAGCTTATTAATAAAATACATAATATCAATCCGGTAAAATTCATAAAAACATTGGATTTTAATGATTTATTTAATAACATTGATATAAAAGACTTACATAAAACAATGTGTATATTATTTAAAGAATTTAAATCTCAATTAAAATTAAAAGATCATATTTCCGTAAATTTTTTTAAAACTTTATTAAACTTTACTTTCATATATGACAATATTATTTATAAACAATGCCAGGGAATACCGCAGGGTGGGACCGCTTCTAGTATTCTCTCTGACCTTTACTTATATTATTATGAAAGAAATATTGGTCCGAACAATGATTATGTATTTTATCGCTATATTGATGACATTATCATTTTTTATTTCAATGATAAAAATTGCACATCATCACTCAATTTTTATCCTAATCAGCTTACATTAAGCGAAAATGATTTGATTAATAATAATATAAATTTTCTTGACTTAAAAATTAATATTAATGATAATTATAAATTAATATTTGATATTTATGATAAAAGATTTCACTTTCCATTTAAATTAAATATTTTTACCAATTTTACTTCATGTTTACATAAATCAGTTTATAAAAATATAATTATAAATTACCTTCATCGTATAAAATATCTATGCTCAGATATAAATAAAAACAAAAATATTAGATTTATACGAAATCAAGCAAAACTATATGGTTATCCTATTTTTTTGATAAATTCAATTATCAACTCTTTTAAATAACATTTATTACATTATATAAATATAAACATGTTATGTAATAATTTATTTTGTTTTAGTGTGCGATAAAATATAACAAATGATATAGCAAATAATACAATTAAAACATATATAAGGACTATTATTCAGCTGGTTGAACAATGTTTATACTTTATATAGTCATGGTGAATGTGCGTTTAGCCGATCACCTTCATATTAAGTGATACTAATGATTAGTTATAAAAGTCTATAAAATGTCTTGTGATGTTCACAGAATTTTGGATAATTATTGTGAGTAAAATATTTTATCTATTCTTTACAAGTTTTTTATTTCCAATTTTGCTATTTCCAATTGTTTTCTGGTAATAATACAGTATATCTGGATGAATATACTGATCTTAGCATAAATGCCAGTATATTTATGAAATACTGTATTATTTTTAAAACACGTGTGGATACATCCAGGCTGATGATTATATCTACACGTGTTTTTTCATATCCAATTCTATTTTAAATCTCTTGTTATCCAATTTTCCATTATATTTAGTTCATATTTCAATTCAAAATCCATTTGTATTCACTTGATATCAACTTCAAATTATTAACATTTTATGGTTTATTATATAATTTTTTTCTCTCTCTCTTTTTAAATATTCTTCATATTTTAAGTTATTTTGGCCAATTACCATTGAAGCAAATGCTATGGTAAAATTATGATTGCACTTGTTAATTTATTAACTATGTGGTATTCTGTCTACACTTTATTACTAATTATCTCTTAGGAGATTTAATTAGAATGTTACAAGAACTTGATATGTTTTTTGAAATTCAATGATATTATATATATATATATATATATAAACTTATTGTAAAAATTAACCATTGAAACAGAAGCAACTGACCATATACAATGAGATTACTATACCATATAGCACTGTCAAATTACAAATTATAAAACATAGTCCTAATATATGAAGTATTATTTAATATATATATATATATATATTAAATGTAAAAGATCTATTAGATTTTTCAATAAAAAAATGGTTTTTACATACCGTATATACTCGTGTATAAGTCGAAGAATTTTAGACAAAATTTGGGAGTGAGTTGAAAATAGAGGATCGACTTATATAAGGGTTAGTAAATAAATAAATAAATAAATAAATAAATGCTTACTCAATTGCCAATATTCAGGATCTTTAAAGCCAGAAAATAATACTTATCTAGGAATCACGAATCTAAACACCTTTATTGTTTTCATTTAAAGATTAAAATTTTTCAATTAAACTTATCAAAATGCAAGTTATTGTTCAAAATCTGAATATCCATACAGCTCAGTTAATTGGGAATCAGATATTTCATTGTACACATCATTTTAACATTTTAATCCCCTTTTCAAAAAGAGTTCAACTTCAGAATGCTTCTACATTTCTCTCCTAAAAGTCCTACAATGCAAAGAAGTACTATGTTTCAGCAGTCTAAGAAGTTGTTTACACTTGTAAATAAGGCTTGAATAAATTTTTCAAAGACTTTTTTCTTTTTAAGTATCATTAAATTGATGTGAATAGGTTTCAAAACAGTTTCAGCTTCTTCAGTTTTACATAATTATACAGTTTTAAAACGTTGAATTTTTTTTTTTTTTTTTTTTTTTTTAAACGTAAAAAAAAGTAACATGTTTACTAATTTTTTTTTTTTTTTTTTTTTTTCCTCGATTACAAATCATCTTTCAACATACTACCAGAAATGTGTTTCGACTTATACATGAAAATTCTATTTTTTTTCAAATTTTTGTGTAAGAATTGAACTAGTGAAGTAGACTTATACAAGAGTATATACGGTATATTCTGTAAACCGGGAGACCCGAGTTAAATCGCCTAGTTTTTATTAAAGGAGGGAAACATTCATAAAATGTATGGTTCAAAGGTCTTAAGAATATAAAAAAAAAAAAAAAATCATTTATAACGAAACCATGACTGTGTGACAAATTTGAAAAACTATGTTATAATGGACAATTTTCAAAAATTTTCGATGAGGGAGCGGAGTTGCAGCCTTCAAGGATTCTTTTACGCTGTGGGTATTGTGATCTTGTGCTGGCGAACAATGCCTACAATACTCATGTGTCGTGGTTTTCCCCTGGAATGTAGAATCTGACTTTCAAAACCACGTGAATCACGCCCATCATTACCAACCCTCTCCTATATTTTTCATAGAAAGTATACGCTGAATGCGACTCATAGGTAAACGTTATTTTTGCTATGTTTACAGGGAAGTAAAATAAAGCATGATTTCACATTCGGAAGGTGTTTAAATTTAGGTTTAAAACAGTCAAGAAAAATAATGAAGAAGGGGCTCCACGAGCGTCGTCAAAAAGAAATCTAAGGAGGGGCAAGATTTTAGAACAGACATGCATGCCTAATAGGTCATGATTTTTTAAACGGAAGATACAGACCTGCGAAACCTCTAGATTTTTGAGTATCGCAATTTTCGAAAAGAAATATTATCCTTATTTAATGCCGAAATTTTACACTTAAATGCGATAAAGATTATTATTTAACGGTAGTCAAAAATCCGGAGAGTTGGTTGTTCTGAGAATATAAACATAAGCTAAACCAAGAAGTGTTGCAAAATTGTCCATGCAAGACAAATTTTAAACATATGTACGATGTACATAAAAAAACAATGCGGAAATTTAACAATTAAGAAATAATGAATATCCCAAAATAACTTTCTACTAGCATTTTTCAAAATGGAGAAATGAAACAGTTTATTCTTATTTTCGAAGACTGAATTTCCCGTTTTAGATAAATTTGAAACAAATGAAAGTAAAAAGAATAAATAAATTGGGAAATGATCTTCCATGACAGAAAGGAAGAGAGAGGAGGGGGGGGGGGGGGGGACACAACTGAAGAAAACTTCTTTCTCTTAATGATTAATTATTTTAAAATCACTTGGAAAGACTAAATTTCACATTTTTTCTTCTTTTTAAATCATCAGATGTAAAGAAAATTTAGTTAATTCAAATTTCTGAATCCAGAAAGAGGGAATGCCTTCCTCCTCGCTAAACCCCCTATGAGGGAGGGCTCTAAATACTTTTGAAAAATATTAAACATATTTATTTATTTATTTACTTATTTTTTGTCTGCAGCAATCATTAATTTAAATATTTTTAAATATATTGTAATCTGCAACCATTCATTTAAATCATTTCTTTCTCTCATTCAATCATTCTTCTTCAATCATTTCTTTCATTCCCTTTTTTTCTCTCTCTTTTTATTATTATCAGACTGAAAAAAAATCTCTGAAATTCTCACTAATACAGTTAAATTATGATCTTTAAATAAAAAAGGAGAATAAAAAATTATAATAATTAACATCAATTTTAAGAATTAATTAAAAAAAATCATGTCAAGATAATCTCTTTAACCTCTCCTCCCCACCCCACTCCCATTTGTTATACTTATTTTTAAATATACGAAAATATTACAGCAACGAATACAGTTTGTACTTAAACTGGTGGAATTTACGATTTAAATCGTTTGAACTCGAAGTTCCGAATTATTTAGAATTCATGTGTACTAAATGATATATATATAATATGTGTGTGTGTGTGTGTAATGCTTTTCATGTACAATAATCCAATGCCTCTACTACCGTAAGTATAAGAACTAATGTTTTTTAAATTCATTTCCATCATATAATAATACTTTCAATATTCTTTCATAAGCAATAGGGAAAAAAATTATAGCATATAATAGCTGAACCATTACGAAAAGTATAAAAGAGTTAGTGACATTTAACTTTTTAAGTTAATATGTATCATATCTTTATTCTTTTCATGTTACGTATACGCATTAGAAAAGTATTGATATATTAAACTGCTATATATGAGTGCAGTTAAAAATTGGTGTCGACAGAGCTCCCTAAAAAAACATTGCTTTCCCTCACAAACGGAAGATTTACATATCAATGATTCTCTCTATCTGATACATCCCAAAACGCATACATTCGTAATATCGTTATACAACCCAATACTCAAAAAATCATCTGGGTACACTTCCTGTCCCCGTACATCCATACACTGCAGACACAACAATACACTGCGCAAGGCCCCGTAGCAATATCGGACACGCGAACAAGAAAGGGGGTCCTCCTAGGCCGCCGGGGGGTAAGGGCGGAGCTTAGTATTCATCAGGTAGAAGCAAAAATAGGGGAGCAGAATCGAAGCCGGTTTAGTTTGAAGGTAGACTTCGTTCGCTATAGAGGTGCGCAGCCAAGGTGATGTTTATAGAGCCGTTCCAAAATAAAACCGCGTGCGTTCAGGTATCGTTGTTTTCATATTGCGTTGGAGCCAAATTTAGTCGCGTTTTGAAGCAGATATAGGACTCGTCATTATCAACTGTCGATACCGAATTTGTTGTTTCTACGCGTTATGCAGTTTTGCATTACTGCATATCACCACTAATTATAAATTTCGTCGCTTTTTTTTATTATTGATCCTTTCGAACGTAAAGTCATCATGGCTTCACTAACTCTCTACAACAATTGCGAGAACATTATGAACAGTTCATTGAACAACTACATGATCAGTAACGATAAAATGATGATTCATCATCACAGAACTTTAATTTCACCGGAGCACTCGCCGCAAAGAATCGCTCCCAAGTTGCCAAATGAAAATCTTCATCTCTACAGTAACAGCAATCACCATCAACAGCAGAATCCTGACTTAATTCGCTGCAAAAGGCGAATCCAACTTGGACATTTACCATCTTCTTCAAGAAGCACTGGTCCACAACCGTCAGCTGTAGCCAGAAGAAACGAAAGAGAACGAAAACGTGTGAAATTAGTCAACGAAGGGTTCAACACATTAAGAAAACACGTCCCACATTCGTCAAAAAACAAGAAGATGAGTAAAGTGGACACTTTGCGATCAGCTGTAGAATATATAAAAAGACTTAAAGAACTCCTTGGCGAAACGACGTCTGAAGGGTCAACATCACAGGGACTGGACGAGAACTCTTATCCAGTAGGTGGACAATCCTCGACAGGTTCACCCACCCCTAGTATGTGCTCAGAAGCTTCATCGCCTTACGAATTTTTACAAGGGGATGAAGATGAGGAATTCATGGAATTTGCGTCTTGGTACTAAAATATTCCAGGTAAGTTACATTATTATATTTTTGGTTTCTTATATATTTTTGCATTACTCCGTAAAATATGTGTGTTTGTATTTATCTATCTATCTCTCTTTATATATATAGTATATAAATATACATATAAGATTATTGTAACTTAAATTAAAAATATTTTAGATAGAAATAAAATAGTTATAAAACAATTTAAAAACCTATTTAAAAAAAGATAATTTTGTTTTATGATAAATAAAAAATTATCCCGAAAATTTTAAAATACCAAAAAAAAAAGCGTTTTTTATTTGTTTTATGTTAATATTATTCAATTTAAAGGTGTAAAACTCTTCTAACTTCAGGGAAGAAAAAAGAAAATTTTTATGAAATCCTGTCGTTTTAAGTTTCAACTGGCTGTCGTCTAAAAAAATCTAATCCTATTTTTTATTTTATTTTTTATGTCATCTACTGTTTAATTTGTATTTTGAAAAAATATATATTTCTAAATATATAAAAATATATATGATGTTTAATATATATGAAAAAATATATATTAAAACATTCGCATGAGAATTTTCAAAAAAAAAAATTCTAATTAGCAATGTACAACAATACGAGGTATTCTTATTAGCAATATCCAGCAATACAAGATATTCTTATTAGCAATGTTTTCTATATTCTTGAAAAAATATTTTGCTGAATTGTTTTTTTTTATTTTTATGTAAAATATTTTACAGAACTGCATCTTATATTCTGAATGTTTAGCAATGCAAATCATTTCTAGTTTTCTATAAAAAAAAATATTTTACGCATCTGAATGAACGATGCCGGGGCAGAGCTCCATTCAAAGCACGGTAAAATTATTTTAAAATTGCGGATTCAGTGCGAGGTTTTGACGCTGCAATTTTTGTAATTATTTGCTGATACTCTTTTTTTTTTTCATGAATTTTTCATTAATTGCAATTTTTTATCAAATAATATGTTTTAACAGAATGTAAGTGTACTATTGTTAAAAGCCTGTTCAAAAACATTTAGTATGATACTTCATTAATCGTTGTGCTTTTTCTATGCTGTAGAAAAAGGGATTTGACAGCGGAAATTATATACACTAGAGACGTAAATATATAAAAGGTATATTAAATGATTGGTGCACCTCCATGCAATTATAATATAACAATAATTAAATACATATAGTTTTATTTACAGATAATTTATACATGTATTTTTGGTTATAAGATGAATTAACAAAATTTAAGAATCCTTCAATTGTGTTGTTTATATTGAAAATTTGTTCAAAATTTTTCCTTTATTTATTTTGTGGTAGAGTCAAACAAAATATTTATTCCAGCTAATTTTTTTGATATTTTTGAAAGTATAAAATTGTAAATAATGTACTAAATTATTCACATGAGTGACATTTTCTTTCAAAATTTAGATTTTAGAAGAGGTTTCAGACCTTGAAACTTCTTCGGTTGTGTCATTTGGTATTTTAGACTTACAACTGATTTTAAATTTGCAGTGTTATCTTTTTATTACTGCAATATATTAATAATATTTAGTTAATAGTCCTGTGAGTATTTGCTGCAAATCTGTTATAAATTGTTTTTCGAGTGCTTCATATTTCTGTTATATCATTGGATAACCGACAATGATTTTATCATATATAATTTCTCTTTCTTTCATATCTCCTTCTCAAATATAAATAATGTTTAACAGTGTTGTAATTACTCTTTATTATATTATTATTAGAGACTTGAAAGTGTATATTTATATTAAAGTGTAAGTTTTATATTAGGAGTGTCCCAAAAAACTTATATTTTTCTTTTCTATTAAAATTAGACATATTTTTATAATTAGATCACAGACTGCTTTCACATCATTATAAAGGAATTTTCGTACATACGTACACATATATATTAGATAGTATAGTTCAGATTTAAATAATTTATCAACGTTTTCCCCATTTATGTATAAAAAGAATTAAAAAGAATTGCCACAATTGATGTTTTATATCAATATTGAAACAGTGTGCCACGAAGAAGTGGTACTAAACTATGGAGTGAAATATAATCGAGGATGTGTTTCATTTATAATAAAATAAAAATTCAATTCTTTGGTACGTGAAAAAGACTATATCTGAAAATTTTATGGATGTAGAAATTAAAATTATTTCGTATATATATATATTTCCAAATTTTAATATTTCCAATTGTTGTCTGGTAATAGTTCAGTGTACCTGGATGATTCTACTGATCTTAGCATTATGCCAGTAGAATTATGAAACACTGAATTATTATTTAAAACACATGTGGGTGCATCCAGGCTGATGAGTACATGTGCATGTGTTTATTCATATCCAATTCATATTTAATTCTCATGTGATCCAATTTTCCATTGTATATGGTTCATATTTGATTTATTAATCCATTTGTGTTTACTTAATTGCAACTCCAATTTATAATTTTTTTTTTTTCTTTCTCTCTATTTCTTTTTTCAATATTCTTTAGGTATTAGTAAAATTTGGCCAATTACCATTGAAGCACAAGCTATGGTAATATTATGTTTGCATATGTTAATTATTAGCTATGTGGTATTCTGTATACACAATATCATTAATTATCTCTTTGGAGATTTAAGTAGAATGATAATAGAACTTGATATGTTTTTTGAAATTCATAGATATTATAATTATATATATATATATATATATATATATATATATATATATATATATATATATATATATATATATATGTAAATGGGGCAGAGAAAATTAATTCAAAATCACGTTTTCAAATGAAAGGTAATGAAAGATTTGAAAAAAGTCATTAAAAAAATCTTTCTGGTATGCGCTTATAACACACAGACACATTACAATTCTACTCTAAGGAAATTATTCCAGCACAGTTTTTATATTATGGTTTGATATCCGCTTTATAAAATGAACATGTTGTTTTTCAACAATTATTGTAATCGTAAAAGGTACTCCTAAATATAATTGATGTTCCAAAGAGGAAGTTATGATCACGTTTTATTATGCGCTCAATCTGCCCCCTTATCAAAGGTCTTCTCTTCCCGCCTTTAGTTTTCTTGTTTCGTACCTCTTAAACAAATGAACGATTCATTAGATTGTATTGTAGATGTATTCTTATGCCATTACTAATTAAGGTATTTTCGGCTTTGCTTTGAAAGTTATTTAAAATGTTTCTTTTGCATTGCTATTTTTAAATACAGTAATTCCTCAATGTGCCGCTCCTCGCATTTTTTTTTTCTAATATCACTCTTTCTTCGAATTCCCCCCCCCCCCCCCAAAAAAAAAAAAAAAAAAAAAAAAAAAAAAAATCTACCTAAACTACACCTTTAAGCCAGTTCTCAAATCCAACTTCACTACTTTCTGATAAATTTTCAAATTCATTTTGGCAAAGGCAGAAGATATATATGTCAAAAAACGTTGTCATATTTGGTGTTTTGAACCGAATTTAAGGACACGGCAGCGCGGGAAAGGGAAAAAACAGCCACCTGGAGACAAAATTCTTTTATAACTCAAGATGTAATTCATTTATTGAAAAAAAGGGAAAACTTTTCGATTACAAATCACTTTAATAATCATTCCTGCAAATGTCATGCTTTTACTATTACGAGTCAAAAAGTTTCAAGCTGTTGAAAATTGTAATATGCCTATAAAAAATGGTTTACCAAAAAAAATATTAAAACATTTATTATAACAAATGTTGAAACATATCTGACGAGTGTGGATTCCGTTAAATAATACTTCTTAATGTGATTCTTCTCTCAATTGAAAACACCCACTGCAAAAAATAATTGTTGATTTTACAGTATAAAACTGGCACCCCAACTGCCAGTATTATACCGTAAAATTAACAGTATTAAACAGTAAAATAAGCAGTAATACGCTGCCGCGCAAGCAGTAATACGCTACCGCGCATAACAATTATTTTTTGCAGTGCCCGCTTGCTAATGTTAAAATTTCTCGTTTAAATTTGAATATTTTTAAACGATTTTTTTTGCATATGATAGCTGAGGTCGATCGCTAATATGGCTATTTTTTTACTTTTTTCGATTTCATTTGCAAATTTTTTGGTACTTTTCCGTTAGCCGGGCGCCAGTGATACACACACACACACACACACATATATATGTATATATATATATGTGTGTATATATATCACTGGCGTCCAGCTAACAGAAAAGTACCATTTTTTTAATATAGGTACTTTCACTTTCGGACGTCCACGGTAAAATAATTACAACCGCGTCTGACTTCAATTGTACATTAAGAACCTACAGTAGTCACGGGAAGATACGCGCAAGCTAATATTAAATCTATGGGAAGGTTCTAGCGCGATTTCTCGCTCGCATTTTAATATTTTTAAATGCTTTTTTTCTTGCATAGGATAGCTGAGGTCAATCTCCAACGTTGTTAGTTTTTACTTTTTTGATTTTGGTTACAGTTTTTTTTATAAGCGGATATTTTCAATTTTGGAACCAGTTGGAACCGGTTCTGAAAGTAAAAGTACTATTATATTAAAAAAAACTGGAACCAAGATCGAAAAAGTAAAAACTAACAACGTTAGAGGTCGACCTCAGCTATCCTATGCAAAAAAAAAAGCATTTAAAAATATTAAAATGCGATCGAGAAATCGCGCAAGAACCTTCCCATAGGCTTAACATTAGCTTGCGCGTTTATTCGCATGACTGATGTAGGCTCTTAAATAGTGTTTTGGTTTGCGAATTTTATGGCTAATGAATGTGATCCCAAAACGAATTATCTTCGTTAACCGAGATACCACAGTATTATTTTAACCATTTTACTTTTCTATTTTGTAGCTCTTGAACAAATGAACGATTCATTAGCAGGAATGGGAATTAGAATGAATATATTATTTGCTAATTATGTTTGATTATGTCATTGCTAATTAAGTCTGTTAGTCAGTCAGCTCTCCCATTCCCTTCACTAATGTTAAATCTATGGGCATGGAATGCATTAATATATTTAAAATATCTCCTCGGGAAATTATTTTAACTTCTTTTTTCTGTTTACTTTTCTTAAAGGATGGCTCTTTTTGTCTCTTAGTTGTCAAACTATTTCTAAAATATATACTTAATTTAATTTGAAGTGTTAAAATCTTACTAACAGCTCGTCAGCTTTTAACACATAAAATATTAAATTAAGCATGTATTTTAGAAATATTTCGAAAACTAAAAAAAAAAAAAAGGACATACCGTATATACTCGTGTATAAGCCGAATAATTTTAGACAAAATTTGGGAGCTGAAAATGGGGGGTCGACTTATACACGAGTAAGTAAAAAAAAAAAAAAAAATAAATAAATAAATAAATAAATAAATAAAATAGCGGAGTGAAATACCGGAGTCATATTTTTTCGATGATAGTTGGTGAATGTGAAAGTCTTTTAATTAATCACATATGGGTCTAGGTTGGAGAGACAGATAAAAGCAGACAATGGTGATTGATTAAAAAAAAGCTGAACAATAATGTTTCTGTAATTGTTCTGCACTTATTTTCTCTTGGGATAGAATTCCCTTCAATACAGGGTCATTCATTTCAACATTTTATTCCCCTTTTTAAAAAGAGTTCAACTTGAGAATGCTTCTAGATTTCTCTCCTAAAAGTCCTACAATACAAAGAAGTACTATATTTTAGCAGTTTAAGAAGTTGTTTACCCTTGTAAATAAGGCTTGAATAGATTTTTCAAAAAAAAAAATATAAAAAGTAAGTAATCATTAAATTGATGTGAATAGCTTTTAAAATAGTTTAAGCTTCTTTAGTTTCATATAATTATACAATTTTAAAATGTTGAATTAAAAAAAAAAAAGAAGTCTGATTAGAAACGTAAAAAAAAAAAAAAATACTAATTTAATGAAAATTTATTTTATTTTTTTATCCTGGATTACAAATCATTTTTCAACATACTGCCAGAAATGTGGTTCGACTTATACACGAAAATTCAATTTTTTCCAAAATTTTGCGTAAGAATTGGGGGGGGGGTCGACTTATACACGAGTCGGCTTATACACGAGTATATACGGTACTTTAAAAAGTTAAAAATATTAATTTCCTGAGGAGATAGTTTAAATATACGAATGCATTCTATGCCCATAGGATTAACATTTGCGAAAAGAATTGGGGAACTGACTGACCAATCCCCTTAAGGTATTTTGGGCTTCATTTCGAAAGTTATTTAAAAGGCTATTTTTAAATAATACCAGATAATTTTGTTTAACATTTTTTTTTGTTTGGTTGTTTAAAATAAGTATTTTTATTGTTAAAATGTTAGGCCTATTTTAACTTGATTATTATTTTGCTATTATGTTAATAAATGTTTAAAAAATACTTAAAAGTTTATTGGGTTTGTATCAACAGCTTAAGTTAGTAATAAATAAATATTAAATGTTATAGTAATAAAATGTGTTACTGTAATAAATAAAAATACTTTTCCCTTTTTTTTTTTACTTTGCAGTTTAATTATTTTACGTCATCTGGAGAAAAGAAACTTTATTTTTTTTATTTTGCTAAATCATAAAAGATAAAGATAATTTGAATAAACTTTCAAAATGCAGAAGAGAGTTGTCCCCCCCCCCCCCCCCCCCATGTATCAGTATTCAGAGCCCTTACACAGTTTGGGGAACAAAGGCACATTATGGTTTTCGTGGTTCCCTACTCTCGTTTACTCGCCGTTTGGATATTTATTCTATGAATCGTAAGCTAAATATTTGCAACTTGCACGAACATTTGTACGTAGTTTAGAGGATTATTAAATATTTTAATAATTTTAATGATTATTAAATTTATCCAGTTTAAAAATAAGCGTTACAAAAACCAAATAAAAGAATTTCTTTTGTTTGCTAAATTGATTAAGGACCCCTCGATGTTGCGGGCATCAAGCCCTGTCTGTGTTTTTATATTTATTATTATTATTAAATGAGGAATGGAGGCTTACAATTCAAAAGCCATTGTACTTGTCTGCATTTTTGTCCAAGTCCGTGTCCCCCTGGGAGAACAGGTAGTTTTTACCTTATCTGAGGACCCAAGTTCGTTGAGCGGACATCCGCACCCAAAGCTCCTTCGTTGAAATCCGGACGAATCCCCAATAAAAAGCCCCCACCCCACCCCTCCTGAATAAAAAAAAATTACTTTCGTTGTGGTGCGATGCCCACTGGGGACTGGAGGAATGGACAAACTATCACTATAGTGCCAAGAAGGAACAGGTAGCATTCATTAGATGAATGGGAGCACAACAAGGGTGCTTTGCTTTTGAAGGAAGTCCTCCTTTTTTTTATCGACTTTTTTTGTAGCATATTTACAAATATGTGTGTAAGACTTTTTTTATTTATGTTCTTTATACATATGGGTCTCTATATTTTTGGTTTAGCTGTAGCAGGAAGTGGAAGATGCTTTTTTGTTTGCATCTCGGGGGAGGGTGCTTTTGCAAATGTTGTTCAAAAGTGGGATTTTTGTGCTTTTTTACATAATGAACAGGAAATTCGGTCACTGTATTACTTACTTGATCTTTGAATTATATCGCCAGAACTTAATGTTTCTTCTCTCATGGCCCTGACCTGTGAAATCGAGTTTATTAAACTTTATCTAGGTAAATCTCAACTATGGTTCATTTGCTATTTTAACACTTTTAAAAATGATAATAATATGATTAATTTTCCAGCTATTTGTTGATAATATAAACAATCATTTCTTTACATGCTAGTTTGCTCTTTCCAAAAATTCTGATAAATTATTTGAAATACACAAATGTTTTATTTATAACGGAACGTCTGGTCATTTTTCTTTAATAACGATATGAAGGGTAAAAATTCAGTGCAAAACACATTTAATAAAGTTCAAACTTCTCAAAACATAGTTAAAGTATAGAAAGACTTTCGAAGTAAAAAATTCTCCAGGTACGCCAAAGTACGCTATTACTACAATACCGAAAGCAAGACTCTAATATGTCTCTCGCTTGTAGCGGTTGCAAGAGATTCAGCGCCCAAAAGGAATTTTCTCTTTTCACAACACGTTGTTTTTATTATACTTCTATGGCCTGTTTTCTCCTTTATTAAGAATTCATGGTTAAAACAATGTTCTTTGTTCTTTAATTATACACAACCAGATGAAGAGAAAACGTTTCCCGGAATTCCACAATATCCCCCTCCTCCTTGATACCACAAACATCCCTCCGGGGAACAAAATATCTAAATTCAATACTACACACAACTATTTGCATTTTCTATACAAATTTCTCATCAGCTATTAATATACAATATGTTTCATAAATTATTTTTTTGTTCATTCTACTTTTACTTATGAATGTATTTTTGTGTCTTTACAGATGAGGAAATGTATATCTTGTATAATAATTCTACCGGCAACTACCTCAAGCATGATGATGATGCAACTTCCGAATTGAATCTCCAGACCCATTTGTCTAACTCACTGTTTTCATCACCATGATAGTGACGTTTGTAAAGTCAAAGATTCAACATGTGTCTTTAGCTAAAAAGAAACACTGACTCTAAATTGATACCTTTGTGCGTTTACAGGCAAAGATTCGCTATGTGTCTTCAATTGGTGTAAAACTTGAACTCTGACTTGATATTTTTAGGATATTTATTTTCTCATGTTGCCATGTTGTACATAAATTTTAATTTATTGAATGAAAAGCTATGAGCTATGTAATGTTATATATTTTGAAAAACAATGATTTCGCATATTACAAAACTTTTTGTGCCTTGCTAGTAATAGAAAAAAAAATTATATAAAGTGAGGATTATTTTCTTTTGTATCCAGCCGGAAGATTATATAACTGATAAAAACACTCAATCGCGTATGCTTCTTTAACTACATATTAAGTTATTAATGGCCATAAATCCATTTTATAGGATAAGACAAGCACTTTCTTCCCAGGTGTTGAATAAATGACACTTAAAATGAAAGAGAATTCAAGATTGTAAATTTGTAAATATATTAAATTGTCGATAGCAAAATATTTAATGCACTACCAGAGCCGCAGCAAGAGTGATGGGAATGGTTCGCTAGCAGCAGGCGCCAAGCTGAACAGGCGCATTATTGGCATCGTCAGTAATTACTACTGATGCACGGACGATCAGTTTAAAAAGAAAGTTTCTGTCCCGGTGCCAAATAGAGTTGCTACGGTGCTGTGCACCAATAAAAAAAGTTTTTGTAATAGTTGTTCCATCCTATACATTAATGTGTTTCATACGTTGCCATGTCGGTATTTTTTTTTTTTTTTTTTTTTTTTTTTTTTAATGTCTATCGAGCGACAGAAACAAGCAATATTTTTCGTTTTAATTGGGTAATGTGGAATTAACTCCAATCTTTCATTTCTTCAATATGCATAATTTTCGTAATATAATTTTTCTTCTTTAAATTTTAGTTCAATCTGTGATTTTTAAATCTTCGATCCTCTTTTCTTTTTCTTTTATGATGAAGAAACCATATTCAAGTGAAAGAAAATGTATTGAAAAAATATATATTTATAATTGGATGACCAAAGCACTAGACAAGAAACAATAAAAAAAATGTGGGGGAGACCTGTATGCAGCAGTGGATTGAAAACGCGTGGTCATGATGATAAAGATATATATTTATATGTTATAGAAATGAAAACCTCTTGTGATTTCCACATATCACAATTTAAATGGAATATGTAAAGCTTGTTTATTTACTAAATAGTAAAAGGTTTCAGTAATAAAATTTCTAAAATATATGTATAAAAAAAGTGATAGTTTAGCTTTAAATATAGTAGAAGGAGCCGAAAATTTAAGGAAAGATAAATACACTGCAAAAAATAATTGTTGATTTTACAGTATAAAACTGGCACCCCGCGGTAGCGTATTACTGCTTGCACGGCAGAGTATTACTGCTTATTTTACTGTTTAATACTGTTAATTTTACGGTATAATACTGGCAGCTGGGGTGCCAGTTTTATACTGTAAAATCAACAATTATTTTTTGCAGTGTATATACATAGATATATTGGGGGAAGATAGTGAAGAAAAAAACCTCTGTTTCAAAAATCACTAACAGTTTAAATAAAAAGCAAGCAATTTTGTGAAAATAGACCGAGTGCCTTGATCACTAAAAGTTATGACAGATGAAATATTGGTAAATTTTATGGCATAAAAGTACTTGATTAAAAATTATAAATGTTGTAATGTCGAAAATTACGCTCTCTGTAGATAAAATTGAAAGCCTAAAAAATGTTTGATGTTAGTTATTATATTGATCTGATTATCGCATGTAAAAATTATATTTATTGGTTAACATTCCATATTATATCTAGATTATAAAGTTGCTGTACATAAGAGAAGTTTATTTTTGGAGTGTTCTATTGAACTTTTTAGAACATGATTTTTTTCGTCCACTATTTGTACGAAATGTTGCACTGTTTGAAAGATAATTTTAATAAAAAAAACATTTAATAAATGCCTCTGTGTTTGTCTCTTTTATATGATTTCTGCAAAGGAATCAAATGTTTATTTTAAAATATTAAACAGTAATAATAGTATTAATATATATATATATATATATATATATATATATAACATTTCTGCTGATACTTATTCAACAAAGTTTACATTTATTAATAATAATATTAATAAATGTAAAAAAGAAATAAAAAGAAGAGGAAAAACATTTCTGCTGATACTTATTCAACAAAGTTTACATTTATTAATAATAATATTAATAAATGTAAAAAAGAAATAAAAAGAAGAGGAAAAACATTTCTGCTGATACTTATTCAACAAAGTTTACATTTATTAATAATAATATTAATAAATGTAAAAAAGAAAGAAAAAGAAGAGGAAAAACATTTCTGCTGATACTTATTCAACAAAGTTTACATTTATTAATAATAATATTAATAAATGTAAAAAAGAAATAAAAAGAAGAGGAAAAACATTTCTGCTGATACTTATTCAACAAAGTTTACATTTATTAATAATAATATTAATAAATGTAAAAAAGAAATAAAAAGAAGAGGAAAAACATTTCTGCTGATACTTATTCAACAAAGTTTACATTTATTAATAATAATATTAATAAATGTTTAAAAAAAACAGAAAGAAAGAAAGACATTTCTGCTGATACTTATTCAACAAAATTTAAAATATTCAAATTGCAAAAAATGTTAAATGTATGGACTATCAGGAATTATTGATATAAAAATAAAATTAAGAATTTTACACATGAATTAAGACTTTCTTTTTCTTTCCCTGGGGATTTAGCCCCTCAAGTACTTCTGTTACTAAAATGTTGAAATTGATCCATACCAAGATTTGAAATCCCATACCAGGACTTGAGAAAAAAATTATTTGAAAATAAATAAAAGTTTTTCTTTACTTACATTATAAAAGCAAAAATCTGTTGTGATTGTGGCATTTGGGGATTAAAATGAAAAAGAGATATATAATATCTCACCACCCTTCAAGGGGTTAAGGGGTAAAACAAATACTTACAAAGTCTGAAAAATTAAAGATATTTATAGTAGGAAAAGATATTAGTATAAAGATATTAGGTTTAAAGATATTTAATATATCAGTTTTTAATATCATTAAAATAATTCTTTCTATAGAGATAATTTTAGGAAGCATGTACCCAGCGTTTTGAACCGTGTATTTGAAGTTGGCTTGCACCAGAAATTTAACAATTTCAATCGGATCGCCTCCAAATTTTAATCACATTTTCTCAATACTTTTCTAAGAAAGTACACAAGATTATTATGATTGATTTTTAAACAATGTACAAAGACAAAAATTTGTATACGAAAAATCATATCTATTTATTTGCATGTTTTGTCGTTTTTACAAATGACTATATTCTTTTATGATTCTGAACACTCTTGCAAATCTGATGTAGATAAACAGAAGAAAAACATTTTTGTTCCAGGGTCATTTGGGGAATATCTGTGTCACAAGTTGCGGAGCTCTATACTTTTGGCATCACCGTGTGGTTGTCCGCGCCATCATTTCCTTTTAATGTATATCGTTTATGTTGATGATATTGAAGATTTATATCATCAAACCAATTTTTATTCCAATGTATAGTTTTCTCAAAAACATTATCAAAAATCAGTGATTTTTTTCAGGCGTAGTAGGTAGTTTTGTTTTAAGACTACGAATCTTAACCATTTGATTACAGGATTGAGACACCGTACGTCCCAGTGAACTATTTTTTATTCTAGTCGTACCACTTTTCGAAAAATAATCTCTGCCATATACTTATACTAGGATATTTTCAAGGGATATCTACCAAAAAGAAATTTTTTTGCAAATTGTGGTACGGTTAAATATAAAAATTGTCACTAGTTTAGGCCCGTAATCAAAAGGTTAAGGCTGTTCTCAAAGGCAAAGGAGCTAATTTCTGACACATTTCTGCATTTATTTTTTTTTCCGGAAACGCATGAAATTGGAAGGTGTTCTTATTCAGAAACTTTGTAATCGAATGGCGTTTTCTAGTTTTTGGTGAAAGCAGAAGATCTTTCAGATAATACTGTCAAAGTTGGAGTTTTGAAATCGAACTCCCGACGCGGCAGCGTGAGAAAGGAAAAAAAAAAGTCGTCACGTGATAAGAATCACTTATAACTTGATAAGTAATTTATTTATCAAAAATTGGAAAGGCGCTATTCAATACCAAATTGCTTCAATAGTCAGTCCTGCTAATTTTTTGCCTTTACGTTTAAAAATGAGTTTCGCTTTGTTGAGTAGGTAATTTAAGATTCACCAGACCTCAGAAAGGTATCAGATTAAAAATCAAAGGTGCAATAAATTTATATGAAAACCGACGAATCTTCGGTTGCTTGAAGTCTGCATTATAATATCTACACAAACGTAACCATGAATTAATAAATATTATCTTTGCGATGGTTATTCAAAGTTTATGCTGAGCAATACGATAAAATAGAAAATATATTTAAGAATAAGTAAAAATTCAGAGAATGAACTAATATATTTTTATGCTGTTAAGGCTGTTCTCAAATTTAAACTGGCTGCGTTTTGATGCATTTGGATGCTCTTATTCAGATTTTTTTTAATTGAATGACGTTTTCCATTTTTCAGTAAAATAAAAAAAAATCTTCAGAAAATGTTTGCCAAAGTTGGCGTTTTTGAACACAATTTCCAGACGCTACAGCTCGAAAAAAAATTGCATAAGGCAGTAATCCCTTAAAGCTTAATGTAATCCATTTATCGAAACGAAAAATGCTATTCATTCCAAAATTACTTCAGTAGTCATGACTCCCGAAGTCATGCTTCTACTTCTAAAAAATAATTCTTGAATCTATCAGAAATTTTCGCGTTATTGATTGGGGGGGGGGGGGGGGGGGGGGATATTTTTCTGAGACGAATAAATATATGCTTTTTTTTTTTTTTTTTCGTTTTAGATGCGTTGTTGAACAGGGAATTTGAGAACCACCTTAAGACTGTTCTCAAATCCAAAGTGGTACTTTCTGACACATTTGTTAATTCATTTTTGTTCGAAAATGGGCAGGTGCTCTTATTGAGAACCTATTTAATCGATCTGTTTTTCAGTTTTTTAGTAAAGGCAAAAATAAGAAAAGGTTGTTGAAGTGGGCGTTTTCAACCGAATTTATGGACGCAACAACGTAGGAAAATGAATAAACAGCCGTCCTGAGACAATAATTGCTTACAACTCAAGATGTAATTTATTGAAAAAAAAAAACAGTTTGATTACAAATCACTCCAATAATCATGCCTGCAAATATAATGCTTTTTACGTTTAAAAATGCCTCAGGAAATGTCTCCGAAAGTTTTGCGTTGTTGAGCGGGGAAAAATATCCTCGGTTATATGAAGATTTCCTTTTTTTTTTTTTTTTTTTTTTTTTTTGTGTGTGTGTGGGGGGGGGGGGGGGGCGGTACGTCTCACACATTACTCCGCTTACAAGATGCTGCAAAAATAATGGTCTCACGTTAGAAAACTTTATAGATTCAGTTAGTTGTACGAAAATATCGACAGTATATTATACAATGCGTTTTTTACCCTTTATAATTTTTATAGGTCTAAGCCTTTTTTATGTTTAAAATATTTTGACTGAAAGTATAAATAAGCACAATTTATGCCAACTGGACCGGAAATAGTACAAATCACTTCATGAATTTTGACAGATACTGGAGATGATTTCAGCTGTTTTGGGAGAAAATAATATACAGTCAAACTTCGATTTCCTTCGAGTTCATTCGGACCAAGGCTCGTCCGTTCCTTCTCTTCGGAAGATCTACTAATGCTTGTTAATTCTGAGTCTAAGAACTCTCACTCTCGCACTTGGTGTGCTTTTTCACTTCGCTGGGATTTTCACCGGATACCTGCTGTATCAATTCTAGAGGTCGGACCTCACTAGCGCTTACACCACGCTGAGTTAGAAACTGACGTTTCCTTTTCCCTTCTCCAGAGAGTCAACACTCTCCTTTTCGATCTCTCCAAAAACTGTCCTCTCTCACTTTTTCATTCTCGCAGGAGAACTTCTTCTGGGGGCGGGGGCTTTGTCGAGGCGGGCCCCTCGAAACTCTCCAGCCTCTTAGCAGCCTTGAGATCCCTCTGTTTCGTTTTCACTAAGTCCGTCATTGGACGTTCTAAGACAAAGGGCAAAGTTTCGGGCGCAAACCTAAAAATCGTGTGCAGAGATCGCTTCTCTCGCAGATGAACTCTTTCCCACGAACTCGGCAAGGATCAAAGCATAAGACCCCTTTTTGGGTAACGCCTTACCACTTCATCACTGTCCGAACTTTCCGCTCACAGTACAATAGAATTCGGCGTCTGCTAGTCTTCAAGGCAAAAATAGCGAGGGAAGGTATGCAGTTAAGTGTACTCACAGGAAATGCTAGAATGACACATAGTGCAGCTGGATGTCGAAGCTCAATTCTTTACAGCACCTCCTCCTCAAACGATTCTTAAGGGTGAAACACTAAGAATCTCTAAGAGTCGGATAAAGAATTGCAAGCTCAAATTACATCAGAGTGGCAAGAAATAAAACATACATGAATAAGATAATACTACCTTCCTTTTTTTTTCCGCGCTCTGATAAGAAATCATGAACATATAATGAAATAAAACACAGTGAAATAAAAAATAAAAAATCTTAAAATAATTATATACAAAAGTTTATCAAGAAATCTCCTTAAACTCGACTCAGACAATCAACATGCGGAATGTCTTTGCCTGCGCGATGAGAAATGGCATAATTATAAGGTTGCAGAGCCAAGGACCACCTTAATAACCTGGGATTATTTCCAGAATTTCTTTTTTTATTTTTGCCTTTAAGCGCCCTCGTTAATGGTTCTACAATCACTGCATAATCTTTTATGTACCGGGAATAATATCCAGCCATTCCCAAACATCTACGAATTTCAGTTTTCGATTTCGGAACCGGTAATTCCTTAATTGCCTTTACTTTCGCCTCAGCTGGCCTCCGTCTACCCTCACCTACAATATGCCCAAGATATTTTACGGTTTTCTGAGCGAACTTGCATTTCGCCAATTTGATTTTTAGTTTCGCGTCATTAACATTTTTTAATACTATTTCTAGATGACGCATATTGTCCTTCCAACTATCTGAAAAAATCGCCATATCATCTAGATACGGTAAACAGAAATTCTTAAGTGCGTTTATTTCCCGCGTTAAGATATCTGCTAACTCCACCCGTTTTCTGTAAGGCTTTACTAAACTCACGTGAGAAATCTGGGATTTCTGTCGCCTCCCAGGAACATTCACAATATAATTTGTTTCCGTAATTATTGACTCCTTTCTTCCCGGCCATATCCAACTATCTGACATTTTATCTGGCTTTCTGGTGGTTAAAACTAAAACCTCATCTTTCACATTAAGCTTCCGTTTCACCGCCTTTCTGTCAAACCAAAATTTCCTCTTTTCTCGTTTTTCTGACACATTTTCAACGGCTAAAACTCGACCTCTTTTTAACCTGTTCGTGAGATTAAACACACATCCCTTCACGAATGTATTCTCCTCCGTTTCTCTTATCCATTCTCTAAATACTAACGCTTTCAAAAGCTTTCTAACTTTTCGATGCCAACATGCAATACTATCGCTTATCGAATCTCTCATCTTAACACAGAACGGTTTTAGAAATGCGGTCGCTAAATCATTCATCAAACTTCTCCCGAAGTCAAAGTATCCTGACACATTTCCTTTAACTTTCCCTTTCCCTAAGTGTAATGACACTTTTTCTAGGCACGCGCCAAAAATATCTGCCTGATAAAGCAATGGGACAAGCACCTGCTTCCCCACATTCACGCGATTGTCTCTGGCTTTTGCCACTATTAAAGAATCTCCTGCATTACAATGCGATACTACACCTTCCGTTTTTTTACTAATCCCTTTGAGAGATTGATCTCTGTCTAATTCAATTTGACTATCCTTCCCTCCAATTTCTGCTAAGATCGAAGATCCCTCACATGTCGACAAAGGCGATAATCCCTTATCCACACTAACCAATTCAATAGGGCTTTCTAGATTTTCACCCTCTAGTTTTGAATTCAACGCTTCCGCTTCACTGCACTCGCGAAAAATTCCCCCTTCTTTTTCTTTTACTGAATTCTAAGTTTCCGTTTCAACATTCCCGCTAGAAATATCCTCTTCTTTTTCTTCCTCGGAAATCAAAGTTTCCGCTTCAACATTCTCGCTAGAAATTTCTTTTTCCCCCTCGGAAATCATAATTTGTTTATTTACCGGATTCGGAGCTGGGCCACCCTTTTCTCTCGTTTGAGCGCGTGTCAAAACTGCATTCATCAATTCGGGTTTTTTCTTCGCCTGTTCTAACAATTTCTGAGTGCGATTGCCCAACAAATAGTAGCACATATCTGAATTTCTATTGTTAACTCCTGCCTTGGTTTCAATGACCCCCACGCCTTCAATTTCTAAAGTGACCTCTGCTATAGGTAAACAGTATAATTTACTGTCCAGCGGAGTTTTAATCCATACGTGATCTCCATTCAATTTATCTTGACTGACCAAGTCGTATGCGATGATATCAATTTCACTCCCAGTGTCAGTTAAAGCAGTTGTCTGAATTCCATTCACTAACACTTTACTCAAATAAGGGGAGAAGGTTTCTTCAAGTGTCGGCTTACTTATTAAGTGACTGACCCGCGCAACATCTCTCTTTTTAATTTCCGGACAATCTACTTTGTAGTGACCGCTTTGAAAACACGCGTGACACTTGACTTCTCGCCTTTTTTCGTAAACTCTTTCCCTTTCTTTATGATCATCGCGATCCCTCCAGTTAAAGTTAGTCTCCGGATTTCTGTTTCCGTTTCGCCCATTTTCAAAAGTTCTGGGTCTTTCAAATTTCTTCTCTGTCGGTGGCTTAGGATTCCACGTTTTTTTAGAAGGGCGTTTGATCGCTTCGTACGCATCTAAAAGCCTTACTAATTCTTCGGGATCTTTAATCTCCGCCCAGTTATCTATAAAATGTTCGCGCATTTCTGGAGACGCTCTCCGTTTGATTTGGTCCGTGACAAGCAAATTTTTCAAACCCTCAAAATCCGAAACTTGTAAGCATGACAGCCAACCATCTAAAAAACTATTAAGTTCGAAAATCAGATCCTTCCAAACTGAATTAGGATTTCGTGGATGTTGACTAAATTTTTGTCGGTATGTCTCTGCATTCAAACGATAGCGTTCTAACAGTTTTTCTTTCACATATTGAAAATCATCAATTTTGTCTTCGGGTTCTCTCAAAATTAGCTCGGCCATTCCCACAGGTAATAATGATAGTAAATTCGTCACCAACTCATCCGAATTTAGATTACATTTTTTTGCCTGTCTCTCGAATAAATTCAAAAACAACGAAATATCCGAATTATTTTCATCAAAGCGATGCATAATTGTTTTTAGGGGTAAATGATTCGTTCTAACTGAGATGCTACTGGATGCGGTACTCCGGTCATCTGACTCTTGTGTCACTTTTAATCTAGCTAACTCATGTTCGCGTTCTTTTTCTTTTTCTGCTTTCTCCCACAATCTTTCTTTCTCTAACTGAAGTCTATCATTCTCTTCCTTCTCCGCCAATAACTTATTTTCCCTGTCTTTTTCTAACAGTTTAATTTGCGCTAAGGCTAGCTCTTTATCAAATCCCTCTGACGACTCTATTTTTTTTATAATTTTCGGTACAGTATCATTTTCCTCTAAAATGACCTCAAATTCGTAAGCTAACGTTTGCAAATCAGCTTTCCTAAAATATTTAAGCTCCGACATTTTTAAAGTATAAAATTAGAAATTATCTTTCCCACAAATATAAAACAATACAATAAGATTAAATCAAATCCTACCAAGTGCGTCAAAATATTACCAAAATATACGCTCATAAAAAAAGGTACGCATAACAATAATATATAGGAAATATGCAACATATAAAAATAAGCAACCCTATCCTATCGTCCACATTCACCTTGGTGTTTGGTTATAAAATACATATGGGATCAATTTGACACAAAACAACAATTTCAATTTCAAAAAGCACAGTAAAAATATTTTAAATTGCAAAAGTCTCATTCAATTCCCCCTTTTTTTTTTTAAATCAATGGTGGTCTTAATCTCTGCATCCACTCTTAAAAAATTTAGAATAATTCACAAAAAACATATAAAATCAACTCTGTTATCGTAAAATATGAAATGCGTTCAATACTTTTTTTTTTTCAATGAACTCTCATTTATAGATTCAGCTAAAATTTTGTAACACTGCACAACTCTCAGTTTGCATTAAATTAATTCAACAATAATTTAATTTTTAACTACAAAATTTGTCTATTAAATAAGTTACAGTAATCTCGGAAGTATCTCATCATACTTTTTTTTTTTCTACCGGAAAAATTTCTCAAAATATTTACTCTCACAAAAATAAACATACAACTTTTTTTTTGAAGCCTACAACACCTATACAAACACTAATAACAATTAAAGCCACTCTGAGTATAAAAAGAGCTTACCTCCATTACTAAGAGTCTTTCAGGGCGTCAGAAGCACAGATTTCAAAGATTCTCAGGAGCACAGACGGGGGTTCTCTGTCACACTTTTCGGATGGGGGAACACTCTCCAGAATTCTTGGTAGATTTCTCTTTCTGATGGGGGAACACTCTCCAGAATTCTTGGTAGATTACTCTTTCTGATGCTGTGTTGATCCACAGGGGCGTCTAAGGAGACTCAGGTCACAAGTCACAAGGAGACTCTTTCTTGGAGCACTTTGATGATTTAAATTTCGGAGTCCACTCTTTGTCTTTGAAGATTGTCATTAATTTTTGCTAATTAATCCCACCGCTGCCACCAGTTGTAGTAACTCCTCTATACCGACCCGATAAAAGATGGTGAGTGGTAGCGAGATCGGATCGTTGGCACAGAGAATTTCTCGCATAAATTAGAAAATAGAATCTTATTGTATAACAATGTTAATTCTAATGAAAAATATATACAAGACGTCAATACAGCATTTAATTATTTTTCGTGAGTCAATCGCTTATAAATTAATGACCTCTTGACTCCAAGTGTAACTGAAACAAACAAAAGTCTCTAAACATTACAGACAGTCGTGACTACAAAACAATGTTCATTCGGACCAAGGCTCGTCCGTTCCTTCTCTTCGGAAGATCTACTAATGCTCGTTAATTCTGAGTCTAAGAACTCTCACTCTCGCACTTGGTGTGCTTTTTCACTTCGCTGGGATTTTCAGCGGATACCTGCTGTATCAATTCTAGAGGTCGGACCTCACTAGCGCTTACACCACGCTGAGTTAGAAACTGACGTTTCCTTTTCCCTTCTCCAGAGAGTCAACACTCTCCTTTTCGATCTCTCCAAAAACTGTCCTCTCTCTTCTTCATTCTCGCAGGAGAACTTCTTCTGGGGGCGGGGGCTTTGTCGAGGCGGGCCCCTCGAAACTCTCCAGCCTCTTAGCAGCCTTGAGATCCCTCTGTTTCGTTTTCACTAAGTCCGTCATTGGACGTTCTAAGACAAAGGGCAAAGTTTCGGGCGCAAACCTAAAAATCGTGTGCAGAGATCGCTTCTCTCGCAGATGAACTCTTTCCCACGAACTCGGCAAGGATCAAAGCATAAGACCCCTTTTTGGGTAACGCCTTACCACTTCATCACTGTCCGAACTTTCCGCTCACAGTACAATAGAATTCGGCGTCTGCTAGTCTTCAAGGCAAAAATAGCGAGGGAAGGTATGCAGTTAAGTGTACTCACAGGAAATGCTAGAATGACACATAGTGCAGCTGGATGTCGAAGCTCAATTCTTTACACACAATTTAAATGGAATATGTAAAGCTTGTTTATTTACTAAATAGTAAAAGGTTTCAGTAATAAAATTTCTAAAATATATGTATAAAAAAAGTGATAGTTTAGCTTTAAATATAGTAGAAGGAGCCGAAAATTTAAGGAAAGATAAATACACTGCAAAAAATAATTGTTGATTTTACAGTATAAAACTGGCACACCGCGGTAGCGTATTACTGCTTGCACGGCAGAGTATTACTGCTTATTTTACTGTTTAATACTGTTAATTTTACGGTATAATACTGGCAGCTGGGGTGCCAGTTTTATACTGTAAAATCAACAATTATTTTTTGCAGTGTATATACATAGATATATTGGGGGAAGATAGTGAAGAAAAAAACCTCTGTTTCAAAAATCACTAACAGTTTAAATAAAAAGCAAGCAATTTTGTGAAAATAGACCGAGTGCCTTGATCACTAAAAGTTATGACAGATGAAATATTGGTAAATTTTATGGCATAAAAGTACTTGATTAAAAATTATAAATGTTGTAATGTCGAAAATTACGCTCTCTGTAGATAAAATTGAAAGCCTAAAAAATGTTTGATGTTAGTTATTATATTGATCTGATTATCGCATGTAAAAATTATATTTATTGGTTAACATTCCATATTATATCTAGATTATAAAGTTGCTGTACATAAGAGAAGTTTATTTTTGGAGTGTTCTATTGAACTTTTTAGAACATGATTTTTTTCGTCCACTATTTGTACGAAATGTTGCACTGTTTGAAAGATAATTTTAATAAAAAAAACATTTAATAAATGCCTCTGTGTTTGTCTCTTTTATATGATTTCTGCAAAGGAATCAAATGTTTATTTTAAAATATTAAACAGTAATAATAGTATTAATATATATATATATATATATATATATATATATATATATATATATATATATATATATATATGTATATATATATATATATACATATATATATAACATTTCTGCTGATACTTATTCAACAAAGTTTACATTTATTAATAATAATATTAATAAATGTAAAAAAGAAATAAAAAGAAGAGGAAAAACATTTCTGCTGATACTTATTCAACAAAGTTTACATTTATTAATAATAATATTAATAAATGTAAAAAAGAAAGAAAAAGAAGAGGAAAAACATTTCTGCTGATACTTATTCAACAAAGTTTACATTTATTAATAATAATATTAATAAATGTAAAAAAGAAATAAAAAGAAGAGGAAAAACATTTCTGCTGATACTTATTCAACAAAGTTTACATTTATTAATAATAATATTAATAAATGTTTAAAAAAAACAGAAAGAAAGAAAGACATTTCTGCTGATACTTATTCAACAAAATTTAAAATATTCAAATTGCAAAAAATGTTAAATGTATGGACTATCAGGAATTATTGATATAAAAATAAAATTAAGAATTTTACACATGAATTAAGACTTTCTTTTTCTTTCCCTGGGGATTTAGCCCCTCAAGTACTTCTGTTACTAAAATGTTGAAATTGATCCATACCAAGATTTGAAATCCCATACCAGGACTTGAGAAAAAAATTATTTGAAAATAAATAAAAGTTTTTCTTTACTTACATTATAAAAGCAAAAATCTGTTGTGATTGTGGCATTTGGGGATTAAAATGAAAAAGAGATATATAATATCTCACCACCCTTCAAGGGGTTAAGGGGTAAAACAAATACTTACAAAGTCTGAAAAATTAAAGATATTTATAGTAGGAAAAGATATTAGTATAAAGATATTAGGTTTAAAGATATTTAATATATCAGTTTTTAATATCATTAAAATAATTCTTTCTATAGAGATAATTTTAGGAAGCATGTACCCAGCGTTTTGAACCGTGTATTTGAAGTTGGCTTGCACCAGAAATTTAACAATTTCAATCGGATCGCCTCCAAATTTTAATCACATTTTCTCAATACTTTTCTAAGAAAGTACACAAGATTATTATGATTGATTTTTAAACAATGTACAAAGACAAAAATTTGTATACGAAAAATCATATCTATTTATTTGCATGTTTTGTCGTTTTTACAAATGACTATATTCTTTTATGATTCTGAACACTCTTGCAAATCTGATGTAGATAAACAGAAGAAAAACATTTTTGTTCCAGGGTCATTTGGGGAATATCTGCGTCACAAGTTGCGGAGCTCTATACTTTTGGCATCACCGTGTGGTTGTCCGCGCCATCATTTCCTTTTAATGTATATCGTTTATGTTGATGATATTGAAGATTTATATCATCAAACCAATTTTTATTCCAATGTATAGTTTTCTCAAAAACATTATCAAAAATCAGTGATTTTTTTCAGGCGTAGTAGGTAGTTTTGTTTTAAGACTACGAATCTTAACCATTTGATTACAGGATTGAGACACCGTACGTCCCAGTGAACTATTTTTTATTCTAGTCGTACCACTTTTCGAAAAATAATCTCTGCCATATACTTATACTAGGATATTTTCAAGGGATATCTACCAAAAAGAAATTTTTTTGCAAATTGTGGTACGGTTAAATATAAAAATTGTCACTAGTTTAGGCCCGTAATCAAAAGGTTAAGGCTGTTCTCAAAGGCAAAGGAGCTAATTTCTGACACATTTCTGCATTTATTTTTTTTTCCGGAAACGCATGAAATTGGAAGGTGTTCTTATTCAGAAACTTTGTAATCGAATGGCGTTTTCTAGTTTTTGGTGAAAGCAGAAGATCTTTCAGATAATACTGTCAAAGTTGGAGTTTTGAAATCGAACTCCCGACGCGGCAGCGTGAGAAAGGAAAAAAAAAAGTCGTCACGTGATAAGAATCACTTATAACTTGATAAGTAATTTATTTATCAAAAATTGGAAAGGCGCTATTCAATACCAAATTGCTTCAATAGTCAGTCCTGCTAATTTTTTGCCTTTACGTTTAAAAATGAGTTTCGCTTTGTTGAGTAGGTAATTTAAGATTCACCAGACCTCAGAAAGGTATCAGATTAAAAATCAAAGGTGCAATAAATTTATATGAAAACCGACGAATCTTCGGTTGCTTGAAGTCTGCATTATAATATCTACACAAACGTAACCATGAATTAATAAATATTATCTTTGCGATGGTTATTCAAAGTTTATGCTGAGCAATACGATAAAATAGAAAATATATTTAAGAATAAGTAAAAATTCAGAGAATGAACTAATATATTTTTATGCTGTTAAGGCTGTTCTCAAATTTAAACTGGCTGCGTTTTGATGCATTTGGATGCTCTTATTCAGATTTTTTTTAATTGAATGACGTTTTCCATTTTTCAGTAAAATAAAAAAAAATCTTCAGAAAATGTTTGCCAAAGTTGGCGTTTTTGAACACAATTTCCAGACGCTACAGCTCGAAAAAAAATTGCATAAGGCAGTAATCCCTTAAAGCTTAATGTAATCCATTTATCGAAACGAAAAATGCTATTCATTCCAAAATTACTTCAGTAGTCATGACTCCCGAAGTCATGCTTCTACTTCTAAAAAATAATTCTTGAATCTATCAGAAATTTTCGCGTTATTGATTGGGGGGGGGGGGGGGGGGATATTTTTCTGAGACGAATAAATATATGCTTTTTTTTTTTTTTTCGTTTTAGATGCGTTGTTGAACAGGGAATTTGAGAACCACCTTAAGACTGTTCTCAAATCCAAAGTGGTACTTTCTGACACATTTGTTAATTCATTTTTGTTCGAAAATGGGCAGGTGCTCTTATTGAGAACCTATTTAATCGATCTGTTTTTCAGTTTTTTAGTAAAGGCAAAAATAAGAAAAGGTTGTTGAAGTGGGCGTTTTCAACCGAATTTATGGACGCAACAACGTAGGAAAATGAATAAACAGCCGTCCTGAGACAATAATTGCTTACAACTCAAGATGTAATTTATTGAAAAAAAAAAACAGTTTGATTACAAATCACTCCAATAATCATGCCTGCAAATATAATGCTTTTTACGTTTAAAAATGCCTCAGGAAATGTCTCCGAAAGTTTTGCGTTGTTGAGCGGGGAAAAATATCCTCGGTTATATGAAGATTTCCCCTTTTTTTTTTTTTTTTTTTTTTTTTGTGTGTGTGTGTGTGTGTGGGGGGGGTACGTCTCACACATTACTCCGCTTACAAGATGCTGCAAAAATAATGGTCTCACGTTAGAAAACTTTATAGATTCAGTTAGTTGTACGAAAATATCGACAGTATATTATACAATGCGTTTTTTACCCTTTATAATTTTTATAGGTCTAAGCCTTTTTTATGTTTAAAATATTTTGACTGAAAGTATAAATAAGCACAATTTATGCCAACTGGACCGGAAATAGTACAAATCACTTCATGAATTTTGACAGATACTGGAGATGATTTCAGCTGTTTTGGGAGAAAATAATATACAGTCAAACTTCGATTTCCTGCTAACATTGGGATTGAGGTTGCAGTACTAATAAATATTTAAAAAGAAAAAGAAAAAAAAAAAAAAAAAAAAAAAGAAACAAGCGTCGCAATCAGCATCATTTGGCAGAAATTGTGATGTCCTGTACAGATTGCACATATGTCTCTTCATATTTAAAAATTAAAATATACTCTATACTACATGAAATCTTCTCTTTTTGCCACAAGTACATATATCTGTGTATGTGTATGTAATAGAGACAGATTATCAATTTAATGTTCCTTTTTGAGTTCCATTCCCATTTATATAAAATTAACATAATCGTATATGTAGTTAAAGGCATCACAAGTTTAATAGAATGTTAAGAAAATGTAAAAATCGAATGTATACAATCCTGTTTATAAAAAAAATATATACTCACTGTTATTTGGAAATCGTTTATAATAAAATCGCAAAGAAAGTCGACTTTGAGTAACGTCTTCTTACGGAACATGAATTTTTTCCCGTATTTTCGTTTTTCCATGACATTTCGCAAACGTTTATTTTAAATTCAAAAAATAGAACCTAAAGACTTTTTTTTTTTCTGCTGTCGTATATCTCTATAATGATATTTTTTAAAAAAAGAAAGAGAGGGGGGGGGGGAGGGAAGGAAAATTTAAGAAAAAAATTATTGTGCCAAGAGAAAAAAAAAACGTTTAAAAGTTCATAAAATATTCGAAAGTCAAAAAACAAGAAATATTTTTTTAATATTGGAGGTGGGAAGAGCCCATCTTAGAAATTATTGTAACATTTGCAGCCCCCCCCCCCTCGTTAGTTTTTTTAATGTTAATTTTTAAATTCGCAGAAAATATTTCGAAGAGATTAAAAATAAAATGGTATAACCATGGACATGTGTTCATGGCTATAACTTATAAAAGTAAATCTCAAAAACTGAACTTTATTTTAAAATATTAAAGCTTTCAACTAGCGTTTTTCATGAATTGTTAATAATATACAAAAAACGTTCATGAATTGTTAATAATATACAAACACTGTACAAGTAACTAGTACCACGGAGTTTATACTTATTAATTCATGAAACATGATGTAACGTCTACAGTTGTCTAAAACAAAGTAATGAGAAAATAGGAAAAATAAACTTCTTATGTGTATTTAAATAATAATAATGACATATATATTTTTTCGAAATACCCACCGCATTCGGTTTATATTTATTTTTTTTTCACCCCTTTTAGAATTTGTTTACCAATTTATTCTTGTTTACAAAATGCATAAAATAATAAATTTTTGTAAAAAATTCCGCTCCCATAAGATACAATATTTCTTTTGCTATTAACATAGCGCCATCTAGTGACAGAAAGAAAACTACAAAAGAGTATTTAAGCCCGACTTTAACTATTAAAACTTTCCTAAACACACACACAAAAAAAAAGTTGCTTATTCGTTTTATGTTCAGATGTTAAAATTTTAAAACAATGTGTGCGTGTACGATAATTTTTTAATTGTTCTCAATAGTGTTTTTTTTTTTTTTTTTTTTTTTTTGACAAACGTTATGACAAAAAAAGGAATGAAACATTAAATAAAAAATAAGAACGAAACATTATACATCTGGCACAGATTATGATATGAAACACTTTCCAACACTACCATAATATTGTTAATTAAGAAATTTCTTTTTTTCTTTTTTCGTACAATAAAATGAAATATATAAATAATAAACAAATAACCTTAAAAAACACATAACCCATTTCAATTGTTTCGTGCAGACCTGTATATGATCTATGGAATTTTAACATACCACGTAATACACTGAAACTGGGTTAAGTTTAAAAGTATATACCACAGTTGAAAATGTACTTCCAGAAATAAATGCTATCCAGTCCATAATCTATAGAAATCCTGTTGTAGTCCACCCCAGTGACGCATATCAATTCCATTATGTTTGATTTGAAGTATCATAATAACATGATTGAAATGCACCACAAAAGACTTTTAACCAAAGACCATAATGTAATGGAATTCTTTTGTACGTCCAGTAAACGCTTACTCACTCTATACCAGCCATACTCAAAACCTGCGGCCCGGAGACCTTTTATGTGCAGCCCGAGGTCAATCAATAACCTCTATTTATTACATTAATTGAGATGTGTATATAAGATTTTAACACCTTCACTGTTCTTTTATATATTTTCATGGAAAGACAAAATCTGTCTTGTTATTTAAAATTACTAATTTAAAATTATGTTGCATACCGTTTCCTTAGTCAAAAGTTCTTTTTACATGTAGTTATATTTGTGCTATAGTGGTGTATACATTTCTTAATCTTCAACACTAAACCAATATTATTCCAAATTTATTACATTAGCACTATACATTTCTACACTTAAAAAAAAAAAAAAAAAAAAAAAAAAAAAAAAAAAAAAAAAAACTTTTGTATTGAGAAAACGATTTATTTATTAAAACAAATCACCTGATTTTTTAGAACTTGGAAATGCTATACATTGTTATATTATTATGTTTAACTAATAATGCGTATTAGGGTTGAACGTTTACTGCGGAAAAAATCGACAGCAAAATGTTTTATACCACAATTTTGACATCATTTGCAATTGTAATCTACCACAATGTTTATTGTTTGGAAATAGTGGTGTTAAAAGTTTTTGGCAATATTTCTTTTGAGACAAACGTTCAATCCTACTGATTATATTAACTTTATATAGGTTTGTTATACTACATTTTTTAAATCTTACTATTTAAATTACCCCTTTGTTACATTATAATATAATTGTGTTGCGGCTCGCCTAACGTTCCAAACATATGTTTGCGGCCCGCGAGAAAAAAAAAAAAGTTTGAGTATGGCTGCTCTATACTCTACAAAAAGGAATGTTTAGTCCACCTCAGTTATGCATATCAATTTTATTATGTTTGACACAGTGTAATAAAATACACTGCATTAAAATACGCTGCAAACAACCCCTCCCCCCCCACAGACCGTAATGATATCGAATTCTTTTAAGTGTCCCTGCAAACGAACTGTAAATGCTACGCATTTCATTTTTAATAGCGGATATATTGTAGTAAACTTCAATAACATACATTTATTACATGGCAATCCGAGTATATTTACGAAAGTTAGAGTACGACCAGACAGACAGATCAGACAAACAAAGTCATAAACACTTTTACAGATTGACTTTTTCCAACTGAGGGGGAAAAATGTCCAGGTCGGGAATCGAACCCAAGACTTTAGCTTAAATTACCAACGCTCTGCCTGTTAAAATATCTGGACCGACAACAGGCCGACACAGTTCACTCCGACAATTTTACTTATAATACTCTGAGTGAAAAAGCAATGCCTGGGTGAATTGTGTCAGTCGGTTTTTGGTTCAGCTCCAGGATGATTAACAGACAGAGCGTTGACCATTTAAGCCACATGACTTGAGTTTGAGTCCCGACCTGGACATTTTTACACTCAGTTGAAAAAATGTCTGTCGGTATGATATCTTTACCAATCAGTATGATTGAGTTTAAAATAATAAATCTTTGCAAATTTGTTGGAAAGTATTAAAAATCAATTAAAAACTATCACAATATGTCACGGCATTTTTTGTTGCAAAATGTGTTACTCACTTATTTTAATGGTTTTAATTCAGTCTAAGTTTCAAAATTATGTGTATGTTATCATAAATGAATAAATTAGATTCAGAGTTAAAATCTTTATATATTAAATTTATATTAATATATTTTATTTTATTTATTTATTTATTTAATTTCATGTAGTTGGTCTGCCCGTAACTTCTCTAGCCCGTGATAATAACTTTAATTATACCTAAAATGTTCAATACTTTTATATATTTAAACGAAAATCTTTTCAAACGAACTTAAGGCTGGAGGCCCCATTGCCTTTGTTAGCATACACCCTCGCATTTATATGATTTCATATTTTTCAATGAAAATCTATTAAAACGAACAAAGAGGTGGGGGATCACATTGCCTACGGCAGCGTACACATGTGTAATGAAAAGTCGAATATACTAATGAAAATTTTATTAAAAATTTTGTTTTAATTATTTTAGTTCATTCTAAACTAAGGTGTTAAGGTACTGTGACGACTGAAGGAAATTATGGCCTAGCCTGCCTTGTGAGTTGCTGGCCTGGAGTTGTCCAGTTTTGTCCATGACTTTTCCGCCTAGCTTCGGAGGTGGATCGCCGTGTAATCGAGTCGAAAGAACTTTTTCGATAGGCAAAGAGACTGCGAGAGATGTTGGTCGGCGAATAAAGAGAAGTGAACGGAAAAAGCTGGGAGATGCAGAGAGAGTTGGACGGACGATGTTAAAAAGAAAAGTGTAAGATATGTTTTTGTAAAAAGTATGAAGTTTTGGTGTGCGCTGAGTCTTGCAGAGGATTGTAGTGGTTTTAGATGGTTTTAAATTGTTCAGTTTTAACTTGTGTATCAACGCTGCCTAAATAAAGTGCTAGATGTTAATCATCGTCTTGGATCACTGGATTTCGTCAACTCATTACAGTCTAAGAAGTTTTAATGGAGGTCCCACCGAGATTTGTGTTTGTGCATGTGAAACCAGAAGGGGTTTTATGAGAGGTATGTCATTTCTCCCTTTTATCCATCGCAGCATGCCTTTGGTTTTAGTGGTTTTATTTGATTATATTTAAGTAGTTTATATTTGGGTTTTGTGTTAAACTGGTGAATTGAAATATTGTATGTATATAGTGTAAACCAAACTGGTTAAAGTTCTTAAACTGAGTATAAGATGATATATTGCAACACCAAACTGGTGAATTGAATTATTGTATGTATATAGTGTAAACCAAACTGGTTAAAGTTCTTAAACTGAGTATAAGATAGTATATTACAACACCAAACTGGTTAAAGTTCTTAAACTGGGTATAAGACAGTATATTGCTACACCAAACTGGTGAATTGAACTATTGTAGGTATGTAGTGTAAACCAAACTGGTTGAAGTTCTTGAACTGAGTATAAGACAGTATATTGCTATACCAAACTGGTGAATTGAATTATGGAATGTATATAGTGTCAAAGCCAAACTGGTTTAAATTCTTAAACTAAGAATAGAGGTTGAAATAAGGATAGAGAGTTGGTGATTTTAGAAATTGAAAACTTGTTTAAAAGTCTGGTATTGGTAACATTTATGCAGTATTTTGAAAGTAAAGTGATATTGTAATTTTGCATTTAATGTGTTTGGTTTAAACCTTGAAACTTGAATTTAAAATTAATTTTTAGAAGTTGGAACTTTGAGTTTTGGAAATTTATCTGATTTTAAATTGATGGTGTAGATTTTGGAGAAGTAATGTAATATTGCTGTTTGAAATTTATGTTGTCCAGTTATGTCATGATATATACTTGTAAGTGTATAAAAATAATTTATAGATGTGTTGAACTGTTTTGAAAGTTTAATAGAAAGATATTGTGGGGAATACATTTAGTTACTGAGTTAGTAAAATTCATTCCTTTGAATAAATAGGTTGAAAGTATCAAATTAAATTTAGTTAGTTGGTTGGGTGTCTGCGGCTCTGAGGAAGTGTCTGAACTACGCACTAGAGTACTTAAATTGAACTTTGAGATGGCGTATTTTGGAAGAGGCCGAAAGGAGGACATGAGAGTTCTTGCAGTGGAATTGGGAGAGGTGGTTGATGATGACATGAGAATAATTGATTTGCGTAACTTAATTATGAAAAGTGATAATTATGAGGAAGAGTTTGTAAAGGAAATGTTTATGTCAGTTGTAAATGAGAGAATAGGGCGAGAAGAGGCAGAGGAGAAGGAGAGAGAGAGGGTAGAAAAGGAAAGGTCGGAGGAAAGAAGTTTTCAATTGGAAAAACAGAGATTGGAGTTGCAATTAAGGGAGAGTAAGAGCCCTGACGATTCGGTTAAATCTAGTACAGGTTTTGAATCGAGAGTGGAGATTCAGAAATTGATGCCGAAATTTGATGCGAAAGAGGATGATATCAGTTTGTTTTTGGAACTGTTTGAACGACAAGCAAGGGTTCTTAAGATTTCATCCGAAAAGTGGGTTACTCAATTAATTGGTGTTTTGCCATCTGAAATTTCTCAGTTGATAGCTCGTGAACCTGTAGAAAATGCTGGTGAATATCAGTATGTTAAGACATTGTTGCTGAAGCGTTTTAAATTGAGTCCAGAAAAGTTTCGTCAGAACTTTGTGAAAACTCAAAAAATCATCCGATGGTACTTGGTATGATTTTTACTATGAAAAAAAAAAATTATCTAGAGGGTTGGTTGAATGGTTTGAAGATAGAGACGTATGATCAATTAAAAGATTTGATGATTGTGGATCAGATAAAAAAAGAGGGTACCGTCTGAATTTAAGGAGAGTTTTTTGGATCAATGGACAACTATAATTTCGCCAGTTGATTTTGTGACTAAGATTGAAGAGTTTGAAGATGTAAGAGGGTGTGTTCGAAATAAAGCTTCGATGAGTTATAAGGATCGAAATGAGAAGAAATAATGGCAACCGAGATTCTGGAGGGGAAATAGCCAGAGAAATGAGGCTGCACAGGATGTAGGGGGAGAGGAAAATTACTTTAAAGGTAGAAAACCTAATCCTAATTTTGATAGAAGGAAACCTAATTTTAATTTTGATAGAAGGAAACCTGATTTTAATTTTGATAGAAGAAAACCTGAGCCTAATTTTGATGGAAGGAATCCCGATCCTAATTTTGAGAGAAGGAAACAGTTCCGTTGTTACGAATGTGGGGATTCAACGCACTTCAGATCTGATTGTCCCAGGCTTAAAACTAGAAATGGTTTCGGAGTTGTGAATTATGTTAAAAATAAAGTTCATGAGGATTTATTGGCACCATATACGATTTCGGGAACGATTAATGTTACTAGTATTCCTATTCTACGAGACACTGGAGCAACGGTCGATGTGGTGTGTCAAAAATATGTTTCACCTGAAAGTATGACAGGAGAATATATGTGGGTGCAGCATTTGTTGAACCAGCGGAGGTCATGTTTGCCTATGGCCGAAATTGAGATTGATTGTGAATTGGGCCATGTTACCACTAAAGCAGTGGTTCTCCGAAATGAATTGGATCGGGGGACATATATCCTTGGAAATAAAACAGCCGCACTATTAAAAGAGATTGAAAATGATTGTGAGAGGAAAAAAGAAACTGTGAGTGCTGTATTGACACGAGCGCAGAGGCGGATACAGCTTAGTGAGGAGCTAGTGAATGGCCGGGAAGAGAAATTGGAACTGACTGAAAAGTTGAGGGAGGAGAGAGATGAGTGTTCTGGTGCAGCTTGTGAACTTTTGCCGAAGGTAGTGAAAACTGAAGCCATTTTGGATTAGGTGAAGGTGGATTCGAATAAAGTTGTTAAGGAACAACAGAAGAGTTGAGAATTTGCTCCATTGGTTACATTGGCCAAAAAGATTGAAGCAGAATCCAAGGAAGTTGGAGTGGTTGAAGAAAAATTATTGGTTAAGAGGAAAGTTGATAAGATGGAAAAAGAGGTGGATTTGTTTGGGGATCCTGATCAAACTGAACAAATATTACTAGACATTGCTCATTTGTTTAAAAGTGTTCTTGTGAATGGCGAAAGAATATGTGGCATGGAAAATATTGCTAAGGTAAATGAAAAAGAGAGTGCGAGTGAAGAAACTCTTAATAACGATTTGAGAGTTTTGGACTTTACTTTAGTTGAAAATCAGTCATTGGCTGAGAAACTTTGTGAATCTTTTAAAGTTGAAACTGATAATGTTGCAAAAGAGAGAGAGGAGCTTGAATTATCTAGATTTGAAGAGGAGGAAGGTGAACAAGTGAAAATGATGAAAGAGGGAAGCGAAACGCAGGAAATGTTAAGCTTAAAGCAGATTAATGGAACTGATGAGTCAAACATTGAAGAAGATATAGAACTATTCAAGGTATCGCAAGTTAGAAATTCTGTAAATTTTGATGAAGTTGGTAACGAGACTAATTTTGAATTCAATGTTGGACTTTCTCAAACTGATGTTAATGAATTCTGGGGAGATGGTTGTCCTTTTGGTTTGGAAAATAAGGACAATTCAGAAATAGATGATGAGGTTCCGAAAGAGGAGAATTTTAATCCTAATGGAGATGATTTATGTGAAGATCATGAATTTGAAAGTAATGATGAGATAAAGAGTGAGATTGCTGAAATGACTGAGGAAATTGTGGAAGGTTATCAAAACCCTATTATGGCTGATTTAGTAAATGAGGCGAAAGATGAAATTGATGGAAAGATTGATAAAGATAATTATGCTAATGAACAAAATGATGGAAATCTTGAACCTGATTTGGGGGTTGAAAGATGTGAGGAAAGTGTGGCAGCGAAAAGAAATACTCAGGTAAACTTACCTAACATAGGAAACGCATATAATCAATGCGCATCAAAAGATGAAAATCTTTGTGAAACAGAAAATGGAATCGCCTGTGGAGTGGTCAAGGAAGATGCGGGTAGAAATGGGTTCTATGTTAATGTAAAGAAATGTTGCAGAATGGGTGACAAAGAGATGGAGCGAAAAGCAGTGGTAAAAGTAAGGAAAAATAAAATGATGAAAAATCATAAGAAAAGAAGGAAGAGATCGCCTGCCGAGTTAAAGGTGCATGCAGTTAGGGAGTTCCTGAGAGAAATTTTGCTGCAAATTGATGCATCGGATACTAGTCTGGATATAGTTTTGGCGCAGATTAGCGATCAAGGGGAGGAGAATCCTATTTTATACATTAGAGGGAATCTAAAGCAATCAGAGCAGAGATATTGTACCATTGAAAAGGAGTGTGCCGCTATTGTGTATGCAGTGAAGAAATTAAGGTGCTATTTGGATGGCCATTTGCCATTTGCGATACAAACTGATTACAACCTTTGGTGTGGCTTAAAACTTATGCAGGTTCTAATCAGAGACTTTTACGATGGGCCCTGGCGTTACAACAGTTCAATTATAATAGGATTGAGCATAAAAGAGGAAAAGATCACTGTAATGCAGACACTCTGAGCCGGCACCCATACACTGAGTAATAGTTATTAAGTTTATAAATTCTATATATTAAAATGGTATTATTTGTGTGAAAAAAAAGTGTATATTTTCATGTTTATATATTGTCTGTATTAGAATAAGAGGAAAAGATATGGAAATGGCTTTTGAAATGTTGGATTATGATTTAAAATTTTGGTTGCAAATTTATAAATATTTTTGAAATTGTGTTAATTTATATGAAAAGTTGTTTCATTTGGTAGAAAGAAAGTGTCAGATATTTATTTGTTTTGTATCCTGTTAAACGTATATAAAAGGGAAAAAAAATCTGTTAATTGTATTGGTATTTGTGTAAAATTGCATTTATTATAATTTTGGTAATAAGAGTTTAAAATTTAAAGAATTTTAGTTAAGGTGGCACATTGCTGTGATGGATTAGGAAGGGGGGAGATATGGCATGTATGTGACAACGTAACAGGTTAATCCTGAACAATATGAATTACAGAAAAAAACATTTGGTGTTGAATGGAACTTGTCACAAATGTAGATTTTCGTCAAGGACCTGTCGTTTGGACATGTCCAAAATTTGGAGGGGGGAGGAGTCTGTGACGACTGAAGGAAATTATGGCCTAGCCCGCCTTGTGAGTTGCTGGCTTGGAGTTGTCCAGTTTTGTCCATGACTTTTCCGCCTAGCTTCGGAGGTGGATCGCCGTGTAATCGAGTCGAAAGAACTTTTTCGACAGGCAAAGAGACTGCGAGAGATGTTGGTCGGCGAATAAAGAGAAGTGAACGGAAAAAGCTGGAAGATGCAGAGAGAGTTGGACGGACGATGTTAAAAAGAAAAGTGTAAGATATGTTTTTGTAAAAAGTATGAAGTTTTGGTGTGCGCTGAGTCTTGCAGAGGATTGTAGTGGTTTTAGATGGTTTTAAATTGTTCAGTTTTAACTTGTGTATCAACGCTGCCTAAATAAAGTGCTAGATGTTAATCATCGTCTTGGATCACTGGATTTCGTCAACTCATTACAGTACTAAGGAGACTGAGGTGAATTTAAAATTAATTTAAAATTAATTTACATTAAGAAAAATAAGAAATTAATATGCACAATGTTAATATAATGAAAACTCTTTCGTTCCAAAATAATTCTCAATTAAACATACCTTGATTAAATATATATATTTTTTTTATTTCCATTGAATATGTATCTTGAATATTATATATTAAATATATATTTTTTTAATTTCCATTGAATATGTATCTTGAATATTATATAATTATGAATAATTATTAGAAAAATAAAAGACAGGAACACTACATGGATTTAATTTAACAATTTTTTAACAATGGAAATCAATCCATCATAAAATTACAGATGCTGTTTTTAAAAGGTACCGCAAAGCTATTAGTACTAGTGTATTTTTTACTCCTTGGGTATCGCAAATCTAAATTAACATTTAAAAATAACAGTAAAATAAACCACATTAATAATAATAAAAAAATAGTTTTCAATATTTTTGGGGGGTGGGAATGAACACCCCCTCCCTTCCATTCCCTTTTCCCCAACAAAATTACAATTTACAAGCTTCAAATTTGCTGGTAGTTATACAGTGGTGGACATAATTATAAGACACCTACCTAATTTGACATAGAGTGAAAGAAAAGATTCAGAGCTTAAAAAGGCTTTATCAAATACGACAAAAACATAAATTTATTCTGTTATCACATGTAATTGTTTTGCAGAAATGATATTTTTACAGAGTTTAATAAAAAAAATTTTAAATACCATGGACAAAATTATAAGACACCCTAACATTTTAATTAGAAAACCTGTATTTTTTTCGAAATATGCAAATTTTCTGCACGCTGTTATAACGTCAGCAATTAACTAAAGCAGACGATAACCGACTTCACGCATTTACAAACATGCCACGAGGTACAGAATTAAAAGAAAGTGAAATTCGTGAAATTTGGAGATTAAATGAAACTGGTGCTTCAGTTAATAATATTTAAAAAGTTATTAAACGCTCTAGATGTGCAATTTCAAATGTTTTGAAAAGAGGAAGTAATGGATCGTTGATTGAAAGGTCTGGACGTACTCCTTGCTTGTCCTCGAGAGACAGACGCCATGTTTTTTCGCTTGCTATACAGAATAAGATGACCACTACAGGCATTAAAATTGCTTTGAAACTGAATTGTTCAAGTAGAACCATTCGCAGGGTGTTGCATAATGCTTTCTATGTGAAATTTAAAAAATTGAAGAAAAAACCATACCGCTTCTAAGGCGGCACAAAATGGACCGTTTAAACTTCGCTAAACAAACTATGGCCTGGACCTCCAAATGGTACTCTGTGATATTTTCTGATGAAAAAAAGTTTAACCTGGATGGTCCTGACGGGTTTCACTATTATTGGCATGATTTACAGAAGTCTCCTGATGTACAAATGAGCCGCCAAATGGGTGGAGGCTCAGTAATGGTTTGGGCTGGTTTTTCGGCTCAAGGGAAAACCGATATTGTTTTTGTGCATTCAAGAATTAATTCCGAAAAGTATAAGAATCTTCTTAAAGATTAGCTAGCCATATACGGTGAACTTCTTTGTGACGAAAACTACACTTTCCAGCACGATAACGCGTCTATTCATACATCACACGTAACAAAAAAGTGGCTTTCAGAGCAAAGTATCAATGTTCTTCCGTAAGCCTTCTCACTCCCCAGATTTAAATCCCATCGAAAACTTGTGGGGAATCTTAGCTCGTGAGGTTTACTGAAATGGGAGGCAGTTTACATGAGTCGAAGACCACAAGAATGCTATAAAATGTGCTGGGGCATTCTGTACCTCGCGCATGTTTGTAAATGCATGAAGTCGGTTATCGTCTGCTTTAGTTAACTGTTGACGTCATAACAGCGTGCAGAAAATTTGCATATTGCACATTATTTTCGAAAAAAAGCAGATGTTTTAATTAAAATGTTAGGGTGTCTTATAATTTTGTCCATGGTATTTTTAATTTTTTTTATTAAACTCTATAAAAATATCATTTCTGTAAAACAATTACGTGTGATAACACAATAAATTTATGTTTTTGTCGTATTTGATAAAGCATTTTTAAGCTCTGAATCTTTTCTTTCACTGTATGTCAAATTAGGTAGGTGTCTTATAATTATGTCCACCACTGTACAATAAAATAAACTAAAGTGAAAATTGTTTGTGAAGACAAAAACAAATCATTTAATAAATTAACACTTTGCCGCATGTCTCGTAAAAATACTTCTATTCGTAAAATGTTGAAATGATTGATTGACACCAGAATTTAGAAACAAATTTATTCGAAAAAAGGTAAAATCTTTTCTTCATGTACTTGATAAAAGGGAATTTTTCATTCCAAAATTCTGATGCCAATGTAGCATTTAAGGATTAAAATTAAGTTACTTTAGGTACGACACCACTGTGGTGTCACCGGACAACACTTTGCTGTCCATTTGCTGTCTGTTATAAAAGTTTAACATCAAACTTGAGCTTATCTGTGCACGAGGTATCCAGAAATTTTGTTTAATTTTGTTTTGTTTGTACCGTTTATTTTGTTATTATCAGATTTTTGAAAGTGTTTTTCCGTAGCTCTAGTATTGTGAGTTGAAAAAAATATAAGAACGAAAAATCATGCGTCAAGCATAGATTATGTAACATTTTACAACACTTCCAAAATAATTTTACAAATATTTACTGTTTAATAAGGTGATCTTACAAAGTCTACACTAAATAGAATGCTAAATTTTAGTTCAGTTAGGAAAAGCGTAGAACAGTTTTAACATTCCCATTATGGAATTTCCGTCGATAAACGGAAATGTCCTCGAGGACTTTTGCGCTGCCCTGTATATGATCTATACAATTTATACACACCAAATAATAGACAAAAAATAAATTTAATTAAAAAACACATCCAGCAACTGAAAACGTCCTTCCAGCAATTATTGTTAACATACAGTACCGAATTCTTTTGTGTGTCCCTGTAAATGAGCGATGAATGCTATACACAAAATATTCTATAGTAAGCCGCTTGTAAGGCACCTTCGTGATATAATATATCAATTTTAATATGTTTGAAAGAGTGAAACATTATTAAAATAAACCCCAAACGATTTTTCTCCATAGACCATGATGTAACGGAATTATTTTGAGTGTCCCTGTAAATAAACTATAAGTGCTATACGCACCCTATTCTATAGTAAGCCTCTTGTAGTGCACCTCAGTGATATATATCAATTTCAATATGTTTGAAATCGTGTAACATCATTAAAATAAACCGCAAATGATTTTTCCCCATAGACCGTAATGTAACGGAATTCTTTTGAGTGTCCCTGTAAAAAAACTATAAGTGCTACACACTTAACTTTCAATACCGAATATGCCATAGTAAACCTCAATAACATATATCAATTGCATGACAATACGAATATATTTACGCGAGTTAGAACACGGACAGACAGAGAGACGGCAGACAGACAGACAGAGAGACGGCAGACAGACAGACAAACAAACCGAATTCATAAACACTTTTCAACTATGTTGGAGAGTGTTAAAAAAGTAAGTAAATAAAATTCCTATCATTTTAAGCTATAGAGGAAAATTTAGCAATATAAGTATATTCAAATACGTGTATAACAAAGGAACTTCTGGAATATCCGTATTTTTGCCCTTTCATACACTGCAAAAAATAACTGTTGATTTTACAGTATAAAACTGGCACCCCAGCTGCCAGTATTATACCGTAAAATTAACAGTATTAAACAGTAAAATAAGCAGTAATACGCTGCCGTGCAAGCAGTAATACGCTACCGCGCATGCGCGGTAGCGTATTACTGCTTGCACGGCAGCGTATTACTGCTTATTTTACTGTTTAATACTGTTAATTTTACGGTATAATACTGGCAGCTGGGGTGCCAGTTTTATACTGTAAAATCAACAGTTATTTTTTGCAGTGTACATTCAATGTGGAGAGCTTTGAAAAAATTTGTTTCTTTCTTAATCTGTTTCTCTCTTTCTTTCTTTCTTTCTTACAATGCCCCTTGAATTACACGTCTTGCTTACTGTTCTTGTAAATGTCTTAAACGGAAAATGCAAACAGGATTTTGCATGGCAATTAAGCAGTGAACAAACAGATAAAACTAATTGTACTAATAATATGGGAACTTTCTTTAGTAATTTATCGCGTGCGAAATGAATGAACTAGAATACTAAATTTGACCGACTCCATATTTGACCACTTATATTCGTAAAGAAAATAGCACCTGTTTCAAGCACTTATGAAATATTATTGATTTAATTGTGAATAAGAACTAATGTTTCCTTTATTTTTACTAATGCTCTCTACGAAATTAATAAAAATTGAAAGATTATTGTAATTATTAATTAAGTATTGATGAATGGATTCCCAATTAATATTCTGGGTTCGCATTTAGTTTCTTTGTTGTTGTTTTACTTTCTATATAAATATTAATTCTTCCAAACTTTAATACAAAATAACTTTTTGTTTGTTTGTTTTCGGTAAGAATAAATGATTTTTATTTTATACTTTTTAAATGGACATTTAGACTATATTTATTTAAAATTAATCTCAATAAACGGTTACAATAGAGGGTGAATCAATATTGAATATTATATAGATGTTAAAATTATTATTACTGGACAAAGTCATCACAACGGATTTCTTCATCGTCTCCATAAATTCATAATTCACTTTTGAATGGCTGCCAAACGTGGTTGCTATTTTAAAAAATGCTTAATGATGGGGGCAACGACAGAAATACTCTTTCGAATGACATTTTTTTGAAAATTGTAGCTCAATTTATTGACTTTTAATGACTTTTTAAAGTAATTTTCAAGCATCAAGCGTATATTTTTTAACTATCTCAACAGTGAACATTTGTGGCAAAATTACTACATTTGGTAGTTGATTGCCTAGAGTAAATTGAAAATAAAATTAGATCAGATTAGACATAGGTACCGCACTTTGGCGCTAAACTGAAATCAGACAACGAAAAGGACAGATTTTCCTTTTATGTTGTACATAAAATCAATATCAAGTTAAATTTAATTGGTTAAAATATACGTTGCATCAGAATATGCTCCGAGTTGAATATTAATTTCTTTATGACAAACACTGATTCTCTCGAGGAATCTTTAATAATTGGGTTTATATCGAATTGGTGTATATTTACCGCCGTATATTTTTTAAGAAATTATAATGTTCTTTTATTTTTCTTCTTCTTATTATTATTATTATTATCGCCGTCGTCGCCATCATCATCATCATCATCATCATCATCATCATTCTGTTTTAAAATATTTTTATCGATAGAAACATTTGGGATATATAAACTGGCAACATTTCAAAATTATGTCGCACGCAATTTCAATTAATCCAAAATGAACATTTCAATGCATGATAGAATAAAGAGCAAAAATGAAGAACGACATAGAGAATGGAATACAAGACCACAGAAAGAGTATGAAAGAAATATCTAATAATTCGTAAAATCAAAACTTTTTGATTTATTTTTTTTTTTACTTCTGTTGTCACATAATAAACAATAATGGTGTTGATTACTTATAATATCACACAATAATCATTTAGATGCGTGCACACATTATATATATTCACAAATTTAAAACTAATTTGTTACGTTTTTTTAAAATGCTTGATAGGAAAAATATCAAATAAAAGCTATCCTCAATATTATCTTATTATAAACTATTATAGCAAAGTATTACATTCATTTACAAGTAGGTGACATGGAGGCAGAGCACAATATTTTTTTTTCATTTTTCAGTGTAAAGAGAAACATCAAAAGTGTGCATACACATGCAAAACATTTCAAAGTAATTCGGCAAATACACTGTGTCTCCGGTAAACGTATAGGCTATTTTTACATATTGTTAAAAAAAAAATTACAATTTCTGTTTTATTATTATTATTATTATTATTATTATTATTATTATTATTATTATTATTATTATTATTATTATTATTATTTTGTTTGAGTTCTGTTTGAGCTCTGATACTAGCGCTGAATACTTTGAATGTGCAATTATCAGAGAGTTATTCGTTTCCATACAGATGAACTCAGCTTCTGCTTTTGAGGCTTAGTGCAATTCCTAGGGATGTAAGTTTGTTGTTTTAGAAACCACGGGCTCTGACGGGTATTGGCAAGCTTTAGCTCGTACAGTACAGATCCTTTTTTATTAAAAAGCACTGTTACCAAAATTTCTAGTCAGTTGCAATGATTGTGCAATAGTCGTCAATTTAAATGGATATTATTTATTATGTTTTAGTTCTCTATATACTTTTTTAATACAAACTAATTCACGCACAATGAATTAAAATTTTGAGTAAAACGTGTTTTCCTTTTAAGTTATAGCGTACTTTCTTGTAAATACATCATAATGATATATATATATATATTTTTAATTAAAAAATACATACATATATTACACGATACTTCTGCTTACGATACAAAGCAACGTCGACCTGGAAAAAGATCTATGCAGCAGAATTATGGAAAAAGGACGATTGAAAATAGCATACAAATTACAATGATATTGAAAATGGAAATAATTAAAAGTCTGCTTCGATCTCTTTTATTGAAGCAGAGTAAAAGTTTCTAAGGTAAACCACTGTCGCTTAGGTAAAATATGCCAGTAAAACAATTTTCTTTAATTTCCCTTTACGAACTTTTTTATTCCATACACGGACGAAGGAAAGGAAAGGAGATACTCGTGGGCTCAAGCCTTCTCTATTCAAATGTAGACAATTTTCTAAAAATTCCATGAGTTGTTCCAAAGACTTGCATTTTGTCTTCAACATTTGACAATTTATCTTTAAAGAAACCAACTATATAATTACAGAAGCATTATAAATCTGAATTGTTTATCTAATAAGTAAAATTACAGATTAAGAGCCTCAACGTCTGATCAACAAGTGTTTTTTTTTTTTTTTTTTTTTTTTTTTTTTAAACTCTTGTTATTTAACATCTTTGCGTTGAGCATTTCTTACAGAATGTTTAGTCATTTATCACTGATTTTTCAAAACAGAAATTTTTGCCTAATTGAATCGCAGAAATGTATTAATTAAATGAGGCAAATTTTACAATTAAAAATAATTGGTGGGAATAATCATGAATTCTGAGAACCTTACACGCTACACTCGTCGCGAATGGGTTAACCTTTAAAGCTCTCAACCTACAGTTTTATATATTTTTTTAATAATAGTATTACTAATTACATTCGAAGAATTTAACTCTTGCGAATTGTAATCCGAAAGATTATATATATGCACTGATTTATATGCACTGATATATATATCTATATATATATGCACTGATTTATATATATATGACTCTAGGACTGTTTATCTATTTTGGAAACTTTTTATTATATCTGGGAACGCCATGGGGATGCCTCTCCGCAAACACACGCATTGTCTCATTAATTTGGTAACTAGCAGGGAAGACCGAACTACGCTCGGTTAAAATTAGCTTGACCCGTAGTGCCCCCAAAATGACCCACTAATCGAATTTTCTTGAACACGTGACCTATCCCAATGGTCTTCTAGTACCCCAAAAAGGTAGGGTACAAAATTTAATCAAAATCGTTTGAGACGTTTTATAGATAAAATTTGCATACACACACACACACACACAAGATTTGCTCGTGTTATGATAAATGATTAGGACTTTCTAGAATTCAATATTTTAAATTTCCTGTCTGAAATAATAAAAATATTGATTATGTAATAATAGCATTAATAATTTGTTGAATGCTAAATTATTCTCCTAAATATTTTATTAATACTGATAATCACAATTGTTCAATTTATTTCGAGATGACTATTTGATATTTATAAAGTTTCCATAACTTTAAATTGATACGTCAATGATTCGGTACATATTTGGCCTAAAATGGCGATTGTCTAGCCTAACATTTTTTTTTTTAGTTTTGCGAAGGAAATGAAGACTTCAAACCAAACTACTACTTCGGAAAGCATTGTACCACCCCCTCGAAGCGTAGGACGCACCATCAATCTAATTACTGTTATTTGTACATTTGTATATAATAGGATGGACCACCGCAGTATTCGTTACACCCCCTTTGGAAACAATATATTTTTTCGAATATAAATACTGTTTTCACAAAAAGGGGAATTTTCCCCATAATTTTGTATTTTTCCCCATTTGGTCAAGCTATAACTAAAGCTATATATGGATACGTGAAAGTTTTCTATAAATAATTATTTTTATTAATAAGACAGCATTAATGATTTCAACATTTTATATAAGGCGGTTTTCATAAAAATATTTTTCTCCGCTCAATACTGTGAAACTTTTTGGCACATTTTCCGACTCATTTTTAAACATAAGAATGTGATACTTGCTGGGATGATTATTGAAGTGATTTGTAATTAGTTATTTTATTTTTATTTTTTCATTTTCCGATAAATGAATTACATCTTGAGTTACAAATGATTGTTGTCTTAGGAAGGCAGTTTTTCCTCTTTCCTGTACTGTCGCTTCCGGAAATTCTTTTTAAAACGTCTACTTTGACAGCATTTTCTGAAAAATCTTCTGCCTTTATCAAAAAACGAAAACGCAAACAGTTCGGTTACATAGTTTTTAAATAAGAGAATCTGCCAATTTGATACATTTGCGAACATAAATTAATTAAAAAATGTGTCAGAAAATAGCCGATTTGGGTTTGAAAACAGCCTTTTAATGCAAAAATATTATTTATTTTCACAATGCTATCAATCTCATTAACTCATTTTGGCGCAGCATGGGGATGTTGAGCCACTAAACCTCATCCATCCACCAATCCATAAAATATTTTTTTTCTCCAAATTTAACTATTAAGTTTTATTATTTATTTACCTAAATGATTATACATTTATACACTCTCTATATGAGCAAAAATCTCATAAGTGTGATTTCTCAGTCCCCAGTATACACCTCGAGACTCCTTTGCGATATAAATTTTCATTTAATGTTAAAAGGTTTTCTCTGTAATTTCTATACAATATTATGTCACTTCGACTGTGAAAATCTGTTTTTTTTTTCTTCTTTTTTTTTTTTATTATTATTAAAATTGAATTTGAATATCTCAAAAGTGACTACTGTCCCCTGCCTTTAACCCGTAACTTGATCATTAAAATCATCAACAAACAATAATTATTAACTAAACTAAAAAACCAATGGATTTATTATAAATATAAATCTCATGAAGTATAATAATAAATTTTTTATCGGAGTGAAATGTGTAATATTTGCTTTGCTGAATTTAAAGTTGTGTCACTCTCATTTTTGGTCGTCACTACTGTCCCGGTGTATGAATTTCTTAATATTTCTACCAGATGGCAGTTATTTTCAGTATTGTTTCCAGTAGGGAAACACCTATTGTTCTTAAAAAATCGGCATTGCTTACTGTTTGTTCATAAAGAAGATGTTTCTGGATTGAAAAGAATGGGGAAAAGGTAAGCGAACCTTTCTTAACTGTCATTATTGTCCCATTGTTAATTTAAATAATGATATTTATAGATTAACCAATATCTAGCCATTTAATCATACGTTTGATATGTCTTTGAAAATAGTGGAAGCAACATTCCAAAAATGTCTTCTTTTAAGTAAAGTGGGAAATTTGAAGAAAATGTCACTACTGTCCTTGTCGCTTCTGTCCCCTTGCAATTTGTTTTTTATCTAATAAAAACTGTCATATCATATTTATCTTTTAATAAAATTTGTAACCATCTATTAATTATTATTCTGAAATCTATCAGTGGTCATTAAAAATTCAAATTGACCACTTAAAAATCAGATATCAGCAGAAATTGAGCAGTCAAAAATTACACTTATGAGATTTCCACTCATATATATACATATTTAATTTTCAAATGCATGAGAAAAATTTTAAACCTGAAAATTTAAAATAAAATTTAACAAGTATAAACAAGAAATTCTTTCAGTTTCACTAACGATTATATTAACCAATAATGATCATGAATTCCTCTTATATTTATCGAATTTGAATGTCTTAATTAAGTCATTGAAAGTATACCTAGATTTTAGGGATTTTTCTTCAAGTCTAAGGGAAAAATTCTGAGAAAAACTGAGGCCACCTGTACAGTTGAACCACACCCGTATACTCTCAATTCGGTAGCTCAAATAGTGCGAATAACCGTGTAACCGCCTACGTCGCCCACTAAATTGTAGTCTGCGTTATTATTTGCGCCTTTAAATACCATCTCCTTCATGTGCAGTAATGAGCAGACCACCACTTCGCATGTTTTTCCGCTTGACGAACTCAGAAGAATCTTTTTTTCGAAGCAAAATTGATTTTTTGTCGGAGAAAATAGATTTTCGGGGTATATTAAGAGGGCAGTTCGACATTTTAAGGTGCTCATTCGAGTAAAATTGCGTAGATATCAGTGGGTCAACAAACCTTACCACCCGGTAGCAGTTTTAGAGCGCTCTTTTGTGTGATTTCTTGTAGGTAAACATTTGTATTTTTGAATCGTCATTTCTACAGTGGAGTCGTGGGATATCTATTATGATAATAATTCTTCACAACGTAGGTTTAAATGAGAATGTCTAGTTCTAGTTTTAGTTGAATTATTTACTTTTGAGTTGGTGTTTAGTGGATTTTTAATAGACATCGGCAAGCTTTGATTATATTTTCGTAATAGGATTGTCTTCAGATGCATGTATATATTAAGTTCGTACAGAGCCCGACTAACCTTACATATTAGAATTGCAGCCATGGCCCGATTAACCTTTGAAGTCAGGGGAAGCACAGTGTCATTTCAGGGGCCCCTTTTATCCAGGGAAAGTTTTCTAAAATCCACATGAATAGAAAATGATTAATTTTATAAATATTATTTCTGCGAGTCGCTTAACATAATTCGAATTCGCCCTTCATCAAAGAGCCTTTTTTATGTTTCCTATATATAAAATACTATAGAATATATTTGTTATATATATATGCTTGTTGTATGTTCATTTACATGGACAGTTTCAAACCACGAAATTTTTCTTGTTTTAGACAACCTTTGATAATAAATAAATAAATAACCCTTTAAAATGCTTTGTAAAAAAGGGGGGAATGGTGGCCCCCGTTTTCAGTCACTTTAGGGCCCCTCTTAAATTTTAGAGGGGAAGCTCATGCTTTATGTGCCTATTTGGTAATTAGTCCGTGATTGCAGCCAGTGCCCTACTATCAGCAACGCAATATGGGGCACTTGCCAAGAGCCTATTGATTTCACGAGCCCAAAACTGCCCTGTTCTTAAGTCATAATTTTATTTAAAAAAACATGTTAAGGTAATAAATATTTTTTAAATGTTTGATTCATGACTCATATTATGTAAACTAACATTTGCCAGTGGTTCTGCAGATCACTTAAATACAAAACATTTAGTTTTGATTATATTGCTGTAATAAGAATATATTTTTTATGATTTTTTGTATTACATTACTAATAATTAATTATTATGTTTTCTGATAATAGAGCACTGTAAAAAAAAAAAAAAAACTGTAAAAATAACGGAAAAAAACTGTCAACCAGGACGTAATTGGAAAACCGTTTATTTTACAGACAGTGTCTGTAATTTTACAACGAGCTATCTGTTTTTAACAGTTAAATACCGTTACATTTATCCAGATAAATTGTTATTTTAACAAAAAAAGTTTGCGATTTTTACAAAGAAAACCTGTGAATCTTACGAGAAAAAACCTGTAAAGTTTAACGAACTTTCTGTTTTTTAACATTTAATAACCGTTACAATTACAGAGATAAACTTTTATTTTAACAGAAATATTTTGTGATTTTTACAGAGAAAATATGTAAATCTTACGAGAAAAACCTGTACATTTTAACGATCTTTCTGTTTTTAACGGTTAAATATGTTTAATTTACAGAGATAAACTGTTATTTTAATAGGAATATTTTGTGATTTTAATGACAAAATCTGTAAATCTTACGAGAAAAATCTATATTTTTTACAGACATTTACTGTTTTTTTATGTCAAATACAGGCTACCCCAAAAAGATCGAAATACGTTTTAATATTTTAGCTGTTGAAGATATGTAGGCGATGTAAATGCCAAAAGTGCTCAAAATAAGCTAGGATTTAAGATTATGTTGATGAAAAAGTTTCACACTTTTTAAATTTTTATATGCTCGCAGCGGTTCTTAAACTTTGGGATCTCGCGGACCCCCTTTGATGTGGAATACATTTCGGGGACCCCCAATAATATTTTACGTAATGTATTACAAGAAAATATTTTAATGCATACACCCTATTTTTTTTCATTACACATATTCTATGTTTAGTTTACAGTGTTGGAAAAAATAAGCTGCATTAATAAGTAGAATAATAATTATAACACAAATTTTATGACAGTTAAAATATATGTACTACTATTTGCTTTATTTCTAATAGGTGTAAAATATTTGCTTCAGTGTTTAAAACATGTTTTCGTAAATCTAGTTCGACATCCAGGTGATGTCTACATTCGTTTCGCATATGTACAAGATTGGAGAAAGTCTTTTTCACGCAAATATGCGGCGCATAAGGGAAGTAATTGCTTGGTAGATTTTTCTGCTAATTCTGCAGAGGTATTTCTCACGCGCAACCAAAAATTTGGAAAGGCAGTGGAAAGCAATTTTCATGCACCCATCTCATGGTGATTTCGAATGTTGTTCTTACTCTAAAATTGTCAGGGTTTTGATTTCAATAATTTCACGGAAATTAAATGGATCCCTCATACACTCTATTTCTGACTTCAAGGGAGGAAAATAAAGCCTGAAAGTGTCTTTCATGGGCTTCAGGTGTACAACAAAATATTCAATAATATCATGGAAAATTGTATCGTCAGAAGTTTGTAAGGTAAAAATATTATTTTCAAGTCGATAATTGGCAAATACATTTTTTTTTAAATTTTGGCTTCAACTTTTACTTGGACTTTGAAAATGTGTATTGTTCAAGAAATTTAAAATAATTGTCAAATATGCCACCTTGACAAGCCAGGAGAAATAATCGAAACGATTTTTCAAATGCAATTTAGAGTCTTACTTCATCACTCAGTGCAAAAATTGAAATTTTTAAACGCATTTTTTCCTTGTGTCAGCAACCTAATGCATGCATAAATAGCTGCTTGTGTTTACTCCTAATTTCTTCTTACAAAATTTTGGTGTATAATTCAAGTTAATTTAGTTGTTTCAGTACTAAATTATATCAAAGCTAGTCAGTTTAGATATAATTTACTACTGAAACAACTTCTTTGAATGTAGTCTTCGAATCTTCAAGAATTTTCAGGCAAACGGCGGCTTACGATAATACAACAGTATGTGTTCAAATTACATGTGATGTTTTAGCTTCAACGAAGCTGATCAAACATCAAATCATCAACAGTTCTACTCACAGCGCAAGCCCCATCTGCACTTATTGCAATACAACTTGACCGGTTTATTTATTTTTCTTGTATGAAATCGTCTAAACATGTGAATAGTACAGCACTTGCTGTGCGAGCTGGAAATCGTTTGCAAAAATCTTCACATATAATCTTAGTATCAAATTCATAGCAAGCTAAAACTATCAAATTAACATTATTAGAAATAACCTAAACTCTCATCGAGTTGCAATGTGAAAAAAGGACTAATTTTTAGGTGCGTTCGTAATTATATAAATACGTAGCACCTATTGTCGTCGCTTGGTCCGTCCGTCTGTCTGTCTGTCCGTCCGTCCGTCTGTCTGTCCGTCCGTCCGTCCGTCCGCATATAACAACGCAAAAACTACCCAACCGAATGGTTTAAAATTTAAGATAGATTATCTTTGCAGAATTTTGTCGAGACATTTCAAATTTTATTAAAATCGAATCAAAACTTTAGGAGATATTAATAAAAATATTTATTAGGAAATTTGAATTTTTTTTTTTTTTAAATCGGTGCTTTTTTGTTATAGGAGCTTCGGAAGTTTCATCGTCAAGCGACCGAGATACTTATTTTATGACAGAAATGAATCTGCAGAAGATATAATTCATTTCGCAGAATTAAAAATCATCTAGATCTGAATATTTATATAACTAGCTATAGTACGAACGCACCTCATTTGTCACGTTTGACGTACAATTTCCAACTTGTTACATATTTATTCTGTTAATTCTCAAAATTGTCACACAAGTCGGTGATTCTGCTCTTAACAGTATCATTAGATAATGAAATGAAATTTAAATCCTCGCTGTTTTCTCTTCCATCATTAGTGTGATCATTGCTTTAGTAGCAGGTAGAATTGAATTCGCTGAAATCGTGTGAAGTTTTGCGGACTTTGCTACCGTCAGAGATACCTGATATGTGGTAAAAACGGTCTACCTTAATGGAATCAGTTGTGGTCTTGGTCTTTACATTTCATTTCTGACTTGCCCTCAGTTGTTTTAATTTGTTTTTAAAAAATGTCATTTTGCTTGTTTGCATACTCATTGTGTTAGCCTTTTCCTTGGCGATATTTTCTTCTCTGTTGAATTCTACGGTATTAAATCATCATCGACTAAATCTAACTCCTTCCTATCTTTACATTTTAATATACCACCCTTTCTAATCACTCATCCATATTTTAAATGAAACATATTGTCGAATTATGTAAATAAGTAACAAGAGTGACTAAACACGAGCAGTGCATTTAAAAATGACAATAGCTGTAATAATAATATTGCATTTTTTCAAATGATTTTGAAAAAAATGGGAATCAGCTTCTATTACTTCCTAAAAACAAATCTTTCATCCTAATTTTTTAAAAATAAAAATTCTTGCACATTTTAAAAGAGAGAAAGTCATATGATTTTTGAAAAACTTGTTTAAAGTTTAAAATTATTTCCTAATTTTTGAAGAAACTGCTCTTTTTGTAGATTTTAAAACTGTATTTTTTAAGTAATCAAATTCACAAGCTCATAGCTTCTATTTTTTGTTTAGAAATTTAAAAATAATTGTTTCTCTATTTCGTTTAAATCTGAAATAATTGTAAAACATTGCTTAGGTGAATTTTTAGTATTTCTTTTTAATGGATAATTTTTATGAATCCTCTGACTGCTTAATTTCTTTTCAAAATCCTTTCGACCCATATGTATCCTATTACATATTTCAAATCATCATGTATTTGAAATGTGTACGATATTTATCATTTGCATTTTTACCCTTTGACTGCGGAATTTTAAAAACAAAATTGCTCCATAAATTGTGTATTATATATGTTTTTCTACACATGTCTTACCCGTGGAAATCACGGGATAAGGGGTCAAGGGTTAAAAACAAACTTTGCATTAGTTTTCTTGCAGCGATAAACAAACCGTATGGTCATGCGATTGGTACTATGACAGCTCGAAACATTATGCATTTTAAAACAAACTGGGGAAGGAGAAAAGAATTCTGTAAAAATTTCGGATTGCGTAGTGATGTATTCAAAGAGTTGTCCAGGAAAGGGGGGGTGGGGCATTCCATTTCCGGACCACTGACATCTCTCCCACGGAAATTTAGTGTTTTATGCTTATTAATTATCTAGACTAGAAGTTCTTGTCCTGCAAAACTCCCCCAGAAAGAACTACAGAAATTACTTCAGGAGAAAAAAATTAATCTGAATGTAGCACTGAACTTGAGGACCCCCGGTCGTAAGTTCGCGGACCCCCAGGGGTTCGCGGACCACAGTTTAAGAACCGCTGTACTATAGTGGTTTAGTTCTGCAGGTAACTTAAACTACATAACATCCAGTTTTGATTATATTATCGTCAAAGCATGTGGAGAAATTTTTTCGAAAACATCTAACTAACTTATATGACCCACTTTATCCTATAAAAATTTAAAAAGTGCAACTTTTAGAAAATAAATGGCAGGACTAATTCATCAATATAATGATAATTCCTACTTTCTTTGGAAGACTTTCGTAGTTTACTTTGCCTACATATCTCCATAACAGATGGAACATTAAAGCATGTTTCAATCTTTTTGGGAGATTCTGTATGCTTATTTGCATACAAATGTGCCAACTTTTTGCTAAAAGAACAATTTGCTAAAAACTCCACTATATTTAGGGCAAGATTTGTGCAATTTACCGCTCAGGCTTCGTGAAGGCACCCCTTTCTAGTACATAAATAACACCTTTTTTTTCATAATGTAGCAAATATATTTTTTTGCATACTCATATCGACAATTTTTAATAAAATATTCAACACTCTCGCAAATCTTTGAATCTGAGTACCACTATTTCCAAATAGTAACATTTACCTTATTTAATGACAGAAATTCTGCAATTAAATAAAGTAGAAATTACTATTTGGAATAGTGTTTTGGAAATTCAAGGACATTGTGGAGTACACTCTTACTGCAAAAAGAGAATTCTTGTTTCCTGATACTAGAAAATAATTTTAAGAAACGAGAATTCTCATCTACTGATGTAAATGTGTGAAAATCATTTCATAGACTTACTGGAAATTTGTTTTAGTATCTTCATATTTTAGCTATACCCAGTAAAGGAAAATAACACTAAATACAGGATAGAAACAAAATTCTTAAAATCAAAATATAATAATAAAATATTAGGAAGTCTCACCTTATATTTGAGCTTTTAGCTGTTGTTCCCACTATATACTGTACCCATAGTTGCTAATTGCTATGCTTTTTGGGATAATTAATTTTCAAAAAGTAATCTTCATCTTATTTAATAGAAGAAAACTGTAATTAAATAAGATGAAGCAGTTGACAATTATCACCATACTACGTGTGCAATAATTTTTATTATTAGTTTTATTTATTTTTAAACTAAAGCTATATCTTATAATCATGTTTATAATTCAAAATGCATAAAAACAAGCAAATGAAACTATAACATTTATTATCAAATATATAAAATACATAAAAATTAGCAATCAATTCACAATATGAAATTTTATTCAACAAATTAAAATATTTCGAATTAATGCACTACTTTTTCTTCACTTCTGGATTCATCTGCAAATATGGGTTGGGATTAAAAAACAATCTGCAAAATAATTTATTTTTTACTTCAGTGGATTAAAATAGAAGAAAAGATTTTTGTCTTCTTTTACAGATGGATAAAAGCGTTTGCATACTTTCATAAAGAATGTGAAATATTTTTGACTACTTTGTGTTTGTCAATCTTTAAAATTTTGCATGGGTGTTTTAGGATTAAAATGTCTGTATAGAATTAATATTTTCTTTGGTGCGTATATATATTTTACATGATAGTATAGCAATAGTTCGTGTTTGCTTTCATCATATTTGAGTCTGCCAAATTGTTTTTATAAAGAAATTTTAATGCAATTTGTACGTACGATGATTTTTAGCTTTTCATTTAAATTTGAGAATTAGTAATGCACAGTTAAAGTACTTATGCAGTTCTAGCGCACATTCTTTAAAAAAAAAAAAAAATCTTTGATCAGGGCTCAAAAACTTTTCTTTCCCTAGGGCTCAATTTTTAATGATGATACCCTGACTGGAACAAACAAAGATTCAATTGGGACCCCCCCCCCCCTGCCATGATATTTTTGTAGCAGCAATTTGTACTCTTTTTAAGATATCCTATCTGATTTTTTGGCTTTAGGGATCCCCTTAGAAGTTGGTCCCGGAAAGCTGTCCCGCGCTGGCGTTTGCGACGCCGAGAAAAAGAGAAAGAGTTGAATCCCCCTACAAACTTCATGCAGCATATCAAGTTGCAGCTTCTTATTTCCGTTTTTTGAGAAAGTACAGTTGTAAAAATTATAGGACAATTATAAAATCTGATTCCTGAAATTGTTTCAATTTACATGTGCATTTATTAAGTTTTAGGGGAATCAAGACTTTAAAAAAAAAAAAAAAAAAAAAAAAAAAAAAAAAAAAAAAAAAAAAATTACAAACGAATCCATCAGCAACGAATTAAAATTTTGAATAAAACGAGTTTTTCATTTAAGATATATCATAGTGTTTTTGTAATTAAAACATAAGGAATTCTTTTTTTAAGGACATACTTACATGCTACTTTATAGGGTGTTAAGCAACTCTTATGAACATGACATCCCGATTACGAAAAGGAGGTGAAGAAAAGTAAAAAAAAAAAAAAAAATACAAAAATATTGTCAGGTAAAAGTACTAAGAAATCTGCTTCATTAGTAGATTTTATTTGTGTGTCAGTTGGCCGGGGAAGGGAAATATGTATATACCTTAAAATAAGAAATAAATAATATTTATTAATCTTAGCCACCTTGGCTCGTAAATAAAATCTGTCAATGAGGCATTTTTCTTAATTTCCGATTGTATTAAATTCACACACACATAAATTACTTATAATTTAACTAATTACTACAAGTAATTTCTCTAATTAACTCAAATTAACTTAATATCATAAAGTTAAAGTCAAATATTCAATCTAACCTTCGTGAGCTTCATTTTCTGTAGACAAAAAACGCCGCACGAAAATGAAAGCCGTAATGAATCAATAATTCCAAAGGACATGACCGACATACAATAATGTTTGGTCATTTCTCTTTTTCCCGAAAAACTCAGAGTACGCTGCAATAGTCACTGCAATTTTCGACCTTTTTTATTTCACATCCTTATCATTTTAACAGCGTAATAAGGGACATGAAAAGACTGGTTAATATGGCCCAAAGTCCAAGTTTATAAACAACTAATTAAAATTCCTAATTAAGAAACAAATAAAGGTTTTCTTCTGTGCTTCATCCTTTCAATGGCTCAGTAGTAAATCTTACAAAGGGGGCGTTTTTTGAAACATCCTTATCCCTGCTTCTTTCTTTCATTCTTCCAAGACCTCATGCCATTATCTTGCATTTTCTTGGATTGGGGAGGGGGGGGGGGGTCTTCTTGAAGTTTAAAATTCTGTCTGGTAAAAATGATAAATTACTACATTTTGACAGACAGTTGTAAAAGTAGAAATATTAACGCTGAAAGAAAAACAGTATTCTATAAGAAAGATATTTCTTTTCTAATTCCGCCGTACTTTTCGCCGAAAATCACATTGAAAATGAACAGGTGTTTTGCTCGTATTAACGGTGTTTCTGCTTTTGTAAATCGTAAAAAACGTGAAAATCATAAGATAGCTTAAGGGGGTCGGGACACATTTTTTAAGAAATTTTATTTATTGAATTAAAATTTTGAGGGGTTTTTTGTGATTATTAACTGTATAATTTATAAACTAATCAAATCATAAAACTTTTCTTTCTTTTTTTTTTTTTTTAAGTGTAAGTAATTTAAAATTGTTATAACTCGAAATGTTATTCGTCAAATTTCAATTTTTTCCCCTTTAAGTGAGCATAAATATATACGTTTTAATTCTGATTCAGCATTTTTTTTTTAAATATTAATTTAAAAAATTAAAAAATATTTAAACTGAAAATTATAAAAATATATATTATTTTTAAAAAATCATATTTTTAAAAGTAAATATTTTTTTTTAATTTGCTTAATCAAAATAAAAGTAAAATAATTGAAAAAGACATGTTTCAAGTTTGAACCATTAATATTTAATAGTTCTTGACTTATAACAGTTTAAAGATGAAAAATGGTGAAAAAAACCCAACATGCGTAAAACACAAAAACATTCCCATGAGAACCACTACTTGAAAGCTACATTTTGAATAATAATAATAATAATAATAATAATAATAAATAAATAAATAAATATCTTGTTCTAACTAAGATAGAAAATTGATATAAACATCATTCTAAGCGGAAAAATATAAAGAATTTTTTAATGCATTAAAATATTTTTCAAGAATTTGAAGATTCTTGTGTTCCACACCCCCTTAAATGATGAACCATTTTTAGCTTGCAAATTGCTCGTTTTAGACATCCTCGTATTAAACGAGTTTGATTGTATCATATTTTCAATTTGATTTGAACGTTTTTTGTAAAACATCTGTTGAGAAACTTTTTTAAACATGAATTTTCAAGATATGGATAATGTTTATAAAAGTACTACTTTTAATTGTTATCTTTTAAAAAGCATGTTCTAAATATCATGCTTATTTCTCAAATAACAAATAAATGCTTTGCTGCCTAAAAGCCGACACCGTTTAAAAAGAAAACTCTTAGACGTCAGACAGTCAAACCAAACCAATTGAAGAAGTGTTTTCTACAAATATTTTCAAGGATCCAAGGAAGCTACCCGAAAGACACTTTCTGCCTCGAGTCTTCAGACGAGCGACTAAGCACACAATTGCAATTAGTTAGGGGAGCCAAGCTCGGGCAACTTTGTTAAAGTACCAGTAAAGTAAAGTCCTTCAGAGTGTTTGTTACAAACAGGCTAAAGAGTGTTTGTTTAAACAAAGTCCTTCAGAGAGTTTGATACAAACAGGCTAAAGAGCTTTTGTTTAATTTAAGGACTGTTTTTAATACAAACTTGTCAATTACTACTAAAATTATAAGATTATATTTAGCCAACGACAGTTAAGTAATAGTTTCTTGTTTATAAACTACTTTATAAAAATAAAATAAATAAATATATAAATAAAAAATTTGTTTTAATAAAACATATGTAAACAAGTTGGAAATTGTACGTCAAACGTGACAAATGAGGTGCGTTCGTACTATAGCTAGTTACATAAATATTCAGATCTTGATGATTTTTAATTCTGTGAAATGAATTATATACCTCTGCAGATTAATTTCTGTCATAAAGTAAGTATCTCGGTCGCTTGACGATTAAACATCGGAAGCTCCTCTAACAAGAAAGCACCGATTTAAAAAAAAATTCAAATTTCTTAATAAATATTTATTAATATCTCCTAAAGTTTTGATTCGATTTTTAAAAAAATTGAAATTTCTCGACAAAATTCTGCAAAGATAATAGATCTTAAATTTTAAACCATTCGGTTGGGTAGTTTTTGCGTTGTTATATGCGGACGGACGGACAGACAGACGGACAGACGGACAGACAGACGGACGGACCAAGCGACGACAATAGGTGCTACGTATTTATATAATTACGAACGCACCTAAAAAGAAATGTTACCACTAAGCTAGTAATCAACATTAATCAAAGTTCATATGTACAGCTATTTCTGATTTCAACGTCCCCTTTTTCTATGCACATATAAAATGCACAATGGTGAATGAGATATCATTCGAAAGGTTCTTGAACAGATTTTGGACATAGTACACTCCCATTTTGTCAAAATAGATTGTTTGATTAAAAATTGTAGTTAATTAAAAATTAATGAAAAAAGCCTCACACGGGTCCATTGGTGTTGCTGCTACAAATTTTTTTTTCAAACGCAAATGAATAAAGTTTCAGTAAAATTTAAAACTGGCTTAAACAAATCATTAAAAACTTATATTATCGAAATTAAAAAGCTGACTTATCCTGTACATTATAGTCGATATGATAGGTTGCTTTTGAAAATCATTTAAGATGAAATAATGTTGTGAAATAAAAAACAAATTCTGGTTTTACTTTACATGCACTTAGTCGCAAAAGTAAATATGCACTCCACATCTCAAATAATAAAGTCAATTTTTTTTTTATTATTATTAACGCCCTGTGCCTTAATCACGAATGTGATTCGTGTAAAGCAAACCAGGACTTGCACACTTAAAATTCTCCCACGTCACTGCCACTATTATAAAACGATAATCTTTATTGTAGTGTACACTTCTTTTGCAGATGTTGCAGTAATCTACCACGGAGATGTTTAACTTGAAATAGTGGTAAGAAATGTAGAAAAATTTAGAAACGCTGCGAACCCTGGAGTCTTCTGAATCACCTACGAGTGTGATTCGTGGTAAGTAAAATATAGCTTGTGAATGAACCACGAGCGTAACTCGTGATTGATGCACAAAGGAATAGGTTAAATAATCATTTTAAATACATAACGAATTCAAATAAATAAAACTACAATTGGCAATTGGTTAAATTGTGACAAATATTTCCTTTAAATTGGTTTGTAGTTAAGCTTACAAATAATAATAAAAATAATAATGGGATATTACTTTCTCTGTAAATTTTCCAGCTCTTTTTTTTTTTTTTTTTTTTACTTAATAGAAAAAAATTATGTCACAAAAGTAAATATGCACTCTGAAAGTTTAAAGCATATGAGCTATTAAAAAAGAAATCGAAAATATTTTTTTTTTTTTTTTTTTTTTTTTTTACGTATACTGATAGTTTTAAAAGTTTTTTTATATATTTTTTTAAGTTAGATCTGAAATAATAGTACATTTTATTTATGTATCTACGATGAAAAGAAATTTGACAAAACTTCATGTATTTAATTAGAAAACTACGAAGGGAGAACAAGGATCGACAAATTCTCGCAGTATGCAGAAATCATCAAAAAGTTCCAAGCTAAAGACGATTCTCACAACTAAACAAGGATCGGACAATTATGCTTATTCACAGATCTAGAAAATTAAGCAATTGTGGGAAAAGTGAAGTAAATATCTAATAATTAGGTACTAAAATTTAAAACTAAAATAAAAAACAATTTTGGAAAACTCGTGAAATCCTTAGGAAACGCTCCTTCTGTTAGGAAAGATGGGTCATAACAACTGTTATTTGCAAAGAAAATCGTTTATAAACAAAGATAATAATAACCAGAGACTTAATTTTACAAAATAATATAAAATTCAGGAAAAAATTCCATAATTTTTCGATGGAAAGAAAATTTGACATCTACGGACCGGACCTACTTTTAAGACCTAATTTCCCTGTCATTATACGAATTATTCACGTCTCTCACTTCAAATATTTGTATTTTTGTAATTTTTTTTTTTTTTAATAAAGTTAAGATTTATGGTTATTGAACGATATTGTTATTTTGAATGTAATAATATATATTTATTTTTCTCAGAGAAATATCATAACAAATGTTCTTCACATTTAATTTTGTGATTAAGTGGCACATTAAGAAATGTATAAATGTGTATAAGTTCAATGTCTGTTAGCCCATTCTGATGCAGCTTGTGCGAAAACACTTTGATATTTTTTTATGCATGTAAAACATTAGCTTTCTGATATAAAATATTCAAAAATATTTTTCATTTTACTAGATAAATACATGTACAAACATCTGCGATCTGAAAGGTTAAATCATGTTATAGGAATTCGATCCAATTCGCGTGCGAAAAGCATATCAGACAACTGGTATTCCTTCAACCCTATATTATATCACTTCAGAACTTCTTAGCAGGTGGATGTTAACAAATACTTGCAAAATACGCATGCATATATATTATATATATATAAAACAATAATTATCATACCTGCTGATTCTATAATTGCATGAATAACTGAAAGCAACATATGCCATTTTTCAAAGAAAGAAATCAATGCAAACATGCAACTATCAAAGATATTGCTGTTTATATATAAGATTGTAACTATTGTATAATTATTAACTCTTAATTAGCGTTATTCAAACACAAAGACATTTTTAAAAAGGACCGATTATTTTAAGAGAAATAAAATAAAAAGAAAGTTGAGTAGAGTTTAATTGTAACTCGTTTACTCGTTTGTTAGCTGAAAATTTTCCGAATGCGTTATACCTTTCTCATCACTATCGTATTGTTTTTATTTTATCCAAAAATTCTAACCGTATTTTTTTAATATATATTAGTGGTAAAAGTCAGTTTTTATAACGCACTGTTTAATCGGTTAGGTTGGTATCACGCACAAAAATTATTATATATTATTTAAGCCAAACAAGACAAAAGTTTTTAATTGAGTAGGGGGTATTTTGGAATTTTAATGCATTTTTAAGCATATTTTAATAACTATGTTAACTTTATTACTTTGACATTTAAAACGTGTGGTATAATTTTAAAAGGTATTTAAAAAAAAAAAAGAAGTTATGCATTTTATAAAATATCTAGTTAAAATGTTGCTAATGACTTGAATACTTTATCTTAAGCTATATTTAGTTAAGACATCAATGAATCGTTAACTCTTCGGTTCTAACATAGGATCTACCGAAGCAATTTCCATTTTTTAAAATTGTTTTGTCGTTATTTAGTCTCTAAATAAGACAAATATATACTTTTTTTTTTTTCATTTAGTTGTCCTAATGTCTACTGTAGTCACTGTGCACTGGAATAATAATCCCGAGACAATTTTCATATACACTATATTTCTAAACTCATTAAGCTAGGCATAATGCCCGGCAGATAGAGGTCTGATCAGCGGTTTAATAATAATAATAATAATATGCAATACTTCTAGAACTTTCATATTAACGATAACTAACGGTAAAATGTCAGTATTCACCTTTTAAAAATCATGGTAAACATAAAACTTAAACAACATAAAACGGCCGCATGTCTAAAGGGCACTTAAGGCTGTTCTAAAAACCAAATTGGCTTACTTTCTAACACATTTTTTAAATTCATTTTTGTTCGAAAATACTTGAAATTGGCAAGTTCTCTGATTCAGAAACTTTGTACTCGAAGATTTTTTTTTTTTCATTTCTTGGTAAAGGCAGAATATCTATCAGAAAATTATGTCAAAGTTGGCGTTTTGAATAGAATTTATGGACGCGACAGAAAGGGAAAGGAAAGAAAACAGCCGTTCGGAGACAAAAATCTTTTATAACTCAAGATGGAATTCATTTATCGAAAAAAATGAAAAAAAAATTTTTTTCGATTACAAATCACTTTAATATTCATGTCTGAAAGTGTCATACATTTATGTTGAAAAATGAGTGAGAAAATGTATCAGAAAGCTTCGCTTTGCTGAACGGGAAAGTTTGGAAAGTTTTAACAGGAATTTGATTCAACTATCAATAGCAACTATCGATTAGATATCAACACCTTTCTCAATTCCTCAAGAAGCCAAGGGGTCTTGAACTTGCCTGTATCGATTTTTCCAGAATTACGGAACAAAAGAGAGGTGCAGGATGCATTGGGATATGGGGGGGGGGGGGGTTAAAAGCGAATGTGACACACGTATTACAACCTTTAGATAATATTACACTAGATTAATTTTAACACAATTATTCAAATTTGTAAAGAAATAATATGAGTTGTAATTTTCCAACTGAAGAAAAATGTCCGGACCAGGATTTGAACCTGGGATCTCCTGGCTGAAGCTGCCATGCTCTACCAACTGAGCTATCCCGGTTGAATCTGGAGTGCATATGATTTCTTTACCAATTTGAATAATTGTGTTAAAATTAATCTAGTGTAATCACGTATCCAGCGTTTATTTGAGTTCCATTATCCGCGATCTATTCTGTTGAGCTGATTCAAATATCAGACCAGATGCTATGATCAATAAGGTTAACTGGAAAATTATGCCCTCCAGATTCGACCGTGATAGCTCAGTTGGAAGAGCATGGCAGCTTCAGCCAGGAGATCCCAGGTTCGAATCCTGGCCCAGACATTTTTCGTCCAGTTGGAAAATTACAACTTTAGATAAGATGTTGAACTAAAAAGCTATCCGTTTTTAAACTCATTTAATACTTATAGAAGAATATACGCTAATGGTACAAGTGTGGGCCAAAGTTTTATACTAGGTATTTTAGGTAAGTTAATCAAGTATATTTTAGGGGAAAAATATTGTAATATTTTAGTAAATACAGTTTTTATAAAGTCTATGCAAAAAAAGAAATCATGCGATAAGCATAGATTACGAAACGCTTTCCGACACTCCCATAATATTTGTAACAAAACTTCACTTTTTAATAAGGTAAAAAAGGATATCTAAATAAACTGTTTACAGAAAACTCATAACACAGTTGAACTCCCAATCTCAGTCAATTAACGCCCAAAGTCCCTAAGATATTCGCAATCTTTTCAGAAGTCGTGCATATTCATGCAGCCGTTTTTTACACTCCCCATAGTTTGCAAAAATTTAATTCATCTATAAAATACAAAACTCATTTGATAATTTTTTTAACCCGTTAAGAGGCTACTTCACTCAGACGAAAACATCCGCTCGCTAATGTTAATCCTATGGAGGAAGTATTTTAAGATATCTCGTTCGCATTTCAATATTTTTAAATGATTTTTTTTTTTTTTTTTTTTTGCATTAGATAGCTGAGGTCAATCTCTATGCACACTCCTTTGTACTTTTTCGATTTTGATTACAAGTTTTTTTTTTTTTTTTTTTTTTTTTTTATTAAGATATTTTCACTTTCAGAACCGGTTTCGAAAGTGAAAGTATCCTCAATAAAAAAAAAAAAAAAAAAAAAAAAAAAAAAACTACAACAAAAATAAAAAAAAAAAGTAGAAAGGAGCGTGCATAGAGATTGACCCCAGCTATCCAATGCAAAAAAAATCATTTAAAAATATTGAAATGCGAACGAGATATCTTAAAGTATTTCCTCCATAGGATTTAATTAGCGAGTGGGTGTTTTCGTCTGAGTGAAGTAGCCTCTTAATGGTGACTTGAAATATTTTGTGCAGCCCTGTATATAATCTACAGGTTTTTATACACACCACATATTAAGCTAAAATTTAATTCAGTTAGGAGACGCACACAACAAGCCGCATCTGAAAGCTCATTTCCAGCGATTATCGCTTATAGACATATTGAAACCGAATTATTTTTTTTGCCCATGTAAATGAACAAACAAATGCTATGCACTCTTCGCTACAGTAAGCATCTTGTACTGTACCTCGGCAATGCGTATCAATTTCATTATGTTTGAAATAATGTAACATTTTAAACATGCACTGCAAATGATTTTTCCCGATAGACCCATAATGAAACGTAATTTTTTTGTGTGTCCCTATGTAAATGAATTATAAATCCCATGCCATGCCATAATTAATTGCTAATAAAAGATCTACAGATGCACACTCTGCCATAAATTAGCCAAACTATCTTTTTTTAGGTGCGTTCGTAATTATATAAATACGTAGCACCTATTGTCGTCGCTTGGTCCGTCCGTCCGTCTGTCTGTCCGTCCGTCCGCATATAACAACGCAAAAACTACCCAACCGAATGGTTTGAAATTTAAGATATATTATCTTTGCAGAATTTTGTCGAGACATTTCAAATTTTATTAAAATCGGATCAAAACTTTAGGAGATATTAATAAAAATATTTATTAAGAAATTTGAATTTTTTTTTTTTAAATCGGTGCTTTCTTGTTATAGGAGCTTCCGAAGTTTAATCGTCAAGCGACCGAGATACTTATTCTATTACAGAAATTAATCTGCAGACGATATCATTCATTTCACAGAATTAAAAATCATCAAGACCTAAATATTTATATAGCTGGGTACAGTACGAAAGCACCTCATTTGTCACGTTTGACGTACAATTTCCAGCTTGTTTTTTCTGGAATATTGGCAAACAAAGTATTTTTGTGAAAATCGTTTGTATATTCTAACTTTAAAAGCAACAGCATCACTCATTTGAATGATATACAATTATTATACAGACATACATACATTAACTACAATAATCGAACATGGAGTGAAAAATTAGACAAAGCCAGGAATCGAACCTGGGTCCACAGCGTTCTAAGCTGTTGCTCTTAGCCACTGATCCACTCCGGCCGATTCCTGAGTCTGCAATTTCTCACTAATAAACCATGTGTGAGAGAAAGTCACCAGCCATCTAACAAACATAGATCGTTGTCCGGTCATCCAAGGCTGTCTGTTAGATGGCTGGTGACTTTCTCTCAGACATGGTTTATTAGTGAGAAATTTCAGATTCAGGAATCGGCCGGAGTGGCTCAGTGGCTAGAGCAACAATCTAGAACGCTGTGGACCCAGGTTCGATTCCTGGCTCTGGCTAAATTTTCACTCCATGTTGGATTATTGTGTTTAATGTATGTATCTCTGTATAATAATTGTATATCTTTAAAATGTTGAATGCAGTCGTTATTTATGTGTGCTTTAGCATCACTCATTGAAAAGGATAAATTTATTTAACAATCTACTATCATTTGTTTATCTAACCTATGCTTAAAATGGCATTTGTTATATTTAAGTATTTTTCAAACTAGAGCTATTGCGATATAAAGCATAATTACAGGAATTTAAAAAGCAAAGAAAATCCTTTTCGAGTTTTCTAATATGATGCAATTTTCTCACCGCAATGACTCAATTAAATTCTTTCACGTCAATACCAACGTACACTCCTTTGCAGCAAGGTTAATCCAACAACCATTAATGGGAATGTCGCGTGCGGGACATCTTGACTTGGTGACAGAAAGAAAACACTACACAGTCTAAATCTAAACTTCACATAAGCCCTTAAGTTCTACTTGGCAGGCTGAGATCTAATTATTTCGCCGAAATTTAGATACTCCCTTTAATTGGTATGTAGAAAATTTTGTTGGTAAAAAATCTTTCAGTAAGTCTATGGATCATACTCGATACATATTTGTCCTTGAAACGTCAAAATATTATAGTAATTAAAGCAGGGGCACTTTTTTTAGACTTTAGCAATCATGATACTTATTTGCCGAGTATAATTGGTAGTTTAAAACTTCAGATCTAAAATTAACTGAAGTTAGTAAAACCAACTAAATTAAAGACTGCGTAGAAATATTCTGAGTTTAGTTTCTGTCTGAATAGCAGTGTCTGCGGATTCAAGACACAAGATGACGAAATAAGGATATATATTTAATATTATACATTTATAAATTGATGAGTATTCTAATTTCTTTCAAGGTTAAATAGAATATCAAAATAATAATGACTGTAATAAAATTGCAACGATGCTTGTAGGATACCAATATCAAGGCAATGTATCATCGACCGAATTCCAATTAAAATGAAGTCAGAAGGTCAAAAAAAAAAAGTAATGGCTTAAATCTGATTCACCTATTCTGCCTTTTGTCTATGAATTTATATATAATGTATAGAAAAATAAAGAATATGTATATTACTACGCATTTACGAACTATTTTTTTTCCTTAATTTCTTTTAAACATTGACAAATTATAAACACACGTATCATAGAAATCCAGCCCGATGACCAACCTTAAACATTCTATCACATATTCATTGTAAAAAATCAATTTGATAAAATGGGCCAATTCACAAAATTCTTTATAATAAAACAGGCTCCTTCACAAAATTCCTTTTAATAAAATAGGCCCTATCACAAAATCTTTTCCATAAAACTTACTATTTATTCATTATTTATTATTTTGGGACTTTTAAAACATGTAATTTGTAAATTCATATTTAACACTTGGAAATTTTTACAGAGAAAATTTCTCACGCCTTGCATTCATAATATTCAAATTTTAATTGCTTAATAGGCGTATAGCCAACATAGTGAAAAGTTGTTCAGTTGGTAGAACGTCAGTTTCTATACTGATGTCCCGGCTTGGGTACTTTTTCACTATGTTGGCTATACGCCTATTAAGCCATTTAAATTGGAATATTATGTAATTTGTAAACAAACAAGTTCACCAGAGAGGAAAACTTCAGCAAAGGGATTTTAAAAAGTTTTTGTTAATAAATGCCTGGTTCGAATTTGAGCAACCGGATTTCAACTTTGGTTACAAAATGTTATTTTTCACAAAAATATAATAAATTTCACAAAAATAACCTTTCCTTTTCACAAAATGGGCCCCACGAAAAAAAAAAAAAAAAAAAAAAAAAAACCTGAATCGACCCCTGAAATCATAGACACTAAGGCAGACTAGGTGAAGCAGATTCAAGCCTGTGGCCTTTTTCTCAGCTTTGGACTTCATTTTTATTTGAATTTGGTTGATGATACATTGTCTTGGTATTGGTATTATCTTAAAAGGCATGTAGATCCAGTTACGTTACAGTGTTAATTTTTATAGTCACTGCTGAAACAAACCACTTTAAAATCGTAAATTCAGAATTTTTTTTTCTGATTTTCATATACTTTTAAGATAATTTCAGAATTTTTTTATTGAAATTAAAACGTGGGTATTGTAAATATTCTATACTGAAGTTCTATTATCCCGTGATTCCAGTGTATTTCATCGAAATTTCTGTACACCCTTTAACTGGTAAGTAGAAATTTCTGTTGGTAACACATTTTTGTATAAATCCTTTGGAACAGCGAAAATTTATACCACTTAACTCCTTACTTGTGTCATTTGTACAACAGATGAAATCTAAAGTAGAGTCCTGCATCGAAAGTTTCGATGAGACTTTTTTTTTTTTTTTTTTTTTTTGTGCTGTCGGGTTGACTTTAAATGTTTTTGGGTTCGAATCGGTTTCAGGTTGAGTTTTAATTCCTTTGAATTGGTTTCAGTTTGACCCGACTTTTCAAAAGAAAGCTTTGAATAGGTTTTTTAATGAAAAAGGATATATCTGAGTAATAAAGATTGTATATGTGCATTTTTATATATAAAAGAAAACAGGTAAAATTTATATTAGAGATAAAATTGTAGACTACTTTTCCATAATTGTATTAACGGATTAATTTTATTTCACTTCAGGTTTAGGTTTGAATATTTCGGGTTGAGGTGTATCGGTTTTTGGGTTGACGAATTTTTTTTTTTGTCGTGTTCGGGTCGAGTTTCGGGCTGACTTTAATCAGAATTCTTTGGTTCTTGTAAGGTACAACCCGACCCATGTAGGATTCTAATCTAAGGTAGTGCAAACTGCAGCCGCTTTAACCCTGGCATGTTACTTGGGCATTTTTTTTTTCGGTGCAGTCGGGTTGACTTTAAATGTTTCGCATTCGAGTCGGTTTCGGGTTGATTTTTTTTACCTTATTAATTCTTTTGAACTGGTTTCGGGTTGACTGTACGTTTCAAAAGAAAGTCCTGAATATTTTTTAATGAAAAAAAATATATATATATATATATATATATATATATATTTGAGTAATAACGATTGTATATGCGTTCATTTATATATATATATAAAGATAAAATTTATATTAGAGATATAATTGTAGACTACTTTTCTCAATAATTGTATTAAAGTGTGGATTAATTTTATTTCACTTCGGGTTTGGGTTTGAATATTTCGGGTTTGGATCGGTTTCGAGTTGACATGTATCGGTTTTCGGATTTACGAATTTTTTTTGCCGTGTTCGGGTCGGGTTTCGGGCTGACTTTAACCAGAAGTCTTTAATACGGGTAGGGTACAACCCGACTCACGTAGGACTCTAATCTAAGGTAGTGCAAACTGCAGCCGCTTTAACCCTGGAATGCTATTTGGGGTATACCTTTACATCGCCCCATAAAACCTTAAATATCTTATTTTTATTTATGGGGTACCCTTGCCAACTACTGTAGTAGGCTCGTTAATTACAAATAAATAAAAAGAAGTGCAGAATCCCCGGGTTAAATGAGTTTCTGTTAAAATTTGTAAGTAAGGAATGATTTTTTTGTTTTCCCCAAAGAAGTTAACATTATGCCAGCCATGTTAATAAAAAATGTCGAGTTATCTTATTGTAATTGAGTTATTCATGTCTCGAATTAACGTGGTCGAACAGTCATTGAGAATTCAAAATCGCTACCAGATCGAAATCTTACTTGCGCAACCGTTTCAAGAAATGGAGTAGCCTCCTTTCATCTCAATTATAGCCTCAGATGGACCTGAACGCCAACTGCAACTCCCAAAGGCTAAGAACTAACCTAAAAGAGTCGGATGTTGCTCCGAATGAAACATTCCTGAGACTTTCTAAAATACTAATAATATCAATTATGATCGATGCAAAAGATGGCTACACCCGCTATTAATTTCTAATTTGTGAATTGGAAAACCAAAATGCTGAAATGATTTGGTGCACAATGGAGCATCATTATGCTTTCTCTCAGAATCTGATTACTGCCGTGTCCCAATATCCTGGCCTTCGGCACCCACTTGTATTAGGGATTCATACGTACTTTTGTAATTGTATCATAAATCCTCTTAAAACTTTTATTTTTTTGAAGCACCCATCGTATTATCGATTAAAAGTGTAAATTTTTGTGATATTTTCCTGCGGATTGTTTGAATTCTGATCACCATCAATAACATTTTTACTTTCAATAAACAATTTCGGATGACCAGTATGGATGATTTTCAATATATTTTTATATTATGATGAATCTTGCAAAAACCCATATCGAAGACTTTAGTTTAAAAATATTGTTAAGTTTCTATTGTTATATAATAATTAATATTGTTAGTTTATAGTTAATAACTATGAAATATATATATATATATATATATAATATTCATATTTTAATAGGCATAAAAATAAATGTGGGGTGAATCCAAAATTTTCACTGTTGCACATGGAAGCTAATGCAGATATAGAAGGGAAATAGGAGGGGGCAAAAGAAGGCTACACCTAGGACTCTTGATCAGGCTGCATCAGACCATATTTCTCATGTAAATGTTTAATATGTTTTTAAGCTTAGGTTACATGTAAACAAAATTTTTGAATTGATTCTCGATCCACATTATATAAAAATTATTTTCCTTTCATAACTTTTTTTGCTTTTTCTAAAATTTTTATATTTTGAGTGGATGCCATTTTCGAATAAGTGTGCGATATTTGCGGCTTCATTAGTCAGCTAAGATATTTTTCAGTGCAATTTTGGGTTATACGTTTTATAAAGATTGTCTCATAAAAAAAGAATAAAGTTTTTTTTTTCTGAATTTTATTAGAAATACTAATATTTAAAGAAAATGTGGGGCTAAAATAATAATTAAATTGTATTGTAAAAAAATTGTAACAAAGGTGTTTTTAGTTGGAAAAGCTTAGTATTTTTTCCCTGGAATATGCCATGCTGAAACATGTAATTTCATGATATATGAAGCATGAAATAGCTTTTACAATCCGAATAAATGACATGATGGTGAAAAAAAAATCTTATATGTCCTCGTCGTGGTACAGCGATAAATACGGCTTCACCAAACCCATTAAAATTAGAAGAAAAAAATAACATTATCTCGCGAAGCTTTGATACAACTTTAAAGGCAACTCTTAAAATGGGTGGGTATAAAAAAAATCAAACCTTTACACAATTGGATAATTATGGGCCCTTCCCTGCCTAACATTACTTAACTCCTAAAACACAATCGCTAGATTTATGGCGGCTTGAAGCACAAGGCACTGTACTTAGCATTCATCACTTCTGGATCAATAAGGCTAACGGGTTACGGTTTTAAACATCTTTTTTATCAAAACCTTGTTTCATTGTGAAAAAGAATTCTGATTTATTAGCATAGCTTCCAATTCTTTCCTTAACCTGGGGACATTCTCTTCTAAACAACACCCCTGGCGCGTTCTGATGCAACAGATTGCGGTATGAATGGGACCCCTTCACACCTTTTATGTACGGCGTGACTCGGGAAACAAATACCTTATGCGAAAAGATAAAGTGCACCCAAAATCTTTTCGCGATTTTAATCTTTTTCAATGGGGAGAAAGGTGCCCCTTTTGTGATGCACGAAGAAGTGGTGGGGGATCTCTTGACCCATTTTTTATTTATTTTTTTATATTGTGTTGGAGGGAGCCTGAACAGTATGGCACGAGACAGTGCTTCATCTTCTTAAGTAGCTGGGACTTTTTTTACTTTTTTAAGTTGCATACAAAACATATCTGAAGTAAAATTAAAATATTCTGTGACCTCCTGCGATGATTAAAAAAATTAAGAGAATGCTTTGAATATAAGGCATAATACATCGACGAATTTTTAAGGCTGAATTTGTGCAATATATGTAGATAAAGATAAGAGAATCATACTGCTCAGCAGTCATACATTTCATTCAAATCGAATGGCGTTTTAACCTCCGTAGAAATCCTTTTTTGAGATATTTTGGTTACGTTTTTCTGAATATTTCCAATGCATTGTAATAAAGACGTGAAACTTCACTATATGAAACAAAAGAATGTCTGTATATCTTAAAATCTGGCGAATAAGGAGGATGATAAAAGTCGTTTGCTAGGAAGACTACGAGAAAGGAATTGTAAGAAGGTGCATTGCTACACAGCAGAAAGCAGTTTTTAAAAGTCCTAGTTTAATTCAAACCAAAGGGATATTTTTAGTTAAAGGGGGGTGGCTAAATTAGGAAAGTTTAAAAAAAAATGTAATTACAAAATTACAAGGTCATTGTCAGACGGTATTTCACTTTCCGAAACATTAACTAAATAGAAAATTAAAAATCTTTTGTGTATGTGTGTGTGTAGTGCACATTCGTCGACAATAGAAGTAAGGATTTTTGAAGCCTCTTATTATTTTAACAGTAAATTTCTGGTCTGAAATCTTTACTCTTCATTAAATTCTCGCAAATAACAAAAACAGCGATAAATTTTATGTGCTTACTTTTTAAAACTAACCAAAATTATTGTAATACTTCTTTTGGATAATATGTTGCAAACCGCCTTTTATACGTTTTTAACGGACCTTACCTTCTCTAAAAAATATACAACGTGTTAATGTAACTGAATATTAACTTTGATCTGACATTTTAATGATGTATGAAAAAGCAAATATAACGATAAGGATATGTTTTAGTGGTGTATGTTTTATAGTTATCTATGCAATGAAAATACTTTTTAATGAAATCTAAATTGCTTTAATCAAGCAAAACAACAATGGTCTTTAATACAGTTTTATGTTATGCAATCTTTTTCGCAAAATTAATTCTAACGCTTTTCCCATAAGACGCCTTTTTATTACCAATAAATAATAGAATGAATGAGAGAGAAAAAGAATAAATTAATTAATTTCTTACTTGAAAATGAATTTCGGATTCGAAGTATTTGGAGTAAATGTACATAAACGAAAATGAACTTGGATTTAATTGTGTCAGATAAACGGAACATTTTAATATTTGAGCCAGAAGTATTTTTACCGCCACTACAAGCTTTTTCCGTGTTTTAAAAATAAAAATACACTTTAAATATATAATCATGCGTATTTTCAAACTTTGTATTTTTTACAAATAAAATGTAACATACACTAGTGGAAATGGAAATTGTTACAGCTTAAAAAATTGGTGAAATTTTATAAACTTGGTACACAAATGCATGGTCTTACACAGAAGAAATGATAAGCAAATCAAAATAACTAGACCAAATTTATTGCCATTATGAACATACATTAATGAGAAGTGTGCCCACTCTGAGCACGTATATACTCTTGAAACCTTGCAGGCATTGAAGCAATAAGTGTTTGGATGTCTTCTTGTGGTATGTCTGTCCATGTCTGAATGACTTATGCAGTCAGCTGTTGTATATTTTCCGCTGTGTGACTATGTTATGTGTCTACCGATGGCATTCCAAACATGCTCTATCGGCGATACGTCTGGGGACTAACCATGCAAATGCATGGTCGGAATACCTTGCAAAGCTTGTCGTGTTATGGCCACAGCATGAGCTCGGGTATTATCCTGTTGCAAGATAGCGTTTTGGATGGTACTCATGAAAGATATGACAGAGTGATCAACAGGGTTGATCTCTCGGCCTACATATTGACATGCAGTAGTAGTGTATATTAGCCGGTTCTGCGCCACCTGAGTCGAGCAGCGGTGGCGGTGGACAGCGGTGGGGGTGCGGTGGAGCTGTGCAGGTGGAGCAGCGGTGAGCGGTGGAGCACAGGGGGGAGCAGGTGAAGGTGGCGATAAGAGCATGAGCACTGATAAGAACGGAGGGTTCGATGGGAGGGGGGGTGCGATAAGGATTTCTACTATAAGATAAGGGGATTATTTTAATGAATTTTAATTGGGGACTTGAAAATTTTCGATTTTTTTTTCGGTTTGTAGCAAAAATATGAATTAAAAATGGTCATTGATTAATTGTAATTGGGGGACTTAAGAAATTTTTCGACGCATTTCTTTTTTTCGCGGAGAATTGGTGTACGAAGTGAATGTCAACGGATTTATTATAGCGAATTAGAAATTTAATTAATTTTAATTTTAATTAATTTTAATTGGGGAACTTAGAAATTTTTCGTAGCAATTTTTTTTTTTTTCAACGAGAGTATGCAGTTTGATTATGAGTATATGCAGTAGAAGTGAATGATTAATTAATTAAAAATATTAATTAAACATAGTAATTAATTAATTTTAATTGCAGAACTTAAGAATTTTCGCGAGATTTTTTTTTTTTTTCAACGAGAGTAGGGTATTCGATATACACGTTAGTGGAGAATTTTAAAAGTCAATAATGGTTTAATTAAAAATGGTGATTAATTTTAATTGGGGAACTTAGACATTTTTCGAAGCAAATATTTTTTCAACGAGAGTAGGCTATTTGTTATACATGTTAGAGTATATTTGAGGAGAATTTTAAAAGTCAATAATGGTTTAATTAAAAAGGGTCATTAATTAATTTTAATTGGAGAACTTAAGAAATTTTGGCGAGATTTTTTTTCCCCTCAACGAGAGTACGCAGTTTGCATGTGCAGTAGAATGGTAGATGCTAGTAATTAAAAAGGGTCATTGATTAATTTTAATTGGCGGACTTCAACATTTTTGGGGCAAACAGGCGCGTTTTAATGAATTCGATATAGGTTACGGTAAAAAATACAGGGTCCCGTATGAATTATACTATATTCAATTTAATAGCTCCCCCCTCCCCTTTCCCCTCTCCACTTTTTTTACCCAGAGGGCCCCTTCGATAGACTAACAATACGCACTTCAAAAAAATACATAGTGGTAAAAAAGAAGAATTTTAACGTATATATAAAAGTGTAAATAAACAAATATGAAAAATCAGGCATAGTGGCATAATTCATGAATCACTTTCCAACATTAACGAAATGGTATGTGAACAAAGTATAATTTTACCATCGAGTGCATTAGTTAATTAAAAATAGTGAACCGATCCCCTTTTTAATAAAAAGGCCTAAGGTCCTTCACAAAAAATCAAAAGGATTCAAGAAAAAGCTTTACCCTACTGATGGCCAAAACATATAGGATTCTTAAATGGATTGAAGTATACAAATAGGTTCTACAGGAATACATTTATTTAGGTTAGCATGCAGAAATAGTTAAAAGTTATAGGGAAGCCTTCGAATGGAGTGATTATACGTTTTGGGGACCCTTCAAAAGAAACTGGAAACAGTTATAGATATTGACCCTTCACAAAAAAGTGGACAAATCCCCTTTTTAATAAAAAGGGCCCCTTCACAAAAATTCCAATGAATTCAAATTATGCATAAATACTAGAACCCTTCATACATTCAGTTCATCGATCCCCCTTTTTTTTTTTACCCTTCGAAGTGTGAACTCGCATTAGACAAAAGGGCCCCTTCATAAAATAAATGAGATACGTGCCCCATTCAAATAAAAACCCTTCACAAAAAAATTGTAGGAGCCCCTTCACAAAAATTGAAATGCGTGTTAGAGGAATCATATGATATAAGAAAATAATTAATATATATTTTTTAACTGGGCCCTCCTCCGCCCGCTATTTTTTATATAGCGCCCCAGTATTTTTGCAGCAAACTCTTTTTTTTTTTCAAGAGTATATGAAAACTGTTAGGCTCATATGAAAAATTCGCACTTAGGCAAAAAAAAATGCAACTTATGAAGAAAAAAAATTTTTTTTTTAAACTGGGCCCTCCACCGCCCGCTATATTTCTTATAGCGCCCCAGTATTTTTGCAGCAAACTCTTTTTTAATTCAATGTTTCATATATGAAAAACTATTATTCTCATATGAAAAATTAGCCCTTAGACGAAATAAATGCAACTTATGAAGTAAATAATAGTTATTATTTTTTACTAAAATCATTCAGAATTAATATCTAATTTTTAATTATTAATTATCTAATGTTTTATATGTGAAAATTAAATTCTCTAACCTTTCCATGCTACACAAGTCCAGGTAGGCTTTCTTATCGCTATTGTCATCAGAGGTAATCCCCAATACTGAGTCACTGATAACAGATTGTATGAAGCCTGGTTTAAGGGCTTTCTCAAATCCAAAACAGGCTACTTTCTGACACATTTTTAAATTTCATTTATGATCGCAAATGCATGATATTGGCAGATTTCCTTTTTCAGAAACTATATGTAATCGAAACATTTTTTTTTTTATTTTTTCTTAATTCTTCAAAAGATATGAATAAAGCACATATGTTTTACACTGAATACATTATTTAGCATAGCATGCAAATAAAATCTTGGAACTTTTTGAATAAACGTTACTAACATATTCTAACTTCTAAGAAATAATCGCTTGCCTCAGATTTTTTTTTTTTTTTACTAGTGAATCAATAACACTTTTTTTAATTAGAATTCAAAATAATATGATAGGAATGAAATATTTTGTTTAAAATTTTGTGAGAAATCTGTACAGTTTAGTTTTAGACCGACAATACCTTACATATTAATTAGTAAAACAAAATTCAATTTATGCTTACGAATACAGAAATTTTAATAATACTGCTTGAAAAAGATTTTTAAGTAAACTATATTTCTGTTTATTGAAACTTTACACTAATGTTTTCTCAAGAATTTACACTAACTGAAACAGTGACAATTAAAAAATATTAATTACTTATGCAAGAAATTATGTATTTGGAGGTTTGCCTTTTTCATTCAATATGTAAACTTATAGCATTGATTGCGTATGTTATGAAAAGAAAACATATGCAAATAATTTTACTTAAAATAAATACTTTAAGATTAGAATTTACATTTAACTTAATTAGAATTTACATAGCACATGTACTATGTTTTATGAAATAATAGAAAAATCATGTATTAATTTATCTATATATATTATATAAATCAATTAGAGGTAAATTGTTAATTGCAATTAGTAATTGGTTCTTTTATGACCTAGTCACGTGATCTCTGACGTCACTGGTGACATATTGAATGATACCACATGGTCACGTGATATCACTTAAACAGTGACGTCACTTGTTTAAATCTTATCACTGATTATATTAGCTGATAAGGCCCTGAACAAGCATTCACTTTTCTCAGAGTCTTGGTGTGAGACGATTGGGTGCTTAGCTAGCTGGCGTGTTAAGTAAGAATAGTATTTGTATATATATTTTTTTAATATGACTTTAAATTAATTTGATACCTACTATGTAAAACGCTATGAATATGTTTTGAATATTATAACTAAAAAATAATACTTTGAAATAATAGACTTACTAAACAGTAAAATTTAAAGCTATGTAGATAAATTTCCTAAAACTAAGTTTAAATGAAAATGGTAAAAGTTTAGTCAGTCTGATGTTAGTGTTTATCATATTAAATCTACAAAAGAAATGTTTAAGTGTGAATACTAATAATCCAAGTTACCATATAGATATTATAAGTTAGTAGATTCATAAACTAATAAGAATGTATATAATTTTAATATACTATGCTGATTTCTACAGATATTTAATAAAATACAAGTGAGTTTTCGAGGGAAATGTATAGAGTTTACCAATTTACTTCCGAGCTTTATCTTACCATAGGCAATGGTCTAAATCAAGTCAGGACATATACCTTGGAAATCATATTCATGTGACTAAATAACCTGGGGCTCACTCAGTCCAGTAGTTAGCGTAATGGCTATAAAATACCTGGGGCTTAATCAGCCCAGTAGTTATCATGGTAGGTATAAAACAGCCTGGGGGTCACTCAGCCCAGTAGTTAGCTTGGTGACTATAAAATAAGCGGGGCCTCACTTAGCTCTGTGGTTAGCGTGGTGGCTATAAAATAAGTGGGGGCTCATTAAGCCCAATAGTTAGTGTGGTGTGTATAAATTAGCCTCGAAAACTCGAAATGGGGCTCACTAAGCTAAATAGTTAGCAGGGTGACTATAAAATAAGCGGGGGCTCACTTAGCCCTGTGGTTAACGTGGTGGTTATAAAATAAGCGGGGGCTCACTCAGCCCTGTGGTTATCGTGGTAGCTATAAAATAAGCGGGGGCACACTAAGCCCAGTAAACGTGGTGGGTAGAAAATAGCCTGGGGCTCACTCAACCCATTAGTTAGCATAGTGGGTATAAAATAGCCTGGGGCTCACTCAGCCTAATACTTAGCATGGTGACTATGAAATAAGAGGGGGCTCACTTAGCCCTGTGGTTAGTATGGTGGCTATAAAATAAGCGGGGGTTCACTAGGCCCCAAAGTTAGCGTGGTGGGTATAAGTTAGCCTGGGGCTCACTAAGCCCAATAGTTAGCATGTTGACTATAAAATAAGCAGGGGCTCACTAAGCCCAATAGTTAGCGTGGTGGATATAAATTAGCCTGGGGCTTACTAAGTCCAATAGTCAGCGTGGTGACTATAAAATAAGCGGGGGCTCACTTAGCCCTGTGGTTAGCGTCCTGGTTATAAAATGACAAGTCTGATTATATGTTTGTGGGTTCGAAACTTGTGCGGTTTAGACGATGGGATTTCGAGTATTCAGAAAAGTCGAAAAAATCATAATGGTGCTCCATATCCTTATAAATATTATGTGTTTGAATATGATAAGTTAAGGAATCTATATCCGTAAAGAGTAAAACTGCACGATCTTTGTATGTTTTCTTTATAAAATTGTAATGAAAATCATACATAACTAATTTAGATAATTCTAAAATTGTGAACCCGACGTAAATAGGTCGATTCATTAAGATACTAGTTTTTAGTCGTTCTGCAGCGGTTAAATCTTCATCACATGTCTTGAATGATTTAAAAGTATGCGAAGCTACTAATTTAAAAAAAAAAATACATTTCCAGTATGAATTATTAAATCTAATTCACTTATTTCAAATTCTTAACGATAGTCCCATAGCATTGGAAAGTGTTTCATAAAGTATACCATGATTCATGATTTTTCCCATCAAACCACGTGGTGAAGAATCTAGTTGAATTTGGATGAAGTCCAGTAAATCGTGCTTGAAAATTTTAGGTAACGATAAAAATTATATATATATATATATATATGTGTGTGTTTTTTATAACCAATATGTTTTAAATCATCTATTAATAGTTCATGTCTTGTCAATATATTTTTACAGGACTTGTTAATATATTTTATGCGATAACAAAACGCCGACTTTGATAATATTTTGTCTTTACCAAAAAATGAAAAACTTGTATCGAATACATAGTGACTCAGTAAGAAAATCTGTCAATTTCATGCATTTGCGAACAAAAATAAATTTAAAAATGTGTCAGAAAGGGGTCTGTATGTATTTGAGAAGAACTTTACACGAAATTCTACTTGTGAATAGGGGGTGATACACTTATTAGTCATGCGATAAGCATAAGTATGTGTTATCTCTCTAAGGCATATATCAAGTTAGTTCGGTGGGGAATGAATCCTCTACCGTTTTCTGAATACAAAATAAGAGGTAATGTGATTTCTTTTTCATAATTTTGCAAATATGTATGTATCTTAATTAATTTTTTATAGTATGTATATATATTCGTATAGAACTAGTCTCACTACGCTCAAAGGGGCCTTTAGAAAAATGAGCCCTTTAGGAAAAAAATGGGACCTCTTTTAATTTATGGTCACGCTGTAGCCTAATAATACATGTTTTATTAATAATTATGTTTTATTTTAAATTGTGTTTTTAATAATGTATGTTTTATTTTAAAATTGTGTTTTTATATCGGAGTAAAATGATATATTCATATGTAAATCTTTATGCCATATAATATAACTGTTAACCTATTACAGTTTAAAATATGCCCACATTATAGTGACATAGTTTGTACTTGTTATTATTCATGATTTTATTTTCGTGCTGTTATAATCACATTGGTGTAAACTATTTATGTTATAGGGTAAGTTAAATGTAAATTCTAATCTTAAAGTATTTATTTTAAGTAAAATTATTTGCATATGTTTTCTTTTCATAACATACGCAATCAATGCTATAAGTTTACATATTGAATGAAAAAGGCAAACCTCCAAATACATAATTTCTTGCATAAGTAATTAATATTTTTTAATTGTCACTGTTTCAGTTAGTGTAAATTCTTGAGAAAACATTAGTGTAAAGTTTCAATAAACAGAAATATAGTTTACTTAAAAATCTTTTTCAAGCAGTATTATTAAAATTTCTGTATTCGTAAGCATAAAATTGAATTTTGTTTTACTAATTAATATGTAAGGTAGTGTCGGTCTAAAACTAAACTGTATAGATTTCTCACAAAATTTTAAACAAAATATTTCATTCCTATCATATTATTTTGAATTCTAATTAAAAAAAGTGTTATTGATTCACTAGTAAAAAAAAAAAAAAATCTGAGGCAAGCGATTATTTCTTAGAAGTTAGAATATGTTAGTAACGTTTATTCAAAAAGTTCCAAGATTTTATTTGCATGCTGTGCTAAATAATGTATTCAGTGTAAAACATATGTGCTTTATTCATATCTTTTGAAGAATTAAAAAAAAATAAAAAAAAAAATGTTTCGATTACATATAGTTTCTGAAAAAGGAAATCTGCCAATATCATGCATTTGCGATCATAAATGAAATTTAAAAATGTGTCAGAAAGTAGCCTGTTTTGGATTTGAGAAAGCCCTTAAACCAGGCTTCATACAATCTGTTATCAGTGACTCAGTATTGGGGATTACCTCTGATGACAATAGCGATAAGAAAGCCTACCTGGACTTGTGTAGCATGGAAAGGTTAGAGAATTTAATTTTCACATATAAAACATTAGATAATTAATAATTAAAAATTAGATATTAATTCTGAATGATTTTAGTAAAAAATAATAACTATTATTTACTTCATAAGTTGCATTTATTTCGTCTAAGGGATAATTTTTCATATGAGAATAATAGTTTTTCATATATGAAACATTGAATTAAAAAAGAGTTTGCTGCAAGAATACTGGGGCGCTATAAGAAATATAGCGGGCGGTGGAGGGCCCAGTTTAAAAAAAAATTTTTTTTTCTTCATAAGTTGCATTTTTTTTTGCCTAAGTGCGAATTTTTCATATGAGCCTAACAGTTTTCATATACTCTTGAAAAAAAAAAGAGTTTGCTGCAAAAATACTGGGGCGCTATATAAAAAATAGCGGGCGGAGGAGGGCCCAGTTAAAAAAAATATATTAATTATTTTCTTATATCATATGATTCCTCTAACACGCATTTCAATTTTTGTGAAGGGGCTCCTACAATTTTTTTGTGAAGGGTTTTTATTTGAATGGGGCACGTATCTCATTTATTTTATGAAGGGGCCCTTTTGTCTAATGCGAGTTCACACTTCGAAGGGTAAAAAAAAAAGGGGGATCGATGAACTGAATGTATGAAGGGTTCTAGTATTTATGCATAATTTGAATTCATTGGAATTTTTGTGAAGGGGCCCTTTTTATTAAAAAGGGGATTTGTCCAATTTTTTGTGAAGGGTTCAATATCTATAACTGTTTCCAGTTTCTTTTGAAGGGTCCCCAAAACGTATAATCACTCCATTCGAAGGCTTCCCTATAACTTTTAACTATTTCTGCATGCTAACCTAAATAAATGTATTCCTGTAGAACCTATTTGTATACTTCAATCAATTTAAGAATCCTATATGTTTTGGCCATCAGTAGGGTAAAGCTTTTTCTTGAATCCTTTTGATTTTTTGTGAAGGGCCTTAGGCCTTTTTATTAAAAAGGGGATCGGTTCACTATTTTTAATTAACTAATGCACTCGATGGTAAAATTATACTTTGTTCACATACCATTTCGTTAATGTTGGAAAGTGATTCATGAATTATGCCACTATGCCTGATTTTTCATATTTGTTTATTTACACTTATATATATACGTTAAAATTCTTCTTTTTTACCACTATGTATTTTTTTGAAGTGCGTATTGTTAGTCTATCGAAGGGGGCCCTCTGGGTAAAAAAAGTGGAGAGGGGAAAGGGGAGGGGGGAGCTATTAAATTGAATATAGTATAATTCATACGGGACCCTGTATTTTTTACCGTAACCTATATCGAATTCATTAAAACGCACCTGTTTGCCCCAAAAATGTTGAAGTCCGCCAATTAAAATTAATCAATGACCCTTTTTAATTACTAGCATCTACCATTCTACTGCACATGCAAACTGCGTACTCTCGTTGAGGGGAAAAAAAATCTCGCCAAAATTTCTTAAGTTCTCCAATTAAAATTAATTAATGACCCTTTTTAATTAAACCATTATTGACTTTTAAAATTCTCCTCAAATATACTCTAACATGTATAACAAATAGCCTACTCTCGTTGAAAAAATATTTGCTTCGAAAAATGTCTAAGTTCCCCAATTAAAATTAATCACCATTTTTAATTAAACCATTATTGACTTTTAAAATTCTCCACTAACGTGTATATCGAATACCCTACTCTCGTTGAAAAAAAAAAAAAATCTCGCGAAAATTCTTAAGTTCTGCAATTAAAATTAATTAATTACTATGTTTAATTAATATTTTTAATTAATTAATCATTCACTTCTACTGCATATACTCATAATCAAACTGCATACTCTCGTTGAAAAAAAAAAAATTGCTACGAAAAATTTCTAAGTTCCCCAATTAAAATTAATTAAAATTAAAATTAATTAAATTTCTAATTCGCTATAATAAATCCGTTGACATTCACTTCGTACACCAATTCTCCGCGAAAAAAAGAAATGCGTCGAAAAATTTCTTAAGTCCCCCAATTACAATTAATCAATGACCATTTTTAATTCATATTTTTGCTACAAACCGAAAAAAAAAATCGAAAATTTTCAAGTCCCCAATTAAAATTCATTAAAATAATCCCCTTATCTTATAGTAGAAATCCTTATCGCACCTCCCTCCCATCGAACCCTCCGTTCTTATCAGTGCTCATGCTCTTATCGCCACCTTCACCTGCTCCCCCCTGTGCTCCACCGCTCACCGCTGCTCCACCGCTGCTCCACCTGCACAGCTCCACCGCACCCCCACCGCTGTCCACCGCCACCGCTGCTCGACTCAGGTGGCGCAGAACCGGCTAATATACACTACTTGCAGTCATTGTGCCTTGAGCAACTACCAAGGCGGTCCTGTTGTCATAACTTATTGCTTCCCAACCCATAACGCCAGGAGTTGAACATGTGTGTCGCTCTGAAATCACACCAGGATGAGTCGTTTCTCCAACACGCCGACGGACATGTTGCCGAGAAACATTTAGCCATAGACAGAATCGGGATTCATCACTGAACACAATAGTCGTTGAGCCTGGGGCTCATGTGTTTTCATGTCTGAGGACTTGGTAAACCATACATTTTAAGATTCACATCAGCATGACATTTGTCCGTGATACTTTCAAAACCAGGGTAGCTAATGGACGCCATATTGGAAAATGGCCGCCGATAAACAGGGTGATCGGAAAGATTTCTTGGCTTTCTTTGTAAGATTTCTTTGCAGGCTTTTAAATAAATAAGTATAAAAGCTATCAACATATGATTTTTGGTATCTTAAGAGAAACCTCTAGAGTATTGTTATATAAAGCTGCAGTTTTGTAGTTATCGTAAGTCAACAGTGTTGCCAGATTTACTAAAAAGTAAGAATTTCTAAATGATGAGACTGATTTCAAACCTTAAAAAAATATATTTATAAAATATTTTTTTTTTCTATTTTAAAGGCATTCGTTATTCATTGTACAGTTATGTTCTCGGAAATATTAAAAATAATTTTAGAATTTCGTACCTTTCAGTAAATTTAACAACACAGTGTTTCTTCTCAAATTTCTGTAATTTAAACTAAAAAAATGTTAAACGTTTACTTATTTTTGAAAATATGATTTACTTTTCAGATGCTATAGAGATGAATAGAGAAGGCAAAGATGAAGAGATGTATGGAGAAACTTCCATGGAATTAGTTAGTGAAACTGAATCCGAACATTCAAATACAAGAATGGACAAGTGAAGATTTAAATTCTCCACCTCCATCAAAAACTGCAAGGAAAAACTGTACTAGCAGTGAATGTGTAATTCATTGTTCCGATGACAACACAGAGTTGGTGAGCCTTTCTTCCTTGGACTCATGGTACACCCTTCTGAAAGCTGCAGAGATTCGCAGTCATGATTTCATACTGGAGCATGCAAAGACTGTTAAAGAAGGAGAATGTCCAGCAGTGAAGTATCACCGGACATGTAGAAGTATTTTCACAATGAAATCAAAATTCGAAACGATTAAGAAGATATCTGTTGACAAATCTGACGAAATTTCACGAAATAGATCAAGCAGCAGTCGCCAATTCGTATCCTCACACAGCTCTATTTTGTACCCTGATTTGGGTGGGTTTTGTGATAAAAAAAAAAAATACAAGCCTGGAAGCAAAACCCGTGAGAATCTTGTGAAGTGCATATATCTACGAGCTTGTGCTACAATTAAAAATAGTGCATTGGAAAAAAATGATACTAAAATGCTTGGTCTTTTATTTACTAAAAATTTTGTAGCTGCTGAAGTAAAACATCATCGGCCTTGTTACAAGAAGTACACCTTTAACATTCTAGCATCGACAGCACACACTGAGCCAGAAGAGACATTATAAGAGGATGAAAATAGTTTTTACTCAAAGACTGAAGCAATAGCCTTTAAAGAATTATTAGACCATCTGGATAATTTGCTTACAAATCTATGTGTTGTTCGTTTTAATGATATGACAGACCGTTATGTTAATAGTTTTAAGGATCATGGAATCAATGAAATAAAATCCCACACAAAGAAAAACATGTGAAGAAAGATTACAGGCGTATTTGATTCACGATTTAATTTTATTATGGGTGATGATACAAAACTCCTTTTGTATCCAGAGACTTTATCATTAGAAGAACTAGTAAGGCAGGATGATAAACTGAAAAGTGAAGTACAAGAACTCCAAGGATGTACTTCAACGAAGGATATAAGAATAGCAGCTTTAAAAATCTGCAAAGACATACAAGAAATTGAAGACATCAAATCATGGCCACCATGTATTGAAGAAGTAATGATCTTTGAATCTCAAATTCCTGAATCTATTTACATATTTCTTCATTCATTACTCCGTGGTGTGGGGAAAAAAACATCCAATACCACATCCGGGGTAGCTTTATACATTTGGTCCTTAGGGCAAGATTTCATACATGCAGTTACTGATGGTAGGGTGAAAACCCAAAAACACATCATTTTACCGTTTGCTTTAAAAAGTCTATCTGGCTGTGTAGTTGAGTTGACAAGGCTATTAAATCAATGTAGTCACAGTTTATCTTACTCCCAAATAGAAGAAATTGAAACAGCCACAGCGATGAAAAAAAATCTGTGAAAGCAGATACGTAGTTCTTCCACGGAATATTTCTCTAAATCAATTCTTGCATTTGACAGGGGATAATATTGATAGACTGGAAGAAACTCTTAGTGGAGGGGGTACAAGCCATCGTGTGAATGGGATTATCACACAGTTTAGGTCTGTTCAAAGGAATACGCAAAACAGATGTACAGACAACACTACACTGGTACCAGATGGAAGAAAAAATATTAGGACCCTCGTTGGGAGCTCAACAGGCATCCGCCAGTACATTCCTGGACAAAAAATTTGGTCCAAAGCTTGTTCAAAAAGAAGATCCCGTTTTTGACCAAATGATGAGTCGAAGAAAAAGAATTTGCTTTGGATTATTTTTAGCAACCTAGAGCCAGAGCATCAAATTCTGCCAAGTTGGACTGGGTTTAATATCGCCATACGGAAAGATTGTGAAATCAACTTAACTAATATTGGCTACTTATCTACAGTTAATGCACCTGCTACAAACAGCAGTACAGTTCATGAAATTATGTGTTGCTCGCTAGAAATAAAGAACAAGTTAAAAATTGATTCTACAGCTGTTTTGGAGCTGATGGCAGGTTCTTGTCCAAGAACATGTGTCATGCCATCTTGTATGTGTGTTTTTGATAACCTCAGATGTACAAGCATGTGCAGAATACAGAACTGTTCCAACTATGACAGTGGAAGTGATTAGGACATGTCAACCACTGATGAAAGCAATGAAGAATACTAAGGCTGCTGTTATTTATCAATTCTTAAGAAACTGAGTACAATATTTTCACCAGTATTAATTATTTCTTGAATTGCAGGGCCTTATCCACATGAAAATAATATACATTAAAATATATAACAAGATTTCGGTTTTCTTTCATCGCAAATGTCTTTTAAACTGTTTATCCACTTGAAAATGTTAATAAACGCAATGTTAAATATATTGTTAAATATAATGTTAAAATAAAATCTTAATAAGCATATAATTTGTGTAAAGTTTTATGTACAACAATATTTGTTCTTTCCATTTTTTCATTGAAATATCCTTAATTATGTGATAATTCCAAAAATAATCATACGTATCCATGTGTGATCAATGGCGCCATTCTTTTCAATATAGCGTCGATAAGCTACCATAAATTTCATAGTATCATCATGAAATGAACACCTTGGGCCATTGTGAATCCAAAAATGTATATATCACCAAGTCCTCAGAGATGAAACCAAAATCACTAATTTTGGCTTCTGGCTCAGCGACTACAACTGATTGCCATTCACGTGTCCAGTTCCGTCTAGCAATACACCAGGACCAGGCTAACCGTTTTTGGCAGTGGTTAACGGAACACATTGCATAGGGGTACGAGAGTGTAACCCAGCTTCAAGCAAACGGTTTACAATTGTCCTTGGGATTACTGTGGCTGAACTGTTGTTCGGATTTGTGCTGCAGTCATTCGTCTGTCAACAACAGCCTTCAACACTATTTGGCGTCCTCACAGGGCGTTGTCCTTTTGCATGGACGTGTGCCTTGTCTGCAGGTTCTAGAGCTTTCTTGCATCCACTGTCTAATCACTCTCGTACTGATATGGCACTACGTCCAGTCCTTTGGGCGATTTCACGATACGATGCCTCCATCTCAAACATGCCAACTATCCGAGCCCTCTCAACGTCAGAAATGTGGGTGTACGGTGTTCTCACTTCACGCTTTGGCATACCTGGTCATGAAACGACTGTGAAAAAAGAATTACGTTAATACAAAAAAAAAGTTCGCAACTTATAAGTTAAGAAACATAGCAAATCTTCTTAGTATATAGCTCTTTAATATCCATGATACTATATGTACTGCATTTAAATATTAATAATTTAATACGAACAAAATATTAATTCAAATACTACAAAATTTCATATGGAGATGCTTTAGTCCAAGTTTCATAAAAATTCACGAACTCCTTCCGGTTATAACAATTTAGATTCCACTAATGTATTTCATTGTTTATACTAGGGCTGTCCAACCGGTGGCCCAGTGCTGTAATGAATACGGCCTGACAGAGAACCGAAAATTTTCTTTTAAAATTGATATTTTAATGTAGTTTTTTAAATGTTAGATTAGTAAAAACCTACGTGTATGGAATCTTCTAAAAAATCAACTGTACTATGATTGTTTGAGCCAAATTTGAGATTTTTATAAGTACTAAGACTGTTTGATGTGCGTGATAAAGATTTTTATGAATACTATATTCTATTAATTTGATGGATAATTTGAGAATAGAATAAGAATGACCCATGCCTGGTAATATTTAGTATAGTCTACATTCGGTCTCTTATTAAGAATTTTCATCTTCTATTCCAATAAGAATTGCAAGAGTTTTGCATATCTACGTTAGATCAACACAATATTATGTTGCTGGTCATAATATTCTAGCAACTTTTAAAAGCATTTTTTAAACAAAGGAAGTTAAATATAATTTTCCTCGACGTTTTGTGTTTTAATCGCTTTGGATAATATAATTTTTTAACATTTTGTAAAACAGAGGTTGTCCAATGTTGTCCAAACAGATTTTCAATGTGTTTGTGACCTAAGAAAATCCCCCTCTTCCTTTTCAAGTGCGACTTGAAAAAAAATAATACAAAGACATCTTATAAAAAGAGTACAAAGAAAAAAAATATGAATTCCCTTATGATATATTAAAAAAAAAGGCATTTCATGCTCATAGGTTTAACATTACCGAGGGGAATTTGAAATCTCACTGACCAACTCCCTTAAAAAGAAAAATTTATAATAATATGTGTTTTCCCCCACGTCCCCCTCCCACTCCTTCTAAGCTGTAAGTTTAAGGGTTTTTTGCACTGACCATTTTCATGCCCCTATCTTTGTTTTTGTATTTTTTATAACTTTTTATAACTCGTTTCAAATAAGTCAAAGAGTATTCCCCCCTTTGAGGAAAAAAAAGAAAGAAAAAGAAAAAAGAAAATCATAGCAATATTTCTGATTGGGATAATTAGGAATGAGTTTGGAGCGAAGCTGAAAAAATTTTAAATGCAAAAATGAGAAATATTGTAAACAGTGCTAATAATTTCGAGGAAGTAGTTATTATTATTTCTTTGTTATCCTGGTTTAAAAGCATGGGTAACAGTTTTACACACAGTTCGTTACATACAGATCCTCTTTATAAGACAGCTTAACATGAATTCTTCGTTATCTTTCTCTAGTGATCAAAATGATCTTATCTAATGATGTTATTACGAGATTTATAAAAGAAAGTGAAAACCAATTAATCAGTGGCAGTTCAAAGGGCAAAATTCTGAACCGCAATTATTAACCAATATTGGTTGTTCCTCCTCTTATATTTGAAGTATATATCTACCAATACTATATCTTAGAAATTATGGAATGATGATAGTCAATAGGAGGTGTTGAAAGCTTGTGTGATTTACCGGGGATAAAACATATAGTGAGGGGAGATTTTTATCTGGCCTGTTCACACTTCAGGTGTTAGATAAACGTGGGAGTCTCCCAGAACTTCTGACCCCAAGTAGCTCATATGCTTCTTAGTCCGGGAATGGGATAATGCTTTGAAAAGCTCCGCAATACACTATTTGATCAATATATGGGCACCACTAATATGTGGAAAAATTATATACAGTAAAGCTTCTTAATAGCGGTCACCTCGGAAGCAAAAATTTCTCCGTTATTCGGAGGCTTTCGTTATTGAGAGGTAAAAATTTACACATATATAAGTGTTGGGGATCGGAAAAGGTGTCCACTAAACAGGGGTGTCCGTTATTCGGGAGTGTCCGCTAAGGAGGTTTTACGTATAATCTTTTTGAATTATAATAATTTTTTCAAAGTACTGACATTTTTATATAATCTTTTTGAAATAGTTAAGACTATTTTCGAATCCTAACTGGCTAATTTAAGATACATTACTGATACCATTTGTATTTTTATATACATGTCCTTTGTAGGTGTTCTTATAAAGAGAACAAGAAATCGAATAGTGTTTTTCATTTTTTGATAAAGGGAATGATTTTTCAGAAAATTTCATCAAATTTGGCCTTTTTAGCCAATTTTCAAGACGCCACAACCGGGAGAAGGTCTTTTTGAGACAATAATCAATTATAACTCGGGGTTTAATACTTTTATTGAAAAATGCAAAACGCCATTTGAATCCAAATCACTTCAGTAATCATGTTTGCATGTTTCATGCTTTTACATATAAAAAATGACTTCGTAAATGTATCAGAAAGTTTAGAGAAAAGAGTTTTTTCTTTCCCGTAGAACAGCCTTAATTTAAAGACTGAAGTTTTCGTAAGCGTAAAATAACCGCGGGAAAGCTATATAGGGGGAGTTGACGAATTTGGACTATTTCACTTATTTTCAGGTGTAACTCATTTCATTTTTGGAATATCTGCAAAATATCACTACACGTGCTTAATCTATTCATCTACTAACTAAATAAATCTTTAGAACAATTTCTTTTTGAAAATCTTAAGTTTTATTTTAATTTGAAAAAAATTTGTCAAAATTGGTCCAAATTCAGCGATTGATCACCTAAGTTGGACCCCCGGTCTCCTAAATTGGACCAAACAATATTAGACTGTTTTAATGAGTAGGGAATATAACTAATTTTATTAAAAGGAAAGTTTTAAGTAATTAAGAATAGAAATTATAGAACTAATTGTCAGTTACTTTAATATGAAGTTCTTTTTGAAAATCTTAAGTTTTATTTCAATTTGAAAAAAAATTGTCAAAAGTGGTCCAAATTCAGCGATTGATCACCTAAGTTGGACCCCCGGTCTCCTAAATTGGACCAAACAATATTAGACTGTTTTAATGAGTAGGGAATATAACCAATTTTATTAAAAGGAAAGTTTTAAGTAATTAAGAATAGAAATTATAGAACTAATTGTCAGTTACTTTAATATGAAGTAAGAAGTGCTGCAAGGTTTACACATAAATTTTTTTTGTTCATTTTTTTTTCACAACATGGAACCATATCTGGAAATCCTTTTTGCTATTTTATTTTTCATACAAAGTAGGCAAAACCAATCATCACTGTTTTGATTTTTCTTTTTAGATTCTGAATCATTAGACATTGCAACAGAAGTTTCCTTTACCTTATGTCTGTAGTTCTTCCTTTCCATCATTTTCTTTCCAATTGAATGACGCCTATTTTTAAAATTTGATGTTCCAATTGCTTTTGTGCTTTGAAAACTTTCTTTTTGTAGGTCTTTTTTTTTTTTTAATTTTTTATTGCGAAATTGTTAACACAGCTGTTTTTTGGCTCTCTCTGTACTTTGATTTAACTGATTTTGGCAAGGAGATAACATTTCTAATTATTCGTTGGCTTTTTTTTGAGGGAGGGGGAGGGGTTGTAACTGCAGCTTTCTTGCGGGTCAATCTCTTCACAACTTACTCTTTCCAATTCGTTTCTTATATCTTTAACAACTTTTGCTGTCACTGATGTTTATCTTTCACTCTGCCGTCTCCAGATTTCGGTATTACGGTAACATATACAGTAACATATTTACATATACGGTAAGACAGGCTACGCCACCGAGTCTAGGTTCTCGTGAACCTATACGAGTGATCCGCCATTGGAGGGCCGGTTTACCTGGGCACCTCCGCAGGTGGACACTTCGGTCTGCGGGCATACGATACCTGCTTATCACTCCCCTACCCCAAATGAATTGACGACCGAGATCGTTGCAACATGCGGTGGAGCCCAAATTTAGAGGACACCACCAAAAAACACCTCAGAAGTCCTCCTGAGTCACCCGACAGCTTCAGAGCAGTAATCCAAAGGAGGAAACCGGGCCCTAGACCGATAGATTTTCCGATCATCGAAAACCTATAAAGGTAACGACTGGTCTCATCTTCTGCGGCGAGGAAGGAGTAGGAGCCTCTCGCCAGCCCGGGATGTCGAGGAAAAGCATCCCTGAACGCATAGACACGTCATGGCTTAGGTTGTCTCCACGTGACCCACGAGATCTTTCCTTCCGACTTCTACCGCTGGCAGAACAACGGATGTGGTCGACTGAATATAGGACCACTCGGAAACACATGATATATAAAGCAAACACAAGCAAACAAAATCACAACAAATGTTAGATAAAAACGAAAAGTTAAATTAGATACCACTATCGGACTCTGAAGGACGTGGAAACTTCTTAAAGCAGACATATTCTGTACTTTTACCTGCAATCCGAAGTGGCCTGAAATTTTAGAAAATTTGCCTCCTTGCAATCCTCTTCTGATCACTGAGAAAAAAAAAATACCTCCTTCAACTAGAATGAATAGTTAGACTATTTCTAAGTCCCTAAACTAGAAATATAGAAATCCGAGCTATGCGAATACGGTAAGCAACTAAACTGAATAGACAAAATGATCGAGAATTTCTAGTCTCTTGTTTTCTAGGTGACGAAACGATAATGAATCATGTAAATGGCGAGAAATTATCGCTTTATTTCTAGAATGGATTTATAAACTAGCATTATAGTAACTAAAACTAGCTTCTTGTGTTCTCATCTATTTGCAGACATTTTTAAATAAGTTTGACCACGAGAATATAGGTAAACACTTTTGAATTCTAATAGGAGTCTCTAGAACTCTCTGGCAAAGTGAACTATAATTTATAGGTATGACATGGAACTATTTTTTCTAGAGCCACAATTTAGATTCTAGTTGAGAAGGGCAGATTTTTTTCTCAGTGATAGACCGAATTTAGTAGCTCGAGCATTCCATATTAAATTGCAGGCACTGATGAAAGACATTACAAATGGTGAACTGTTTGGAAAATGTATTGCTTGGGTTTACACCATAGAATTTCAGAAGCGAGGACTACCTCATGCCCACATTCTTCTGATTCTTGACCATCAGTTTAAATTTCATGATACTTCTCGAGTTGATGAAGTTATAGTGGCAGAGATGTCAGTTGATCATCCCAGGCTGTATGAAATTGTTCCAAGGTCAATGATACATGGACCGTGAGGAACATTAAACCCAAATCCCCTTGCATGGATAATGGCAGTTGCACCCAAAATTTCCCTAAAAAATCCAGCCAGTAACTCAATTAAATATTGATGGCTATCCATTGTACCGACGTCGCGAGGGCAATAGCGTAATTATTGACAATATACCTGTTGATAATTGCTGTGTGGTTCCTTACGACCCGACACTCTTGCTTAAATATGATGCGCACATAAATGTAGAATTGCACAATAATTAAATCGGTAAAATATGCGTATAAATACATATATAAAGGTTATGACTCTGCCAATGTTATCATACGTGAAAGCAGCAACCGGCAAGAATATTTATATGACGAAATATCTAATGACGTCAATGCGAGATATGTCAGTGCACCTGAAGCTATGTGGCGTCTTTTGGAATTTATAATGCATGACAAATCTCACTCAATAATTAGACTTTATTGTTAGACTATTATTGTTTTATCAACTTTCCAGGTAGCTGCCCGTCAAAGATAACTTTTAGTTTAAGACCAAGAGTGGGATAGATGTTTGGCAGAAGCCACTTCTTTTCAGATGCCTTCACAGCTGAGATAAGTCTTTGCATTTATTTGTCTATTTGGAAATCCATCAGATGCTGCAGAATTGTGGGCAAAGTTTAAAGATTTTCTATCTGAGGATTTCAGAAGAAATTATGAGGATTTGATAGCACAAAAGCATGCTTTATGCAACATTGAAGGTATGTTGAAAATTCTTGGCTCAAGCTTAACAAAATTTGTTTTTTTCACATCCGGGCGAATTGAATTATCATAAAGATCAAGATTATGATCAAATTACTGAGGCTTCAGATTCCTCATATTGCAACACTTGCAACTTTTAACTTACAACAACAAGAGGCCTTCAACAAAAGTAGAGAAGCAATTGAAAATGATCAAGTAACTCCGCGATGTTTTTATCTGGATGGCCCAGGTGGTTCTGGAAAGACTTATTTCTATAATGCACTTATGGCTTTTGTTCGTGGGTGTGCAGAAAAAGTTCTAGCTTATGCAACAACCGACATTTCTGCAAATTTGTTGAAAGGGGGTTCACAGCATAATAGGGAACAGTTCATAGTGGCTTCAAGCTACCAGTACCAATATTGGAAACCTCAACATCATTAGTACGAGTTGCATCACCTGAAGCTCCAATTCTCCGTCAAGCAAAGCTCATCATTCTTCATGAATGTACAATAATGACTGCTCATGCTTTGTGCTGTATATATATTCTTCTGAGACAAGTTATGGCAAGTGATGAACCATTTGAAAATAAAGTTTTATTGTTCGGTGGAGACTTTCGTCAAACATTGCCGGTTGTCATGCGGGGAACCAGAACTCAAGTCATTGAAACATGCATAAAATCCAGCCCACTTTGGAGACTTTCATTCAATTGAAACTCACACAAAGCATGCGTTCGGAGGGACAAGTTGAATTTAATCATCGGCTTCTACAAATTGGTGAAGGAAAAATTCCTGCTATACAAGTTTACCCTGCGACATGATTCAAATTCCACCTCAAATTTTGTGCACTTCATTGATTGTAACAACTATTTACGGAAATCATATTAATGTGAATTTTATTCAAGAAATTTTCCAAAAAATAATTCTAACTTCCACTAACAAAGATGCTTCACAAATAAATAATAAAGTTTTGAATCTTCTTCCTGGTGCTTCAACACAATCTTTCAGTTCAGACTCAGTTAAAAAAGATACATTCTAAAAAAAAAAAAAAAAAAAAAAAAAAAAAAAAAAAAAACCTGTAGATTTAACAGAAAAAATCTGTCAGCTATGCTACCAGATTTTCCCTGTAGTTTGTACAGAGAAAATCTGTTAAATTGATACAGACTTTCCCTGTATGCAACAGAATTTCTCCGTAGTATAGACAGAGGAAACCTGTTATCTGGTACAGAATTTCTCTGTAGACAGGGGAGACCTGTTATTTTAATTTTTAATGAAACTAATCAAATTACGTATTTATTTTAATTTTTAATCTTTGTATTTTCTGTTTTCTTTTTATAATTTATAATGGCGTGAAGAATACAAATATTTTAAAAGAGATTATTTTCTGAAACAGTGGATATACTTTTCTTAATTTAAAGTTTAATGTGTTCAACAATTTCATTTAATTAAATATTTATTATATGAGGTTAAAATTTACACAAATAGTTTATTACAAGAACTTTCGTATTCTTAAGAAAAGAAAATAAGATTAAACGTTACAAGTTTTCATTAAAAATTAAAATATTTCATCACTCTGCGAGTTTGTTTAGTTGTAGGATTGGAAATTTTTGATTGACGCTACTGTCATACTGTCGAAATAAAACTTTTTTTAATTACTTAGTTAAAAATGTGTTATGTGCCCTGTTTATAAAACCATGAAATAATTGTGACTTTTTCTTTTTTTTTAATGTTAAGTCTGTTATAATTATGCTCAATTGTTAAGTTTTTTTTAAACCCACCACAATCTTAAACAAGTTAAATATTTCTGCATAATTTTATTTCGTAAAATTAACGTTTAGCTTACGGGAAATAAATTCCTTACATATGCGTTAACTACGGGAGAATCTCAAAATTTCAACCCCCTTCTCTAATGATTCTTCACCGCAGGTGATCAGAGTATGGCAATCAGTAAGCAACCAGTAGGCACATCTGGTAATCATTAGTGGGTCGTGGGACCGTTGCGGATTTTATTTTCCCTGAAAGAAACCCCTGTTTTACCTGTTTACCTGAATGAAGTAATTTTTTGTTTGTAAATAAGTTTTAAATGACATACTACGAGTTGAAAATTATCTTTTTCTGTCATGATTCTTGAAATGATTTTTTTCTGTGATTACGTTTTGCAGTACTTGAGTGTAAATCAAATAATAATAAATAGATCATTTTCGGTAACTAAATTTATATGCAAACGTGAACCTTATTTTAAAAATACAGCGCTGTGAATTATATTTTTTCGGTGAAGTAAATGTAATTAAATTCGAGTGATTACGTTTAATAACAATTGAGTGTAAATCAAATAATAAATTGAGGATGTTCTTATTCAGAAATTATGTAATCGAATGGAATTTTCTATTTTTGGTAAAGAAAGAAATTTATTTGAGAAAATACTGTCAAAGTTGGCTGTTTAAATAGAATTTCCGGACGCGGTAACGCGGGAAAGGGGAAAATTGGTCGTCATGTGACAACAATCGTTTTCACTCTATAAATAATTTATTTACGATTTCCAATCACCTCCATAGTCAGGTCTTCCAATTTTATTTTTTTACGTTAGAAATGAGTTAGAAAATGAGTCAGAAAGTTTCGCGTTGTTCAGCAAGGAATTTGAGAACCACCTTAAGTTATTACTTTTTAGTTTATGAATTTCCCACACTTTAGTCTTTATGGTTCCGTGCAGTCGCCCGACCACTTTTACGGCCGTATCTGGATGTAAAAAAAAAAAAGAAATTGGCAGCATTTTTTGGTTTAGAAATGGCAAAATGACAAGGGAAAATAATTTGGATTTGGGGTGGGGTAAAAGCATTGACGGCTTTAGTAGCCATTTTAAGATGAGTGAGACTTTTTTTTCTGCACCTCAACAATTGACATATTCTTATGAAAAATCAAAAAAAAAAATTTTTATATCAAGTTATTGCTAAGTATTTTATTTTGTGAATTTTCCACCCTTTTGTTTTTCTTGTCACAGGCAGTCACCTGACCTCGCCTCCTCTAACACCAGACATGGGTGTAAAAAAGTAATTGTAACAGAGAAAATGAGAGGAGATAACTAAAAAATCCATTGGTGGGGTAAACTAAATGTTAAAAGACAGGAGACAGTGTTTTCAAGAAAAATTCAAAAGAAAATAAGACTAAAGATGTACTTTTTTACGCGTGTGCTGTGCTATTTTTCAATAACTCAGTGTAATTTTTCCCGTAAGGGAAGGAATGTAATAGCACTCTGTTGAATTTCAATTATGTGTTCTTAATTTTAAAAGCGTATCTTTATGATATTGCGCCTAAGTAAGTTTTATTGTTGTCCCCCCCCCCCCCACGAAAAAAAACATAAGCGGGCAACAACACTTTAAATCATATTGATATTAGCTGATATTGAAGTATTTTTTACTCGAGAATTACTGAAGCGATTTTAAAATGGGTGTAAAAAAATTGTAGTAAAAAAATAATAATAATAAATAGTCATTATTTGCAATTTTTTGGTATTTGTTAAACTATGAATTGATTTTTTGCAAAAAATAAAAATAAAAAGTGCAACAGCTACGCGATTTCACATATTTAATTTTTTTTTTAATTTTACTTTATTACTTGACAACTTTATTAAAAATATGAATTTTCCAAAAAAATCTCTTATAATAAAAAAATTAAATATTGAAATCGCTTCAGATGTTTTCGAGAAAAAGCGTACGCCAATAACAGTTGATCTTTATAAGATTTGGAAATAGCTGTTGTCTTCTTAAACTTAACTGAGAAGTGCTTAGTACTTTCATTCGCCCGTTCATTTACATTTTTTTTTAAAATATTCATGTATTTGTAAAATATATAAGGAATTATTAATGTAAAATTTATTATTTTCTGCATAAAAACTAATATTTTGTTCGAATCAGACGATTTTGGAAAAAATTACTTGTAAATAACTCTAGAATTCGATTAATTTTTAATGCCATTCTTAAACAGGCAAAATACATTTGCATATGCAGGAGATAAACCTAGTTATTTAGTTGTGTTTGCGCATAAAATTAAACGTTTCATAATATGTTTATACTGTGCAAAAACAATTATTTTTATTTGATTAATTTTAAATTAAGAAATGTTTAAAAAAACACTGTATTTTTATTTAAGTATTAATATGTATAATCATTTAATTTTCGCTCAGTTTAATAAATAATGTTTCTTAAATAATTTTAAGACATCTAGTATATTATTCTCAATTAACTGAAAAGAGAAAAAAAAAGAGACACTTAACATTCTAAGAACAAAAAAATATCTAAAAAAGTGAAAAAGTGAGATAGAAACAGCTTGAAGACGTCTGAGTAAACAATGTTTACTTTCTTTACTGCGTGAAAAATTCCCCTCGTTTCCCTAGCATAAATAATATCTTCCCTACATAATTTCCGTTCTCCGATACGCAGTCGGACCCCTGTTGAGCATAACGCTCTTGATTACTTCCTGCACGACATGTCTGAGGGGTGGAAATTTTCGGGATGACGTTAATCCCAACCCCGTATTTTTCAGCATTCTTTTTCTTGGGATTACGGTAATCCCCCCGTAAGCAAAAGGTTAATACTTTTTTAAGGAATATATAAAAAAATTTAGAGTTTACAAGGGTCGATCCAGGCAAAATTTGGGGCTTATTTAGGGACCCTTCACAAAAATCTATTTAATAAAACTGGGTCCTTCACAAAAATCTATTTAACAAAATGGGTCCCTCAACAAAAACCAATTTGAAAAAATGGGCCCTTCACAAAAATCAATTTGATAAAATGGAACCATTCACTAAATTATATTCTATAAAATTTTACTATTTATTAATTATTTATTATTTTGTGACTTTTAAAATGTGTAATTTGTAAACAAACAAGTTCACCAGAGAGGAAAACTTGAGCAAAACGATTTTAAAAAGTTTTTGTTAATAAATGCTTGGTTCGAATTTGAGTAACTGGATTTGAACTTTCGTTACAAAATGTTATTTTTCACAAAAATATAATAAATATCACAAAAATAACCTTTACTTCACAAAATGGGCCCCAAGAAAAAAAAACCCATCATCGACAGCTTGTTTATATATTTCCTGTACAAAATTAGAAAAATACATTTCCATAGCACTATTAAAAAATATTTTTATATGATCTACATGTATATTTTATGATTTTTAATTTTTATTAAATTCTCTAAATATATTTTCATTTATACAGAAGGAGAATTAATTTTTCAGAATCATTTGCATCTTACATTATATTTAACTTGATGCTCCATAAATTCATTCTTTAAATCAAGTAACATTATTTATATTTTTCTTTGTAAATCTTTCTTTTTAAAATATAAATATACATTTTCAAAATCTCACATGTATATTATTATGTACATTTAAAATGTCAAATATTTAAATAGATTGATTTAATCAAAATTATCTTATTTTAAAGTTCATAGAAATAAACTATATTGAACAAATTTAATAATACTTTAAAATCCAAGCAACTTGTGCAACAAAAATTTAATAAATTAAGATTGTGCATACAAAATTATCTGCAGTTAAATAGTATTATTAAATGGAAAATTTTACAAATCAAAGTACTAGGATACGTGAAAAAAAAAATGGTTTAAATAATTCGAAAAATAAATGAATTAGTAACTTTGAATAAGTTAAAGTTCAAATATTATAAATTATTATTATTAAACAATCGAAATTTTTGACGATTTTTGAGTATATGAGTATTTTAAAATTACGGAGAAACGTACAGATAAGAATGTAAACAAATAATAATCAAATGTCATTCTGTAATTATTAGAATAAAAATACGTTTAAAGCATTCGCACTAATTAAAAAGACAAAAAATATAAAAATATGTTACATTTCATATAAGCTTAAATAATAAAGATGCAGAAACATATTTTCCTAATTTCACGACAACTATCATTTTCTAGTGTAGTTTAGATGATACCTACTATTCTGAGTAATTTTTACATGAGCAAACGCCCTCTGGAATGCCTCCTCATCAATTACTATTAAAAGTTGAGGCTATTGTGATGTTGATTAGGAATTTTAATCCAAAGAAGGGTTTATGCAATGGAACCCGGTTAAAAATTTGCAATCTTCATCGACATTTTATTGAAGCGGAGGTATTAACAGGCACTAACAAAACAGATAGAGTATTTTTACCTAGGATGGACTTTGCTCCAAGTGAAACAAATCTGCCGTTTAAACTTAAACGGACACAGTTTCCCATAATTATGGCCTTTACTATCGCCATAAATAAAACACAAGGGCAAACATTTGATAGTGTTGGTTTGTATTTAGAAAAACCGGTGTTTTCACATGGAGAGCTTTATGTTTCACTTTCACGACGCAAAAATATAAATAATATTAAAGTATCTATTCTTGATACAAATATGCAAGGAAATCTTCTATCAGACAACATATTTTTTACTAAAAATATAGTATACCCTCTGAAATTCTATGATAAATAACTATGTAACAGGATGGCAAAGTAGGGAATTGAATTCAATATATCTCTATGAATTATTTTGTGCTATTTAAAAAATGTACGAGTTTTTTTGTTTTACTTTTAAATTTCATATTTAACGTATGCATATTTTAAGCTGAATTTAATATATTTAAGTAAATTATTTTATGTTTAAGAAATGCAAAAAAAAATTTTTACTCGGGGGGAAAAACGCATATTTCGTGTAAGGATCGTGTAATACGTGAATTTTGTCAAATAATTGCGGAAAAAACAAGAATTTCATTAGAGAATCACAGAGAAAACGTGAATTTTGTCGAAAGGTAGGTCGCAAAAGTGCAAATTTCATCATAGGATCCTGAAAAAAAATGTGAATTTTTTCAAAGAAACGCGAGAAAAGGTGCAATTCGTCCAAAAGGCGGAGAAAAAACACGGATTTTTCAACAAATCGCGAAAAAACACTCATTTCGTGAAAGGATTGGGAAAAAAAACACTCATTTCGTCAAAAGGCTGCGAAAAAAAACCAAATTTCATCAAATTAAAAACGAGAATTTCGCAAATTATAGGGTTGTTGGAAAAACTAATTTTTTTTCCACGCGTGAGGTCGTTTTCTTCTTCTGAAGGTTGACTTTTGCAAACACAATTTTTTAAATGATTTTGATAGCTAAGAAACAATCTGAATAATCTTGCATAAAAATCACGTGTCTAAATGAGTCTGACTTAATGTTGTAAACTTAAAATAACAGTTTTCTGTCATAATTAATAAGGACTTTACGTTGCACATATAAATACTCAACAAACATTTGCTTCCAACGTAAATTTCGTTTAATTAAATATGAGTTACTTTAAAACTACCTATATAAACAATCCTCGACGTTTCGGTTATTCTTTATAACCATCTTCAGGAGAAAACTTTCATAAATATGAACAGCAAAAAAAATTAAATATGTGTTACATGATTGAGTCCAATGTTCTATAGCGTCTTGTCAGATAGAACATTGGACTCAATCATGTAACACATATTTAATTTTTTTTTTTTGCTGTTCATATTTATAAAAGTTTTCTCCTGAAGATGGTTATAAAGAATAACCAAAACGTCGAGGATTGTTTATATAGGTAGTTTTAAAGTAACTCATATTTAATTAAACGAAATTTACGTTTTAAGCAAATGTTTGTTGAGTACTTTTCTGTCATTTTTGACGGGGACATATGCTAGTATATATATATATATATATATATATATATGTTAAGTACAAGCGGGTTGTCGCACTTTGGTGTTTGGAGGTAAAAGGAGTACATTTTAACATTTTAAAGTTTTAATAACTATTCTAAATTATATACAATTATTCACAAAGGGAATTATAAAGATAGGAGAATTCGTGGGCTTATAACAAGGTATCGGAGCAACTCTCCGTAACACATCATCCGTCGCACAGTGGAGCGTTTTGCGGATCTAGGTGGAGAAAATTATTGCGTTGAAGTTTAATTAGGTTTTGCTGGGTTTTCGAATCTATCAGTAATAAAATAACCAAACAGTGATAAATATTTGACTTATTTAATTATTTATATTATTATTATTATTATTATTATTATTATTATTATTATTATTATTATATTATTACTTATATTAATATTATTTTTTAAATTATAATATTGTATTGTCATTGAAACTACACATGTATTCAAAGTTTCAGCTCAATCGGATAATTAAAAGTGGTGAAAATTGACTTGCAAGATTTGAATTAAACACTCAGACGCACACTTCAAGTTAATATAACTTAATGATTCGCAAACTGTCGCAGGAGCTGTCTTAAGTTTTCAATATTTTAGGAATGGCACTTTGATTTAAAAAAATGCTTATTGCTTAATAATGCTTAATACTGTATTAAAAGTCAAGACGAAGTTTGAAAACAAGATGGCGCTTATTTTCAAACAACAATAGCTTAAATCTTGTGACAAACATGTGACATATGTCCAGTAAACTCCTGCTTTCAAATAAAACAGAAAAGTCACGACTTGCTTTCGAACTTACAGAAAAATAATGCAACTGTTGAAAGTCTCTCAAATCAACTGCCTTCTTTACGGTCGTAGTTAATCGACACATCGGATTTTTTCGACAAAACTCGTACGGATCTCGACAAAAGAGACATTCAGCTATCAGTATACGCGGTCTTGTTAAATTCCGAGATAATCGGAAAAATGAATTTTGTCCACCTAGATCATCAAAACGCCCCACTGTGCGTCGAATGAGTTTAAGTCTCACAGACTTACATCTTATTCTCATCTCATCTCTATACTCAACTCTGCGTGATTCTGCTCCACACAATACTTTCACACCCCTACTTATGGTGTTAAGAACAGCTGACTTCACTGTTTTACACAAAGAGAAGTTAGTTCAACTCGATTAGTCCGAGTTTAGGACATTAGCTTAGCTGGTTCCATTAACTACTGTCTCATCGCCATTTTTGTGTCCTGTCAGTGCAATTTCTAAAGAAAGGGTTTGGCTTCACAATGGCCGCTGAGTAGGTCTGTTGCTATGGCTTTAAATCTCTACTTGTGTATCACTGTTGCTATGGGCTGTGGTGTCATTCAGCGATACTCATATATATATTGCAAAAAAAGGGGAAAACCTGAAGAAATTAAGGACTCTAAGCAAAAAAAAAAAAAAAAAAAAAAAAAATGGCGGATCGCTTCCATCAGTTAAAAATGTCGTCATAAACGCACATTTTCATTCAAAAAAAAAAAAAAAAAAATACTATAATTGCGTCAGAATGAGGTAATATTTTGGTGACTTTTCGTTCCGCCATTTTGTGTTTATAAGGCCCCAGGTCTGCTAAACAAAATGAAAAAAAAAAAAAAAAAAAAAAAAAAAAACAAGTTGGAACTCGTAGTTATGGATTGTTACCATTGTTCAACTTCTCTTCTTTCTGTGATTTCTAACACTTTCTTTATTCCAGGATTCTAGAAAAGAAGAAAAAGAGAAGTGGTAGAAACATTAATAATAACAGGGAAAGATGTTTTATTAAAGAACTATTATTTAGTTTGGGAATCTATCTCAAAACTTTTGAGTTACTCTGTGAACTTAAGATTCGCTTCTAATGCTGTTTCTTTAAACGAAATAGTGTATAATTCTTCTAATGCTCTCATTTGTCTTACTACATTTTGTGTTTTTTTCTGCGTTATTTGACAGCGTCTGCTACCCGGCATATGTCAGATATGATTTAGGTTCTATAACTCTGGTTCTGCAGTACATTCAAACAAATTCAAATAATTAACTATTTGATGAACTGAAAAAAAAAGTGTTCATATTACAGTACAGTACTAGCATCCCAGCTGTCAGTATTATACCGTAAAATTAACAGTAATAAACAGTAAAATAAGCAGTAATAGACTGCCGTACATGCGTGGTAGTGTATTACTGCTTATTTTACTATTTATTACTGTTAATTTTACGGTATAATACTGGCAGCTGTGGTGTCAGTATTATACTGTAATATCTTTTTTTTTTTTTTTTTTTTTTTTTTTTAATATAATGGAATCCGTGTCTTTATCAATTTACAAGGTAATTTCTTTTTTACTTGTTTTTATATGCTACGGAATATATATACTTATCTAACATCAAGATTTATTAAAAAAATATTCCGTACATAATTTTACTACCAAATACCATTATCTTTCGTAAAATTTGCCATATTCTCCTGCTTTAGATACACAGATAAATACTAACAAAGATCTACCGTTTAACAATCAATAGACAGAAAGAGAGATCGAACTTTATCGTTTCCCAGAGGCGGTAGCGTACACGATTTGCTTGAAGGAATATTAACCGCGTGTGAAACTTCAAGTGTACTTCTCCAAAATCAGATTACGCAGAAATTGGGAAGATTGTGTTTCGAAAATAGTCGTGTGATGTACTTGCCGGATGCATCTCTCTTTTAGAAGGTGAAAACAACACCTTGCTCTTCGTACTTGACCCCCTGTGACCTGATGACACGCGATAATTTTTTAGATTATTTTTAAAAGCTGATGAATACTTAAAGCGATTAAGTTATTTGGGTATTTAGGCATCACTACAGTATTTCTGACAATGTTAATAAATCGATCTCTTATCAAAGCAATCATTTTATGTTCAGTCGTTTACGTGCACTTGTGATTGCTACACCATATTTCTTAAACGTTCAGTCACATGTTTGTATGTGTGTGCGTGGTATTATAGGTGTATGCATAAGTTAGTGTTTAAGTCAACTTCCAAATTTCTTCAGCAAAAATGCTAAAATCAGAAAAAAAGTTTTAAGAAAATGGTAAAGTTTCAGCACGTTTATGGCTATACAATCACCGACTCTTCTCGATGTCTTGATGTGTCTCATTTCCATATGAAAACTAATTGTTAAAAATTAGTCATGACATATTTAAAGGCATATAAAGCAATTTATTATAAAAAATTTTCTTAAATTGTAAAAATGTTTATAAGATGAAAAGGTATTGAAATTTGTACTTGTCATAGAGACAAGTTTAATTCTAATACTTCATCCTAATAATATTATATATGTGAAAGTGTGTTTGAATGTTTATCTAAACTCAGCGTCAAAACGATTGAACCATTATAAATGTGCATACTGGGGGATTATTACCCAGAAAAAAAAATACAGTCTGTTTTTTATTTGATTTAGACATTTTTCTATAAATATAGCTTTTTGTCCTCTTCATCGTTGCCACATCTTCAAAACCCGGAGTAATAATATTTCGAGAACAGATAATTTTCAATTGAAGCATTTACATATGAATATTAAAAATAAAACACATGCTTACAAGAATTAAATTACCACATACGAAAAGCAAATGAATGTGACGTCATATTTCAAAAGAAAAATTTTAATATTCTTTAATGATGCGTGGCATAAATATCAGTTACGTACAAAGCAGAGTTTGGAGTCAAAAATAATATTATGATTAAAAGGGAAATATTTGTGCCAAATTTTGAACCTCTCATAATCCTAAATTACAACACATCAATGTATATGCCAATGTTTTTGCCATAATCGAAGCGCTTTTCTCATAAATAACAAATATTTTCACGTCGATTGAAAGCAATGAGCTACTCTATTGCTTTACAAATAAGCATTTAGATTTTGAAAGTCTTTTCGGCGTGATAAATAATTTGACAATGTTAGTAGATTTACAGCTGAGAAACAATAAATGCACAATGAAATAAAAATCCAAAAAATATATGTAAGAGTTAAATATATTTTTCGCATTTTTATGATTTATTTTTGAACTTTTACGCTCAATTCTTTTAATTTTATTTTAAGTATCATATATCTTCCACTTTTTTAAAAATGTGAAGCGTTTTGAAATAGAAACATAATATTGTATGTTGATGTTTCAATTTCACTAATCATCTCAATATCAGAAATGGCCTGTTAATTAACAAATTTTCTCAAAAATATTTACTAACTTAGTCATTTTATACAATATTATTTTATCGAAAACATAGACTGAATCTGTATCCATGAATATATATGTAATGCAATAAACAGAACTGAAAAAAAAAAAAATATATATATATAACAAGAAAGTAATATTACCCAAGACACTTAATCTTAGAGAAAGCACGTAAAATTTCAAATACATAAAATGAAGGGAAATGATCTTTATATAAACTTTACAGGCAAAATGGAAAAAATCAGAAGTTTTGTCTTCTGTATAAAATGTGATAAAGATTTGGTTAATTATATGTATTTTAATTATAGGGGATGAAAGTTTTTGCTCAATTAATGCATTGATTTTTCTTTATATCTTACGTGAACTAAACCACATGTAACATCTAGTATAAAATAAAATGGCATAACTATCTTTAAATAATAAGAAATAACACGAGTACAACATGTTTGTTATTTTTTAAAATATTTTGGTTTACATTTTTAATTTTTAACATTCATGTTAACTCATTTTATGAATGCATCCTGAAAGTTGGACATCCCTCACCGAGTACCTTCAGTGTTTATCGCAAGTATATTACTCTCATTGTGCATTGAGCCTCTTTTACAGTCAATGATGGGCATTGCGATGGATGCACAGTTTTATTTTATAAAATTACATTTTTAGTAAATGCTTTAGCAAAAATGTGAAAACCTCTCTTTTATATTTCTTTTAAATGCTAAAAGGTGTAAATTAACAGCACAATAAATACACAGTAAAATAACTTTTATTAGGTTGTTTGACAAGTTTCGGATCACTCCGAGCCATTTTCAAAAACAAATGAGAATATTCCATAATTGCACGGTCTTTATACTATCATTTAATTTTCATGTTTTTTTTTTGTTGTTTTTTTTTTAATTATGCACATTATCTTTTATTTTTACTTGATTGTTTATTTTCATATTAGGGACCGTATCTTCTCATGTTGCAAAAGAGAAATCGTAGTGGAAACACCGGTATTATGCATGTGTGAACGCGTCCATGGTGCGTATATTCCTGAGAGTGTGTATGCATGTACGATGTGGGTTTGATTGCTGCCTTGGTTCAATAGGTCCAAAGCACAGAGCCGAAGACTCAGTAAGTCCCCTAAAATTATCTGGTAATTGTAGTCTAAAATCCTCTTTTTTTTCCATTTTTATGCATTAACATTAAACTTTTTTTTAATCTTAAAAATACGTACTTTTGAATATTATTTAATTTCCAGTCATTTTTGTTGCCTCCTAGAGACAATTTTTGATTACTGATTCTTGATTTTTGGTTTTCTTTTAATGATATGATTTGGCAAATTTTTGTCAAAATTTATTTTAAAATATTGACTTTTTAATATGAATATAAATAATTCTCTGGAGAATCTCACATTTTTATCTTTTCATCTGAAAATTAAAGGTAGACATGACCGGAGTATTGAGGGCAGTAGGGAACAGTCTATAATAAACGGAGTTGTTATAATAATTTTTTGTTTGTTTTGTACAATTTCTATTTCTAAAAGTGTTTGATCATTTTGTGTAATCAGACCAATCTTTTAATAACTACAATTAGAAAAACATATTTTTAAAATAAAACTTTTAAAATGTTATTTGCGAAATTAGAAAAATTTACATTTCTATTGAAAAGAGTTTCCCAATGCAACTAAAATTTGTATTAACTGAAGAACTAATTTTGTTTTAATTGAAATTAATAGTGTAGGTTTAATTAATATCAATAATACAAATAATTTGTAAAAATGCTTATAAATTGGTTAAAAGCAATAGAAAAAATAAAAAGGAAACATATGATTCGTTGTAAAATAAATTTGAAAGAAAAAATTTAATGCGAAAAAAATAACCGTAAAAAAAAGTCAATGCCAAAAGAAGATTTATTGACATTTGACCTATTTTTCGGAGGTCAAAAGGTATAGTATTAGAATGTACTTTATAAAAAGGCTTCATAAAAACTCCCGAATATATAACAACATAAATTTTTACTTTCACTTTTCATTTCGATTTCGATTTTTAAAAAAATGGTGTTATTTTTTTCCGACCAATTTTTTTAAATTGAACTTTTAAATGACTTTTTTAACACCATAGTGTGACTTTTTTTATGAAAAGGAGAGCTTACCTATAATAGAATATAAAACGTGAGAAGGTCAAAGTGACATAATGACCCTTATACTAATATTACATGTGTTATTTCCCTTTTTACATGAACCCTCTGAATCCATTAACTCCAAAATATCTTTTTTACTTTTACTTCAAAATAACATTTCCGATACATTGTCCAGCATAAGGGTAAAAAACTGTATTTTTTAAGTCAGTTTTTTAAAGCTATTCCTTTTAGGAAGAACATAAAAAAAACCCTCGGAAACCCTCTCAGCGTGTGTTTATATTAATGTGTTTTTACAATACCTCGCTTAGAAAAAAAAATACGTATGTAAGAAGTACGGTTGTTTGCTTCGTATGAAATTTTTATATTAAAAACCGCCGAAAATAAGAAAGGAAGATCATGAGAATGAATGGGCTCTTTGCAAAACTCCTAACAAATGGATTTTAAAAGGATATCTTTGTCACTACATTTGAATTCAAGGGGACAAACTGTGGGTGGCCCAGTTATAAGTCGTGTTTGTAGGGCATTTCATCCTTATGAAAGTATTTTTCATAAATAACCATGTGGTCTTTCAGAAAAAAAATGGATAATAAAAGCTTCAGAAGTAGCATAACATTTTTCCCGGAATGCATTTTTGGTGAAGAATGTAAATCTCTATCAGAATGTTATAGCGAAATGTTTCTAAAATGTCCGAATTTTTCGAAAAGGTTTGTTTTATATAACTAAGAATAGTTATTTTTAATTTATTTTAGAAAAACTTTGATCGTGAAATATCAACATTATATAATAATCGCTATTATTATAATTTTTTTAACACTTTCCAACATAGTTGAAAAGTGCTTATATTCGGCTTGTCTGGCCGTCTGGCCGAACTCTCATGTAAATATCCTCGGATTACCGTATAACTGATATCAGTACAAAAACCCTTAACGGATTAAAAGTTTGTGACGCAGCACTTTACCTCATTTCTCTAAGAATTTTTTATATGGGTCTTAAAAATAATGATATCAAATTTGGAGTGACGCTATGCTATTATTTAAAAAATATTGTTTTTTATTTATTTCATTATATTTTTTCTTGTTTTTATATTCACAGATGAAAACATTATTTTCAACATGATAAGATTTATAAGATTTACTGATGCTTTTCAATTAATATTTATCATAAATTCAAAATATGGGTTATAAAAGAAATGATATCGAAACTCGAGTGACGCCTTAAAAAGTTTGTTTTAAAATCCAATTAAAATAATTTTTTATTTGTCTTCAAAGGTATATTTACGCAATCAACTAATACTTTTAATTTTCCAATACACTGTTAAAAATACCACGCTTCCACTGAGCCACTTGCATATGAAAGCATTATGTATGTGAATTAAAAACTTATTTTTATTAAATCAACGATTCTTATCTTTTCAATCAAAAGAGAATGATACGTAAATTTATATCTATTCCTAGTTCAGTGAGAATTCTTCAAAATTAATCACAAACGGCAATACGCAGATCCACGGCTAACAACTGAAATGACAAAGAGATATGCCTTCGTCGTCTGAATATTTGTATTATTGTATTAGGTAAAAAATACTACCATATCTTGGAAATTTTTGTGCATAATTTCAGTGTAACAAAGGATGCACGAAAGGCTTTAACAATAATTCATACATAATTTTTGAAAACAAAATTAAATTTATTTCAAAATAAATTTTAATTTGCGTATAAAGGAATTTAAAAGAAAAAAATACATTATTGAATGAACAATATATTTATCACATTCACAAAATAAATGAATAGAGAATAAATGTTAATAGATAAAATTAGATGTGACACGTAATGGAGGTATGCATGTGATACTTCAGTTCATTAAAAGCAATTAATTAATTAATTAATTAAAAAAATCGCAATTCATCAATTTTCATCAGATAGATAATTTAAATGTATTACATTATGTAAAACTTAAAAACCTAAAAAAAAAAAATCTGTCGAAAATTAACTATTACCATATTTCGAATATATATATATATATATATATATATATTCTCTTTAAAAATAAATAAATAAATAAAAAATCCAGTGATTTTAAATCAGACTGAGTAATTTTTCACTAGACTGAGTGGCTATTTTCATTCCTTTTTGATAAGCGATTTTCACATTATTTGTGGCTAAACACCCAGAAAAAAGTTTTGTTGAATCAACAGAAATTTGGTTGCCCCAACAAAACTTTTTGTTTAAATATAGGTCAATAGAAATTTTGTTTGAATCAACAAAAATTTTTTTTTTTTTTTGCAATTCCAAAAAAAAGTTTTGTATCGTCAGCAAAAAATGTTTTGTTAATTCAAGTAAAATGGTTCAATTTTACTTGAATTTTGCTAAAACAACCAAAATGTACTCAACAAAACATGTTTTGTAGTTTTAATCAATTCCTTTTTCTGGGTGAATTAATATGCAAATGAGTAATTTCCCTCTTTTTTTTGTAACATATTTAATACAAAAGGAATGATTAAAAAAAAGCTAGCTTTGTTATAAATATATATATTTTTTTTCAAAAATAATTTTAATGTATGTTTGGATTAATTTTACATATTTCATTTTTATATGATTTTTTTTATTTAATTTTTATTTTTATCTTAGCTTTGCATTTTAATACACATAAATGACATAATCGAAGAGAAATTTTAGAAGAGATTTCATCAATTTCAAGGATAAAAAAATCTGATGATACATATTAAAAATTCAATCATATTTAATGATAAAAATTTTGACTTTTTGTCTTTAACTTATTAGTTCACTCTAAAAGTTAAACCTCAAATAATGAAAAAATGTAACTGAAATTAACTTAATCGTATCTTAATCCTGCGTTTTGGTAGATTTCCGTTTTTATTAAATTTCATCCAAATCCACATCCAGAGTTTTCTGTCCCCCCCCCCTCCTCCCCAATTCACGACTGTAAATTTTTTTAACTCTAATTTGTTCTAATTTAATCCAGATGCTGGAGAATTTTTATTTTCTTTGTCGAAAGATAAGCTGGAGGGGAGGAGAGAAAAAAAAGATGGTAAGCGCGATACCAAGACAAGATTTTTTTTTTCCTAGCTCAATATTCTAAGATATGTTGTTTTAATTTTATCTTTCTTAAAATCATAAAATCCTTTATATTAAAATCATTAAAATTACAGGCATTACATTACAATTACATAAAACATTAAAAACATATTAAAATTGGACGTTTCGGATTTACAGGAAAATCCCTCATCAACAAACATTTTTCTTAATGCAAGTCACAGTTCAAAAATATCAACACATAGAAAATGCAGCGTATCAAGAATTTTTTTGATACGTTGCATTAAAAACGATCTCATGTGTTTCAAACGTGGCGTCAAATTTACTATTATTCAAGCCATTGACACAGATAATAGATACTGACATCCACAATCCAGAGAAATAGCCAACCGCAAAACAATGCAGTGAAAAAATATATATATTCTAGGTTCTGATATTTCAATCACACATGCTATTAAGCTTTGCGTCTTACTGCCCTAGAAATATATGGTATGAAAAGAATTCTTGCTCCTAATGAAACTTTCAGTAAAGTATCCCAATATTACAGTCATATCTTATATTTACTATTATTCAAGCCATTGACACAGATAACAGATACTGACATCCACAATCCAGAGAAACTGGAGAGAGAGAAATGAAACTTTCAGTAAACTTTCAGCCAACCGCAAAACAATGCAGTGAAAAAAAAATATATATTCTAGGTTCTGATATTTCAATCACACATGCTATTAAGCTTTGCGTCTTACTGTCCTAGAAATATATGGTATGAAAAGAATTCTTGCTCCTAATGAAACTTTCAGTAAAGTATCCCAATATTACAGTCATATCTTATATTTACTATTATTCAAGCCATTGACACAGATAATAGATGCTGACATCCACAATCCAGAGAAATAGCCAACCGCAAAACAATGCAGTGAAAAAATATATATATTCTAGGTTCTGATATTTCAATCACACATGCTATTAAGCTTTGCGTCTTACTGCCCTAGAAATATATGGTATGAAAAGAATTCTTGCTCCTAATGAAACTTTCAGTAAAGTATCCCAATATTACAGTCATATCTTATATTTACTATTATTCAAGCCATTGACACAGATAACAGATACTGACATCCACAATCCAGAGAAACTGGAGAGAGAGAAATGAAACTTTCAGTAAACTTTCAGCCAACCGCAAAACAATGCAGTGAAAAAAAAATATATATTCTAGGTTCTGATATTTCAATCACACATGCTATTAAGCTTTGCGTCTTACTGTCCTAGAAATATATGGTATGAAAAGAATTCTTGCTCCTAATGAAACTTTCAGTAAAGTATCCCAATATTACAGTCATATCTTATATTTACTATTATTCAAGCCATTGACACAGATAATAGATGCTGACATCCACAATCCAGAGAAATAGCCAACCGCAAAACAATGCAGTGAAAAAATATATATATTCTAGGTTCTGATATTTCAATCACACATGCTATTAAGCTTTGCGTCTTACTGTCCTAGAAATATATGGTATGAAAAGAATTCTTGCTCCTAATAAAACTTTCAGTAAAGTATCCCAATATTACAGTCATATCTTATATTTACTATTATTCAAGCCATTGACACAGATACTAGATACTGACATCAACAATCCAGAGAAATAGCCAACCGCAAAACAATGCAGTTGAAAAAAATATATATTCTAGGTTCTGATATTTCAATCACACATGCTATTAAGCTTTGCGTCTTTACTGTCCTAGAAATATTATGGTATGAAAAGAATTCTTGCTCCTAATGAAACTTTCAGTAAAGTATCCCAATATTACAGTCATATCTTATAAAATCTCTTATTTAACTATCTAATTTGTATAGTCTTATATATATATATATATATATATATATATATATATATATATATATATATATATATAAATGCATTCAATGTCATGTATGAATACTTCTTCCAAATTTAACACATACATGACATACTTTCAACAAAGTTTAGATATTTTAGTCCTACGGATGATGTTCAATATCGTATCCTGCAAAAGGAATTAACAGTATAAATTCTTACTTTTAGTAAAACTTTTAAGTATTATAGTTATATCATATAAAAATTTCCATGTAATTGTCCAGTTCCCTAGAATTTATTTTTCAGTAAACATACGTTACGCATCGTGTATGGCAATATAATGGAGTTTCCATTATATATGCTTTTCTTAATAGTTAACCTCTCTTCGTATTCAATATGTATTTAATTTAATTATTTTAAAATTATATTTTACTTTCAATTTGTCTGTGCATCCCATTCCCTGCATTTAAATATATCTCTTTCTATTATTAAAGATAACGCTTTTATATTAAAATCATCCTCTTACACTCTATTTCGTCCAGATGTAATTTTGCTCAATTAAAAAGAAAGAGAAGAAAGAATAATTCCTTTTCATGTTTGCACTTCTGCATTTACACTTAAAAATGTAGCCGTTATATATGTCTATAGTCAGCTCATAGATTCTATAGTCAGCTCATAGATTCTACAATCAGCGGATGTAATGTCTAAATCCTTGAGATAATTTTCTGTTCCCAGGAAGTCTAACTTTTACCCTATCGCTATGCATTAAGGATGCAATTTTTCATGTATATCTCATTTGGTTATTTTATAAAATCAATGCGTTCTGTATCTCTCTGCATATTTTATCGCCAAGTCGGTAATTCTCCAAAAGGAATTGGCGAAAACCACACGCCAAATATCTAGCAATTGGCAATTTGAAGAATTATTCATGGCATTCTGTTCCTGTTCTCTCTGGAAAATGTAAGCCTTGAAAAGTGCTGTGTGCTTGGTCGGGTCACTCCCGATGGGTCGTAATCTTTTACTAAAATTGCCATTAAAACATCATCAAAATGCCACTTTTGAGTTCTCCTAAATTAGTCTCTTCACTTGCCTGAGTTATTGTACGGACGCAATCTTCCATGATCAATCCCTTTGTGCATCTAAAATCGTATCCTTCAATATATTGCTATGGATTACGGCTTCCAACAAAAAACCCTACTACAGGCAAGTTTTTTTTTTTTTTTTTTTTTTTTTTTTTTTTTTTTTTTTCCAGATGGCAAGACTTTCTTACCCCTAATAAAATTGTCTAATTTGTATTGTGTTATTTTTGAATAAACACACATTCAATGCCATGTATACTTCTTCCAAATCCAACACATACCTGACATACTTTCAACAAAATTTAGATATTTCAGTCCAACTGACATTGTTTAATATCGTAACTTGCAAAAGGAGTGGGACAGTAGAAATTTTGACTTTTACTAAAACTGTCCAATACTATAGATATATCAGATAAAAACTTCCATATAATTATTACGTTCACTGGAATTTATGTTTCAGTAAACATACGTTGGACTTCATGTATGGCGAATTTTTTCTTTTATATAACAAATATCAGACATTATACATGCAACAAAGTTCAACAGCTATTCCAGTCCAACACACGCTGTTCAATTTTATGCCCTACAAAGGGCAAGGGGCAATGGAAATTCTTACCCCTAATAAAATACTCAAATATTATAGTAATATCCCCGAAAGGAAATCTAACGGGGGCCAACTACCCTCCAAAACTCTTAATGGAGTTACTCAGTGGGGTGGTCTAATAGAAAGTTGTCAAAGAGTACGGCTCCTTTCGGTATCTTTTCATCTCCGCAGTATACAAGCTCTCACCCCTTAAAAAAGAACATTTTGGCTTTGTATGCTATCTCGGCATTTTCATCTTTTATATTTGTTGCCTTTCATCTCGACAATGGCCAATGTTTACTAGTGCCCTTTCTCTTTTAAAAATATGAATGAGGAATGCGTAAAAAACTCCACGGGATGTCTTCATAATATTTTAAATACGAATAAAGTATGTATTGTACCCTTTACTCTCCAGACATTGATGTACTTGAAGACTTTGAAAAAAAATAGTATTTAGGGGGGGGGGGGGTTATAGGGTTTTATAGGATTTTATAGATAGTATAAAGTCACAGCACTTGTAAAAGAAATGCTTCTGTTTCATTTATTTATAAGTTTTTAAATATCTATCTATTGATACTGAAACACGATGGAAAATTTTATTGTTGGTATATTATTTGTTGGTTTTTAATCTCGATAATAAGCATAATTTACTGCGTTCACATCCCGACAGTGGGCAATGCGCGCTTTTTCTATTAACAATATGAATGAGAAATGTGTCAAAAATCTGCATGGTATATTTTCGTATTAGAGTTAAACCTTCTAAAACCAAATTGCAAGGGACAGAAGAAAATTGCGTTTTAGACAAGTTTTCGTCTACGCAGATACACCATCTTATATTATTGTATTGGGTTCTTTTCTTCATGAAAATGACATTCTTACCTCGATTCCGCAGTCATATTTTCACAGGTTATACTGAAGTTTAGATGAAAATAAAATATGTATTGTCCGCATTATTTCCCAGACATTGATGTATATTCGAAGATTTTTTTTCAAAATGATACAGATATTTCAGAATTTTCCATAGCCAAAATGCCATAGGGTATGAAAAAATACTTTCTGTTTTCAATTACTTATGAGTAATTAATTAGTCATTGATATTGAAACAGGATAGAGAAAACTTTAACCTTTTCTGGAACAAAGAAATGTTGTTCATAAAATGTTGAAATGATTGAGCGACACCAGAATTTACGAACAAATTGATTTAGGAACCAATAAATGTCTTTTTTGCGTACATTATAAAACTAAAATTTTATTCGAAAATTGTGATTCAAATTTAGCAGTTTGGAATTATAATTAAATTGTATAAATAATATACCACCGCTCTTCAAAGGTTTAAGGTACATAAAACCTCTGCCAGTTATTTTTAAATTCCCTTAAAAAAAAAAAAAAAATTAAAAGTACTGGCAGCAAGTTGCCGGAATACTCTTGTGACTTGATGAATTTTTTTTTCTATGTGGCAAATTTTTGGTCTTTTGATGCGAGTATTTCGAGAAGTTTTGAGCTTATGTTAGTGAAGTTATACTCGGATTACAGAGAAAAAGGACACACGTAAAAGTTTCGTTTCTAAAGGTGCTTGCAGCAAGAATTGCCGGAATACCCAGGTGATTTGACGGAAATGCTATTTAGATGGGTCGATTTCATGTAATTTTTACGTTAGATTGATAAAATTTCAGTATTTGAGTGAAAATTGGCAAATCAAAGAGGAAATTTTCGTGAACTAACGAAATGTAACCCACACAGAAAAAATAAAACCCAATTTGGGTCGAAAGATTCTTAGGTATGTGCCCAAATTGGGCCATGACTGTTTTGGTTACCACTGTGTATCCCTTTTGGGCACTGTTAAATACCCATTAAAAAAAAAAAAAAAAAAAAAAAGTAAATTTTTGTAGCAAATATAATTTCAAGACTTATTTCATTAGCACAAATTTATTTCATACCTTATTTTGAGCACCTCTGCAATGCTGCCATCATTCGGCAATATCATAAACTACTTAAGATCGTGTCCAGAATGCCCCCTACAACGCCCAGTTCGTCGGTCGGCATCAGGGCGCGTTGTGTAAAAAATATTTCAGGAGATAATTTTTCAATATTTTTTTATTCATTATTAGCAATAAATCTTTTACATTGAAACTAAGCATAACGTACACCGAAATACTAACAGTTTATGATTTAACACTAACAGTTTTTAATTTAACTTTTTAGCTCATGATTTACACCAATAAACATAGAGTAATTTTTTCCCAAACCGGCGGTGTCGGGTTATATGGAATACCAATGTCTCATAATACTCCATGATATTATGGTGAAGACACATCCTTATATTTGTGATTTGTGCAAATCTGAAGTATGAACTGGAGTATATTGGCTGACTACATAAACATTATATTTTGATCATGTTCTCTTGATACCATTAAATTTGTTTTTTGCCATAGTTTGTTCATTTTTTCCATTTTTAACTCCCTATTCCATATTTCCCGACAAACTTACAAAACCCTCAAAATACGTTTATTATTGTTGTTATTTTTTTGCAAGTGAGGAAATTTCGTAAAATAATTTTTGTCTATAAAAACTATTCGCAAATATAATGAGCAGAGGAAAGTATATTTAACTAGGTAAATTATATCCAATGGTCGGAATAGCATAGTTGAGATTTTTTCCAACAGAGCGAAAACATGCCGGGACCAGGACTCGAACCTGGGTACTTTGGCTTGCCGTACCAACGCTCTCCCTACTGGTCTAGTTAAAAGTACTAGTTGAATATACTTTCCTCTGTTCATTATGACCTAATTACATGGTAAACAGGAGTTTCCGTGCTATTTCAAGATTCATCATGTAAATGCTATAGTTATAGCTCGGATGAATGAAATTAGCGCTGCATTTCGCAGTCTTGTCCAACAAATAAGAGTGAAATATGCCAGCCCAGGATATCGTCGGGATAGCTCAGTAGGGAGAGCGTTGGTACGGCAAACCAAAGTACCCAGGTTCGAATCCTGGTCCCGGTATATTTTCGCTCTGTTGGAAAAAATCTCAACTATGATACTCCAACCATTGGATATATTCGCAGATAGTTTGTAATTATATTCGGTTTTCGGTTTTAAACAATATCGGGATGTTGTATTGCTCTAAATGTAAATGGTATTCCATAATATCCGAAGTTCCTGTAATATTGTTCAGATTATTATTAAAAGGTTATGGAGAGGGGGCTCGAGAAGGTGCTATAGGAGATCAGTACATTTCGCCCCTCATTACGGCGCTGTGAACCAGTTACGATCCGTAAATTCCATTATGATTGAAAATACAAACCCTCCACTTCTACAAAAAAAAATAATGTTACACAGATTCGTTACTCAAAAGTATTTCGGAAATAAATACACAGAATGATTCAAAAAAGATTCGACAAACTTTAAGAGGTGGTAGTGTATATCAAAAAACAAACAAAACACGGGATGTCCACTGCATCCGAACGAATCGTAACTATAACTAAAACTAATCGTTGGGGGCCACCGTAACACTTACCCATTATGGATATGCATAATATAAAGTATGAAAATAAAACATGTGTAAACTATTTATAAAATTAATTGAAATTCTAATAAAATTGTGGATTGATGACGTCATACACTTTAAATGCTCTATTACTGAATTGCGTAAAAGAAATATCCTGATAACTCCAAAATTGATAATCCTATTAGCTAACGGTTTACTGCGTCGGATGAAGCGTCTCATTTCCAATTAAAATATATCTTTGAATTGAAATACAGGGTCATGAAAAATCGAAGGGTGTGGAAAATAGGATTACAAGTATCTCGGCAACTCATTATCCGATCGACTTCATTCTTTATGCAAATTTTGTGTTTTTATTGTCTTTTATATTCACTCCTTAAAATAAACAATTTCGAAAATTTTATATACCTTTTATCAGAACGAATATTTCGAGAGTCCGGAAAAAATAGTTCTGGATAATCGAGGTCACTGAAATTCAATAAGCTTCTTCCCATTCTTACATACTAAGTACACACCAAATTTCAAGTCTCTATCTCAATTTGTTCGGAAGATAGGGTGTTTACAGACACACAGACAGACGGACGGCAATTTTTTTTTCTCTAAAAATATTTTTCGGAATCTCCAGTGTCTAAAACGTGTAAATCCGTCAATTTTTTTTTTTTTTCGATTTTCAATACGATTACAAGATTTACCCTATACTACGTATGGTGGGTAAGTAATAAAGAAAGCAATTTTCAACATAATTCCATTGTTCTGCGTTAAATGCAATGATATATATACAGGGTGTCCAAAAAGTCTGGAAACGGTAAAATAACTCGAAAAATATACATCGGATTGAAAAACGGCAAAATGCATGTTCAATATTTTTTAAGAATCTATTTAGGGATATGAAAGTTGCCCACCCTCCCAACTTTGGCCTCCCGTGGGGGAAAGGGGGGCAACATCTCGTTCAATGCTATTTGGATAAGGATAGTAGCCAATTCTACCATTTCTCGAGGGAGATCCTTACATTTCACACAAAGAAAGGTCAGTATCTTTCAAATTTCGTTACAATATCTTCATTAACCCCTTGTGGTTTTATTTATTTAAATTAGTTATGTACTTAAAATGTTTATTTAACTCCATCCCTTATGCATTAATCACGATTCAAACAATCGTGGTTGATTCACTCGTGATGTTTATTGGGGGATCGCAGCGTTTCTAATTGTTTCAACAATTCCTACCACTATTTCAAATGAAAATTCTTCGTACTTTTCCTTTAACATCTACATTCAGCCTACAGATTTTTCATAAGACGGGCCTTTATAGTATGCACTGAAAATAAATTGAATAATGAATTAGATAATATTCGTAAAATTGCTTATAATAATGGTTTTAAAGTACATCATATTAATAAATTAATCATGGATATCACCAATAATAAGAAACCAGAAAAGAAAGTTGATTCGCAAAAATATAAACTTTATACTCTTCAATATTATCTAAGCTTTTTTGAAAAATTAAAACACAGCCTTAAACGTTTCAATATCTGCTTAATAGCCAAACCCCCTCGGAAATTAAAGAATATTATTTGCAGTAAAATTGACCCAATTCATTTTTAGAATTATTCAGGAGTATATGAAATACCTTTTATTAAAGAAGACGGATCCAAGAATTACTACATAGGCATGACCAGCTGGAAATTTAATTACAGATAAAAAGAGCATATAGCTGATATTAAGTATAATAGAAAAACTACAGCCCTGGCAAGATTATATCAAGAAGAAACCATCCAAATAAATTTCAAGGAAAGTAAAATAATATTTCCCTCCAGTCTATACTATCCATCCATAATAAGAGAAACCATAGATATAGTACTAACACGCAAAAATACAATAACGATGCGGCATCTTTTAATTTACCGAAACTGTGGCTCGAGTTATTCCCTGGTCACAGATATGAAAATAAACAACCAAATAAAAATAAAAGATAACGTGCGTAATTTTGAAAAAAGTACATGAAAATAATAACTTCAAAGCCCGTGCAATTATGGAATATTCTCATTTGTTTTTGAAAATGACTCGGGGTGAGTCGAAACATGTAAAACAACCTAATAAAAGTTATTGCCGAAGCGTCAGTTGAGGCTTACTGTGGAGACCCGAAAAGTTTTTGGTTTCTGTCTGTCTGTCTGTCTGTCCGTCTGTCCGTCTGTCTGTCTGTCTGTCTGTCTGTCTGTCTGTTCCGCGATAACTACCGCAAAAATGATCCGATTAGTTTGATTTTTGGTAGGTATGTTGGTGAGGTACTCGGAATTAGCTGTATAGTTTTTAGTTATGTTTGGTTCATTCGTTCGGAAAATATAAAACATTTCTTTTTAGGTCATAATGCTTTCCTATCGGAATTCAGACGATTTTGAAAATTTTCATCCATTGAAATAAAATGGCGCATTTGATTAATGTATTTAATGTGTAAGTTATGAAGGCTAAAATTTATCAAGTCAGGTCTTAAATTATTCAAATTAATTTGAAATTTTGTTAATACATTCGTCAGATTTTTAAAATTAGGTGTACAATGTTTGCTGCAGTTTTATACATCTGTTCTAATAATATAATACATTTTATTCTATCATTTTTTGCAAATTTTAAAATGTATTTATTTTTATTTTCCTCTTTAATTTAATCGTAACCTAGCAACTACATTTTAAAGAATATCAAAATAATAAAATTCAAATAACTCAAACTATTTTGCTACAATATTTTATTCGCAAAATAAAATAGTTTTGAGTGATTTTAATATTTTATTGAAATAAATGAGAATTTATTTTGAAACAAGTTACCTTTTAACTACTATAGAATAATAACTGAAACATTTTTACATGAGATATTCATTTTCTGGAAGAGATATGGATTTTTCGTGGTTCAAAATTAGTATTACTTTAAAATAGGATATAATATCTCGAACAACGAGTTGGTTAATCTAAAGAAATTAGCTTAGTAAAACGCATCCATACAGCCTGAAATAGCACTATTACTGGAAACTGAGATCATACAAAGTTATCACAAAAAATACTTTATAGCGCCAAACCACGGTTGCTATTTAGTGAATTGGCAGTGGGCACGATTATGAATGATTACCCAATAAGTTTAAAAGTTTCTAAATAAGCCTATTTTGGGGAGATTTTAGTATGCTATTGCCATCGAGTTAGATCGGGGCCTCCGAGATGTCGCTGTGTGTCCTACACCGGGCCTGCTACAAGTATTAGTGACGTCACAGTAGTGATCCACTTTGGTCAAAGTATCGCAGCAGAAAGATGTAATAAAAAGAGCATTTTCGCTCTTATAATTTGTGATTACATAAATAATATTAAATTTCATAATCGTGAAATAAAAGGGAATTAATATACTTGTTTTATTAAAGGAAATTAAAAGTTTTAAATTAAAAAAATGCTAAGATTAATAAATCAGATTGAACCCATTGACTTACCTTTTCCTAAACACATTATTTTACAATAAATATACGTACAAAAAATATAATAAATCTACCAAAAACTTTACCAAATCAATCCCATTCCTCCCTTTTACAACTACATACCATAATTTAACCATCAAAACACAATAAATGTCAATTTAAATACAGAAATCGACATTTTTTAACTATAGAGACCTTGGCACTTTTTTTTAATGCTTTGGCGTAATCCGGGCTTCAGAAAGTTAGATATGTTTTAAAATTATATACACAATTATGAAAACAAACCTAATGTATGTTTATTTATACAGTGTCTCACAAAAGTGATGGGACACTTGTGCTTTATAAAAAGAAACTGCAATAAAATAAATAAACAAACATGTGCAAAAATTTTTTGGGTGTGTTTCATATTTAAAGTTAGTAACAATTATTACATAACATACATTTTGTCAAAATATTAAAATATTAATTTAGTAAAAATACAATTGTTCAGAACGGAGCAAAAAATGGCTCACATAAGTGATGGGACACTTACTTTTCCATCAAATATTTATCCACAAATTTTACTTTTTAAAAGGTTTTAATATTTTGTTGGATTTCCTTTTACTTTTAAAACATGATTTAATCTTTTTGGGATGGATTCGACTATTTTTTTTGTGATTTCTGGAGTGATTTTACCCCATTCTTCTTGAAGCACCGATTTTAGTTGTTGTTTTGAAGAAATGGTGTGTTTGCGAATTCTTGATTCCAATTCTTGCCAAATATTCTCTATGGGATTTAAGTCTGGAGATTGTGGTGGTGTTTTTATTATTTCAGGACAGTTATATAGCAGCCAGAGTCTAACGTTCAGAGCAGTGTGCTTGGGGTCATTGTCCTGGTAGAATTTAAAATCGTTATGAAGGTTCAATTTTCGTGCTGAAGATTTCAAATTTTGCTTTAAAATATCAATATACTTGTACTGATCCATTATACTGTCAATAAAAACAAAATTACCAACTCCAGCGGACGACATACACCCCCATACCATAACTCCTCCTCCACCATGTTTTACTGTTGGTACCAAGTTCTGTTTGCGAAGTTCTTCCCTGGGTTTTCTCCACACCAAGATTCTACCGTCAGAACCAAATATATTAAATTTACTCTCATCAGCAAATATAACTTTATTCCAGTAATCAGAATTCTTATTTATGTTGGATTTTGCGAAAGCTAGTCTGAGTTTTCTATTCTTTTCACTTACGAAGAATTTTTTCCTGGCTACTCTACCGTGATATCCAGCAGATCGAATTACCCTTCTAATAGTTTCAGGATTAACAATTATTCCATATAATGCTTGTAAATCAGCAGCAACTTTTGAAGCACTAATTCTTGGATTTTTTTTAATATTTCGAACGATAATTCGCTTTATTCCATTGGATAGCTTTGATGGTCAGCCAGGTCTTCTTTTATCCTGAATCATATGATTCTTTTTATATCGTTTAATGATATTGAAAACTGTTGAACGACTCAAGTTAACTGTTTCAGCAGTTTTTCTAATAGATTTTCCACGTTCAATATGCAAATTAATAACTAATTTTCGAATTTCAGGCGAAGTTTCTTTTCGTTTAGCATTCATGACTACACAGAGCTAAAAAACACAAAAATTCCAAAACAAACTGGAGAGAAATACTGCAGACGATTTTATAAATTATTGCCAATTGCTTTTAAGTAAAAATAAAACCCCAAAAAATATTTTTATTGCTTATTTCAGGCGATTTTTGTTGCATATATAATGGTGTCCCATCACTTATGTGAGCTATTTTTTGCTCCGTTCTAAACATTTGTATTTTTATTAAATTAATATTTTAATATTTTGACAAAATGTATGTTATGTAATAATCTTTACTAAATTTAAGTATGAAACACACCCACAAAAAAAATGTGTACATGTTTTTTTAATTTATTTGATTAGTTTCCTTTTGTAAAGCACAAGTGTCCCATCACTTATGTGAGACACTGTATATGTATAAAATTATTTATATTATACAATTCTGTTCTACATGCATATAAAAAGAGATAAATGGCTTCTTTATATTAAATAAATTATATAAATATTGAAAAAAAAATACTTATTTATATGAAACTACGAATAGGTTGCCAGAAAATATTTTGCAACTTTCCTTCTCTCGCCATAAGCCTTTTTCGGTACTTTTCGGTTAGCCGGGCGCCAGTGATACATGCACATATATAAATATATATATTAATTCATACATATATGTGTGTGTAGATATGTATATATATATATATGTGTGTGTGTGTAGATATATGTGTATATATATGTGTGTGTATATATGTATATATATCACTGGCGCCCGGCTAACCGAAAAGTACCCAATTTTCTATCTTGACTTTGTAACTGATTTGTAATATTTTAAAAATTGTCTATTTATTGTACTTGTGTCTAGGACATAATAACCACTCAAAATAACTTATCAAAAGATTTATTTTCATATATTTGTACACTTAAGTTAGCTAAAATGCTAAATTGAACTACGTAGAATTACTAAGTTGTGTAAATCAGTTACTTTTAATTTTATAAACAAAGCACATCACTCACTTCTAACTAAATGTATCCAGATTTATAGCTAAAATGTTAAATGGAACTACGTAGAACTACTAAGTTGTGTAAATCAGTTACTTTTAATTTTATAAACAAAACACACTCACTTCTAACTAAATGTATCCAGATTTCATTCAATTTATTACAGTATTTCTTTCAAAATCATTTTATAAACAAAGCACATCACTCACTTCTAACTAAATGTATCCAGATTTATAGCTAAAATGTTAAATGGAACTACGTAGGACTACTAAGTTGTGTAAATCAGTTACTTTTAATTTTATAAACAAAACACACTCACTTCTAACTAAATGTATCCAGATTTCATTCAATTTATTACAGTATTTCTTTCAAAATCATTTTTTAAACTGTTTATCGTCTGCTTCTTTTATTTATTTATTTATTTTCTAAAGATCATTTGACTCTTTTCGATTTGGAAGTACAAATTCAATCAAATATGCCAGATTATTTCCATTACAGTAGGCTAGACAATTGTTGTTAAGTTTTTTTTCTCTGCACAAGTTCAATACCATCATATTAATTCTAGCTTCACGAATTATGAAAAGTATATCGAAACATTTAATGCAAACCACTTCTGTTGAATTGTAAAAATAATTATCACAAGGTAATTTTCGTAGCTAAAATTTCTTCTTTTCATTATCAGTAGCGAATTTGAAGACTTAGATTAGAAACTAGGAACAGAACATTTTCTTCTCTTTATTTTATAGATATAATCTACACTTTCTTTAATAATTATAATCAATAATTATTGATAGCATTATAATCTAAATACACTGAAAAATATTATTAATTACTATATAAAACAATAAATAAAATCAAAATACTGTCGTAAACAATCAGTACAAACGAACAAAGTACATGAAAATTTTTAAGTTATTATGGATCACTGTTTTGACGTCAGCAGGTTGTGACGTCACCTGTAGCAGGCCCGGTGTAGGACACACAGCGACATCTCGGAGGCCCCGGTTAGATCAGGATGTACTTAGGTAAAAGAAATATTATAGAATGACCATCAAAACTGTTTTCCGAAACAAAAGTTGCAATAGCACTAGATTTCTGAAATAGATATAAGTGAAAAGATTCAGTTTACATTTCCATAAGTTGCTTTTGTACACGAGATATTATTCAACCTATTTATCAGATGCGAGTGTTTCGTGGTTGGCAGGTAAGTAAATATTGCTATTTAGGCATTAGGATAACATGAAATTATTTTCGAAAATTTTGCTTATTCTAATAAAACCACTGTATAGAACGAAATCCAAGATATACTAGAATCATTCACACAATCAATAGTAAATCACGAATATAAATTTGTTAAATTAGGGGGGGGGGTTCAGGGGGGCTCTGCCCCCCTGAAGAAATGTATTTTTTAATCTAAAACATAGAATAAGAAGTTCATAAGAATGTCAGACTATTATTGCATAAACCGTATTTAATTAAACGTTTCTAATTTCTGAGACCTTCAAATTATTTTAAAAGCGTATAAATATGTATGTAGTAATTTAAAAAAATTAATTTGCGGATTGTAAGATGTTAAATATTATGAAAAGTGAGATAAAAAAAAAAACATTGACTTTCAGAGCTGACGTTGAGGCTCCTGATCTGTAGATTTACTAGTTAAGTTATGTTGAGTTAATAAATTAGGTGTTAAGACTTCCCTTGACCTTGGCTGTGCTCTCTGCATTCTATGAAATTTGTATTTTGCGGTTTGGCAAAATTTGAATCTTGCATGAGTTGCCGAAACGCCAGTGAAGGCTCACTGTGGAGACGAGAAAAGTTTTTGGTTTCCGTCTGTTTGTCTGTTCCACGATAACTGCCGCAAAAATGATCCGATTAGGTCGATTTTCGGTAGGTATGTTGGTGAGGTACCCGAAATTAGCTGTATAATTTTTAGTTACATTTGGTTCATTCGTTCGAAAAATATAGAGCATTTTGTTTTAAGTCATAATGCTTTTCAAAGGGAAGTCAGACGATTTTTTAATTTTAACATTCACCGAAAAGAAAATCACGTATTGAGATAATTATAAATGCTGAATTATGGATGCTAAATTTACGAAATGGAGATCTTAATTTAATTCGATCACTTTGGAAATTTGCCAATATGTTTATCAGAAGTTCGAAATTAATTATACAAATTATTGTGAAATTTTATACGCATTAATTTGAAAGATATGGAACATTTTAATTTCGCAGTTTTTACAAAAACTTCAAAAGCATTTTTTTTCTTTTTTTTTTTTTTTTTTTTCTCTCTCTCTCTTTCATTAAATGGTTTCCAAGCAACTATATTTCAACGAATATCAACAAAAGAAAATTCAAGTGAATAGTCTTATTTTGACGCGAAATTTTATTAACAAAATAGCTAATTTTCGGGTGATTTAAGTTTTTAATAGGCTTTTTCTAATGAAATCAATGAGAATTTATTTTAACTACTAAAGAAAGATGACCAAATTGGTTTTCCAAACGAAAAATATAAAAACGTTGAATGTGTAAATTAAATATAAGTCTCATAAGAGGAATTTACACTTGTATAAGTATCCTAATCCTAATAATATTATAAATCTGATTGTGTGCAAATGTTAGGCTGAAGCCAGCGTCAAAATGGAGCATTTAATGATCCTGTTTCTTTGCATATACGTTGATTATAACCCTCAAATGAATATAGGCCGGTTTTTGTTCATTTTATTCAAATATTTTTCTTAATAATTCAAAATTTCGTTATTTTCATAAATGGACATTTTCCCATAAAATTTAACTATTTTACTTTATCGTTGCTAGGGCTTTGATCGTTGCCAATAAATAAAAACACGGAAAAATAATTTTTCCTCAACAATTAATTTTCAATTGAAAGATTTTCACGTGAAAAATGAAAATGAAAAAGAATTCAAAAGAAGATGAATTTCCGTGATGTTTGAAACAAAAATATGGAGTATTTGTTATTATACATGAAGTATGAATATCGGTTACATTAAAAAGATCTTTTTCTGTCAAAAAACTGCGTTATAATTGGAAGGAAAAATGAACAATAATTATATTCTTAAAAATAGATTTCGCTTGGACCATGGAACTATGAAAAGGATCCTCCTTGGTTGGACAAATATGACGTCATAAATAAAACATGTATTTTCAAATAGTCGTAATAATACTACAGCGCCTAGAATAAATAGGAGCATGAATATCAATCTATAATGAAAGTAGATAGATAATGGACGTAATATTTAAGATGAAAAAATGAAATATTTTTTATCGACACTGATTAATAATTAGCTTGAGGACCAGTTACATACAAATGTGAGTTTTCCACTAAAATTTACGTCCTGATTGCCAGAAAAAGAAAATTAACAAGAATTACGGCATTAAAAAGAGATTTCTCTGAGGAAAATGTGACGTCATATTTGAAATAAAACGGAAATTTTCAAATGTTTTTTACAAGGCGCGGGAATTAATTCCGTACATTAATAATACAAGGATCAGTAAGTATAGAAAGTAGATTAGTTTCACGACATATTTAAAACGAAAAATTGAAATATTTTTTTTATCTATACCGATTATCAAGGATGAATATCAGTTACATACAGATGAGAGTTTTTTGCCAAAAACCATACCGCGGTTATTAGGAAAAGAAAAATAAATACGAATCTAATATATTAAAATCTGATCGCCTGTTTGTATTTCGCAACTACTCTTTTCAGATTGTCGAACGCAACGTGATTTGCTTAACACCGGTTATCATTCATCCGAAGATGTCATAAACTCTCAGAATTTTAAAAAATGATTTAAATTCCGAGATATTATTATTATTACTATTTATTTTTATTTTATTTATTTATTTTTTTTAATTTTTTGTAAATTTTAACGAAGTTTCTCTAAAAATGGCAACTAAATTATTCCATTTTTGTGGATAAAAAAGAAGAAATAAAACGGATTAATATATTTTTTCTCATTAAAACTGAAAAAAAAAAAAGAATTTATTTTCAATTTGAATAGATGGTGAAAGAAAAAAAAAATTTATTACAGTAAAATTTTTGAAAAATAAAAACGTATTTTCACATATTCAAACTTCATGAATCAATTTATTCTGGAGAACAAAAATCGTCTGTCAACATATTTTCATTTAGAACTAAAGATTTTTTTTCAGTTATAGATTAAATCAAGGAGGCAAATTTAAGCTTCTTGCATTTAGGTTTACAATAATTGTTCCCTATTCACAAGAATTGAATTTAATGAAAAGGAATATACTATTTCCATTATCTTTGAAGGATTGTTATTAAAACGTTTCACAAAGGCGTTAAAAGTAAAATGGTTTACCAGGTAAACTTGACATATGTTTTTATATAATTCGCCGATTTCCACGATTTTATTTGGCCCGCCTTTTTTCATTGGTTGCAGTTTCCTTTTCGTATTATTTGTCACAAAATTTCACTTTTTTAAAACTTAGTTATGTCAAGGCCTCTATAATATAGAAATACTGTATTCCTATGGAATGTGATAAAGAGTTAGTTAATTATTTACGTTTCTAATTATCGGGAATGAAATATTTTGCTTAATTAATTCATTTATTCTTCTTTTAATGATACGTGAACGAAGTCACGGGTAACAGCTAGTAATATTATAAATCTGATTGTGTGCAAATGTTAGGCTGAAGCCAGCGTCAAAATGGAGCATTTAATGATCCTGTATCTTTGCATACAGGTTGATTATAACCCTCAAATGAACATAGGCTGGTTTTTGTTTATTTTATTCAAATATTTTTCTTAATAATTCAAAATTTCGTTATTTTCATAGAGAATAAATGGACATTTTTCCATACAATTTAACCATTTTACTTTATTGTTGCTACGTTTTTGATTGTTGCCAATAAATAAAAACACGGAAAAATAATTTTCCTTCAACAATTAATTTTCAATTGAACGATTTTCACGTGAAAACTGAAAATTCAAAAGAATTCAAAAGAAGATGAATTTCCGTGATATTTGAAACAAAAATATGGAGTATTTGTTATTATACATGAAGTATGAATATCGGTTACATTAAAAAGATCTTTTTCTGTCAAAAACTGCGTTATAATTAGAAGGAAAAATGACCAATCATTATATTATTAAAAATAGATTTCGCTTGTACCATGGAACTATGAAAAGGATCCCCCTCGGCTTGGACAAATATGACGTCATAAATAAAACATGTAATTTCAAATATTCGTAATAATACAAGGAGCATGACTATCAATGTATAATGAAAGTAGATAGATAATGGACGTAATATTTAAGAGGAAAAGCTAAATATATTTTTTATCGATACTGATTAATAATTAGCTTGAATACCAGTTACATACAAATCTGAGTTTTTCGCTAAAATTTACGTCCTGATTGCCAGAAAAGGAAAATTAACAAGAATTATGCCATTAAAAAGAGATTTCTCTGAGGAAAAAGTGACGTCATATTTGAAATAAAACGGGAATTTTCAAATGTGTTTTACAAGGAGCGTGAATCAATTCCTTACATTAATAATACAAGGATCAGTAAGTTTCAAAGCGTAGAAAGTAGATGAGTTTCACGCCATATTTAAAGCGAAAATTTTAAATATTTGTTTTATCTATACCGATTATTAAGCATGAATATGAGTTACATACAGATGAGAGTTTTTTGCCAAAAACCACACCATGATTATTAGGAAAAGAAAAATAAATACGAATCTATTATATTAAAATCTGACCGCCTGTTTGTATTTCGCAACTTACTCCTTTCAGACTGTCGAATGCAACGCGATTTACTTAACACCGGTTATCATTGATCCGAGGATGTCATAAACTCTCAGAATTTAAAAAAAATGATTTAAATTCCGATATATTATTATTATTATTATTATTATTTTGTAAATTTTAACGAAGTTTCTCTAAAAATGACAACTAAATTATTTTAATTTTGTGGATAAAAAAGAAGAAATTAAACGGATTGATATATTTTTTCTCATTAAAACTGAAAAAAAATAATTTATTTTCAATTTGAATAGATGGTGAAAGAAAAAAAAATCTTGATTACAGTAAAATTTTTGAAAAGTAAAAACGTATTTCACACATTCAAACTTCATGAATCAATTTATTCTGGAGAACAAAAATCGTCTGTCAATATATTTCAGTTTAGAAATAAAGATTTTTTTTTTCCGTTATAGATTAAATCAAGGAGGCAAATTTAAGCTCCTTGCATTTAGGTCTACAATTATTACTTCCTATTCACAAGAATTGAATTTAATGAAAAAGAATATACTATTTCCATTATCTTTGAAGGATGGCTATTAAAACGTTTCACAAAGGCGTTAACAGTAAAATGGTTTACCAGGTAAACTTGACATATGTTTTTACACAATTCGCCGATCTCCACGATTTTGTTTGTCCCGGCTTTCTTCATTGGTTGCAGTTTCCTTTTCGTGATTATTTGTCACAAAATTCCAGTTTTTTAAAACTTAGTTATGTCCAGGCCTCTATAACATAGAAATACTCCTATGGAATGTGATAAAGAGTTAGTTAATTATTTACGTTTCTAACTATCGGGAATGAAATATTTTGCTTAATTAATGCATTTATTCTTCTTTTAATGATACGTGAACGAAGTCACGGGTAACAGCTAGTAATATTATAAATCTGATTGTGTGCAAATGTTAGGCTGAAGCCAGCGTCAAAATGGAGCATTTAATGATCCTGTATCTTTGCATACAGGTTGATTATAACCCTCAAATGAACATAGGCTGGTTTTTGTTTATTTTATTCAAATATTTTTCTTAATAATTCAAAATTTCGTTATTTTCATAGAGAATAAATGGACATTTTTCCATACAATTTAACCATTTTACTTTATTGTTGCTACGTTTTTGATTGTTGCCAATAAATAAAAACACGGAAAAATAATTTTCCCTCAACAATTAATTTTCAATTGAACGATTTTCACGTGAAAACTGAAAATTCAAAAGAATTCAAAAGAAGATGAATTTCCGTGATATTTGAAACAAAAATATGGAGTATTTGTTATTATACATGAAGTATGAATATCGGTTACATTAAAAAGATCTTTTTCTGTCAAAAACTGCGTTATAATTAGAAGGAAAAATGACCAATCATTATATTATTAAAAATAGATTTCGCTTGTACCATGGAACTATGAAAAGGATCCTCCTCGGCTTGGACAAATATGACGTCATAAATAAAACATGTAATTTCAAATATTCGTAATAATACAAGGAGCATGACTATCAATGTATAATGAAAGTAGATAGATAATGAACGTAATATTTAAGAGGAAAAGCTAAATATATTTTTTATCGATACTGATTAATAATTAGCTTGAATACCAGTTACATACAAATCTGAGTTTTTCGCTAAAATTTACGTCCTGATTGCCAGAAAAGGAAAATTAACAAGAATTATGCCATTAAAAAGAGATTTCTCTGAGGAAAAAGTGACGTCATATTTGAAATAAAACGGGAATTTTCAAATGTGTTTTACAAGGAGCGTGAATCAATTCCTTACATTAATAATACAAGGATCAGTAAGTTTCAAAGCCTAGAAAGTAGATGAGTTTCTCGCCATATTTAAAGCGAAAATTTTAAATATTTGTTTTATCTATACCGATTATTAAGCATGAATATGAGTTACATACAGATGAGAGTTTTTTGCCAAAAACCACACCATGATTATTAGGAAAAGAAAAATAAATACGAATCTATTATATTAAAATCTGACCGCCTGTTTGTATTTCGCAACTTACTCCTTTCAGACTGTCGAATGCAACGCGATTTACTTAACACCGGTTATCATTGATCCGAGGATGTCATAAACTCTCAGAATTTTAAAAAAATGATTTAAATTCCGATATATTATTATTATTATTATTATTATTTTGTAAATTTTAACGAAGTTTCTCTAAAAATGACAACTAAATTATTTTAATTTTGTGGATAAAAAAGAAGAAATTAAACGGATTGATATATTTTTTCTCATTAAAACTGAAAAAAATAATTTATTTTCAATTTGAATAGATGGTGAAAGAAAAAAAAATCTTGATTACAGTAAAATTTTTGAAAAGTAAAAACGTATTTCACACATTCAAACTTCATGAATCAATTTATTCTGGAGAACAAAAATCGTCTGTCAATATATTTCAGTTTAGAAATAAAGATTTTTTTTTTCCGTTATAGATTAAATCAAGGAGGCAAATTTAAGCTCCTTGCATTTAGGTCTACAATTATTACTTCCTATTCACAAGAATTGAATTTAATGAAAAAGAATATACTATTTCCATTATCTTTGAAGGATGGCTATTAAAACGTTTCACAAAGGCGTTAAAAGTAAAATGGTTTACCAGGTAAACTTGACATATGTTTTTACACAATTCGCCGATCTCCACGATTTTGTTTGGCCCGCCTTTCTTCATTGGTTGCAGTTTCCTTTTCGTGATTATTTGTCACAAAATTCCACTTTTTTAAAACTTAGTTATGTCCAGGCCTCTATAACATAGAAATACTCCTATGGAATGTGATAAAGAGTTAGTTAATTATTTACGTTTCTAACTATCGGGAATGAAATATTTTGCTTAATTAATGCATTTATTCTTCTTTTAATGATACGTGAACGAAGTCACGGGTAACAGCTAGTATTTAATATACGGAATTTTATTCAATTTCAGCAACATATGATGTTTAGTGGTTAAAAAATAAGTATTATTTTAAGGATAGGATAAAATCTGCTGTACAAAGAGATGATTAATCTAATGAAATTACAATAGTATGCATTCAGACATATAATACTCGAAAAATGAAATAGCATAATTATTGGAAATTGAGAATATAATTTTAAAGCGACAACGGGGGTTTCAGGGCGGCGAATCTGTCCTGAAGGAATGTATTCTTACACTGAAAGAATGCAGTAATAAGAAGTTTATCCTATCATTGCATAAAATTTTGTTTAATGTGCTACTTCTAAAATTCCCAGAAGTTTCGATAATCTTATATTCTTATAAATGTATAAATAACTTTAAAAAATTGAATTTTAGGATATCAAATATTACGCAGATTATACTAAAAATTAGTGAGATTAATGGACAACCAGAAGGACCCTTGCGAAGCTTTCGCACTGAAATCTTTGATATTATTTCCTGGTACGTTTTAGCATGAATTTTTAATTAACTATTTTTTTTTAATCCAACAATGCGTTTTAACGAAATGTGAGTGTACTATGTCAGAAGCCTGTTCAAAAACTTTTCTAATAATACCTTTTTCATCGTTTTATGTTTTGTATGTGCATAGAAAAAGAAATGTTGACTATTGGAATAAGATATGTGTTCTGTATTGTTTTTTCATAAATGAAATGAAAGCTTTTTTCAAATCAATGTTGCCACAAAAATAAAATACCGCATTATATGATGCTCAACAGTGATTATAAAAAATAATAAATGGTACAAAACAGGTAAAATGTGACTTTTCGCACGGGTTATTTTATATTTATGATTAAAAACCAAAATTAAAATTGAAACGTTTAGAAGAAATTAAATAATATTGATTGATCGAAGCGGTGGTATTTTACACGTGTAGCATAAAAGGTATAATTTTTTATATAAGATTGAATTGTAATTTAAGTATATTTCAATTTATTTTTCTTCGTCCGTATTTTTTCCGAAGAAGATGCCGTCATCCTCTAATGCAGTTAAAATACAATTGTTATTTTTTCCCCTTCGCGCATGCCTTTTTCTATCTTCGATGGAATTTTATTGTTAGGAATAAATGAGATGATATTCTCGCTTGACTAATGTTGTTTGAAGATATATTTATCTTTAATTTTTCTCTAGAAGTTTAAACCTGCATCTAAAAAATATTAGATATTTCTAAAAATTATTAGACTGCAGTGCGAAATCCTTGCACAGGTTCACTGGTTAAATACATAACATTGTTAAAAATGGCAAATAATATAAAATAAATAAATAAATAAAATATAGTAAAGTATTGAACAAACCGGTGTGGTATTATAAAAGCATAAAAGGCTATATAAATATATATTTCACTGGCACCCGGCTAACCAAAAAGTACCATAAATAAAATACATACTTATCGAAAAATAAGAGTTACTATAATTAGTTAATTGGCACAATTGTATTTGAGCTTCCCGTATAATACGTAAGTACCCATTTTTATTATTATTATTATTATCATAAAACACACTGAATGATTATTTTATTATAAAACACACACAATGATCAATTTATTATAAAACATACAATATTTAATTTAATATAAAACACACGCAATTTTCTCTACCGGGTTACCATATGAAGCAAAATCTCGCCAAAATCGACGTGTTGACTAGGCATAAAATCGTACTTTTAGTTCCAAAAATATATTCCAGTGCGTCTGCGGCATCTGTACCAATATTATTTCTAAACAATTTATTTCTGCTTGTACATTTCAATAAGGTACAGATGTTGCAGATGCACTGGGATATCTTTTTGGCGCCAAAATGGCGATTTTATGCCTAGGCAACCCGACGATTTTGGCAAGATTTTGCTTCGTATGGCAACCCGGTAAAGCAGATTTCATGTGTTTTATATTAAATTATACATTGTATGTTTTATAAATATATTGATCATTGTGTATGTTTTATGATAAAATAATTTTTGTGAATAGGTTGCCAAATAATATGTTGGCAAATTTTCTTCTCTCGCCAATTCCATTTTCTTTACTTTGCCAAGATAATCATTAAATAAGTTAATGTACTATATTACTCTGTTACAGTACGCATATACACAAACATGATAAATATAACAATAGATGATGCACGTATAAAAATTATAAAAACCCGATTAAAAGCTCGATTTTTTTTCAAAAAGCACGCTCGAGAAAAAAATTAACAATCGTATTTTAACTGTATTAAAAGATGACGTCATCCGCTTATTCTTGAAAAACACGAAATAAATTGAATGCATTTCTAATATAATAAGAATATATTTTATTTTATTTCAATTTTGCTTTTTAAAAATAAATATTAAATTAACCGGGCGGAAAAATCATACTTTATCTTTTTTGTACTGTTTATTTCTTTTTATAATTATTGTTGAACATGATATAATGCGGTATTTTATTTCTGTGGAAACACAAATTTCAGGAAAACCTTTCATTTCAGTTATGAAAACAATGCCGATTTAATTTTTAATTAACAGCTATTTTTAATCAAAAACATGTTTTAACGAAATGTTAAGTCTGCTATGTCAGAAGCCTGTTTAAAATCCTTTCATATGGTATCTCAATAGTCGTTCTCCGTTTCGTATTTTCTGAGAAAAAGGGATGTTGACAGGATAAATAATATATATGATGATTATTTGTAGAGCTGGCGTTGAGGCCTCTGATCTGTAAATTTACTAGTTTAGTTTTTTTTTTGTTCTGCCAAAAGGGCCACGCTACGCTTTGTTTCTTATAATGAAATAAAACGAATAAATGTTAAAGTCCACTTTTTTAGATTATTTATATAAGTAATAAATACTCACGCATACAATCACCAATTAGAAATTTCAATATGATTCACCAATAGTGTTTTACTTTGACCAAGTAGTTTAATGCGTGTTTCACATGATCAAAAAAAAAAAAAATCTTTAAAATTTGTAATAAATAAAAGGCATTTTGCCATTCATTTAGTGTGCTGTTCCAGAATAATAATTCTATCCCAATACCATCCAATGCTATAAAAATTTACAAAATCAGAAATGTGAATGAAATGAATTAAATACTTCTATACCAATCATACCCACCAATGCCGTGGTCGATAACAATTTAGCTGTTAGCAATGATTTGTTCACTAAGCTGCTTAATGCAAATAAATCAATTTTTATTGCAGATTTTCATGTTAATGAATCGAGTATTAAGGATGATTTTCCTGCTAAAGATGGCAATATGTTATCTGATTTTAAAATTAGACATGTTTTGATAAATATGGTTAATGAGAACTTAACAACAAATGGTGACTGTTCTGAAAGCACAAGTTTTGAAACTGAGCACCATGAAAGTAACACTGCTTCCACACCACAACTTCTAAGATAATATGTGAAGTGTCTGTTCAAACAAATTTAAAATTGCATAGAAATATAAGGTGATGAAGATTTTGAATTTTTGCAAACAATGAATGCATATTTTAAAATCTAGCATACAAAACCAGGTCATATTCTATTCAAGAACAGTCCTGGAGTTCAACCAGAATCACGTCTCTTCCTGAAGCTAATCCATCTCCTGCTTTTAAAAGTTTTCACCAACAAATGAAAATCCAGCCAAAAAGTGAAAAGCAGTAGGGTCAAACTTTGCTGAATGCGTAACAACTGAAGCATATATGAAAAAGTAAAAGAGGAAAATGAAGTGAAAAAGCTAAAACAAAGAAAAAAAATGGAAAAGAGAGTACAGTTATTAAAGCTTAAAAAAGCAAAAACTGCCCTTCAAAAACAGAATTCGGCAAAAACACGAAGTCAGTCACTGAAACAATCTGAAAGTAAAGGTGCAGCCAGAAGTAAAAGTTACGATGTTACAAAGAAGCCTAAACCTCAAACTCATCTAAATCTATGCCATTCAGACACCAAAAAGAAAAAAATGAGGCATTCACGAAAGATGGAAACCAAAAATGAGTTAAAAACAAACTGAGAAGCAAGAGATTTGGTAAAATTTATGCTGTATCAGTCATTATTTGCTTCTTTTTTTTTCCATGTTAAAAGTTAAAGAACATAAAGTATACATTATTTAATCTATACAAAAATCAACCGTTTGTTTGCTTGCTTTTTTTGTTTGTTTGTTTGTAGGAGGTAATCTTTGGAACTACCGAACCAATTTCAAAAATGATGGTGGCAAATTGACGGTGACAATCCCTGCTCCAACACAGGCTGTAATTTATGTCTACTCTCAGGAGGGTGCAGGAGCGAAAAACATTCTAAAATTGCAATTTTTGTGATACTGAAGAGGCTACAAATTTGATATTTAGCATGGTAGTTACTTATAAGATGTAAATGCTCTCTAAGAACAGTTTCTAAAAAGTTCGAAATTTGAAAGCGTTATAAAAACATCATAAATTACAATTTCTATGGAACCTCTGGAACCACCGTACCGATTTCAAACTTGATACGACGCAAATGCACACACAGAGCAGTTTTTTTAATCGAAATTTAAAAGGGTGAAGGAGAAAATAACGTTCTAAATTACTATTTTTGTGATACTGTAAGAACTAGAAACTTGGAATTTGACATGGCGGTTACTTTTAAGTTACAAATGCTCGCGAACAATGGTTTGTAAAGAAATTCGAAATTTATAAGGGTGAAATGAGCGGAAAGTGTTCTATAAACGAACTAAATTACGATTTTATTGGAATTGTTAGGAACTTGAAATTTGACAACTTTGACATGGCTGTTACTTTTAAGACATAAATGGTCTCACAGAACAGTTTTTTAAAATATTGAAATTTAAAAGTGTGTAAGCACGAAAAGCATTCTAAAAACGTTCTAAGTTACTTTTTATTTGGAACTGTCAAGGCTAGAAATTTGAAATTTGGCATGGCTGTTACTTTAGAGACGTAAATTCTCGCCAAGAACAGTTTTCTAAAAATGAGAAATTTAAAAGGTTGCAGGAGCAAAAAATGGTCTAAAACTGCGATTTATGTGGTACAGTTTGTGTCTGAGCTTCACTCTAAATAAGAAAGAGTGACTATTCACTCCGGAGGAGTGGATATTCACTCTATCGCAGAGTCAAAATTTGCCCAACCTCTTTAGAGTGATTATTCACTCTAGGCAAAAGTGAAATTGTTCACTCTCTGAAAGAGTGAATACTCACTCCCGAGAAGTGAATATTCACTCTAAACAGGGGTGGATACTCACTCTTTCAGAGGAGTGATTATTCACTCTTGCAAAAAGAGTGGGTTTTTTCACCCTGATAGGAGTGAATAGTCACTCTTTCATAGGAGTGGCTATCCACTCTTTCATAGGAGTGACTATTCACTCTTGCATAAGAAGTGGATTTCTCACTCCTGACAGGAGTGAATAGCCACTCTTTCATAGGAGTGAATAATCACTTTTTATGGAGTGAATTATTTTTTTAATGTTTCTTTTAAGTGGCATTTTAAAAGAATCATATATTTTAGAGCATGCAATGAAAATAGACACAAGCGTGGTAAAGATTGGAATAAAATATTTTATTGGCAATATTTATTTAATTCATAGTTTGTAACAGTAATTGAACTCTTAAGGAAAAATTCAATTAGAGTTACATAATAAATTAAATTAGATTACTGACAGAAATAAACTAAAATATTTTATTCCACGCTTATCACTATTGTGTTGCTTTCATTGCATGCCTTATAAAGATATGATAGTTTTAAAATGCTCATAAGGGCAAGTAATTAACCAAAATCTTAATCAGCTAATATTATTTCTATCTTTTTCAAATACCCATTAAGTTGTATTTAGTATTTTAATAATTCCTTCATTGTAAATTGAAATGTCTGAAATTCAGACACATAAGTATCTGAAATGTATGGTTAAAAAAAGAGACACTTTAAAGTGTCTTAATTTTTTAAGACACTTGTTTCCGTCTGAATTTCCGAAATTTGAAACGTATGGATTGCTGCCATTTTGTGCTGTGATTTGTCGGTAATAGGCAGCCATTTCTGACCACTCTTTTTTTTTCATAAGGATTAAACGCAGCCATGTTTGACCACATCGTATCCTCAATAAATTGGAAAATATTTTATTTTAAAATAGAGCTAAGGCTTTTTCAGAAAAAGAACCTGATTAAAACAGGGGCGAACTGCACCATGGCACTGTCCCTCAGGCCCTGATTTTAGACACCCCCCCTCCCAAATTTGGAATGAAATTTTCGTAAAGCTGATATTTTAACTCTCTTTCGACATTGTATTCATCCATATTTTGAACTTTTAGAGTAGGATAAGATTAAAAACGAAAAGTATATTTATCTAAATACAATAAAATCTCTCAATAGCGGATCCCTCAGGACCACAGAATTTATTCGCTATTCGGAGGTGTCTGCTTTTTAGAGATAAAAGTATACAAATATGCATGTGTTTTGGATTGAAAAAGGTGCTCGCTAAATAGAAGTGTCCGTTATGGAGGATTTACAGTAAACTTCCATAAGAGATGCTTCCAAATAGCGGACAACTCTATTTAGTGAACACTCACTTTTTTCAATTCACAACGCATACAAGTTTGTATGTCGTTACCTCAGAAAAGGGGACATCTCCGAATAGCAGACATATTCTGTAATCCCAAAATGTTCGCTATTGAGAGATTTTGCCGTATTTCGATAAATATATTTTTTTGTTTTTAACCTTATCTTACTCTAAAAGTTCAAAATATTGAAAATAATCAGTACAGTGTCGAAAGAGATTTAAAATATCAGCTTTACGAAAATTGCATACCAAATCTATGGGAGGTACCTAAAATTAGGGGGAAAGTGTCAGAGCCCTGGAACAGTTTGCTCAAACATTAATCAGGTCCTGCTTCTTTAAGCAACCCAACCCTGATTTATAGTTCGCAAAATAGAGATATGTAGAGGACAAACTCCGCAGCCCCGATGTGTCCGCTATTGAGAATTTTAAATGTATATATTCATTTTGCTTTTTTTAGCAGAAAGTACAAGTTTCTTCCTTGAAATATGCTTTGAATTACCTTAATATTTGAATGGAATAGTCCAATAATAATAATAATAATAATAAATTAAAAAAAATTCTCTGAATGTTTCACATTTTCATTCAAATATTAACATCTATAAAAACCAGGCTGGTGTTACAAGCCTACTTATTAAGGAAAAAAAAAGATCTTTGAAAAAATGTTAAAGTATATTAAAATTTGCTAAACAATTTATATTTTATAACTTGTACTTAGCATGCTTAGTCTAGAGCAGTGGTTCCCAACCTTTTTTTAGCCGCGCCCCACCAAAACATCTCTAAAATGATGATGCCCCCCGTCCCCCTACAACATATAATTCTTATAAAATTTTAAAAGAACTTACTCCTGATAGAGTCAAAAGCATTTAACATTGATCCTGAAACGTGCCGAAGGTAATGGATGAATCAAATATTTTTTTATAATCATCTGATACTCCTCGTAGTTCACTGGCACATGGTCGCCACGTATGCGTGATGTATAGAGTGCTCGAATCCTTGATTAGAAAAATCAATAATCTTGAATAAAACATTTTTGCCTTATTTAATCGCAAAATTTCTGCGATTAAATTACGCAACAATTTCTAATCAGAATAAAACGTGATAAAAGATTCTGTAAAGGAAGGTCGTCAAGTAATTGTTAAATATACACTTGAATAGTTTCATGTGTAAAATTGATTTTCATGTGACATATTGCAGAGCGACTCATTCAATAAATAATCGAAAAAGTTGTTTAAAATTCTAAAATACTTATAAATTAGAAAAATTATAAAGAATTTTTAAATATATAAAAGTATCTAAATATCTTTAAAAGTTTTCTCTATAATTATTCTGGTAGATATGTATTTGAAACTTTTGAATGGATACTTTTTAAAAATTGAATAAAAAACTTATTTTTTTTAAATTATTTTTTTGAAATTTGAATGTGTAACTTTTATTTTCAGTCTACAACATTACTGTTAGAAAAACAATTCAGAAGGTATGAGTTCACAGAAATTCCGAATTATCCCCTTGAAAAGTTAAATTGCCCCCCTGTGGGGCGTACGCCCCCCGTTGGGAACCACTGGTCTAGAGCAATAAAAAGAACCAATTAAATTCTAAATTTTATTACGAAAATAAAAACTCCTTGGAAATAATATTTGTCTCTGTCATGGGGTAAGCATGGGCCTTATCTACTCGTCACGGCTACGGATATTTCAAACTGGAGTGCGAAAGGGTGTGTCAACGGGTACCTTTGACAGTATAGATTCCCCTTTTTTCCCCCCGATATTTCCATTTCCTCGCGTAAAGCTGACATCAAGACTTCCACACACACACACACAGCACCACCACCATCATTCTTTATTTATTTATTTATTTATTTTCGTTCCAGATTATTTTGATTCTTTACTTATATTATTATTCAATTTGACTTTTTTTCTTTTAAATTTTTCCAGTTCATATCAGAGTAAGTAAACCGATTTAGATTATTTGTTTGTAATATACTTCAAAATAGCTTCGTGATTTTTAGAGAAAATCAAATTATCGTTGTAAAAATTATATTTTTAATAAAATAACTATTAAAAAAGGGACAATTTTAATACTGATTTTATTTATAAATTCGCAATAATTTGTATATTTTGATTGTCATTTTCAGTGAAAGCCAATTTTATTTTTATTGCATATAAATGGGATATGCGATACAATTAAAATTTGCTTTCAAACCAAATAATATATGTGATACTTATAACTTTTTTGCAAGTAGGCATTTTCAAATGTTTAAAAAAATACCAAATCAGTTTGCAAAATTCAAATTGGTTTTGGCAAAAACAGATTTATGGCTAAATAAGTTTTGCTCCCGAAAATTGTACAGCTGTTTGATCATTTTACAATTTTTATCCAGTACTATCAAATATTGGGTGAATTGCATATTCTTCATAGCAAACCAACAATTAAATTAAAAGTCAGTTGAAAAGAAAAGATAGTTTTAAGGAAAGAAAATGTTATAAGAAATTTAATATATTGATTTAAACATTAAATTCATTAATACATCAAAGCAAAAAAAAAAAAAAAAAAAAAAAAAAAAAAAAAAAAAAAAAAGTGTTTTAATTACAAAACATACATCAACATTTCTTTTTAGTAAAGTATTCGAAAAATTTACGTTTTTGCTTTTTTTTTATAGAATTTTTTAAACTAAGCATTTTTTTATATAATGTTACTAACATTTTTACACTCAGATTAGTAGCTCATATTCATATAAAAAATACATAATTCTGCAACTGTTTTTTTTTCTTTTTTGACAAAAATATAATAAGAAAAATGTTGACAAATTTGCGCGTGAAAACATAAGCAATAAAATCTTTATGCTTATATTGTTTATGTAATCAAGCACTTATCAAATTCTTTAGTATAAGAAAACTTTTATTTATAATGTATAGGTTTAAAGATTTATTAAACAAGTTTATTAATCTTCATAATGAAATAAATTTAAATGGAAATCATAAAAAAGTACAGAAATCTTGAAACACTGAAAAATAGTTATTGGATTTCAATAGTTACAAATATGATAACTACTCATTATATAAAAGTAGTAATTTAAAGTAATATACATAATAAATAAATATTACGCAAGTAATAATATTCAACAAACGTATTTGAAAATAAAAAATTTTAAATAATCGCACTAACCCTTACCTTTAGCCATAAAATATAAATCCAATTGATAGCGCGAAAATAAATCTGCACATTTTCTTGACCTAATATAATTTATTTAAATCTGTAGATGAATATTGAGAATTAAACAAAACATTGAAGAAGATTTTATAATAATATCATTCTCTATAGTATCATCTCATTTTGATAATAATTTAAATGTAATTTATATAATTCCAGAAATGTACTTTAATTCACATTCCATTAACTATGTTTCTCAAGCATGTTGATATTTTTCAAGCAACTATACACCATTTGAAGAAAAAAAACGTCGTAATTCCAAGAAATTTCACTACATTGTAGCTGTGTACACAACACATATGAAACTAACGGAACCAGAATATATTCACAATATTTTCAAGCAACTATACACCATTTGAAGAAAAAAACGTCGTAATTCCAAGAAATTTCACTACATTGTAGCTTGTACACAACAGAAATGGAACTAACGGAACCAGAATATATATTCCCAATATACCACATAACCGAATTTTTCACCATAAAAAACAGAACTGCCAGCATCTTTCAAAGAACATTTAAATTTTAATGGCGCAATGCATGGAAACACGTACTACATCTACTGACAAAGGGAAAAAAAACAAGTCAGCAATTCTCATATCTAACGCACTCACTGACTCATTCTGCTGTTATGGTGAACTTATTAAAACTTTTTATCAGCCGGAAATAGAATATTGTATAAAAGAAATCAGTTACATTTTATTTTCTTTATTTGGTACTTTTCACAACTTCCATTTATCATCTATCTTAATATATTTATTACAGTTTTTATACTTTCATATAGAGGAAAAACATACTTCAAATAAAGATTTTGTCGTAACGCAAATATATGGGATGAAGGACCATTGCCCCTCCCTGTATTTTGAAATTTAATTAATTATATTTTCTTTGTCGGATTATTAAAAAATTATAATTTTTTTTCAAAATGTATATATAATAATTAAACACAAGAAGGAAAAAGAAACTAAGAATTTTTCGTCAGAGAAGCAGTCCTCAATCCCTGGTAGAAGTCAATTATTAATTTTTCTGTTTTCAGTTGACGTTCATGCATTTCGAATTTATTTTAAACATGGAAGAGGGGATCAAGAATGCAAAGACGCCTGACCAAAAAAAAAAAAAAAAAAAAAAAAAATGTTTTACATTTATAAGTAAATAAATAAATGTGAGAGTACGACTCTTTGGAATTCTCTCTTAGAGTATTTAAAATGTTATTCCTGTTGGGATGGAACAAATTTCATTTAAATTTAAAAACAGCTTTAATCATGTGCGGTTTCCAAAAGAATTTTATCGTCTCAGTATAAATTTTGGAAATTCAAATGAAATTATATTTTCTGAAGCGTAAAAAAGTAAAAGTATAAAGAGCAAAAATTGTGAGGAATCGTGTCGCATTTAGGAACAATGACCTTTACATTACAAAAACACAATTTTTAAAGTTAGTAACAGATACATGATTCTTCTTTCATTTCATATTAAAAACTATTCATAGAAATACAAATTAAATATGTAGCACTAAAGAAAGAGAAAGAACTATGTGATTATATTTAGGTTGATCATTAAAAATTTTGAAAAATGTCCCATTTCTTGATGTAGCATATTTTTAATTTTGTTAATCTTTTTTTTTTTTATTTATATATTTATATATTTAGAAATACAAATTAAACATACGCCATAAAAATAAATAAAAAGATAAATAATAATAAATACGGAATGCTTGAATTAGAGAAAGTTACTGTTAGCTTCAATCTCTAAAAAGTATTAAAAAAAATAAATAAAGCTATATTTTTAAAAACTTTTTCGTTTCTCCGTTTTCCACTGTCGCTTTTACAAATTCAGATAAAATAAATGTCTTGAAATATAATTTTTTTTTAAAAATGGTAAAAGGAAAGAAATATGATGTGCTGAAGGAAGAGAAAAGGGTTTGGTTACAGTTAGCCTCAATTTTCGAATTATCGGCTAAGTCACACGTAAAGTTGGGTTTTTTTACCTTGTCTACCTGCATCCCATATCTAAGCTGTTGTAGCCACCTTATTAACTTTACTCCGTCCACCGTATGGCAACAAGGGGGGCACACCTCACACGCACCAGTGGCGGACCACCTGTGGATCACGCTTACACGCGCATCTTGCGTGAAATTTCGCGAAAGCGATGTTCAGACTCAACCCTTTCGACTCGATAACCTTTCTCGAAACTCATTTAAAATTCATATCCCACGAAGAACAAAAGGGGTGTCTAAAGGGGTTTACAAAAAGGAAGGAGGCGAGGAAATGCCGAAGAAGGAAATAAAGGGTCAAAAGGAGGTAGATGGAAATCGGTTTAAAATTGCCAGGTTCCGGCATTTTTTGAAAATATTTGAAATGAATGAGTTTGTTTTTGCTCTTTTAGTTTTACATAATTGTGAGAAAAATGGCGTTTAAATGGGGAACAATAAAATAAACTGTTTCACCTTAGAGCATTGCGTTTTTTTTTTTTTTTCCTATGGGGACACAAGGGTACAAGGTACCTTTATCATTTTTCAACTGTAACAGGGGGATATAAAAAATTTAAAATTTTAGAATTACTACTAAATCTTTACCGGAACTATTGTGGATATCTATATGATTTATTAAGTTATATGTATAGTTTGTCGACAACAAAGATATTTCTATTGAGCGTTGTTCATTATGAGCGTTGTTTGTTTATTAAAGAATGGAACATTTTTTAGATTTGAGCATGCTGCTGAGAGCATTTGCATGATATGTTGTCGTTTTGTCGCAAACAAACACAATAAAGTCTACAACTGCAGTTGGGCTGTAACCGTTCAAAGACACAGAGTTAAAATGATTATTTTCTTTAGTTAAACGAACAATTCGGCTAACATTTTTTTTAATTCTTAAATAAAAAAATTCACTACTTAAAGTATAGTAACTATATTGAATCACAGAATAACAAATTTAAATCTGAACTATTAGACCGGTAGGCAATTGCAGAAAACTGTATGTCATCGAATATTATCTCAATTTTAAAGCATTTGAAAGAAAAATAAACTGTGTATTGCTAAACAGTTTAATCTGCCTAAACTCAACCTAGCGGCAATGTCTGGCAGACTGACCAAAAAATATATATTTTGAAAGTTAATCTTCGTAAAGATAAACATTTAAAAAAAACTAAGCCATTGACAATTACCAAAAGTAAAAAGAAAACAAGTAAGAAAAATCATGTGTCCCGCATAGATTATGAAACTCCAACACTTCCAAAATACTGTAACAAAACTTTACTATTTAATAATATAAAAGAAGATATATAAATAAACAATTTAGAAAACCAAAATTGAACGCCTAATTACAGAAATTAGCGCTCACAGTCGATAAGATTCGTTATTCGAACTATTTTGAGCGGACGTATATACGATCTATATATTTGTTACACAACACAAGGTTTGCTAACATTTAATTTAGCAATACAGCGAAAAACACATTTGAAAAAAAAATCAGTATTTACATTTACCGCACAACTTGAAACGTGTTGCGCAGCACTGTATATAATCTACAAAATTTTATATACACCACATATTAAGCTAAAAATTACACCCAGAGAAAAATTTTGTTGAATCAACAAAAATTTGTTTGGCCCAACAAAACTTTCCGTTTAAATATGGGTCAATGGAAAGTTTGTTTGAATCAACAAGAAAAATATCGTTGATTTTTTTTTTGCAGTTCCAACAAAAAATTTTGTATCATCAATAAAAAAAATATTTTGTTAATTCAAGTAAAAATGATTCAATTTTACTTGAATTAACAAAATTCTTTAGTTGAAAGTTTTCTCAAAATAAATATAGTTATCTGTTACTTTAAGAGTTCTTTTCAGTTTCGGCAACAAAAACTTTTGTTTAAAGAACAATTGTTTTGTGTAATTTTAAGAATTTTCTTTGTTTTAACAACAAAAGGTTTTTGTTACAGAAACAATTATAATATTTACTTTAAAATTATTTTTTGTATTAGAACCAATCGAAACGTAACTATTTTTTAATTCATTTCTAGCAGTGAATTACGCCTGTAATCCTTGAATAATAACAAATGAATTTTTATCCAGCTCTATTTCAAGCGTAAACCGACAGATTGAACAATATCCCAAGCCGGGACTCGACCCCCGGTCCTCAGAACAATGCGCTGAGGCTCTACCACTGAGCTACAAGAAGCGATATCCAAATTCGAAATTTCTCTCTATGGAAATGTCATCATGAGCACAGGGCCCTCTTAAGACACAAAAGTAGGGGAAGCCCGACGTTACTCTGGGGTCGTCTACCAATTGCTTTGTTATTTACTAAATCCATTTTTGGTATGCTGCAAAAATTTGAAATTTTACCATCAAAATTTCGAGTAAACAACAATTTAGAAAGAGCGAGCTTCTTAGATAAAAATATCGTAAGGAAAAAGTGCATTTTTTACCCTGATTGATTTTTTTTTTATTTTTTTTTTTTTGTAAAAAGTTATTCGAAAAAATAAATTTGGGGGTACCTTTGTATTTCTTTGGGTAAGCACAGGCTTTCCGGGCCTATTCGGTAAACAGGCCCTGCATGAGCATGCAAATTTCTGCTGCAAACATGAGACGAAAATACAAAGCCCAGCATATGGCAACATATAGTTAATTTTTAATTCATTTTCAGCCGTGAATTACGCCTGTAATAAGCAGGATAAAAATTCACTGGTTATTATTCAAGGATTACAGGCGTAATTCACTGCAGAAAATGAATGAAAAATTAACTGTGGTGCCGTATGCTGGGGCCTCAGAGCGCTATTCTGAGGACCCGGGTACGAGTCTCGGCTTGGGACATTTTTCACTCTGAAAAAAAAGCAGGATAAAAATTCCCTGGTTATTATTTAAGATTTACAGGCGTAAATCACTGCTGAAAATGAATTAAAAATTAATCCGTACATTAGTTCTTGAGATTTATTTATAGTGAAAATCATGAAAAAAGCAGCATAGCAGTGCCACCTGTTGGGCTATTTACACCAAAACGTAATCAGCTTCTATCAAGGTCTAACTCAATCTGTAGTTTGATGTAAATCAGTGCATTAGTTCTTGAGAAATCGCGAATCTATTGCAGAAATCGCGAAAATTGCAGCATAGCAGCGCCACTTGTTGTGCTACTTACGCCAAAAACTAATCAGCACCAATTTATATCAGGAAGTAACTGAATATAAAGTTTTATTAAATTCCGTGCATTAGTTCTTGAAATATTTTCTTGTAATATGTTTCTTGAAATATGTTCTTGACAAAATTTTGTCACATACAGACAGACAGAGTCATAGACAGTCATTTTCTAAAAACAGTCAAATTGCTTTCAGGACCTTCTAAAATCCGTCGAAATCCAGAAGTTGACAAATTTCATGACTCCAATACTTTCTTCTTGTAAAGATAGAAGAAAATAATAAATGGGATAGGGGGATTTTTAAAACTACGTTGGTCCGTGCCAATTAAAAAAGTTTTAATTATCCAAAAATTATGTTAATCATTTAATTATATAGCTATATAAGTCAAATAAACCAAGTTACATGAGAGAGTTATGGCTACTACTCAACAATTTAAATTTTGTATAAATTACAAATTTAAATTACAAAGTTATGGTAAAATTAAAAAAACAGATTTTGTTAACTCAAGTAAAATTGATGAAATTTTGTTAAAATTTTGTAAGAGTGTTAACAATATTTTTTTGTCAATGCAACAAAACCAACTTTTTACTTCAACTAAAAATTTTGCTTGAAACAACCGAAATGTACTAACAAAACATGTTTTGTTGTTTTAATCAATTCCTTTTTCTGGGTGTAATTCAGCTTGGAAACGCATAACACAACTAAAAACTCACTTCTAATAATTACCATCCATAGACGGCAATATATTCAGTTTTTCCACAGCCCTGTATATGAATTTATTTATATACAAACACATCTTAATATATACTAACTAAATACAGTTAAGCTGGAAAATGCATAACACAATTAAAAAAGACCTCTAAGCAATTCACACCCATTTTACAGTAACATTTACGAATTTCTTTGCGCATTTCTGTATATAAGCTAATATAATTTATACACGCTACGTAATTTACTAAGATTGGGTTAAGCTTTAAAATGAAAATAAGGGGTCAAAAGGAGGTAGATGGAATCGGTTTAAAATTATCGGGTGCCGGTATTTTTTTGAAAATATTTGACATTAAATGCTATGCACTTCATATTCTTACAGTAAGCATCTTGTAGTACCCCTCAGTAATGTATAGCAACTTCATTAAGCTTGAAATAGTACAACATTTAAACAGTAAACTGCAAATGATATTTCCTCGTAGGCAATAATGTAACGCAATTCTTTTATGTATCCCTGTAAATTAATGATAAGTGTCATACATCCATATTCTATAGAAAGAATGTTGTATTACACCTCGATAATATATAACAATTTCAGTATGTTTGAAATAGTATAACTTTATTAAAATGCACTGCAAACGATTTTTCCCCATAAAGCATAACGTAATGGAATTATTTTGTGTATCCCTGTAAACGAATTCCAAGTATTTCATTCCATTTACAATACCAAACATGTCACAGTAAATCTCAATAAAGTATATTAATTACATCCCGAGTATATTTAAGTTGAGTTAGAGCACGGGCAGACATAATAAACTATAAATTACATAAATTTAAAATTCATACCAGAGCGGAAAACGCACTTCCAGCAATTATCGATCACTAGGGTATTCAACCCGGGATAGAAACTAATATGTGAAAATCTTTTTTTTTTTTTTTTTTTTTTTTTCAATTGAAAACTCTAATAGATTTTTTACATTGAATAATAAACACTAAAAGTTTGTAATAAACATTTAAATTTCTTAGATTACCTCCTAACAACATCAAAGAACACTTTTATATGAAATATGTCAATTAAATATTCAAATAAAATTTTGAAATTTATTAAAAGCAGTACTTTTGTAGTGGTCTCGTGCCAGAAGTTAATAGCCGAAGACATCGCTACAAATTTCGTTATCTACAAAAGTTTTTTTTTAATTACTATTATTCTGATAATTTCAACGGTTTTAAGCGCTTAATTCAATTACATGTCTTTTAAATTTGTGTTTTATTTATACTATTTTATTTACTGTTTAATGAAGTTTTAATTCCGTTATTGAATATTAGCTGGAAACAAATGCTGAACTTTTTATATTGTTTAAAATGCGGAAAGATTAATATTTTGTAATCGTTTGCAAGCGATAGAGATAGATTTTTTTTTAAACTTATGCTTGAAATTTAATTTAAATACTATAATAAGTGAGTAATACAGTTTTTAAACAAATTTTCTTTGAAAGTAGATATTTTCCCTATACAAGGATGTAAAAATTAAAAATGTGCGATGCTTAGAAATTAAAAAAATTGCAGTAGCAACAATCGCAAAAACGAAATTTCATCTTTTAGTGTTGCCATTCGCAAAATGACGTCAGCGTTACGCACGGACACGTTTGTCCTTTATAATATAGATAGTCAGTCCTATAACCGAATTCTTTTGTGCGTCTCTGTAAATAAACGATATATGTTACGTACTCCATAATCAATAAAAAACATGTTGCAGAGTACCTCAGTACTTTTTTTAAATTTAACTATGTTTGAAGTGTCATATCATCATTAAAATGCACAGCAACCAATTTTTTCTCATAGATCATAATGTAATAGAACTATTTTGTTCGTCCCTGTGAACGAACTAAAAATGCTACTATTTCTAGACTTCTGAGAAAGCATGTTGTAGTCCACCTCAGTGATAGATACGAATATCATGTTTCAAATATCGTAACATCAATAAAATGCACCGTAAACATTTTTTCCCATGTATCATAATGTAGCAGAATTTTTTTGTGTCCCTGTAAACGAACTAGAAATGCTACACAATTCATTTTAAATACCGAAAGTTCAATACTAAATTTGAATAATACACTGCAAAAAATTATTGTAGATTTTACAGTATAATACTGGCATCCCAGCTGCCAGTATTATACCGTAAATATAACAGTAATAAGCAGTAAAATAAGCAGTAATACGCTGCTGCGCATGCGCTTGAGAGAGGAGTTGCATTCAAAAATGTATAGATTCTGAGATAACTTCAGTGACAATTAGGTTAACAGCTGAATATCTCAATCCATTAAAGTAAATAAACAAAATATTCATTCATCGTGAGTCATAGATATATTAACCATGGAGGTAATCATTCGCAAAGCAAGATCTCCATGGTAAATTTACCGCTCTGTCTGGTGTCGAAAAAAAAATCGCAACTGTAAACATGGCATACATAATAAGAAAAAGAATCCTCATTTAGTTCATAGCAGACGATGTAATTAATTTCACTGAAATAATAACGATGATTTTTTACATTGTAAAACTAGTTATTATAGCACAAAACGAACGCACCTCATTTATCACGTTTAACGTACAATTTCCAACTTGTTTTTTTATATAATACCGAATAAAAAAATATGGACCGGATGAGAATATTTCGAGAATATTTCCGGTATGAGAATATTTCATGCACAAATATATAATCATTGAAATATATTTATTTTTAAGCAATCATCGGATTACATGCATACAAAGCTGTAAAATTTTTATATAGTTAGACTATTAAATAAACGTGAAAAATCAGTTTTAGAAAATATATTTTTTTCTTTTTTAGGTTTTGGGTCCAAATTCAGATTTAGACAAAAAACACCCTCATATATGAAAGGATGTACATTTATCTGCAGCTAAGAAAAAGAGATGAGAACCATCTCCTAAGATGTTATTCTTGAGATCATAATCCCTAATCTTCCTATATTATTAATTTAAACTGTATAAAACGTTTCCGTTTAAACGGCATTTATGACAAAAGATTCTAATCTCTCAAACACAGAAAAAACACCCTCATGTTATGCATGCAAAGAGCTAGGCTGCTCAGAAATCTTGTGTGCATAAAGAGGGAAGAGAGTAGAAAAATACCCGACTCTCGAACAAAAGGAGCACGCGCTTCTTCTGGTATAAGGTGTCCATCACCCCCGAAGATAATGTTAGAGGGAGGAAGAAGACGGGGATTCGAAAAAAGTGGCTGTATTTTTTGGATCGGAAAAGAGTACGAAGAGAAAGATTGGGCTTGAGGAGGGGTCAACGTTTCCTAACATCTGCCCTAAATTTTTGTTTGTTTGCTTTATCCTTTCTCATATTCGGCGTTGTTCTACCCGAATAAGATTTTTTTTTTCTTCTTGCTTAATAATACGATGAGAGTATTGGGTTAACTTGGTGCGGGTTGATTGTGCGATGGGATGACGTACATGTTCATTATTATTATTTCTCAGGGTATTAATACTGAGCATCAATGAAGAATTAAGGGTTGTACTCAATTTTTTTTCCCCACAAGAAGGGAATTAAGGAAAAAGAATCAAGTATCTAAAAGGGATACTCTAGATTCAGCATGAGAAATCCTGTGATGCTCTATCTATAGTTAAACAGGTAAATTAATATTATAAAATCTTGCTTTAGTTCTCAAGATGTTGATAAGAAGTTTCCGATATTTTTCTTTTTTTCATGGACGTTTCATCAAATTGTTCGCGGGTTTTATTTATTTATTTTATTTATTTTATTTATTTTTAACTGACATAAGATTTTTGGGTGTATTTGTCAGGTTAATAATACTAAACATCAGCAAAGAATGGAGGATCAAGACGAAACACTATAGATTTAGCCAGAGAAACTGTCTTTATACATAGTGACACTCTGTCTTTATAAATAGTGACAGTCTGTCTTTATAAATAGACATAGTGAAATCTTATTTCAAACTTGATAGTTCTCTAGACTCTAGAATATTTTCTTTTACAGATACAATCATATTTTAAGTCATTTTTTTTTTTTTTTTTTTTTTTTTTTTTTTTTTTTTAAGGATTTTCACGATTTAGAAGTTATTATTCAATTGTATGATCAACTGTGTCTCATTTAATCCTTCACAAAACTGCTCTAACTCACAATAGTTTTCCAAAAAATTTTGTTTCTTTACATTATTCTTTCTCATATTCGGCGTTGTTTTACTCGAATAAGATTTTTTTTCCCCTTCTAACTTAAAAATACGATGAGAGTATTAGGTTAATTTGCTGCAGGTTGATTGTGTGGTGAGATGAGGTACATGTTCATTATTATGATTTTCCAGGGTAATAATAATGTAGAGTGCCAAAAATTTGCACGACCTAACAACCGCCAAAATCCGAAACCCGCACAGCTTCTTAGATGTTAATAGTAAATTCCAATTATCTGTTAATCCAGTCCTCAAAATAAATAAATAAATAAAATAAAATAAATAAAAATTTCACCGCTCAACAGCGCGAAACTTTTTGATAAATTTCTGACGCATTTTTAAACGTAAAAGTACATATGATACTTGCACAGATGATTATTGATGGGATTTGTAGTAGATTTTTTTTTTCCATTTTCGAAAAATGAATTACATCTTGAGTAATAAGTTATTGTTGTCTCCGGACGCCTGTTTATTTTATTTTTATTTATTTATTTTATTCCCGAGTTGTCTCGTCCGTAAATTCGGTTCAAAACATCAACTTTGATATAGCATTTTCTTTGATAGATCTTTTGCTTTTTCTAAAAATAAAATACTAATAAAATTGGAAAACTGTTCGATTACGAAGTTTCTGAATAAGAGCACTGACAATTTCATGCATTTTCAAACAAAAATAATTAAAAAATGTCTCAGAAAGTAGCCAGTTTGGATTCGAGAACAGCTTTTACATTACCTCGAAATTAAATTTCACTGTCTATTTTAATAAATGAACTATTTTCAAACTTATTTTTTGAAGTAGTTTAAGTTATTTTAAGAACCATGAACTTGTGATCTCAATAATACATATTAAAATATACAAATAGGTGGCTGTTGCATTTATCTGCAAAAAGCAACATTGAAAAATGATTAAACATTTTACTTTTTTGGAAATAAGAGAAATAGTGGCAGATTTAATAGATTTTATGCAGTCCTAAAAATGCTAAAGAAAATGTTTTCTTTGGAAAAATAAATGAATGAATAAATAAATGAATATATGAATGAGAAGTATGACATTGTAAACTTTTAATTTTAATAAGTTTTATGTACACTTTTTTTTTCTGTTTACTATTCTTTATATGTAAATATAGCAGTGAAAGGCGACTATAGTGTAACTATATTTGTTTTGTCAGTATTCATTTTATTCTTTTAGTCAAACCTTTCCTTTATGATCCGAAATCTGCCAAATCCTGAAATTGCACAATTTTTTCTCCCAAGCTGTGAGAACTTTTGATCCTTTATAATACTGGCTTTTAATGAAGAGTGAAGAATTATGAATCGAGAGGGATATAGTCTTGGTTTATCGTGAGAAACACAGAAACATTCTGTCTATTTACATAGACTTAATATTGTAAATTTTTATTTGAGAGTTGACAGTTTTCTAGGTTTTGGTAAAAATCTTCCGATTTTTCACTGTTACTGACATAATTTTTTGATGAATTTCATTTTTTCTTTTCGGTTATTTCTAAAATAACTCATGATTTTTTGCAGAAAAACCTTTTTGCAAATCCTTTCTTCCATTCCTTAGAGCAGCGGTTTCCAACGTACCCGTACCTCTGGGGGTACGTGGTGGAACAGTTGGTGTGTGCGTCAAAATTACTTTGGTAATGGCGGAAAACGCAAAAAAATTATAATGAAAAGAGATAAACAAAACTCTAAATAGTTCGTTTATAAAGAGAGATTTGTATATAAAAGTAAAATAGGCTATTTGCTTAAAATGAAGGAAAATACCTATAATTGGTTGATCATTTGTTGCCATTGTCTCTGCTCACTCCTAATAACATCTTGCGACTTCGTATGTATCCCTCATTTTCTTTGTTGTCCTTTTCTTTCTAATAATTCGAGAAATATCTCGAAAAAACATGAATCGTATCGGGGATTCGGAGATTTCCTGTAAAACCTATTTAAAAGCATGTCATCATTTTAGTGTTCGACTGGTTACCATTAGCATAACCTCATTAACGTGTATTAATGGGTATCCTTTCTTTGACAGTGCTTAATTTAAAATCTTTAGCTAATATTTAGTGTTTTCAGTGACTTTATGTTGATATTGTGTTTTGGCTCAAAATGGATAAGTGCACTGTAAAAAATGAAGTACTCAAAAATGAGTACGTCCATGTACTCATTTCGAAATGAGTATTTTTGGATCAAAAATGAACATGTGCATTCTCAAAAATGAGTAAGTCCATGTACTCATATCGAAATGAGTATTTTTGGATCAAAAATGAACATGTGCATTCTTAAAAATGAGTAAGTTCATGTACTCATATCGAAATGAGTATTTTTGGATCAAAAATGAACATATGTATTCTCAAAAATGAGTAAGTTCATGTACTCACTTCGAAATGAGTATTTTTGGATCAAAAATGAACATATGATCAAACCCAACATACTTGTATATTTCAGAATGTGTAATGACGAAATTTCGGAGCCTAAAAAGCTATTATTTGAAGGAAAAACGAAGAATAAGAGAAATGAAAAGTGGATCTGGTTATTCTGGATTTTCATCAAAGTGGATCCACTACAACACATTTACTCTTTTTTTTTTCCTCACATTTTACACATCTACTTTTTTTTTTTCTTGATAGTGCTTCAAAGTTATTTTTTTTCCCACTAATGTTTTTTAAAATTTATTTTAACTTTTTTAACGTGAGGCAATATTGTGTTATTTAAAAGTTTCATAACATAATATCTTTGCAAATTATAGCTATGCAAATTGGTATTAAACTAAGCTGATTTGGCATACAAATTTATGAATTACGCTAAAATTTATTATTTTATAAATTATAATTTTACAAAGTTTATAATTTTTTCCTTAAATTTATAAAATTGGATAATATTTTTTCTTTACTTTTATAAAAATAAAGTTTTTAACTTTACAACGTTTTTAATTTATTTCTTTAGCTTATATTTTTATAAATTAAACTAATTTAATTTAAATAAAATCAATAAGTCCAGATTTAAACCTACCTATCCCAAGGTCGTTAATTTTAAATTTGTCTCTAAAAATCATTTTTTTAAAACTATTTAGTTTAACCGAACCGTACGCAAAAGCTCTCAGCATAGCTGAAATATAATAATTTAATTTATTATAAAAAAAAAATTTTTACATAATTTTTTTTAAATAAGACATTAAAAAAAATATTTTAATAGCATGTAATAAACACGTCTGATTAAGATAATTGTTGTTTTTATTAGAATTGATAAATAGATAATCAGGCAAATAATTTTTAAAAAGTATATGTTCGAATAAAGAAATTGTTGGTACTGTTGCAAAAAGAAGCAATCAGTATTCTTAATGCAATGTTTTACGCATATAATACATAATAAATTGAAATTTATCTGTTATAAGGCACCAAATCATACAGCAAAATATTGAAAATTATGAAAAGAAAATATAAAAAACATTGGAACTGAAAAAATCCATCAACAGATGAAACCTCAAGTTTTTGCAAATTTTGCAAAGTAACTAACAACATTTGAAAAGGAGGCGTGACCACTGATGGCGCGTTGGTCTGAGTCGTCAGGTTAGTACACAGGACATCACGGGTTCGATTCCTCTCATGGGCAAGGGTTGGTTAATTACTATAAACTCACGCAGGAATGAAAAAATGAGCAGAAATGTATGTATCCCTTATAAGGTTGTCCTCGCGAAGTAACTTTTTTTTTTTTTTTTTAATCCTATAAATTTTATTTTAACGACATAAAATATTTTAAATTTGAATACATCCATGGGATCAAAAATGAGTACATAGCAGTTCTTATTTGAATACATCCATGTGATCAAAAATGAGTACATGTGTTTCTCAATTTTGAGTACATTTGGATCGCAGCTACTTTGAGTATGTGACGTATTCAAAATTGAGTACTTTTCACTCAATTTTGAGTACCCATTTTTTACAGTGTGGTTAAAGATTGGAATTCTTAAGAGAACTGCATCTAACATTGAAAACTAGCATAAGAACATTACTGATAAACGTAAACAAAATATTTGGAGCTGATTTATGTGAGAAGGGGTAAGCGTAAATGGAAAGTATAAGCACGGTGTACGTGAGAGAAAAAAGGTTGGAAACCGCTGCCTTAGAGGATTGGGTTAATTTTGGGTTAATTTTTGGGTTAATTTACTGAACATCTATGAAGAATTAAGAATCAGTGTGAGATCATGTCTATTTACATATCCTTAGTATTGTAAATTTTTATTTCAGACGTAATACTAAAATGCTTCTCAAGATGTTTAGAAAAGACTCCCAATTTCTTACTTATTCCCACCGACATCACTTTTAGAAAATTTCTTTTGATTTTTTTCCCTTTTTTTATTAACATAGAAATGATTCGTGATTTTCCCGATTTAGACTTTATCATTTAATCATTTAATTCTTTAGTCAATTTTATCCTTTCTCATACTCGGCCTTGTTCTACCCGAGAAAGATTTTTCCCTCTTCTTACGGTGAGAGTATTGAGTTTTACTTGCTGCGGGCTGATTGTGTAATGGGATAAAGTACATTTTGTACATACAGTAATTTTTTTTTTTTTTTTTTTTTTTTTTTAACCTAAGATAACTCGTGATTTTCACAGTTTTGAATTCATTATTCAATCAACTTTGTATAACTCAATCCTTCACAAAAACTTAACTCACGACATCTGCCCAAAATTTTGGTGTGCTTTATCCTTTCTCATATCCTTTGTTGTTCTACCCGAATAAGATTTTTTTCCGTTTCTTAGTTAATAATACAATATATATATATACATTTTAATCTCCGAATTGTCGCGGAGAAAAACAAAATTAGTGTGAGATTCTGTCTATTTACATATCCTTAGTGTTGTAACTTTTTATTTCAGACGTGATACTAAACTGCTTCCCAAAATGTTTAAGATACATGGTTTTTAGAAAATTTCTTTTGATTTCTTTTTTCTTTTGTGCATTAACAAAGAAATGATTCGTGATTTTTCCGATTTAGACTCTATCATTTAATCATTTAATCCTTCAGTCACTTTTATTCTTTCTCATATTCTGCCTTGTTCTACCCGAGTAAGATTTTTTCCTCCTCTTACGGTGAGAGGTGAGAGTATTGAGTTTACTTGGTGCGGGGGTTTTCGGTTTTCGGTGATTTTATGTGCAATTTGATAAAGTACATTTTATGCATACAGAATTGCGTGAATTTCTCTCTTTTCTTTTCTGCTAAGATAACCAGTGCTTTCACAGTTTTGAATTTATTATTCAATCAACTTTATATCATTCAGTCCTTCACAAAACTGTCTTAACTCATGACATCTGCCCTAAATTTTGGTATGGAGTACAGAAGGTCGTTCTCATTTTATGGAAACAATTTTCACAGTTAATTTCTGAACATATATGCCATAATCTTTGCGAGAATTTTACTCTACTGTATAGCCCTGACTCTTGATTATAACTCTGGATAGAAATTTTCATCATAGTTGATTTTTCTCTTAGTACAATCATATCAATTTTCTCCCACACCTCTTAGAAAAATTTCCAAAGTGTTCCAATGTGCTGTGGATATAGCGCTGTCTAACGCACGCTTTAACAAACACATAGGTGTTGATAAATAAATATTTATCGTAACACTGGATAAAACATGGCTTTAATTAAGTGAGTTTATAAAAAGAAGAGTAATTTTTATTAATTAATAGAAAAAAAGAAAGAAATGGGTTTGTGAATGTAAAGAAAAAATTCCAAAAGAATTCATGATTGCTGCTGGATTTTGCTATGGAATTAAATCAAATGTAAAAAATTCAGTAAAGCTAAGGTTATTTAACTTTATTATCAGTAAAATATTTTAAAACCCATTTTTGAAAAAAAAATTCCAGCTTTATATGAAAAAACATTAATTGAGCTTCATATGAACAAAGTCTTCCAGCCGTTCTTCCATAACTCAACTGACGCATATTTAGCAAAGAAATAATACCAAACGGAAATAAATTATGTATTAATTGCTGAAATGCATGTAAAATCACCTGACGCTTCCCTCCCCCCCCCCCACCCCCTACCTCATCAATGGCCCTTTTTCTGCATTTGGATTGTTTAAATGAATTAACGTACATTGAAAAGACTTTTGGAATTTTTTTTCAAGAGGTATCGGGAAAAACTGACATGACTGTAACAAGAAAATTCTATTATCATAGAAATTTCGAGCCAGAGCTATAGCCTTAAATCAGGGCTACCCAACAAAGTTAAATTGTTGCAAGGAATATGCCATTTATGCGTAGAAATTAACTTTGAAAATCATTTCCATAAAGTGCGAACGACCTTCTGTATATATTCAATTTATTGTATGAGAAATAAAATGTGTATCAGAAATGTGATCATAGATTATTCTTTATTTACTGTACAGTTAAGAACCTTTTTTACCTCTTTCGGAACATGAAATATATTAACTAACATTTCGTTTTGATACACACAAAAACGCGTGCAAAAACATACAAAGTGTTCGGAATATTTCTACAAAATAAACAAATAAACATATACAAAACAGAAACAAAATGAAAAGTTCAAATTAGTTACAATATAGGTCTAAATTAAAGTACAGAAAATCACCAAAGTCACTAAACTTCTATAGGAACAGCATCTGCTGCATTTTGAAACAATAGCTGGTTTTTTCTACAGTTTAACACAGTCTTATATATTATGAAGGAGATCGGTTTGCCTTTTAACATATTGGAACCAACTGGACAAGGGCATTGTAGTAGGCTTTATAATATGGTGTGTTGACGTAGAGTGCAGTTCAGCAAATAATGTAATGATGTTCCACGATGTCCACATATGCAATAATGAAGAAGGAGATTTGTCAAAAAGATGTAGGTACGAAGGAAAGGGGCCATAATTTGTCGCGAATATGTAGATGTTTCTGTGATGTAGTATTAAATTCTCAGAGACCAACGGTAAGAGTTGGTATGTGTACAGTCCAGTTTTACCACTGTCCCATTCTTCCTGCCATTTTTGTTGATATTGCACATGTAGATATCTTTTAATATGAGAGTATGGATTTGGGAAGAACCTTTCCTGCTTTAACTTAGTAGTCTCCTTAGCCAAAAAGGTCAGCCATTTCATTACCCTTACTTCCAGCGTGGCTTTTAACCCATTGAAATTATATGCTTTTCTTGATTTTCTGTAGATGGAAAATTATTCTCGATATTATTAGACTTTTTTAGTTGATATCCTCAAGTGCTGTGAGACTTGAAAGGCTATCTGTGTATATTGTGAAGCTAGTGAAATTGGTCGCTTCCACCCATAGGATGGCGTCTTCTATAGCTTGATAGACAGAATTTTCACTTCTTTATTTTATCTGATGAATATGGATTGATTCGTTATCTTTGAATGCACAGAAGGCGTAGGCTGCACTGCGATCAATTCTTGAACCGTCATTGACGATCTGAATTTCTTTTGGGACTTGAGAAGTATTATGATGGAATAAATAGTTCTTAGGAATTACTTGTGTAGTTAAGATTTTCGGTTGACACATTGATGGAAGATAGTTATCAGTTGGAATGTTCAGTCTTATAACTCTTCCCCAAAGTTACTACCTTTTCGATTTGCAGTGCCAGCGGAATGATGCCAGTTAACACACATAGCGCCGCTGTCGCTGTTTTCCGATAGGTTCGCAATATCAATAGAAGGCATTGAACTTGAACAGACGAGATTGCATGTCAGCATAGAACCATGTTGATGCGGCATAGGTTAATTTTTTCTATAAGATGTTCTTATACCAGATTTTTAGGATAGTCTTATTTATACCACCGTTTACAGCTGCAAATTTCAAGAGATTTTGAGTTGTTATATTTAGTTCTGACCTTTTTTTCTTTATATGTGGTAAGAAGGAAAGGGTGTTATCTAGCATTATACCCAGATACGGTATAGCATTTTCTTTCTTAATCTTGTGACCATCTAACTTGAAAATTGGAGCACGTTTTAGGTATCTCGACTTACGGAGATTAAGTACTTTACATTTATTGTAGGAGATTTTCATATCATGTAATGTAGACCATTCACCCACAAGATCTAAAGCCAATTTACCAGTTTCCTCTAATGCTCTTCTTGAGCTGCCTTTGAGAATAATTATAATGTCATCTGCGTATGCAACAACTGTTAGGCTTTTTAAGCGCAATAGGTGTAATAAGCCCTTCAGAAAAATGCGCCAGAGGAATGGGCCCATGCATGATCTTTGTGGTCAGCCACACCGAAACCAATTAACCTTATCACACCTCCAGTTTCTCAGTGCGCCACTTACTGAAAGAAATGAACTGACCATGCTGTAGTGTCGGGGTGGCCTAACGATTGGCTAGAGCTCTACAAGCCCTGCTCAGCGGGGATGCCCATTATCCAAAGACCCTAACCAAGAGGCAGGGCCCGGCCAAACCCCCGAAGAAAGTTTAAATATTTCTACAAATATAAACAAATAAACAAATACAAAACAGAAACAAAATGAAAAGATCAAATTTCCATATCCAGATTCAGAAACTTTAACTCCTCTAGCGTTGCGGCCCACGGTAGACAGTCAAAGGCATTTTTGAAATCGAGAAATATCAGAGAGATATAACTGTTGTTTTGGACATTGAGATCTATTTGTGTCAACACTTCTTGTACACTGCAAAAAATGCAGTTACTGCAAAAGCAGTAATACGCTGCACGGCAGCGTATTACTGCTTATTTTACTGTTTAATACTGTTAATTTTACGGTATAATACTGGCAGCTGGGGTGCCAGTTTTATACTGTAAAATCAACAGTTATTTTTTGCAGTGTAATATGATCGATATTGTCTATTCCAGGGACTTTGTTAATATTGAATGAAAATATGGCTGATTGTAATTCTTTGATAGTGAACTGAGGTACTGGGTGGATGGATTCAGGCAGTTGTGATGGTATTGCGTTTGACTGTCCAAAAATTGACATTGTGAGTTCATAAAACGTCAGTCTTGAATGAGTCTCTGTGGCTGAATTACCTAGGGCTTAGACCTCTTGACGGTAGTAATCGTTAAATGCAACACTTTTTTTTACTTTTCCATAAGGATCTTTTGTATCGACACAAAACGAGAGCCATGCATTTTTATTTGCTTCTAAAATTTGTTTTTTATATATTGCCCTTTGTTGCTTATAGCTATTTATATCATTCCGTGAGGCAATACTAAGTTTTGATTTTCTATATAACGCTTTCACATAGTTGCGTTGTCTTCTCAAACCTTGATTCCACCATAGACCGGGAGACGGCAGCACAGACAATCACCTCATAGAGTTCACGGCTGAAATTCTAGAATTAGTTAAAACTCGATTCGCATATTAAAACGCAATCGGTCTGCCAAGTCATATCTTGGTGTAAAACACGTTAAAACCCGATTTTAGTGGTTGACTCGTAGGTTTACAATTGTATTTTCCTCCACTCAGTTCTCCATGTTATCATACTTTTGGGTGCAGGAAAACATAATGGTAAACCTACGAGTCAACCACTAAAATCGGGTTTTCACGTGTTTTCCACCAAGATATGACTTGGCAGACCGATTGCGTTTTAATATGCGAATCGAGTTTTAACTAATTCTAGAATTTCAGCCGTGAACTCGATGAGGTGATTGTCTGTGCTGCCGCCTCTCGGTCTACCATATTTAGTTTAGGCTGAAAGGTAGATTTCTTCTGTTTGAAGGAAGCATTACATGAATCTATTAAGACCTGAATAAATTTATTGTACTAAGGCTCAAAATCTTCTATACTTTGTATATCTTTAAAGCTGATCTCATGATCTTCTAAGTTGTTTGTGGAGAATATTGCTAATTTTTTTAAATGATGCATGTTTTGTTCTGTATCTTCTAAGAGGTACAGCTGGTATGAATAGATCTAGTGTAAGTGAAATGAGACGGTGATCACCATAATGCATGTCGTCTTCAACTTCCCAGGTTCGTACTTTGGGGAACAGTGGGAAGGATGCTAATGAGACATCAGGCCAACCTTGTGCATACTGGATATCAAATGACGGCTTGCAATGAGGGTCATTCAGTACTAAAAGATGTATGGATCACGAAAAAAACCGTCAGCTTCCACGTTAGCAGTGGTTGCGATCCCAGTGGCCGTAACATACCCCAGTCAAAGGAAAATGAATAGTCAACCTTGTACTGTGGAATCCAGATCTATTGGGTAAACGGATGCATAGCTGCAGCGTCAGAAGTGCGATAAGTATATAAGCAGAAATAATGAAATGCTGTAATAAAAAACGTAGGCATGGCCGGACAATAGAAGATTTGATTACCATATTATTGAAGATACATTCTTTTATTGCAGAGTTGACTCGGAGACAGGTTTTGTTACACAGGCAAATGTTCACTGGAGAGGAGGCTTACAATTTAAAGTTAACCCAGAGACAGTAGAAGTAAGAGTGATACGAATTGTTTCAAACATAATTTGCACTTTTTATTTTGGCGTGCGGTTTTTGTTCTCTGCCGCCAACATATACAATGAATTTGGCGATAATCATGCAAAGGAACAAAGTATTTTGGAGAGTTAAGGGAGTAATTTTGAAAATGACAGACCGGCAGAAGATTCGTCGGAAGAGAGGGTTGTACAAATTTTTGTAATTACATGAAGTGCCGATCGAGCGAGGATTATTAACATAGAATGCATGAACGTTAGAATTTAGACAAAACTAAGTGCTAAATTTAGATGTTGGTTGCATATGAGAACTGAAAATTCGTTAGGAAAATGACGGCGTAGGAGGAAGTACAAAGAAAGCAGTTACTTTATCTTTCTTTTTTTTTTATTTATTCGCAAATGCCGGCTGGTGTGAAAAGGAGGAGAAAATGCAGTATGGGTGTGAATACATATTTCTTTTAATTCTGCAGGCTGAGAAATGAAACTGACATGACAAGAAAGATGCGTAATATAAATTGAGTGAAACCGCACTGAATAAAAACGGATATTAAAATTTAATTAGCAAAAATAGAGAACGGTAGAATAAAGTTATTTTACTGTTAATAAAAAAATAGGAAAAGTTAAAGAAATTAAATAATTTTGAAATAACAAAGGGGGAAGGATTAATTTTAAAGAAAAAGAGGATATGTAATGAGGAACGCCATTACATATTTCACCCCGCGAACAAGAATGAAATTCAATCCATACCTAATGGCGCGAGAAAAATACTGTGTCTCTTTGCAAGAAAATATAAACATACAATAATACACCAATAAAAATGTGAAAAAAATGATGCAAAACAAACCTGTAATGAATCAACATGCAATACTGGCATCATAAGCATCGTAATTATTTTGACCATCAAAATTTTAACCTCTGTATAATAATCTTTTTTTTTTATAGTTGCAACTTTTTATTTAACGAGGTTTTCTTTTTAACATGGATATCCTTGGTTATTTTAATACTTTTTCATTTTGATCATTCTTTCTTTAATCATCCGGTACCGGGAAATTTATAACAGTCCTTTTTTTTATTTTCTTTAAGGACTTCAATATGGTCATAAAATAGAGAAGATTAAAGCAGACAAATTATCATTATTCTTCTCAAAAATTGATTCATTTGAATCTAAACTGATGCCAAAAATTTACGTTTACAAAACAAACAAACACATACAATAATAAAACACATTATAAATGTATAAAAATGTAGAGGAAAACGTTATATATATTTAAGTATGAAATGTAATAATGAATAAGCATAATTAAATGAGCAAAAAAAATTATAAAAGAAAAATAATTCGTGCCTGGCACGGGACAGAAAAAGAATGCGTGTGGCAAACTAATAAAAAAAATCCGCCCCAAATCTTGTCATGTAACAAGTATAATGGCTCAAGCTTAAATGCTTTACGTCCTATGGAAAATATTGACGTGATGAAAGTCCATATTATGGTTGTTCTTGACTACGATATTAATTTTCTGCTCCACCTTGAAGACCAGAAGTGATCTCCAACAAGGAGTACTAGTCACAGTCAAAGGAAAATGAATAGTCAACCTGATTATGGAAGATCGCCTTAAGTCATCGTAATTTCCTTCAATCTGCCATAATCGGGTTTCCATAACTTTCCCTTTGTCTGGAGGATGTTGCGAACTCCTGTATCATATCCGCCGCTATCGTGACAGCTGGTATTACTCCTTTTCGTGATTGGTGAGATCAATTACATATTTGAAGATCAGCGTGTGACATGCAGATAGTGACAAAATATCCAAACTTCATTAAAAATTTCAACTATTATGTTAAAATATCTGACTGTGTGTTTGTATTTCACATCTACATTTCCTAGAATGATGAATTACAGGTTGAAAAAACAATTATTCGTCCGAACATGTCATTAAGGCTCTCGAAATTTCAAATTTTAAATTACTTTCCGAAATATTATTATTATTATTTTAAATTGATATGAAACTTAATAGTTCTATTGTTGTGAAAAAAGGGAGGAAAAGATATTTCCAGATGTGCATTCATACAGTTTTTATTAAAATTTCATGAAACTTAATAACTTTAACAGTTGTGGGGGTTAAGGTAACTTAAACTCGGACCTCAGAGCAAAGTAATATGCAGTGGAATGTGTCATTGTACCAGACGATTAAACAGTTCAAAACAGCGTTGGCTTTTCTTAATTTTATTTAAAATCACATAATGTCTTTCATGTTGAAACTTAAAAATGTTAAATATTAAAACACTATAAGAAACATATTCATAATCGTGATTAATTGCCACATGCTACATAAGACGGTGAAAAAACATAGGATTTATAAAACAGAACAGCTTGCAAAATGTCATCATCACCGCCGCGATATATGCCATTTAAACACAATATATATAGTCCGTTCATTTATTATGTCACGCCACACATTTGTCGAAAAATTTAAATAAAACAAGATGCCAAAAAGAAAATGTCGGAAGAAAAACTTTCCTCATGAAGCTGTATACAGAAGCTTGCGTAAAATGCGAAGTGCCTGACTAAATGAGGGAAAGAAAACCGGCAATGTGTGGATGCAGAGGATTTTACTCGCACCTCAGGAAAAGTATTGACAGGATAATTAAAAATAAATGAAGACATTTTAACTTGCGAAAAAACTGTTATATCTGCCTGTCAAATTTTAATAAATAAATAGCGTTTAAGACTTTTCTCAACAGCTCTAAATGTAGAATTTTTCAGCAGACGAAAATGACACCGATTACAAAAGAAAGCATACTTCCAGTATCCAATTACTGTCTAAGGCAAACTTCCACAATTCTTTAAAGATTTTTTCTTCCTATTTAATCGCAGAATACTGCGATTAAACATAGATTCTTTTTAAAAACGGTGAGAACTTGTCTATGTGGTAGTTAGGCCCTGCATACATATTTAATTTTAAAAACTAAAATATTATGTATGCAACACTTTCATTTCGCAAAATCCGAAATGAAAGGCTAAATCTTTGAAAGACTATGCTTTAGAAAGATGCTTCAGAAAAATGTCATTAAATTCGTGAAATTCCATTGAGAAAACCTGGATTTTTATTTTATAACTGGATAAAAATCGTGTAATTTTCCATATATAAACTTTTCTAATTTAATCTGGTGAAAACGGATTTTTCCTTATTATAAGAAATTTAATAAAAAATAATATACATTTTTTTAAGTACACTGATGGTATTTATGAACTTTAATCTAAAATATTTTCTGAAGAATTAATTATATATTACTTTTAAATGCTAAAGGTGTAAAATTAACAACTATAATATAAATTAAAATATCTTTTATTAGTTGTTTTACATGTTTCGACTCTTCTGAGTCATTTTCAAAAACAAAATGAGAATATTCTAAAGCTGCACGGGCTTTGAAGTTATTATTTACATGTACTTTTTAAAAAATTACGCACGTTATCTATTATTTTTTACTTGATTGTTTATTTTCATATCTTTGAGCATGGAGTAATTCTAGCCACAGTTTCGGTAAATTGAAAACTGTGTAAAACAACTAATAAAAGATATTTTAATGTATATTATAGTTGTTAATTTTACACCTTTAGCATTTAAAAGTAATATACTATTACAAGGTGTTATATTTTATTATATTGAATTAATTATATTTCGTGGATTTAAAGATCATCTGCGGTAAATTCCACTAAAATGTGGACATCTCTTTTACCCGCTTGGCTCTTCGAATATCTTGCAAATAAAGTAATTGTTTTTTGCTTTCAGCCATGATTTAACCTAATTTTGAGTCGAATATTATGTATATACGGAAAATGTTTATAAGTATAATTTGCGTGTATTCTATACCTTTATTACAGTCTCAAACACTTTGTTGTACGACATAATAATTTCAAATTGAGAATAACTTTTTGTGACATTTGTAATAAAAATAACTTTCATTCATTTTAATACCAAAATAACATAAAGACTTAACATAAACGCACTCGTTTCAACCGGTTATTAACTTCATACTCTTAAAATTTCGTAATGTGCACCTTGCTGATTTGTGCCTGTTAATGTAGGCACTCAGCACCACATGATTGCGGACATCGCACTAACAAGCCAAAAAGAAATTTATGAAATCGAAACAAAAATATGTGCTTTGATTTTGCTTCAATAAATTGTTTTGCGTGCATAAGTTTAAGCAAATAGCTTAAGTCTTCTGTAAGCAAGACGATCAATTTGGCTGTCTTTCGTTGTCATTTCAGGCAGCCATCATATCCACTCATGTAGCATTGTGACATCACAGCTAGATCAAAGTGTGATTATGTGACTTGAAGATGTTTCCGTTACGTGGATGCCACGTTGCAGTGATGTGGCTGCAACGTTGATTTCCCCAGTTGCAATCTTATTTACAGTTCAAAACAAATACTGCTGGCAATATTGCTTAAACAATGTTAGAAGAAAAACTTTCGCAAATTATGTAATAATTTTCCCGCTATTGCTAATTAAGTAAATTGTATCTTCACCGAGATTAAAACAGTAACGAATAAAATATCTTCATATTTACGTTTTTTTTTTTTTTTTTTGTTTTTCATATTATATATATATATATATATATATATATATATATATATATATATATATATATATATACAGGTGGTTATCAAAATAATGGAAACACCCTAGATTTTGAAGGAATTCTTTATTATTATGGCGTAGGACCGCCTTTGGCATGTAATACAGCTTGGATTCGCCTGGGAATCGAATCATACAAATTCTGAATAGTGTTTAGAGGAATATTGTACCATTCTTCATGGAGATATTGTGAAAGTTCCGTGAGAGATGCCGGTGGAGGATATCGATTCCGGATTGAAAGCTCTAAAATAGACCACAACGGTTCGATTATGTTGAGGTCTGGGGACTGTGCGGGCCAAGGTAGATGTTCCACCTCATCCTCATGTTTATCAAACCATGATTGGACAACTCTGGCTGCATGAATAGGGGCATTATCATCCTGGAAAATTCCATCTCCTGCAGGAAACAAAATTTGCATCATGGGATGGACCTGGTCAGCTAAAACTTCTCTATACTTCTCCCCAGTGATCCTTCCTTTCAGGGTTACGATTGGACCAGCAGAAAACCATGACACGGCTGCCCATACCATGACCGATCCACCTCCATGCTTGACAGTTGGACGGAGGCAATCAGGATCATACGCTTGTGCAGGTGTTCTCCAGACATGTACCCGTCCTGTTGTGGGGAAAAGTGTGAAAGATGATTCGTCTGACCATATAACAGTCTTCCACTTATCAATCGACCAGGTTTTGTGGTTGTGGCACCACTCTACACGACGTTTGGCATTAGCATCTGTGACAAGTGGCTTGGGAATTGCTGTTCTGCCGTAAATGTTCTCTTTATGAAGGTATCTCCGAACTGTAATTGTTGACACTGGAGAATCCAGATGCTGATTGAGCTCTGCGTTCACTTTGTAATGTCTAAAAAGAAAACAACTGCAGCCAATCCGCTTCAATACCCGTCGGTCTCTTTCACTCAGCTTCTCCTTTCGTCCACTATTTTGCTTTACTGAGCTTGTCTTTCCGCGCTGTGTGTATGCTGTCATGACGTTAGACACCGTACCTCTAGAAACGCCTATAAGCTGGGATGTTTCGGTCACCGTTGCTCCAGCTAGTCGGGTTCCTACAATTTGGCCTCTTTGAAAATCTGTGAGGTCTGACATTTTACGCTTCTGACAAAAAAAATCAAAACGTAGACAACTCTTCTAGAGCTCTCTCATACTACCTAATACATGTACTTTTTATATTAAAAAAATCTGGTAGCTAAGATTATATTTTAATGCTTACGAAGGGAATTCTTAAATGTCCTTTTCATTCACAAGTGTTTCCATTATTTTGATAACCACCTGTATATATATATATATATATATATATATACACATATATATATATATATATATATATATATATATATATATATATATATATATGTATATATATATATATATATATATATATATAAATTTCAAAAATACTAAAATAAATAAAAGTTTTCATAATACAAACACAAATCACAATAAGCATAAGATCTGTAATTTGAGATTTCATTATGCGCAGCTTGATCTATATCTAACAAGGAAGGTCTCCTTAAAGCGCATACTCAGAATATTTTGAAAAAAAATGCTAATGGAGCTACTCATGTACGTAATAAGAAATCAGTCAAATTTAGCTGCGGAATCCCAGCAGAAAATCTGTAAAAAAATAAACTACTTTCGAGTATTTGACGCAAAAAGACGCGATTTGGAGAGCAAAACTTTTTCGTCGCTAAATGCAAGCGATTTTAATGTATTTGAAAATTTCTGGTTAAATGAGTGTTTAAATGCGTAGCACATTACGAATTTAAACTTCAACGATTAAATAGTTTATTACTTTTTCTACAAAGTTATGTAATACATATACAAATTAACTACTGCTGAAGTTATTTAATTTTATACAGGTTTGAAGGCTGGTTAAGTTTTAAATGTATTTGAACAGTAAATGTCCGATTAAACACTCTTGCATTATACATTTCGACTTTGAATAAGTCATTGTTTCCACGGCAACAAGACTTTTCTCTAGTTGTCTCCAGCACTAACAATATCGATGACAAATTGACAGTGCTCAGAATCACACAATTAATTTTTAGTTTAAAGCAATTTTAATCAATTCAAATTTTGTTCTAAACCGTAGAATGCGATCGTTAATTTTCTTTTAGATGTACATATAATTATATATGGCAAAACCGTAGTTATAAAAGTGAAATTATTTAAGTTAAACTTACTTTAACTAGTTCGGTATAAAGAGTAGAAAACGTTTTCCCTAAAAGAGAATTTATCTCAAATGCATGTTTTTTCTTAAATTTCATTGTGTCGCCAACCCAGCGATAAATCGCCAAAACACGAAATTTTTATAATTTTTTTACGTACGTTATATCGAGGTTCCGCAGCCAATTTTTTTATAAACGTATATATCCTCATGAGAAGAGTATTCTGTAATTTTTTCCAAATTTTCTGAGTATGTGCTTATGGAGACCTTCCTTGTAAGATGAAAACCAAACAATCGAATAATGACAATTTCTTTTTCTCGAGTCTTTTAGGAGTTCGGAAGTTTTTCAGCCTCCAACATATCAGATCGCAAACACGAACTTTTCAAGAGAGGGTGAATATGAATGATGAATATGAGCTTGTACTGAAAGATTAAAATTGAATTAAAATTTCGAGAACTGATGAATACGATAAATATAAATACTAATTTACGCAGAAATTGTTTAAATTACAGGAAAATTTCTACACTGCAAAAAAAAAAAAATTGTTGATTTTATGGTATAATACTGGCACCCTAGCTGCCAGTACTATACCGTAAAATTAACAGTAATAAACAGTAAAATAAGCAGTAATACGCTTGCAGTGTATAACTGGATAATACGATGAATAGTAACTCATGGTGAAAGGGTTAAAACTGCATGAAAAAAAAATTGTAGATTTGAAAAACAATTTCAGTTTGGAAGAATTAATCGCAATACTTTATAATATCAACTTAAAACTCTGAATTTCGGTGTTACATCCGGAAACAGCTTATTTCCGACTAGTAGTCGCTTCCGAATGTTATTCTTACTCATTTTCGAAACCTTTTTTTCATATTTTAGAAGTGGCAACAGCATAAAAAAGAATTATGACGTCTTTATAATTCAATCACAATATCATAATAGGCATTAGATCTACTTTTTGTCATTTCACCATATAATTTCCTTTTGATATCGACGTGCAGATAGCTGTGTTAAGGCGGAGACCATATCCCAAATGATAACAATTCTTTTCCACCCCCGCAGGTGTTCGAAAAGCTTTTCGGCCTCCAACATAACTGATCGCAACCTCGCACTTTTTCGAGAGTTGTTGAATGCGAAACGCCGCTCGTGGTTCGGGCGCGTGCAGGACCACGCACGATTTTTGCGTCACCTGCTTCCTCGCGTGCGCGTGGAGGTGTAGGTAATGGAATCTATGCATTCTCTCCAGAAAACATCTGCGTCTACTTTTATGCCCTGTACATAGTTTGACAACCAGAGCGAAGTACCGTAAATGCTCCGATAGATCTTTCTCTGGAGGGAGATCTGGGAAATTACCATGTGGAGAAGTCAAAGTTACTGTTACAGATATGATGTAGAAACAGGGGCGTAGGAAATGAAGGGGCCCATGGGGCTCAAGCCCTCACAATTCAAATGAAGACATTTTTCTTTATCACATGAATCCCAAAGACATTATTTTTGACTTCAGTGTTTAATAATTCATCTCTGAAAAAATAACTCCGTACATTAAAAAAACTCTCTCAATATTGATTTAATATCTAAATTGTAAATCAGTGGATCGAGAGTCTCAACGCCACTTTTTCAAATCTCATTTTTATATTGAACTCTTTTATTTAATATTAAAACTCTCAATCCACAGTTTCATTTTTTCCATAATACTACTATTACTAAATAGTTTCGGAAGATTTAACTCATGGGATAGGAACGGCGAACCCGCGTGCCAGGAGACTAATTACAACCTCTTTGTATGAATAGTTTTCCTCGCCTTATTTAATCTCAAAATTACCTTAATTAAATAAGTGGTCTCTATTGGCTTATTGTTGATCTATCAACCATACCATTTCCCAATGGTTTCCGCAAACCGCTAACAATGCCTATATGTAATACTTTGACATTTCTGTTTTGCTTTCTTATGTCACTTCCCTTGTTACGTATTAAAATTCCTAAAGTTGATCACCGCATTTTACTACAGTCTTATGCAGAATCCATAGCAGTAGCATGTAAAAATCTTCTTTCTATTTTATGAACACTTGTATCTTTGTAATCAAGATGTAATGTTAAACTTTAGTTTAAATATATTTTAAGACATCTAAAGCATATGGATTATTTTAGCATAAAAATCTGAATATCGACTTTTTTGTCAAGATTGGAAATTTTTGAGAAATTTAAATATAAAAATACTATATATATTTTTTTTTCAAACTTTTTCATGTCTTTGCTGCTGATAAAGTACATCTTAATTTTAGTTCGCGATATGCAACTACTTCTGCATTCCACCCTTTTTCGACGTTTTTGAATGGTGGCTATTTACTCGATACCCGAATAATACATATAGTATCATGTATTGGCTAATAATAAATAAATTCAACTATAAGGTTAAGCATAAATTATTTTTTTAGAAAGTATAAATTAAATTTTTTTTCACTGCGGAACTATTAAAAATTTTAAGCAACCCTGGTGGGAAACAGGAGAAAACTGAGGTCAGATCCATGACTTTCAGCCAATAATAAATTAAAAACTACTAATTACATTTCGAGGTCTAAGTGTGTTGTGCAGTGTTATTGGTTTTTATGGATGTCTACGAAACAATTACGCAAACGCTATTTTACGCTAAAGTGTGATCAAGATTAAATTGGTTCACAGAGAAACAATGAAATATCAATGTAAAATTTCAATCACATGATCTTGAACCTGTGTAATTTATTTTGAATACATCTCCTCTAATTTAATAGATATGCATCTTAGCGTAAACTAACACACAGGTTTACCTATTACCGTATGAGCATCAACAATAAAATAGGAACACATGCTCCTATTTCCTCATCCGTAAGTTATACGTATACAATAAAAGCTATCACCCTAATAATTCAATTATTTAATTGCAGTTCCTAGTTTTTTGTTTTGTCTTAGATCTTATCTTCAGCTCATTTTTCGTTCTGCTTTTCAAATAGTACCTGGTAATAATTCTTTAGGACCTATTGCGCAGGTGTTCGGCGCGTTCCGCCGTTCAACACCGTGCGTGCTGTCGGGGGTGGTGGTTGAGTGAGATCGAATTTTATATTGTCCTCACCAAACATCTGCAGACGCTTTTATGTTATCCGCATAGTTTGACAAACAGAGCGAGATACCGTAATGTGGAGGACCGCTTCGTGAAAGTCATACTCCGTGTACCCGTTCCGTCCGGAGGAGTTTTGTGGTTAATAAAAGTCGGATTCGGATGAGGTCGTAATGTATTCCACGTCAACAGCGATAGATTTATTACTCTTTCGCCGGAAAATAATTTAGAAATATATTTCGTTGCCTTGGAACGACATCGTTCTAACCAGTGTTGAATTCAGACACTTTTCTGTGGCTCCGGGGGGGACTTTACAGAGTTCCAGGGGGGGGCAGTTTTTATTTAACCATTTAAATCATAAAATCTCTAAACTTACGGGGGGGGGAGCATTTCAATACTCTGAGGGGAAATGTCCCCCAGGGCCACCTCCTGAATTCAACACTGGTTCTAATTGCTTCGACTACACTTTTGAGAAAAAACGAGATGAAAGTGTTATTTCTCTGTATGCAACGATATAAATAGAACATTTCGAAATTATCTAATCTCCACATAATCTAACTTTACAGAGTTCCGATGGGGGAGGGGGGGGGGGTTTGCACTTTTTAACCATTAAAAGCATAAAATTTCAAATCTTCCGGGGGGCATTTCAATGCTCTGAGGGGGAATGCCCCCCCCCTTCCCGGGGTTACCTCCTGAATTCAACACTGGTTCTAACTGCTTCGACTACACTTTTGAGAAAAAAATGAGATGGAAGTGTTATTTCTCTATATGCAACGATATAAATAGAACATTTCGAAATTCTTTAAAATACTCGCTAGAATGCGTTGTACATTTAGCTCAAATTCTATAGCCAATACTAAAAAAAGGTCTCTGATTCATCTCATTTTAGTCAGATTTGTCAATTAAAACCTTGTCATTCTAAGACGATGATATGAACAGATATATTGTTCAGATAGCTTAGTGATATGGAGTTCTAATATTGTTTTAGACAGATAGTGTTTATTCTTAGAAAAGATAAAAGCACAGAGCACACAAAAAATGATATTGTTCGGTTGAAAATTACTTCAACGTTCTCAAAAAATGGCTCCAATTATATGGCGTACTACAGCGACGTCTAAATCTATTTAACATAGTTTCCACGGGAATCAAATAATCGTCATTTTTAAATGTTTTATATTTAAATGCCCAGTAGGTCTTGATTATTTAAAATATTATTTAACATTTTACGAATCATCCTTGTAAATAAATAAATCTTATCTTAAAACAACTGTTTGTAATCCTTATTGTTATCAAATCTCAGAATGACGACATTTAAATTTGCAGTACCTGTAAAACGTAAAAAAAATGAATATTAAATTTGAGAAAGAGAGGTATTCTTTTTTGTGCTTGTGGATAATGTAACTGACAAAAACCTACTTTTCACTAACATAGGTTGTGAATGATGATTTGCCTTCAAATCGGATTTATGACACGCAAATTCTTTAGGGACGCAAGCTCTCATTTTCGTTTAACACCGTACGTGCTGTCGGGGTTGGTAATTGACTGAGATGGAATTTTATATTGTCTTTCCCAAACATCTGCAGGCGCTTTTATGTTATCTTCATAGTTTGACAAACAGTGCGAGATATCGTAATGTGGATGACCCTCAGAGAAATAATCTACTAAAATGTTTATTGTAAGGTCTATGGGAGGACCTCTTCGTGACAGTCGTGTACTCGTTCTGTGTGGAAAATTTTTGTGTCTGTGGTTTCTAAAACTAAAAGTCGGTTTCGGATGTGACCGTGCTGTGTATTCCACATCAACAATGATATATTTATAACATATAACAAAAAATAATTTAAAAATAATATTACATTTAAAAAGACTATCTCACTGATATATGGCACCAGGTATTGTTTTATTTAGCTAGTGATTATTGTGCAAGAGGAGAGGAGGAAACACACCACATTTGAAAAAAGGCTGTGTCGTTTTAAATATGTTTAGAATAATCTCCATGGACAACAAATAATAAGAGTACTTGATAATTCTTTTTCATTGACGGCAGATTTTGTTATTTTTTTATTAATATTTTCAGTATATGATTGATTTTTTATTATAGTAAGAGCACATAGTATAAAATACATAGGATAAATCATCCTTGTAAGTAAATAAATTTTCTCTTATGTATCTTCCTTGTTATCTTTAAATAGACGTGCGATTAAAGACTGAAGTACCAGATAAAACACGAAAATAATTTGAACACATGAAGCAAAAAGTTCATTTTTTATTTTTGTATTTATTGATGAAGGAAGGAGATATATAATAAGCAGAGATCATTTTTAGATGAATTGAATAAGATACCTTGACAGAGGGATTTCTGAGAAGAAAGGATGCGAATTCACATTTTTATTCAATGCTTTCCGTACTGTCCGGAATAATGGTTAGATCAAATTAGTATATACAACTCTTCATTAAACAGCTGCAGGCGCTTATATGTTATCCGCATAGAGCGAGGCCATGTAATGTGGAAGACCGCCTTCTAAAAGTCATAAGTCGGTTCCGTCTGGAAGAGTTTTGGTCTAACTAAATCATATATGGATGAGGTGTTAATGTATTACATGTCAGTACAGTAATGTATTCCATGTATTTCATATAAATACAGGGTGTCCCAAAAAACGTTGAAATACACGTAACTTTTTGTCTACAGAATATACCTCAGGTAATGGAACTCCATTAATGTTTGATGGAACTACGTACCAATCGTTTAATGAAGTTCCATTACCTGTTGTATATTCTTTTGAGCTGTCTTATGGCAGACCAGATGCTATTGCCTATAAGGTTATCTGAGCGAAATATACCCGCCAGTTGCCGGCCCAGGTAGCTCAATAGTTAAGAGCATTGGCAATTTAAGTCAAAAGGCTCTGGGTTCGAATCCCGGCTTCGGCATTTTTTTTTTTTTGGTCAGTTGAAAAAATTAAATTCATGTGAAAGATTTGTGGTTAATTAAAAACTGACCATTGTCTAGAAATGTTAATGTGTGAGACGCAAATGTTAATGGGTTGCTAATGATTCGCATACATTAGCAACAAAAAGGAAACATGGAAGATAATACATATGAATTTGACCTTAACTAAAAGATAATTGATGCTTGTAGCAATACTACTGACGAAAAACTTTAAATTATTTACACAAGCATCATTAGAATAACTTTCATTTCAGTTATGCACTTAAAATAAAAGCAAACACTATGATAATGCTTTGTTTCACTCTTTTGGGGATACCTTGCAAAGGTTTATAAAAATGTTTTTGGAAAATTCTTTTAAAATTTGTTCTAAACTTTCTTCCAATCACTACGAAATTTGAATTGTTGCTAAGGTGTACGAATTTTACCACGTTCCAACATTGTAAAGTGTTCATGTCACTTTGGTCCGTCTGTTTGTCTGTCCGTTCGTTTGGCAGCGTTCTCTCTCGTAAATATTCATTGTTTGCGCAATGGATATATGTTAATTTGGATATATGTTATGTGGATATGTTATGTGGATATATGTTAATGTGGGTTACAATACCATCTTTCCTTCTAAAAATGAAGTGTGTAGCATTTAAAACAGGGACATTAAAAAAAATTCGCATACATTACAATATACGACTAAAAACTGTATGAAGTACATTGTAATGGTGTTAAACTACTTCAAACATTAAGAAATATAGTTGATGCATTGTTAATGTGCATTACATCTTACATGACGTTGAAACACTGGCCCTAGAATCGAAAAATGCACTTTTAATTCAGTAACATAAATTTGAAAAGTTTTTTTTTTTTTTTTTTTAATTACAGAAAAATGGAATCTTTACTATTTTGCTTGTTAGAGCATGGAGAACTTTTTAAATATATAACTTATAAGAGCCAAGGAGCGTAAAAAAAATTTAATTTCGCAAATTTTAAAAAGTAATCATTTTTACGAAAACGACTTTTGATATGATAAAGGAAACTTTTAAAACATTTTTGCAACTGGAACTATCTTCTATTATTAACGGTATGAAAGTTAGCCATTGGATAACGTTAAGAGGGGACCGTGTAAGAAAAAAAACGGAGTTGTCGAAAGAAGGAACTATTACAAATGTAACCATTTTCACGTAAATGACTTTTACAGGATGAAAGAAACTTTTGAAACATTTTTGGAACTGGAAATATCTTCTAATACTAACGGTGTAAGTGTTAGTTAACTATTGGATAACATTGAGAGTGTACCGCGCAAGAAAAATCAGAGGTGTCGAAAGAAGGAATTTTTACAAATGCAACCATTTTCAAGTAAATGACTTTTGATAGGGTGAAGAAAACTTTTGAAACATTTTTGCAACTGGAACTATCTTCTAATACTAACGGTGTAAGTGTTTGTCACTGGATAACGTTGAGAGAGGAGCATGTAAGAAAAATCATAGTTGTCGACTGAAGAAACTTTTACAAATGTAACCATTTTCACGTAAATGGCTTTTGATGTGATAGAAGAAAACGTTTGAAACATTTTTGCAACTGGAACTATCTTCTAATACTAACGGTATAAGTGTTAGCCAATGGATAACGTTGAGAGAGGAGCTTGTAAGAAAATCAGAGTTGTCGACAGAAGGAACTTTTACAAATGTAACCATTTTCACGTAAATGGCTTTTGATGTGATAGACGAAAACTTTTGAAACAGTAACTAATACTAGCGGTGTAAGAATTAGCTATTGGATAATGTTGATGGGGACCGTATTAACAAAAATCTGAGTTGTCGAGAGAAGGAACTTTTACAAATGTAACCTTTTTCGCGTAAATGGCTTTTGATGTGATAGAAGAAAACTTTTGAAAAATTTTTGCAACTGGAACTATCTTCTAATGCTAGCGGCTCAATAGTTAGATATCTCATCAAAAACAACTCGTTGTAAATGATCCCGCCAAGCCACAAACCTAAAACGTCAGTCACAAAAAGAAGTGATATCACATAAAAAGAAGCGATATAGAAGTGCATACTCCGAGTCCCGTGTAAAAATCTATCACCACTCATAATGTTTCCAAAGGACTCGGAGTGAGGTACAGTATGTGAAAACTGCTTGGCGACCTGCAGGCTTTTATAATATATGTAGTATATCAATTTTGAAAATCGAAAAATAAATTTTATATTTTTGTTATACCACTTTTATAAATATTGTTGTATGCGAAAGAACTGACAGAACGGATTTCCCCCCAGATCTATGCCATTCCCTTACGCTAGAATTACTGCAATATATCTCAATTTAGTTAACGTTTATTATAAGGTATATATATATATATATGTAGATATATGTTATGGCCGGTTATCTAAATGGGTATCAATAAGTCCAAGGCAGATTTTTGTTGAAATCTTACACTGTTTAATTTTCTGGATTATATATCAAATATTTACAAATATGTACAAGTTAAAATATAATTAGAACAATCATGACAACTCGTAAGCTCGTAAAGGCCGTTTGCAGATACCATTTCTCAGCTCAGCTCGTAAAGGCTGGCCGTCGCCGGAGATTTAAGAGCATCTCCCGAGTCCGTCTTACTCAGTCTGCATCTCGACTCATTCTGTCTACTTCGTTCTCACGCTGTAAAAAAAATACTGCACTCATCAAAATTTATATTGTTCGCGAGGCATCATTCAACTTCACAAGCCCCAATAAAGTATTTGCTTGTGTTTGCAGTATAAAGTTCAGATGAGAACTCCTGCGACCACAACTCGGCCGTCCTGACTGTGCTGTGTCCTCACAGTCATTATCTACTAATTTCACTAGGTATAGAACCAGTTGACTAAAATCTAAAATTATCAAATATACACAAAAAAATATATATACAAACAAAACAATAAACAATAGTAAATATTGAAACATACAGAGTTTCCTAAAATATAAAAAATGAAAATAACACAACAAAACTTGTTATAACGTTGAAAATTGCTTAAAGTTCAGAGTTCACTCATAATGTTCAATAAAAGTAAAAAGAATATTGTTTCAAAATATCTATCTGTCCAATTTGTCCATCGTTTCATAAAGTCGGCAGCACTCGATGTAATGTTTGGACCATCATGGTAGCCAATTTTCTTTACGTTGTATCGATCCTTTCCTTTCACTTTGGTGATTTCATAGGGACCGAGAAATTTAGGTCTCAACTTCATGCCTGTACCAAATTGTGTTTTTTGTATAGCTACTAAATCACCGAGTTTATAAGTGTATGCCGTTTTTCTGTTTTTATTAAAGGTTTTGCGATTCTCTTGCTGTATTTTTAAAATGTTCTCTTTTGCAATTTCCCTATTGAAATTTCTCTCTGACATAATTAAATTTACATGTTCTTCGTCTAACAACTCTTTTATTTGCAAATCGTTTTTATGTCGCAATCTCACTCCGGTTAGAAGCTCAAATGGTGAAAAGTTTGTGCTTCTAGATATAGTGCTGTTTATAATTCGCTGTACCGATGCTACATATTTGTACCATTTAGTGGGGTCATCTATGCTAAGTTTCGCTAATATTGGTATCAGGATTCTATGCATCCGTTTAAGAAATTGACATTTTGCAAAATTAAATTCAAGTCCGTAATCCGATGCAACTTCTAGGACGCGTTTCAGTTTTACCAAGGCTTCTTCCTCAGTTTCCGCAAGTATTATGACATCGTCTAAGTAAATTAATATTACCTTTTCTTTAATTAACTGTTTAAAAACAGCTTGAATATATCTTTGAAACTGTTGTGGTCCAACCGATAATCCGAATGGGAGCTTTAAGTACTCGTACTGCGAGTTATGCGTGACAAATGCTGTATATTTCCTACTCTCCTCTGCTACGTCTATATGAAAAAAAACATTTTTTAAATCCAATGTTGTGAAAACCTTTGCACTTTCAATGTTATCTAAAACATCTTCTATTCTTGGCAAGGGAAAATTATCTCTAATTATTTTTTTATTTAGCAATCTATAGTCTACGCAAAGTCTCCAAGAATTATTTTTCTTTTTCGCTAACACTATAGGAGATGCATAATTAGAGTTACTCTCCGTTATAATTCCCGTTTCCAACCATTCCTGTACTTGTTTGTCCACAAATTCCTGCTCCGGATACGCTAATCTACGCGGTCGTTGCGCAATCGGAATATCATCAGTTAATATTATATTTACTTTTAACTCTGTGTCCTTAACCTTGTTTGGCTTATAATTAGTAATCAATTCCGTTAACTCTTTCTTAATAGCGTTGTTTGTAATATGATTCAGCTCAACTTCCTGAAAATTAATTGAATTGGCTGTTTCAGCTAAATAAATATCTGTGGTTTTCGCTAAGTCTGACTGTGGGATAGAACACGGTTCACTTTCTAATAAACAATTTTTTGCAGTACTTAATTGCATGTTTACTTTTTCACTAAAGTTAAAAGCTGTTTCATTTTGATTAGTTTGTTCCTTTCTCACTAATTCAGCTGTCGAAATCATTTTTCCTATCGTGGGATTGTTTTGTTTTTCTGACCGCAACATCGCATGAAATCTGGGTGTGACATAGCTGACGCGTTTGATTTTCGTCATGGCTGTTTCTTGTGGGAAAGCAGTGACGTAATTTATCCTAACTTCTTTTAACTTCCGTTTTCCCATAATTTGCAATCCTTTTTCCGAAATATTGAAATTTAATTGTCTCAAAAAGGTATTCCCTAAAATTATAGAATGATTCAAATTTTTTACGATGTATAAATCTGAATTTACTGTATAACCATCTATTTCAATGTTTACGGTCGTAAATCCTATGGGTGTTATTTGGTTTCCACCAATACCTGACAAAACCAAGTCATTTTCATGTAATTTAGGGCATCCCAGGGCAATATAAATATCGTTATTCCCCATATTTACGTCGCTCCCTGTGTCTATCAAGGCATCTATATTTTTTCCTAAAATCCTCACGCTCTTTATTATTTTATCTGCTGGATTAGAGCTGTTGCTTACGGCGGCATTTGCATTTTTAGGAGAATTGTTTGTACACTGGTCAGACCTGTGGCCAGGAATTTTACACTTCCAGCACACTGGGCCTTCTTTTTTTCGGGGACAATCCCTCCAGCGGTGCGAAAATTCATTGCAATTAAAACAACGGATTTTTGTATTTAAATTCTTTTGGGGGGCATTTGCATAATTTTTTTCATATGGTACGCGGCTAACATCATTTCGATGGGACGCTCTATTATTTTCAAAACCTTGACGTTTTCGGAATTCCGTATTTGGGGACTTAATTTCAGCCTTCCGTAAGTTAATTCGGGCAGTTTCAAAATCATCCAATTTATTTGTCAAATCATTTATATTCGTAATTTTGGGTAATTCATCACAAAAGTGTTCCTTCATTTCTAAAGACAATTTTCTCCTGATTTGATCAATAATTAAAATATTTTTTAATTGTTCGTACGTCGATATTTGCAGGCCAGATAACCAATTATCCAAGAAATTTGAGAGTTCAAACGAGAAATCTTTCCACGAATCCGAATTTTGCTTTCTATGCAAGAAGAATTTTTGCCGAAATTGCTCCGGTGTAAGTCTAAAGCGTCTTAAAAGTATTTTTTTTACATAGTCGTAGTCGCTGGACTGTTCCTCACTTTCGCGATTTATTAAATTAACTATATCGAGAGGTAATAATGCGAGAAGATAGGTTACCCATTCATGTTTGTCTATCTCTAACCGCTTTGCCTGGCGCTCGAAAAGGGTTAAGTATATACTGATTTCCTCCTCGTTATTGTACCTATTTAATAATTTTAAAACATCGGAACCTTTTCCGGCGATTGTAGGTACAGAGTTATGTAATTGGGCTTTTTGTGTATTTTCCAATTGTAATCGTTTTAATTCAAACTCGCGATTCTCAGCTTCTTTTTGCTGTAATAATCTTTCGGCTTCTTCACGCTCACTTACAATTCCCTCTAACAAATTTTTCACTAAATCTTCATCATACCCTTTGGATTTTACAATTAAATCAGTTAATTGAGTTTTATTGGTCGATTCCGGTGGATTTAAACCTAATTCGACTGCCACAGTAATCAGATCGATCTTTTTTGACCTTATTAAATGGGCCATTTTTATCATAAACTAATTAACACATAAAAATAAAATATATCATTAAATAAATCAATAATATACGTATTTTCACCCGATAAATCAAATATAGCAATACATATAATAATACGTAACAGTTATAAAAACACACTTACTTTCATATCTTCACCCGATAAATAAAATATATTTATACATATAATAATATTCAACAATTTTATAAACACTTTCTCTAAGTATTCTAAATCGAATATATATTTTGTTTCCTTTCCCATAAAAATAACAAGATACAAAAAATATATATATATATATTTTTGTACTACTTAACTCTATTCTAGAAAAAAAACATTACTCAATCAAACATTATTCATGTGAGGAAGCAAAAAAAATAACACCTTCCTCTATCTATACGAAGAAAAAGAGAGAGAAAAAAAAAAAAACTTTTAATCGTTTCACTTTTCACTTTTCCCAGTCTGCAAAAAAAAATATGCACGGCAGACGTTTATATTTTATTTCATTCGAGCGCTCTGACTCTGGGTCGCTTATTTGCTGATAAACGAACAACACATTTTCCTCTTGCGTACACTAAAAGCAGAAGAAAAAAAATATCACCAGAAAAAAAAGAAAATCGCTTTCCGCCACCGCGAAAACACGACACTTATCTTGCACAGACGGTCAGTGGGTCAAACTTTCTACACCGATACTCGAAACATTTCCCTCTTTCTTTACCGAAAGGACTTTATCTGTTAATCAGTGATTCATCACTGAACTTAACCGACAAACGATCGCACATCTCACGGATACGATGCACATATCACATAATAACCACTCACACACACTTGGATGTGTAGTAATACACAGATGAAAAAAAAAATTCGGAAGCACAAAACACTTTTACGTGAAGACACACGTGAACATCTCACAGGAACTTGATGCACAAATCTTTTTGCTTCTTTATTCGAAATTCACGTAGATCCCGATCATTCAGATCAATTACAAATCATGTAGATCCAGTTCGCATAGATTCCGTTGATCCAGGCCGTGCCTCCCATTTTGTAGATATATGTTATGGCCGGTTATCTAAATGGGTATTAATAAGTCCAAGGCAGATTTTTGTTGAAATCTTACACTGTTTAATTTTCTGGATTATATATCAAATATTTACAAATATGTACAAGTTAAAATATAATTAGAACAATCATGACAACTCGTAAGCTCGTAAAGGCCGTTTGCAGATACCATTTCTCAGCTCAGCTCGTAAAGGCTGGCCGTCGCCGGAGATTTAAGAGCATCTCCCGAGTCCGTCTTACTCAGTCTGCATCTCGACTCATTCTGTCTACTTCGTTCTCACGCTGTAAAAAAAATACTGCACTCATCAAAATTTATATTGTTCGCGAGGCATCATTCAACTTCACAAGCCCCAATAAAGTATTTGCTTGTGTTTGCAGTATAAAGTTCAGATGAGAACTCCTGCGACCACATATATATATATATATATTACAAACTCAAAATCTTTATACGTTTACTTAAAAAATCCTCTTCGTAAGAGTGGTGTTTTTAGTTTAAATAATGGTAAATAAAATCAACAAATTGATTTTTCAAGGTCATAAATAAGAAAGAACATGCAAACACAGAACCTTCAACTTTTTACAATTTTATGGGAGTAAAATAAATAAATAAATAAATAAATAAAATAAAATAAAATAAAAATAATACAGCCATATATAATTGCAGGAAACGCAAACATTATAAAAGCCTGCAGGTCGCCAAGCAGTTTTCACATACTGTACCTCATTCCGAGTCCTTTGGAAACATTATGAGTGGTGATAGATTTTTACACGGGACTGGAGTATGCACTTCTATATCGCTTCTTTTTATGTGATATCAGTTCTTTTTGTGACTGACGTTTTAGGTTTGTGGCTTGGCGGGATCATTTACAACGAGTTGTTTTTGATGAGATATCACTCCTTTTTGTAAGGTATTTAATTTCAATTATACGGATTCCATTTTTATTCAGAAAAGAAAAGATGAAAGGGGCAAAAAAAATAATGTGATGATATAAACAGAATTCTACATCAGAATTATACAATTTATTGAGTGACTTATTCCAATGTACATGTCGCTACCATAACAACGGGGAAACTTTTATATTAATTTCCTTACATTGTATTCATCAGATTATTTATGACATATTTATTTTCCTTTTTCTTTTGTTTATATCACTCTTCCGTTTATATAAATTAAAAAACAAAAAAATAGACAATTTTACAGTAGTTTACAAACTAATTAAAATACTACACTTTCAGAAAAATGTGGAAAAATTAGAAGAACTTTTTTTCGGTCAACTACAACGATAAGTTGGAGCATACTTTACCGAGAATAATCAACATTTTTTTTCTACGAACCTATTTCTTTAGTATAAAAATTTACAGGGATTTTTATCTAACATATTAAATATATTATTTTTGAAAATTACTGAGCACCTTAGAAGTTTTTTTATTTGTTTAAGTTTTTTAACTCAACGTTTCGAGAATTTGAAAAATATAAAATTCGCAACGTTTGCAAAAGTATAAAAACTATTAAAGTGATTTCTGTTCATATAGTCTGTTCATTCCAATTCGGTGATCCTAAAATATAGGTCCCCAATCTCCGGCAGTCCATGAATTAATTAGGACATATGTATGCAACTGTTAAAATGTTCTCAAAGTTGACAATAGAGGCAATAAGTATAGCTCGGTAAATATGAAACACGGCATTGCTTCATCATGGCTTTGTTTCGTGAGGTGTTCGTTCTCCGAACATAAAAATCTCACGCGAAAGTGTTCGTTAACCGATTTGTTCGTAAACCGAACAGTTCGTTACCGATCACCTATTGTATACGAAATTTAGCATTTTAAGTTCGTCATAGCTGAGATTCGATGAACGGCAAATATTTAAACGCAAAACTTGTAATCTTGGGGTAGCAACATTTTTAAATTCTATTACTCAGCACATGAACGTAAAGTTGGAATTTTGTAATCGCTATTTCAATCAATTCCTGATACGCTAGAATTATATATTTATAAATAAACACAGTTTTTTTAATCGATGAAAATACTATATTTTAATAGATTTAGAGCTTAACATCGACGAGATTTCAGACGGACAAAATGAACTCATTAAATTTTAAAGCAAGATAATGAAACCGTACAGAGATTGAAACAGTGTAAAATCATTAAAATACATCTCACTCAGTAAATATACATCGGTTGTAATGTAATCAAGATCTTCTAAGAGACTCTGTAAACGAAACGTATATGCTTCAATGCCGCTTTACAATAGAGAGGATGTAGTAACATATTTGAATATCTTGTGTATATAGACAATTTGACAAAAGTTACGCAATTTACTATTGTTTTTCCTCTGTGTTAAGTACAGGAATCATGTACTCCAACGTAAAAATTCGCTAATTACACAACTTTTTAGTCTTATTAAAAAATCTTTTGAGTTACCCTGTAAACGAACAGTAAATTCTACAATTCTGTTTTACAATAGGAAGCTAACTTAGGTCATTCGTAGTAACATATTTTAACATCATGCGCATACGTTCTTTTTGAAAAGAGTTAGACCATTTAATATTTTTTTGCTTCATCTTAAGTATAGGAATAAACCACTTTAAAGTGGTATACATAAAAAACTAATTAATATTTTTACACGAAATATTAAACATTTGAACTACTCATAAAAACAATTCAAATGCTGCAAACCGCGTAAAAATCGGATAATTACACAACTCTTTAGCCCTATATCAAAAGATCTTTTGTGAGACCCTGTAAACAAACCTTAAATATTACGATTTTTTATAATAGGAAGCTTACTTGAGTCGAGTGTAATAACATATCTTAATATCATGTGTATACAACCAATCCTAAAAGAGTTGGGTCATTTATTATTTTTTTGCTCTATGTTAAGTATAGGAATCAATAACTTTAAACTGATATAAATCAAAAATTAATTAATATTTTTACATGAAACTTACAAAGGTTTGAACTACTCATAAAAACGATTCAAATAACGTAAACTGTGTAAAAATCGATAGTTACACATTGCTGTAACCCTGTCAACAGTTTTTTGCTCTATGTTAAGTATAGGAATCAATAACTTTAAACTGATATAAATCAAAAACTAATTAATATTTTTACATGAAACTTACAAAGGTCCGAACTACTCATAAAAACGATTCAAATGACGTAAACCGCGTAAAAATCCGATAATTACACATTGCTGTAGCCCTGTCAACAGTTTTTGGTCTGAACAAGATTTAAAAAGTGCAAAAAACAGCACTTTTAAAATCGCATTTACTGAAAACCTATTCGTCGGATTTTGCTTTACTTTTGAATTCTTAGTCCCTTGGTACGCCCCATTCCATAGAATCAAGAATTTTGTTTCTATCATAAATAGAACGCGAGATATAGATGTGTCAAAAACCCGTTTTGTCCCGTCCGCAAAATATAATCTAGACAGAGTGCTAAAAATTTTTTTGTAAAATCGTTTGGCATCCATTGGCTGAAATTCCTTTCATTTACGGTTCAATGCATTGCTCTTGCTTATTCTTGGCGAGAAACTCTGTCGAGTTTCTATGATATTGGTTAACGATAAGAGGGGGTCGTCTCAGAAAAATTTGAGCTGTCGAGAACAGGAAATTTCAGATCAATCTTTAATACACTGTCTAATTTTTATACATTCCAACAACATTAATTGTGTATCTAATATAGGGTTCGTACGAATCAGGGAATTTTCTAGGCGTTTCACCAGTATTTTCTTTATAGAAAATGAAATCTAGGTTAAACTCGCGATGCTTCGCCTTCTTTTAACCAGAGACTTTCTGTAAAAAAATACTGGTACAGAAGAATTTCCTGGTCGCAAAATTCCAGGAGCCGTACGAACCCTGTAATACAGATAAACGGTTATAAAAGATATGCCGCGCATTTATGAGAAAATATATGTACAAATTATTATATTATTTGGGACTTGACTGAGAGCACCTAAAATGGGAATGTAACGCATTTTTTAATTGTGTCATATAAATTTGTGTTTGTTCTACGCAATTGCCTACGAAACAAGCACAGAATTTAGTGTTTTATAATTCGATTTTTGACGCCTCGAAATGGTTGTCATCATTTAGAAAAATGTATCAAAGTGAAACATGTACCATTATTGTCAGAAACTATATACGCAGTAACACAAATGGAAATTGAATCTGTCTTTAACGGAGTCTTTCTTTAAATGTAAAATTTTATTGTTTCAGTGTAGAGAATACAATACATACATAACAGGTGCACCCGTTAAGATGGAAAACCAATTTGAAAAGGGAATTTCTCTTTGATCGCTTCCGTCTTCTCAGGTGTAAAATAAGGAAAACTAATCCGGAATGCGAATATCGGAAAATTTTATTCATACAAGGATGAAAATGATTTTATAACTATTCCAAACAAAAAATAATTGTGGAGCAAAGAAAAACAAAGATTTGAGAAAGACACTTAACATGCTGTGTATTTTTAAAAATACAGCAGAACAACATTAATTTTAAATTTAATACAGAGGAACAACTAGGACCATTGCTTGTTTCTCTATTATCATTTCTACCTCTTCGAAAACATAAAAAATGTCATGACACAGGAGAAGACAACTTCAACAACGTGTCAATATACTGTGATAGTGCCTTTAAAACAAACACAAAAGTTGGGTGTTATGTACTTCGATTTTTGACATCATGAAATGACTGTTATCAGTTAGAAATCTCCGATAATCAAAGATGTACCACATTTGTAGGAAAATATATATACATTAAAATATGTGAAACTGAAACCTGTTTATAAAGAAGTGACCGTAAATGTAAAAATTCAGGGTCCAGGTGAAAAGAACATAATATATTGATAAGAGCATACCTGTTAATATGCAAACCTGTCTAAGGCGGAATATTATGGACACTTGTGATTCAGTTTTTGCACGTGTAAAGTAATGAGAAATATGCTCTATATGTAAAATAATGAGAGAAAAATCTAGAATACGGATAGCTAAAATTTTCATGCATGAAGTGATAAAGTCAAATAGATCATGGTTGTCAAGCAAAGAGGGGGAAAAAAAAGAAGATTTTAGAACAACCTTAACATGCTGCGTAATTTTAAAAACATAATCCACCAACATTAATTGTAAATTTAATACAGATAAACAACTAAGACCCCTGCTCGTTTCTCTATTATATATTCATTTTCTTCCTCTTCAAAAACATCCTAGACTTCGTGACACGGAGAAAGCCAACTTCAACTGCGTGTCACAACACTGCGGTAGTGCCTTCAAAACAAGCACATAATTGGTGCAGCTGCCGTCGACGTCGCGTGTGTAGCTTTTACAACTCCCCCCCCACAAAAAGTTTGGTACACACTTTTCGATAGCATTTCCTGTCCAATATAAACAGCAAGTCAGGAAAACCTCCCCCCTATAAATGCAATGAATATTTGAAGTTTATTTCCTTTTGACTGCTAAGGACAATAAAGTGTTTTTTATGCATAACCAACAATAGTTCACCCTAAAAAAAAAAAAAATAATAAATAAATAAAAAATAAATAAAAATTCTTTGAAAAAAGGGGTTAATGCAGGCTGTTCTCCACGTTTTTAAATATTTAAGTATTTTTTTATTTGCATTTAAGGTATAAAAGTAACTAATTGTTAAGAAATGTATTCAGTCATAATTTTTTTTCAAGTCTAATTTGCCGCTAAGGAAGCCACTTTGCATATTTTGATAGTATTTCCTGTTCAATATAAGCAGAAAGTCAGAAAAAATCTACCCTTATAAATACAATAAATATTTTTAATTAATTTCCCTTTGATTGCTAATGACGATAAAGGTTTTTTTTTAATGCATAATTAGCAATAGTTCCCCGAGAAAAAAAAAAAACTTTGAAAAAAGAAGTTATTGCAGACTGTTCTTCTTGTTTCTAAATGTTTTTAAGTGTTGTTTTATTATTATTATTATTATTATTATTATTATTTTTTTTTTTTTTTTTGCATTTAATATATAAAAGTAAATAATTGTTAAGAAATATATTTAGTCATAATTTTTTCCATTCGAATTTGCAGTTAAGGTATCCATTTTGCATATTTTGATAGCATTTCCTGTCCCATAAACAGCAAGCCAGAAAAAATCCCTCCCCCCCGCCCCCTATAAATGCAATGAATAGTTGAAGATTATTTCTTTTTGATTGCAAAGGATAATAAAGTGGTTTTTTATGCATAACCAGCAATAATTCACCTAAAAAAGTATTTACTATTAAAAAGGGAATTATTAGACTGTTCTTTATGTGTTTAAATATTTTAAGCGTTGTTTTGAGTTTTATTTTATTTATGGTTTGCTTATAAAATAATTGTTAAAAAGGTTTTTAGTCATATTTTTTCTCACTCTAATTTGCTGCTAAAGAAATAAATTTGCATTTTTCGATACCATTTCTATAAACAGCAAATCAGCCCTCTCCTCCTCCCCTCTCGCACGTACACACACACTTTCGTTTTAAATGCAATGAATATTTAAAGTATATTTCCGTTTTACTCCTAAGGACAATTAAATATTTTCAATGCATAACCAGCAATGTTCTTCATGTTTCTAAATATTTCAAGTGTATTTTTAATATATATATATATTTGTTATGATTTGCTTAAAAAAAGAGCTAATTGTTAGAAAAGCATTTATTCATGATTTTTTTCATTCTAATTTGCTGCTAAAGAAGTCAGTTTGTATTTTTCAATACCATTCCCTGCCCAATATAAATAGTAAATCGGGACACCCCCCCCCCCTCTCTGCTTCCTTACTTTTAAATGCAATAAATATTTAAAGTATATTTACGTTTGAGTGCTAAAGACAATAAACTGTTTTTTATGCATAATCAGCAATAACTGATTTGGAAAAGAAATATATTATATATATATATATATATATATATATATATATATATATATAACCATAAATGAAACATTACCATAACACCAACTTAAACTATGAAAAAATGATTAAGTATGTAATACTTAGTTGACAATGAAAGTATTTCCCAACACACTGAATATAGATACCAAAAACTTATTTAAAAGAAGAAGAAATTAAATTAAAAATTGAATAAATGAAATTGAATGAATGAAATGAAATTCGTGGAATTTAGACAGAATTATCAAGTCCCAAATGCCTAAATACCACAACTATATATATATATATATATATATATAATTTCTATTTTTGTTGAATAATATTATTTATTTATTTATTTATTTTGTTATTTGAACTCCTATAGTTTTTTATTTTTATTTTGTTTCGTATATATGTTATTAGGAGCTTAATATTGTCAGTTTTAGGCATAATGCTCAAAATATTTGTTGAAATAACATATATTTACTATGAATATTCTTATGAAGCTCTTCTGAAGTTTCCATAAGATATTCATAGTTTTCCATTTTTGATTTTTTGTTTTATTAAGTTTAGTTCCTAATTAAGTTTAATAATTAAGTTTGTATCCTTTCTATTGCTATTTATAATATCTCATTCTTTGTTTTTCACATGTGTTTTCATTTATATATCATCATCAACAACAACCGTTTTCAATCCACTGCTGGATGTAGCTCTTCCCCAGATTTTTCCATTGTTGCCTGTCTAGTACTTTATCATCCAGTTAACACCGGCCACTTTTCTGATTTCGTCACTCATTCTCACTTGAGGTCGTCTTCTTGATCGTTTTACATCTCTGGGCTACCACTATAGGGTGTTTGGGCTCCATTTATTGTCTTGTCTTCCTGCAATGCGCCCAGCCCATTTCCATTTTAGACGTTTAATTCTCTCAATGATGTCAAAAACTTTCGTCTGACTTCTTATCCAAATTATTCTCTTTCTGCCTCTTCTGGTTATGCCTAGCATACATCTTTCTATATTTCGCTGTGTTGTTTGTAACCTTTGTACCATCCGTTTTGTTAGCGTCCATGTTTCTGCTCCATAAGTTACTGCAGCAAAACACATCGGTTAAACACCTTTCTTTTCAAACAAAGATGCATGTTACTCTTCAGAATGATATTGTTCTTTCCAAAAGCACTCCATCCATTTCTTATTCTTCTATTGATTTCATTCATAATACTGTTGTCTGATGATATTTCTTGTCCAAGGTAGACATAACTTTGCACTTCTTTAATCTCAGTGTTGTTGTAGACAATTTTCTTTTTTGATGGAAATGAATTGAACATCACCTTAGTCTTTTTCAAATTTATTTTTAATCCAGCATTAATGCTAGCTTCTGCCAAATATTTTAGCATATTTTCCAAGCTATTACTGAAAATTAAAATGTCATCAGCAAACCCGAGATGGTTTAATATTCCCCATTTATTCTAATCCCTTGGTTTTCCCAATCCAGCTTCTTGAAAATATTTTCTAAGACAACAGTAAAAAGCTTAGGCGGAATGGTGTCTCCTTGTCTTACTCCTCTTCCAAGCTTGATCGTCGCTTTTTCTTTGTCCAAACGGAGGATGGCTGTTGCTTTCTTGTAAATCTTCTTTATGATATTGATGTAAAGTTTGTCTATACCAATGTCCTCCAGAGAAGCAACTACTGGAGATGTGAAGACCGAATCAAATGCTTTTTCATAATCAATAAAGGCAAGGCAGAGAGGTAAATTATATTCTTTATGTTTTTCTATAAGTTCCCTTACTGTTTGAATATGATTCATTGTGCTAAATCCACTCCGGAATCCTGCTTATTCTCTAGTTTGAGCTGAGTCCAGAGCTTATTCAAGTCTTGTCGTTAAAACTTTGGTGAATTTTTTATAAATCACTGACAGTAAGCCGATTGGACTGATAAGCTGATATTTTTTTCTGAGTTTATCATTTATATTATATGTAATAAATGACCAAATTGGTAACAGAAAATGTATGTTATTGTATATGAAATGTATATTACCCTTACCCATGATAAAATGAAAGAGAGGAGATTATATAACAGCGCTGTCTGTTTTAGATTAATTAAATTAGGCATGGAATGTTGAGAAGAACATAAACGTTTAATAAGATTACAGCGATTTAGAAGAATATTTCTGTAAACAGAAATATGTGGACAGGATTAAAGTTAGTAAAATTAATTACATTAAATGAAAAAGCATTTATTTTATCATAAATATTGAATGTTAAAGTTTTATCAGTTAGAATAGTAATATTAAAATTCATAAAATTAATAGTAGAATTATTTAGATGGGTAATACTAAGTTCTAGATCTATATTGCGAGGATGCACTACAGAAAGAGATATACATGGTGTCCCAAATTTATCTTTACAACTTTGATCCTCCACAAAACTTAAACAAAATTAGATAACAAAAATCTGTTTATTGTATACTATGAACAGCAAGTTCCGAAGTTTTATTTGATGAAATCGAAACGCTTACGAATATAAAATCGAAACGCTTACGAATATAAAATCGAAACGCTTACATTTATCATCGGGATGGAGGTCGTGTAACAAATGGAGTTACGTGCAAGCGCTTGTGTATCGTTGAACGTGGTAATTACAACTGTCTGGAGGCCGTACGAATGGACTTCTTTGGACTTCGTTGGAAACTTAGTAAAATACATTCCGTATCCTTTTGACTTGTGCTTGATCGGCCAACGCCTTTATTATAAAGTACACTACCGGTATCCATAAACATCTTATGCCACGCGCGTATTGAGGGCCTGGATGGTGTGCGACGTTCGTATTTTGTTGAGAAATTCCTTTGGACTTGTGTATCTGACTTCGTCTCTATGAACCAGGCCACACACTGGACCATTTCCTGTGGTGGAGCCATCACCAGTTATGAACCTTACTGGGTCATTTTTATATGGGACCTAAAAGCTAAAACATTATTTTTACTATATATAAAACTTCATGAGTTGCTGTTATACGCACACAAAACCGAACTTCGCTATCTTATTTCGTTTAGGTTTTATGAAGGATCAAAGTTGTAAAGGTAAATTTGGGACACTCTGTAGATTGATTGTCACCGAGAGAAAAAATAATTATATCATCTATATATTTATAGATTAAGACATTATTGTTAATAAACCTCCTTTCATAGAAATAACGATACAAGTGAGACAGCATGCTACTAGCAGCTGCACCTTGAGGGATGCCTTGATTCTGAGAAAAAATAGCATTCTTTTGAAAAATATAGTTATGATAAAGTAAAAAATTAGTTGTTTAAAAAAATATAATTATGATAGAGTAAAAAAAAGGGGCGGGGATAATACACACACACATACACACATATATATATATATTGTATGTCTCATTGAAAGAGATCAGGATCAGATGGCTTTTGTGTAAAAGTTCTAATCCTAAAAGTAAAATGAGTGAAACAAAAATCAGATTATCATTTTAGATATTTCTAATACATTAAAAAGACTCCATATTTTGAAAGGCTTTTTGTACTATAAAAGTTTTATTTATTATTTTTATTATTAAAAGAATGTCAAAAGCTAATTTTTTTTTTTCAATTTTTTTTTATTATATGTTTTCTAGGGATTTTAATATAATATGTGTTTTGGTTTTTATTTATCTACTTATTTACTCAATATTTTTAATGTTATTAGTAAAGATTATTTTTTTATTTTGTTTTGTGAAGTTATTTCTGCGAAAGATAAATCAAACGACAGTCAAAATTTTATAATCATACATTTGATTTTTCTTCTTTTAAGTATTTGTGAAATATTGCAAATCCGATCGCTTACGTATTACGTTATTTAGATTTTTTTAAAAAACTGTCCGGATGAAATACGATTACAGTTTACATTCAGTCCGGTGAATAATTGAGTAATATATGATTTTTAATATGTTGCATTTAGTTAAATACTCTGACGTTCAGAGCATTTAAGTTCGAAAAAAAAATCTTACTTATAATAAAATCCGAAGGCAAGAAAGTGTCTGTAACGGCTCCGGGCTCGACCACTCTGATCTGCGGATCGACCATAGTTAAACGCCATGTTAGGCTTAATGAAAAAGCTATGCTTCATCCGATTCTGCTGTTAAAATATTTGTAAAAGCATATTAGAGCTTTTAAATATTTTAATTTTGTTTAAAACCTTCAAAAACTATTTCATATAAAACACGTATATCAACATTTCTGTATATATATTTTTTTTTCTGTCAGCACTTTTCTTTTCAGAAATAGCGGTGAATTCTTTCGTACGGAGGATTTGAGTGATCAATCCAGTACATTGGCGCCATCTACTGGCGTATTTTGAAATTATGCTTCCATCTTAAATACAGTACAGGACCTATTATGCGAAATCCTCTGGACCAAAGGCTTTTCGAGTTTTGGAATTTTCCGGATTTTGGGTCCTCCCGAAGTTCACGATTATTTGACAAAATTCATGCTTTTTTTCGTGATTCTTTGACAAAATTTGCATTTTTTTCTGCTATTCTTTGACAAAATTTGCGATTTTCTTCTACGATCCTTTGACGAAATATAATTTTTTCGTGGTCCTTTGAAGAAATTTGCGTTTTCTTTTTGCGATCCTTTGAAGAAATTTGCATTTTTCTGCGATTCTTTGAGGAAATTTGCGTTTTTTGCTATTCTTTGATGAAATTTACCTTTACGATCCTTTGACAAAATTCGAGTTTTTTTCTGAGATTCTTTGACGAAATTAGCGGGGTTTTTTTTTTTCGCGATCCTTTGACGGAATTCGCATTTTTTCTGTGATCGTTTGACAAAATTTGTGTTTTTTTTTCCTTCGATCCTTTGACGAAATTCCACTTTTTTCGCGATCCCTTAACGAAATTAGAAATTTTTTTGCAGTGCTTTGAAAAAATTTGCATTTTTTTTCGCGATTATTTGACGAAATTCGCGTTTTTTTTTTCGATTTTTTAACCAAATTTGTGTTTTTTTGTGATTCCTTGAAGAAATTTTACATTTTTTCGGAGTCCTTGGAAGAAATTTGCGTTTTCTTCGCAAGCCTTTGTCGGAAATCGCGTATTTTCTGCGATTTGTTAACAAAATTAGCGTTTTTTCGCAATTCTGCGACCAAATTTGCGTTTTTTTTTCAATCCTTTGACAAAATTCAAGTTGTTTCCGCAATGCTTTAAAGAAATTGTCTACTTTTTCTTCGAACGATAGACATAATTGTTTTTTTCGGCGACGATCGCTCAAAATTCGAGATTTTGTTATGTTCGAATCTTTGGACTGAAGACTAAAATTTTCGAAACCGAATGCCTTAAATTTTTAGGAAAATTCGGAACAGAATCACCCTTGATGAAATAAATATATAACTATTTTTTGTTTCAAACTAATTGTAATATAAATTAATTTTAAACTAAAATTTGAAGAGAAAAACGATTTGTTGCTAATTTCGGGAAGAACTGGGGGTGGGGGGGGTGGGGTGTTCACCCGCTACCGAAGTAACAATATTTTAGTGATTACACACTGAAACATAATGGACTTAAAAAAAATTAGAAATCGGTAAAATTTTCGAAAAATTTCAAAAATTCTAAAATTTTTGTAAAAATATACAAATTTAGAAAATTTTCGAAATTTTTTTGCTGACTTCGGGTTTTTCCGGATTTTGGAATTTCGGATAAGGGGGTCATATACTGTAAAATGATTCTTTCTTATCAAACGTAATTAAAATATAAGGAATACATAGTACAACGTAATTTGCATTTAATTTTGCTTATGTAATCAAACAATGAGTTATGTGGTGAGTCAATCGGCTTAGAAACTCATTGATAACACTTTTTTACAAAAACTTTCGCACATGGATTATTTGTTAATATTTAATTTGAATGTTTTGTCCAATCGTTGAACTACTTCCGAAATTTAATACTGAGTAATATATATATATATATATATATATATATATATATATATATATGTATATATCCTCATCATTTTTATTTGTAGAAATCATTTGTCATTTTTAAAATGTACTTCTTTACAGTACAAATCTTTCAATAATAAAGTCTTCATGCTGTTTGTTTGTATGATGTCTTATGAAAAAGAAACGCAGTTCAACAATCTGTCCTTTTTGACGGGATTATATACTAGTGTATATAATATTAACTGAGAAGCATCTTTTGAACTATAAAATTAATAATTCGTATGTATCTGATTAGATTGTGAAGGACATTATAACAATTGGTTGGAGAAACGTAAATAATAATAATAATAGTAATAATAATCACTTTTTTTACTTTTTTTTTCAGTTTGAAAATACTCTGGAGCCTTTAGATTGAAATCATGTAACCCGTTCGTAAATATGATAATTAGACCATAAGATTTAACACCTTTTTTTTTTATGTTGCATTGTATGTGGTAGCCGCGCCGGCCGTGCCCTTTTTAAGATTTATATCAGGCTGAATATTTTCAAAATCTGCTATTTTTAAATCAAGTATCTAAATTTCTTTAAAAGATGAATAATGAATTGTGTATTTTTTAGTAATAATTATTTTAATTGTCTACGAAATTTTTTGTTTCGAGCAAAAATATGAAAATGATTCTCGTGTTAATTAATTGTAGTCATTAAAATACCCTTTTTTTTTCATTTAAAAGTGAATAATTTTTTTTTTTTTAAATATAAATATTTTTGATAATTTTGAAGATTATGAAGACTGATACTTATTATTTTCTGTATTTAAAAAAGAAAAGAAAAATTGCAAAAACAGTTGAATCGGTGTCTCGAAAGAGGGCCCCAGTGTTACAATTTCAAAGTTTTACAGAAATTAGGAAAAACCATTAATGTCATTGATTAGCGATGGCCTGAGCACCTAGTGCATCAAAGGCCCTTCTTTCAAACTTAATTACCTTACACTTTTGTCTGCATTCAGAACATTGACGAGTAATAAAAAACTAGTTAGGTGGTTTTTAGTTTTTTATTTAAAGTAAACAAATTTTTATATTATGAAATTGCAATTTTTAACACTGTGTAATCATCAATCATTCCACATAGACCCTTTTCCAACCAAAAATCCACTTTCTAAAATTTGTAACACAGGCCCTTCTTTAAAACACCCATTCAATTATTCTTTGAAAAGCAACATCAAATTTTAAATATGGCAAAAATTTAAAAAAAATTATTTTAAAAATTTTAATTTTAATTTTTCTTAATTTTTTTTATTTCAAAATAAAATAAATTTTATTATTATTTTTAATTTTACATATGAACTAGTCGGATGTGTCAATCCCAAAACTTTCTTCTATCTCACACAGGTTTCGCATACACTAAAAAGAATCAGCACCCATTTATATCAAGGTCTAACTGAAACTCAAGTTTTATTAAATTCCGTGCATTATTTCTTGAAATATGACTATCGCTAAAATCGTGTAAATCCTGCATAGCAGCGCCACGTGCTGGACGATTTTTACCAAAAACTAATCAGCACCAATTTATATCAGGGACTAACTGAATATAAAGTTTTATTAATTTCCTAGCATTAGTTCTTGAGATAGAGCGCCCACAAAATTTTTGTCACATACAGATAGACAGAGTCACAGACAGACATTTTCTAAAAACAGTCAAATCGTGTTCAGGACCTTCTAAAACGTATAATTCCGTCGAAAACCGGAAGTCGAAAATTTTCATGAATCCAATACTTTCTTCCTGTAAAGATAGAAGAAAGTAAAAATGTATGAAAATTTTTCAAAAAATAAAATAAAATAAAAAATAAATAAATAAAATAAATAAATAATAATAATAATAATAAAAAGTAGCAAACAAACATGCAGTGTTTACTGTTATTTGCATCAGAACTTCTTGATTGACTTTTTTGACATAATCCTTATTTTTAATGATATAATTTCGTCATATATCTATCTAACATGAAATAAGGAAAGCTCCTGCAAAATTTTTTATCAGTTATGATCAATGAAACTCACAGATAGTTTTTTCGCTTAGAAAGGTAACTGGTAAGGTGTTTGGTGTTGCCATAATTTTTTTTTCTTTGTATATTAGCCGTACGTTAAATCAGATCATGAATATATACAATGATGTATTCCACGTTTTGATTAATTGCTAATTAAAATCATTTTCCATTAATAGAAAAATACTTTCAACATGAATCAATATACATATTACAAATATCTGTACTTTATAGCACGGATAAAGAACACAGCAATATTTAGTTAGAAGTCTGAAAATAAATATGTATCTATAAAATACATTATCTGTATTTTCTATACATTATCTGTAAAATTTTATGAAAACTGACATCACTTAACTGTACTTCTATCATCTAAACTTGTGTTACCTCTCGAATAGGCGGGAAAAACCTTTCAACGTACTTTTACCAAAATCAGAGCACGTTGATGGAATAATACGAGAGAAAAAAAAAATCGGACAAAATTAAATAGATCGGAGAGGGTGAAACCGTTACCAGTCGGGGCGCAACGGTTTTTGGCAAAAGAGATCTATTATGCCCACCCTCCCCCTCTTATGCAAAAACTTAAGCTATTGGGGGAGAGATCACCCCCTTCTGTTTTGAATGCTGTGATCATACTGCACGGATGCGGGGTTATTGAAGGTGAGGGGGGGGGGATAAACAGTCATACTGGAGAGATTTTTGTTTCATACTAGTGGTATGTTCTAGTGGTTGGTGACGTATATTAAAGTATCAATGTACATGCATACATCAGCTGATTTTTTTTTTTTACACTTGACCGAAATGAAAAGTAGGTAGTGAAAGCACAAATTGCGACGTATTTGGAACAGCTGGTCTACACCGTACTTAGAAAGATCCAATTCAGAATTCCAGAACAGTTTCAGAATTGGGTAAAAACATCGTCAGAATAAAGTTTGTATTTTACGCAAAAATACATATACACAAATATAGTCAAACCTCGTTAGTAAGTTACCTGGATAAAACGTCACTCCGCATATTACGTCATGTTTCAGAAGTCCTCACCATTCTCACATATTGTACTCCGCTTATTACATCACTATTTTTTCAACCACTCCGCTTAAAACGTTACTTTTAAGAGTGCAATAGGCAAAACTCGGTCCGTCTTCTTTATCAAGGTTATCTTCAAAAACATTTAGTTTTTATTTTGTATGACTCTAAGTTAAAGTTTAATAACATTCCGGATGACAGTATTTTTCCTTGCAAAGATTGTCTGTCATATTAACAAATTCTTTGAACATAACAATAACTTAAATTGCAGCTGATGTTTTCGAAGCAAAGAACGGACAGCAGTAGAATCTGACAGAGAACCTGGAGAAAAGGAACCTCAAAAACCGATTGTTAGAAAGAAAAAAGCCTTATATTAGAATACATTGATGAACTAAAGAGCTATATTTCGTATTTGAAGGGTACTACATATAACGAATATAATATGCTATATTCCTAAGAGAAAAAAGTGATTTCAGAAAACTGCCATTAAACAAAAATAGATGTTTTATTTTGTAAGCCAGTAACAAATGGATCCGTATTGAATTGTACAATTAAATACAACGTAACATACTTACTATATACTTTCCTTAATTTGTCATCCATTTTACCAATTCTAATTATTATTCTACTAATTTATATATAATGTAATTTAGTTACAGGTATAATTATTATATAAACACTTGGAATTTCATTTCGCATTTAATATAAACTCCATTTAAGTCACTCAGCTTAGTAAGTCATTTTTAAGTGGGACCCGAGAATAATGTACTAACGAAGTTTGACTGTCAAAGTAGGAACAAGCGGGTAAGTGTGATCGAAGATCGCACAAAGGGTTTCGTTTAATATTCCTTTCAAAACACTTTATCCTTTCTTTAATAAATTCAAATAAATATAATTTAGCAACAACAACAACAAAAAAAAGTCATGTTTTTTGTAAAGTAAAAATTTACCGGTCTATTTTTCCGTTTTTTTTTTTTTTTTTTCGAAAATCTAAACTAGCCGGATAGCGGGCGAAACCCGCTATTATATTCTGTCATGACAATATCCGTCATACGGACCAAATGCGATATTTAAAAAATATATAATTTCAAAATTAAACAAGTTGGACGCCTTCAAAACGTTAAAATATGCGAATATTTCCATAATCGGGTTTTTATCATGATTCAATGCATTCCTCAAACTCATATATTTACTGTTCTCTATTATCATATTGATACTCGCTTTATATTATTCTCAAACATTTGAAAAATTCGTTAAACTTCCAATAGGACGTCAGATTTTCTTTTTAATTCTCTAATGACGTGATATTAATCTGCTTTGTGTAGATCCACATACTCATACTCCGTGTATTATTAAGAAATCTTAGACATTTTCCGCTTTATTTACCACTATGACGTCAATCAATTTTATTTCATATTTAGCTTTTCTTCAATTGGTGAAACGTTTTATTTCATTTTCATTTTTCACGTGAAAATCGTCTGATAGAAAATTAATTATTGTAGAAAGAATTTCATCGTGGATTTTAAATTTTTGGCATCAGCTATAACGAAAAATGTTTAAATTTAATAGAAAAAGGCTATTAGAATTTTGTGTTTTATATCTATCTATTAAAATAATACGAATTTTTCAAATTTTAATATTTTCAGCTCTTCACAGCTGATATTCTGAATTATACACGAAGTTTCAACCCTTGTAAGTTACATAGTTTTCGAGAATGGCTCTGTGACAGACAGACAACGAAGCGGGAGCAATAGGGTTTCGTGAGATGAACCAAACCCAAAAAATGGAGAAAGCACATGTTTCTATATAATTTCATGAAAAATTACAACTCGTATTGGTAAATGCCAATCACTTCGGATGTGTTAAAATAATAAAAGTGTAATTATGTATCCATTGTTTATTGGAGTTACTTTACCTGCGGTTTATTTTGTTTAGTTGTTTCCACAGAACTAGGAATGATTATTCGTTATTCATGTTTGTTCGTTCTTCCATGGTTGTTTCAAATAACAGAACACCAGATGTCATTACTAAATGAACGGCTAGATGAATTATGTTGGCTACAATGTCGTCCAGATATCTCAATTCATTTTACTAATGTGAAAAAATCGTTGCGAAACATGAAAAAACGCTAAAAATTGCATTAAAAATTAAATTTAAAAACAGCTAATCAAAAATTCCAAAATTGGGCTTCGAGGTATATAACTACAGATATAGAGGAAAATTTCCTGCCAAATCCTGTAGCTTTTCGTGGGCCGGTTTCTGTAGAACACAACACACTCACGCACAGAGACACAAACTTTTTTCCTTATTATTATAGAAATCGATTTTCAACTAAATATTTAAAAAAAATAAAAACTTTTTGTTAATCGATGACATACTTACTACCTCACATTTGTAATATTCTCTGATGTCCCGACAACGTCAAATGGCTTTCATCATGTGAACGAATGCGGTAGTAACAATGATCATTATGATTTGAATACTGATCTTTGGGATTTCAAGATTGATCTTTAAAATTTTAACATTACCAACATCGTGATTTCAACACTTATCACAAGAAACTGCTAAATACATATATAAAAGTTAGATTAAAAAAAAAAAAAAAAGAAAAGAAAAGAAAAGAAAAGAAAAGGAAGAAGAAGAAGAAGAAGAAAAAGATAGAAACATCACATCTTGAGAATTATGTTACTAATTTAGAATTGTTATAGAGTAGCGACAGTGAATTATGCTTTTTTTAATCTCGATTTTCAAACTAATAAACTGCATTTTTCATAAAATATCAATATGGGATAGATCCCACTGTTACTTAACATGTGACATTTAATAACACAAATGGATGTTAAAAGATGTTTAAAATGTTTAAAAACCCTCCAAGTACTTTCGGCAGGCAACCGCAACCATCTTCAAGGGACGAAAATCCTTTCTGACTGCCGTCTTAGGCATCTGAACTCTAGCTTAGTCCTAAGATTACCGTCTTGAGGTTAATTGTTAAGTAACAGTGGGATCTATCGAATCTCATATTGATATTTTATGAATAAAGTAAGGTGAAAATTTGCATTTCGCCTTATGTGTTTTGTATTTTTCATAACAGGGCTATGCATACAGGTCAAAGACAGTGTATTTGTGTAAAAGTTCATTTTTATACATTTATATATAGTTTTTAAAAAGTACTTCACTTTTTAAGGGGTGTAGTGTATCTTTAACGCGTTTTAAAAAATCAAATATCCAATTTCTATTCGAAATGAAAAAAAAAAAAAAAAAACTAGTTCTGAACATTTTGTACCAAACTTATGTTTTGGCGATTTTGTATTTCACAATTATTAAACAAAAGATTTAACGTATTTCCATACATTGTTCTTTCATTAAAAAAGTTTCAACGCTTTTATCTCACAACATTAATTTTAATACTGCGAGTTAGGATTTCTTTACAACAACTTTATGAAATAGCTTGAAATTTTTAGGACTCATAAATATTACAATTTTCTATACACCGAATTGTTTATATAAATATCCAATTTCGATACTAAATGAAAAAATTTAGTTCTGAACATTTTATACCAAACTTATGTTTTGGTGATTTTGTATTTCAAAATTATTAAACAAAAGATTTAACGTATTTCCACACTTTAAATTTCCATACTAATTATTTTCCATCCTTTCATTAAAAAAGTTTCAACGCTTTTATCTCACAACATTAATTTTAATATTGCGAGTTAGGATTTCTGTACAACCACTTATGAAATAGCTTGAAATTTTTAGGAATCATAAATATTACAATTTTCTATACACTGAATTGTTTATATAAATAATTCTTTAATATAAAAAAAATAATATTTCTAGAAATTTTTAAACATTTTCTAGCATAACATGTTATCTTAGAGATTTATAAGAGAGAAATATCTTAGAGATTTTATTTTATTTTACAGATAATTATTACCATTATAAATTAAGAAAAAAAAATATTTTCATGTTATCTTAGAGATTTATAAGAGAAAAATATCTTAGAGATTTTATTTTATTTTACAGATAATTATTACCCTTATAAATTATGAAAAAAATAAAATATATTCACTCAAAGGTTGTGAAGTTATTCTGTGAGCTGCATCCCGAGTTATAAGCGTTTAAAATTTTCTATTTAAAGGGTGTCTCAAAAAGATTGAAACACGTTTTAACTTTTTACTTCTTGGACATACGTTGTCAATGTAAATTGCAAGTGTTCGAAATAAAGTCAGAATTAAGATTATATTGATGAAATAAACCTGCCACTAATTTTCATAAAATCACACTTTTTAATTTTTTTACGGACCCTGGTTGTTATAAATTTTCTGTACAAATACTAGTAATTTTGTGTTTAAAATTTATTTTTAAAAACATTTTCTTCATGCTCTGACAAGTAAAACAGTAAAAATTCTAGTATTCTACGCCAAAAACTCACCAAGTTATGATATTTTGAATTTTATGAAATTTCGGAGTTTTCCGGAACTAAAAACGTACAGACGATTTTTTAGTGCCAGAAAGCTATAAAATCTTCTAAAATTCAACGTTACAATAAGGTATGTATTATGCCTCAAAGGATTTTGATCATAGAAGAATAGAATTTTTTATTGTTTTACTTGTCAGTGGATCGAAATGTTTTGTAAATATAACTTAAAATTTCCTAAATATATTATTTTTTTTTCAAAATATAATTTAACCCAGAGATCATATGACCGTATAAAATGTAAAAAAATGTAACTTTAAAAAAAATAATGGCACGAATTTTCCATGAACATAATTTTAAGTCATACGTTAATTTGAACATTTTTGCAATTTACAATGCCTACGTATTTCGGGTATTAATCAACAGGTAAAAAATTAAAGCGCGTTTCAATCTGCTTGGGCTACTCTCTGCAGAAGTTTTTTCTATGTTTGTATGATTATTCTTTTTAATAAAAAAGCACTGAAACATAAATATGGTATCAAAATGTTCCGAAATATTTTATTTAATTAATTAGTTAATTAATTAATTAATTAATTTTTTTGTGCGGGGGTGGGGGTGACGTGTTAATGGTGCACTGTCCTCTTAGAGAACTTTTATTCAGGGGGGGGGGAATTAACATTTAAATACTAATTTTTTTTTCTTCTTAAATGCTTGTTCAATAAATTTGAACAAGAATTTAAAATGCATAAAAAACACGTAGTTGTAAGATTTGTAGAGCATTATGCATCCAAAAAAAACGAAAAGAAAATTATACAAAATTCATTTTGCTAACAACCGTTTACAGACAGTTAAGGTGTAACAATAATTTGCGGTTATTACATATTTTGAAAGATTGTTAAAGAATATGAAGCAGCTGATTTGTTTTTCCTTATTCAGGTCAGCTTGACACCTGTTTTAGAGCAGATGAAATTTTTTAGATTCATTAGAAGGGTTTGTTAGAGTGTATCACTTTAATTTCACCTGTTCTAATATAAATTGGAACTACTGTCTCTTGCCAAAAAATTAGGTTTAACTCTTCATTGCAGTCTTCGATACATAAATTAGTTTTACTAATCCAAACTCAGACAGGAAGATTATTATTTTCTTCTATCTTTATAAGAAGAAAGTATTAGATTCATGAAAATTTTCGACTTTCGGTTTTCGACGGATTTATACCATTTACTTTCAGAAGGTTAGAAGTTTAGAAGGTTCTGAACACGATTTGACTGTTTTTAGAAAAAGTCTGTCTGTGACTCTGTGACTCTGTCTATATGTGACAAAAAATTTTTGAGCGCTCTATCTCAAGAACTAACGCGCGTAATTTAATAAAACCTTATGTTCGGTTAGTCCCTGATATAAATTGGTGCTGATTAGTTTTTGGTGAAAATCGCCCAACAGGTGGTGCTGCTATGCTGCATTTTTCGTGATTTCCGCAATAGCTCTATATCAAGAACTAATGCACTTATTTTCATCAAACTTCAGATTCTGTTAGACCTTGACAAAAATAGATGCTGCTTATGTTTTGGTGCAAATAGCCCAACAGATGGCTCTGCTATGCTACTTTTTTCATTATTATCATAATAACTATATTCTCAATATCTAATGCATGGATTTTCATCAAACTTCAGATTCAGTTAGACGTTGACATAAGTTGTTGTTGATTAGGTTTTGGTCTAAATCTCCCTACAGATAGCGCTGCTATGCTGCATTTTTCAGGATTTACATGATTTTATCAATAGTCATATCTCAAGAACTAATGCATGGAATTAAATAAAACTTTAGATTCAGTTAGATCTTGATACAAATCGGTGCTGATTCTGTTTAGTGTATGCGAAACCTGTGTGAGATAGAAGAAAGTTTTAGGATTGGCACATCCAATTAGTTTTTTTTCTTCTTTTGTCTCGTCATGCAATTTATATAAGTTTTGAAATAAAAATGCACTCCATAATCTCTAGAAAGCATGTTGAAGTGCTTCATTAGTGATTTCATTATTTTTAAAGTATCATAACATCATTAAAATCAACCGCAAATGATTTTTCCCCATGGATCATAATGTAATATTTTGATTTATGCGTCTCTTGTGTGTCCCTGTAAATGAATTATAAATGCTACTTATTCAATACTACTGAGAAAGCTTGTTGTAGTCCATCTCAGTTATGCATGTCAGTCTTATTATGTTTTAAATATCGTAACTTCGTATCATCATTAAAATGCACCACAAACAATTTTTTTCCATAGTCCATAGTGTAACAGAAATCTTTTGTGTTTCCCTGTAAACGAACTATAAGTGAAAATGGCGCCCCTATCAAAGCTGAACGTAAAATTTTCTAATATATATTTACTTTTTCATTGTTTATGATATCTATTCAAAGCTGAACATAGAATTTTCTAATATATATTTACTTTTTTATTGTTTATTATATCTATTCAATGTTATATAACATTTAGGCTCACTGTAATAGCTAAATAGATCTTTTTTCGTGAACAAATTTGGTTGTGACTTTGGTAATTTTCAAGTTTTAATTTGTATTCATGTGAAAGACTTTTTAATAAATATTGGCTTGATTGTATCTGGGCATTGGGAAGATTTTTGACAATGGAAACATTGATAAACGCTGTTTTTTAGGCTAATAAACATGCCTTTAAAAATTACATCATTCTTTTATTTATTTACTTTTTTTTTTTTTTTTTTTTTTTTTTGTTAAGAATTTAAAGCAGCCAAAATAAAATTTTTGACAATTCAAAATAATCGCAAATTTTTGTAAATCAACATATCAATAAAATAAATAAATAAATAAATAAATAAATCTGAAGGGCAGTATTTGAAAACTGTAATCGAATAAATATTTTTATATAATTCTAATCTATTAGTTTTTGGAGAAAGATACTTTTTGAAAGCATTAAAAGATTTTCTTTATTTAATAAAAGTGATCGATTTATGAGAGCGAACGATATTTTTCTAAAGCACGGGAAAACGCAAATTTTGACAAATCAACAAGTCTTTTAAAAATAATACTTTGCTTTGTTTTATTACTTCTTAAAAATTGTAAACATAAGTTTTTTTTTTTTTTTTTTTTTTTTTTTTTTTTTTTTTTTGTATGTTTTTAAATATTTCTTTTTTGGGAAGATTCTATTTACAACTATAATGAAAATGTAACCTTGAATACTGTATACTGAGGAGATATCTATATCGACGCAATTTTTGACAAATCCAAGTATTGGAAATCACAAATTTTGACTAATCAAAATAATTTTTTCACGTGAACAGTATTTGAAAACGCCGAAAGAACAAAATTTTCTTCTAATCGATGAATGCTTCATGAACAATACTACTAAAATGCATTATTTTTTTTTTTATTTATTTTTTTTTTTTTCTGATATAGATATCTTACTGACTTATTTTTGAAAGCGAACAATATTTTTTAAAAGCTCAAAAAATACAGTTTTTGACTAATCGACAAATCCATTGACCTTTTTTTTTCTTTCCAGGAAATCGTAAACATAAATATGGAAATTTCTTCATTGTATGTATACGCATATGTGTTTAAATGCCTCCTTTTGGAAAGATTTTATTTAATAGCTTGAAAGATTCATACATAAAGATATTTTATAAAGATATTAAGTTTTAAACTTTATATATTTTAATCTTTGTGCCTATCAAGTTACGGGCTATATGAATAAAAAAAATATTGTTTTTTTATGTATAGCTCTATAATGCAAATGTAACCTTGAATACTGTATAGAGGGGGCATCTGTAAAAGAACAAGACCATATATAAAGGGGGTGAAAAGAGGGAGGGAGGAACTCTCTTAGCCATCTGTCGTTACTCTATAGGCACCCACGCTTTAGAAATAGGGACTTACTATAACAATGCGGTCGCACGCTCTTGCATTACCATTGCTTTACGTGCAATAAAAAGCACGTGAAATTCTGAACAAGAACCTCAGACATGTTTGGCCAGGTTTCTTTAAAATCTATCTTTCACTCAGTGTTTTTATTTTTTTATTTTTTTATTTTTTATGACGATACATCATTTTTTTATGAGAATTTCAAAATATATTAAAAATGAGAATTTGATGCATTATGAATACGAAAATTAAAGTAAAATTTCCCCTTTTGATATTTTTATTCGCTTCTCCAAATAATATACAGAGTGACTGGAACATAAATAAATCAGGGTTTTCCCATCTATGGTACGCGCATCAGTTGTAGTACGTGAACGTTCTGATGGCAGTACGCAAAGGAAACACAGCAAATTATTGTGAAATCGAAAAGACCCCTTTTTCGATATTATTTATAAATTAAAACATTTAACTCTACGGCAATATTTCAGAATTGTCTTCTTAATCAACTATGGCTTTGCTGTCTGACAATTTCAGTAGTCATATTTCGTATTATAAATAACAGCTCTTATTTAGAAATAACTTTAGAAAGCTGTTAAATAACAGCCTTTTCAGGGACTTCATACGAAAAAAAAATTTCCAAAACACAAAATAAACAAAAAAGCTTAAAAAATTGTTTATTTCACTATGAGACTTGAAAAACAAAACAACATCAACGTTTTCCGTTTTTGGATAGTTTCATGTATAAAATTAAGTAATAAAAATTGAACTGAATTGATCAGTGAAACAAATTATGAGCATTTGAGAGCTTAAGGTGGTTCTCAAATGACCTGCTGAACAACGCGAAACTTTCTGACACATTTTCCGACTCATTTTTATAAACGTAAAAGCATAAAATTGGCAGGCCTGACAATTGACGCGATTTGGAATCGAAATGAGTTTTCCACTTTTTTTATAATAAATAAATTACTTATCGAGTTATAAGAGATTGGTGTCACGTGTCGACACGTTTGTTTTCTCCTTGCTCGCGGCACCGCGGAGGGAATTCGGTTCAAAACGTCGACTTGACAGTATTTTCTGAAAGATCTTCTGCCTTTACAAAAAAGAAAAACTTGTTGAGATTACATAGTTTCTAAATAAGAACACCTGCCAATCTCATGCGTTTCCGAAAAAAAAAATGAATAAAAAAAATGTTTTAGAAAGTAGCTCCTATGGATTTAAGAACAGCCTTAAGAACACAATTTTAAAGAATATTTTCCTTAAAATTGAACATCAGACTATGAGTTTAGAAATTGTTTTCAGCATCCTGTCTCGTCACTGGCGAGAGAGGAGGGGGGGTGGGGGAGATATTATTTTGCTATCCTGTGATGGCATTTTCAGACCATTTCAAAGAAGTTTAATTAATGTAATTTTGGTTAGCTAGACGAGCAGAATATCCTCTTATTTCTGCAAAAGCTGGAAGAAATTCTAGCAAAAGCAAATCTTAGCAAATTCTAGCAAAATTCTGGCAAAAGCATGAATTTCGATTTAAAAGTACCAGAACTCTAAAAGTTTTTGAACCTGAGGAGATCATTTTAATAGTTAATTTTTAAGTTAGCCGTGTTTTTTTTTTCTAATTTATTTATTTACTTATTTATTTTGCTGCCATTTGCTTTTAAATTTAGAATTCGGACACTTACCACGCAGAGAAACATGGCTGAACAAAAAATATTTTTCAAATTCAACGCTCAATTATTGATTAATGTAAGAAAGCTTCACGCATAGATGACAACACGAAATTTAATTTCGTATTTGGAGCAACATCAAAATCCTGTAGCAAATCGCGTTTACCCAAAATCACAGAATATTGGCCAGGCAATACTTGTGTGTTAATTTAAAAAATAATGTTTTGTCTCAGTTACTTTTTGTTTATTTCTGCATTAGTTCATAATATAACGGAAAAGTACCTATAGATTAATTGCCTGTAGATATTTAAAAAAAAATTAACACAACGTGCGTTATAAAATATTATATACAAAGAAAAAAACACGAAAGTACATTAAAAGATACCCTATTTCAAGGATGGGGAACCTATGACATGACACGCGTGCTCGAGGTGGCTCGTGTCACAATTTCTCAGGGACGTAAAACATTTAAATTTGATAATCATTATGCACATAAAATTTATTTATATTTTTATTATAATAAATAAAATCTTGTCTAACACGTACAGACTAACACAAATAATGTGATTATTTTTGCATGAATTGGCGCATTAAAAAAATTTCGTTTTCTGTGATGCTATGCCAACATGCAACTATCATTTCCCTTCTTTATAAATTTAAATAGCTTTATTTCTTCAAATGGATTTCAAAACACATAACTGCAATAAAATTACAAGTAGACTCAATTTTGGCATGTACATTATTAAAAATAGCGAAATAGAACCAAGGTATAAAACATTCTCCATCAAATGTATAAAAGCAAAAATCTCATTAATCTATCCTTTTGTTGAATTATTTTTTCTAAACTGATATGCAAATGTCTAATTGTTCACTCCGCTTTTCCAAGTGGAGAAAGCATTTTTTTTTTTTTTTTTTTTTTTTTTTTTTTTGAAGATAGACACTGAACACTGCACCGCCGAAATAACGCCTGCATCTTTACTGATTTTTTTTCGCCCTGAAAGTGCTTTTTCAAATGCCATTTAAATATTTTCAGCTATCAAAATCGCAAAATCCTTTATTGTGAATCATTATCATTATCATTAATATTATAATCTTTTGTTATAAATGCTTCATATGCTTGTTTCGTTAAACTTATTGTTCCGAAAGTTGTGTTTACTAAATAAGATCTATACCAGCAATCGAAACAAGACAAAATGTAAATAACCCAAAGTACGATTAAAAGATTTCGGTTAGAGTTGCTTTCCATTAAAAAAAAATAATAAAAATAAATAAATAAATAAATAAAAAATAAAAAAAATCAAATAACCTAAACTTAAATCGTGAAGTCATATATATATATATATATATATATTTTTAATCTTCGAATTTTAAATAAGATGAAATTACACTTGCAAAGAATAAAATCTTTTGTTATAAATTCCATCACGGATTAAACTAGTTCCACTGAAAGACTGGTGGCCAAAAATGGCGTTAATGCCGATGTAGAACTTTGGACAAAGCGTTATACTGTTTTTACTCCTTTTCTACTTTGATCCATAATGTTTAATAATTTTATAAAACAAACCAATCAATTGATCACGTCGCATCACTCCATCAGGCACGAAAGTAAAATTTTTAAAAGAATAATAAAAAAAAAATTTGTTCTTTTATTTATGAAATATCAACTTTAACATTGTTTACTGATATATATATACATTGACTTTAAGAAATAAGTAATCTATACTATTAAAAGAAAGTTTCGCTATGTGTGTCTGTTTGTTTGTCTGCCTGTCTATCTGTCTGCGATGGCTAGCAAAATCTACCGCACATAGAAGGCTGAAATTTCAGATTTAAGTAGTTGAAGGCAGGTCCTGACGCACCCGACAATCAGAATTTTAATATTTTGATGAATACCCAAGATATTAATTAAAGGTTTCCCCAACCATCTTCGGTTACCCTTACCTAAGGGACCCTGTCTTTTATGTGTTCTTTCATATGGAATCAAAATTTAATTACAACGAATAGTTTAGTTGATAATGAACATTCGAAAATATTAAAATATTGCACTGTCACCGACAACACACGACTGCGCAAAATTTCAGAACTCTCGCACATCAGGGAATCAATGAGAAATCTATTACAAAATTCCATCTTACAAACATGAAATAAGTGAAATTAAATATACCATATAAAAAGACGAAATTATTCGTTACTCGATTTTTAACTGCACAAAATATTATAATCTTTTACATTAAAGCGAGAAGCAAAAGTCTTAATTTTTCAGTGCTGATTCGACCTTACTGCGCATGCCTCAACTTTTTTTGAACGGTGAATAAAGAAGGAATAGAATTAAGAAGAATCAAGAGCACTGGGGAAAAAACCGCGTGCCTACTGGATTGCACTGTTCGCAACCCTACCACTAGGAAATACTCCTTATTATTTCTTTATTTCCCTTTCCCGGAGCGAGCATCCATTCTTCCACCTACTTTGTTTGAGAGCTGGCTGAACAAAAGGGAATTGGAGATTGAAAGGGGAAGAGAGGGAGGCGCTTTAACTTTTTTTGAAGGCAAGAATGGAAAAGGAAATGGGAGGGGGGGGGGAGTTCTCTCCTTCAAAAGAATTTGAAAAAGAATCGTTTTACCGGGAAGAAAACATATTTATTTTACAACCGAAAACAATATTTCTGACTTAATTTTTAAACGGACTGTAAAACCTTTATATTTACAACCATTAAAATTTTCAAAAGGTTTGGACAACAAAAGCTTTTTTTTTTTTTTTTTATGGTTTCTTATGAGCACTTTTATCACTAATTATCACTATTTTTTATTTGGGGTTCATTTACGGTTTTACCACGGACCCGGGCAACGCCGGGCGGGTCAACTAGCAGATATTTAAAAATATCTTCACAGTAATTAGGTGAAAAAAAAATAATTTTTCCTCTTTTACGCTTTTTTAAGTGCGTTCGTAAATTATATAAATACGTAGCACCTATAGTCGTCGTCTGATCCGTCTGTCCGCATATAACAGCGGAAAAACTACCCAACCGAATGGTTTGAAATTTAAGATATATTATCTTTGCCGAATATTGTCGAGACATTTCAAATTTTATGAGAATTGAATCAAAATTTTAGAAGATATTATTACAAATATTTATTAAGAAATTGGAATTAAAAAAAGAAAAAAAAAAAAAAAAAAAAAAAAAAAACGGTGCTTTTTTGTTATAGGAGCTTCCGAGGTTTAATCGTCTAATTCATTTCACAGAATTAAAAATCATCAAGATCTGAATATTTATATAACTAGCTATAGTACGAACGCACCTCGTTTCTCGTACAATTTCCAACTTGTTTCGTCTTTTGACTGAAAATTATTTAAATATGAAATTATTCCAGATGCATTAAAGCCATTGTAGAAATTCTGGAAAAAAATGCCAGCAATCTGACATTTCTATATGGGATTGATAAGATTCCTTTTATAGTCCGGAATTTTTATGCACCATCAAAAAAGTATTGTCGGCATCTGAAATAGAAATGTACTATTCACTTCTATTTTAAGCATATCATCCTTTCAAATCCTTCCCACAAACTTTCCCTATAAAGCCACTTTCTCTGCATTGCTTTCTTGTCTCCTGGTGTTTACATATCCCCCCATTCATCCAGCCACTTTCACTTCTGTCTTGCTATATACAAACACTTCCGAGCACACAAAAAATATTTGTGTTGTCGGCCGCCTTCTGGTCTTGAGTTGAGCTATTTACGTGGATTGACCAGAGGTCAAAGCCCTACCTGGGCAAGGTCACAGAGGGTTATTCAGCAGGGGAGGATGTAGAGCTGAACTTCTCCTTTCTATTTACAAGCGTATATTGGGGGAAAGCCGCATGTACTTTTTTCTCTATTCCCCCTCCCCTCTCTGTTTTTGTATTTTTAGTATAAAACGAACACTTTTAAGTGACTAAGGTCTACCAAATTTGTATTATTCATGCATTTTAATGAAGATCAAGGGAAAAAATATACTATTTAAAAAAAGTAACATTGTTTTAATTCCAATATATTTTGAGCAAAATCTTTAACAAATATAGACATACCTGCGAACCTTACTTTATTTTTAAAAGTGAATTAACATACTTCAAACCAAAAATTTTAATTAATAAATGAAATCAAATGAGTACCACAAAGACACGTGCTTGAACAATTTCTTTAAATAAATTTTGTAGTTTTCTCGTTAATTTTCTCTCATTGAAAACGATAGAATTGGCAAATATATATTTATCTTAAAAAATCTCAGTGTTTTTTAACGATCCAATAAAGCAAAAATAAACTAGCTTTGATTTTTTTTTTCACATTTAAGGAAATCTTCAGATTTATTATCTTCTTAAAACGCGTCATTACTTTCATTTGCACAAAATTTTGTTCCAAAGAAATTTTTTTTTACATGCGTCTATCTCTATCTGACTGAAAATTGATAAATATATATATATATATTATTTTCATATACGTGCACAGAGAAAGTAAAAAAAAAAAAATTAAAAAGAAGAAAGAAAAAAGAAAGAAAATTACATACTTATTTCACTAAAGGCTTGTAACACCGAAACTGAAAAATCTTCAAATTATTCAAACAGATCGTTCAAAAATCGGAATTAGATACAATCTTTCTAAATGTTTTTCCATACGCCTTTATACAGGAATTCTCTTTCAAATTTTCGAATTATTTATGTTCAAATTAAAGAGAATCCACTGTGATAGCAATTTTTCTTCGAAATACCGATTTATGGGTTCGTGCTTTAAAGGTTTTGAAACAAATCATTCAAAAACTGGAATTACACACAATTTTTCTAAAATTGTTTCAAGACGTCTTTCAAGGGAAATTCTCTTTCAAAATATATATTATATATATATTATATATATATTTCAATACGCCTTTATAGGGAAATTCTCTTTCAAAATTTCGAATTATCTATGTTTAAGTTTAAGGAAAATCTAGAGTTTCAAAAATCCGGTTTATTCCCAGATTTATTTCCAATAGACCAGGTTTATTCCCAGGTTTAGTCCCAAAAGACATGGTTTATTCCCAAAAAACCAAGTTTATTCCCAATAAACCCGGTTTATTCCCAGGTTTAAACCGGGTTTTTTCTAGCCTTTGCAACTCTAGGAAAATCCCATGTGATAGCAATTTGTCTTTGAAATACCAATTTATGGGTTCATGCTTTAAAGGTATCCACACTTTTTTTTTCTATTTTCGTACACGTCTGAAACTTACAGATATTTTTATTCAAACAGCGATTAGTCGAACAATGTTTCTTATTTTTGAATAAATGGGATAGATTTTGGGTAGATTTTTTAAAATCATAGTCAGTTATTACACGACAATCATCTTTTCATAAATTATCATATTCGGAAACCTCAAAATGTAGTAGCAAAATTTTTTATACCTTTTTTTTTTTTTTTTACTTTCTTATACACTTGACAGTAAGTAATGTAGTTTTAAAGAAAAATATTGATTGTTATATACTTGGTATGCTTTTGAAAATAACAAATACCAATTTATACCAATATTCACTACAATTCATTTTACTTAACAAAAAGTGTCGCATACTGCTTTTTAATTAAATAGCTTCTCAAACAAAAATTAATCTCTATTTCATATTTCGCATCACCTTCCTCTCCCGTTGCATATTTTATTTTAAAAGTGACATAGCTCTTCAATATTTTTGCAAATTCATCAATATCTATTGATATATATGTATGCTTTTTAAAATAACAATTACCAATTTATACAACATTCAACTCCAATTCAGTTTAATTAATAAAAAGTTTGGATACTGCGTTTTAAATAAATAGCTTTTCAAACAATAGTTAATCTCTATTTCGTTTCACGTTCCTCTTGCATTGAATATTTCGTTTTAAAAGTGTCATAAAATTCTTCATTGTTTTCACAAATTCCTTATCGTCTATTGATATACGCTTTTGAAATGCAATTATCTATTTATACAACATTGCACCCCAACTCAATTAATTAGCAAAAAGTTTCGCATACTGAGTTTCAATTAAGTAGCTTCTCAAACAATAGTTAATCTCAATTTCATATTTCGCATCACATTCTTCTTCCGCACTATATTTTGTTTTAAAAGTGCCATAAAATTCTTCAATGTTTTCACAAATTCCTCATCGTCTATTGATATACGCTTTTTGAAATAGCAAATATCTATTTATACAACATTGCACTCCAATTCAATTAATTAACAAAAAGTTTTGCATACTGCTTTTTAATTAAGTAGCTTCTCAAACAATAGTTAATCTCAATTTCACATTTCGCATCATGTTCTTCTTCCGCACTATATTTGGTTTTAAAAGTGCATAACTCTTCAATATTTTCACAAAATCCTTATCGTCTATTAATATATACTTTTTAAAATATCAATTACCAATTTATACAACATCGAACTTCGGTTCAATTTAATTAACAAAAGTTTCGCATATCGCTGGCTAATCTAGTTTTTTTCAAACAATATAAATGTCTATTTCATATTTCCCATCACGTTTTTCTGCCTTCATATATCTCATTTCGTAAGTATTATACATCCACAATATTCCACTAATTCCTCATCATCCATTTGGATCATTTTCCCACTCCCATTCCGCTCGTTCCAAACGGTTGATGGGATTCCCCAACGCAGATATTCCCACGCTAGCCCATCCATACCCCGCTCACGTTTGACGATCCTCCAAAATAACGGTTTAATTTTCTGGTCGGATAGTCCTGTTCTTTTTTTTTGTCCTCATTAAACAGAAGCATTTATGGACTGTCCCACAGGAAATAGTATCAGTAGCAGGCATTAGACGCATATTTCTACATATGCTGCGAAAAAGTCCGACAGATATCATCGTGGATAAGAGATGAAACGATAAAAATTTCCTGTACTAAAAAGCGAACATGTGTTCAGTTTGGGTAACGAAATGATAGCAGATTTCCTTTGTTTAACAGAATCAATGGTATTCATATACTATACTGCGTACATCGGATTTTTCAGTACAGCTTACGAATGAGCTGAAATATTTAATATGCATATCTATCTATATATACATACAGTATGTACCAAGATATATTTACGTACTTTTGCTGCTAATAACTATTAAGTTTGTTTCTTTAAATTGCATTCAATAATTTTATAATTAGCAGTAAATGTTTTACTGTTTAATGTTTGTATGTGGTATTATACAGTCTGTCTCAAATGTATAGGCACAGCAAGAAAATGTTTATTAAATAACAATACAAAATTAAACAAAAGCATATTATTTACTTATTATAGATTCTATAAAATTATTCAAATAAATCATATCAAAATGAAGAAATTGGTATATTCTCATAACTTTGGTAAACAATCATAAAAGTTTGTAACTATACAGTGTCTTAAAAGTTTAGGCACAATGGAAATAAATACATCATTAACACTTTCACATGATGCTATTTATTAAAAATATTTCCCTGGTTTTGGATAACTTCAAATAATTCTGTTCCCCTGATCAATTAGTTTAGGTCTAACAACTAACACTCTCAAGTAATCAATTAGTTTTTGAAATGTTATTGGTGGCAGAGAACACTCTGCTTTTTCAATGGCTACTTTTAGTTATTTAGTAAAGGCATATTGCTTTCCATTCTTGTATACTTCACGGCTTAGATACCCGAAATATTCTTAATTGGGTTTTAGTCCGGGTTTAAAGCTATCCAATCTAAACTGTTAACATTTCGAGAGATAAGCCATTGTTTCGTACTATGCGAGTTGTGGATTGAAGCATTGTCGTACTAAAATCGCCACTCATAACCCTCTTGGATGCTACCAAATGGAAATATATGTTGCTCTAGTATCTCTTGATACATTTTTTAATATATTTTTTTCCATGGAGAAATACCAAGCAGGTTTGGCCATTAAAGTCAGTCATCGTCGAAACCATCAGTGACTTACTGCCTTATAAGCTACTGAAGAAAGTACGTGGCTCTTTCCCGAGGTCAAGCCATTAACAGTTCCAACCATCAAGACCATCCAGATTCCACTTCTTTTCGTCACTGATTAATATGGTGAGACAATTGTCCTGGCGCGACATGTACTTTTGAGCCCAATCTATTCTGGCCTATTTATGGTGTGGTTTTAGGAGAGGTTTAAAGCAATCTCTTATGCGTCTATGTATTGTGACCTTTAAGACATTGACACCGAGATTATTTTTAATTTTCCTTAGGGACATATTTTAATTTGACACCAATATTTAAATTTTTCGATCAGCCTGACACTTGTTACACGTTACCGCCCACACCTTAGTTTCCGAGCGAAATTATTCTTTCTAGGAAGTACTCTGTATATTCCTTGCTTTGAATGATTTAATATTCTAGAAATTTCAATAAAGGGCTTATTTTTCGATTTCAACTTAAATGAGGGGGTTAGAATGACAGTGGAGTAAATCAATATTTAGTAATTTGAGAAATGAAGGGTTTTGTGAAACTTGTTGTATTGTCGTTGTATTAAGTGGTCCAACTTGTTTTTCCCTCTATCGACTCCCTAAGTGAACTATGACTTATTTTAATATCACACTGAACAGAAATTAATATACGTTCAGTGAAAATATGGATATTTAGATTTTTCAAATTTTTGACTTACTCCACTGTCTTTCTAACCCCCTGAAATATCTTTAAAACTTCCTCTTTTGGCATTTTAAATAACCAGTGGAAATTCAATATTTGCTGTTATACTGCGCAGGGAATACGGTTCAATGGTTGGTACGGTTTGTTGGTTGAAACCAATCCAGGATTTGTTACCGTTTGCATAATGTGCCTAAACTTTTGAGACAGCAGTTTTTTGACAAAAATATAAAATGGTGTATTTTTAAATTGAATAATGCTGGTGAAACCATTATAATATGTTTCATTTCAATTACATTTTTAATATTTATCCCGAAATTGTTCGATATATTTCTCCTTCCAATTTTATTATCATATTTTAGTATGTGCCTAAACTTTTGAGACAGACTGTATCAAGTGTTTAAATTGTCCACTATACACAGCAAAGCATTAACCACATATGTCAGAAATAGATGTGCAGTCAGTAATTAGCACATTTTTTAATACGTTTTATGCAATACCACTAGTTTCTAATTTATTCTGGATTCATGAAATTATAATTCGCGTCGGTGCAGGACCGTGCGAAAAGAAAACTGCGCCCGGGGCAAAGTTTCAATTTGTCGCCCCCTCCCCTTCATTTCTCTTTGTGACAGGTGTCAAAGAAATTGACAAAGTGCAGAAACAGAAATAAATTCTATTAAATAAATATTTCGCGTTTATTTTGAAAATTTAAAAGATTTAATTTTAATTCAGATACTTCAAACAACTAAATAACATAAGATAATTGCACTTAATTCCTAGAGAAATCATGATGTTTTGCGACAGAAAATAAGAGAATGACGAAGAAAGAAACTGAAATTCCCCGGAAAATGATTGACGACCAAAAAATGAATAAATAAATAAATAAAACTGTGGTTCGTTGTATAAATTTGGCGCCCCCCTCAATTTCCGCGCCCGTGGCGAAGACCCCCTTCGCCCTCCTCTTCGCACGGCCCTGCGTCGGTGGTTCTGTTTGAAATTCATTTCTTCCTAAATTTCCACCGTGATTCAAGTAAAAAAGTTCGTCGGTGAGACATGATTTTATCCCCATCTTAATTAAAACCAAATGTTACTTTAGAAAAAAAAAAAGAAAGGTACTTCAGACATATTAGTAGATAAAATACTTTACAATTTACTTTCTTTTTTCATTGAAGGGCAATGCTGGTGACAAGTTTTATGTGCCCCTAAACAAACGTAACTTCTAGAGGTCCCTTACAACTTGAAGGTAATATGGTGGGACTTTCAGCTGCATTCAAGTCCCAACTAAGCTTTTCGGAGCTCCTAAACAAAGTTATTATTTGCACCCCCAACACCCATAAGGTTAACTGAATTTACGAATTTCCATATTTTAAAAGATGGGAAAAATAAAAATCTAAAAACTGCTCACAGTCTTAAGTATTGAAAACAAATTTATTGTTTAATATTTTAACTTTAAAAAAAATATTGTATAATAATTTTTAGTTACTTTCACAGATTTTGAAAGCCCCATTAAATATAGAGGCTCTGGGCGTGTGCTCCGTATTATTTAGGCCTTAATTTGGCTATAGCTACGTTCAAACCAGACAATTTAAAATAATTTCGTGCTTAATATGCAGAAATAACTTCACGACAATGTTTCAATCTGATGTCCTTATAGTTGAATTTTATTCTGATTACTTTGTCTTATTGGTTCATGTCACAATGGCACGTTTTGTATTGAAAATCTTAACTGGCAGGGACCACTGTCAATATACAAGCACAAACCAGGCTTTCAGCTCATTGCCTTACTAAATAGAGCATTTCAAACACTTGAAAGAACGATGGGTATACTAAATGCTCATTTTAAAATAAATAGTCTAAACATTCACATTAATATGTTTACTAACTTCTAATATTATCGGTATGCAGTAATTTCGTAACAGGTATTGTATCTTTTCATGTGCAACGGTTTCTTCCGTTATTTTCTACTTCAATTATATTTACTCCCATTAAACCGTAGCCGTTACGGCTAATCTACTGCCGGAAACAGTTCTGTATGTTTTGGTCAATACTGATGAAGCGCTCGGGTGTGACACGAGGCATGCCTGCCACGTGCCACAGCGGTATAGCTTTGTTTATTGTCGGTGAGATGAATGTGAGAGTATCGGTTCAGTGGATATGATCGAGCGCCACTTGTGTTTTAAATGCAAAGAAACAAAACCTCGCTGGATCCATTAGAGCACATGGGATTTGAGTCACATTTCCAACGGAAATCTAGACAATACATAGTGTCAGTATCTTTTGAATTTGAACACTGTATTGCAAAAAGGTGTAACTATATGACTGTAGCTTTTCATGAATGCTTTATCAACCGCAAATAGAGCAGCTGTCCTCGAATTAAAATGTCTCAGTGTCACAGATAGCAAAATCATATTTTACCATTTCTGCATATCAATTATCAATGAATGTAACCATACGATTCGATAACAAGATCCTAAATCACATAAAATGTTTTTTCAGAGAACATCATATGTTTATTAGTGCTTCTTCGTTAACAAACATTTGTTTATTTTTTTTTATATAAATGTTAAAATTATTACAAGAATTTACTTTTTTGAAATTTTAATAAATAACGGAGATATATTATTAAAGATGCATTCAGAAATCTTATAGATAAGCAATCAGAATGCCTTCATTTTAATCCTTTCAACATCTGATACCTTATTAATCCTCTAAGATCAACCCAATATCATTTTAGTCTGTAAGCAGAGCCGTAAAGTACTAGGTTGCCAGAACTAAGCACAGACGTAAAAATGTTTCCTCTTAATACTTTTTGTTATTATTATATTCGTTATATTGATATACGTTTGTATTTTGTGTAGTTTCTACTTCCTCTGTGCACAAAACAAGATGAAATGCCTAAAAGATAGATGAGACATGAGTATACATTAAATATTGTAATGTAAATCCATATGCATTGCCTTGTTTTACCACTAATAAAAGTCATTAGCGATATTATTGCAAAATAAATGTTGCTTAAGACATTATAAGTACTACATAGTTCTTATCCTTTTGTTTAGTAAGATCATCTTAAATATATTATAGTCGCTGACGGATAGTACATAAAATATCGGAATATCAAAAAAGATCCTCATGTTCGGATCTTTTGCTAATTTTTCGAACGGGGAGATTCACAATTCGTGTTTTCCCATATAACAAGATATGTTGTTTTGCGGATGTTTTCAAGATTTTGAAAAAGAGTTATGATTCTTCATCAGACCATTTATGTAATATTTTACAATCAGATGTATCACGCACCTAAAAGATTATTTTCACAACTGAAAATAAAAGCATTTTTATAGGAAGAAGGAGAACATAATTGTCATTACATTAAATGGAGTTGCGAAATTAGATTTTATTGATTTGTGAATGGAAGGAGTACCAGCAACAGATGTATGACATTGTTGGCTCAAGAAGATATCAATTCAAGTTTATTGACAGTGGGGGATTAACTCAAAAATAAACTTTTTTTTTAGTTTGGACGGTGTTCCTACAGGTGCGAGATATGCAGATAAACTAAAAATGTTATTTTTTTAAATGGATTTTTTAACATTTCTTTTCCTTTCTCTGGTTAGGCCAATAGATTTTGAAACTTTTCTTATAAATAACAGTTTTTCCCAATTTTTACGACATTCAGTTACCGCACAACTCAACTCAAACCCTATCAAAAGCATTTTATACCATCTCACTAATCCCTTCCTTTCCTTTATTCCCTCAGCTCGTGTCCAAACAGCACGCGTCAGCTGGGGTTAGATAACTTAGGCAAATAGTTACGGGTTTTTACCAAGTGCGACCTGAAGAAAAGGGAAACGTGTTTTATAGGCTTTTCTGTCTCGTTTTTACGACTTCCTGAAGGCAGAATAAAATTTAAAGTTTTGTTATCGATATAACGAAGAAATTTATGGCTTGTAACTTCAATCGAAAGCGTGCACTACCGCTATTAAAAAAAAAAAAAAGTGTATGCAACACATTATAACTTTAAAACGAATCTGATATACTGATAGAGCAACGTTGTCGGAAACAGTTATATTAAAGAAAGCCTTTTTTTCATGTCTATAAAAGCGGCATGTGGCTACACCATTCTTTAGTGCATATAATTCAATAGGTAAATGTAATGTGAATTCTATAATTCAGTCTGTCTGATAGTTGTATTAACTAATAGTAATAGCAAATACCCTATTTATTTTCAAATCATCGAGAAAACAACACAAATGTTTCATATGATTCTCGTAGATGCAAATAAATTTAATTACGTTTATTTGCATATATAAGTAATTTAATTACAGTACTTATTATTGAGGCTTTTAAATTTAGTTTAAAAACTTCTGCATTGAAATTTTTGTTTTAAATGTCTTGAAATTCAGAGTTCACAATGAAATCGATGTTTTATACATTTCATATATTTATTTTTGCTTACCTTTACTAATATGACTCGACCTACGCTTATTAAAATTTTTAAAGAAAAGTATCTAAAACTTTGTTCCAAAAGTATAGGATAAACATTTTTCTTTTTTTCTTCATGTTTCTTAAAAGTACAAAAAAAATATTCTTATAAAGATCTTCGTTATCATGTACTATTCTTAAATATTATTGAAAGTCTGTATATTATGAACTTGCTGTTAATATCCATATCATATCTTCAAATAATACATTATTTGTATTGAAATTTAATATCCTTAATTGAAATAAAAATACATTAATCTGCCATTTGAAAAAGTATAAGCTTTATTTTTTCCTTCCTTTCTTTCTTTCTTTCTTTTTTTTTTTTTTTTTTTAGCGCGACAAAGTCCTATTTTTTCCATTAAGGACCTTTTCACCAGTCTCCGAAACATCGCAATTCACTTTTGGGCGAATGGCTCAAAAACGAGTAAGCTATTTTTAAGAATTATATGAGTGGTTACTCTTACATCACTTCTAAACAAAGAAATATTTCAATTTTTACATTATTGAAATGGGGGAAAAAATGTACTCTCAAATGAAATTTGTTTGAAAACTATAATTTAGTGACTTTTTATGGCTTTTTAAATAATTTTTAAGCATGATTTTTTCTGTAATCTATCTCAACGATGAACATTTGTTTCCTACTATAGAATGTAAAGTAGCTAGTGGCAGATACGTTGCCACAATTGGAAATTTATTGCACAGAGCAATTTAAAAATCGCTTACTATCGTTTCTTTTCTTTTTTTCTTCCTTTCTTTCTTTCTTTATTTATATACATCAATCTTCCGTAATTCGGTCCACTTCTAAGCGTTGCCATTATGGCTACAATATCCTTTAAAATGGATGTGAATACCACTAAAGGCTTTAAACACCATTTTTGCGCCAAATCACATTTGTTCAAATACACCATTTGGTTATGAACCTGATTACAGAAGATCAATCATAAGATCAGGTTAACTATAAAATACGGAACTTTGCACAAAACTTAAATCTGTCAACGGTACAGATTTAAACTTTTTTAAGCTTCATTCAGCGATATATATTAAAAAATTAAATCTCTGAACAATTAATTATTGTTTCCTTTTTCTTTCTTTCTTTCTTTTTTATTCTTTAAAATCCATTATTAATAAAAATTTGTCAATTCGATTCGGCTTAATACTTCCTACATTTTTCTCGCTTCCGCATATAAAATTAGCTAAGCCAGGAAATTGATATAAGTTATTGACGTTCACTATGGCATGCTCGAAATTGAAAACAAAATGTGCAGCATTTATAGTTCATTTACAGCAGGGGTGTCAAACTGTGGCCGGCCGGATACCACTAACATTTTATAGTAATCTTTTCCTTATTTAAGCATCGAATTTCTGCGATTCAAGAAGTCGACTATTTCTTTTAAAAATTAGTGGTATCTGGCGGGCCACAGTTTGACAACCCTGGTTTACAGGAACACTCAAATGAAATCCGTCCCATTATGGTCTATGGAGAAAAATCGCTTGCAATCTATTTTATTGTTGTTACACTATTTCCAACATATTGAAATTGATGTAGCACTGATCTACACTAAAAGAAGTTTACTGTATAACACAGTGTGCATAGCATTTATCGTTAATTTACAGGGAAGCACAAAATAATTCGGTTATAGTACGGTATATGAGCAATAATTGCTGAGTTCGCTTTCAATTCTGATATGCGTTTTTAAATTAACTCATTTTTTTTCATGACTTGATGCGTATTACTTGATGTGTATAAATTCTATAGGTCATATGCATAGATGCACAAAAAAATTCGTGTGCGTTTCTGTTTATTGGCGGTAATCACTGAAGGAGAATTTTCAACCGTGTTATACGTTTTCCAGCTTGAACTAAATTTTAGCATACTATATATTATATATACAAATTTATTGATCTTATACAAGGCTTCAAAAAAGAATTGGAATACTTTCAGACCTTAGGATTTAATTCATGAAATTGGGTTTTCGAATATTTTATACGTTTTCCAAATACTTTCAATTTCAATAAAAATGTCACAGTGAGACAAAATCTGAATATAACTCTGTTTGATCCTTTAAACTGTGATAAACTAAAAGAAAATTACAACATTCTGAATAAACATTTCTTCTTTATTAAAATGGATCTATGATCCTTTTTTCTACATTTATAAAGTACTTTTAATAGAATATATTTTGTTTTTGTAGTTTGTATGTTATAGTTCACATACTATTCACATTTTTGTACTCATACTGTTCCTATTTCAGCTTACAGCTTTAACCATGCAAAATTACTGGTTGTACTATGATTAAGCAGTCTTTTCATAAATTTTCTAATTACTTTTTTTTATACTTTTCCTTATACATATTTTTTCTTTAATATTAAGAAATGTTGTGATTTGAATCAGTATTGTAAAAACTAACTTTGTACTAATTTTATTTTAATCTCTAATGTAATATTCAACATCTGTATTCTAAAATATGAATTTTCAATAAACATTTCCCCTCGTGAAGAAAAGTTCCTATGCTTAACGGCTGGATCTCTACGAGACGGTGATTTATTTATTTATTTGTTTGTTTGTTTACTTAAATATCGTCTTTCATCTTATTAATCCTTGACGTTTTGTTACACTATTCTGAATATGTGGGAAAGTGTTTCATAATCTATGTTAGACACATGATATTTCTTTCTTGTTTTTCTTAATTTGTACTCTCAAATCATCTCTTAAACTATGAAGTCCTTAAGTTCCTAGACAAGAATAAAAAAAATTGCAGATAAAACTCATTTCAAGCTCAGAAACAATTTTTAATGTAATATGAATCTTTTCTGTTACACTCCTATTTGAATACTTCTTCTTGACTGAGCCGAAAAATTCCTGAATAGTGCCTCAAAATTACAATTCATTTGTACTTTTGCTGCATGATTTCTTCTTAATGAACAATCCCAGGTTCTAAAATGCAATTTTACAGAATAATTTAGCTTAAACGGTGTAGATTGCTGCTTTTAATTTCACATTTTACCGCGCCAAAATGCATTACATTCCCGTTAAAGTAGCAATTCGTGGCGCGTGACTGTCACGTTTACACTCGTAGCGTGAAAAATCACTGATACTAATGATATTTTCATGAATTTTTGTACTTAGAAGTAAAGAACTTGCGTATTTTGTCTTATGAAGTATTTTTTACAAGTAAATCAATGTGTTTAAAATGGAGGGACGTTCCGTTAAAAGTATAGAATCTTTACATTTTCAAAAATAGTCCTTTTAAAATTGCTGTTAAAAAAGTACATAAACTTAAACTATTTCATTTTTTTATACTAGACAAAATGCCGTTAAAATTACCGAATTTTTGCATTTTCCAATATATTACCTTTAAAATTACTGTTAAAAAAGTACGTATTCTTAAACGATTTCATTAATCCCCATTGATTAAAACACTAGACAAAGTACAATTAAAATTAGTGAATTTTTACATTTTCAAAGAGTCATTTAAAATTACTCTTAAAAAAGTATATTTTTTAAACGATTTCATTAATCATCATTCATTAAAACACCAGAGAAAGTGCCATTAAAATTACAGAATTTTTATACATTTTCAAATATATTGCATTTAAAATTACTCTTAAAAAATTGCATGTTTTTAAACGATTTCATTAATCACCATTCATTAACACACTTGACAAAGTGCCTGTAAGAATTTTTGTACAGAATTTTTACTTTTTTTAAAGGTAGTTTTTAAAATTGCAGTTAAAAAAAGCACATAGGCACAAGCGATTTCATTAGTCATATCATTCTTTGGCATCAGAAAAATTACCATTAAAATTACAGAATTTTTACATTTTCAAATTTAAAATTGCAGTTAAAAAATCTACATTAATAAACGATTTTATTAGTCATAATTTTTTTTAATATTAGGTAAAGTGTCGTTAAATCTACAGAATTTTTACATTTTCAAATGTACTGCTTTTAAAATTGCAGTTAAAAAGTTCATATTCATAAACGATTTTATAAATAATCATTTTTTTATATATATAAATCTAATATATTAGATAAGGTGTCGTTAAATTTACAGAATTTTTACATTTTCAAATGTACTGCTTTTAAAATTGCAGTTAAAAAGTTCATATTCATAAAAGATTGTGTTAGTCATATATATTTTTTTATATTAGGTAAAGTGTCGTTAAATTTACAGAATTTTTACATTTCTAAAGATGTTGCTTTTAAAAGTGCTGTTACCTTTCAGCGAGCGCGCAGTCACAATTTTCACAATAAACATGACTTTTCTAAAACTTTGCTCATACAAATGGTACTGAACTTTACACTTACATGTATAAGTTGCTCTTCTAACATGTCTTTTATTGCTGTTATTAAATATCTTGTATTTGTAATAACATAACTACTATGTGCACAGAAAATATGTCACGCACAAAAAATTTAAGCGCGCCTTCTGAAAGCTTAAAAAGTACATATTCATACACAATTTCATTAGTCATCATTCTTTAACATTAGTCAAAGTAATCGTTAAAATTACAGAATTTTTACATTTACAAAGATGTCGCTTTTTAAATTGTTGTTAACAGCGATGATGTTCTTAAACATTTTCATAGGTTATCATTGATTCAAATACCAGACAAAATGCCATTAAAATTATAGAATTTTTACATTTTGAATGTAATGGTTTTTGAAACTGCTGTTAGAAAAATAGTACTTGTTCATAACCGATCTATTTGTCGTCATTCTTTGAAACAAGACAAAGTTTATGTTTTTCGTTGATTGAAATTTTCAGTTACTATAAGCAAATGAAGATTTTTATTTTAAATTTAAATTCAAATAAAATATTTTTCAATCATTTGAAATGTTATGCAAAAATACACGATGAGAAAAATTAAATTTAAATTAAAAGTAAAAAATTAAATAAAATATATATATAAAATCTGAAAAATACCACGGAACATTTTCAAATCACAATAGAATAAACGATCATGTTTCATTTCTAAAGTAATAATGTAATAATCCAGTTGTGAGGGAGATGTTTGCCTCTGATAGATAAAGGAATTCTGCAAACACTTTTCTTGAATGTGAAAGTTTTGAATAGTAAAATTGTGCTAGTAAAATTGTGCGCGTGAATGAACTGTACTATCCTGTCTATGATGTAGAGATCATATATATTTGTAACACTTCATACTGTCGATCGTACGCTTTAACGAAATTTCGTATGTATATGGAAAATTTTATGTGATAATTCTGTCTTTTAACGGAAACTTTCTGTTTTGAATAAAATTCGTAAATTTTAGCGGATTAAACGAAAAATTTGCTTTTTATTGTTATACGTTGAATGTTAAAAATGGAAATGCTCTTTCAAAGACAGACAAACGGAAAGGTCACTTTCCTTTGAGAAAAAACGGAAAAATTCAAGTCCAATTTTAGAGATTGATGTTAAGGCCTATGTAACTAATTCGAGGTATGGGGTCAGGTAGTTGTAGGAGAACTCCAGGAAGTAGGTAGGTGCTCCCACTCGCTGTTGGAGAGTAGTACTTACTCAGGTTTGGAATTAGAGGACAGCGCAAGACACAAAAATTCTGCTTAATGACAACCCGAAACCCGACCCAAATCCGGACCTGAAATGAGAAAAAAAAAATCCATATTTAATACAGTTATGCAAAAGCAGTCTACAATTATATCTCTAACATCACTATTATATTTTTGTATTAGATGAACACGTGTACGCGCATTAATATTCAAGTGTATAATTTTCTTCCAATTAAAAAATATTCTTTTGAAAAATTGGGTCAATTTTTAACCCGACTCTAAAGAATCAGAATTCAATTCGAAACCGACCCGAATTCGAAACATTTCAAATCAACACGACCTGCAACGAAAAAAAATAGATATCCGAACCGAGGGTTCGGTCGGGTTCGGGAAAAATCGGGTTACCCGACATGATGCGAGAATCTAGTTCAAATCCAGAGAAAGGCAAGGCAGTATAAGAAATGAGTGTGATAATATGCAATATGCATCATAATATATAATTATTATTTTGTAGTTTACCGCATATTTATTTTCAACAAGTTGGAAATTGTACGTCAAACGTGACAAATGAGGTGCGTTCGTACTATAGCTAGTTATATAAATATTCAGATCTTGATGATTTTTAATTCTGTGAAATGAATTATATCGTCCGCAGATTCATTTCTGTCATAAAATAAGTATCTCGGTCGCTTGACGATTAAACTTCGGAAGCTCCTATAACAAGAAAGAACCGAATAAAAAAAAATTTAAATTTTTTAATAAATATTTTTATTAATATCTCCTAAAGTTTTGATTCGATTTTTATAAAATTTGAAATGTCTCGACAAAATTCTGCAAAGATAATATCTCTTAAATTTCAAACCATTCGGTTGGGTAGTTTTTGCGTTGTTATATGCGGACGGACGGACAGACGGACAGACCAAGCGACGACAATAGGTGCTACGTATTTATATAATTACGAACGCACCTAAAAAAGGAAAATTACCCTCTTGAATAACGGAAAATTTCCCTCCTCAAAAACTGAGGAATACCAAAACGGAAGTTTCGTCAGTACAATCTCCGTTTTTTTTTTTTTTTTTTTTTTTAATAGCTGCAATGGAGTTCGGCAGAATGGGTGACAAGTTTGGTGATTGAGTTTGAATAATGAACTATTTAATGTGCAGGAGTTATCGGATTCCGTTGCATATATTTGCAACAGAATATTCTTGTGAAAATATCGGAAAATAGTTTATACAAATTTAGACATCTTCTCATATAACGTATTTCAATCTAAAAAGAAATACACATTTAAAAAGTCAACATAGCCTAGTTCAAATATAACTCCAATAAATAGAACCGATGTGTACAACACACTTCAACATAATACAAAGAAGTAAACAATACCCATTTGACTTTGACGTTTCTGTTCCACACATTAAGAAGATAAGACAAACTATTAAAAAGCAAAAATATGGGAGCTAACCGTAAACGAGGTTCCTCCTTTTTTCTATTTTATTTTATTTTTTAAATAACATGCAAAACTAATATTGGATTTTGACATATTTCACAAGAAATTGCACCTAAAATGTAAACTTCATTCGTTTAAATAAAGCGAGAGTGAGAATTTGTGCCAAATTGATGTAATTAACAAACAAAAAAATCTGATAGTCTTGTTTCATGACAAATTCGATGAAGGTTATAATATATTTTTATAAATATTCCCACATTTTTATATTTTAATTTTTAACTTTTTCTTTTTATGAAATTTTTTCAAAATGGTGACAATTCGATTACTTCCATTGTTGCAGAGAAAAGAGAAATGATCAAAATATTTAGACAGTTGGTTTTTTATACGTCTTTTATTTGCAAGATCGGTAAAAATATTTATGCCCGAATACTTTATTTTTATAAACGAATAAAAATTCATATTTATTGTGACTTACGAGAATATTATCCATTGGGTTTATATTATCTTTATGCCTGTATTGATGTCATTTTTTCATTCCAGTTAACTATAAAACATATTTTTATTTGAATATTATGTTGGTTAAGCATAAAAAAAAAGTACGTGTGAAAAGTTTGCGCCAATGAAAAAGACATGCTTTAGCTTGAAATGTATTTTTACATTGCAAAAACTAAACAAACAGATTGATATGATTGTGTTAACAAGACGTAATTTTCAGGTTTTTCATTTCTTAATTATAAAGATCACTAGTGAACTATTAATTTTGCAAGAGTTCTCGGCTATCATGCCCATATTTGCACCAATATATTATGGTTAAAATACCAACAGTTTATACAAATATATTTCTACACATTTTCTCATATAATGTAAAAGAAACGCAAATTGAAACTGTCAATATAACTTAGTTCAGATCTAAGAAGTGAAGCCGATGTACGAAAACGTTTCTACAGAAGCTAGGACAAAAAGCCAAAATTGTAAACAATACCCATTTGGCACCAAACAATTTCTTAACTATCAGTTATCCACTTATGAGATCATGCAACAAATTTGCCAAGAACTATTTCTTTTTCATTCTACCGCTAACATTTATTCCATATACGACTTCGTTGTATAATACTCAAAGAAACTAGTAATTCGAAAACCGAATGTAAAAATACATGTAGCTTGCTTAATGTTAAGAACGTGCCGCGCTTCTGAAAAAAGAAACGTTTCTGGGCGTTCCTGTTCCGCACATTAAGAAGATAACGCAAAACATTAAAAAACAAAAATATGGGCGCGAATTTTGTCTCTGCTGGCGGAAATTAATAACAGTTATTTAGCCAGTCGCGTCAGGGAAGATGCCTAGGGAAATCTGCTTGTCTCTTCGACTTTATCCTGATGATGGTATAACGTCAAAAGACTTTAGCTATTTGGTTACATGTCATTGTCAGCAGTATACATATTTGAAAAAAACAAAATGGGCTCAGAAATTAGTGCAGTGTAGCTGATAGGCATATAAATAGAAATCATAACCAAATGTGGGCCCCTTAAATTTCTTTTGTCGCATGCATAACTGTCACTGATAGTGAATTTGATACGTTTCGCCAGAAATTACTACATCTAATGTGCAAGTTGCTTTCATTTAAATAAAGCGAGAGTGAGAATTTTTTCGTAATTGATGTAATTAACAAATAAAAGAAAACTATTATTTTCCTGATTTCGTGACAAATTTGTCGATCAGGTTAGAACAGCAAAAATCTTTTGATTGTCAATGCAGCTTTGAAGTTCAAGGGGCACTTTTCTATACGCATTTATTTCTCTATTATTGTGTATGTGTATGTCTTTAGAATACTTACTAGCATTGTTTTCCTTAAATTAACATCTTTGATGTAATTATACTATTTTATAACAATATTTTTTTTTAAGGAAACGTAATTCTATAAAGGTTTTGTCAATGACTACGCCTCATCGGACATTAATTTATTTTATTTTGCTATTTTTACACTGTAATTGTCGGAATATAAAATATATTTATATTTCTAGAATTACATTATTAACGACCCAGCTCTATGCAATATATATATTGCATAGAGCAGGGTTTTTTAAACTATGGTACTAAGTATTGTTACTCGATCCTTCCGATACATGTACATGAAACTTCTCTTCTTGAATGGTGTGGAGTTATAAGAGGGTCACACTGACATTTTTGAGATACTGTTAAACGGTACAAATTAAACATAGCAACTTTTAAAACTGCTCGAAGTAGTTTCCTCTAAAATCAATGCACTTTTGTAGGCGAATTTTCCGAAGATTAAATGCCTTAAGCCATCCATTTCTTGGAATAGATGGAAAATATGCTTTTATAGCCTCATCAATCTCATCTTCAGAATGAAAATGAATCCCACGTAATTTCTTTTAGATAAAAAAACAACCAAAAGTCACACATAGCATGAGCAGGAGAATAGGGTGGTTGTTCTATCGCTTTGATTTTGTTGTTGTTGTTGCTTGTTTGTTCAAGAAATTCGACTGTAATACTTGCTGAATGAGAAGATACATTGTAATTTTGAGCATGAGTCCCCTAACATTCACCTCCTCCTGAAGAATTTCTGGAAGACACTTAGTGGTGTACCAGTTAGCTGTAACTGTCTTCTGTCTCTCTAAGCTTTATGGCTTTCACCAGCCCTGTAATTCTGATGAACACGACATACATTTCTGTTTTCATTGCTCCTCTCTTTTCACCATTGTTGGTTTGGGATCATCTTCATCTTCAAAGACACATTACTTTCTTGACGTATTATAACTTCAAAAAAGTTATATACGTCTCATCACCAGTTATAACTTTGGAAATAACGCGTTGCCCACCATAATTAAGTAATTTTAGAATTTCTGTATTGATTCAGATACGTTCCGCTTTTTGGTATTTTTTTAAATTATGGAGAGAGGGGGGACCCAACAACAACCTAATTGTTTCATACGCAATTCTTCATGAATAATTTTGTGTATAGCTGTGGATCCAATGTAAAGTTCCTCCTGTATCATTTGGTAGAGTTATCATCAATTAAAATTTTTTATACAGCCAACACATTTTCTGGGATTACAGCTGACAAAGTTCTTCCTGGTGTACACTGCAAAAAAAAAAAAATCGTTGATTTTACAGTTTTTTGTTCTAAATTCTGTAAGCCATCTGCATATAGTAGCACGAGATGGAGTTTCATTTCCATATACTACTTGTAGACGTTGGAGGTATTCTTCTTGATTTAGCCCCACTTTGAAATCATAGAAATTCATAGCTCGATAATTCGCTCGCGTCAATTCCATTTACTCTTCTTTCAAAATGTATTCTACGATAGCTAAATTGCAATTTTTGGCACAAATTATCGTCAGCGGACATAAAAGAGTTCAAATTTAAATATCCGACCAATATTTACTTATTTATTTATTTATTTTTGACGCATATCGCCAGCCCTTGTCTCAAAACTTTCAGTTTTAACCTCAAATAAGACCTTTTAGGAATTTCACACATCTTTCGAAATTCCTGACAGAGTGAAGACTTTCCGATTTTTTTCTTTTTCTTTCGTTGTAAAATTTCTAAATAGCGTAACGATATGAGCAATTCTAAGCTTTTATAATTTTATTGATGAGAATGAGATCGTACATCTTGGCATCCTAAATTGACAAGTAGTATAAATGAATAGTGAGAATGCCATATAGGGCATTTCAATGAATATTTTCTAAATAATAATAGTAGGAAGAAGAAGAAGAAGAAATAAAGGATGTATTTATTCGGTTTGATTGAATGTAGAAAAATAATTTTCAGTGATTCTCATCGACAGTTTCTAATGATGTTTCATTGCGTCTACGCTCATGTTCTAGCATGAATATGGTTCAAGGATATTAGTAGTATCTTTTCTTCATTTATACAACAATTAGAATCAAACCGTTGAAAGTCATTTAAAGGGCGTGCTCACAATATTCAGAAAGTGGGTCGCAGAAAATTATAAATTATAAATCCATGTTTGAGGAACTAACTCATGTTCTGGAGCTATCCTTTTATGAGGATTTTTCAGGCCGTAAAACGAATGAGGAATTTCAAGAGTTTGAAATGAAAACTTTGCATTGAATACACGGCGCTTCCCCGTCCCACAAGATGATGGGTAGAGATACAATATTTATTTTGACGGATATTGATTGAATTAAGAAGAATAGTTTTCAATGATAGTCTTCAGAGATACGTAATGACCTTGTTGGGTCGCTGTAAGAGAGGGAGGGAGAGATAGTCTCTTGATTCGGAAAAATCGACCAGGCAGAAAGTAAAGAGAGAGAGAAAAAAAATTGTAATCCTTTAATAGAAGGGGAAGACTGCACTCTGGGACACTTAGCGGCCGGAAGTTTACTTCTGCCGTCACATCCGGCACTTTCGGTTCGATGGAATAGATTATTAAAGAAGTGAACATCATGTTTTGATAGAGAGCGTGTTGAAAGTTACAATAGTGTTACAAAGAAATTATGCAGCAAACTCGATTATAATAGTTTCAGATGGCCTGTATGTGTTTTTAATGAAAGGAAAATAATAATATTGAAAAGGTGCCGAGTACTTATAAGAAGAGCACTCAAGAGAGATATAAGAGATGATATATAGCATAAGAGAAAGAGGATAACAGAAATCTTGAAATTTTAGCCTGTTGGTTTTATATAGGCACGAGAATGGATTACAACGAGGCTTTTCTTTCTTTCTTTCCTTTTCACTTCTTTTCTTTCTTTATTTTATTTTATTTTATTTTTGCAATTACTCAATAGAAACATGAGTACGGTTCTTTCTTTAATTTATTCATGATTTCTTTTTTTTTTTTTTTTTTTTAATTATGGTTTTTTTTTTTCTACACAGAAAAATATTTTCTGTATAGAAAACGTTTCAATAATGTTATTCCGTGACCAATAAAGACATTATTTCAAGTTTTTCTCACCAGTTGTTCCAGTAAGAGTTATTGAAGCAAATTTACATCAACCATATCCTGCAATTTTCACTTCGAATCACATTTTGAAGCCAGCTGCAGCACAGTTACACATGTAAACCTGTAATATAATAATGTGAATACATAAATAAATAAAGCGTAAATACTCGTATATAAAGCCACACGTTAAAAAGAAATGTGTGATTTTTTAAGGGTATTCACTACTCCCCGATATTTGCACATAGTATAATTTTAATGTAATAGAATTGTAATTAATTGTTTGTAAAAGTACATTGAAACTTACTTTCATAAAATAAAATTAATATCTATAATATGAAAATCTGCACATAAAATAAATTTTGTATTCATGCTTTTTTGTATAAGAGTGCAACAGCTATTGCACAAAGATCTGAATATTTATAAAACTAGTTATAGCACGAACGCACCTCATTTGTCACGTTTGACGTACAATTTCCAACTTGTTTAATAGTTGCAAAACAAACAGCAATGGGGATAGTTCTTTTAAGCATAATTAAAAACTTCTTGACACATTGATCTGCAATTTTGGATTCGCATAATTCAAGCACAGAATTACGAAACTATCTACCATGAATTGAAGCTTCTAGAAATCGATTTCGGTTGAAAAATGTGTAGGTTACATTTTTCTCTCAATTAATTTAAAAAAATACATATTTTGAAATTAAAAATATATAATTTAATCTTATTTTATTTATTTATTTTAGTATACGAATCCAATATTACAGCTCTTTCAGTTCAGTAGTTCTTGAGTTATGCTAAAAAAACTACCACCATTACAATTTGTTTTGCAACAATTAAAAAGGAATTTAACATTAAGACTTCCAAAATATTTGCCGAAGAATCAAAATATACTGACAAAATCGTGAGTTCGTATTGAACATTTCAAAGTTTGTTAAAATTTCATTATGAAGACCGTCCCCTAAGCTTATTTTTTAAACATAAATTGAAATAAAACATAATTTACTATCAAACAGCTACTTTCGTTTTCCTCTGCGACAATTTGGCGTTTAAAATGTATTGAATTATTTATTTTTTATTTTTTGCACAGACTATACAATACAGATGATAATACTGCAATATTTCATTAATATGTAACAATGGGATAAATTGATATATTTTATAATAGTATAATGCAAATTTTAATTGGTATCATGCAAAATTTTAAAATCATGTCTGCATAACCGAAATTGTGTAACAGATGTTTTTTTTTCTGCAATATATATATATCAAAATATTGTTGTTTGTATCATAATTCTGTGATGTATGTTTTTGTGCTAAGTAACAGTATTTTATTTCATCTCAATTATGAGATTTATTTGTTGAATTTTTTAATCTGTGTTTAATCCCGTGCGATCATAACTAACCAATATTTTACACTTTTAGAATAAGATGGTGTGAAAAGGAAAATGTATATTTATCGAAATATGTATTTTTGTTTTGATGTTTATATTTTAATGTTTATATTTTAAAGTTTATAAATATTTAATTTTTTGATACCGTATAAAAAGGAAAGACCCAAATGAACACAAGGATCATTTCATCAACACAAGGATCACTGGTCATCATTTTGACTTGATCAGGCCCTTACGAAGGCATTAGTAAAGCTGACGTTCCGGAATGGATAAATGCAGTAAGTTTACAAGTTTTGTCAGACGAGGAAATAAACATTTGCGCCGTAAATACGGTGAAAAAGTAGTCCGATCTGCCAATCCCAAAACTTTGTTCTATCTCATACTGAGAACATATTATTTTTAATTCTCAACAACTACCGCGACCATATCGAAAATCGAACAAAATTCGCTATCACAGCGCCACTTTCAGACCGAATGTCTCAAAAATTTTATCCAAACCTCTGCCTAGGATATTACATCTAAATATGAAATTTCGTCCAAAAATATTCGTGTTCACTTAAACTGCCAAAAGTCGCAAAATTCGCCCTAAAATCGTTACCACAGCGCCCCTTCCTGAGAAATATTCCCATTTTCAACTGGGACCTGACGTCCATTTTCAAAAACATATTCTTTGAAGTTTGGGTCAATTCTATGCATAACTTCATACACTTTCCAATGATACAAAGGAAAAATCGCATCTAAACTCGCTATTACAGCGCCACCTTCAGGCCGATTTTATACAAACCTCGGCCTATTACATAACATCTAATTATAAAATTTCATTGAAAAATATTCATAAATTCTTCACTTAAATTGCAAAAAATCGAAAACTCGCACAAAAATTTCTACCACAGCACCCCCTTCTGGATAAATATCCCCATTTTCAACTAAAAACTTATATATGAAGACATACAATTTGAAGACCTACGCTCCTCCTCCAATATTAGTTTAATTCTATGCATAACTTCATCCACTTTTCGATGATACAAAAAGGACATATAGACATATCAACAGACAAGGGACATTTTGCAAAAACGTGTTTTTCGGGATCCCCTAAAACGTGTAAATCCATCGAAAACCGGAAGTCGAAAAAAATTCAATTACAATACTTTCTTCTATTATAGGTAGAAGAAAGTAAAAATGGAAAAAAAATACAGAAATAAAAATGAAACTGAAGATGTCGATGGATCAAATAGATAATGTGAAAAATAGTCATATTAAGGACGTTGAAGACTTGAGCAAAGTTCTTCAATATTTAATGTAACGTCTTGGCATTTCAACTATTCATATTTTTAAAATTGAAAACCTAAGTGGTCATGCAGAGGTTGATAGAGTTATTACAGCTATAACTTTATATACGAGGGTTGTTCAATAAGTTTTGCGTCCACGTATGTAACTATTTTATTAATAGAACAAAATGAAACATTTTGCATTGACATGTAAATTTGAAATGTCCGCCTTTGAAAGGGTATCTTATTTTTCTGATATAGTCACCACTGGCGGCGATGCACTTCCGCCATCGATACACTAATTGTCGCAAGATGTCACAGAAGAATGATACCGGCTGTTGACGACCCCAAGAACGCGCACCGCATGTGTGATTTGTTCGTCGGACTCGAAGCACATGACCTTAAAATGTTCCTCCAGCTTTGAAAATAGCCAAAAGTCACAAGGCGAGCCACCGGGACCAGATTTTCGTGAAGCCAAGTTCGTCCTTCACGATGTGATTCACCGTTCCAAGCGATATTCCAACAATGCTGACAATCCCCCTCTGCTTAATGCGACGGTTATCACGAATCAATTCATTGACACGTTCTCTATGCTCTGCACCGTCTGCGGACTTCGGCAGTTCACAGCGGGGCTTATCGTGCACACTCGACATGCCTGGGTTCTCCGTCTGGCTTCCACATACCCATCTCCTGACGATGTTTCTGTCCAGACATGCTTTGGCATACACAGCACTCATTCGCTTGTGAATATTGATTGGTGCAACACCTTTCGCTGTAAGGAATTCGATCATCGCACGCTGTTTTAACCGCACCTCCATATAGTCCGACATTCTCCGTTTCACTGTTTACACGCCAGTGGTTCCACCTGCAAAATAAAAACATCATGAGATGAAGGACATTTCAAAGTCACTTGTCAAAGTAAAATATTTCATTTTGTTCTGTTTATAAACTAGTTAGAGACGTAGAGGCAAAACGTATTGAACAACCCTCGTATATACATCAAGCAAATTTTTTCAAAAATGTCTGACAGATATTTGAAACAATTTCAATAATCATAGGTATCTTTTTGAGAGAAATATGACAGTCTTAATTTAGAGCCTGGTCTTAAATGGGCAATTTAGGAAAATAACAAGTGAAATAATAAGGGTATTTTAACACAACTTACACATGAAATGTGAAACATCCAAAATACAGGGTGATTATAATAATTTGGTTCAACCAAATCAGACCTAGGTGACCAGTGAAAACTTGGTACAATCGTGAAAAAAAGTGAACACCCCCTACTAACTCTGCAACAAATTATTGTAGAAGAAACTTGTTTATACCAAACGCTTGGAAATAAAGTCTACTTTTAAATGATGTACATAAAAATTTCTTAGGGGAGCATCTACATATCAAAACAAACCCAAACTTTGTTTTCCTCAGAAGCAAGACCCAATTTTGACGAGATATTTTTAATCTTCAGTTCAAACTATGCCTAGATACCAAATTTCATGAAATTCCTACTATTAGTATCAGAAAAATGAATTATTTTAAAATCAACATATTTTAGGGGCTGTATCCAAATTGAAGTTCTGTGCTCGATTTTTGAAATGCTATAGAATGACTAATGCTCCTATTCACCATCTACCTCAACCTAGAATACCTCGGTCGAACGTCCAAATGAAATTCCCGATTAACCTGATTGGACCTGATCGCAGCCGCTGTCCAATCAGATTAATGATAAATAATATTGGAGCGTTCAACCCAGGTTTTCTAGGTTGAGGTTGATGGTGAATACAAGCATAAATCACTTCTATTAATGTATTATTTCTTGCCAATATGACTATTTTACTCACTTAATATGTTTTGCCAATTATTATGTACGGTAAAATCATTTTCAATATTCATTTTATAATGTTTACAAGAATTGAATTATCCGATTAAAAATATATATAAGGTTATATGTGATTAAAATAGTTTTCGAATATGTGAATTGTGATTGGAATTTTATAGGTGTTTTTATAATGCTTTTTCTCAGATTTTGAATTTATTTTACTTGCTCTTTTCTAAATTTATATGTGAAGAATATAGGTGAATACAAGATTTAGAATAAAAAATAGTATGCAGCGGTATAAGGAAACGATGTAGAAAAAACCCAGACAAATTGCTTTTCAGTCTGAGTATAAACCTTAACTCGATTGATAATGGCATATTTTAAAAACTTTTTCAGAAACTATACTATGCATTTATAAGAAACTTTACTTCAAACGTAAGTACCGCAGAAAAAGTAAAATAAGTTTATTAGACTGTAAAAGAAGTTAGAAATTCAATTAAAGGTAACAAAAATAATGAGTAAGATTTTTTTTCTAAGGTAGGACTGTTCATTTTTTAAAAATGAGTTTTGTAAATTTAAAATAAAAGCTAAACAAATTTACATAACTAAAATTATATCTCATGCAAATACGATTTACGTAATTTTAATAAAAAATTTAAAAGCACCCAGGAAAAAGTTTTAAAAAAATCTTATCCTAATCAACAATAAAATGAGTAAAATATTTTTTTTTTTAATTGTGTTTTTCTGCACATCATATAGACGAACCAGAATCTTGCCATTTTTAAAGCATAATTTGAAAACTACTTGGAAGACAAATTTGAAATTTTGAATGTGCTTAAAGCAGGCTATAATAAATATAAATCCATCAAAAAATTGCAGGTTGCAATTCATAATTTTTTTGAATGTTAATTTCATAATTCATTAATCATATTATAAATTTATAAAAATTATTATTCAAAACCTTATCATCCAAATGACTTGAAATTTCGTATCTAGGCAAAGTTTGAACCGAATATTTAAAATATCTTGCCAAAATTGGATGTTGCTACTGAAAAAAACAAAGTTTAGTCTATTTTTTATATGTAGATGGTCCTCTAAGCAATTTTTATATGCATAAATTTTATATACATAAATTTTATATACATATAAAGTAGACTTTATTTCCAGTCATTTGGTATCAGTAACGTTCTTCTACGATAATTTGTTAGAAAGTTAGTGGGGGGGGGGGGGGTTCACTTTTTTTTCCATGACTGTTACATGCGTTATAAGGTCCATGGTGGAAATAAATCTGCAATGAGAAATAGATCCAATATCAATTTTCAGGTGAAAAGTGGCTCAAAAAACGTATTACAGCATGTCCAAAGATAGTGCGACGGGATTCTTGGGGTTGGAGCTACATGGCGTATCCCAAGCTTGCTTTCAACTCAAGCAGGGTTCGTATGCTTTCTCCATAGACATGATTTTTCAGTTCAAAAATTACTCAATCTTCTCCAAAGAATACGAAGCAACTCATTTACTTGTCAGCCAGTATAGGGTGTCGCACAAAGTTGCATGAATAGAGAACTCTCTAAACATTTCCCTTCTTTTTTTTGCAAAATGTATACATTTTAACGTCTGAATGTGAAAAATATTAAAAACACCAATTAAAATAATTTAAGACAGACATGAGTACACATAAAATAAAAATTTTATAAAAAAATATATACTTAAAAACAGTTAAAAATACAAAATAGTAGACGTTTCGCCAAGCGACACGCAAGGCATCATCAGTACAAAAACAATCTATTGCATAACAAACCACAGAACAAGGAAAAGGAAAGGTTTGAAATCAAGGAAAGTTGAAGTTATTTTAAAAACAGATAATATTCATTAGGGACAGAACGACCTTCATTCAACGTCTGCGATCGCAATTGAGTGAACCAACTCTCAAGGAGTAATCGACCATGGTAGCATGGTCGATTACTCCTTGAGACTTAACACTGTTTCAACAATTTTACGATATATACAAGAAATTGATATTCATTTTAGAAATTTGACAAACGCTAAACAAATCTAAAACATTGAGTATGAGGATTTAAGATTTAAATAATAATTTAAAATATCAATAATATAAAAATACATCTTGATAAAGTTTCTTAGATTAAATGCTGCAATATGTAAAAAAAAATCACAGTATAATGATCAGCAATACACGAGATCAATATTTTTCTATAAAACATAAAAACATTAAGCTTATATTCACAAGATACAAAATCTATAATAATAAAAGATTAAAATTAGAAATTACCTACCGTACCATTCCATAAATAATCCTAGAAATACCCTTGCCAAGAATGGCGGAGATGAAAATTTTGTTTCTTTTCTAGCCTGCTTATCTCATATAAAGACGCTGTAGAGATGCACAGAAATCAGCGTTTCCGATTCGCTGTAGGGTTGCACCATTTCGTGGTGCATTCAAAGCAATTTTAGAGGTTGCACCATTTCGTGGTGCTTTTAAAAATACCATTTTTTGAAGAAATTGTAAAAGAAATACCATTTTTTGGTGCTTTTCATTATTTTGCTCCATGGATTGGTGCAACTTTGAACGGAAATTTTTAACAGTGTATCTTAAAAAATGACTGAGATATAGCAGTTTGCAATTCTAGGTTGGATGACATTTTCAAACACGACAGCAATTTAAAACAAATCTGGGATAAATTTATGAGTTTTAGTGAACTTGATTTCTCGCAAATTAATTATCTTTCATTGATGTAACCATTTTCCCAATCATACGCATAAAACTATATTCATATCCGTTAATGTTAAATTCTCGCCAAAATTGGTGATACTTGGCGAAATATCTCTAAATTTGACAACCAAAAATAAGTTGCCATAAATGAAGCCAACTTGACTATAGCTGACTAATTTGGCGAATTTCTTATTCAAATTCAGTATTAACGAATCTTCTCGAATAGGGTTTTTCGCATTTTAGCTTGGTGTTTTCGCATAACAATAGCTAAAATCTTAAAATGAAGATATAGGAAAGCAATCTTTTCCTCCCGATGCAAACCGGGAGGACTTTATAAAATTTAAATTTCATCAAATCTGGAACTGTGTGATTAGGTTCAGTGTCTGAATTATGTAATTTTGATCTAAACCTATCAATTATGAAGTTAATTGAAAAGGATAGGTAGTCAATTTGTATTGGAGAACGTTACTAACCATTTCACAAACACAAATCAAGAAAATGAAAATTTTGAAGGCTTTTTGTGTAACTAAAACACGCATAATTTTGTATAATTTATAAAATGCGAAGTCAATATAGTTATATAAAAGTATATAGTTTATAAAAGTATGTAGTTTACATTGTCAAAGCCCGGTTTCGGTATATACCACATGGAATCTGGCCAAGCGACAAAAATTAAAGGCATGGAATGGGATGGAATTTGATCAATCAATGGTCAGTTTAGGCTATAATGTTATATAAGAGAATTTCTTCAGGGAGAACATTTTAAAGAAAGCTACCCGAATTACATGCTCGAACAAGGAAAGTCGTAAAAAATCTTGCACAGTCACCCCGCCCAGTTTGTGCTTGTTTCGAAACATTGAACATCATCACAAGCTCCTCATTCATTTTGTGGCCAATATATTAACCACTGGGATTAGTGGGTCACCAAAATTTAGCTTTTTGGTTAACAACCGTATGGAAAGTGTATCGTTTTTGATTTTGAAAGCTATGAAAATTTTTAAAAGGTGAATTGAGAAGCATTAACTACAATATACAAAGAAAGAGTTAAATATCGGAGTAGTGCTCCTTAGAAAATACTGATTGCTTTTAAGCAAGTAGCTGAAGTACCGGCGTTGCCCGGGATTTTAAGAATGTTTGTTTAGAAAAATCAATTTAAAAATTAAACATGTAGTATAAAAAACATAATAAAAGAAAGCAGCCGAAATATTATGCACATGAATCGAATGAAAACACAATATTATCATATATAAATTTATATAACAAACTCATCAGAATTTAGCTATAAATCAGTTTGCTTTCGCTCATTATTGGAGCAATAAAAGCTAAAAAGGAAAAATATCAAACAGCCTTTGAACTGTACATGATGGAACGAACTGAAAAACTATTACTTCAAAGTAGCTTCATAAGCTATATTTCTTGTTTGTTGATTCGGATCTAATAGAAACAAATTTCTTGAACAGCCAATTCTTGAGCAGGCAACGTAATACTGCCCATGAGAAAAGAAAGGTCATCCCAAGTTGACTCCAATTACATGTAAAGATTGCCCCTGTGCCTTATTGATCGACATGGCAAAAGCTAAATGAAATGGAAATAGATGCTTGAATTGAAATTGTATATCAGATGGAATGAGGGGTATGCGCGCCAAAATTGTTGCTTCAATGACTTGAGGCTGGAGCTTCTAACTACTAATTTTGTACCGTTCCAAAGTTTTGGAGGATTTAAATTTTTGAGAAGCATAATGTGTGATCCAATCTTCAGTATCAAGTTATACGGTGGCATTCCGGGAGAGTCCAAAGAGTTTAAAAATTCAGCAGCGTAGTGCACAGTCTCATTTTCTTGAACAACGGTATATATGTTGATTTGTACAATACAGCTTCTCCAGGTAACTCTTCTTGAATCTCCAAGTCGACGTTGTTTACACTATCATCGTTTGGTGCAAGAGTCACACGTACGCAAAGCCATTTAAAAAATGGCTGTGAAATATATACATACATATATATATATATATATATATATATATATATATATAAATCAATATTTGAACGGAGGATGGCTTGGGTGTCTGGAGGTCATGATCGGTGAAAATATACCAAATTTTTTTGGAATTGCTTTCCTCCGAACGGCTGCAGGTAGCTTTTTGTAATGAAAGCTACCTAAAATGGCTGAGATATGGTAGTTTGAAATTCTAGGGTGGCTGAGATTTTGAAACAATCTGATATTTGTTATGCTGTAACTCTCGTATTTATGAACCTCTATGAATGTCACTGATCATGTGTTACAGAACATACCAAGGTCTCGATCAAGTTAGTTGGCCAGATTCATGTATTATCTTGTTTCAAAATGGCGGCAAGTTAACTTTTTTAATTTTTTAAAAAAATGCAAAAAATGTATAAAAAATTATAAATTGAAAAAGTTGTTTCCGTTAAGTGTTAGATCGTTATACAAGGATTCCGGAACATTTTTTGTTTTGGCTTTATCTTAAAAAATGGCTGAGATATGGCAGTTTGAAATTCTAAGGTGGCTGACATTTTGAAACAATCTGATTTTTGTTATGCTCTAACTCTCATGCTGGAATTCGCATTCAAATTCAATATTAACGAAAACCGGGATTGAATATTCTATAATCGGGTTCCAAGCATTTTAGCTTCAGGTGTTTGAGTAAAGTGAGTTGAATTTTTAAAAACATGGACTATGAAAACTACCTTTTCCTCCCGGTACAGGCCGGATGGACTTTTTGGCTTAAAATCAGATTGATTGGCGACAAAAGTAAAATCATAATCGTAAATAAACAAATAACATGTAACTCTCAAGTACAGTCAATTTTACAATTACATCTACTAGTTCGTCCTGTAAGTCACATAAAGTTAAATAAAAAAAGAAAAAAAAAGTCACTCAGATTTTATCTAATCAAATTATTCCATCCATTTTTCTTAGCCTAACGCCAAATATTGATTTAATTGCAATCTCTTATACATGGAAACAAAATTTAAACCTTTCTACAAACATTCTTTTCGTGTTTAAATTAAATATTTTCGCTTTATAATATTATCTCACATTAAAACAGTGTTTTTTTAGGGGGGGGGGGGGTGTTGAGGTGGGAGGATATTTAAATAAAATTAGTAACAGGATGTTTCTTTTATTTTTCGATTTGTTTGCATTCTTTCCTGATACAGCCGTTTCAATTCTTTCGCCAACGATAATGGTCGCCAAAAAAATGACCAATGGCAACTTTTTCCTCCAAAATAACAGAACTTTCCATCATAATTCTATAACTAATCTACGTAGAAGGATATGTTATATACAAAAACCTTTCCTGAAAAATTATGTATCTAGCAGTGCAAGTTCCATCAAAATCTATTCAACAGAACTCGGGTTATAAATAAGTAGTCGGAACAAAATTTCATTTGTATTTTATATATATAGTAGACATCGTCACATAGTCACACATGAATGATTTACCAAATGTTGGAAACTTCATGATATTACTTAAAACATATTACAGAACTCCACTTTTTTTTTATCGGGATAGAAACCGTGGCTAAGTTAAGATTTTTTTCTTTCTCATTTTCCACTTTGTGTCAGGAGTTATACGAAATTAAAGGAAATATGTTGTGGAATTCCAGAAAGTAAAGTATTCAAAGGATTTTTATATAATTTCATATATTTCTACATCTTTCGATATCACATAGTAGTAATCAATAGAATTTCGAATTATGAAGAATCCGACTTCAATTTGTGGTTCAAGGAACATCATGAGTTTCGGGGCCACCTACTGTCTAGTTAATTGCTATTTGGATACTTCTTGTATGAATTGTATGAATCTAAATAAATGTTTGCAACTTGCCAAAATTTGTACATGTTTAGAGGATTATCTATTATTATTAATAATTTTAATGATTATTAAATTTATCTAGTTTGCAAATAAAGATTATGAAAACATAAGAAAAGCATTTTTTTATTTAACTAAATTTATTTGGGGACCCCAAAATTAATTGTTTTTTTATCCTAATGAACGGTTTGTAGAATTTCTTAAATATTGGCAAGGAAATAGTCTTTTTCTTTTTTTTTCTTTCATATAGAAAAGCATTCAAAACTAGTATGGACAATCAATATTAAAGTTGCTAACAGGTTTCGCAACTATACTCTGATTTGTGCAGTAGATTTAAAGAAGCGAATCTCTTTATTTTTGTTTTAATTACATAATCAGTGTGAAACAATTAAAACTTTAAATTAAATATAAATAAAATGTATGTAATTAAATATAGATGAAATTTACCTTCAAATACTTCTTTCCTTCGTCCCTTGTTCAGACTCCGCTTAGGAGCACGGTAATTTGCTCTCAGTGTTGAATTCAGATATTTTTCTCCGGTAGAGAATTTTGCAGCTTTCGGTGAATTGGGGGAGGGGGGGGCAATATAGAGTTCTGTGGGGAGGAGGAAGGATTAGACTTTTTAACCATTATTAAATACACAATCTTAAATCTTCCGGGGAGGGGGGAAATCCCCCTGAGACATCTCCTGAATTCATCACTGTTTGTTTTGTTTTAAACAGAGGAAGAAAATTGGCTGCAAATGTAGAAACTCAAAAGCATTTGAAGGTAAACATTATTTTAAGAAATGAACTCAGTGAGAAAAATAAGCATCAAAAACGCTTTTAATTTAATAAAATATCATTGTTCGCTACCGTTCCTCCAAAAAAAAATAAAGAAAAATCTGCTGAAAAGGAATTATGGACGTAAAACGTTTGTAGAAATTACGCACATCTGCGTAAACGTAATACATTTTTTTAAACTGGACTTTATTTTAAATATGACCGCATTTTGACCATTGTAAGCTAAATTTCAGGATTTATAAATGCAAATGCACGTGATCTTCTGAATATTGCGCAACTTTCACATATGAAAACCATACATTAAATAATGTATTGATATCAAAATACCTTTAATCTTGGTAAGTTTCTTTTAAAAATACGGTAATTACAACAACAACAAAATCATTTTATGTTAAAAGTAAAATAAATGTTTCAAATAATATTAAAAATCAAAATTATATATTTTTTAAAAGTATATTGTTAATCATTACGGCGAAAACTTATCTTTATGTAAAGTTATATATGTATCATTATGAAATCATGCGACATGCATTATTAAACAATACATCAACGCTTGAAAATGCACAATTCCCAAAAACTTTCCTTTATGTACTCTGTTTTACATGTATCATTATGAAATCGTGCGACATGTATTATTAAAAAATACTTCAACGCTTGAAAATGGACAATTCGCTTTCAGTATGACCTAAACTTGAAAAGTAAATGCTTTTCGCACATAATAACTTATTAACGTTTTCTTTGATTTTCAATGTTCACGTCTAAATATATATGACATATTTTAATTATTCTAATTTTTTTCCCATTATCTATGTAGTTTATAGCATATTTGCTCGATCAGGGTTTATTTAAAAAAATAATAATAATAAAATAAACATATGGTATTTGTTAATAAAACAAACTGCACTGGTTCGGGAACTCACTTATTTGCCTTTAATTTTTGTCAAAAGAACTAGAACATCAATGTTTTGGAATTTGTTTACGCAGTAGCGCAATAAGCTTGTCCTGTTTATTTTTATTTAATGTGTTTAAAATAAAGTATGAAGATTCACTTTTATCTACCCATGTCCACTCGGAACTACACTGTTAAAAATAAATCCGTCAATTCACGGTAAAACTACTGGCAGCAAAGTTGCCGGACTTTTTCCGTTCCGTTAGTACATTTTCCGTTTTAAAAGATAAAGGAAGGGTAAAAATTTTTATTTTTTTATTTTATTTTTATTTTTTATTTTTTTTTATTTATTTATTATTTTTTTTATTTGTTTTTTGTAAATAAACTCGGTTTTAAAAAATGTCATCTCTATTTGTGCTGCCATCTATTGATTATTACGGGAGTATTTAATATTTGATATAATGGAAGAACATTTCCTGCCAGACCTGAGGATTGAACCGGGGACGTTAGCGGCTTGAGCCGAGTGCTTTACCGTAAGACCAGCGGGTCCTTGCTAGAGTAAGAGCAGGAAACGGTTATAGGGGATGTCTTCAAATCGCAGCTTGGGACAATTTGGGGTTTAGAATACTGGTAATTTTCAAGTTAATTGCGGGGATATTTCGTAATGAGATGATGGTTGAAAACTATAGTATCAATAGAGGATAAAAACATGAATTATATATATTCTTAATTTGATTGTTAGATGTAAAATATAAATATTATATTTTGAATTCGATAAATTTTTTTGCTTTTTTTGCGAAAGTCGATTTTTAGTCAGCTATTAGGTATTTTTTAAATGTGTTCGTTTAGAATATATTTTCAGTGTGAGTGTTTTTTATAACTTTAAAAAATAAATTGCGAATAATTTTAAAGGAATGAGTTTAATTCGAAAGCATTATTTTTGTTTGTTGCTTTTTTAAATAGAATCGATTTTTTTCACTTAATTTAGCAATTTTATATATGTATTAATCTGTTTGTTTACAATATATTTTAAGTGCGAATACTTTTTTATAACTTTAAAAAATGAATTGCAAATAATATTAAAAGAATGGAAAGAATTAATTTTTGCTTTTTTAAATTCGAAAGCACTGTTTTCTTGCTGTTGTTTTAAATAAACTTGAAATTTTAATTTATGGAATTTTTAGTTTTTCTGTGCAGCAACATGCCAGTTTTTGAAACATTGAAAATAAACATGCAGCAGATAACGGAATATCTCCGTTGGCTGCTTTCTTATATGAGGAAAATTTCTGCTTTTAACTGAAAATGCCCTTTTGTCATGAAAAGGGACTTTTTCTGTGAAATTCAGGAAAAAAATACCCGTGAATTTCAGATTATTTTTAACAGTACACTGTAAAAAAAAATTCCGTCAATTTACGGAAAAAGGACTGGCAGCAGAGTTGCCTTAATGTTTCTGTTTTTTGAGGAATGTTCCGTCTTTGTAGTCCATAAATGGAGCGATACAGACGCGAAGGAGTTTAAGCGCAGGTGTGGCGATCAAAATACTGCAATCCCATTGGATGATAGATTTTTACATTAATAATTCCGTATTTGAAACTCTGTAATCTTAAAAGTCTAAAAAGTGTACAATTTAGGGATATCGTTTATGCACTTTTTGTGCACAATTCAGTTTGCAGTTTTTATGCATAAGTAGAGGTGCCAAATACGCTCGAATTTTGTGCACTTTTTTTGCAGCTGGGTAGCAACAGGAGAGATATACGGGAGAGATTCCATTTTTCTAACAAAACGGAAACTTTCTGATCAAAATTCACGGAAGACAACCTGTAAATAAACGAAATTTTTTAACAGTGTATGTCTCGACTGCATGTTTTAACGTCATATATGGAGCTGTGAGTTTAACATCTATCGATCCTAAAATTTCGGTTGCCAAATTAAGAGTAACCATGTCACCAATTTTCACCACGAGCAATAATTATTACCGGTCTACACAGCACTCTCGTCCATGCCAGGTATTAGCAGTTCATCCATTATTAGCTAAACCATGTCACCACATTTATATCAAATTTATATAATTGAAAAAATAAGATTTGGAAATATTGTTCAAGCTTTTTTAATTTTGACAATGGTAAATAAAAAATGGCTATATTTGAAAAATATTAATTAAATATCTTTTCGAACAATGAAACTTTGTGTAAAAAAGTAAAAAAAAAAATAGTCAAATTGAAAAAAATAAATTAATGGACATTGCGCAGCGCAATTTAGTCAAGTATGTGCCTGCTAAGATGGTTAAATAGCTATATATAGTTTCTGATCCTTCAAAACTTATGTAAATGAACTATCTTGGTCGATTTCAACGTCGAATAGCTCTTAAAATAACTCTTCGATTTAAAAACAGTTCGCTTCAGCATGTTTATCATGCATCTGTCTAATAAAACTCCAAGTTTTCTTGTTACTTACCCATCATACGTAGTATAGAATAAGTATTGTAATCGTTTTGAAAATCGAAAAAAAAAATTGTTGACAGATTTACACGTTTCAGACACTGAAGATACCGAAAAACATATTTTTAGAAAAAAAAAATTCCGTCCGTCTGTCTGTGTGTGTGTGTGTGTCTGTGACCGCTCTATCTCCCGAACAAATTGAGATAGAGACTTGAAATTTGGCATGTACTTAGTACGTAATAATGAGAAGAAGTTTATTGAATTTCTGTAACCTCGCTTATCTGGAACTATTTTTTCGGACTCTCGAAATATTCTTTCTGATAAAAGGTATATAAAAATTTTCGAAATTGTTTATTTTAAGGTGTGAATATAAAAGATAATAAAAAAACATAAATTTTGCATAAAGAATGAAGTCGATCGGATTATGAGTTGCCGAGATATTTGTAATCCTATTTTCCACACTCTTCGATTTTTCCTGACCCTGTATTTCATTCTAATTTCAATTCAAAGATATATTTTAATTGGAAATGAGACGCTTTATCCGACGCAGTAAACCGTTAGTTAATATGATTATCATTTTTGGAGTAATAAGGATGTTTCTTTTACGCAATTCAGTAATAGAGCATTTAAAGTTTATGACGTCCTCAAGCCACGACTTTATTTGAATTGCAATGCATTTTATAATTAGTTTACACATGTTTTATTTTCATATTTTATATTATGCATATCCATGATAGGTAAGTATTACGGTGGCCCCCAACGACTAGTTTTTATATGCAATAGTTGTTGTAGTATAAGCTGAGAAAATGAAAATGACACTGTCGATTTTAAGACAGCGTTTAATGGTGGCAGCAGTAGTAACTTTTTTCCAGAATAGAGAGATAGTTGCAATGAACATGTAACGAAACATATAACGTTAAATTATAATGATATATGTGGCATCTATTTTGTTTTTCTTTTCATTCCTTCTTTTCATCTAAATGCTACGTCATGTGCTGTCAAAATTAAAACTTTCTTGACGATAGTATGTTTCATAATAATCAAAATTTAATTGCTTAATAGGCGTATAGCCAACATAGTAAAAAAGTACCCAAGCCGGGACTCGAACCCGGGTCATCAGTACAGCCCACTGACGTTCTACCAACTGAACCACTTGGGAACGATACTCAGCCTGGAACTTTCTCACTATAACATGTTGGCAAGGCTACAAACGCAGCACAAGATGGAATATATTCCGTGAGCCACCAACTCTGGCGCAAACATTTTTCCATGGAAAAATTTCCAAATTGATAGTATGTTTCTTTATTAGCGTTCAGTATTGTCCTCAAAGGCTTGGAAATAACAATACAGGTTGAGGACGAAAGATTGCATTATATATATTAGAGATTGCATTATTATTAGATTGCCGATCATAGTTTGGCAATACTGGTAGCCAGTGGGGATCAACAAGGTTCGATCTCCTTCCGAAATTTCAGTCAAGATGAGTGTAAATCTACGATTAAGATGGTTCTCAAATCCATACTGGCTATTTTGACAGATTTTTTATTTCAATTTTGTTCTCAAACGCATGAAAATGACATGTGCTCATATTCAGAAAGCATGTAATCGAACTGTTTTTCTATTTTTCGATAAAAGTAGAAAATCTTACAGCAAATACTGCTAAAGTTGGCATTTTGAATTGCGACAGGGAGCTAGAGAAAAAAATACTGCTGCCACGAGACAACAATCGCTTATAACTTAAGATGTAACTAATTTAGAGAAAACAAAAACTGGTCGTTTACAAATCATTTCAATAGTCATGCCTGCAAATGCTATGCTTTTACTGTTAAAATTGAGTCAGAAAATTTTTCGCTGTTGAGCGGAGAAAAATATTTTTTTTGAGAACCGCCTTAAGTATCTGTTAAAATGGTCAAAATTCAAAAATACAAATTCTATGCCAGCAGTTCATCATTGTTTGATTCCATTGTAGTGTTTTAGAATAGATATAAAAGTAAAATTAGTTAAAAAAAAAAAAAAAAAAAAAAAAAAAAAAAAAAAGAACAAGCCTTTATAAGCATTCAATGTTTATATTAAAAATCTTGAATTTCTGAAATTCCCGAATTTCTGAATGAAATTCATGGTGATCAAAAATATTTCCGCTACAGTGCGTTAATTTGGCTTGGGTCCCTATTATGAGGATTTCACCAACTTTATTTTAGTTCTCTCGACGCGATACGTAGTTATACGTTTAACCGATATACGTATAATACGTCGGTAAAGAAATGCATATACCTTAAATAATAACGTATCCGGATATGTATAAACATATATCGGTTAAACGTATAATTCAAGTATCCGTATATTTCAAGTATACATTATTTACTTTTAATACAATGGAACTCATCAGTCTTACGTCACCCAACGGAGAACAATCTGTAAATCGGTGTCGTTACCGTAGCAATCTGCATACTATGTTTTATTTTTTGTCATAATGCTTTTCTATTATAGCAATTGAGACGATTTACATATTTTATCATTCACTAAAATGCAAATGACACCATTGAATAATTAATTTATTTAAATGTTACATTCTGGATGCTGAATTTTTGCTATACCATAATGAATCAAATCGGTGTGAATTTTTTTCAATAATTTTCTCGGCCTCTGTATATTTTTTTATGGAATTTTATGCATATGCTCAAAAAATGCAAAACATTTTTCTGTAAAATTTTTGCAACTTTGAAATAATACTTATGACCAGTGGGGCCCGTGCGAGGATTTCGCACTACAATCTAATATTTTTTATCAATATGTAATATTTATTAGATGCAGGTTTAAACTTCTAAAGAAAATGTGAGGATAAAAATATCTGCAAACAACATTTAGTTTTTAGTCAAGCCAGAATATCATCTAATTTTTTTTCCGTCAAAGTTAGAGTAAAAACGGATCCAAGATTGCAAAAGGCACGCGCGAGAAAAAAAAAATAACAATCGTATTTTAACTGCATTAGAGGATGACGTCATCCGCTTCGCGAAAAACATGGGACATAATATAAATCTAAACGTTTCAATTTCAACTTCGCTTTTTAATCTTAAATATAAAATAAACTCATGCGGTGTTTTTTTTGCATCCTATAATGTGGTATTTTATTTTTGTGGCAACAGTAATTTGTGGAAAACCTTTCATTTCATTCATGAAATCAATGCCGATTTAATTTTTAATTATCAGCAAATTTTAATCAAAAAACATGTTTTAGGAAAATGTAACTGTACTATGTCAGAAGACTGTTCAAAATCCTTTCATATGGTATCTCATTCGTCGTTCTACGTTTCGCATTTTCTTAGAAAAAGGGATGTTGACAGGAGAAATAGTATGTACGATTTTTTTTTTTCCTGTTTTGGTTTAACGATCACCTAGCAACTGAATTTCATAGAATATCAGAAAGAGAAATTTAAATAAAAATAAAAATTATACATTCTTAAAAATTAGATTTTCTCAATGTCTCTGATTTTCAGACCAGCTGAAGAAAAAGCATCATTATTCACGCAATGAACGGAAACTGTTTAAACGTTTATACGTTTATACGTTTAACCACTGATGGGGTAAGATCCGTATATACGCTGTGTCGTATTACTGTTTCGTATAATAGGCATAACCGCCTTGGTCGTATCATACGTATTCAAAATCTATACCCCGTTTAATATTTATTATACGTATACTCCTATAAGCATTTAATAGGAAGCACTACTTTATTTATGTGTGATAGAAATCGCAAACTGGTGAATTTATTTTTAAATAAATTATTTTTATTCAGACTCTTTTTAAGATATGGCAACAGGAAATAAGAAAAACATTTTTATATTACTTCAAATGAATAAATACTTACGATTGAGACACGTGGTAAAAAAATAAAATTGCCCAGTTTATTTTTATGATATGGCAACAGGAAAGAAAAAAAGCATTACCTAAATTACGTATTCAGGATTTCTAAATTGTTTTTATTTTTAATATATAATCATAATTAAATTAATATTAATTTATCAGTGGATAATTAAGTCCTGAAAATATAAAAATATTGTATTGCCATCGTGAACACACAATTGTACACATTTTCTAGAATTCTATCACATCAGAAAGTGGATGAAATATATGAATTACAAAATTCAATATTTATTGACTACAACAGTCTCATTCATATGGATCATCTACTTTGTTTTAGAGGAACCCCGTTTAGAATGCAGTGAGAGGCATGTTTATAACTTTCTACAAACTTTCAAAAAGTTTGAAAACCTTAATCGGTCCGACGTGTATAAAGCTCCAGCGAAAGCATTTTTGAGAATAAATCATTTGAAAACATATGTACAAACTCCAGAAAACATTATTTTTTTTTATAGTAATGTCAATACATCGGCGAAGCAAAATCAAAGCCAAATGAGATTAAAAATTTATTTGCAATGACGAAGGTTCGAAAATTAAATTTTCTTTTGGAATTAGATCATTGAACAATTTAATTTACCATAAAACTTAACAAGCTTTTTAACACTTTCCTTTTATTCAATTAGTAAAAGTCTAACCTAAAATAGGATAGTAAAAATAAAATTTTGAGCAGACAAATCTTCCTCCAAAAAATTTTTCTGGCTAAGGCTTTGCTGCCAACTGTCTTATATTTTAAATTGATCAATTCTGTGAACTGCAGTTTAAAAGATGCATAGGATATTATATTTCGAAAAAAAATAAAATAAATAAAATACATTGAATTTTATTTTTACACGATAGATACTTTCTTGAATAAATGCGAACAGATTATATCGTATAAAAAACAGATTATATTTATGGAAAATTCTTGGCCTAAAAAACTTATAAACAATAATAATACAATAAAACCATACGTAAGTTTTTGTTATACTATTATTTTTTTGCACGTTGCACATTTATTTTATAAATATTATACATATAACAATCAAATGTTATATTTATGAAAGATCATTCGGAAAAAATTGTCACTATCTGTTGAACACAAAAATTATGCAAAATAATTGAACTGCATATAGTAAGATTTTCTTCGTTCCTTTTTTTCCCCTTGCTGTTGTATTTTTTATTCCTAAAGGACAGCTGCTATTACGCTCGTTTTAATTTAATTAGTACAAATATGTACATATTTCATTCTGTTAGATGTATAGGTGGTTTTATTAAATTATGTTTCTAAAATTTGTAGAAGGTTAAGTTACAGAAGTGTAATATGATTTAAAAGAAAACTTAAGAGTTTGGATCGATCGTGTTAATTCGAAACAAATTGTTTGAAAGAGGTTTTTTTGTTGTTGTTGTTTTGTTTTTTAACAATTTTGCTCAGATTCTTTTTATGATAGGACAACAAGAAAGAAAAAACATTACTTAAACTATTGTTTTAAGTTAATTAGTACAAATTAGTATTTATTTCATTCTGTAAATGGTGATGATTAGTGATAAAATTTTAGATGGTGTTTCTACTTTATAGGCTCCAGTTCAACTTATAGAAGTGTAATTATGATCTGAAAGAAACGATCGTGTTAATTCAAAAGAAATCGTGTAAAAAAGTTTTTTTTTTTTTTTTTTTAGTTTATAACACTTTCCAACATATATGAAAATTGTTTATGAATTCGGTTTGTCTGTCCGTCTGTGTGTATGCCCGTGCTCTAACTCACGTAAATATACTCGGATTTCTATGTAATTGATATAGGTTATTTATGTTTACCATGGCCTGTTCGGTATAAAAAATGAAGTGTGTAGCATTTGCAGTTCGTTTACAGGAGCACTCAAAAGAATTCTGTTACATTACGGTCTATGGCGACAAATCGTTTTAGTGCGCTTTAATGTTGTTATATTATTTCAATAATACTGAAATGGGCATGCATTAAAAGATACCTATTATGGAATATGGTATGATGGCATTTATCGTTCATTTACAGGGACACACAAACGAATTCAATTACTGTACTGTCTATGAGCAACAATTGCTGAAACTACGTTTTTAAATTTAAATAATTTTTTTAATATTACAGTTTGTGTATAAATTGTATAGATCATATAATATGATTAATATGATTGAGTAATATTATTACAGAACTGAACAAAAGAATTCCGCCACATTATGGTCTATGAGAAAAATTCGTTTGCATTTTAATGATGTAATACTATTTCAATCACATTGAAATTATACATAACTGCAGTGCACTACAAGATGCTTACAATAAAATTTAGTGTGCAGAATTTTTTTAATTGTTCATTTTGATAACTCATTTCATTGTATGCGAAAATGAAATTTTTCAACAATATTCTGTTAGAGTTCGAGAGTGTTCCGAGTACATAATTTGTTGTTTTGTTTTGTTTTTCTCCTTTTGAAATCGTGTTAAATCAAAGTCGCACATAAAAAGATATTTGAGTGCATACGAATTCGTTACCGCAATTTTTTTTTTTTTTCACAGTACAAGATTTCAACAACACACATGTCAGAGGTTATTGAAATTCGACTTGGTGTCAACGAGGTTTCTTATTGATATGGTAATGCCAGAAGTCTTGTCAATTTTGGGTGATTGATATAGAAAGGGAAAGTCGAGAACTAACCACCAAGTGTATTTCTGAGCTAATCTTTATTTAATCCGAGTGGTTCCAAGTACAAGGACAGTGCCATACAGAAAAACATACTTTTACTCATATCCAATCGAAATGCAAGTCAAAATTAGGTTGTTAAATCAAGGTCACTCAATGTCAGACACACAAAAACTTCAATATCAAAATCAATCCCGAAACATGGAGCATCCCCTTAAAAAAATGCACCCTGAGGAGCCCGGAAAAAAAAGGGCAAGGACGACTACCACTATGGAGTACCTTATCAAATGATTACAGGGTGCGAGAAATCCCTTCTTAAGTTGGAGTGCAGCATTCGGTATTATAGTGGATTAAGCACTTCTTAGGAGGAACTGTAAGAAACCAGGTTAAGAAGCTGGCTTTGTCACATTTCTTTTTAAACGCCCGGGTTACACGAGAAGGGAATACAACTCATTGATGTAAGAGAGTCTATATTTCCCCGCCACTTCCCCGAAGATTTTGCCACTTTTGTCCAAAAAAGAGATCCACTAAGGTGACGAAGCATGCTGAGATTACAACAGGAAGATACGCAAAAGATTCGTGGTCTCACACAGGAATTTCTATAGTATTTTGAAAAGGAGTGTGGCTTACCAACACCATCTCGAGATTTCGTAAGTGCAGCGTGAGTCTGATACTCCGAAACAAACCCACCAGGTTTGGACGGTTCCGAACTCAGCGAAAAGTTAGAGGTCGGAGAAATGACATTATCAGTTGTCCTTACATTTTGGCTTTATCCACGCGAAGCAAAATGAATTGTATATGTTAGTGAGAAATATTTTATGGATCCGTCAAATTGCGGGAACTAAAATTAACAGTGTATTTATTATTATTATTATTATTATTATTATTATTATTATTATTATTATTATTTCTGCTCAACGATGCGAATCTTTCTCAAACATTCAAAAACTTATTCTCGATATTGTTTTCATAAAAATTTCAGCATCCTCCTTAATGTGATTCTCAAATGACCAACTCAACAGCGCGAAACTTTCTAACACATTTTTAAACGCAAAGGCATAAAACTGGCAGGCGTGTCTATGGAAGCGATTTGGAATCAAAATGAGTTTCTATTTTTGGATAAATAAATTACTTATCGGGTTATAAACGAATCGTGTCGCGTGACGACACGTCTTTCTCCCTTCTCGTGCAGCGGCGTCGGAAATTCGATTCAAAGCAACGACTTTGGCAGTATTTTCTGAAAGATCTTCTTTCTTTACTAAAAATGGAAAACGTCTTGCGATTACAGAGTTTCTGATTAAGATCACCAGCCAATTTCATGCGTTTCCGAACAAAATGTTAAATAAAAATATATTATAAAGTAGCCAGTTTGGATTTCAGAACAGCCTTAAGATAACAAAGAATTTAATTAATTGAACAACCTTTTTTCTTCCTTTCTTCTTCTTTGTGTTCTTTTTCTTATTCATATACAGCCAGTAGCCGTGGACTGTAGTTTTTGGAGTAATATTGATTTACATTTGATTTGAAATAATGCAATCAGTTTCAGGAATGTAGCCTATAAAAAAATTGTGTTTCAGAAAAAAAAAAAAAAAAAAGAAAAAGACATTCTGTAACTGTGGTTGTCAAACAATTTTGCCTCATTATGTTTTTTCGAATTACGAGGAGAAGCCCAGATGTTGGAACCACAATTTTATTTAAATGTCGTAAATTGTTAAAATACTAAAAAAATAAATAAATAAATAAATAAATAACAAAGTGGTAAATTTTTAAAAGACAAAAAAAGATAGAACGGGGGGGGGGGGGGTATGTTCTGTATCTCGAGAATTACACAGGTTTGCAATGAAGCTTTTTTTTTCTTTTAAAATGCTGAGTGTGTATCTTGAATATTTTAAACGAACTTCCATAACGAAAAAAAAAAAAAAAATTCACAATTCGTTTGTATGTTTTTTTTCCTATGTATGCCCATTTAAGAAAACAATCCGATTTTTTTTTTAATATATATTTCTGAAGATGGTCCCATTTCAATATTATTATATTCTAAAAATGATATATTTGTCTGTCTGTGTGTTTTAAGTTTTTTTTTTTTTTTTAAGCTTTTAACTTTTTTAAAAAATTGACGCATCGTTATGAATTTATGGTATAGTGTTACAATACACAATACTACTTAGCGTTTTTAAAATAGTCGTATCTATAGTTTTTTCACAGGGTCACTTCAAAAATTTTGATAATATTAATCCATTATTTGTTGTACATCAAAATAAGCGATATTGCTAATAATGAGATTTAAAATTAATGTGGGATGGATCCGTTGTTTGAGTCGGTTTCGAGTTTGATTTTTACTCTTATTGGTCAGGTTTGGTAATTCGTTTTTTCTTCTTTTGTAATCCACACTATTGTTTAAGATGAAAAAAAACTATATACGGTAGATTCCGGTTATTTGAAACACCATTTAATTGGGGCAGCGTTTAACCGGAACAAAATGTCCAGAATTAAATCGCAGAATATTAACTGCACTTCTGATAATTGTGTCATTCACACAAATTGAGGAGAACTAATATGCCCCAATTAACCGGAATCTACAGTATATAGTTTTTCCCTCTTTATGTGGATTTTCTTTATCAGTCTTTAGTATCATTAACACACACACACGCGCACACATATAGTATATATTATTATTATTATTATTATTATTGTTGTTATTATTCAAAATGGAGGTGCTAGAGCTGTGGCAACATTATGATGCCAAAACTGTAGCGCTCCGCAGCTTGCAAGCATAGAAGCTTTCCAAAAGAACATGGAACAAGTATGTGTTTTTTTTTAATATTTTAATGTGCATCAATATTTCAAGAGTATTTGCATATGCTTCATAAAATTGTCTCTAAAAAAATATATGTTATTGATGTGAGGTTAATAATAAATACCTTCAAATCAATTTTCATATTCCAGAGCATAGTTTTCTCCCCAAGACAATAAAGGAAAAGAAAGAAAAAATCAGTGATTTTTCAAGCGTCGTAAGTATACACCAAAATCCAACGTTTAACACACAATATCGAACTGTAGCACAATAAACAGACGTACGTTTCGTGAGTAACTTGGACTCGCATCCTCAGTGTCAGTTAAAATAAAAATTATATCCCCCCAAAGACATGAAACCGAATCCAAAAACCCAAATGACAAATAGCAACACACCGAAAGCCCATCACGCTCAAGCAACCAATAAGATTAAGCTGGAAGTGAAAGTGACGACTACGACACAGTAAATCAACCCAGAAAGGTGAGATGTAAGGTACGCTTGAAAAATCGTTGACCAGGGAGTTACCAAATTTATGAATATAAACTGCTTCAAAAAAATTTAAATCTAAAGGAGTATAGCATTTCTTAATAATAGTGTGGCTGAACCAAAGTTGAAACTATGTCCCTCACTCCAACTATGACAAGCAATAGAGGATTTTTGAAATTCCTTTTTCTTAACATAGTTTCTGTGTTCATTTATTCTGAAACGGAGTTATCTTTTAGTCTATCCTATATAGGACAAACCACATTGACATTGGACATTTTATCCTTTAACGGTGAAAAATTTAGTTTATTAACTGGCTTAAAAACAACTTTAAAATCATAATTTCTTAAAATATTAGCTATTTTGAAGCTAATGCCATTATAAAATGGCAAAATAATGAGGTTAGAAAAAGAAACTGGAACTGCAGAAGAATCAGGATTATTAATACCTTTATTGAGACAATGAAAAATTAAACGGTTAATATAAGACAAACTAAAACCACGATTGATAGCCACTGATCTAATATAATTCAATTCTGCAACAAGGGAATCATTATCTGAACAAATCAAACATGCTCTATTGATAAAGAAATTTAATGCCGAGGCTTTCTGGGAAATTTCTTTTTTCATAGTCGTAAGTAAGGTTATCCCTTAAAAAGAAGTTAGAAAACTATTTAAAAGTTACTGTTTCGCAAGTCTATGTCAGTTTCAAAGAAGCTCGAAATTATTTAAATATCATTTGTTTTGTGAGTTCTCGACCGAGTATGAATAAATAGTAGTTGGATAATTTCCGGGCTCTTATTGTAATTAAAGACTCTGAAAGCACAAAGTAACAGGCTAAAAGCTGTTTTAAAGTGCCGCAAAAGTGTCTAAATACCGTTACTAGAACCCTCGCATGATACTGGGCTCTGCAGTAAATGAACTAACGAAGCATAATACTCGCATTTACAAGCAGCACACAAACCATGATTCCGTAGGGTCGTGATAGGGATATTAGGTAGTTTTGTGCAAAAGAAGTGTTACGGAAGATTGAACAAACAAAGGGATCTAACTACAATGACCCCGGAAGGATCAGTACTATAGAACCTCGACCCTGACCTTGGATGGACTTAGTTTATTCTAAATTGTGAAGTGTTTTCAAATAATACATAATTAATAATATAATATGCCTCGAAATTTTTCTGAGAAAATTTACACTGAAAAAAAAAAAAAAAAAAAAAAAAAAAAATGTGAAAAAACAGAAAATGTACTGGAAACAAAGTTCCGTTTATTCTACGTTTTTTTCTGGTATTTCTCCGTTTACAAGATGGAAAATATGCGCTATTCAAGACAGGGAATTTCTGTTTTTAAAAATAAATTCGAACAATTGCGCAATATTAAAAAAAAAAAAATCAAAATAATAATTGTACATACTGATGCATATTTATACGGAAAAGGTATTAGTATAGAATTTATCGCATTGCCTTCCTCCGGATTCGAACCTCGGTATTTGTCATTAGAAGATGGATGTTCAGTCCCCAACATGAAATCCAAATGGCCACATCCAACAGTTTGGTTATAGGCCAAAACATCAATTACGAAAAATTAACTGGAAATTTTCCGTTTTCGATCAATTGAAAAGGAACATTTCTGTTTGTCTGTCTTAGAAGGAACATTTCCGTTTTTATCATTCAACGAGTAACGATAAAAAAGAAATTACCCGTTTACTTCGGAAAAATTTACGATTTCCATTCAAAATAGAACGTTTCCGTTAAAAGACAAAAAATTCACATAAAATTATCCATATATATACAGATTTTTTTTTTTTTTTTTTTTTTTTTTAAACAATGTAGTCATATGTATATAACTTTCTTATTAAACTCCTTCACTGTCTCAAATATATATATTTTTTTAATTCCTGATGACTGACCACACCGAATTTTTCTATTTTCCCTTTCCTTTTCTTTCTTTCTTTCTTTTTTTTTTTTTTTTTAAAGTTTTATGAAATTTTGATCAATTTGCGTCCTTGCGTGATTTCTTCCCCTCTGAAACACACATACGTAGAATGCCTTTTTCCTGTATTTTTTTAAATAAATCTTTTAATTTTTTTTTTAACAAAATTAAAACGAAGAAAACATATAATGATATGTATAAGTATTAGTGTATCAAACGCATGTATGATTGACGTTGCTTGTAACCAATACGCTATAATCTATCATACGTAAATTCGAAGTTAGTACTGTTGATTTTATTAAGGAGTTATTATGATCTAAAAGTACGGTGTGGGAATGATGAATACGCAGTGAAATCGCGAATACCGACAGAATGAAATCTAGTGAGGGCAAAGTTTTTATGAGGAAAAAGAGAAAGGCCGGATTTCGCGTTTTAAGAAAATGATTTTTTATTAATAATATCTGGAAAAAACTTTTACTATCAACCACAATTTTTCTCTTAGTTGTTTAAATATTTTATACCAACTGGAACAAATAAATTTCATTATATTTTGAAATCATAAAAGATAAAAAAAAAAAAAAAAAAAAAATTGAATTTCAAAATCTACGGAGGTTTTATAATTCTCCCTCTCCTCTCTTTTCCGGCGCCATGACTAATGGCCATTTAGTAATCTGGGTTTAAATTCGATTATTCTTTATGCCAAATTAAAAATCTAATAATCAACTTAATAGTAAATTAATACTTTTTTAGCTGAAAGTAAATACAACATTTTTTTTTTAAAAAAAGATATGCAGATATTTTTAAAGATCAGTTCCATTTAAGCAATGTTTCTCTTCTTTTCGTTTTAATTGGAAAACTGGTTCTACGTATTGCAAGTAAGCTTTCAAAAGATATAAACGGAAAAACGATAAACTGAATATATTATATGAATTCGAGTCCTCATTGAGACGAGAAATACGATTTTACTTAGTCCACAAAGTTCGTATTTAATTGGCTCTTTTTTTTTTTTTTTTTTCCTACGAGTTGGGTAAGAGTCCGGATGACTCTGACTTTTATTTTCGGGACGTTCTGATGAAATACAACAGATTTTGAAAAAGAAAGACCAGAAAACAGCTTCAGATGAAGAACAACAAACTATATATTTTAATATGAATGAGTATAAATATTCATTTTTCTTCATAAAAGATAAAATTAATATTGGAAGCCATCGTGGACTTATTCTTCCACAGTTGCACTAAAATTTGGCATTGATTTTCTGTCATTTCAGGTTTCAAGTTGAAAGTGTTTTAGTTTCGGGTCAGGTTGGGTGGTCAGCTAAATTTATTTTGAAGGGTTCGACTTGGATTTCGTGTTCACTTTAAGTGAATTTTTCATTTTGGGGTCGGATAATACATGACCAGTGCATGACTCTAAAATCAACATTCGAGTACAGCATTCGAGAGATACACATACACACATAAGTCCATACATATTTTAAAAATTCAGAAGCATTTAGCGAATTATCGTATCGTAATACGGCTTGCACTAGTCAAAAAGTCGGATTTTTTGTGGCAAAAGAAAAAAAACTCATTCACAATTTCAGCATTAGGTGGTGTTATTAAGGTCCATGTTATTAAAATATATTAAAAAAATTCTGATTATACAAAAAAAAAAAAAAAAAAAAAAAATGCACTTGAGAATATAGTATAGGCTCAATATATATATATATATATATATATATCTCAATATAATATAAAAGTAAGAAATAAATAAGTAAAAGTAATTTTAAGCAAGAAACATATTATTAATAGCGCTCAATTATAACTACTATAATGATTAGAGGTTTTTCTTACATCCATATTCCAGGGCTCGACTTAGACTATCTGAGGCTCCCGGGGCAAGCATCATTTTGGAGTCCCCCTCTTCCTTCCCCCATCCATAAAAAATGTTCGTGAATTATGCTGAAGCGACTAGTACTAAACTTCATTACATATTGTATGTTTACATAAATTTCGTACCAAGTATAATTGACATCTGCATATATAGGGCATTACAGGTCACAACTTTAAAAAATGATACAATACACTACATTTTTTTTTTTTTTTTATAGAAATATAAGGGTTCATGTAAAGCCTTTGAAGTGTAAATATAGATCTTTCAGTCACTCTTGGGAAAGGGGAGGACGCGCTCCCTTCACAAATATTTGAAAATGTACGGGTTTTGGTTACTTTTGGTCAATTTTAACCATTTGACACTCTTTTCTCAAAAATACTGTTGCGTTCATCATAGAGGGAAGGGCAGCTGCCCCGCATGTCCCTGCATTTAGTCAGGCCCTTCCACATTCATTTCTTTGTAGATGTTCTCAAAAAATTTAACAGTGTAAGTCTTATTTCTTATAAAAATAAACTATCTTTCAGAGAATTCCGTAAAGTTGATGTTTGAACTGTTTTTCGGAGCCAGGACATTTACCATTATACATAATAACAGTCATTAAGCTGCAATCGATTTAATCAAAGATATAGCACACTCATGAGAAAGTAAAAAAGCATTATTCGTCTTATTCGCCCCTAACTGAAAATACCTGAAATGTTCGTACATGCAGGAAATTGTGTTTGGAAGAATGTCAGAAACATTCGCGTAGTCGAACGGAAAAAAATGTAACAGCTTTAACATTAAATCTGTTTTTAAACGTAAAATTAGATGGTCAAAGATAGATCTCGTTCTTATAGTTACCACTGACTTAAATATCGAAATCACTCTTGTTTTCTACCAGTGAACCAAAGTTGCGTTTTTTTCAAGGTTCATTCGTTTTAGATACATTTTCATTAGAAAAGCATTAGGTTTCGCCCTTTCGTTAACAAATGGAAACATAATCCCGAACAAAAGATATTCTTGTAGTAAACGAAAACCCATAGTCTTGGAACGGCACATATTAAATCTCTGTTTAGGAAAACATTGTAGAGTTTTTCTGCTTGAATAACCATTTCACCATCTAAAACTCTTCGGCTGTTTCATTTTTCGTTAGACACTTCTCCCCCAGTTTACCCCAAGGCATAAAAGACTACTTCATCTCAGAGTTAGAAAACATATTGAATTATACGTGCTAACACAATTAGCTCTTAATTTACTCGGCACGGAAATTACAAGATTTAATTCTAAGACGAAGAATTACGGATGAACTTCTGCTTACAAGGCACTTGTATCGAAGTTTAATGAGATCAGAAAAATACAAAAATCAACTTTAAAGCACCGTGACACAAATGTGAAATATCCGCGACCTAAATGCAACTCTTTTTGTTAGCAATATCATCACGTGACGTGAAAAATTATTCGTATCCCAGTTACTGTGATGCCCACCTTTTGAAGAGTTGCCATTAACTAAAGAAATCAGTCTCGATATCTTCACAATTCACATGAGAGTCATAATGTGACGAAATTTTAAAATGTGGTGTTTTCGTCTCTAATGTGACTGTTACCATTTATGACCGTTGCTACATCACAGAGAAGTCACATCCACTGACGATTAGGGAAATTACTATTATTTATTTTTCCCTTCTTTCTTTTCTTTTCTTTTTTTTCCAAGATTACTAATTTCAGGATAATTGTTTCACGATTAGAAATTCTTGATTGCAAGTGATATTGAAGAATAAAATATTCTTGTTATTTTACACTCATTTTATTATGTATCCTGATATAGCCTGACATGAGATTTTTATAGTACTCTTCCAAGCAGCTCGAATGTTGCAATATAATCAATACATGTCACTTAAAAGTCAAAATATATTTCCTCTAACGTTTTCGTCGTACAGGGTGGGAGCAATATTAACATAAGATTTATTGCTGAAGGTGAAGTTTCAACTGGGATATGCATTTTCTTACTAAACTAAATTTTAGTATACTATGTAGAATATATAACTAATCTATATATGATATACAGGGATGCACAAAAGAATTCGAATAAGGTTCCGGTAATTGTTCAGATCTGTTTTTCAAATGTGTTATGAGTTTTCTAAATTGTTTACTAAGATATTATATTTCACTTTATTAATGACAATTCTGTTTTGTTATACTATTCTGAATATCTTGGAAAAAGTGTTCCATAATCTATGGTTACGTATGATTTTTGTTTTTTGTCTTCTTTGTATTTTGTCTTCAAACAAATCGAATATTATAGCATTATCTGTATATGTCAATTTAAATATATTTTCTCGAACATTTGCTTCGTGTATGATCGGGACAATGTTAACATAAGATTTATCAATGCATGTTTCAAGGGAAAGAAGGCTGAATGCTGCTATTCCATCAAAATACGAAGCTGTTCGTTGAATGTCAGTTCCTTTACGCTTCTTTATGATAGATCTGATCTCATGTCACCATACTTTTCTAAGCATATCATCATAACATTATCGATTTATTGAAAATGTAACTTTCCAAAGTAGTTAGCAATCTGTTGATGAATTTGCCAACATTGAATGTGTAATACTGATAATATAAATCTGTATTATAAAGCAAAACACATGTCTGTTTAACGGTGACGTCATATTAAATGTGCAACGATATGTGACAAGTAAATTTCGCTTTTACAGCATTTTTTAAATTTCTAAACATCGCAATTTTAATTTTCACACCGTCGAATAGAAAATAAATTGCACTTTCAAATTCAATTTGTACGAAAAATGTATCTTCAATTTACTGATTTTTTCCGGCTTTAAAAATAATTTTCAAGCATGAGTATTTTTAAATCTGCATGCGACCCAATTGCTGAAGTTAACCCGTTTGCACTTAAAACAGTTTAAATAATGTTATTTTCGTGTAATATTCCATAACCAGGCTCGGTTGGCCAGCTGCCCCATCAGCTCTCGGGCCGGTGCGTCCTCGTCAAGGGAATGGCTTCGCACCGCTAAGGCGATCCAATATTTTTTTCTTATCTGTAAACATAAATTATAATTCATAAACTAAATTTCAAGGATCCATTTTTGAATCTAACAGACAGATAGCGCAAGTGAGAAAATTGTATTATCACAAAGGAATTAAAGACACATCGAAGGAATTTAAGAGGCAACAGCCAAAGCCTTACATTTAAAAACGTTGGCATACGTTTGCAAACAATTAAGGGAAATGACAAGCGCCTACAACTGAAAAATGCTTTTTAAAAAACAATTTGAGAAAATAAAACAGGCAACAATAGAAAAGACAAAAAAGTTTCGCATGGATTTCTTTGTTGATTGGAAAACAGTATCTTGCTTTTCGAAGAAAGATAAGTCGAGGTGTCTTCAGCTTTAGAAAACTTTAATATATCTTTTGCCTGCTAATTATGATAAAAATTTTCCAAATTATGTGAAGAGTGCAACTGAGAAGAGAAAATTTACTCCATTATTTTAGGCTACTAAAGCGACTATATTTGTTGTACTTCCTCTATAGAAAACGTATGTCTAATACAATGGTGGGCCAAAAGTCCCGCATAATAGGAGTCTAATTTTTTTATTTGTTTTTCTAATTTGTTTTTAATTTGTAAGTGAAAATGCTGACTACTGAAGAACATGTAGAGTTTGTTGTATGGGGTTACCTTAAATCGAAAGTTTACAGTGAGAAGATCAGGGATTTGCTTGAGCGAATTGCTACTGAGTGCCATGGCATAATGTCAATCTTAGTGGCCAACATTCTGAGGAACATGAACGATAGCCTGCAGTTGTGTTTTGACAACGGAGGCAGCATACTCAGAACATATTGTAAAAATACATGTTTCTTCCTATGATGCGGGACTTTTGGTCCACCCTGTATATCAATTCAGCATGTTAAGAACGTATATAAAATCATTTTTCATAAGAAGGCAAAATACCTCTTCCCTTCACACACCCTCTTTATTCCAAATGTTAAAGGATTTATTCACATGAATTTCCACTTAAGCCATGCTACTTTTTGAAAAACAAAGCAAACTTCAGATATAGAATTATACAATCTCTTTCCACGTGGAAAATGTATTTTTGTTCTATATATAAATGTTTTTTTTTCAAGGAATTTTGCATATAGAATTTTGTGTATAGTGTGTGTGTGATTTGGTGAGGGAAACATCTACATGTACCACATAAAAAACTGTAATAAATAAACAGCATTTATTCGCCAGATCTTAACAGAAATTGGATCTATCACATTTATAACTAATTTGATAATTAATTCATATTAAGTTAAAGAAATGTACTTTTTACCTTTTTTTTACTGACGTTGGAATTCTTAGCACTTATATTGTTGTATCTCAATATTCATAAAAATAAAATTTATTTACGTAATAATTTTTGAAATATTTGTTAAACTGCAAACAATCAATGTTGGAATTTGTTTAATTACAGAAATCAAATTATAAGCAATTTTAGACAGTAATTCTAGAATCATCTATAATTCTAAAACTTCTGCTAGGAAATCAGGCAGTTTTGATGGTAGATGTGGTCAATTCGCAATTCAACCTTTTAGTCCAACAATCAATCCGCCATTTGTTCAGACGCAATCCTAACCTTTGTCTCAACTAGCAGTCTACTGTTAGGCCAACGGTAGGCCATGTGGCTAAACTCAACCATAGACCAACGAAGCTAGAAAACCCTGAGATCACTGTATCCCAATAATTATATGTTGCTCGAGAATCTGCTGTAAAATAAAAAAAAATATATTCCACATACTTCACAGAAAGATGACTGTTTCAAGAATCACAAATATTGTCAGGCTTGAAATCAAGATTCGAATTGCTAACGAAGTAAAGCATGTAATTGTTTTTAGCGTTAATGAACACAACTTTGGATGTATCAAACTATGCCCAATGTGTTAATGTGTTTAGATACCGATATTGAAAAAATAAGTAAAATAGAAAGCCCTAGCGCTAATATCTGTCCATTTACTACAACTTAATCTCTGCTCAACTAATTTCTAGAGTTTGTGAATATCCCAGGATGTTATAGAAAATTCTGTAGCAAATGGATTTGATGAAGTTTCAAACATGCACGAATACCTTTTCGACTATAGATGTTAACTACTGAAATTGGGTTTTTAAATGTATTATGTATTTTTCCATTTGTTTACTTTGATATCACCTTTCACCTTTATAATCGACGAAGTTTCGTTACACTATTCTGAATGTGTTGGAAAGTGTTTGATAATCTATGCCTGACGTAAGATTTTTCTTTTTTTTGTTCCCTTTTTGTTTTTTCTTCAAAACATCTCGAATATCATAACATTATTCAATGTGTTGTATATGTCACTTTAAATATATTTTCTCCAACATTTTCGTCGTGTATGATCGGAACAATGTTAACATAAGATTTATCAATGCATGTGTCTATGGAAAGAAGATTGAACACAGCTACTCCATCAAAGTAAGACGTTATCCGTTGAACGCTATACGGAGACTTGGACAAAACTACTGTCATCACGTCGGTTTCCTGACCCCCCACAGTCGCGAAGGTCTGAAGAATTATTAATCGTTAAATGAACCGAAGCGATGAATTATGGATTGCGAAATTCAATATGGGAAAATTTGGCTTTGGAGATCAATCACCGATGACAACGGGCAGTTCTCATTGTGTCAAATATGAACACAGATGGCAGCTTGGGTTTCAGAAAAACCAATAGAAGATGCGATATTCTTTCTTTAACTGATAATGTCAGTCAATAAAGCGAATAATAGAAGCTAAATGGAACAATATAGTTTCATTTTTGCATTAATTTTGCTAGCTTGAAACAGAGTGCAGCTATCTCTTAAGAAAAAATTGCTGTATTATTCAGATATCTTTAGTTGTTCTTCATTCTGCAGAATTTTTTTTCTTTTTACTTTTTGGAAATCTTCTATTCTATGAAAATGTCTGTTGTAAAACTTTTTATTTTAATTTACTATAAACGAGTTCAATTACATAAGGCTTGGGTTCAAAACTTTGGAAGATACATCAATTTTTCAAAAAATAAAACTTTCTCGGATGTTAATTAAAAATTTCTAATTAGCAAATATACATCCCACTTAATTTTAATCCCCAAGTGCCAAATTTGTACTAGAATTTTTGAATAAAATTATACTTTTATAATGTACGTGGTGAAAAGTTTTTAATTAATTTCAAATTATTCTGGTGACATTCAATCATTTTAATATTCTAGGTAACAGAATAGATTTGCCTTAGAAAGGGTTGAGCAATAACAAACACTGATCTATCTACATTGTAGAACATGTGTCTGTTTTAATGACAGCATAGTTAAAAATTTAAAAACAAATTAAAAAGTTCATAAATATCAAATTAATTAATAATTATGTCCATGTTTCTTCAAATACCCTTAAGGAAAAAACAAGGAACTTATGAAGGTATAATTTATATGATGGCCTATCTAGTGTTTGCAGTTTATTTCTAGGCACTTCCATTGATGTAACATGTAACAGCTATACATACTGTACAAATTACTAAAACAAACAAAAAAAAAAAATCCTATCACCACCGTTGAAGGTGGATCCCATGGGTGTAATCAAGATTTTCATTAAGAAGTTGCCAAATGATTAAAATTGGCCAAGAGTACCAAACGACTTGTACTTATACTTCATAGGCTGACATGATCCCTTATTTTCCTATAGCTATATATATATAAAAGCCGTTCTTGGTATGTGTGTGTGTTCCTTATACAAATCTATAGTTTTATTCCGATTTGAACGAAACTATATGTACATATGCTTTACAACACGAGTAAAATTACTGTCAATTAAAAAAATTTCTTAGACCATTCTTTACCCCTTTTTTCAAACATCTCCCATAGCTTTTCATTACAGAAATCTATTTTCTTTTTCAATTTCTAATACAATATCTTTCACGTTGCCAAATAAAAATAAACTTTTATTTGGCACATTTTATTTGGACTTTTTTCAAACATCTCCCATAGCTTTTCATTACAGAAATCTATTTTCTTTTTCAATTTCTAATACAATATCTTTCACGTTGCCAAATAAAAATAAACTTTTATTTGGCACTTTTTATTTGGACTTTTTTCAAACATCTCCCATAGTTTTTCATTACAGAAATCTATTTTCTTTTTCAATTTCTAATACAATATCTTTCACGTTGCCAAATAAAAATAAACTTTTATTTGGCACTTTTTATTTGGACTTTTTTCAAACATCTCCCATAGCTTTTCATTACAGAAATCTATTTTCTTTTTCAATTTCTAATACAATATCTTTCACGTTGCCAAATAAAAATAAACTTTTATTTGGCACTTTTTATTTGGACTTTTTTCAAACATCTCCCATAGTTTTTCATTACAGAAATCTATTTTCTTTTTCAATTTCTAATACAATATCTTTCACGTTGCCAAATAAAAATAAACTGCGTATGGACAATATTTTTATAAACCAATAAAAATTCAGATTCATTCACTATAATTTGAAAGGCGAAACTAGCGTCATTCAGTTAAGATAATGTGATTTTTTTCGCATATTAAAAAGATTACTATAAGTGCGTTTAAATGACACAGTATATTTTTATTTAAATGTATTTGGAGATATAAATAAATAAATCCTCCTAATTTTACAAAGGTAAATTGTTTCCGTTTGTTAATATTAAAGTAAATTTTCCAAGAAATAAAAACATACTTTTGTGTATTCAAACTACATGATTCAATTTATTCTACTTAACCAAAAATCGTCTGTCAAATATTGACATTTAGAAATTATTACATCGTAATTTTTATCAACTTTAGCTTCAACCAAGGAGGCATATTTAAGCTCCTTGGATTTAGGTGGACAATAATTGCCCACTATTAACAAAAATTGGATTTCTTTAAAACAATGCAGTATATAATTAACAGAGGAAAGTATATTCAACTAGGTAAATTATATCCAATGGTTGGAGTATCATAGTTGAGATTTTTTCCAACAGAGAGAAAATATGCCGGGACCAGGACTCGAACCTGGGTACTTTGGTTTGCCGTACCAACGCTCTCCCTACTGAACTATCCCGATACTACCCTGGTTGACATATTTGACTCTTATCTGTTGGACAGGGTATACCATATGGTATACAGGAGTTTTCGTGATATTTCAGATTCATCATGCGAAATGTTATAACTCGGATGAATGAAATTAGCGCTGCAGTTCGCAGCCCTGTCCAACAGTAAAGAGTGAAGTATGCCAACCAGGATATCGTCGGGCTAGCTCAGAAGGGGGAGCGTTGGTACGGTAAACCAAAGTACCCAGGTCTCGGCATATTTTCTCTCTGTTGGAAAAAATCTCAACTATGATACTCCAACCATTGGATACAATATAGTATATTTTCCATTAATTATTCTTTAAAGATGGCTGTTAAAACAAAGAGATTAAAAGTAAAATGAATTGAGAAACAATGTTTTGCATCAAAAATCACATAATTTCAAAACGCAATTTTAGCAAATTCTGTTTAAATTACATTGAAAATATAATTCCTTGGTTATATTTAGTATTTAATAATATTAATGTATTTTTCTATGAGTACAATAATATTGGATTTATTTAAGCGCTTTTATGCGTTTTAAATAGATAATGTGCATGTTACGTTACGCACTCAAGGGCGTATTTCTTAACTAATTGTTGGCGAAAAGTAACCATTCTTGCAGAGTTGGTAATTTATAATGTATTATTTCCTACACATAATGTAATGTATTCTAACTACTTGAAAATTACGAGAAATTTAGCGAAACTTTAAGCAATTTAGCTGAACGGTTTTCCAACTTAAGTAGAGTAGACATGCAAAAAAAACAAGTTTCTTGACAAACATGCACATTATCGATAAATATAAATGCATATTTGTAACATGATTCATGAAGTGAAAGAATTTTTTTTAAAACTAGATAGGTATCGGTTTATAGGAAAATCTATCCCTAGTGAAAGTGTCTTGTCATATTTTAAATCATGTGCCGGTTTTCATTCAGAAAATAATAATATTTTTTAGCAATTACACAAAGTAGCATAGTTTCCACAAAATGTATTGGTCGCCAAAACATAAGTTTGACATCCTTTTAACGTGCAATTTTCCAGAATAATAAATTTAGATAACGTTTAATAAATATATTAAAGTCGATGTAAAAGTTGTTAACATATGCAATTTTCATTAAAGAATGGGATTTGCATTTGACATCGTTCACGTGAAATTCAAAGAGTCGATGACACTAATTAAACAAGAAAATCCCCCCCCCCCCCTCGTATTTTTAAAGGCACTGTGATTATGATAAATCGCAACAGATAAGCCAATTCAAAATCCAGGTATTATCAGTTATCTTTCTCTGATACTTATATAATTCTTTATAATTTTAAAATATCTAAATCTATAGTTAAAAATATATCTACACTTAATCATAGAGAAAGAGTATGAAATTTCAAGCTCATGAAAAAAATTAAATGATCATATATGATATATATGATATATACAACAACAGCTTATGTCTAACTGAATCTGAAGTTTGATAAAATTCGTACATTAGTTCTTGAGATATAGTTATCTTGAAAATCATGAAAAAGGTAGCATAGCAGTGCCACTTGTGGACTATTTACACCAAAACGTAATCAGCATAATTTTATGTCAAGGTCTAACAGAATCTGAAGTTTGATGAAAACATGTGCATTAGTTCTATCTTTACAAGAAGAAAGTATTGGATTCATATAAATTTTCGACTTCCGGTTTCCGATGGATTTATACGTTTTAGAAGATTCTGAACACGATTTGAATATTTTTAGAAAATGTTTGTCTGCGAATCTGTCTGTCTGTGTGTGTCTGTATCTGACCAAAAATTCTGTGGGCGCTCTATCTCAAGAACTAATACACGGAATTTAATAAAACTTCAGATTCGGTTAGACCTTGATATAAATTAGTATTGATTCGTTTTTATTGCACCTCGCCTAACAGATGATGCTGCTATGCTGCATATTTCACGATTTCCGCAATAGTTCTATATCAATAACTAATGCACGTATTTTCATCAAACTTCAGATAAAGTTTCGTTGACATAAGTTGTTGCTTATTAGGTTTTGGTGTAAATAGCCCAACAGCTCTCGCTGCTACGCTGCATTTTTTTAGGATTTACACGATTTTAGTGATAATCATATCTTAAGAATTAATGCACGGAATTTCACCAAACTACATATTCTGTTATTTTGAAATATTAACATGCATGTTGATAGAAGAAAGTTTTGGAATTGGCACATCCGACTAGTTTTATTTTAGAATAAAGGAGGGGGGCAGGGCCAAATTCATGCTTGCTTTGGGTGAAGAAAAAAAATAGTTTCGGCCCTGGATTTGAAAGAAATATAACATTTTGTGGTGGCTCCGAAACTTCTGCCCCCGTAGTCTTATCGCTAAATCCAGCCCTGCTTATCACTATTGAGTTCTTAAAATTCAAAACACATAAAAGTCACTCCATACTTAGCCATAAAGAGTTGACTTCGGCTTTCTTTGACTTGTGGATTTGCTCAGTGCGCGTAAACTTTGGGAGCCTTTAATACGCTGCAGAAAAACAAGAAATCCGAGCTTTTTTTCAACCCGGCATACCTTTGGCGGGTGAACAACAAGCAAGCAAACACAGGTAGCGATTTCAACCCCACATTCTGGACAAACATTACCTTAAAAAAACGTTGTCTTTGAAGTCTGCCGAACACGTGTTCTCACACAAAAGAAGATGATGCTTCTTATGATCGCTTATACTGGAGAACAAGTAGACAATCCTCCGGCAAATCCCGAAAGTAAACTATTTATTTGGTTTTTTGATCTTCGCTTAGAATATCGAGAGGTAGGCTTCCAGAATTACTTTAGTGGATTGTTTGGAATTCTATCGGATATCCGAAATTTTCGAAAAGGTTTTAGGAAGATGATATGGTAAATCCATTTTTGTAAAAGGATCTGTTACTGGATTGTCTAAAGTGGGAAAGACACCGATTTAGCTGAATCTTTAACCTTTCTGAAAATGCTCATGAAAATTGATAAATATTTTAGGGAAATTTAGAATTCTTTCGGGTCTTTTTTTTTTTTTTTTTTTTCCGCGGTGTGTTACTGGATTGACAGATCTAAGAAAAACACAAAAATTTATTAGACAATATATGCTAAGAGAATGATGTAAATAGAAATTCGTTTTAGAAGGCTGCTTGGAATTCTGTAGGATCTCGGTGATCTTGAAAAGTATTTCAGATAATCAACACACAAAAAAACTTTTTTTTTAATATATTTTATTGAATTAACTAAAGTTCACAACACTCTGATTCAGCAGTACCTTGCTGAGAATGCTCAGAAAAACAGAAAAACATTTTTTGAGAGATATGTTTCGAATCATGTCGGATCTCTAAAATTAAAAAAAATATAAAGTCTGGATTTGATAGGGGAATCCATTTTTTTAAAGAGACTTCTTATTGTTCTTATTGCCTGAAGTGCAAGATACACAAATCCAGAGGTATGCTTCCAGAATTACTGTAGAGGGTTGTTTAGAATTCTATCGAAATCGGATATTTTCAAAAAAAAATCAGAAAGATAATGTATAAAATCCATTTTCGTAAAAGGATGTATGTTATTGTATTGTCAAAAGTGAGAAAAGCACCGATTTAGCAATACAGTCGAGCATTAGAACATTCCATTAGAGCGAAATCCGATATAAAGAAAATTTTGTTATAACGAAATGCTTTGCATTCTTCGGAAAAATCCTTATACACGAAATGTAAGTCCATTATAACGAAATTTCATTACTGCGAATAGATTTTTGCGATCCCGTTGAGTTCGTTATAACGTATAATTCATCAGCACTTTATTAAAAATGCTCATAAGAAAAATAAAACTCTGTTAGGGAAAAGTTTGGAGTGAGTTCTTTCGGATCTGCAAAATTTTGAAAATTACTGTAGAGATGATAGCGAAATATTTTCTAAAGGCTGAAATTTGAAATGTGAATCCAAAGGGTGCTATTTTCTGACACGCTCACGATGTAATTTTTATTTGTAAATGCATAAAATTTGCAAGAATTCTTATTCATTTATCAAGAAATTTAACAACGACATACATATTTTTATTTTATATCTATACTAATAAAATAAAGTTTTGCTCTGTGTGTGTGTCTGTTGGCGATGGCTAGGAAAATTTAGCGCACCTAGAAGTCTGTAAATTTAGATTTAGGTAGTCCAAACCCTCTCTTGGTGCACCTGACCCTCAGAATTTTAATATTTTGATAATCAGTCTAGATATTAATTAGATTCTCATTAACCATCGCTTCTAAAATGACATCTTTTAAATCAAAATGGCGAAAGAAACGAACCGGCGCATTGGATTTGCAAGCGGAAATGAACGAATTCGAAATTATTTTACTAATTAGCGAATTTTAAGAAAACTGATTGAGATATCAATTTGAAAATTTCTGAGCATATGTAAAAAATATTCTGCATCTGACTATGTGATTTTTGAAAAATTCTGTCGGTAATTTTTTTTAATTTATGCAAAAAAAACTGCCAAAAATCTGCCGGCGCCAGTGAAAATAATCCGACAAAGTTTCAGACAGGGATCTGCTTTCATTAAAAACTGAACTACAAAGAGATCTGTTTCTCTGGCCAATCCCTCCATTTAGTTTGCAAAAATGAAAGGAAATAATTGCCAATTTTTACTAATGAACAAAGATTTAGGTAACTAATTAATATATATAGATTTGAAATTGAGGTCGGGAAGGGGTGTCATCTGCCGGCTATTTTAGCATAGCGTCTTCGTTATGTTCTAAATATCAGAAAAATGTAATTATTTTTTTAATGATCGCGTTAATGTAGGTGACGGTGGTTCTCTTGAACAAATTATTCATTACATGTGCGGGTATGGGGAGGGAGGGGGTTAACGCCTTTCTCTGAGATTGTAATTATCTCGGGCCCGGGCAACGCCGGGCGGGTTAGCTAGTTTTCCTATAAAATCAAAGGATGGTACAAAAAATTACAGAAAATGTTCTTAACTTAGGCGTTTTCTGTAAGTTTTCGGGACACGACAGCAGAGGAAAGATGATCGTCAGGAATTAATCGATTATAATTCAAATTCCTTTATGAGGAAATGAGGAACACTGTTTGTTTTAACAAAATCTGCAATTTTTACGGGTTTGCGTATAAAAATGACTTTGTGAATATGTCAAGGAAAGTTTTCATAAAATATTCCTGTTTATAATTGAAAAAGCAAAATGAGAAATCCTTAAAGGAATATGCAATGGAATTGTCTAAATCAACACACACCCATTTTTTTAAATATGTTGCAGAAAATGGTGATGTAAATAAATAGAATATTACTAGGGGGCTCAGCCCCCCACTCGCTAACGCTCGCCAACCCCCCGTGAATTGCGAAGCATTTCACATTGAGACCGCTATGCGGTCACAGCTCGCTTCGCTCGCTCGCCCCTTTTTTTCAGCAATTCTAGCTGGAATGAGTTCGATCATAAAACATTTGAACATATGAAATTGACAATTTTTTTTTTAATGTAAAAAAGTAATTCTCCGTTGAAAACACAACTGAAAATGTATTCAGTTGGCGCTACCAATGAGCATATAAATCTTTTAAATACTATGAAAAAGGGATCTTTTGTACAGCACGACTTAAATTCATTAGAGAAAAAAAAAAAAAACTTTTTAGAAATTATTTTTTACTTCCTCAATACATCAATAGATGGCGCCAGGTGCAATCTACAAAGTTGATTTTTTTCATCTCCGACTTTTGAGTGAGTGAAATTCATAAATGAATTCTGAATAAGAGTTGAGAATTCATTTGAAATTAACGATATTGCTCATAATTAAAATGAGGAATCATCTCAGACGCTTTGGATTACGTACATGTTATTTTATTTTTAATAATTGCTAGTTTAAGCTTCATTCTATGGTTTCAATGCTCTCACACTGACGGCCATATTGGAGGTGGAGCTAATCTAATACAATCTAGTCTGTTCATTGGTCTGAGCTCTGGAAACTACGGTTGTTGCCAAACCATAAGTTATGCGAGACAAAGCTGACCATGAAAAGGAAACCATTTTATGCCTTGTATAATTTCATTTCTTTTGATATGTGGGAGACCGAATAAGTACGTTAATGATAATTTAAAAACAATATGCATGATTTTGACTAAAAGTCTTTCGTTGAAAGAGAAAGATAAAAAGGGTGCGCTTTTTAACAGCCGGGAATGTATATGAATTACGATTATGCAGAAAGGGGAAAATATATTTCATAAAATACATAAAATATAGATTGCTTTAATTTTTTTTGAAAGGAATATATATGGTATCTTTACCATATATATATCACCCCTTCACAAGATTTTGAAAAATTTAGAATGTCACCCTGTAAATATAATACAAAATATCAAAGCAGAAAATAATAATAAAAATAAAATAAGTATGCATACAATAATGTCAATAATAATATGTAGTACTACAATAATATCTTCATATTAGTATGATAAATGGCCATACATTTTTCAAATTGCAGCAAAATATACTTTTAAAGTCTTTGAAAAGTCTTTTATCCATATTAGAACTAATGTTAGCTGCAAACATATTTTTTTTTTGTTTGTTTTCTTGCAAGTTTATTCATTTTACAATATGATGGTGCACCTATATAAATAAACTCTTAATTGTTCATTTTTTTTTTTTAACACAGTCTTTAAAAAGAGTTCAAGAATGAAAAATTACAGCTGCATTTTTCTTTGAAGGTTTTCTCACGTGATTTTATTTATCAACAAACATGAGCATGATAAATGAGTCTTTAGTGCACAAAATTTTTTTTGTATTTGCTTAAAAAGTTCACAAGTTTGCACTATATTATTAAAAATCTTAAATGAAATGTAAATACAAAAATTTCAAAATAAAAGAAACACAATTACAATTATACAATGATAATATAGAGATTATAAAGATTATAAAGATACATATATAAAATATTAAACGTAAAAAAAGTTTTCGTGTAAAGACACAGGAGAGATAATAATGATGCAAGACATGGGCATCGAAAAAATATCTCCCCTTAAACTTGTTGTAATAACAAGGAAGAGACCGCAGTTTAGGACATTGGTCATATTCGGGACAGGGCGTATTTAGGGAGAGGGGTTTATTTTTGGTAAACCCCCCTTGCTCCGCACATATTTGGAAACTCCGCCTATGATTGAAGCGACTCGGGTTCATCTACGGGTTTGAAAAAATAGTAAAATTGGGTATACCAATTTTAACAAAGTTTTGCTCTCATACACAATGGAATAAAGACCCCCACATGGGTAATAATTTTGAACGGGGCTTATTCCGCAAGGGCGAATAAAAACTAAAAAAAATGCAAAATAAATCAAAGTTTTTTTTGTTCAAAAACCTAAAAATCCTTCCATAGACACGTTCTAGAGTGAAGAGAGCATAAAGTCACATTCGGGATAAATATATATTGTTTCGAAAATTAAATTCTCAAAATAATTCATTTATTTTAAGTAATTTAAAAATTCAAAGATTAAATTAAAAGGAAAATGAGTATTAAATTCAAATGAGATAATTAATTTGATTTTTTTTTTTTTTTTTTTTTTTTTTTTTTTTTTTTAATGCTAAGTATACTTACAAATGCAGAGAGTGTTAATAGAATTATCAAATGTTTAAATTTATAACAATACCTATTATTCTTAATTTATATTATCTATATATTTTATTTATTTATTTATTTACCCATTTATTTATTTTTTTTTATTTTTTTTTTATTTTTATTTTTTTAACAGGATTTTAAATTATACGAACTTGGTAAACAAGAATATGGGTGGAAAAAAATATTTTGCCAAATAAACAAGTTCTGCAGTACTGCTACATAACACAAACAATGGACCAGCCATATCACAATAAAAACAAATAATACAATACTACATAACATGCATGCATAAATACACCTGTTACCATGGATAAGGAGCATTTATGAATCTGGCAACAGAAAATTTTATATTCATATTAATATTTTATCACCTTTCGAGGACGTAAATTATAGGAATGAGCACTTTGTTCAATATTGTTATTACTAGGAGTATTGTTATGAACATTATGATAATTTAAGTCAAATAAATGGTTATTTCTAGGAGGTGCAAGTAAAAGTCTGTCTATATGAACTCTGAAAATTGAATTGTTAATATGAGAATTCAGTTGTTGAATTGAAAAAGAAACAGGTGAGTGTTTCTTAACAACTACATAAGGTCCTGTATACCTTGGCTTAAATTTATCTGATGATTTTAGGTATACAATGTCTTTCTCAGTAATTGGCCTGAGTTTTGCCTTTTTTTTATGATATTCGTTTCTTTTAATTTGAGATGCTTTTATGTTATCATAAGCTTTGTTGTAAATACCATTTAAATCATGAAGGAGATTGTAAAAGTCTACATTTTGGTCTAGAAAGGGTTGATTAGCATTTAAATCATATGTATCAAATATTAGAGATAATTCGCGTCCAAAATGTAAAAGATTCGGAGAGAAAGAAGTAGAAGAATGTTTAGAACCATTATAGAGATTTTTATGAATAGCAATGGCATTTTAAAGGAATGTCCTTCTTTCATTAAAGTATTGATTGAGTATTTAAGAGATGTGTTTATCCTCTCGCTTATAGAATTGCTAGCTGGGTGTGAGACAGAAGAGTGATTTATTTTAATACCTAGAGTATTATTTAAAGTATTATACACATAAGAACGAAATTGGGGCCCAAGGTCTGATAATACGCAGGCAGGGCGCCCGAAAGTTGTCATATAGGCAAATAAACACTTTACAATTTTAGGTGCAGTTGTATTGTAGAGAGGGTACAGTTCAATATGTCGAGAAAAATGATCCGTAACTGTGAGAATAGTTTGACCGTTTTTAAAAGGACCAACAAGATCAATTGAAATGGTGTTTCCTGGTTGTTTAGGGGTATATGTTGGTTGAAGTGGGGCATTAGGTATACGATGATGTTTAGCCTGAAGACATAATAAACAAGAAGATACATAATTTAAAGTATCGGTGTACATACCTTTCCAACAATACCGTGAAGAGAGGAATTCATATGTTTTAGCTAAACCAAAATGAGATAGATGGGATATTGTTAAAACTTTAGGTTTTAAAGAATTGGGAACCATAATTACATACACGAAAGTATTATCCGCAACATTACTTTTTTTTAACATTAAAACTTTAGAATCAGGATGAATGAAATAAGATGGAAATTTTTTTGAAGAACCTGATTTTAAAATCTCTTCATATATTGGAGCTAATTGTGAATCTTTTAATTGTTCTTGGACAAAAGTTTCATTAGAAATTTCAAGCAAAGCATCTTTTTTATTTTTACTATTAATGACTAAGCAATTCACAATTTTGTTGTTGTTATTTTCCTCAAAATCATTTTCAACAATAGGTAATGCCTGTTTATCTTCAGAAATGAGATTAGGATTAGAATTCAAAGTTTCAATATTTTCTTCAGTAAATTCGCATCGGGATAAATAATCTGCTAGAACATTAGAAACACCTGGAATATGTTTAAAAGTAAAAGTGAATTTTGATAGCTGCATGAGCCAGCGAGTGGTGATATCTGCCGGATTAGTGGTTTTTTTGTATTTATCAAGAGGTTTACTGTCCGATAAAATTATGAAAGGACGATTGTAGATATAGTAATTGAAAGCATTTACAGATTTTACAATGGCCATAAGTTCTAACTTTAAAGCTGGATATTTCTTTTCGGAGGGTTTGAGAGATTTTGAGAAGTATGAGACAGGAAGCAACTGATTATTATGCTCTTGTAATAATACACCAGAAATAGCGATACCCGAAGCGTCCGTGTTCACGTAAAATTCTTTGTCCCAATCTGGTAGACGTACCATTGGTGGTTGAAAAAAGATTTTTTGAATATTATGAAACACATTTTGATGCACCCCTGTCCATTTAAAAGTTGAGGATGGTTTTGATAAGTCTATGAGGGGCTGAATAAGTTTAGAAAATTCTGGAATTAAACTCTTATAAAAAGTAGCTAGTCCTACAAAACTTCTTACCTGCTTTTTTGTTTTTGGAACAGGAAATGACTTAATTTTTAGAATATTAGCTTGAATTGGAGAAATAGTGTGGTTATGAATATGAAAACCAAGATAATCAATATTATTCTTGTGAAAAGAACATTTAGAAGGTGACAAAGTCAAGTTGTATTTTCCTAAGATTTCAAGAATTTTTGTTAGTTTATCGTACGTTTCCTGAAATGAGTTAGAGCCAAAAATTAAATCATCTTGATAGGCATAAATTCCTTCTAACTGCATTTCATCCAATAAACTATCCATAAGGGCTTGAAAATATGCACTTGCATTTTTTAATCCAAAACAGAGTCTTTTATATTTAAATGAACCGAGCATAGACGTGAAAGTGAGCTTATCCTGATATTCTGAAGGAAGGTCAATTTGATGGTAGGCCTGTTGGAAATCAAGGGACGTGAAAAATTTATATTTAGATAAGTTGGAAATAATATTTTGTATTTTAGGGAGAGGGTATGAAGAAGATTGTACAACTGTGTTTAACATCCGTAAATCCAAGGCAAGACGAAATTTTTGTGTACCTGATCCATCAGGTTTTTTTCTGACAAGAAGGATTGGACAAGACCATTCCGAACATGAGCGTTCAATGATACCTGCATCAACTAATTGGTTTATTTGTGTTAATGCTTCTTTTTGAAGTGCTTGAGGAATTGGAAAAGGAAGTGTTTTTATTGGGAAATCGTTAATAAATTTAATGTTTGGTTTAAATTTATCAGTATGACCTAACGTTTTCATAGATTTTGAGAAAACAGCAGAATTATTCAATAATAACTCTTTTAACATTTTACCCTCTGTATTCGGTAAGTGTCGTAAATTAAAGTCATCTTGTGAGAGATCAAGTTTTCGTTGGTTTAAAATATCAGTAGATGCCCGAATGAAATTCACAAATTGTTTGGTTTCTTCTTTGAAATTACTTTTAACAGCCTCTAGCTGTTGGGCATCTTCCACAATCTGGTCAATTGGCGTTAAGAAACCAATATTTGCTCTTTTATTTACATGAACATTTTTAGTTGTCATATTTTTTACATAAATTTTAAATTCATGTGGGTTTGATTTATCAGTTTGAATAATCGAATCAAAAGCAAGAATATCTTTTACAAGCATGTCATTCTGAAATAAATATGGGGTATCATGAGAAATTTGTTTTGCGCGTACAGAAATACATTTTACCTCATTTGGAGAAATAACCAGTTTGTTTACTAGACAAACATTATGAGAGATATCAGTTTGTACATTTACGTTATGACATTCCGCTGATTCTGAGTTATCATCTATGTAGATAAAGGGAATTCTCAGATTATCAATTTGCATTATTTTGTTACCTAGATCTAATGTGATGTTAAATTTCTCAAGAAAATTTAATCCCAAAATACCATCAAATTTATACTCTTTAGGAATGTCAACAATGTAGAAGTAATGCGAAAAGTGTTTTTGTTCAATTTTGAATGAAATTCGAATACATGCTGTAAAATCTATCTTAGAATTAACTGTAGTTAAAGTCACATTAGTCCCTAAACGTTTATACTTAAGCACATGTTTAAGTTTATCAAATAACTGTACAGATAAGAGGCTAGTTGTACTTCCAGTATCCACAAGTAAAAAGGTATCTTGTTTTGCGATGGAGGCCTTTATAAGGGGAAGTGTGGGAGAGTACTTATTGACATTCAAAAGAATTTCATGAAAGGAATTACCGGTCGGTGCTGTATCAGTGACACTGTGAGAATCAATAGAATTTTGGGGAAGATCAGTTTGCACTGCTGTCGAATTTGCAATGGAAATATGCTGAGAAGTTTGAGAACCTGTTGAATTAACCAGTCTCTCAGCCGACAATTTTGGAAGAGAATTATCAATGTAAAAACATTTATCACTGTGTGCTGACTCATTTTCACATGCAGACATACACTGGTCAGCCTTAGCATACGTCTCTAGGGGTTTAAATTTTTGTTTTGTGGAAACCTGTCATTTCTTTTACTGTTATATTTACTAAATTTTTTATCATAACGCGCGTTCGCTCTTTGCCATCTGAAACATTTCTGCGCTATATGCCCAAAACGAAAACATAACTGGCAACAATCATTATTTCTGGCCCAATTATTTTGTCTAGTTTGTGGCGCTCTATGAAATTTTGACTTATAACGAGCCTGAAAGTTTTGTCTGTTGACATGTTTACATTGTTTTGGAGACTCCGATTTTCTTGATGTTTGAGCAAAATTTAAGTTATTAATTTTCTCCGTTAATTCCTTAATTTTACTTTCTAATTGATTGCATTCTACATGCGCCGAACTGCTAGCAGACAAAACATTGTTATTTATGAAAATCTCTTGTAGAGATTGTCCCCTGTCAATTGCTTTATCATATGTGTTGATGCCTTCTTCTTGCAACTTAATTTTAATGGGCGAAGGTAAACAAGATATTAATCTAACGTATTTTATTTTATTTAATGCATCCCTGTCATGAATTTCGGGATATACCTTTGATACAAGGACATTAATTCTATGAGCAAAATTTTTTACTGTCTCCTGTGGTAACATTGTTAAACAATTCAAATCGTTTAAAGTTGCAGCCGAAGAATTCTGTGAAAAGAATTTTTGAATGCGATCGCGAATAAATTCAAAGTCTTGTGCGTTATATAGTACAGGGTCTTCAAGATAATATTTTTTGGCGGGACCTTTCAGTTTAGTTTTAAGATAATCGATGGTTTGTTCATTAGTTATTTCCTTAATTTTCTGATAAGTTAAAATTTGGTTAAAGAAATGGTTAAGTAATTCGGGGTCGCCGTAAAAATCATCAACAACGTACTCAAAATTCTTAGAATTAGCCATGATGATATCACCTTAAAAGTTTAACTTTTTTTTTTTTTTTTTTTTTTTAGACACAGGTAAAATATCATAAAATAAGCAAAATAAAAAAAAAAGCAACAATTTTAAACAAACCACACTTGATAATTTATTTAAAAATCATTAAATATTTAATCTTAGAAGTATTAAAGAAAAATTTAACTATAAATCATAAATAGTGGTTTCAACTACAAAAATAAATATAATATACCAAAATATAACACGGAGAAAAATATACTTTTCCGTCATGAAAAATTTTAGCTATAAAATGCAATGTTTATAAATAACAAAATTTGAAAGTCTATGAATATTAAAAAGCCATTCTGTCTTACCTGAACACAATTATACCTTTTAAAACATTATTATTATTTTTTAAACATCTACAGCAAAACAAATTTTTTATTAAATAAATAAAATTCAATGAGTGCTTTTTAATCGTTTAAACATATATTGCTCATATTATATATCTAGATCCTTTTAAAAATATAAAAGCATTACTTGAAACTATACGGAAATAATATTTCATCAATGTAAAAGTTCTAGCAAAATTGAAAATTTCCTTTTTTTTATCAACCTTTTACAAAATAAAGACTTACCTCTATAAAATATATCCATAGCGCTTTTTTTTTTTTTTTTGCAAAACATATTAATAGAAAAAGAAAGCACAAAATACTATATTTAAATTAATATGTCGGATCCTAATCGATAAACCTTGAGTCACTGGAAGAACTAACAAAACGAAAACAAAAATTTTCTATGTGGTCGCTCATTGAGAAATATGTTACTTTCCTAACGTGAATTTTATCTTGTAGCTGAATTAATTAGGATTGTCTAAAAACAAAGTTCACAAGAGTTCGCTAAATTGTGGCACTCAGCTAAACACTAAAGGTCAGAAAGCAGCATTGAATTAGATGCAGAGAATATTTATTTCTTGTGTTTTAATTGTTGCACGGCGATGAAAATCAGTTTTTTCGATGACTGAGAAGAAAATAAATAAAAGAACACAGTAGAAGTTCACGATAAAATAGGATATTGAATGTAGGTGCGGGCGCAGATTTTATGAATGAAAACCTCACTCATTGAAGAAAAACCACATGTTGAAAATCACAGATTGCATTAGGGCTTTTTGAATATCATTTTTCAGAGAACACGATGCAGCCTAAAACACAGAGATGAAATAATTCGATGGTGCTCCGACGCTGAATAATTTGCGACGAATAATTAAATTAATTTACTTCGATGAAAATCACATCGCATATCTCACACAAAAATGGTTAAGTTTGAAGTCAGCAACTTTCGATGATAGGTAAAAACCACAGTCACAGGCAGGCTCCAACAAAGCATTCTCAGAATGAAAAAATATAGTCAGAAAAGTTGCAAATTAATAGGATTTTTTTTTTTTCGTTTCGTGGCCCCAATGACACACCCTTTAGAAATTGTCGTGCGAAAACGATCACATCCAGTTCAAAAGTCCGGCACCAATGCATATGAAAGAGTTTATCGTGGGAAGTAAGTTCAGGGGGTGATTATTGAGAAGATGTCAAAGTTGGCGAATCCTTTGAAAAGACCTAAAGGATTTACTTTTACGGAGTGAAACAATTTGTTAAAACAAGAAGGTATAGTGGCACTTGGTTGTTTTGGCAATCCGCAGAGTGCGTTTCCTGGGTACTGAAGTACAAAACTGGAGTGTAGTTTTCCCTTTTATTTTGTATGGTGAAGCAAGGAAGACGAAAATCACATCACTAGAGTTAATGTTCTTTAATTGGAGAAAGATGTCACACTTCACAATCTTCCACAATAGTGAGATTTATATCAATCAAAGTTTCAGATTTTTAAATGGATCTGATGAATATTGGTGAGGTGACATTTTAAATTTAAAGTCAGGGGTGAAGAACACAAACATAATCCAAAGGATAATCCAGAAATGCTGTTGAACGGGTCCGATCAAGTTCACGTAATCCAAAGAGTTTTAAGAACAGCAAGGTGATTTTTCGTTATAAAACCAAAGGGTGGCCAAAGGGGCCAAGACATTTTTAGATGTTTATGAGATGAAGATCAGAGGGCAAGTGTTACTATCCGATATGAAAGTGGGCGCAAGGAAAAACACGCCAAGCGAGATACATTTCAAGCCAAGAGAATCGCATTTTTTTTGCGTGGGAAATGTAACCGTTACTTATATACATATCAACTTCATAATTGACGTCATTGGAAGGGAAAAAATCTTTTGGCGAAGATTGCACTTTGGCTAAAAAGAGAGATTAAGAATTTTACCGTTAATTATTGTTTTGGGAACAGGGCTTTCGAGGAATGCAGCAAAGGCGCCGTTTAAATGTTATAGACATCTGGAACAATATGCGAGACAAAGCTGACCATGAAAAGGAAACCATTTTATGCCTTGTATAATTTCATTTCTTTTGATATGTGGGAGACCGAATAAGTACGTTAATGATAATTTAAAAACAATATGCATGATTTTGACTAAAAGTCTTTCGTTGAAAGAGAAAGATAAAAAGGGTGCGCTTTTTAACAGCCGGGAATGTATATGAATTACGATTATGCAGAAAGGGGAAAATATATTTGATAAAATACATAAAATATAGATTGCTTTAATTTTTTTTGAAAGGAATATATATGGTATCTTTACCATAACGTAAGACAAATATATATATAGATTTTAGTGGGTTACTTGAAATTCTACCAAAGCTTAGTAACCTTGAAGAGATTTCATGAAGATGAGACCAAAAAAAAAAAAAAAAAATTGCTCTTTGAGAGAGAAAAGATAATTGAACTATATTTAAAATGATAAAGAGTATAAGATACCGATTTGCAATAATCGCTCACCCACAAGAAAAGTAACACAACTCAAAAATACTATATTTCACAAGAGAGGCAAAAGAAGATTCGCATGTTTAAACTATACGATAAAATTTTAGCATTTAACTGTAGAAATGCGCATAAAAGCGTATAAAACACTCAAGAATGAAGACAAATAAGAGGTTTGAAAGATTACCGTATAACTGCGTTCATGACGATTTTCTTACAGCAATCCGCCGCACTTAAGTCGGACCTATTAGTGCAGTTACATGCAAAATGAATTTTTTGGAGTTGTGCCACTTTTCGCGAGGACGAGCGATATTTTATACGCAATTCGTACTACAGGCACATTTTGGCGGTGTCGATGAAAAATTACTAAATGATAGAATAATTAATATAATTTTTGTTAATAGTATGATATTAGCAATACAATACGCAATACCGATAATAATATAAAAGTATTCTTCGAAGAAATATCTTCTCTTAAAACACATCTTAAATCATATGTTTCAAGCTTATGAGCTTTAATTAAACCAATTGTCAACAATATAGAGTCAACATATATATCATATCAAAAAGTAACGAAGAAACAATTTACCAAGAATAGATTTTGCTGAACTTCAGGGCGGGGTGAGTAATATACAGTTGTTTTCGGAAGGGAGGAGGTCGCAGAAATACACATAAATAGTTATTTGAAGAAAAAATTATACAGCAAGATTGATACATTGAATGGATTTAGTTGGAATTCAGCATTTCAGATTATAATTATATCTGTACCATAAATATAATAATATCAATTATCTTTACTTATTATTTCGAAATTTCTGTCATTCCTTTTTCCTAACCGCGAGATAATCCCTCCGGAGGTCAGAAGTGAGCAATATGTTGTATTGCTTGATTCTTAATTTAATAGAATTAAATAATTTAATAGTGATTGTCATTTATGAACGAAATCATCAAATAATTCTAAATCGTCTATAAGCTATATTTTTCATTATCTCTCAACATTTTTGAAACATTGTTCAATTGCTTTCTATAATTCAAATTATCCATATTTCAAAGCAAATTTATGTCTGTTAAAAAAGTCCCTGTCTTAGCAAAGTTTGACTAGATTTTATTGCTTTCTTTTAAGAACATCTAAATTAAAAAAAATAATAACAATATATAGTATCAAGGCTGTACAACTTTCTGTTATTTTATGTTATTTTTGACTAGTACAGGATGCGTACATACTCCTGCTCCATAAAATTTCCATGGATTCAGGGACCCACCATTTCAGATTGGAAAATTTCTATTTAATATTTCAATCGCGCAATTCGTAATCAACTCGTTTAATAGTAGAAGTTGTAACATTTTTCTGCAGTTAACCATTAACTGGTGTTGTGGTGCCATTTAGTCCCTGTATACTTTTCTACTCGTGTAGAATCTTCATCCATCAATAAGATTCAGATAAAAATAATAACATATATAAGTGATTTACTGATTGATTTATTCAATTGGCAAATGCAGTCATATAAAAATACCATTGTTTTTATGAAAATTCATTTTTATTAGGGTTTCGTTCATCTCACGAAACCCTACTACTCCCGCTTCGTTGTCTGTCCGTCACAGAACCGGTTCTCAGAAACTATGTAACTTACAGTCATGAAATTTTGTGTACTTATAGCTAAATACCTATTATGAAGCTCAAAATCATAAAATTTGAAAAAATCGTATAATTTTATTATATAGAGATAAAAAACCAAAAATCTAACAGCCTTTTCCTATTAAATTTAAGCATTTTTCGTTATAGCAGTTGCCAACAATTAAAAATCCACAGTTAAATTCTTTCTGCAATAATTAATTTTCTATTGAAATATTTCCACGTGAAAAATGAAAATGAAATAAAAAGTTTCACCAATTGAAAAAAAATATTAATATGACGTCATATTGGTAATAAAACGGAAATTTTGAAACATTTCTCAATATTACAAGGAATATGAGTATGTCTAATTACAGAAAGCAGCTTAATATGACGTCATTAGAGAATTAAAAAGAAAATTAATCTGACGCCTAACATTTTGAAGGTCTCTATGTAAACATGTTTAATTTTGAAATTTATTATTATTACTTTCTTCTATCTATAATAGAAGAAAGTATTGTAATCGAAATTTTTTTCGACTTCCGGTTTTCGACGAATTTACACGTTTTAGGGGTCAGAGATTCCGAAAAACATGTTTTTACAAAATGTCTGTCTGTCCGTCTGTCCGTCCGTCCGTCTGTCCGTCTGTCCGTCTGTGTGGCTTTTAATTGTACCATCTAAAAGTGTATGAAGTTATGCTTCAAATTGAACCTAATTTTTTTTTCTATGTTTTTGGCTATGGCAAGCAGATTCTATCAGAATTTGGGGATATTTCGACGAAAGAGGGCGCTGTGATCGATATTTTTGTTCCATTTTCACTATTGTACCATCTAAATGTGTATGAAGTTATGCTTCAAATTGAACTTAATTTTTTTTCTATGTTTTTGGCTATGGCAAGCAGATTCTATCAGAATTTGGGGATATTTCGACGAAAGGGGGCGCTGTGATCGATATTTTTGTTCCATTTTCACTATTGTACCATCTAAAAGTGTATGAAGTTATGCTTCAAATTGAACTTAATTTTTTTTCTATGTTTTTGGCTATGGCAAGCAGATTCTATCAGAATTTGGGGATATTTCGACGAAAGGGGGCGCTGTGATCGATATTTTTGTTCCATTTTCACTATTGTACCATCTAAAAGTGTATAAAGTTATACTTCAAATTCAACCACATTTATTTTCTATGTTTTTGGCTATGGCAGGCAGGTTCTATTAGAATTTGGGGATATTTCGACGAAAGGGGGGCGCTGTGATCGATATTTTTGTTCCATTTTCACTATTGTATCATCAAAAAATGTATGAAGTTATGCTTCAAATTGAACAACATTTTTTTTCTATGTTTTTGGCTATGGCAAGCAGGTTCTATTAGAATTTGGGGATATTTCGACGAAAGGGGGCGTTGCGATAGCCATTTAAAGATTTCAAATTCAAAAAAGATGTGCAAATTCAAAGAAATAGAAATCCTAAAACTTATTTTTCGTTAAATGTTCGGCCTTGATCCGGAGAATCCGGAACAATTTTTGCTTTGCCTCTATGTTAAAAAATGACTGAGATATAGCAGTTTGAAATTTTAGGGTGGCTAACATTTTTAAAGAAAACAGCAGAATTCATCCATAAACGGGTTTAATTTATGAGCTTTAGTTAACATGGTTTCGGCAAATTTTCTTTCATTGTTGCAACCATTAATCCTATTATTTGCTTATCACTATATATTTATATTCGCCAACGTCAAATTCTCGCCAAACTTGGCGACAGTTGGCGGAATATCGCCAAATTTGGCGACCAAAATAAGTTGTCATAAATGAAGCCAACTTGGCTGTAGAGGACTAATTTGGCGATATTCTCATTCAAATTCAATGTTGACGAGAACTGGGATTGAATCTTCTTTATTTAGGTTCCACGCGTTTTACCTTCGTGTTTTCCATTAAATTAATTAGCTAAAATCATAAAACCAAGGAATAGGAAGGCTATGTGTTCCTGTCGGTTCAGGCCAGAAGGACTTTTCGTAGTTTAGTATACATCGGTTGTTCGCATCCTTGTAACCCGACCATTCGCACGCAGCTGACGTACAACAGAATGATGAAAAATATTGATTTTATTGGCGATGTGATAGCGAATTTTGAAGTATTAACATGACTGAGATAGAAGAAAGTTTTGGGATTGGCACATCCGACTAGTTTTTTTTTAATATCGCATTGAGTCCACATGACAGATATTATTATGACAGAGTATAATAGCGGGCTTCGCCCGCTATCGGACCGGTTGAGATTTTCGAAAAAACGAGAAAAATAGACCGGTAAATTTTTACTTTATAAAAAACATGACTTTTTTTTTTTCTTTTAATGAAATTTATTTGGATTTATTAAAGGAAGTATAAAGTGTTTTGACAGGAATATTAAACGAAACCCTTTGTGCGATCTTCGATCGCACTTACCCACTTGTTTATTTATTTATTTTAATAAGTTATAATACTAGCTGGAGTACAAAATGGCATCTTGACGCCGGTTGCGCACAAAAACTTCACTTAAGGCGATTCTCAAAAAAATATTTTTTCTCGCTCAACAACGCGAAACTTTCTGACACATTTGCTGACTCATTTTCAAACGTAAAACTATAACACTTGCAGGCATTATTATTGATTTTATTTGTAATTGAACAGATTTTCTTTTTTTCGATAAATGAATTACATCTTGTGTTCTAAGATGCTGTCTCCGGGTGGCTTTTTCCCCCTTTTCTGCGTTTGTATATATTCGATTCAAAACGCCAACTTTGACAGCATTTTCTGATAGATCTTCTGTTTCATGCATTTTCTAATTTCAAATCAATTAAAAAATGCGTCAGAAAGTAGCCACTTGGATTTGGGCAAAAAATTCTGTTAAAAAATTGCGGTAAAACTGGTAAGTAGAGTTATTATTATGCACAAATTATTTTAATTTTCTTTTTGTACTATGCTATTCGTTAGTCTACATCAACATTAGTGTAACTTAAAACATTCAAACCTGTCTACAACGGAAAATTTATATGCTCCCTTCGAAAGGAAATATCTTACAGATCTACCTGCCTAGATGGATGCAGTTCATAGCAATTCTGTTTTTACAGGTTTTACTGTATTTTGTTCAGTAAATCCTGCAGAACGAACCTTTTTATAACGGAATCCTATTCTAAATGTAAAAATTTAACTGTCTCAGCGGATTCCGTTTTCAAAGATTTTACTGTATAAGATATTTGTGTGAGAGACCGGAGAAAAATTTCGTTTAAAAAATGTTTTCTTCTTATTAGGTATTATTGTATGGTGTTCTTACCGTATAGACAACAAAATTTTTAAGTTTAAAATAGGATTCCGTTATAGACAGGTTCAATTTTAATAGGGCTTATGGTATTTTTACGTCCTAATTTAGAAGTCATTGTCCCGCTCTTTGTGACACCAGGGCCTGGTAACACTAGTCCATAGGAGCTTTCCTTCTTCACGTTGTAGCTATAAGGACTCCGCGATTCAGGATCTCTCCATGTAAAAATAATTTGCAGAAAATTATTAAATTTAGATCATAAATTTATAGTTAGATTTTTCTGAAAACGGACCTTAAAAATTATCTTAAAGTTTGTAAGAGAAGGAGATAGACAACTAAATCGCACCTAAAATTTAAAAAAATGAAAATACTATTTATTTTAAGAAATGATTGTTTGAAAAGGATTTTCATCTAGTGTTTATGACTTCGGTTTGTCTGGCCGTATGGCCGTCTGCCGTCTGTCCGTGATCTAACTCCCGTAAATATGCTCGGATTGCCTTGCAATTTTTATTTGTTATTGTCGTTATCTATAGCATGTTCCCTATTTCAACTGAAGTGTGTAGCACTTATACTTTTGTTACAGGGACACTCAAAAGAATTCCGTTACATTACGGTCTATGTGGAAAAATCATTTGCGGTTTATTTTAATGATGTTACACAATTGCAAACACATTGTAATTGATGTATATCACTAAGGTGTATTATAAGAAGCTTAATATGGAATAGGGTGTGCATTAGGGTGGAGCGAAAAAACCTTTTCTCCAAATTCACATTGCCTGAGTCATTATATGGTGTAAAACTGTCTAGAACAACTTTGTCTCCAAATTTCAGCTCAAAATGTTGCCATCTTCAGGTTCCACACATCAAGTGAATATTTGTATAGCTTTTCTTTTCCAGTTTTTAATGTATTTTTATCAAGAAAATAATAATTAACTTATTTAATAATTAATTAATTTGTAAATTAATATTAATTAATTACGTTTTCATTAATAAATTGCTTTATTAAAACGTTATTGTGAGATGTCAGTGCTAGAAAGGGCATTTCGTACATAAATAGCAAATTTATACTCCAAAATCTAATAGATGTAAGTACGTATTCTAATCTGATAACTATTTTATCATGACCTAAGCAGACAAGTGACTTTTATTGTGTGGAATGATTCGTTTTTGAGACTGTTGTCTTTATTTGATGCTTGTCTTTGTTTCAACCACTAATTTATTTATTTATTTATTTATTTTTTGGACAGTACAATACGGACTTTTAATTTAAACATGACCTCAATAAGAAGTGAAACTTTTTGTATCGTTTTTGGGACTCCACTACAACTGAAAGAGACAGTGTTACCTACGCATGCCGATTTAATGAAGCATTTCCTACGAATAAAAAATTATACATTAAGGAAGCAGGAGAAAAAGAAAGATCCTTCAGTAAAAAATATCTGCGAAATTGTTTTTTGTGACATTGAAAGAATTTGGAAGCAAGCCTCCTTGCCTGTGGTAATTCATTAAGAAGTTATTCGTCTTATAATGTCGTTAACGTCTTATAATTATAATGAAAAGTTACTTTGATGGAAGAAAGGACAAAACTATCAAGAAGGGAAGTTCTTTATATACGACTATAGCTGTGGAAGAGCATATTGTTTTGTTGTCAGAACCTGGTTCTGTTTACATAGGACATGTGACTCTGGATTCAGGCTCTAGTGCGAATATTATACGAAACATCATCAAATTCGTTACACAGAAAGGGATTACACTTTTGGAACTGTTTGCCGTTTTCTGTGATGAAACGAAAGCCAATGTTTGGAAGAATAATGGTAGAGTTAGACGGCTGGAAATCGTTGTTGGCCAAAAATTGCACTGGTTTGTATACTTATTGCATACTAATGAACTACTTCTTCGCCTCCTTTTCCAGAAGATTGACGGAAAGACATCTGGACCACGCCAGTTTTCCGGAACAATAAGAACATCTCTTTAAGCTTGCGAAAATCTTGCTGTAACAAGATTTGTTTTTATTCCAGTTGTTCTGCCGGAAATTGATAAAAAAGACCTTAGTGCAGACCAAAAATATTTCTTCGATTTTTCTAGGGCATTATCCTCAGGGGGGGGGGGGGGGGGTGCCTTCCAGATTTAGCAAATAGAAGTCCCGGAACGATGTCTGATTCAAGATGGCGATGGCTCACTATAGCCAACAGAATTCTGCGCCTATATTTGTCGACTGCCGAACCAACAGAGCACTTAAAGCTCCTAGTAGAATATGTCATGAAAGTTTACGTGCCATACTGCTTTGAAATAAATAAAATCCCAGGAGCTACTCATGGAGCACGTCACCTGCACAGAATGATAAAAAAGATCATTCTTGCCAGAAGGTTTTAAGTCAATCTTTCACGAAGTTATTCAGAAGAACACTTATTTTGCTCACTCTGAAAACATTCAGTTGTCAATGCTGTTAGATGAACGATCATATATTCGAAAACTGTGCCTCAGAAGAATACTGAAAGCAAGAAAAACTGACAGGGAGGGGAAGATACGCCAGTTTGATCTTCCGAATTTAAATTTCGAAGCAGAGGAATATTTTGAGATGATTCACTGGGACAATACTTTGGAACCACCAACTACCATGAAACTCAGTGACGAAAACATAGCAAGTATAATCAAAACGGTTCACAATTTGAAATAGAGAAGCTCCCTTGCCATTCTCAAGCAGTAGAGAGGCAGGTGCGACTGGTAACACAAGCATCATTGGTAACATGCGGAGCAGAAGCCAAGGATGGATACATTCGCGGTGGAATCAAGTCACGAAAGAAACTTCGAAAGTTTGACACCAAAGTTGAATTTTTTGGCCCTCATGTGGAATCCAAAATTGAAGATTGATTAAAGTAAAAAGTTTTCGTATTTTTTTTAATAATTAGAACTGTTTTTAAGTCAGAAAATAAAACTATCGTAAACATTAAAATTAAATAAAAGAAATTAATTTTTTTATATTTTGAGTTAACATTACTTTTTTCACCCCCTGTGTGGAACCTGAAGATGATGAGTGATTGCGCTGGGATTATTTTGCAGTGTCTTTTTTGCCAAACAGCACCATTTGTTGAGTCAGGAAATATTAAAATTTAAAAAAAAAAATTTTGGGGCCTTTTTCACTCCACTCTAGTGTGCATAGCACTTATAGTTAATTTACAAGGACAGTCAAAAGAATTCCATTACATTACGTCTATGGAGAAAAATCGTCTGCGGTTTATTTAAATAATGTTTCACTATTTTAAACGCATTGAAATTTATATATATCACTAAGGTGCATTACAAGAGGCTTACTACAGAATATTGTGTGTATAGCAGTCATCGTTCATTTACAGGGACACACAAAAGAATTCTCTGCTGTCTGTTAACAATAATTCCTGGAAGTGCGTTTTCAGTTACTGAACGCGATTTTAAATTTAACTCACTTTTTGTTTATTACGTGGTGTGTATAAATTCTGTAGATCCTATACAGGGAAGCACAAAAGTTCGCGAACACATTTCCGTTTATTGACAGAAACTCCAGAAGGAGAATTTTAAACTATGCTACGCGTTTCTTAACTGAACTAAAATTTAGCATCCTATGTTAGTATATATACAAATCTATAGATCATATACAGGGCTGAATAAAAGTATTCAGATGTTTTTCCGAATATTGTATACGTTGGAAATTCCTGAAATTATGTTTTTAAATATGTTATGCGTTTTCCAAATTGTTAACTTAGATGTTATCTTTCAGCTTATTAAGCGGTATGATTTGTAAAATTATTTTGGAAGTGTTACATAATCTATGCTTGACGCATGATTTTTCGTTCTTGTTTTAATGTAACATTTGAAAGAGCGCCATTGTGCCAGCGGGCGCAGCGTTGGACTGCCCTGTTATACTATTTGAAAGGCAAAGCCAAAAGATAAATACGATTTTAAAAAAAGGGAAAAAAAAAAGAAAGAAAGAAAGAAAAAGAAAAGTAATAGTCTTGTTTTATGATGTTAAATATCACGAGTATCTATAAATTATATTGATAATATTTTTAAAAGTGAAATTTAAATAAGCTGAAGTAAGTATAGTATGGGTGATGTTTCATACAGTTATTCATTTTAAACATTCGGTCCTTAATAAAATGAATTATTATCATTTACCAATGCGACATTTCTGTAAGGGTGAGCAGCCTAAACGACAATAAAATGTCTTACTGAAAGATAATTTTCCAATTTGTTTCTTGTGGGTGGTGGTGGGGGAGGGGGCATATAAATTAAATTTAAAATATGTGTATTGTTTGTATAAACAAAATATTTTTGCTTCAGAATATACAGGAATGAACGTATAAACGCATAAATAAGACGCATATATAACTGTTCCACTGCGCTATCTGGGGTGCATCCAATGAAATACAGTATTTTCTTATGCTGCTACAAATCAGAACTAATTCTAGTGTTTTTAGTAAGGATTCCTAAACCAATATCGAGCAAACATCGTACAGAAAAGTAATTCCATAAACAGGTAAAACGATATCTTCATAATGACCGCAGAGCTTAGACGAGCGCTATTCGTTGAATGATTATAAATGCGTTTATTCATTGATAGAACATTCAATCCTCACATCTAATGGCACCAAACTTTCTTACACTAAAATTATTTTCGGACATTTTTTTTTTTTTACGGGAAGCGTATAAAAGAAATGAATATTCGAAATATTCGAATCGCATTAACAAAAACATTTAGCATCAAAATATACAGTAATGAATGTAATAAAAGAAAAATCTTATAAAATGCTGAACTGTGTTATACGAATCAGAGCAGTAAACAGACGGGGATAAGGTGAGCTGAGCTCCCTCTAAACTTCATCATCTTTCATTTTCTAAAATCATATATATTAAATTTTAAAATTTTAAACCTTTATAATCAAAAGTTTTGTGATAGGAGGTCTTGCCCTCTATTTCTGTCTATATTTATGTATCATTAAAGTAGAAGAGACAGATTAGCTGTAAATTTGCCCCATCAAAAAATATCAAAGCCCTATCTGACTTTGCTGACTTGTTACGGCCTTGATACGAGTCACTCTTGACGAAATATACTATTTTCATAAGCTGTTGAACATCAGAAGGAATTCCATTCTAGTGCTTTTAGTGAAGATGTCTGAAGTCTGAACCAACATCGAGTAAACACCGAAAAGCAACCCCCCATAAACAGGTAAAACGATATCTTCACAATAAAAGGAAAGGTCAGACTACTAGGCCGATTTAAAAGTTCCCGGCAAACAGTGAGAAATGGGTTGGTTGGTATCCGAAAGGCAATCCAAAATAAGAAAGAGTTACCTTCTACATCGTGACTAATTTTACTGCGTTCGTAAATCTCCCTTTCAATTCAACGGCCGCCATTATACACGTAAAAATAACCGATAAAAGGGGTATCAATATACTTTGGAGGTTTTTGCTGAAAAAAATTACGAAGTGTTACTAATTCATTGATTCTTGAAATTTGGTTGAATAGTAGACCTCATTTTCTAAAATGAGCGAAATTATTGCTTTACGGTGAATAAGCATGCATGTGGTTTCCGCAGCTTTTAAATTTTTCAGCGAAAAAGGTAGGAGAGTTTGGTGCAAAGACTTCCTGTTTCGTTGCCGAAATAACCAAAGTCTGTAACAACATATTCTTTTCAAAATTTTGTATTGTAGGAAAAAGTAACAGTAAGTTCAGGCACTGCCTGTAAAATAATGTAAATAACGATTGTACTCAGAAAATAAGCAATAACTATTACAGAAAGAATTTTTCACGGCCAAAAACGTTATTCATTTTAACTGAATACGTGATTTATAATGTAATAGTAGTATTTGAAATAAAAGTCCACCTTTCATTATTATATTTATTGTATTCAAATTATCTATCATAATAAAGTTTGGCACCGCAGCAACTCTGTTTGGCGCCCAGTGTGAAACACCTTGATAGTTTTTCTAACCATAGTAGCGCATTAGTAATGGTAAGTATCAGCGCCTATCCTAACTAACGTCGCCTGGACCACCGTTACTGCGGCTCTAATAGTTACAAGCATTTTATAATAGACTAAAATCAAAACGAATTAAAATTCAATTTTTTTTTTCAATCAAGTTTTTTTTTTCGCTTAAATTGATAGAAAAAGTTTTTGGCTAGTATTAGTAGAGATATTTTGCTAGTATTAGTCCAAGTTCTCTAGTATTAGTATCTTATACTACTGACTAATATTTTTATTCATATATTTAAAACAGGGTGCATCGATACACAAACTTAAATTATTTGAAAAAGTATTACTGTTTAAAAGAGTTTGAATGGGAGTAACTCAGTTGCCGGTTTGTGTATCTATGTTAACATGATCACGGCCAAACTCGATCCCTTCTCCCCTTATACGGCCGTAACAAAAAGTCATTTTCCCTTTGTTCAAGAGGAATCAGATATTCTCCCCGGACGAACGTAGAGGGCGCTATTACTTACCATGACAAATGGAGAATTTCCTTATCTTCGCTTTTCGCTCTTGTGTTTTCTTAGATACAACGTAAGTGAAATTGCGAAATATTTTATTACCGAATAAAAAAATTTGTGTATAGTAAACACACGTTTTTACTGACTGGTGTACAAATATTTATGTAAAATAATACTATAAAATTACATCAAATTGTTAAAATTATTTTATTAATTTATTACCGATACACCAGAAATCAGTAGAAGGGCAGAGCAAAATTTTCGAAACAGGTGCTCTATAAAATTGCTGTTGCTCTCAATTTATTTTTAGATTTAAATTGAATTTTAATGATCGGAATTATAAACCCCTTAATTAATTTCTTTTTAATTGCTAGCACCACCAAGAGTTAACCTGAAGTTTGCAAGTATTGCCATTGTTAGCGGATATCTCGTAAGAGTCATTAAAGAAAATTTTAATTGTGAATCCTGCTTATCAAACATAGAAACAGATGAGTGTGATGCACCCATACTTCAATTAATTGCCAATCAGGACAGAGGTGGATTGTCTTATCCCAAACCACAATTCATCAGTCTAATTTCCACAATTTTAGACTTTATGGAGCAAATTATACCAATCCTAAATACAAACGGAATCGTCAAAACTATATATGAATTAATATATCCGAGAGTAATAAAAAACCCTTTATGGGAATGTGAGTTAAACGATCATAAAACAAATATATGCTCATTAATATGTGCAAAATTTTTGCCCATCATTTAAAAAAATATTGCAAGGAATTTTACAAATGAAGCCAATTCATCCTCATGTAAGAATTCTTTATCAAGAAAATTTTTAAAGTTTACTTAATTTTAATTTTTATATTATTATATATTTATTACTATATAAATATATATTATATATTTTAATATTTACTGTATATTTCACTGTAAAAATTATCAATGTTTAAAGTCTAATCAAGAAATGGAATCTGCATATACCTATAGATACATTTATATATACAAGTATGGTGGATAGATTTATGAATTAATATTTTAAAATTTTAAAAAAATATTCTGTAATTTCTGTAACCACACAATATTGTAAAATTTCCACAAAAACTATTCTCTCATAAATAGAACACATAATGCTACAGCAAAAAAAAAAAAAAAAAAAAAAAAAAACTTGTTCATTTTCTAAAATAATGAAACCTGTAAAAATTATTATTATTTTGTTAAATAATCCATGTTTTAAGAGAAAAAAAAAATCGATATAAGTTGATTGCCGGATATTGGCGAAATACGTTTTCTTATTCTCTTGATATTATGAAACCTGTAAGTATCTTTTTATTTTTATCATATATACATACTTTTATACAATGACTTTCCAGAATTCGAATATAATATTTAAATTTATATGTAATTCTATTATATTTCTATATGCTTATGTATTTCAGATCACCACCTATAATGGTTAAATTTATTGAATATTCTTTTGAATGTACATATTATACATATTTTAAATAATTCAGAATCGTGTAAAAATAATCCATGTTTTGAGAAGAAAAAAAAAATCGATAGGAGTTCATTGCCGGAAATTGGCGAACTTGCTTAATCTTCTTATTATTGTGAAACTAGTAAATATTTTTTAAATTTATTAACTGTGTATTTTACGCTCAGAATTATTAATGTTTCAAGTAATCAAGAATCTAAATGTATATAAATTATATAAATATAGAAATTTACTTATAATGTTTGTTTTGCATTTTGTAGTAGCGTGTTATTTAAACTATTTTTAATTGCTTAAAGCATCGTATTTATTTATATTACCTCTAAATCTTTTAGTTTTTCCTGTTTGTAGTAAAGAAAGCGTCGAAACAAAAGATACATATGTTATATATACCTTTTATAATGAATATATTGCAAAGATTTTTGTATTTTTATGTACAGAAGTAACCTTTAATAAGCATTATTTATGGTAAGTATATCGCGCCATCTACCGGCCAAAATAGCCCTTTAACGATTCCGAAACTAAGGGTGATTGCGAAGGCCGTATGAGGAAGGGAGAAAGATGGAGTTTGGCCGTGACATGATAGACTCTCTACTATCGTCAACATATTTATATGATCACCACTTTCTCAGAGTATAAGAAAATTACCGTAGATTCTCACGAAGATTTTTACTCAACGACCGAAATACGCATTTCTCTCACAGTGCAATTTAAACCAGCATCTTATCTATCGTCCAGTTTTTAGACTAAACTACCTCCGTTCTTTTTTTAATTTTACTATCACGATAGCTAAATTTGGTAGCTGCTTCTACTTGGGTGGTTCCACCAATAATTGGCCATTGAGCCAATTTGCTGTGTGAACAGAATACGCTGTGTAACCTACGGAAACAGTGCCGTGGGTGCTAAATCTGTTGTAAATTGAACCTCCTCGCTTATTAGAACATCAAACAAACAATTTTTCCCGATCTTTATGAAAGATAACTCGAAGTAATCGCTGCTGACAGGAATTGCCCAAGAGCACAGGTTGATTCCCAGAAAACGCTTAGAAACCATTGTGCCCCACAACCCCCTTTTTTTCACTTGCTGCTGCTTTGATTAAACAAATAAAGAGGAAACAAGTAAAAAGTGAATGAATCGCTGATTGTTTTTTTTCTTTTTGTTTTTTTATGGGTATCCGGTTTAGTCGGTTGCTTTTCATTCATCTGAAGGGAAAATGTTACTGAATAAAGCATTACAAACGTCAAGTTATCACATTATTCATTTAAAAACTCCTCCGATTGTAATCGCTTTGGTGATACATAATAATATTTTAAATGTTTTCACTTTCTTTTAAGGCGGTTCTCGAAAAAAATATTTTTCTCCGCTCAACTTCGCGAGATACATTTTTTGACTCATTTTTAAACATGCAAGCATAATTCTTGCAGGCATGATTATTAAAGCAATTTGTAATGGGACAGTATTTCATTTTCCGATAAATGAATTACATCTTGAGTTATAAGCTGTTCTTGTCTCAAGACGGCAATTTTTTCTACTTTTTCGGGCTGTTGCGTCCGGAAATTAGGTTCAAAACTTCGATTTTGACAGCATTTTTTGAAATATCTTCTGGCTTTACTGAAAAATGAAAAAAAAAAAAAAAAAAAAAACAATAATCAATTGCATAGTTTATTAGTAAGAGTATCTGAAACTTAATACATTTGCGAACAAAAAATTAAAAAATGTATCTGAAAGAAGACAGTTTGGATATAAGAACAGCCTTATTATTATTTTTTAACTATTTATAAAGCTAAATATTTTTATTCACAACAATATTTGAAAATATTTTAATGTAAAAATTTCAAAATTTATCCCGTTTTTGAAGTATTTAAAATTTAAGAAAATATTTTTTAAAAGCATAGTGCATTCGTATCGAACGTCTATGTGCTGTTAGGTAGAAACTAAAATTTGGAAAATTGATTAAGTTATGAATAATACTGTTTTTAATTTCCAGTAACGATTAAAAATCATCATGTTTCACAACCCCCTTTACAATTTCTGTCAATAAAACAAATTGAGAAGAAACAAATAAAAAATGAACAAAACGTCGATTGTATTTTATTGATACTAGATAGTACCCCTCAAGATTTGAAAGTAAACAATTTGAATGTTCCATTAGAAACACATTTCAATTTTTAATTAGTTGCTTTTAAATTAAGCATTGAAAACTTGATGAAATGTTTTATAGTGTAAGCGATTTCTATACTTCTAAGGCGATAGATGGCGCTGTCAGTCCAACGTACTCAACTTATGAATTTAATGAACAAGAATTTTAAGCTAGTAATTTATAAGCTATTACAGTTGCTTTTAAGCAGGAGTTTAACTAAAAATATGTTAAACAGTGTAAACGATTCCAATACATAAAGGCATATAAAGCAACATACATTCCAAGGCAGTAGATGGTACAATCAGTCCAACCTACCCAAAAATGAATTGAAAGAATTTTAAGCTTGTAATTTTTAGCGTTTCGTTCATCTCACGCAACCCTATTTGTCTCGCTACGTTGTCTGTCCGTCACAGAGCCGGTTCTCAGAAACTATATAACTTACAGACATGAAATTTTGTGTGCTTATAGCTGAATACCGACTACAAAGCTGAAAATCATAAAATTAAAAAAATCGTATTATTTTAATATAGAGAGATAAAAAACCAAAAATCTAACAGCCTTTTCCTACTAAATTTAAACATTTTTCGTTATAACAGTTGCCAACAATCAAAAATCCACAGTAAAATTCTTTCTGCAGTAATTAATTTTTTATTGAAAGATTTCCACGTGAAAAATGAAAATGAAATAAAAAGTTTCACCAAATAAAAAAAGATTAATATGACGTCATATTGGTAATAAAACGGAAATTTTCAAACATTTCTGAATAATACAAAGAGTATGAGTATGTGTAAGTACAGAAAGCAGGTTAATATGATGTCATTAGAGAATTAAAAAGAAAATTAATCTGATGTCATATTGGAATTTTAGCGGACTTTTTCAAATATTTGAGAATAATACATAGAGAGTATCAATATGAGTAATAGAATGAATATTCAGAAAGCAAGTAGATATGACATCAGCAAGTGATTATAACATCATATGAGTTTTAGGAACGTATTGAATCATGATAAAAACCCGATTACGGAAATATTGGCATATTTTAATATTTTGAAGGTCTCTGTACAACATGTTTAATTTTGAAATTGATTTTTTTTTAATATCGCATTTAGTCCACATGACAGATATTATTATGACAGAGTATTTTAGCGGGCGAAGCCGGCTATCGGACCGGTTCAGATTTTCGAAAAACGACAAAAATTGACCGGTAAATGTTTACTTTATGAAAAACGTGACTTTTTTTTTTCTTTTTTTGGAAAATGAAATTTATTTGGATTTATTAAGGAAAGGATAAAGTGTTTTGAAAGGAATATTAAACGAAACTCTTTGTGCGATCTTAGATCACACTTGCCCACTTGTTTTCTTATTATACTTGCTTTTAAGCAGGTGTTTAACTAAAAATATTAATAGAATGAGTAGGGTATTTATTTTTTCTTGCTACAATCCCTCTCTTTTTAATATCAATATTTAGCTTTTTTTTTTTTTTTTTAATTACGCGACTTTTAAAATTGTTCATTAATTTTATTTTTATCAGCCTGACAATGAAACCTTGAACTTAGATTTGCTGTTTGCAGCAAACGATTTATAATATATGTATTTTAATTACTTGAATTTTATTTTACATTTTCATACATTATTTGTATATTAAACTATGGATATCAAGAGGATTTCTTTTATAGTTCTTATATCAATGCTTTTCTTTCTTTTTCTTCTTTTCTTTTTCTTTCTTTTTACGAAGAATAATCCCATACTCGTTGGAAACATGCCCCGTTAACTGAGACTGAAGAAAATGAATCATAAATTTTAGATTTGGATATGAGTCCTCTGAGTTAAACACAATTTGGAAGAAGGCTACCAGAAAATTAACATCTATCCCTGATCAGGTGATATGGAGGATTTCTTATCTGTGGACGACAATATTCAAACATGCTCTGATGTGAATGATGGAAATATAAATTTATCCATTAAAACTACATTAGACCAACAAAATGACGAAAGCAGTGATGACGATATTGATGTCACCGACGATTCAAAAGTTACCTCTTTGGAAGCTCTCTCATGCTTGGAGAAAATGCGTGCTTTTGTTTCTCATCAAAAGAATGTTCCAGAGGAGGTATTTTCTCACATTCATTCATTGCACACATTTTTGTTATCATCAACTACACATTCCTTTGTACAAACTAAAATTACAGATTTTCTGCAATAATGTATTACTAAATAAAGGTTAGTCCATAATTTTGTATTTTTAATATTGAATTTTAATTTACTAACTTTTTTATGTTAATTTAACAAGTCTTCCATTAAAATCCTATATAATGAAAGGTAAATTTATCTCACATAATTTATTTACGTATATATATGTAACTCATTAGATAAACAGGAGTCATTCCGTTACAACGAAAAAATCGTTACAACGAAATATTTTAGTGGTCCCGTTGAGTTCGTTGTAACGGAAATCTACTGTATATGTTTATACGAGGCGTATTTTTTAAGCCAGTACCGTTTTGATGTTAAAGAAATACAACGCCATTTTTCTATCAATTTTATTTTTACATGAAAGCCTGGACATTAATCTACTTTTACACATAACTTCCGACTATATTAAGACACTTATCGTATTGTACGACCAACTTTTGTACCCATCCCCATAGAAATCTGCCACCTGCTGTGCTAACCATACTGCATGACCACCGTTTTGACGTTTTGATCGTCGTTGTAGCTCTAATCGCTAAGGTACCTCTTTAACTGCAGAAACAAGTAGTAGTTACGTGGCGCTAGGTCAGGGTTATACGGTGGGTGATGAAAATGTTCCCAACCTCTACTTGTTTTAGAACTTAAAGAAGCACCTTGGTGGTCAACGACGACGATAACATGACGACGTCACGTCAAAACGGCGGTGTTGCAATGGTTAGCACAGCAAGCGGTAGATTTCTATGAGGATGGAACACAAAAACTGGTCGTACAATACGATAAGTGTCTTAATATAGGCGAAAATTATGTTGAAAAGTATAATGTCCAAGCTTTCATGTGGCAATAATTTTTTTTTAAAAATGGCGTTGTGTATTTTTTAATACCAAAACGGTACATAAAAAATACGTCTCGTATATTTAAAAATTGAATACATCTGTCTTATTTAAATGCTAAATAACTGAAAACAATTAATAAAATGAAAATTGCTCGGGTAGATAGATCCAATCTGGGAACTGAAGGGTTAAACGAAATAAATTACGTTTTTTTGAAAAACTGGCAATAGTGTTATCATTTTTTCAGACTTTCATTCTTTACATAATCTTGCATTTTAGTCTTCACATCCATCTTCATCTGTTTTGTCTTCCATCATATCTACACGTAACCCAGCATGCCTTTTGCAGAAACTGACAGAACAGTGAAAACATTTGCTTCTCCCTCCCTCGCCTATAGTTTCAAAAAATGATTGATTGCCGATTTCACTCTCTTTTTTTTCCTTGGTAATTAAAGGGGGGTGACGGTTCTTGTTCACTTCAAAACCCCCTTTTGTTCTAGATGGGCGGGACACAGGATGCAACCAAACAATAAGTTGTTTAGACCATCATTTGTTAGGGACCACTTGAAAAGACGATGCCACAAAGTCTGCTTGCGTATTCTTCTACAACCGTAAAGGGAGTTATTACAATAATGATATGTAAAAATATAATATTTGATTTATATCTAAATTCAAACCTTAAATGATTGGAGAGTCAAGCGAACCGTCTGTAAATTGAGCAAACGTAAACTTTATTATTTTTTTTAATAAGGCCTCAAACAGAAAGACGAGTCGCACAGTGGTCCAGATTACGTTCATAATGCAAAAAAATATATATATATATTGCAAAGGTAGTTTTTTTTAAATGTAAAACATCTTTTCGATATTTTTGCAGTATAATTGCATCTAATGACAGTATAAAGTAGTGGAAGAGACCTTTGTTAATCGAAATAATGAAATAATATCTCATTACCTAATTTTCATTCAATTATGTTTGTAAAAAAAAAAAGGCAAAATTTATTTTGCATATTAATCAAATTAATTGATTTATTCTTCAGGTAGCAATGCCATGCAGTTTGAAATTGATCTCTTTATACTTTAAAAAAAAAAAAAAAGAAAAAAATATATATTAATAATATCTATATGTAGCAATTTTTGTAGGTTAACGTAGGTTTTGTACGTTTATGTACAAATTTACAATTCCTTTGTTTATTAATCAAATTAATTCATGTATTCGTCAGGTAACAATCTCATGCACTTGCAACTGAACTCTTTATGTTTTAAAAATAAAAAATATCAATATCAATGCGTAAAAATACATTTTCTTCCGCTTGAACCATACCTCCAAGTGTTTGAACGAGATTTCACCATCTTACGGTTGCAGCTATACTGCAGCACCAAAAGTTGGTTCAATCCAGCATAGATTTTTTAACAGTATAGATCGGGCATGTCAAACACGTGGCCCGCGGTCCACACTACAACGTATCAGTGGCCCGCCAAGCTTTCGGCATTTTCCCTGTATTTGATTTAATTCATGTTTGATGCAGAAAATATACCCTGCAAAAAAAATTGTTGATTTTACAGTATAATACTGCCATCCCATCTGCCAGTATTATACCATAAAATTAACATTTTTTTTTTTTTTTTTTTTTTTTGCATGTACTTTTCATGAACTCACCTGCACTGACCGTAGTTACAATGTTGCCATGTTGGAGAATTTGTTTATTCAAATTATCTACCACTATTTCAGAATAGTAATCTTCGCTTTATTTATTGAGAGGCATTCTGTGATAAAATAAAGAAAATATTACTAACAAAAAAAAAAGATGGTAGCTATTTTGAATAAAAAACTTCCACCATCTGGCAACATTATTGCCTTGGCGTTAGGCATCGCAAATATAAGGAATTTTAGTAATATGGACATATAAAACTTATTTTAACATTTCAACTCCAAGAAATTGTGGATGAAAAAATACCAATCAAAAATCTACAAAGAGCACATCATGAATCTGAAAATTTAAACATTTATAATTTTTTTATGGTATTTTTTTTTTTTATAAATTGTTATGTGTTTTATGTTGAAACTAATACTTTAATTTACTGCTCCTTTCGATTTACAGTACATTACAAATTAATGTTCAGTATTTATTAGATACTGAAAAGTGTATCGAATAACAATTAAAATACAGCGGTAATTTACAATAATTAAACGTTTAGTAAAATAGCTTTTAAATCAGTAGCTTTGAAAGTGACATGAATTCTCGTCTTGTTTTTGTGAAGATATATATATATATTTCCCTGGCTCTTGGAGCATATATATAGTTGAAGACGAAAGATTTTGTATTTGAGCTCATTAATTATTTTCATTATTTGGGTTAGCAAACGTGTCATTATTAATGAGCCCTACATGATCTTTATCTTATTTTTATTTCCTTTTGACAGACATTTTAATATTTTTAAAAACTATGTTAAAGCTATCAATGTGAAAAAAACACGATTAATTAAAGATGAACATTACAGATTGACAAACTCAATTTACAATACTTTTATATTCACATAAAAACTGCAATTTTATGTTTGATATGTAGAAACACTGTTTGGAGTTTGCGAAGAATATACTCAGAGTATCTAGAAAACTCACGATGTCTAGAAAAACTTCGGAAAGATAAATTGTTGAATTTGAAACTGATACTTCAGTTTAATAAAAGGTGTATTCATAAACACTGTTGAAGGTATGCATCTGCTTGAAAAAGGGAAAAACCATTACATTCTACGCAAGTCGAAATCATTCACAGCGAAGTAGAAGAAATGATGTCCAGAGCAGTTAAAGGAATTTGAAAATATAGATCCTGAAAATAATATAAACTGAATTAGATAAGTATATCATTTCTAGAAAAATTCATGATACTAAAAATGGAATCATGATAGAAAAATTCATGATGCTAGAAATTTGAACAATAAAAAGAAATCTATAATTTAAATATTTATTGCCTATTACATTGTAATTTATGAAAATACAAGTGCACGAAATTCCGCTTTGATGGTGGCAGTTTTTATTCACATGTGTACATAAAAATAAATGAAGAACTTCTGTAAATTATTCCTATTCTCAATACAGCCACACTGCAAAAAATAATTGTTGATTTTACAGTATAAAACTGGCACCCCAGCTGCCAGTATTATACCGTAAAATTACGCGGCAGCGTCTTACTGCTTTTTTTACTGTTTAATACTGTTAATTTTACGGTATAATACTGGCAGCTGGGGTGCCAGTTTTATACTGTAAAATCAACAATTATTTTTTGCAGTGCACCATAGATTACATGTTTGATTCGATTATGAAAAATTTTATTTTAATAATGTTTGTCGCAAAAAAGTAAGCTTATATTGCAAATAATAGTGCTCCTGCAATAATTGGTTTTATAGTGAAGCGAAATTTCAACAGAAAAACGCAAAAGATAAGGGTAAATGCATTTTTTTTTCTTTGTTTTTTGTACATTTTTATTGAGATTTAAATATTTAAATGTCAGATATGTGTTTAAAATCTTTTTATTATTATTTTTAACATATTTTTACCTATGTTTGCACGACATACTTGATATTTTTAATTTAACAGAATAATAAAATTTCGTAGAGATTAAAATGGATGTCTTAATAAATATTTCTAAAATTTTTCAGTGAGTAATTTTAATTTTTCCGGTAGGTAACTTTGGAATTTTTCATGTTTTATTTTTTTTTTACTTCTGTTTTTAGCAAAGTTGTATTTTGTACATACAAATTTCATTCTGCGCGATGGTAATATAAGAAATTTGCTTTTATTTTTTTATTATTTTTTTAAATATATAATGCGGCTTGTGGCTTTATATACCATGGTTAATTTGTCCCTTAGAAGTAAACGAGTTTGACATGTGTGGTGTAGGTGCATGTACTGATGCATAAGTGAAAATAATACTTTTGATGAAACTGTAAAATTTAAATTTTAAAAAGGTTTTTTTTTTTCGCCTTTTTTCTCTTTTTTTACCTTCTTTTTGTCTCAAACCTTTCAATTATTGCGTAAGATTTTACCTGTATCTCTCCGATTTTTTTTTTTTTTTTCAACAGTAAACAAGAGATTTTCTGCTATGTCTTCAAGCAAAGCGCTTCTTCTATAGACTCTGGAGGGACATACTGAATACTGATACCGCGTATCCCTAAACCTTTTTTAATCTAATCAGAGGGAATTAAATAATAATAATAATTTAGGAATTCTCGCTAAACTAGTTTCAGAGTTACTGTGAATATTTATATAATTTCCCAAACTTAATGTACATGTTGTTGAGAAAAATGTTTACATTTAAATTCACTATGAACGTCGTTTGTTTTTGAAAACATGAAAAGTTTTGAAAATTGAACATGTCACTGAGATTGTTTGTATAATCTGTATCTGGTATGAGATTTTCACCGATATCTCACTAAGGACCCTTGTATACTGCTCCGAATCCAGTATAGGAAAACCTCATGTATAAGAAATTCTGCTAGAAATATAGGCTAAGTCCAACTCTCAGCAGCGACAGGTACTTCAAATGTTTCACTCCATCTTCACTGATCACTGCAGTTGACACTATTTTGACAATTGGTTGAAAACCCAAGGCGAGAAAACCCAAATACAACTCTCGAAGGTCAGTCAGCTGAGAATCCGTAAGTGAAACTATAACTTTTAGCTGTGCATGGGTGCAACATCTTCTCATCCTATGAGAGAGGACCTTGTTTATGATCTCACGTTCAAGCGTTCAGAGTGGCGAAGGAAATAGCCCTTGGTCTTTGCGACCTAAACGTAGGTTATATAAGTTGATGCACAGAGCTTTTGAGTGCGATTGAGATTGGAGAATCAGCTAGATTCAGTTCATAGACTCAGTTCTTATACTCAGTTCATAGATTGAGGAAATCACGGTTGAGATTAATTTCTTCAGAGATCGCCAAGATCCCGGTGCATTTATTTATTCGCGAGACGTCAAAACCTCGAGCTCCGAGACTGCGTACTCAGCCGGAATCGGAGTGTAAAATAGCGTCAACCTAGGACTGTCAAACGCAAAAGGAAAGTTTTGACTCACCGTCAACGAGAAAGAGCGCCTCATCCCGAGTGCTATATGGAAGAATTTACCAAACTGTCGGAAGAGATCTAAGCTCTCTGGAACAATAAAAGTTATCGGACTCTATCGTTTGTAATTTGTCCTGAAATCAGTGGCGTGCTTAACGCGGACTCTATCGTTTGTAATTTGTCCTGAAATCAGTGGCGTGCTTAACGGAATTCCTATAATTAGCCCTTCTGATTAGCTTTAAGAACCCAATTTTGTTGTGAATCTCATTTAATCAAGATTTCTTTCATGTTATTTATTTTTCAATATAATAAAATCTTATTTTGGTTTTAAATGAGAATAGATTATTGAAGTTTGCGCTACCACTTCAAATTCAACATCAGCCTCTGTCACATTGGAATCAATTTGATGTAGGCAAATAAATACTAACAAGTCGAATGGGTTAAAATCGCTCGAGGGCAAATTGCTAGAATTTCATGACTCAAACTAAGAGTACTCTTATTATTATTATTTATTATTATTATTATTAAATATATAAAAAAAAATTCTGATGTTGAAACTAAATTCACTTTTGTATATAAATTAAAAACATGAAAACATTTCAAATTAATCACAATTTAAATGAGAGAGTTTTTCTCATTTACGCCCTGCCCTCTTGATGATGGCCTGGTTCTGGTGAAAGCGCTCGGGGCTCTGACGAAAATTTTAACATCTGTAGATTCTAAAACGGTTTTAATGTTTTAAAAAAATTATTTTCATTTTACACCTATTTTAGTAATGAGTAATAAATTGTGATTCATTTTAAATGTGTTCATGTTTCTAATTTATTATTATTATTATTATTTTAGGGGAGAAAAAGCACTGTCTTTAAGTATACTCTAAAAAAAAATGTAGATTTACCGGAAAAAATCTGTCAGCTATGCTAACAGATTACCCCTGTAGTTTGTACAGAGAAAATCTGTTAAAGGTCTAGTTATAGAGTAGAGATCAGAAGATCGTAGACGAATAACTTTACCTGCAATACACGTTAAAAGCGAATAATTGTATGACTATAAAACTTTCCGCCAGAGGGCGGAAACGATATATGCGCTGGGTAACAGAGAAAATATGTACTTTACATAAAATGGAGCTATTCTGTTAAAAATACTGTAAAATATCTGTTAAAACAACAGTTTTTTTTTCTTTTTTTAAGAGTGTATAGCTTGAAACGACAAAATATCATGATTACTTAATTACAATATGCAACTCTATCGCTTAATAAAATAAAAAATGACACTTGATTTATATCCGAAACTAACTTTTGCCAGTGGCTCCACTCATATAGAATCTGAGTTTTGCAATCTGGAATGCAAATTTTATATATAATTTTTACTACTTTTCGTTTTTGCATAATTTATCTAACTATTAGTGTAAATCCCATCAAAATTCGTTCAGTAGAACTTTTTAAAAAATCTAATCTTTCCTAATCGGGCTGACCTATAATTATAGAACATTACCCCATAATTCTATAACTTAGCAACATAGAATGATATGGTATATACTAAACTTTCTCTGAAAAAATACCTAACTAATAGTGCAGGTTCCATCGAAATTCATTCAGCAAATATTTTTTTTAAGACTAATTTTCCATAATCGTGTTTATCTAATTATTACCACAATGCAACTAACTAAACAGTGTAGAATGATATGCTACATACTAAAATCTTCCCTGGAAAATTATCTAACTAACAGTGTGAATCTCATCAAAGCCCATTCAACAGAAATCAAGTTATCACCGGCCTCCGGAACGAAATTCCCATTTGCATTATAGTATATATATACAGAGGGTGTTTACACGTATTGGGAACGATTTTGACAACAAAAATAAAATACATATATTAAAACAATTATTTTTTAATAAGTTCTATCTGGTAGCCCCTGTTGTGGATTATCATATATATTGCAGCGGGATTTCCAAAATAGTAGGACTTTTTGTAAAACTAAAGTGGAATTTTGTTCCTTTCCTCCACCACACACTTCCAGAGTCAACTCAACGTGGTTGGTTGGTGTTTCGCAAGAGCTTGTTTTAATAGTCCAAAGGTACAGTAATCCATTGGCGAAACATCTGGGGACTTGGTTGGAATATGATTAAACGGTATACACTTTTTTCCAGTTTCTCTTGTCAATTTTGGAGAAATGCTATCATACTTTCGGATGTATGGCTGCTCGCTTTATCCTGGTGGAACTTAACAATTTTAACACCCGTAGGATAAAGTTTTGGAATTTCTTCTTTAAAAATAGGATTTAAAACATTGTTTTGAAAATAAATAGAGTTCATTTTGACATTTTTCTCAACTTTTCTTATCTTTAATGTTCCGTTGTAAGAGATTCCAGCAATCACTATAAATCCTTTAGAGCAGTGGTTCCCAACGGGGGGCGTACGCCCCACAGGGGGGCAATTTGATTTTTCAGGGGGGCGGCAATTCCAGATTTGTGTGAACCCATACCCTCTGAATTGTTTTTGTAATAGTAATGTTGTAGACTGAAAATAAAAATTACACATTCAAATTTAAAAAACAAAAATGAGAAAAATAAGTTTTTTATTCAATTTTTTTAAAGTGTCCATTAAAAATTTTTAAATACATCTCTACCAGAATAACTATTAAAAAAAACTTTTAAATATATTTAGGTACTTTTAACTATTTAAAAATTCTTTATAATTTTTCTGATTTATAAGTATTTTAGAATTGTAATATTTTTTTCGACTATTTATCGAATGAGTTACACTGCAATATGTCATCTAAAAATCAATTTTACACATGAAACTGTTCAAGTGTATATTTAACAATTACTTGACGACTTTCCTTTACAAAATCTTTTATCACGTTTTATTCTGATTAGAAATTGTTGCGTCATTTAATCGCAGAAATTCTGTAATTAAGTAAGAGAAAAATGTTTTATTCAAAATTATTGATTGGTCTAATCAAGGATTCTGAGCACTCTATACATCACGCATACGTGACGACCGTTGCGAAGAGATTAAAAATGACTGTCTTAACCCTTTATGTGCCAATGAAAATTTAAACTACGAGTAGTATCAGATGATTATACAGAATATTTGATTCATCCATTAGCTTCGGTACATTTCAGGATCAATGTTAAATGCTTTTTACTCTATCAGGAGTTCATTCTTTTAAATTTTTATAAGAATTATATGTATTAGGGGGAGGGGGGCATCATCATTTTAAAGATGCTTTGGTGGGGCGCGGTCAAAAAAAGGTTGGGAAACACTGCTTTAGAGAAACTTTCTTTGCAGTGTCTGAACCAAAGTTTTAAAAATCTTTTTGGCCTTTTTTTCCGGTAATAAATCGATCTTTTTTTGTATTACAGTCATTTAGATAAATCTACGCTTCGTCAATTGTGACAATTTTTTTCCCTCTTATCACCTACTAAAATATTATTTTCATATAAAGGAATATGAATAGTTCTCTTCGGAAAGAGCAAATATAGAATCTTCAAGCCACTCGCTTCTTTTGCGCGCCCTTTCAGTAGCAGACGATATTTTTTCATAGCAGCCAATATTTCAATTATCACGTTATTACATGTTGCCAGATTTTTCCCCTGTTTTTTCTCGTTGTTTTTTAATTTAACATCAAAATCATTTCCAATATCTGTAAGCACCTTCTAGATTCTAGAAGATATTTTGAATAACTGAGAATATGTAACCTGACATAAAATAGAATGTATATTGAACAATGAAATTATATTTTTTGAAAACACGTATACACAGTAGCTAGAATTACAGATGCGGCACAAACATCATTTTGTGCGGGGCGGGGTTGAAACGCCACTTAACGAAATTACCAGCTTACGTTAACTGCTACTCCAGAAGGGACAATTGATTTCATTCACATAACAAAACAAAAGACTTTGGGAGACTACGCAAATAGGGATAATAGACTTGCTCTTTCATAAGCACTTTTTGCCTAGCCCAGCCGATCAACTACTCCATTTTTTTTTTCTTCTTCCACAACTTATACCATACCCGTAGGAGTTATAACTTTTGAAGATCTTTATCTGATACTTGGTAGTAAATGTCACGAATTTGAAACAATAAACCGGAGGAGGATAATGAAAAGCGAAGTAAAAGATGGGTAAAGAAAAAGTATTAGGAGAGGCAGTAACTTTCATATTAATTATTAGTTATACATAAAGAAAAAGACAATAGGTCAATATTTCTCAAATGTATCCTCCCACTCCAAAAAAATGTTTAAATCTGAAGGTTTCAGAGCTTCTGACATTCGAAACGTAGGAGAGGCTGTAATTTTATATTGTAAATGCTGGTAGTTATGACATAAATAACTTAAATATTTAGCGCAAGTTCAGCTGATGTTCGCAGTTCGGCAATAGACTGGCTGGGACAAGAAGACATTTGACCGATAACCTGGGTTTAAAATGATATTAAAAACTTAAAATTATATTAAGAGTACTACTATTTTTTTTTTCATTCTACTGGGGTAGAAGAGGCACCAAGTTTCATTTTAATTATTAGTTACACATAAAGAAAAAGCCAATAGTTCAATATTTTTCAAATGTATCCTTCCACTCCCATTCCAAAAAAATGTTTGAATCAGAAGGTTTCAGAGCTTCTGACATTCGAAACGTAGGAGAGACTGTAATTTTAAATTGAAAATGCTAGTAGTCATGGCATAATAATAAATTAAATATTAAAGCTGATAATAATTAAGCTAAATAGTTAAGCTGAAGTTCTCAGTTCGACAATAGACTGGCTGTGACAAGAAGGCATTTGACCAATATCCTGGGTTTAAAATATTAAAAACTTAAAATTATATTAAGAGCATTATTATTATTATTTTTTCATTCTACTATGTCTTTTTTTTTTCACAATTTGTATATTTTAATTCAAATTTCAATGCTTACGATGCTTCGTTATAACTTTTGAAGATGTTTATCTGATAATACTTGGTAGTAAATGTCTGGAATTTGAAACAATAAACCGGCGGAGGATAATGAAAAGCGAAGTAAAGATGAGTAAAGAAAAAGTATTCAGAGGCAATAACTTTCATATATTAATTATTAGTTGTATATAAAGAAAAAGACAATAGGTCAATGTTTCTCAAATGTATCCTCCCACTCGAAAAAAAAAATTGAATCAGAAAGTTTCAGAGCTTCTAACATTCGAAACGTAGGAGAGACTGTAATTTTATATTGTAAATGCTGGTAGTTATGACATAAATTACTTAAATACTTAGCGCGAGTTAAGCTTAAGTTCGAAATTTGACTATAGACTATGGCTGTGACAAGAAGGCATTTGACCAACATCCTGATAAAACAAATTACAGCACCTTGTAACAGTATACTTATTTTAATAGCTAAAAGGCGTAAAGTAAAAACTTTATAAACAGTAAAATAATTTTATTAGACTGTTGACATGTTTCGAGTCCATCGCAGTCATTATCAAAACAAATAAGAATATTCTAACAATTGCACGAGCTGTGAAGTTATTATTTGAAACACCATCATTTAATTTTTCACGTTATTAAAATAGAGATTGTAACACGCAAAAATATAATATGTAACGATGCAGCATCATTTAACTTACCTAAATTGTGGCTCGAGTCACCACTCCATGGTTACAAATATGGAAATAAATATCCAAGTAAAAATGAAAAATAACGTGATGAATAATTTAAAAAGTGCGTGAAAAATGTACCTCGCATATACCGTAAAATCAACATTTTTTTTTTTTCAATGTAGCGTATACCTTTTGCCTATAGCGTTTTTTTACGATTACAAAACTGCTTGCATACCTCTTTGAAAGCAGTTGCGCATAGAGATTTAAAAAAAAAAAAAAAAAAAAAAAAAAAAGTAGACCCGGTTTAAGCAGAGACTGCCAGCAGTGTTATCCTAAAAAAAAAAATTTAAATCGGTTTTGTAGTTCCAAAGTAATTATGATTTTAGAATATTTTCCGCTCATTTCATCCTTTTAGATTTTTTTTTTTTTTTTTTTTTTTTTTTTAACTATTCTGTTTGATTATTTGTGTCGGGATTCGAACGCGCAACCTTTGGCATGAAAGATGAACATGCTGCCTGCTTTGCCAGCGAGCCCTTGTGTCAGTTTGATTTTAAATGTATCTAGGGGATGTTGGTGTGTGTTTATATTTTTAAAAGGTAGACTGTATTTTTATCGGTGCTGTTATAACTTCAGCATGTTTTAATTAATAAGGCTAGATTATTATTATGGTTTTTCTATGGTTAATAAATAATTAGAATATGGCTTGATTAATATAATTTATCAGAGAAATTTCCTGTGTTCAATGAATGATTATAATATGGTCTAGTTAATTTGTTGATCAGAAATAATAAATTTTGAAGTGCATATTAGAGGAGAAATTTTAAAACGTTACTGTTTATAGAGACGAAATAGATCAGTTATGGATATTTTAAATTTGATTGTTATATGAATTTATTTCTTAAATAAAAAATAGCTCCTTTTTTTTTTTTTTTTTTTAACCATTGGGGAAATGGTTGTTGCCTTACGGTCGAGAATGGACCAAATGATGTTCGCATTTTACAATTTTAACCGAAATTCTGTAACTTTAGAAGAATTTTTTAAGCGTTTTTAACGAAATTCTGTAACTTTAGAAAAAATTATCTTTGAATAGGCAATAGAAATGCATAAAATCGTTACAAAAATGTTAAAGTTACAAAAAAGGATAGGCGCAACTTATCAGATATGAAAAATAAAGTAGAAATTTAGTAATTTCGTGTTATAGCGGCCCCCAAGGATGAAATATTTTTGTTTCTGTTTTGATTAATATATTGTAAATTTGGTACTTTAGTGTATTTTTTATTTTTTTTATTTATTTATTTTTTTTTTTTTTTTTGAACGATTTTGTAACAACAAAAATAATCTGGCCGTGAATGGGGAAACATTTGCGTCAAATATTTGAGATTTTCCATTTCATTAAAAATCACTTAATTTTGAGACGAAATGATTGTCAAAAATGATGAATATGAATGAATAATAAAGCTCAAGAATTGCGGAATCGTCAAAAGTGAGAGTTTTATTTTTGACAGTGAGGAAACAGTTTGGTCAGATATTTGAGGATTCGCGTTTCGTCAAAAACCACGTGACTCTGTGACGAAATGATTGTCAAAAATAACGAAATAGGGCTTAAGGATTGCCGAATCATCAAAATTGAGTGTATATTTCTGAGAGTGTTCTAGCCTCGGCAGTATCACCAAAATTGCAATTTAAGAAAGTTTTTTGCTCCCTGTACCCTTTGGGATAGTGATATACCAACATAAAATGTAGTCTATGATGGAGCAAAGGCAATCACCGTCATTTTGGTATACCATTATTTTTTTTAAACGGTTCGGGAGCTCCTGAGATTACCCTATAACAAACAGCAAACGTTTCTTCTTAATAATAATTAGTACAAGTAAAAAAAAAAAAAAAAAAAAAAAAAAAAAAAAAAAATATTAAAAAATTATTAAAAAAATAAATAAGAAAAATAAAAGAAAACTATTGTATTTATAATATAGACTAAAACCTCCATATTGGACACTTTGGAATAGCTTAAACCTCTATTTAACGGACACTTTTTCAATCCCTACTCCCAAAACCTAAATTATTTGTAAGTTTTAGCTCTGAATAACGTATGCTCCGAACAGCAGACAGTAATTTTAGCGATAAAGGGTGAAAAATTGTTTTTAATGAGAAAGGAAATGGGGAAAAAAAATCCAAGTTTCTAAATCTACCAGTTCAATATATCACAAATTTTGTGTTAAAATGTAACTTAAGGGTAACGCCAGGGAAGGGGGGGGGGATTTCTACCAGGGGATTATTGGTAAAGTTCCAGTCTCGGTACATCAGTTCAAAACAATTTGTGGAGAAACAAAATCTGTAGATCTTAAATATGTGGAGGATTGGCATGAACGTTTGAAATTAATATGTGAAAGTTATGTGAAGAGAAACATTTTTCATTCTGATGAAACCGGACTTCCGTCTTTAAAATTTTTCCGAAAAGGACTTTGTATTTTAAAAAGGATGACTGTATCGACTATAAAATGACAAAAGAACGACTCATTATTTAGTTATGTTGTAATCAATTTACTAGATTTTGAAATTCTAGCGCAAGCAGTAATACGCTACCGCGCATGCGCGGCAGCGTATTACTGCTTGCACGGCAGCGTATTACTGCTTATTTTACTGTTTAATACTGTTAATTTTACGGTATAATACTGGCAGCTGGGTGCCAGTTTTATACTGTAAAATCAACAATTATTTTTTGCAGTGTGTCTAAAATTAGTTAATGATGTCCTCGGTGCTATAATCTGGATTTCCTCATATGTAAAAAAAAATATAAAACCGGAAAGCGTTTGACAATGTTTCAAAAAAGCAGTCTTAATATTAAAAGAAAACGAAACGCTTGTTACCGACCCGAAAGAAGAATTAAACAACATCTTTGAATTAAAGAAGTGTATTAGAAGTGAAAAAAGTGCCGAAATTTTCATTAAGATTGATGTCGAATTACCTATCGAAGAAGAATCCGCTGATGTATGCGATTATATTCCTTTGTAAATCTTCCCCAAAAGTTGACTTTATTACAGTGATTAAGAATCAGATATTGAAACTAAAGATAATTCTTGTAATATCGAGAATTTCCAAGAAGCAGAAAAATATAGAAACCAATTGCACATTTTTTTATGTGAAAAAAAAAAAAGTATTGGGAGGATTAAAACGACTGATATAGTTAAAACTTCACGTAGAAAATCAAATTACATGTAATCGCAAGCAAAAGCAAACTTTTGCAACAGATTTTTTCGTAAAAATGTAATAAAACGTGTAAAAATGGAAGTACAATTCAATTTCAGCTCTAACGCTTTTTAAAAATAATTAGTTTTAAGTTCTAATTAATGATATGATAGAGGTTTACAGGCGTTAAAAGCCAATTTTCAAATATTGAAAGGTGCATATGTAAAGATGCACATAGGAAGAAATATGCGGATAACCTGAAAATTAATTGTTCTATACATTAAGAATGTTGTGAAAAATATTAAATAATAATAAAAGATTGGCAAAAAGATCTATTCAACTGTTACCACCTTTTAGTAATATTTAAAAAAACATCCTCAATTACATTACGTAAAGATCGTCACGATTTACTTGAAAATAATTGCACTTATCATGTGTAATATTTTTATGAAATTTGGCTATTATATACCCGAAAAAGTCCCTTATTAGTATATTTAAAAAATATTACAGGTAACTTGTGAAAAAAAAAAATTAAGGAAACGTTAAGAATATTCTAACGCTTTTGTGAAGACCTCTATACATTTTCCGAAAAGCCGACAAATTCCATGTTCCCGCAGAGCCCGGTAGTTACAGGTTTTACTGTATTATATTGATCGTCTTTAAAACGATTATTCACCTTAATAGTAAATTTCAAAATATGCCAGTAAGAAGCACCATTTACATGTTTCTTCTTTATGTTTTATTTATTTGTTGTTTTTTGTTTTCATTTATAACTTTCTTTCAACTTCGATTTCATTTCTTTTACATTTTTTCTAATGGTAAAATGATTGTTTATATGACAAGATAAATTCTTAATTTCATTCAAATGTTTTTTGGCCAGAGAATTTCAAAATTCAGTCTGTAATAATAAATTTTGCCTTGTCTCAGATTTTCTATTTTTTTCTTGGTGACTTTACTTTATTACTTTATGCTAGATATTTATTTTTTAAAGAGATAAAATGATGTATATAATAAATGTATATAATAAAGGCTTTTTTTTTTTTTTTTTTTTTGTCAAAATAAAGATGAAATTTTTACATAGAGGCCAACCCACCCATCAGCTACTTAACCATCAGATACTACCATCATATACTAATTTAGGTACCATGTATCTCAAAGGGAATTAAAATTCTGTACATGTTAACAATAGTTCACGTTATCAGTAACTAAATCAATGTATTCATTACGACAGCGATTGTGAGGGCAGTTCATTTTAAAGAATTTCACATTAAGCGGGTTTACATAAGCGAGGTTCTACTATATATTAATTATATTTTTAAAAAATCTCTCTCATTTTGCTTATTTAAAACATTTAAATTTACAATTGAATCCATTTGGACACTACACTGTTAACTAGTATTTTAAAAACACAAATTGCACAAATTGTGCTTATTAGTTGCTAAAATCAGTGTAAAAATTGTTTTAAACTCATAAAAGAGCTAAAATCCTACATGTTTCGGCTTTAAACTTAAAGCCATCATCGGGGAAGAGGAACAACACAAACGACTACTGATCTTTTAATTTTCGACACGAGAAAATTGAAATCAACAGTATGGAAAAATTTAAATAAAATAAGCGGGCGCTCTCTGTTGCCAAAGAGCGAAAAACAAAACAATGAATTAACAAGGGGTTAAAAATGTATCCCATAGACTAGGTATGTTGAAAGAAAAGTTATCATTACAAATACAATCTTTTCTAATTTTGATTTCCAATGATTCCCTAATGGCGGCTTTAAATGGGTTATTGAACCTATGGATAATTCTTGCTTTATCGAAATTAATTACAGTATCATTATTTTTAGCGTAAAACCGGGAGAGTGCAGTGGATAACTTTCCAAATTTTATGTCGTTTTTATGCTCTTTTAACCTTTCCAAAAACTTTCTTTTAGTCATACCAATGTAAAAAATTATACTATTATTATTTAAGCTAATGGGGATTTCATAAACACCTGCGAATTGATCAGGGGGGATAGGATCTAATTTACATGAAACTAAGTCAACCAATTTTCTGGGAGGAACAGCAATAAGATGGATATTGTATTTACGGAGGGCCCTTTTAATCCTTTCAAATATAATAGGTATATATTGGAATTTACGATAGTTTGGTTTATTATTGCTAGGGACAGGATGCTGAATTAAATGGCCATTGAATTTTTCTATAATTTTCTGTACGTGATGAGCGGGGAAACCATGGTCATTTAAATTTATTTAAAAATTACCATAATCGCATTACTAATGAAAATATGACTAAATTATATCATTAGGATTTCCTTATTACATTTTCCCTATCATATCATATCATCCCTATCATATCATCATCATATCATCCCTTATTATATTTGCCTTATTATCTATTAATGTATTGGAATAATTTTTCAACTAAACCTTTTCCAGAATCGATTTCTTAAAAAACGCATAAATAATGTTCCACTAAACAATAACGTTGAATGGAAACTGAAGAAATGTGAAGATTTCCGAATTAATTTAAAATGAGATCAGCTGCACCACCCTCCGTGCAGAGGATTGCTATACATGATACAAAAACAGCAGCTTATCCGAACCAAATCTCTATTCAGTAGAACCTGAATGTAATCACTTGATGAATATTCCATTGCTCAGCCGCCCAAAGAACACAGGGCTTCCGCGCAACATCAAACACCTAATGCGCATGTGAGCACTGTGGCACAATAGAAGCAAAAAACATAACCACTTGCATTCAAGAAAACTCGGTGTAAAGTTCAGAAGTTGAACTTCTCCATCTGCGTTACTCAACACCAAAATGCTTCTTCATCCACCCCCCTTCAGGGGGTCTTCGAACCCTTGAAGCCCCGTCTGTCACAAACGATATCTATGAAACCTACTGTGGGGGAATTTCGATACCTTTCCCACCCCCGCCTTATGCTTAATCCAAAATTCTATTGTGTGCCTTTAGTATGCAAGGATTCAATGCACGAGAAAGGGGGGGGGGGATCCAAACGACAATAAGGGGGAAGGTCGCGTGTAACGGCACGGGCGACGTTCTGAAGTCCGCCATCTGTTGCTCCTACACACACACGGCACGCGCGGATGCCCACCCCCCACACAAAAAAAGGTTCTTTTCTTCAACATCTTGCACGCGACATGTGGACGCAAGGGGGGCCTTTATTCTTAATATTTTTCAGAAAAGGAATATGAAGGTGAATAACCTGCAAAGGTGTCGAAGATCAGGCAGGTTAAGACCCATAATTCACCAGAGAGGGTGCTCAGAGTGTAGTGGGTGCACAGACTTTGCTGTGGGTGCCAAAAATACAAACAACCTGAGGTCGTGGACCTTCCTTGGACAGTGACCCTCTACTTAAGGTAAAAGCCGGAATATTCAGCTCATAAAAACATATCTGGAATAGGAAATATCACCAAAAATACACCAATTTAAAAAATTTTATAAAATTCAGCGCAATAAATACTGAACATACTGAATTTTCTACACAATCAATTTTAAGAAAATGTAATCTATCAAAGTACAGAAGCTCTGCGCATCCAACTAAAACGAACATAAATCAACTTTTAAGTTATTTTTACCATAAAAAAAGTCTTTACTTAAGTCTGAAAATAAATCAGTCATTTGCTTTTTTTGTTATTAGTCAAAATATTTATTATCAGAAAAAACATAATGTCTGGGTAAAATTTTGATTATCACTCTCATAAATTTGAATTTTTTTTATGTCCGCAAACGATAATTGCAATTTAGATATCGTAGATTATATTTTGAAAACAAGGAAAGTAAGAGTTTACATGTGGAAGCGTTACGGTTTTCTATGATTTTAGAGCCAGAATAAATAAAGAGAAATGCAATCAACCACTATTCCAATAGTATAGTCAAAAATACAACGAACAATGAAAAAAGTATTCTATGTCATTCTCTTCAGAAGTACAGCACTTGTCAAGGCCATAAAGCAATATGAATAGAAGATATAGTTGTTACAGCTAGTGAATGTTAAGGAACTCATGCTTCACTATGACAATACATCATCTCATTCAGAAAAACAGATAATCGAATTTCTTGAATAAAAACACATCAAAGTTATAGAACATTCAACCTGTTCCCTTGATCTACCTTGATATGTTCGACTTTTGCTTAAAAAATAACGTAGACATCGTTTTCATCCCGAAGTTGGGACTAATGAGGCTGTAAAAGCTTATTTTTCCCCAATTCCAAGAAATGTGTATCAATTAGCATCCAATCTTTGGAAAATTCGCCTACAAAAGCATGTGCATCAATGTTATAGGAAAACAGATGAAACACTCCTAACATTTAATAAATTTAACTTGTAGCATTTAATTGCATTTTGAAAAAATTCAGTGTGACTATCGTATTTATGGAGAAAGAAAAAAAAATGTTCTCCCAAAATTTTTTATAAGTGTTTGGAAGATTCATCAGATGTATAGCCAGTAAATCATGTCCATCCTAAATGTTGCCTTTGGTGAAACTAGAAAAAACTAATGCGCATAAAAATATAATTTCTATTGTCAATTGAAAGCATTGAAAATCTAACTCATATACAGGTATTATTGACGTATCAGGGTATAGCAAAACATATCTTTTAAAATAAAAATTGAAAAGCAATTATTAATCTCACCTATTCTGGCATGTCAATAAAATATAGCAATATTAAGGATGTGCTTTTGTTGTTTTTATTATTATTATTGATGTTGTTGCTGTTGATAGTAGATGTTGTTAGTAAAGTTGGGATTAATGAGATAAAAGCTTATTTTTCCCCAATTCCAAGAAATGTGTATCAATTAGCATCCAATCTTTGGAAAATTCGCCACAAAAGCATGAGCATCAATGTTATAAAAAAACAGATGGAACACTTCTAACGTTTAATAAATTTAACTTGTACCATTTAACTGTATTTTTAAAGAAATCAGTGTGACTCTCGTATTTATAGAAAAAGAAAAAGTTCTCCCAAAAATTTTTATAAGAGTTTGGATTATTCATCAGATGTATAACTAGTAAATCATGTCCATTCTAAATGTTGCCTTTGGTGAAACTAGACAAAACTAATGCGCATAAAAATATAATTTCTATTGTCAATTGAAAGCATTGAAAATCTAACTCATATACAGGTATTATTGACGTATCAGGGTATAGCAAAACATATCTTTTAAAATAAAAATTGAAAAGCAATTATTAATCTCACCTATTCTGGCATGTCAATAAAATATAGCAATATTAAGGATGTGCTTTTGTTGTTTTTATTATTATTATTGATGTTGTTGCTGTTGATAGTAGATGTTGTTAGTAAAGTTGGGATTAATGAGATAAAAGCTTATTTTTCCCCAATTCCAAGAAATGTGTATCAATTAGCATCCAATCTTTGGAAAATTCGCCACAAAAGCATGAGCATCAATGTTATAAAAAAACAGATGGAACACTTCTAACGTTTAATAAATTTAACTTGTACCATTTAACTGTATTTTTAAAGAAATCAGTGTGACTCTCGTATTTATAGAAAAAGAAAAAGTTCTCCCAAAAATTTTTATAAGAGTTTGGATTATTCATCAGATGTATAACTAGTAAATCATGTCCATTCTAAATGTTGCCTTTGGTGAAACTAGACAAAACTAATGCGCATAAAAATATAATTTCTATTGTCAATTGAAAGCATTGAAAATCTAACTCATATACAGGTATTATTGACGTATCAGGGTATAGCAAAACATATCTTTTAAAATAAAAATTGAAAAGCAATTATTAATCTCACCTATTCTGGCATGTCAATAAAATATAGCAATATTAAGGATGTGCTTTTGTTGTTTTTATTATTATTATTGATGTTGTTGCTGTTGATAGTAGATGTTGTTAGTAAAGTTGGGATTAATGAGATAAAAGCTTATTTTTCCCCAATTCCAAGAAATGTGTATCAATTAGCATCCAATCTTTGGAAAATTCGCCACAAAAGCATGAGCATCAATGTTATAAAAAAACAGATGGAACACTTCTAACGTTTAATAAATTTAACTTGTACCATTTAACTGTATTTTTAAAGAAATCAGTGTGACTCTCGTATTTATAGAGAAAGAAAAAGTTCTCCCAAATTTTTTTTATAAGAGTTTGGAAGATTCATCAGATGTATAACCAGTAAATCATGTCCATTCTAAGTGTTGCCTTTGGTGAAACTAGCCAAAACTAATGCGCATAAAAATATAATTTCTATTGTCAATTGAAAGCATTGAAAATCTAACTCATATACAGGTATTATTGACGTATCAGGGTATAGCAAAACATATCTTTTAAAATAAAAATTGAAAAGCAATTATTAATCTCACCTATTCTGGCATGTCAATAAAATATAGCAATATTAAGGATGTGCTTTTGTTGTTTTTATTATTATTATTGATGTTGTTGCTGTTGATAGTAGATGTTGTTAGTAAAGTTGGGATTAATGAGATAAAAGCTTATTTTTCCCCAATTCCAAGAAATGTGTATCAATTAGCATCCAATCTTTGGAAAATTCGCCACAAAAGCATGAGCATCAATGTTATAAAAAAACAGATGGAACACTTCTAACGTTTAATAAATTTAACTTGTACCATTTAACTGTATTTTTAAAGAAATCAGTGTGACTCTCGTATTTATAGAAAAAGAAAAAGTTCTCCCAAAAATTTTTTATAAGAGTTTGGATTATTCATCAGATGTATAACTAGTAAATCATGTCCATTCTAAATGTTGCCTTTGGTGAAACTAGACAAAACTAATGCGCATAAAAATATAATTTCTATTGTCAATTGAAAGCATTGAAAATCTAACTCATATACAGGTATTATTGACGTATCAGGGTATAGCAAAACATATCTTTTAAAATAAAAATTGAAAAGCAATTATTAATCTCACCTATTCTGGCATGTCAATAAAATATAGCAATATTAAGGATGTGCTTTTGTTGTTTTTATTATTATTATTGATGTTGTTGCTGTTGATAGTAGATGTTGTTAGTAAAGTTGGGATTAATGAGATAAAAGCTTATTTTTCCCCAATTCCAAGAAATGTGTATCAATTAGCATCCAATCTTTGGAAAATTCGCCACAAAAGCATGAGCATCAATGTTATAAAAAAACAGATGGAACACTTCTAACGTTTAATAAATTTAACTTGTACCATTTAACTGTATTTTTAAAGAAATCAGTGTGACTCTCGTATTTATAGAAAAAGAAAAAGTTCTCCCAAAAATTTTTATAAGAGTTTGGATTATTCATCAGATGTATAACTAGTAAATCATGTCCATTCTAAATGTTGCCTTTGGTGAAACTAGACAAAACTAATGCGCATAAAAATATAATTTCTATTGTCAATTGAAAGCATTGAAAATCTAACTCATATACAGGTATTATTGACGTATCAGGGTATAGCAAAACATATCTTTTAAAATAAAAATTGAAAAGCAATTATTAATCTCACCTATTCTGGCATGTCAATAAAATATAGCAATATTAAGGATGTGCTTTTGTTGTTTTTATTATTATTATTGATGTTGTTGCTGTTGATAGTAGATGTTGTTAGTAAAGTTGGGATTAATGAGATAAAAGCTTATTTTTCCCCAATTCCAAGAAATGTGTATCAATTAGCATCCAATCTTTGGAAAATTCGCCACAAAAGCATGAGCATCAATGTTATAAAAAAACAGATGGAACACTTCTAACGTTTAATAAATTTAACTTGTACCATTTAACTGTATTTTTAAAGAAATCAGTGTGACTCTCGTATTTATAGAGAAAGAAAAAGTTCTCCCAAATTTTTTTTATAAGAGTTTGGAAGATTCATCAGATGTATAACCAGTAAATCATGTCCATTCTAAGTGTTGCCTTTGGTGAAACTAGCCAAAACTAATGCGCATAAAAATATAATTTCTATTGTCAATTGAAAACATTGAAGATCTAACTCATATACAGGTATTATTGACGTATCAGGGTATAGAAAAACATATCTTTTAAAATAAAAATTGAAAAGCAGTTATTAATCTCACCTATACTGGCATGTCAATAAAATATAGCAATATTAAGGCTGTTCTTTTATTATTATTATTATTATTATTATTACTATTATTATTATTATTATTATTATTATTATTATTATTGATGTTGTTGCTGTTATTAGTAGATTTATTATTAGTAGTTGCAGTAGCAGAAGAAGTAGTAATTTAGGGTGAAACCCCCCAAGTAACTGACAGTTTAAGAATTCTTGCTTTTTCAAATCACTATTACAAAAATTTAAATCTGTTTTAAACCTATCTTTGCTTTTGAAAGGATAGTAGATATAAATTAAAAAAATATTGTTGGCAAAATTTTGAAAAATTATACATATATATTGAAAATTAATTTTATTCACAAATATGGTCAAAACCTCCAGTAACTGACACCATCCCTATTTTGAAACACCAATACCTAACACAAAGTGATCCAGTGATTGACACTTTATTTTAAAAGATTAAAATACTTTAAAAAAAATATTCCTTATTATAAAAACAAAATATATTAATATTCATTATAAAAAATGGGATTTAGTAAGCTCTACTGCATTATTAGTAATGCAGAGTATATAGTAAGAATATAGCGGTAATATTTAGTACTGCATTATTAGAAATGCAGATATCCAATAAGTGACATTTATGAACCCGTAACTGACATCTGGTGTCAGACACTGGTAAAACAACTTAAATTTTAATGGTGTTTACTACAAGATAAATTTAATTTATTATTATGCATTTTTAAATAGTTCAAATAATAGATTTCAATTTTATTTAATATAACCAATAACTAACACCCACAGATTGGTGAAATGAAATTCTAGGAACCAATGACTGACAGCCCGCATTAAGCTAAATTAAATAACTATAAACCCTAAATCATGGCCCTAATATATCACATGCATCTTTAAACTAATTTCTACAAGTAATAACTTTTAGATAAATGTTTAGGATGGTTGCATCACAAATAGATTAGAAAAACACTTCCTTAATTTTAGAAATAAGATGGCTGCTTCAAAATGACATTTTTTGTATTCTCAAAAGTTTATTCCTCATTGAATATGTTCGTGACCCTCTAATGGTGAGTAAATTGACTGCAAAATAAAAATAAGTGTCTCATTTACCACTAGGTGACATTACTTTGCGGAATTTTACAGTAAAATGCTTATTTGAGTAACTGGGTTGTAACTGGGAGTTTCACCCTAATTTATATTTATATTAAAATCATTAAAATTACAGACATTACATTACAATTACATAAAACATTAAAAATATATTAAAATTAGACGTTTTGGATTTACATGAAAATCCCTCATCAACAAACATTTTTCTTAACGTAAGTTACAGTTCAAAAATATCAACACATCGAAAATGCAACGCATCAAAATGTCATTTTTCTTAACGTAAGTCACAGTTCAAAAATATCAACACAGAAAATGCAACGCATCAAAATGTCCTACATTTTGATACGTTGCATTTTCTATGTGTTGATATTTTTAAACTGTGACTTACGTTAAGAAAAATGTTTGTTGATGAGGGATTTTCATGTAAATCCGAAATGTCCAATTTTAATATGTTTTTAATGTTTTATGTAATTGTAATGTAATGCCTGTAATTTTAATGATTTTAATATCAATTTAAGTGTGTATGTTAATCAGAAGCAAATTCGTATTCTGTCGTCCAGAAAAAAAAAAGATGTCTTCCTCCCAAAAAATGGCAGAGGTGTAAAACATCATCGCAGATCTCTTGAAAATATCTCTATTCAGAGACTTAACTGACCCATTTAAACTCATCACAATAAAGAATTGCTACAAGTTTGTTTGTTTTATATCAAGAAAATCTATTTTCTTAATTACTCAAAATGAAATATTTGCATCTTAATGCATAAATTAGAAAGCTAATTCTTGCCATTGTTTTTAAAAATTTCGAAAATATCAAATAGCATTATGTAAATTAATGTTTATTTTTTATCATGCTTTAAACATTTTACACCAAATGAAATATTTAAATTTATTTTTAATAAAAATTGTAAACGGCAATAAAGAGTGATAAGTTAAAGCAATTGCATACAAAAAACGAAATTCGAAAAACTTAATGCTATGGTGATATACCTTAGAAGACGGAATTACATTCGGCTACAAAGAAATTAGAACATCGCATGCATTTTAATCGCATGCATTTTAGCCACTCGGCTGGAACTTATGTATTTTTTCAATTTATGGTAAAAAAATAAATAAGCAAGCTTTGGAGTCGTCTTCATACTGATGGAATTGTACTCTATTCTGAAATTTTCAGTATGAACATCAATTTTGACATCATATTTAGATTTTGCGTTAAATTTTACTTTAGTATGCCAAATGGTTTATTTTTTCCTAAACTATTCTGCCAAATAGTTTAGGAATTATGAATGTTTAAACTTTGGAATTTATAGAGTTAAATTTGTTTGTAATCGTTGCAAAACAGATTGAAATGCGGGTAATTTTTTTTAAGACTAAATATACCAACAAACAATAATTTGACCGGTACCGAATGAAAATATTTCGATTTGAACTAGGAATTTCTCCATAAAATAAATGTAATATAAATCACACAGGAATAAGCTAAATAAAATTGTTAAGTAGTTTTAGATAACAATTCTGGTGAAAGATATTTTCATACAATTTGATTAAAATTTCCTGTATGTTTTGCGTTAAATTTTAGTTTAGGATGCCAAATGGGTAGTCATTCTGCCAAATAGTTTAGGTATTATGAATGGTTAAACATTTGGAACTTATAAAGTTAAATTTGTTTGTAATCGTTGCAAAACATATTGCAATGGCTTTTTTTTTTTTTTTTTTTTTTTTTTTTTTTTTTTAAGATTAAATATACTAACAAACAATTATTTGACTGGTACTAAATGAAAATATTTCAATTTGAACCAACAATTTCTACATAAAATAACTTTAATATAAATCCACAGAAATAAGTTAATAAAAATGTTAAATAGTTTTAAGTAACAATCCTGGGGAGAAATATTTTCATACAACTTGATTAAAATTTCCTGTATGTTTTGCGTTAAATCTTACTTTAGGATGCCAAATGGGTAGTCCTGCCAAATAGTTTAGGAATTATGAATGTTTAAACTTTGGAACTTATAAGTTAAATTTGTTTGCAATCATTGCAAAACAGACTGCAATGCGGGTAATTATTTTTTTTTTTTTCAGACTAAATATACTAACAAACAATCATTTGACCGGTACCAAATGTAAATATTTCGATTTTAACCAGGAATTTCTTCATAAAATAAATATAATATAAATCACAGCAAAAAGCTGAATAAAAATGTTAAATAATTTTAAATAACAATTCTGGCGAAAAATATTTTTATAAAACTTGATTAAAATTTCCGGTATGTTTTGCGTTAAATTTTACTTTAGGATGCCAAATAGGTAGTCATTCTGCCAAATAGTTTAGGAATTATGAATATTTAAAATTTGGAACTTATAAAGTTAAATTTGTTTGTAATCGTTGCAAAACAGATTGAAATGCGGGTAATTTTTTTTAAGATTAAACATATTAACAAACAACCATTTTACCGGTACCAAATGAAAATATTTCGCTTTGAACCAGGAATTTCTTCATAAAATAAATATAACATAGATCACACAAAAATAAGCTAAATAAAAATGTTAAACAGTGTTAAATAACAATTCTGGTGATAAATATTTTCATGCAACTTGCTTAAAATTTCCAGTAAGTTTAGCTTTAAGCATAACTCAAAACTACTCGACGGAATGATCTGTAATCTTGGATTGGCAATTTTTAATCTTCTAGAAATCAATTTCTGTTAATATATATATATATATATACATATATAGGTTACAACTTCCGCTTCTTACTTCTTTCAAAAATTAATTTAAAAACATTTTTTTTTTCTTAAATACTTATAATTTTTACTTTCTTCTATCTATAATAGAAGAAAGTATTGTAATCGAAATTTTTTTCGACTTCCGGTTTTCGACGGATTTACACGTTTTAGGGGTCAGAGATTCCGAAAAACATGTTTTTACAAAATGTCCGTCTGTCCGTCTGTGTGTCTTCATTGTATCATCGAAAAGTGTATGAAGTTATGCTTCAAATTGAACCTCATTTTTTTTCTATGTTTTTGGCTAATGGCAAGCAGGTTCTATCAGAATTTAGAGATATTTCGACGAAAGGGGGTGCTGTGATCGATATTTTTGTTCCATTTTCACTATTGTATCATCGAAAAGTGTATGAAGTTATTTTTCAAATTGAACCACATTTTTTTTTCTATGTTTTTGGCTATGGCAAGCAGGTTCTATTAGAATTTGGGAATATTTCAAAGAAAGGGGGCGCTGTGATAGCCATTTAAAGATTTCAAATTCAAAAAGATGTGAAAATTCAAAAAAATTAGAAATCCTAAAACTTTTTTTCGTTAAATGTTCGGCCTTGATCCGGAGAATCTGGAGCAATTTTTGTTTTGCCTCTATCTTAAAAATGGCTGAGATATAGCGGTTTGAAATTTTACGGTGGCTGACATTTTTACACAAGACAGCAGAATTCATCCATAAACGGGTTTAATTTATGAGTTTTAGTTAACATGGTTTCGGCAAATTTTCTTTCATTGTTGTAACCATTAATCCTATTATATGCTTATCACTATATAATTTATATTCGCCAACGTCAAATTCTCGCCAAACTTGGCGACAGTTGGCGGAATATCGCCAAATTTGGCGACCAAAATAAGTTGCCATAAATGAAGCCAACTTGGCTGTAGAGGACTAATTTGGCGATATTCTCATTCAAATTCAATGTTGACGAGAACTGGGATTGAATCTTCTTTATTTAGGTTCCACGCATTTTACCTTCGTGTTTTCCAGTAAAATTAGCTAAAATCGTAAAACCAAGGAATAGGGAGGCTATCTGTTACTGTCAGTTCAGGCCAGAAGGACTTTTCGTAGTTTAGTATACATCGGTTGTTCACATCCCTGTAACCCGACGATTCGCAAGCAACTGACGTACAACAGAATGACGAAAAATATCGATTTTATTGGCGATGTGATAGCGAATTTTAACAACAATTTTAACTCAGTATTAACATGACTGAGATAGAAGAAAGTTTTGGGATTGGCACATCCGACTAGTTTTAATTGAAATAGATTTTCGGAAGCTACAAATATGCGAATCCATCGAATTGCAGCTCACTCTGCCAAATAGCTCTTGAGTTCTTCCTGATTATTATCGCTTACAGGATTTCTACGGATGTCAGGAATAGAGATGGGAATGCTCGGAAAAAAACCGGAAACTTAAGGGGGGAAAAAAACTGGTTTTTTTTTTTCGTTTTTTTTTTTTTTTTTTTTTTTTTTTTTTGGAAGGTATATTTTTCAATTTTTTTAATTGGAAAAATTGAAATTTAATTTATAAAATAATACATTTAAAATGTTATTATGGCTGCATTCTGATGTTTTTCCATGTTCAGTGTCTCGCATGAAAATGTTAACCATGAAAAATATGATCTGTAAGCAGTTTAGGAAGAACTTCAGTTTTTTAAAGGACCCTTCACAATTTTATCACCTTAAAACATAGGATCCTTCACAAAATTCAGAAAAATTTTCAATTTTCATCCTGAATCTTTTAGAAACGTGCCGATTTTAGAATAACAAAATCTGTCACATAACAGCTGAAATCATCAATGAATCTGTTATCTAGCTGTATATATGTATGAAGAACCATATTAAAAATATCTAAATAGGAATCTAAATATAACGTTAATTTCTAATTCACAAAATTTTGATTATATTTTGTATGAAAATTTTGTAAGATTTTTTTTTTATAAGACGATATTTTTTATACAAAGGTTTGCAAAAACAGGATCGCATGAAAAAAAAAATGTAAGCAGATCCATGCAACTTCTCTTGTTAAAAATGAAAATCCGTGTGAAAAATTATTTCAATACCAATAGGTTGAAAATTGAATATAAAAATTGAAAAATGCATTTATTTTATTAGCATAGTTGCGATTTTTAGAGTACTCAGGTGATAATCTCCAGACATATTTAACTATTATTAGAAACAAATTCTTTTTTAATAACATGCAATTGAAATTATTTAGTCTTATCAATCTTTTTTCTCTTCTCTTCCTTTTATTTACAATGCAGATTTTAAGACTTGTCTATCTGTTTTTTTTTTTTTTTTTTTTTTTTTTTTTTTTAAATATAATAAATGCATACAAATAAACTTTGCAAAGAAAATGTAAATTTTCTGTGAAAAATTTAGTTGAAAACAATTTTTATAAGTATTCAAAAATCCACTTGCTTTATAACTTTCATTAAAGACATATACATACGTATATATATATATATATATATATATATTACTACTTTGATATTAAGAATCTAAAACTTAAAGTGAAACCAAAACATATAGGGTTGGTTTAGGTTTAGACTGGAAAGCTGTACCAAAACTTGTGAAATAGAAATTCTAATTGTGAGAAAAAAAATTTGTGATATTGTAAATCAGTATAAATTTTTAAGGAATGGAAGATTTAAAAATGATAATATTTATAATGTTACAACTACAATAATTTGTTTCTTTAAAATGGCATCATTTATATACTTAAGCAATACTATGTTGACTTGAGGTAATATTTAATGCAATTTAAATTTGCTTTCAAATTGCAGTGATTTTGGTTGAAACTTGAAACTCATTTTTTGTTGTTATTTTTTTAATTTTCTCTACTGGTAATTGCAGAAATGCAACTGAAAAATCATTTCAACAGAGACTTACAAACAATGGTGTTAAATTAAGCAAGAAAAGTTACTGTGAAAATTCTGAGACTGAAAGGCTAAACTTTTAAAAGCTGACTTCTTTTTTGGATTTTTTTGTGAAAAAAAAATTTTTTTTAGTATGCAGAAATTTAAAAAATGTTTATTATTTTATATTTTTTAAGAAATTGTAACTTATTTTTGAGAAACATTTGTAAGAAATCAATTTTTTCAAAATTTCCAATTTTTCCAGAAAAAACCCGGAAAAAACTGGTATTTTTCCGCCACTTCAAAATTTCCGGAAATTCTACATCTCTAGTCAGGAAATTTGAATACCACTATTTCTGAGCAATAATTCTCGCCTTATTTAAACGCAGAATTCAGCAATTTAAATAAGATTAACATTACTTTTCAGAAATAGTGGTTTCCAATTTCTGTAACCAGTATTAACCATGCTCTTAGTAGTAACATTAAAAAATATATATATTTAAAAAAATAATAAAATAAAATCATCTTAAAATATTACACAAATTTTACAAGGTACATATTTAAGAGGTTGCAAAAGTTCATAAAAGTAATTGTACCATTCTTCAATGATAGATCCATTCCCATAGAAGATGAAAGAGAGATTATTTTGCAGACTGACCATATAATTATTCTGTCAAAATAATATAAAAAATGCTGTAAGTGACAAGAAAGGAAGCGGTTCAATGCATGATTGTTATTGAAAATATAATGCATTTAGTACCAGAGAAGGTAACCCTTTCTACAATAGACATGCTTAGGTCTTAACTGAATGCATAGGTGAAATAGATATAGGTCACACCAGAGTCACCCGGGAAAAGATGAAAAACATGGGTGTCACATGCCTTAGGCCTTCAGCAAGTACAGTCACCCAAGAAAGAACGGAGAATAGGGTGCTATATACCTTTAGGCTATTCCTTTAGTCCATGCAAAAGTTTGATTTTTTCTCATTTCTTAAAAAAATATATAAGCATTTAACCCTATAGGCACTACATCAAAGAATCGGACTTGAACACCTGCAATAAGTATCATTGTTATTACGAGACAATTTTTGGCTTATAATAGCATCCAGCGCACGAGTTGTCGATGCCTCAAAAATGTTGCTTTTATTTTTCAACTTAAAAAAAAATAATAAAAAATCCCATCTCAAAAGCTTTTGTCCTGTTTGAAATTCTTAACAAATGATGGACACCTGCCTGCTTGTCTGATGACCCTTATTGACGCTTATAGAAGACTAGACATTTAAGTTTTTCAAAGGAAGCGCCCGAAAAATGTTAACATTTCTAATAAAAGAAGAAAAAAATAGAAATAGGTGGATACAAAGGAAACCAGTTCACACTGTTCGATGTTACCTATGTATTTTTTTTTATTATTATTATTATTCTTTAGCGTTAATACATGATCATCATATTCATAGGTTTATTAACTACTATAAATCCGGATAAGTTTTTGCCCTATTTAAATTATAAATAATTTATGGACATCTTCTTCTCTGGATGATCCTTCTTATACAGAGTTTGTTTACACATATTGGGAACGATTTGGATGTTAAATTAAACTAGTCGTTGGGGGCCACCGTAATACTTACCCATCATGGATATGCATAATGTAAAATATTAAAATAAAAATGTGTAAACTACTTATAAAATGCATTGCAATTCAAATAAAATCGTGGCTTGATGACGTCACAAACTTTAAAGGCTCGATTACTGAATTGCTTGAAAGAGGTTTTTCCTTATAACTCCAAAAATAATAATCCTATTAACTAGCAGTTTATTGCATCTTATTAAGCGTCAAATTTCCAATTAAAATATATCTTTGAAGTGAAATTTGGATGAAATACAGGGTCATGAAAAATCGAAGAGTGTGGAAAATAGGATTCCAAATATCTCGGCAACTCATTATCCGATCGACTTCATGCTTTATTCAAAATTTATGTTTTTTTATTGTCTTTTATATTCATTTCTTAAAATAAACAATTTCAAAAATTTTTATATATCTATCATCAGAACGAATATTTCGAGAGTCCGAAAAAAATTGTTCCGGTTAATCGAGGTTATTGAAATGAAATAGGCTTCTTCCCATTATTACATACTAAGTACATACCAAATTGCAAGTCTCTATCTCAATTTTTTCGGAGATAGAGCGTTTACAGACACACAGACACACACACACACAGACACACAGACGGACGGCAAAATTTTTTTTCTAAAAATATGTTTTTCGGAATCTCCAGTGTCTGAAACGTGTAAATCCGTCAAAAAAAAAATTTCGATTTTCAAAACGATTACAAGACTTACCCTATACTACGTATGATGGGTAAGTAAAAAACAACGAGAAACAACAAGGGAAAAATATCGTCTGCTACTGAAATGGCACGCGAAAAAAGCGAGTGGCTTGAAGGTTATATGTTTGCTCTTTCCTAAGAGAATTATTCATATTCCATGATTAGAAATAATTTAGCAAGTGAGAAATGAAAAAAAAATGTCACAATTGATGAAGCGTGAATTTATCTAAATGACTGTAATAAAAAACAGATCGATTTATTATCGGAAAGATCGCCAAAAAGACTTACAACTTTGGTTCAAACACTGAAAAGAAAGTTTCTCTAAAGGATTTATGATGGATGATTTCTGGAATCTCTTACAACGGAAAATTACAGTTCAGGAAAGGTGAGAAAAATGTCAAAATTAACTCTACTTATTATCAAAACAACGTTCTAATTCCTATTTTTAAAGAAGAAATTCCAAAACTTTAGCCATGGATGTTAAAAGTGCCATATTATGATCCACCAGGATAAAGCGAGCAGTCATGACAGAAAAATTTGAAAAACAAATTTAAAGTGGAATGAAGGATTCATCTTGTAGTTAAAATCGATAAAATATACATTAAAAACATGCTTAAAAGGTGCCGAAAAGAGATGTTTTAAACATCTTTTTTCGGCATTTTTATGGAACCTTTTAAGCATGTTTTTAATGTATATTTTAGCGAGCAGCCATACATCCAAAAGTACAGTCGCATTTCTCGACAAATTAACAAGAGAAATTGGAATCAACTGGCCGTTTAATCATAGTCCAACCAAGTCCCCAGATATTTAACCAATGTATTACTGAGCTTTTGGACTATTAAAACAAGCTCTGGCGAAATGCCAACCAACTATGTTGCGTGAACGCTGGAAAAGTGTGGTGGAGGATTGGAACAAAATTCCACTTCCAGTTTTACAAAAAATCCCACTATCTTGGAAATCCCGCTGCAGGATAGTCCACAACAAAGGGCTACCAGATAGAACATATTAAAAAATAATTGTTTTAATTTATGTATTTTATTTTTGTTGTCAAAATCGTTCCCAATATGTGTAAACACACTCTGTAGTTTATAAAGAATTACACGTTTAAGGCTCTTCATCAATAAAATCTCAAATTCCCCCCCCCCCTCCCACACTAATGTTAAACCAATACCAATAGTCGTGGCGCGTGGGATGCATTCGTATTTTTAAAATATCTCCTTAGGAAATTAATATTTTTAACTTCTGATTTCTGTGTACTGTTCTTGAAGGATGCCTCCTTCTTTTTTATTTATCAAAATATTTTTTAAATGTATGCTTAATTTTATTTGAAGTGTCAAATTCTTAGTCTGTTTCGCTAAGATTTTAACACATAAGATTGTAAATTAAGTATATATTTTAGAAATAATTAGACACAGAAAACAGAAGTTAAAAATATTAATGATTTCCTAAGGAGATATTTTAAAAATACGAATGCATTCTGCGCCCATTGGTTTAAAATTAGCGAGGGGAATTTGAGATGTTACTGATAAAAAACCTTAAAATAGTCAAAAAAAGAAAAAAAAAACGCCTGAAAAATTTTACTTTTGCCTATATAAAATAAGGCACGAAAATAAATCTGTGGATTCAAGGAATACCTTCGAAATGTTCAGTGCTATTTTAGAATTTTTAAAAACAATTTTAAAGCAAATACATGCATTATCATATTCATAGGTTTATCAACAACTGAACGTTTCTAAATTGCACGCCTCAGACTTGCCAAGTCTCCGGGTTTTTGAACACCAGTATTATCTTACAGAAAATGTTGTTCTTTTAAATCGCAGAATGTTCCGATTACATAAAACAACATTTTCTGTACTAAAATACTGGTGTCCAAAAAGCCGGAGACTTGGCAACTCTGCGCCTATAATACGAATTTTCAATATCTTGAAGCAACTTAGTTTTACACGTGAGAAATATAGATAGCCACGAGTTATTGGTGGTAAATGAAAGATGAAGTGACGATTTTCTTCATTTAATAAATGATGGACACCTTATGACTCTTTCTTGTAGATTGTAAATAAGCTGAACTTTTAAAATTGTCAAATGAAGAACCCAAAGAGGGTTAACAGTACATTGTTAAAAATTTTAGTTCAAAGTTAACCCATTCAAGGGTGTAAAGTAATTAGCTGAACTACAATAGTATTCTTCTTAACTTTGAAACTATCATCATGGTTCAACCTCGAAAATTAAGTATAAACAAAAAAACGGAGATATCCAACAACCGGTCAGAAGAGATAGTTCTATGAATTCTCAATATGCTGCTTTATGTGATGAGGATATATGTCTGTTTGTCTAGTGGTTATAATGCTGGCTACGAGTCAGGAAATGCCAGTTTTCTATCCCGGTTCAGACCTGGATATTCATAGTGTATTGAATTTCCCTTTTATACAGGTTTCTGGTCTAATTATCCCTTTCCTTGATTGCAAAGTATAACCGTAGCCACTTTATGGTTTAACATTTTACCAGTGTAGTATTCAACATTTTAGTAATTCTTGCTTCAACATTTTACCAGTTCATGGTTCAACGTTTTACTAATAAATGATTTAACGTTTTACAGGTGAATGGTGGAACCTAAAAATATATATATATATGGTTCAATATTGTATCATTCCATGTTTCCTGTAATCCTGTATAATTTTTCACCATCTTATGATTTCAGCTACTACAACAGCAAAAATTAGTACAACCTAATTCGAAATTTTTAACAGTGTACTTAAAAAAGAAAAGAAAAGAAATCGGTGAATACAAGGGATTCAGTTCATACTTTTCGCTGTTATACATAAGTATTTTTTATTTTAATAATTTGAAAACTAGTAGATGTATTAATGCACATCATCGTATTCATAGATCTGTCAACTACTGTAATTCAAACATCTATAATAAAAACGCTTAAGATCAAGAAAGAGTTTTTGACATGGAAAAACCATATCATTTTTTAATTTTTTCAATTTCTGATAAATAGAGATTAATGTACAGTGAGGATTTTCTTTATTAAAAGTGATTTTATTTATTTGATTTAATTAATTAATTAATTTTGTGTGTTTCACTCAACAACTGGCACATTAAAAAAAGGAAGAAAAATAAGTCTCTTTGCGTTGTTTTACCATATTCACAAAAGAATAGAACAAATTTGAACTAAAACCTTTTACATTGAAAAAAAGCTGGGAAAAAGAAAAAAAAAAACGAATAAAGAGAGTTTGATAGTTTGCCATGTTAAATCAGATTTTCTTTGGTTACAACTGAGTATTTGTAATGAATATTTCTATGAAATCAACCATTTTTTCTGTCTTCTTTTTTCCTCGTTACATCCGAATTCGTTATAAACAAATTTGACTGTAAAATGCCACCTTAAAATAGTTTTCTCAGAACTCAGAAATGAGCATCTCTTGATCATCTTTTACGATCCACAGGGTTTCTTCTTAAAATCTGTATTACAAGGCACCCCACGATTTTACAATTAAGACATGAATTCGAACTGAAGGGGACCCGCGGAGAGCCTCCTGGGAATTAATTAGGCCTTGCGATTTCAGTATGTCAGCGATGTAACATAGGTGACTACCTTGAGTGACGTGTGGCATCTAAAAAGTAACTAGATCCCGGTAATTCTGCGTTATTCTCAACAAATCCGTGGGATTGGCTCTCAGTAAAAGTGAGTAGTAAGCGGTTTTCATCACGAAACAGATAAAACATTGTGACTGAAGGTAGATAGATAGATTAGATTGTTAGATAGTGATAGTGACTAATAACCACATTATTGGCTTGGCTTTGTTTGAGTAGTTTCTTTGAAGAGTAAGTCTTTCTTTTTTGATTGTATTATTTCTTATGACATTGTAAGTACTTCCACGTGATTTTACGTTACCACGTTAGCACGTGTTTTAAGTTGCTTTCAACAAATTGTTCTCTGAAAATTTTTTTTATTCATATGGGTATGTTTATAATCAGTTGTTATCGCTCTGGATGGAAAAAAATTTAAATAAGAATTTTTTTCCATGATAATATCGAAGATAAAGACATCAAAAGTATCAATTATACCCGCATAATATTATAAAAACGTCGTGGGCGAAAACATATTTGGTTGAAAAGGTAGAAAACAAAGTGGCACAAAAAATAATAATAATAAATAATAATAAAAAATTAAATAAAAGCTCCAAATAATTCTTCGTTATTCTCACAAATCCATGAGATTAGCCTGTAATATAAGTGAGTATTATAATGAGAGTTACGTTTTAATACTTACTATTGAGAGGAACAAGTCCCATCGTCTAGCTTATTGTATCTTATTGTAGCTATAGTTTTGTATTTCCTTTGATGTTTACAACCACGTCCAATATGGCCATTATACTGGCTATTTACTAGGATATAACCATCTTTATGATTTTTAGTCTCTCTTAATGATACTATATAAAAGCGAGTGAGAGAGAACATTATAAAAATGACATCGAAAACTATTCGATAAAAGAATACACGAAAGTTAATATATAAAGGTGGAAAATGCGTTTATTAGCATTCAACTACATATTTGACTTTAAGCAAGAATTTTTTTACTTATTAAAAATTACTTTTGCGTTCTATAAATCACATCCCTAAGTATTGTTATACAGGGAGTCTTAGCCAATCAATTTTTGCTAAAAAAACATTCAAATTTTGAGGGAGTTTTCCATTTCTGGTCATTTCTGAGCCATGGTGGGCCGACGACAAATGTCGGAGTGGAGGAGGCCTTTAAGAAACCTGTGAAAAAATATCTTCTTCATTAAATGTTCTATATACAATTATAATTTTTCAAGTTTAAAATTTCCGACAAACTGCTTGTAGTAGCAACATTTTTTCATGTCGGCTCATATAGTTTAAAACAATTGCTATCACCATCTTATCAATAGAGCATGAACTTGCCTCTGAAATATGTTTCATAGAGCAGGAGTAATAACTATACATCAGCTGCAAGAATAGAAGATTCAATGTTTCACTGACTGTTGTCCATAAATATTCGGCAGGCAGTTTTAACCAGTCTTTTTAAATCAAGCTGACAAGGTATATGGCAAAGGTTCCTCACGAAATGTTTTGTTTCTTTCTGTACGTGTAGCTATTAACATTATATTACTTTGTGTGTAATATGTGTAATTTTATTTAAATGCATACGATTTATTCATTCATACTTTACCAGTTCAACATTTATTTAGTGTTCGCATGTAAAATTTACCAATAAGTAAAATATTGTGGAAAAAATCAATATGTCTGATAATTGAAAAGCTACAATGGTGTGAGAAAGCTTACAAAGCCCTTAAAGAACATTTCTCGAGATGTCTATGAAATCTATAGACGACCTTTCTTGGAAGGAGTTTTTTTTTCTTTTAGCCTTTACGAATGATATTTTCTATAGAAACTATTAAGTTTTAACCAAGTTCTTAGTGTAGTTTCCACCGCTTAGCTTTTAGCCGTTCACCGACCTTTCGTCTTAAGTCGGCTAAAATTCAGATATTTAGCATATTTTTCAAGATAAAGCAGTGTTAATTTAAATATAAAATTAATGAAGCGTAATAAATTGAATGCAAGACTAGTGCTCTTATTGAACGCTTAAAACTTCCAAAAATAAATAATAAATAAATAAATAATAAATAATAAATAAATAACAGTACAAATAGTTTTTTAAAAATATTTTTTTCATAAACATCCAATGTTTATCCTAAGAAATCCTAATTGCATGATGTTCCAAAAATGTTTCGTTTCGTTAATTTGGAAGTTGTCCCTATTATGAAAAAAATTCTGCTTTAATTTACGTTTGGTAGAAAGAGCTTTTACAATAACTTAATAAATTTCAAAATAACCATTTTGAAATTGCAAAATGATGTGTGACATTTACTCATAAAAGTACATGATAAAATAATATATTATTGATTCTGAAGTACCAAAATGGCTCTGTCGCAAAATAACGACGATTATACTTAAACCTAATATCAAGATTTTCGTGCCTTTTTTTTTCTAAACTTCTAATATACAAATATGGATTTTTATGAATATTCTGTGAAACATACTCCAATAAATTCAAATTGCCCCGCTGGCATAACAAAGAATTTTTTTTTTCAGCAATAGAAATGAAATTATCAACTTTTATACTTGCTGAATAATGAAATATCAATACAATCGTAACCATAAAGATTATTTGGTGATTTATCATCTGTGGCCGGTTAACGGAAAAATATTTTAAAATTAATTTATTAATTTATAATTAAGTTCTAAAAATATTAAAATGTTGTATTATCAAAAGCACACCCCTGTGAACATAATTTTTTATTGTCCTAGCGTATCAGGAAGTGAGCGAAAAATTTATCTCAAAATTCATTCTTTACATACAAAAACAAAGTTAATGTGGTTCTCAAATGAACTGCTCAACAACGCGAAACTTTCTGACACATTTTCTGGCTCACTTTTAAACGAAAAGACATAAAATTGGCAGACCTGACAGGCAATTTGGAATACAAATGAGTTTTCCAATTTTTGATAACTGAGTTACTTATTATCGAGTTATAAGCAATTCGTATCACTTAACTACACGTTTTTTTTTTTTTTTTTTTTTTTTTTTTTTGTGTGTGTGTGTTGTCGCGTCGGGAATTCAGTTCAAAATGCCGACTTTGACAGTATTTTCTGAAAGATCTTCTGCCTTTACTAAAAAATGGAAAAAGTGTTTCGATTACAAAATTTCTGAATAAGAGTACCTGGCAATTTACTACATTTGCGAAAAAAAATTAATTAAAAAGTGTGTCAGAAAATAGCCAGTTTGGATTTGAGAACAAATAACCTTAAGATAAATTAAGAATTGTAATAAACTCTATAAACTTTGAAAATTCTATACTTGAGGAAACTTTCCAATTGTTATCACCTTCTCAAAAATACTTAAAATTTAAGGAGACAATTTTTAACATGAAATTTCTTGATCGGGAAAGAACGATGAAGTGGCTCCTTAATGCTACATGCAACAGTTGAAATAATATAATATATATATACATTCAATCGAGATATCATTAACGAATATATGCTTTGAAAATAAAAACTGAATGTAGACGGAAACAAATTTATTATTTCATAATGAATTTTGAACTTGAATTTTTCGGATGAAGAACATTTAAAATAAATTTTCTGTCACAAAAATAAAACATTTGAGAATTAGCGCACAGTGGAAGGAATTTTTATCTAAGCTCGAGAACGTGTGAATGAAAATTGTTCATTCACTCAGAAATGAGCATATCCATGGACATGCCAATTATATCCTTTGACAGGCAGAAATTTTGAAAAAAATTGTCATTCTTTGCTTTTGTATCCTTTTTTTTTTCCTTTGTAGCAAAACAACTTTTTTACAAACTTGTTGAACACTAGCATGGTGTTAGATATGTTCAAAGTTCTTTACAAGCATTCTTATATATATCTTATATATCTTTAGTTTGCAATTTAATTTGCTTTAAGTTTCCTGTCCACAGACATGGCTCGCATGTCCATGGAAATGAGCTTTTCCATGGACATGCCAGTTAGGTCCACAGACAGGCAGAAACTTTGCAATTTTTTTCTTTCTTTACTTTTCTAATTTTTTTTTTCTTTGTCGTAAGACAACACTTTCACAAACTTTGTGAATAATGGTATGATATTAGATAAGTTCAAAGTAATTAAAACCCCCCTTTTTTAGCTTTAGTTGCCAATTTAATTTTCTTTAATTTTCCTGTCCACAGACTTTGAAAATGTACTTTTCTGTGAGAATGACCCATATACGGATGAATGGATAATTATACTGCACTGTGATTGCATTATTTGGAACTATATTGGATTATTAACTCTTTGAATACATTTTTAGGGTTCCGTACTTAAAAAGTAAAAACAAAACCATTATAAGATTACTCCTGTGTCTGTCTGTCGGTATAACGAAGCCCTTTTTCTCGTAAACTATGGGACGTAGAAAGTTCAAACTTGGAAAAGATAAAAAGCCTTTTTTTACCCACATATTTTTAGATTATGAGCCATTCACAAATATGTTTAGGAAAAATTTAGAGGCCTAATTAAGTTACTTGAAAAAAAAAACTTTACTTTTTGTGTATCGTGTGAAAGATCTCGTAATACCGAACTGAAAATTGTATGTGTTTTAATTTTACGTATTATATTTTCAGAGATATCGTCGAAAATGCACTGAAAATATATGTCATCCCCCCCCCCCTCTATTTCCGAATCTACTGAAACTAAAAATATGAAAAAAAAAAATAGAGGTAGTAGAAGTTTATTCAAAACCTTGCAGGAAAACTATAGGGATTTTCGTAGGTATTATAGTTTTTGAGAAAAGCGCATTTTTCCGTTACATACAAACTTTACTTTTCGAGCGGTCAGCGGGGGAGTTGGCGAGCGCTCGAGGTATCTATCGACGCAGAATCATCCAAAGACATTTGATAATGATTTTCGAAAAAAATTATCAGTAATTAGCGGAGATATTAATTAAGTTACTCGAAAGAAAAATTTCATTTTATATATCGTGTAGGGTATCATGCGAAATATCTTGTAACTTCGAACTCAAAAATATATATATTTTTTAATTTTATGTATTATATTTTCAGAGATATCGTCGAAAGTACTGGGAAAATATACCCCCCCCCCCCCTCCTATTTCCTTACTCAAACTAAAATTATGAAAACAAGTTGGAAATTGTACGTCAAACCTGACAAATGAGGTCCGTTCGTACTATAACTAGTTATATAAATATTTAGATCTTGATGATTTTTTATTCTGTGAAATGAATTATATCGTCTGCAGATTAATTTATGTAATAAATTAAGCATCTCGATCGCTTGACGATTAAACCTCGGAAGCTCCTATTACAAAAAAGCACCGCTTTTTTTTTAAAAATCAAATTTCTTAATAAATATTTTTATTAATATTTTCTAAAGTTTTGATTCGATTTTCATAACATTTAAAATGTCTCGACAAAATGCTGCAAAAATAATATATCTTAAATTTCAAACCATTCGGTTGGGTAGTTTTCGCGTTGTTTATGTGGACGGATGGACCAGACGACGACAATAGGTGCTTACGTATTTATTACGAACGCACCTAAAAATAGAGGTAGTATGAGTTTATTAATTAATAAATAGTAATTAACAAATTCAATGTAGGGAACCCTTTGAGCGCGAGCTACACTCACACTTGACCGATTTTTTTTTTTTTTACAGTGGTTGGTACGTGATGGTTGCAGGCAACAGATTTTTTTTCTACTATTTTGTCTATTTCCATAAGATAATTTCCGTGATTTGTAGTAGAAATTTACCATGAAGATTTCTATTTAGAAAGTCTGGTAGGAAAGTTACTAAAAAATAGATTTCTTTGGCTGCCATAAGTGGTACACTTTTGTATCATTTGTAGTCAAGGGGTTAAAGCGTCACGACATAAAGAGTCAACGGGGGAAAACACGAAAAGTTCGCTGTTTTCTTTTCGTGTTGGTGGCGTACCTTCAGTAAAATCTGACATTGTTCAAGTGCTCAAGTAATCAGGATAAGCAGCTGCCTAGGGTCTGATTTAAAACGCTATTCCGTCACAGACCGTTTTTTTCTTTCCCTTAAAAAGTCTTAAGTCACTCTCTCTGTTGCAAGGTTTCTCAACATGAAAAAGAGATTAAGTTTTTTTTTTTTTTTTTTTTTTTTTTCTTTCAGTACTCTTTCACTATACTTCTGCCTTTAAAGGGCTACAGTGCCTTTGTGTCTATGTCGAAGTTATCACAAACATGGCCACATTGTAACTTATGAAACTCAAAAAATATGACGCAGAGAAAAAAAAAAAACAAGTTGGAAATTGTACGTCAAACGTGACAAATGAGGTGCGTTCGTACTATAGCTAGTTATATAAATATTCAGATCTTGATGATTTTTAATTCTGTGAAATGAATTATATCGTCTGCAGATTAATTTCTGTAATAAAATAAGTATCTCGGTCCCTTAACGATTAAACCTCGGAATCTCCTATAACAAGAAAGCACCGATTTAAAAAAAATTCAAATTTCTTAATAAATGTTTTTATTAATATTTTCTAAAGTTTTGATTCGATTTTCATAAAATTTGAAATATATCGACAAAATCCTGCAAAGATAATATATCTTAAATTTCAAACAATTCGGTTGGGTAGTTCTTGCGTTGTTATATGCGGACGGACGGACCAGATGACGACAATAGGTGCTACGTATTTATATAATTACGAACGCACCTAAAAAAAGGCCTTATACAGGAAATTAAAAACAGGAAAACATTTAAAATGAATAAAAATTTAAAACTTATTACTAAAATAGATGTAAAATGGAATAAAGGTTTTAAAACATTAAAACCCTTCTATAGATGTTAAAAATTTTCGTCGGAGTCCCGTATGCTTTCTACCAGAACCTAGCCATCATCAAAAGGGCGAAAATGAGAAAAAATTCTGACAAAACTTTTTCTCATTTAATCTCATTGTAAGGTTTTGGTCGAAAGCGTACGGGGAAACTTTTTAACATCTACAGAAGGGTTTTAATGTTTTAAAACCTTTATTTCATTTTACATCTATTTTAGCAATAAGTAATAAATTTTGATTCATTTTAAATGTTTTTAATTTGTAACACGAAGGTGAATTTAATGTTCCAACATTAGAAATTTTTTCTACATACGATCTTTAATTGATTACTTATTTTTTAAAAATGGCAAGGCTATTACAAATATATTTTCCCATTATTTTATCAAATGATCAAAGCGTTGGATGCTAATCAGGGGGTGGCGGATTCTAATCCGGATTCGGACTTCGAAGCTAGTAATATTGGGTTGTTCGGAAAGTTCTTTCCGTTTGAGAAAGTTGGTCCGTACCGGAAAATTCTATCATTTAATTATTAGACATTAATTCCGATATCTAATGTCTAATAATTGACTGGCAGAATTTTCTTGTAGGAATTGGTTTTCCCAAACGAAAGGAACTTTCCGAACAACCCAATAGTTTCGAATGCACTTTAACTTCATCAGATCATCCTCAGTACACAAATATGGACCTCTATTCTTTTAGTCATAAATTTAAGAACAACCCAATAGTTTCGAATACACTTTAACTTCCTCAGACCTCCTGAGTACACAAATATGGACCTCTATTCTTTTAGTCATAAATTTAAGAACAACCCAATAGTTTCGAATACACTTTGACTTCCTCAGACCTCCTCAGTACACAAATATGGACCTCTATTCTTTTCGTCATAAATTTAAACTTTATGATTTTTTTATTTTACAATTTTACTTTACTTCTATGTAGCTGAATATTTTTTTGCGTTGAAACAAAACCAATAAATAACATCACTGATGCTTATTTCCCCATAAGATAAATGTTATTTTCATCTGAGTTTGCAGAATGCTTTTAAGCCAGTGTGGCCAAGAGAGTAAGTAAATTTTTATTATTATTTAACTTGAACGGCTTTACAATAAAAAATTTTGAGGACTTGTACATCATTCACTTGTTTAAATTCCTTAAATTTGTTATTGTGGGAATTTAGGTTATTGATAATTGATATTTTAAGGGGACTGGTAATTTTAGATCCATATTTGTGAACCTAAATTACCGGTCCCCTAGCCTAAAGTATCAATTTCAGAAAGAGAGCTCTTTCTGTCATATATGGTGTTATTTTGTTTGTACAAAAGCAGTGAATGTGTATTTGTACACTGAAAAAAAAAGTTGATTTTACGGTATAATACTATTACCCCAGCTGCCAGTATTATACCGCAAAATTAACTGTAATAAACAGTAAAATAAGCAGTAATACGCTACCATGCATGCGCGGCAGCGTATTACTGCTTATTTTACTGTTAATTTTTCGGTATAATACTGACAGCTGGGATGCCAGTATTTACCGTAAAATCATTTTTTTTCCCCAGTGTAATATTATTTTAACCCCAGGTCTCAAGACGTTAAGGAGATGACATACGTACGTCCATACTGAAAATTTTATCTTTTCATTTAATAGCTGTATAAACTATGGCATAAAACAACATTTTTTGCATATAGCAAATGTTTTGAAGTAATGTACAAAAATGTTCTGGCTGACAAAAACTTTTTAAAAATAAAAATTTTAAATAAAAAATTCCTATTTAAAAATGCTCCATACGATTTCTAAATAATTCAAAATCAATGATTATTTTATTACCAGCTGAACTTCTAAAAGTACACATATTTGTATATTCTTTTATATGATTTATTACCAAAACTGTCGCAATATTTTCCGCAAATTGAGCAAGTTTTTACAGTTTTTTCCTCTTTTCCATTTAAAACTACAGTAAAACATCCTAAGACACAATACCGCTGTAGGTTCCAAAAGAGATTTCCGTTTTAGAGAGTCGTCCATCTTAGAAGGTATATTGTTTGTCATTTCTTTGGCCGGGATCATGATATTTTTTCGTTTAAGTCGGGATTCCGTAATAGGAAGTTTTCTTTCTAATAGGTTTTACCGTATAACATTTGGTAATTATTCTTTGTTTTTCATATGAATACGCATTTATTTGAATGATAAAACCATGAGAAATCGGAAAGGGATTGGAGAAAAATTATTTTTAACAGGGCACTCTAAGTATTAGTTACAGATGAGATTTTAAAGCAGTGTAACTAGTTAAAAACTTGATCGTATTTGAATCTGACTCAGACTTATTTAATGGGAATTCATATACAGTAAAACCTCTCAATAGCGGACACCTCGGGTACGCAAAATTTACCCGCTATTAGAAGGCATAAGCTTTTCAGAGGTAAAAATATACATCTATATATGTTCTGGATTAAAATATGTGTTCGATAAATAGAGGTGTCTGCTAATCGGAAATATCCCTTATGGATGTTTTGCTGTAATCTATATATTGAAAACTGACTATAGGCACCCCCAGAGGTATAATTCACATGTAACTTTTGGAAGACTTTGTACCCACGACGAAATTCAATTCATATTTATTATGACGTCACGGGAATATTGTCCATTGGGTTTATTTTATCATTATGCATTATAATTTTGTTGATGCCAGTTTTTCATTACAATTAAATACAAAAAATATTTTTATTTGTATACATGGTGTTTAACCATAAAAGTAATGTACATAAAGTACGCGTGAAAAGTTTGCGCCGGTGAAAATGCTTAACTTGAAATGCATTTTAACAATGATAAAACTAAAAAGAAAAATTTATATGATTATGTCAACATGATGTAATTTTAACTAATTTTTCCATTCTTAATTATAAATATTAGAATTGGAGAATTTATTGGAGACTTAGAATTGGAGACTTTATTGATTGCTTCATCTTGATTGCATACTTTGATTACATGTTACCAATTACTTTTTTTTAAATTATAGATTAGAAAATTTCATATTTTAAGAAAAAAATTCACAAAAGTAAAGGATTTCAGGAAAATTAAAATTATTAAACATAGTGTTATGGTACAAAAAAAAAAAAAAAAAATTAAAATAATGATTGTATTTTTAGCTAGAATAAACAATGTAAGGCTAACTTTTATAGGAATTATTTTGGCAGGTTTGTTATAAGTTCATTTAACAGTTCCTTATTAGCGGCAAAGTCCTATATTTCTTTCACTGTGAATTTCTCTTTCGATGTCAAAAAATGGTAGTTTACTTTTGGACGCCAGCCAAAACACAGTGGCAATTTTTAGAAATGTATAACGGTTTTGACTACAAACGGCGCTATCGCTTTAGCTTTCATCGCGTTTACATCACTTCTAAATACTACAAATTTCAATTTTTTATTACATTTTAAAATTTTAATTCTTACATCATCAATTGGGAAAAAAAATTAGCTTTTAATTGAAATTTATTTGAAAACTGCCGCTTAATTTAACGAGTTTTTAAATAATTTTCAAGCATGAAATATTTTGCAATTCTATCTCAACAATGACCATCAGTTTGCTTTAATAATGTAAAATAGCCCCTCGGAAAATTGCCACAATTGAAAATAGATTTCCCCCACCATCATGAAAAGTTAAAAAATATAATTAAAAAAAACCTGATAAATCATAAGATCAGATTATCCATAAGATAGAGTATTTTGTCGCTAAACTAAAATCTGTCAAAAAGAAAAAAATTCAGTTTATGATTAACATAAAATTGATATCTTGAATTCGTTGATGTATATGTTTCATCAGAATATGCTAGGAACTGTATTTTATTATTTTTTAAGATCCATTGGATATTTAACTGTATAAAAGGGAAAAGATCCCCGACTGTAATGGAAAAGGAATAATCATCCTGATTATGTAAAGGGACCGAAGAAACCATGCAAATAAATTACACATGAAAACATTAAAAATCTCTCTCATCTGCAGATCGATTTATTATTCTAAAAAAAAAAATCTTCATCTCTACATAAAAATTGATTAGCTTAAAACAATGGATGCATTTTAGAATATGTGGATTTTAAACGAACAATGATTAAAGAGAAAATTTTAAATATTTTAAAACTTTTTTTTAACGTCGAATTTTCGGTGCCTTTGGGCAGATGCAATGCACATGCGCATAGGAGCTCATTCGGTTGCATTATCACAGGAGGGGGGGCGGGGAGATGTGTGCTTTATTTAGTATGTTATTTTATTTACTGAATATGAGACGAAAGTAGGGATATACTATTATATGATACTTCATAAGTCTATGAATTTTTCTTTCTTGCCGTGGGGAATATGGCGGTAATGTCAAACTGATTTGCGTTACACAGTTGTTTGCGGATTGTTTGTTTGGAGTTTGCATCGGAAATAGTACTGTATTTCACTGGGGGGGGGGGGGGATTTTTAAAATAAAATATTTAAAAGACTGTTTCATACGCACCACTTCTTATGTAATAAAAAAGCTTTTTTTATTGATATTATTATAGTAATTTTTTTCCGTAAAGTTTTGACGGGTTTCATCTAGTTTATAAATAAAGTAATTAAACATACAAATTTTTAATAGCTTTTTTTTTTTTTTTTTTTTTTTTTTTTATCTGAAGATGTTTTAATTTTGCTCATTTTCAAAGTCTATCGTTTCCTTAAACTGGAGATTTAGCTGTGTCTGAATACAGCCTAAACACAATAAGCATGTGTCTACAGTGTCACCGGATTTTTTAGCGGCCCAAAGAAATTGAAGAATTTTAATCAAAAACAGGTTTTATACATATAACAAAGCATAATGAATAGAGATGTTTAAAGAATATTTTTTAAAAAATAATAATTTTTTTTTCATCCATTCCCTTAAAATTTCTACAAAATGATGAGTAAAAACTCGTTTGCATAAACATGCATGAAATTTTATGAGAAGTTTTCACAGTCGAAAAATAATAAAGCTCGTGTAAAATTTCATTAATCGGATTTTGTTACAAAAGAAATGCCTAATGGTGAAACATGGTGATTATCTTGAAATATTTCTTATTATGATTTGAAATATGCTGCTTTATATAAAATTATTAAAGAAATCTTTACTGAATCTGGAGAAGTACTTTGACGAATGTATTCCTATGAAATTTATTATGTGCCTTTATATTTCACTCAGAACTGAAGTTTTAAGTTTATTGTGTTTTAAATTTTGGGCTTGGATCCATATAGCAGAAAAAGCTTTAAGCTTGCACAAGTTCTTGAGAAAACTGGACCTTTAATAAAAGAGGGGGAGGGGTAGGTGACAAACATATGCTGAAACTTAAGCTTATTTATAGTAGTATTTCGGAACCCACAAAAGAACGATGTGCTTAGGACCCCAATTTGGAATGGATTTTAGTACATTTAGCTTTAATGCGAAAAAGATTAACACAGCGCCCCAAAACCAACTTATAAGCCTTAAAATATGCTTTCTTTTCCTAACACATTCAAAGCAATTAGTTGGTAAACAGTTAAAGATTCCATACCGAAATTATTTTTAGAACACACAGGTAGTTGACAACTATTAAAATCTGGTTAATTATAGTGTAAAACTTATTACATTTATTTGACCATGTCTGGGATAAATGAGTGAGCAGAATTAGAAAAAAATAAAATCTTCGAGCCTAGACGCAGCGACTCCACTTGAAGTGACCTTCGCTGAAGACACACGGATCGAACACGAAAAGATATCATGTTCTTCGTTAACTTATTCATGTCACCGAAGACTTATTTTCATCTTCGATTCATTACAATCGAATCTTCCAAACATGCTTCTGCAAGAAAATAATAACAAAAAACTAAGACTTGACAAGTACTTATCGGTGATTAACCTTGACATTTACTCGTGTATAAACTTTCACCTAAAGGCACTAGACTTTTTACCTAAATTAATGATTTAAATAACTCCGATTTGCTGAATAATATATAGCTAGAAAAGTACACTCCTTGGACTACATATGCCACCACGCCCAAAAAAATTAAGCTAGACTGGAAGTGAGTAGTTAGTACACTGGAATTTTATGACGATCAATCCGCTCCGCCAAAACCTTGAAAACAATGTCACCATGTCACAAGATTTGTCCTGTCTACGCATTAATCCCTACATGGACATTCCATTGAGTAATTACAATTTAACTTGAAACAGTACAAACTTTGTTGCAGGTGAAATTGCATTAAATGCTTGTATCTTTAGTTGCTCAGGCTTTCTTCGTAAAAGCTATAATTGACGCCTAAGGGACAGAGAGTGGAAATATATTACGCTGCGAAGAGGTTTAGTCTTGTCGCGGTGGATGTTTTTTTTTTTTCTTGTTGTGTAATCAATTCTATCTTCAGTATATATTTCTTAGTGTGTTGTGTGTTTACAGGATAGTCAATTCGATTTTAATGAAGGTGTATATCAAAATTAGAAGAGACCTACAGACACATATTTGGATGGATGTTTTTAATGCTACAATTTTTGTCTTGAACAAACTGTAGTGATTGTTTATGGAAAATAGATATTGTACAAACGAATGTCAAAAACCTCATTGCATATAGGTAATACTAGGTTAGAACTCAAGGACAAATCAAGTAAAAGAACGTAGAAAATGAAGATATTACAAATGTCATGTCCTGAGGGAAAAATCTTATTAATTTACGCTTTATCCATGCTCCATATTTCTATTATTATGGAAAAGAATGCAGAGATAAGGAACTTTCAAATTATTTATGGGAAAACAACAACTTTAATCCAAAATTTGTATAGTTATTAGAATTTCCGAATTTTGCAACTTCTTTTTTTTTAAATCTAATTTATAATATTTTGTTTATTCATATAATTTGCTGCAGAAGGGTTAATTTTACCGCATAAATCACTGCAGTACATGACAATATTTTTACGTTTGCTCCTTCTTTCAAACATAAGACGAAAAGAAAATTAAGTCCTAGAAAAACGTGTTGTCCAATACTGAAAAAACATTGCTGGGAGAGATAAAGTTAACGGCAGTTAATCATTTTCAAAATGAACAAAAACAATGTTGAATTACAAAACAACAATCTTTGAATTACCTGTAAAAGAGAGTAATAAGTATTAGACATAATTAGTTTTCTAATAATGAAACTAAAACTTTAGCAATATTACTTCTTGTTTAGACGCTTTGACACCCTGATTTTTAGCTGATTATTTGAGTATTTTAGAGCAATTTTGTTAAGAAAACGTCTTCCCAGTCTGTTTTCTTTTTAAAATGCATTAAATCTATAATCCTCTTTAATAATAAAGCTATGCGTTGCTGACGACTGGCTTTTTCGCTAATCGTTGCCACAGATCTCGGTAAATGAAACATTTGAAGTTACTGAAAAAAAAATAATAACTCGAAAAGTATTTGTCAGCAAATAGTTAGACAAACTGCATTTGAAAGGTAAAAAATTGTATTTTTCTTGATATAAATTTCAAATCTAATGATTATGCCGTTTTTCAAATATTGAATTTCAAAAATTATCAAATTTCACAATGGAGTACCATAGCGAAACCTTCACGCGTAAAAAGATAATGATAAGGGCGACGAGTCCTGACGTGTATATTGGCTATAGCACGAGTCACAAATTATAGTAGCCTTATTATTCTGTTAAAATATAAAAGTGAATTAATAAATGTCAACATTTTGTTTGATTAAAGGTTCGTTAAGAGAAACTGACCAGCGTAGCGGGCGTAGCTTGCTAGTTTTATTAATATACATTAAATTCAATATTTTAGCAACTGCACGGGTTGGAATAGAAGGATTTTTCTTGACGATATTCTATACATTGCGAATGATTTCTGATGTTGATTTAGATGGTATACGACCTTTAAACTTTTTAAATTTATTATTTCATGTCTCTTAAATATTCAATAAATCGCTATTTTTCTTTTTCCTTCATTTTTAAAATGATTAACGGTCGTTGTTTTATCGCTACCAGCAATGTTCTCCCAGAATTGGCCAACACGTTTTGCAAATGCTTCATTCTCTTTTCGGCTGATGTTTTAAAACAAAGGAAAAAACGCAAGAACATTGTCGTATTACGAATAACAAATAGTTGAATTACCTGTAAAAAAAGTAATAAGCGTTAGATAAAATTAATTTGGTAATAATAAAATTAAAACTTTATTTAATCATCCTACTTCTTGTTAAAACCTGATATAAAAAGTGCAGAGAAAAAATTATGAAAAACATTAAAATGATTTATGAAAAAAGAATAATCGGAATTTGAAATTTGTATAGTTGGTAAGGGATTTTTTAGTTTTGTAATTTGTGTATTTTTGTTTATTTATTTATTTGAGTAGCTGATGAGCTTATTTTAGATCATAAATTATTACAGTGCAGGAAAATATGCTTCATGAATTACTAAATATCACCAATACATCATTTGTATCGTTTTAAAAGCTCTTTTTGTGGTTCATTCCTCAGGGAAGTTTCATATATATGTCTTTAGTTTAAAATTAAGCATGACATTAAAATGTTTAAATTTGTATAAAGAGCATAAAATATACGAAATATTCTTACCTTTGTTTCCAATGCAAATCTTGATCGAAACATACTTTCATTAAATAACAAATTCGTGAATTCTAGGAACAGAATAAACAAGAGCGAAAAATCATGCGTCAAGCATAGATTATGTAACATTTCTCAACACTTACAAAATATTTTTACAAATCCTTACCGTTTAATAAGGTGAAATTTGATATCTAAGTAAATAATTTGGAAAACGCATAACATATTTAAAAACAAAATTTCAGGAATTAACAACAGTATTCGTTTAAATATCCGAAATCTTTTGTGCAGCCCTGTATAGGATCTATAGATTTGTATATACTACATAAAATGCTAAATTTTAGTTCAGTTAGGAAACGCGTAGCACAGTTTAAAATTCTTCTTCTTGAATTCCCGTCAATAAACGGAAGTGTACTCGAGAACTTTTGTGCTGCCCTGTATATGATGTATAGAATTTATACACACCAAATAATAGGCAAAAAATGAGTTAAATTTAAAAACGCGTTCAGCAACTGAAAAGCACTTCCAGCAATTATTGTTAACAGGCAGAACCGAATTCTTTTGTGTGTCCCTGTAAATGAACGATGAATGTTATACACACAATATTCTATAGTAAGTCTCTTGTAATGCACCTTATATCAATTTCAATATGTTTGATATAGTGAAACATTATTAAAATAAACCGTAAGGATTTTTCTCCATAGACCGTAATGTAACGGAATTTTTTTAGTGTTCCTGTAAAAATTGCTATGCACACAATATTCAATAGTAAGCCTCTTGTAGTTCACCTCAGTGATATATATCAATTTCAATGCGTTTGGAATTGTGTAACATCATCAAAATAAACCGCAAATGATATTTCCCGATAGACCGTAATGTAACGGAATTCTTTTGAGTGTCCCTGTAAAAAAAACTATAAGCGCTATACACTTCATTCTCAGTACCAAACATCCCGTAGTAAACCTCAATAACATATATCAATTGCCTCATAATTCGAATAGATTTACGCGAGTTAGAGCACGGACAGTCAGACAGACAAACCAAATTCATAAACACTTTTCAACTATGTAGGAAAGTGTTTAAAAGAGGCTAACAACTCAAGACAAACAATTTTCAGATATGAAACCAGAATTTCAATATATTTATTGAGTCAAAAATACAAGGTGTCTCGTATAGTGTTGGCAGATGTCCCACTTTACGCGGAACGCTCCGATTTTCAGGGGTTCCAAGACTCCTCCCGCGGAACCACTGCACGCGCGGGACACCAAATGTCCAAATTTTTCCTGATACACAAATTCCCCTAAATTTCTTTCAATGCTAATGCTATCCGTTAGTTTCCATCAAATGGAACTTAATACACTAAAACCTGTGAAAAAAGAACCTGTCTATAACGGAAAAATGTTATGGTCCTGCAGAAAGGAATACTAAGAAAGAAAACTGTCCAAAACAGAATATTTTTCTCGTTCCACGTGAATCTGTTTTTACAGATTTTAATGCACTTGGCCTAGTAAATCCTGTGAAAAGCGAACCCGTTTATAACGGAATCCTGTCTTGAAAACTTGAAAAGTTTATATTTCCATATAGAAAGAATACAATACAATTATAACAGCTCAATAAGAATCCTCTCCAAAATGGAATTTTGTTTCGGTCTTTAGCAATTCCACGTTTACTAATTTTACTCTATAAGATTATTGTTTTTATTCAGTACAGTCAAACAAAAATTAAGACAAAATCTCAAATGACGAGATAAAAATTCCGTTTTAGACAGAGTTTTGTCTTAGAAGGTATAACTCTGTGGTATTCCTTACGTAGTGACCATGATTTTTTTATATTTAGGACAAGATTCCGTTATAGACAAGCAGGATTTTCATAGGATTTACTGTATTTTTATGTCGCGATTTAGCACACGCCGTCCCACTTTTTTACTCCCTGTCTCACCTTTTTTGACAATGAACCTGGCAACACCAAGTCTCACCCCAGGCCGAATTCGAAATGCTGTTCATAAATTAACAAATAATGAAAATATTTGCAAGAGGCAATATCGTTCATCGATTTACCTGCTTTGTGAGAAATGTGATAGCATCACGAGAAGGGGGGAGGGGGGAGTGGCCATCATCTGCTTTCAAATAGTACTGAATTAAATGTTCCATAATTCGTAAAGTTGTTGTGATTACATACGATGTTACGGACTAAATTACTGTACATTTCTAGTCCTTTTCTTGATGTCATCGCATTTCACACTAAACAAAGTAAGTCTATAATCCATTATCGCTATAATATCATTATTGTTAAAGTTTTGAACGAAAATTCGAGTTCGGCTTGAGTTAAAGATTAAGACTTTCCCGATCTCATAACTTACCTAATTCTTCCAAAAACTTTAAAACTAGGAAAATCTATGTAAATTGCATATGCTATCCATCAGTCTGCATCGAGAGGAGCTTAATACAGTAAAATCTATGAAAACAGAACCTTTCTATAATGGAAAATTTCTATGGTCCCGCAGAAAGGAATACCGCACAAACCTACCCGCTAAGAAGGAGAACTGTTCAAAACAGAATATTTTTCTTGTTCTAAGATCATTTTAAAAAACTAATAATTTGATAAGTAGTCAAAAATGTGTAAATTATGCGCTAGACTTTAGTTATATCTTTGATACTCTCTTCATAAGAGAGAAATAGAAGAATTTTTTGTTAAGTCATGAAATACCCTCACTCTGAAATGACAAAATTCCGTGATTCCTTAATTACAGCCTTTCCGTCCCTCTATCTTCCCGCAACAATGATCCTGGATATAACCAATAATCAATATTAAGATATCGATGAAACAGAGATAAGTTTTTCTCATCCACTATAGAGGGTTTTTTTTTTTTTTTTTTTTTTCAAATGTTTGACGGATTGTTTTTTTTTTTTTTTTTATTATTATTATTATTTCCTTTGCATTGGCCGCTCTCTTAAACGAAATGCTTAGGTCCGCAACCTTGTTCGTATAAAAAAATGTATGGCAAAGGTAATCTGGTACGTTTAAATAGACAATTTTCGGCAACTATCAGATTTTCTTAAATATTGTTTTATCTATCAAAAAAACTCCACAATCAGCTATCCAAAACGATTGTTGTTTTCTTTCTAAGATCATTAGAAGTATAGTTATGGACGTTTTAGTTTAAGCTCTCAAACCAGGAGTGCGTATTTAAGTAAGCTTAATAAACAACATATATTCAGCATTCATATTAAAAAAAAGTATGACACATAAATCTGATTTTTTATTCTCATTTACTGCAGATAATAATCCAAATACATTTAATTATAAAATACACTTGAGTAAATATAATGTGGTCATACAATTAAAAATGTCCCCTCAGACATCCCTGCCACCAAAATTCTCTGAAAAGCTGGAAACCGAATCCTCTCTCGAAAAACATTTTTAAACAACCCAGTAACAGAAACTTGCCTCTAAACCAATGCGCAATGTGTGTGGTGGAGGCAGGCGCCATGATAAAAAAGGTGCCAAGCATTTTGAGAGAGGAAGAAACATTTAAAAAATACATATTATTCTGTAACCTTATTAAAATTAATTATTCTTGGAAATTTTAAGTAAATTTTATGAAAATTAGTTCAAACGAATTACTTATAATCACTTATATGTTATTATTCTTAAAAATAAATGTGATAGATTAATCAGGTTTAATTCCGAACACAAAAAACTGATTTGAAACTAACAAAAACACTTGAGCATTTTTTAGCGTCGTATCCACTTTTAAATGCCACAGAGCCTCAATTGATACTATTTCTTACTATTTTATTGAAACCTTCCCCTTCCCCATACATTCTAATCAACTGACATGCTAGCTTGCTAAAGCGAAAAAAATGGTCTTTTTTGTACATGAGATGGAAAATGCCTTTTAAACTTCGGTCTTCCATTAAAAGTAGGAGAAAAGAGGAAGATCAGTGCTAGCCGCGCACGAGTAGGAATGAGGTACATGTGCTTGTGGCTTTAATCAATTTTTGTAAAAAATAATAAGAAAAAAAATAAACAAAATAAAATAAAGGGTCAAATTAAATAACTCGGTCGCTAAAAACTAGTCGTTGGGGGCCACCATAATACTTACCTATCATGGATATGCATATTATAAAATATGAAAATAAAACATGTGTAAACTATTTATAAAATGCATTGCATTTCGAATAAAATCGTGGCTTGATGACGTCATCAACTTTAAATGCTCTATTACTGAATTGCGTAAAAAAAACATCCTTATAACTCCAAAATGGATAATTATATTAACTAACGGTTTACTGCGTCGGATTAAACGTCTCATTTCCAATAAAAATATATCTTTGAATTGAAATCTGAATGATATACAGGGTCATGAAAAATCGAAGAGTGTGGAAAATAGGATTACAAATATATCGGCAACTAATTATCCGATTGACTTCATTCTTTATGCAAAATTTATGTTTTTTTTTTAATTGTATTTTATATTCACTCCTTAAAACAAACAATTTCGAAAATTTTTATATACCTTTTATCAGAACGAATATTTCGAGAGTCCGAAAAAAATAGTTCCGGATAATCGAGATTACTGAAATTCAATAAGCTTCTTCCCATTATTACATTCTAAGTACATACCAATTTTCAAGTCTCTATCTCAATTTGTTCAGGAGATAGAGCGTTTACACACAAACAGACGGGCAGCAATTTTTTTTTTTTTTCTAAAAATCTGTTTTTCGGAATCTTCAGTGTCTGAAACGTGTAAATTCGTATTTTTTCTAGTATTCATATTTAAAAAAGGTATGACATATAAAACTGGAAATTTTTAATAACTCGGGGTGAATATTTCTAATAGATTTTCAGAAATAAAATTATGAAATGTGTTTTCTGAAAAACGCGATTTTCATGTTACAAAAAAAACGTTCAATATCTAATATGTATAAATAGACAATTTTCGACAAATATCACATTTTTTAAATAGGAAAAACTGTACAATTAGATATCTAAAACCATTTTTGTTTTCTTGCTACGATCATTAAATTGTAGTTATGGCCGTTTTAGTTTCCACTCTCAAACCGGATGTGTGTGTATTTAAATAATCAGAAATGTGTATTTAAGTGAATTTAATTAAACAAAATATCTTTTAGTATTCATATTAAAAAATATATGACATATAAATCTAGAGATTTTTAAGAACTTGGGATAAATATTTCTAATAGATTTTCAGAAATAAAACTATGAAATGCGTTTTTGCAAAAACGCAAGTTTCATGTTACAAAATGTTCAATATATATCTCCAAAAATTATAATTATTATATTTATATGAATATAATCGCTTAAAATTTACGTAATGTGAGTGTAATGACTACCGGCGACATACGATATTTTCCTGAAATTTTACAGCGATTTTCATAAATTAACATACAAAAAAATATGAAAAATCGCCGAAGTGCTCATTTGAATGGGTATGAAGTTTTTCTCTGGAAGTTTTTTTATTTTATGACTTAGAATGTAGTTTACATTGTTAGTAACTCAAATTGTATATTTATGGAAATAAAAATTAGTAAGTAAACTATCATTATTTTTATCGTGCGAATACATGTTTGGTAGGAATCAAATATTGCATTACTTTTCTTAAAATTGTAAAAACTAAAAAGAAATTGCATCAAAATAATTCATTTAACAAGTGAAATTCTCTTTTTATAACTAATTTATTTGAATGTATTTGTATTATTTGTATTATTTGTATGATTTGTATGAATTTATTTGTATTAAGCTCATTTTCGCTTTATTTGAAAAAAAAAAAATGCGTATCAAACGTAAGGTTACCTTAAACTAATTAGTATTAACTGAAAATACTTCTATTTTGAACAAAAGCATGATAATTTAATTTATTTCATCGTGTTTTAAATTATATTTCGTAACGTATTAGATTATTTCTGTTGTTATTGTACAGTTACAATACAAATTATTTAAACAATACCCTCAAATGCTTAGAAAACCGAAATTGATGAATTTTAACCGGGTTAATCATTTAATTCGATGATCGGTTAGAAAGGATCAGCTAATATACATGGAATGCACGCTCTCTCTTTGTCTCTCTCTTTCTCTCTCTCTCTCTCTCTCTCTCTCTCACACACACACACACACATGATTACATTCAATAACTTTTAGCTCGTACAAGGATAACAATACTTTAGATAGTGACTAATAAGAAAGCTTATATAATCTTACTGTACCAGAAATTAAACAAATTGGAAACTGTACGTCAAACGTGACAAACGAGGTGCGTTCGTACTATAGCTAGTTATGTAAATATTCAGATTCTGATGATTTTAATTCTGTGAAATGAATTATATCGTCTGCAGATTAATTTCTGTAATAAAATAAGTATCTCGGTCGCTTGACGGTTAAACTTCGAAAGCTCCTATAACAAGAAAGCACCGCTTTAAAAAAAAAAAAAATCTAATTTCTTAATAAATGTTTTTATTAATATTTTCTAAAGTTTTGATTCAATTTTTATAAAATTTGAAATGTCTCGACAAAATTCTGCAAAGATAATATATCTTAAATTTCAAATCATTCGGTTGGGTAGTTTTTGCGTTGTTATATGCGGACGGACGGACCAAACGACGACAATAGGTGCTACGTATTTATATAATTACGAACGCACCTAAAAACAATAGATTTCCCCTACGATCGGAGTGTTTTTTATCATAAATGACACGATGTTTTACCTGCAATTGAAAACACTAGGTAACTTTTCGCTTAAAAAATTCTGAAATTATCTTTAATCTATTAAAGGAAATCTAACGTAAAATTTCTTAGCAGTCGAGCATGCGGTGTTTTGTTACAACAAAACTAAAACTAAATTATCAGACGACTCCATAAAATAAAATTTACTACATCCATTTGAGGGGAGTGCTGTATAAGTTACGAAGTTAGAAACGTTTTACATGAGTGCTGAACAAAGAATTTCAAAAGGTGGACCGCGAAAGTATTAAAAAATAACCCTATAATTTTGTAAATAACTTGACAAGAAAGAACCATCACTCCCCCCCCCCCCCAAGAACTAAAAAAAGGTCTGTCCATTATAATCTAGTAAATAATTGTATCATCCTATGCTTGTTCAACAACCATTTTAAAGATTTGTCAAACTTTAATTGCTCTTAATTGAATTTATTATTGTTCCTTTCCCGCGTTTTAAAGAGATTAGTAAACTACTTAAGCAATAAATATAACATACGATTTGGAAATACCCCTTAAGAACGGAATTTCCTGGAAGACGCTTACATGAAATATATATATATATATATATATATATATATATATATATATATATATATATAAATTTGTCAAACGACTGATTTGACGAAATATCAGCTTATGAATGCGTCACCTCATAAAGAGTGCACAACTGGATCAATAACGCTTCAGGGGCAATATAGATATGCCGCCTTTTTCGTGTTGCCAAAAATGTTTGGTCAATGTTTGCCTTTAATTAAGATCAAACTTAGTTGCAAGTGAATGGAAATAAAGCGATCATCTATTGAATCCAGTTTCAAAGGTGGAATTTTTTAGCTTACAATTTTCTTTGGTTGTCTTTCTTTAGACTTATCCGAGTTGCTACATTTTTCAAAAATTCAGAGAACATTTAGAAACAAGACACATTTTATTAAATAAGTTTTCTATGTGGTATTTAGAGAAATGTTTCTGTAATCCACCGTACTTAAATTGACAATTAAAGTTTCGAAATACATAAGAACTCCTTACTAACAGATTTGATTAATGTATTAGAATATTGAATACACATATGGTTACCACAGTTATATCATTCCTATGTTCAAAGCATAAGAGTACGTGAAATCAACTACTTTCGTCTGTATTTTCTTTATTGTCAATGAAGTATTGAGAAAGGGAGATTTCTCGGAAATTTTCCACAAAAAATACATGATTTAATACAAAAGTTGTGCATATTTACATTTTTTTTCTCTCTCTAATTATTTAAACATTTATAAAAGATTTTATAAACATTTGAATTTTGTAATAGCGTACAAAATTGTAGTTTTCAACCACTTCTTCTTATTTTTTTTTTTTTTTCACGTGGACTTAACTTCTTTTTTATATACATTCCCACATAGAAATTGAAAGAAAAATAAAAATGGTGCGAAAAACAAATAAAATAAAATAAAATAAATAACTTAAAAATAAACAAATAAAATGTCGAAATTCGGTGGAATGATCCAATCACTATTACATAATTAATGCTGAAAAATCCATACGTAATACGTTACCTCCATATTTACATACGTCATTCGCTTATTTAAAGGTTTAAATGCATACATCTCACACGTATTTACACACATCTTACAAAATTATGTTTATTTTATATACTTACATCTAGATACATACTTACGACAATGTTCAATACACACAATAGATATAACGACTTTTTTTTCTTTCAAATATAATTAATAGTGATCAATGAAGAATTTTCTATAATTTTTTGTAAAAAAAAAAAAATAATAATAATAATAATAATAATAATAAAAGCTTTTTTTTTTTTCAATATTCCATGCTACTTCTTATTCGTAGTTAAAACTTTAGATTGATACAAAAGTTGGTAAAATTTTAATGAACCTTACCATTCTAACACGTGAATAAAATCTATCAATAAAACATGTCAATTTTAATTATTATTTTATTTTCCCTCTTTAGCAAAACGAATCTTGCAAACATGTCAGAACATATTTTCAAACTCATTTGCATTCTTGCGTGTAACATCGTTAACCCATTTATGCCTAGCGTCAATGCTTTAGCAAAATGGAAAAAAGTGCATTTCACACCACTTTTTTTTTTTAATAGAAATTTGGTGTCTTATTTTATCGAGGACTGCTCGATAAAATACGACACCAAATTTCTATAAAAATAAAAGTGGTGTGAAATGCACTTTTTCTCATTTTACTAAAGTGTCCCAAAATTGGGACGCTAGGCATAAATGGGTTAATTAGAAATCCTTAAATCTTATCAGAAAAATTTCGGCCATCGTAGCCTGATAAGCCGAAACAGGCGTGCAACGGATTTTATGCCCTCTCCCTGAATTATCTAGAGATTTTTTCTATATGTCACATTTTTACGGAAACAAAAAATCTAGCTGGTTTCAAATGAATTAACAAAGAGAAAATATAAATAACTGAGGGCAAAAGAGCTTTCATTTATTGCAATAAGGCATCAGATCTTATCACAAAACTACCATAAAAAAAAAATTGTATATGCCCGTTTCCCCGCATTTCATTCTACCATTACTAATAGTTTGCATTAAAACGACACCTTTTCTATTTATTTTCAACAAGCGGAGCTACTGGTCAATTTTTGCCAAACGAACCTCGAATTAAACGAACCTGCAGCTGGGAGGCCCACTGCCTGCGGCAACGTACATCCGTATACAATTGTAACCATAAATAATATTTGGCGATTAATCACCTGCGCCCGGCTAAAGGAAAAATGCCTTAAATTTAAGTTATTAATTTATAATTACGTTCTAAAATAATATAATGTTGAACTGTCATCAGAAACACACCTTTGTACGTAATTTTTATAAATCTAGCATACCAGGAAGTGAGTGAAAAATCAAATACAAAATTCCATTTGTACACACAAAAACTAAGTTGAGTTGCATAAAAGAGCGTAAAAAGGAAATACTTTTCAATTTCTTAGAACAGTAAAACCTGTTGAAACGGAATCGCTAGGGACCGGGAAAAATTAAATTTTAGGCAGGTTTCCGTTTTAGCAACTATAGTTGTATGGTATTCTTTTCATAGGGACCATGAAAAGTTTCCATTTAAAGCAGGCTTCCATTACAGACAGGTTTTGCTACATCTGAATAAGACTTCCTGCAAACTTTACATATTTACGACTGAGAATGATTTTATGAATTCGTCTGAAAGTTGCACCTTTGGATTTTAATGCAGTCTTAAACACCCTAGTAAATTTCTAAATAAGAAGAACCGGATGACGATAAAATTAAAATAAATCTATCACGCAAAATAGCATACGTTTCATTTAAAATTTTAATGACATTCTTAGAGATAAGCCACAACTGCTGTCTATTATATTTCCTATATACCAGAAGACTATCTTAGCTCCCCCACATAACAACTTGAACAGAGAGAATCGGCGGATGTAAACTTAGCGGAAAAACTCTCCCACCAACAGGACTTTTTATAAAAATATATTTAAATTTATGATTGTATTCTTTAACCCACATCTCATCATAAAAATAAGAAGACGTTTGGGAGAGAGAGGAGTATTAAATGAAAGAGAAGAAGAAGAAAACTGCACATCTTAAATTGCTGTCAGTCACTTGTTGTCTCGTAGACACTTCCTTTTCATTCGGAAGAGAATCGCGGCGTGGACCTACTGTCGAATGGTATGGAAAGTGGATTCGAGTCTAAATTCGACACTACCGAACTGAAATTGGAGAGAGCATTATCCATTCAAGCATGTCATTTGAACAAACGTGTTGAAAAAACAGCATTTAAACGGTCCATCGATTCGCAGATTATTAGAAACTAGGTCAGAAGTCGAGCTTTATTATACCTTATAATATAATAACCTGGGACCTTATCGTCAGCGGAACTCCCAGCTGGAATCTATCATAATAAAACCAGAAATGTTGATCATTCATATATACCGACAGAATGAAAAAAAAATTTGTTTTGATATTTATAAACTGGGCCTCATAATATGACTCGTTCTCAGCTTCCAGAAATGGCTAATCATTGGAAGGGAGAAAAAAGAATCATGCGATGCGCATTGATTGTGTCATATTCTTCAACCTACGTCACTTGTATGTTCGACACGTGTACCTCCGTATTTTGGCAAAATCCTTCCTAATAATATGATAATTTAGCATCATTTCTATATACTGATAGAGAAAAAAAATGCTTTGCTTGAAATATATTTATAAGCTGGACCTTAAAAAATTACTTTATTTCAGGTTCCAGAAGTAGCTAATCATTAGAAGGATTGGGGAAGAAGCATGCTAGTGACATATTCTCCATCCTATGTGACTTGATCCAACCTCCATATTTTGGCAGTATTCTTCATAATAAAATAATAATTTATGATTATTCATATATATTCATAGAAAGAAAAAAAGTTTTTATGACATTTTCTTACTTCATAATAGAAACGTGCAGCCTTCAATACTTGTTGCACATACAAGACATATGAAGGAAACATACTTAAACATTCAAAATTTATTGCAAAAAATGAATTTCGAAGATCATCAGTAGAACATACGTGCCGACTTAAAAGTTACAGTATTGCTACCTGGTTCATAACAAGGTTTGACAAAATTCAATTGTTTCTTATGTGAATGGGACAGTCGAGCAAGGGATAAGCACTTCTGCGTGCAAAAATAACCACTGCGAGAAGCAAATATTCCTGGCACAGAAGATGTTGCACACCACGCATTAGTTGACAAGACCAAAATATATTTATCTCCTCTTCCTCTAAAACTTGGACTTATTAAGCAATTTCTTAAAGCGATGAATAAAGAAAGTGAAGGTTTTGAATATTTAATATCCAAATTTCCGTGCATGAGCGAGACCAAAATAATAGAAGGTGTTTTTCTTGGACCTCAAATAAAACAAATATTTCATGATCGTACTTTCAAAAGTAAATTGAATGCTGTCGAGAAATAAAGCAATGGGGTGCTTCTGAAAAGTATGTAAAAATGTTTTAAGAAACAGAAAATATTAGAATTCTGCAGAAATTGTGGAGTATCTACTCTCCTCATTTAGGACAATGCACAAAAAAAAAATAAAACCCAATTTGAGTCGAAAGATTCTTAGGTATGTGCCCAAATTGGGTCATGCCTGTTTTGGTTACCACTGTGTATCCATTTTGGGCACTGTTAAATACCCATTTTCAAAAAAAAAAAAAAAAAAAAAAATTTTTTTTTTTTGAAAATGGGTATTTAACAGTGCCCAAAATGGATACACAGTGGTAACCAGGCATGAGCGTTTGTGAATAATTAATATCTTTATATGTATGCATATAATAATAATTAAGATTTTCATCTGACAGACTTTCGTTTTCGGACTAAACTCGGAAAAGGGTTTCAGTTTGGTTTCGGCTGGGCACTAATGACTAACATTTGAAGTTAGTCAGAGTAAACATTAAAAGTTCCAAGCTTGAAACCTTCATAATTCCTAAACTAATTTGACCAAATGACGTTCTGTTTGGTATCTAAAAATAAAACATACCGAAACATCCAAATATGCTGTCAAAATTGGGTGCTTCTATAGAAAATTTCACAGTTTGGAACAATTTTAACATGAAGACGATCCCCTGAGCTTATTTTTTTTAACATCAATTGAAAAGAGACATAATTTTCAATCGAATGGCTATTTTCGTTTGTTTTCTTCGATAATTGGGCGATAAATTGGCCGATCGATAAATAACCGATCCAATTGGTCACTAACTGTACCATTGTATCTAATAGTTTTAGAATAACAAAAACTTTAAAGATTCGGAAACTTTTGACATTTAAAAGGTACAACACTCCCCCCCCCCCCCCCTCTTAACAGCAGCTTTTTCTGAAAACACACCGGCCATAAAGGGGTGAGGCGGGTGTTGTGCACTCGGGCCGTCTGCTTATGGGGACTTCAACGAGAGTAAACGACCTTTTTTTTAACCTTTGAATTAAAAAAATCAGTGCCCCAAAAGTTTTTCACCCGGGTCCACACCTGTCTCCCACACTTGCAAGGGCCCCCAACAGGATTTTTTTAAATCTTTGGAAATATATTTTTTTATCTTTGGAAACAATATTAGGGGCCCTAAAAGTTTTTTGCACCCGGGCCCTTTAAAAGAGAATTACGGCCCTGTCGAAAGTTCTTCATTTTCATCACGATGTCACGCTTCATTGATGTTCCCATCCTGTCTGACTTCTAAAATAATTTTGGCTTCAGAAATTATTAAGGAAGTCCGTTAATTATTTTTAACTAGATGATCCAACCCAGTCTTCACGGGTTATATAGAATATAGGCAAAAAAGATTTTTTCTAACTCTAATAGATTTTTTACATTTAACATATTTTTTTAATAGGCCCATTAGCAACACTAAAAAGCATTTTCATATAAAAAATATCAATAATGTATTCAAATAAAGTTTTGAAATTTATCAGAAGTGATACTTTCGTATTAGCCACATGCCAGGGATTAATAACCGAAGAAATCGTCAAAGATTTCGCTACTTACTGTAGAATTTTTTATTCAGATAATTGCAGCAGTTTAAGCGCGTAATTATTTTATTTATTTATTTATGAAGTTTTAATTTCGTTCTGGAATATTAGCCGGAAACAAATGCTGTACTATGTATGTTGTTTCAAGTGCAAACGGATTCCTCTTTTGCAATCGGGCTGCAGACGATAGAGACAGATTTAAAAATAGTTTACGCTTCAAAATTATTTTTAAAACCATAAACAATGAGTAAACTGAGATACAGTTTTCAAACAAATTATATTTGAAAGAATTCCCTATTCGGCGGTGTAAAAATTGAAAATGTGCGATGTTTAGAAGTTTAAAAAATTGCAGTAGCGAAAATTGTAAACCCGAAATTAAATCGTCAACTGTTGCCAACCTCAAAATGACGTGAGCGTTACGCACGGATACGTTTGTCCTTTAAAATATAGATTTTTTAAATTATAAACAATGAGTAAAAAGCAATACAGTTTTCATACAAATTATTTACAACTCTTTTTCGTTATTCGGCGTTGTAAAAATTGAAATTGTTCGATTACATATATATTAAATTTGTGTTTTATTTTATTTTATTTTATTTATTTATTTACTGATGAGGTTTTAATTTCGTTAGAGAAAATTAGTTGGAGACAAATCCTGAATTATTTATATTGCTTTAAGTGCAAATGGGTTATTATTCTTCCGTAATGGAGCCTGAACACGATGAAGATAGATTTAAAAAATTCATACTTGAAAATTATTTTAAAAACCACAATAAAAAAGTAAATTGCGATACAATTTCTAAACAAATTATATTTGAAAGTACATTTTTTTCCCTATAACGACGATGTAATGATTGAAAATGTGTGACCGACGTTTAGAAGTTAAAAAAATTGCAGTAGCGAAAATTGCAAAATCGAAATTAAATCATCATGTGTTGATAACCTTAAAATAACGTCAGCGTTACGTACGGCGTTTGTCCTTTATAATATACATAGATATAAACTTTTGTTGTGCTTATGTTGATTAATTTTGTAAACCAGAAACTTTTACAAGACATTAAAAAAGTGCGATATATCCGAATGATAGATGTAATGGAAAGAGAATATTTTAATTAATTTAATAAAAATACTGATTCAACCAATTACCTTTCGGTGCTTTTTGATCATTAATATTTGCTTATTAACAACAAAGTCGTACTTCTTTCACTACGAATTTTTTATCATCATCCGAAAAGCATAGGTCACTTTTGACTGCTGTGGGAAAGCCGGTTTTTATTCTATTATTCATACATCACCTCTAAGTATCACATTAATTTCGATTTTTACATCATCGGATAAGAAAAGAACATATACTTTCGAATGAAATTTATTTGAAAGTTGTAACTCAGTTCTATGACCTTTTATGATTTTTCGAATAGTTTTCGAGGATAATTTATTTTAAACCAGAAACTTTTACAAGACAAAAAAGGTAATATATCTGAATGAAAGATATAATGGGAGGAAGATGTTGTAATTAATTTAATAAAAGTACTATACATTATACACTGGTAACCACGATATTTTATTACAAAAAATTATTCAAACGATTACATTTTGGTGCTTCTTGCTCATTAATATTAGCTTATTAACAACAATGTCCTACTTCTTTCACTATGACTTTTTTGTCATTGTGAGAAATTCATTTTTCGCTTTTGACTGCTACCAAAGCCGGTTTTTACTTTTATTAGCTCACAGGCTATCAAAGCCTGAGATGAGAGCTAATGTGCCCGCTCGTTCTGTATGTATATGTACGTATGTACGTAACGCGATAACTCTTGACAGAAATAACCGTTTTGTTTAAAATTTTATTTATAGGTTCCTTGTGATAAGGCGCTTCCCTGATTAGGTTTGGGGACTGATTGATAAAGGGGGGGAACGGGGACTAACCCCCTTAGATAAATGGTTTTTTCATGCAGAATGATCCCATTTTCTTCATATTTTCTATATAGGATCATTGTGATAAGGTTCTTTCCTGATCAGTTTTGGAGCTTCACAGGTTAAGTATAAAGGGGCTAAAGGGGGGAGGGCTAATCCTCTCCCTTTAATTTAGATAAATGAATTTTTCATGCAGAGTTATCCGATTTTCTTGAAATTTTGTATATGGGCTCATTGTGGTAAGGGGCTTCCCTGATTAGTTTTGGGGGTCCATTGGTGAAGTGTAAAGGAGGGGGACGGGGGGCTAACCCCCCTTAATTTAGATAAATGGTGTTTTTATGCAGAATTATCCCATTTTCTTCAAATTTTGTATATAGGTTCATTGTGATAAGGTTCTTTCCTGATTAGTTTTGGGGGTTCATAGGTTAAGTATAAAGGGGCTAACGGGGGGGGCTAATCCTCACCCCTTAATTTAGATAAATGAATTTTTCATGCAGAGTTATCCGATTTTCTTCAAATTTTGTATATGGTCTCACTGTGGTAAGGGGCTTCCCTGATTAGTTTTGGTGATTCATTGGTGAAGTGTAAAAGAGGGGAACGGGGGCTACCCCCCCCCCTTAATTTAGATAAATGGGTTTTTCAGGCAGAATCATCTGATTTACTTCAAATTTTGTATATAGGCTCATTGTGATAAGGCACTTCCCTGATTAGTTTTGGGGGTTCATTGGTTAAGTATAAAGGGGGGAACGGAGGGGTACTAACCCCCCTTAATATAGATAAATGGGTTTTTCAAGCAGAAATATCCGATTTTCTTCAAATTTTATATATATGTTCATTGTGATAAGGTGCTTGCCTGATTAGTTTTAGAGGGTTCATTGGTTAAGTATAAGGGGGAGAAACGGAGGATGGTTCCCCCTTAATATATTGTCGATTTCTTCATTTTTCGAGGGCTTATTTCAAATTCTTTGAAATAAGAATATAATTTACAGTTAGTGTGAATAGCCTGTGAGCTCAATGCCGTCAGTTTAACTGGGCAGTTTTCTTTTATTGTCCATACATCACTTCTAAATGTCACACAATTTCAAATTTTACATCATCGGATAAGGAAATGAAATGTACTATTGATTGAAATTTATTTGAAAACTGTAGCTCAGTTCTGTGACTTTTTATGATTTTTCAAATAATTTTCAAGGATGATTATTTTTTTAAACCTGAAACTTTTACAAGATATTTAAAAAAGTGATATATCTGAATGAAAAATATAATGGGAGGAGGATATTATTGTAATTAATTTAATAAAAGTACCATACATTATATGGTGATAACCATGATATTTTATTACAAAAAATCATTCAAATACAAAACAAATGAGTGGGATACCAGTGACAACTTAAGACATTCGACATTCGGGAGGGGGGGGGGGTCAAGAGGCTGATTAATTTTCGTTTCTTTATGCTTATTAATATTTGCTTATTAGAAACAAAGTTCTACATCTTTCACTATGAATTTTTTTTATCATCGTCAGAAATGCATAAGTCACTTTTGACTGTTGCCAAAGCCAGTTTCTATTTTATTGTTCATACACCGCTTCTAAGTGTCGCATTTATTTCGATTTTTACATCATCGGATAAGAAAATAAAATATACTTTCGAATAAAATTTGTTTGAAAACTGTAGCTCAGTTCTGTGACCTTTTATGATTTTTCGAATAATTTTCAAGGATATATATTTTTTTTTAAATCAGAAACTTTTACAAGACATTAAAAAATGGTAAAATATCTGAAAGAAAGATATAATGGGAGGAGGGTGTTGTAATTAATTTAATAAAAGTACCATACATTATACACTGATAACCACGATATTTTATTACAAAAATTATTCAAACGATTACATTTTGGTGCTTATTGCTCATTAATATTTGCTTATTAGCAACAAAGTCCTACGTCTTTCACTACGATTTTTTTGTCATTGTGAGAAATTCATTATTGTTCACTTTTGACTTCTGCCAAAACCGTTTTTTACTCTTATTGTCCGCACATCACTTCTAAATGTCACATAACTTTGATTTTTACATCATCGGATAAGAAAAGAAAATGTACTATCGAATGAAATTTGTTTAAAAACTGTAGCTCAATTCTGTGACTTTTTATGATTTTTCGAATAATTTTCAAAGATATATTTTTTTTTTAAACCAGAAACTTTTACATGACATTAATAAATGCTGATATATCCCAATGAAAGATATAATGGGAGGAGAATATTGTAATTAATTTAATAAAAGTACCATATATTATACACTGATAACCATGATATTTTATTACAAAAATAATTCAACCGATTATATTGAGGTGCTTCTTGCTCATTAATATTTGCTTATTAAATCAAAGTCCTATTTCTTTCACCACAAATGTTTGTCATCGCCAGAAATGCGTAGGCTATTTTTGACTGCTGTCAAAATCCTGTATTTATTTTTATTGTTCATACAGCACTTCTAAATGTCACATAACTTTGATTTTTACATCATCGAATAAATAAAGAAAATATTCTTTCGAATAAAATTTGTTTGAAAACTGTAGCTCAGTTCTGTGGCTTTTTATAATTTTTTAAAAATGAAGCAATGAACTTTTTGCTACAATAATGCAAAGTAACTACTAACACAGTTATCACATTAGACAAGTGATTGCACATAGCAAATTAAGAAAAATAAACAGCAGAATAACCATAACATCAAATTAATCCTGAGATATTGCTTTTTGACACTGAGCTAAAATCTGCTGTCGAAAAGAGAGATTTCCATTGTATATCTACCCTATATATAAAAAATCCTAATGAAACGAATTTATGCAACGATTTTATGAAACGACTGATTAAACGACTGATTAAACTAATATGTGTTGTCGAATATTTCACAGCTATCCTCCTGAAATATGCAACGTTGTACGATCAAATTAACACCAGTTTCTCGCATTAATCCGAGGATGTCAAAAGTGGTCTTATAATTTTAAAATTTTAATCAGTTTTCGAGATTTTTTTTTTTAATGACATTTCTGTAATGATGGCAACTAAATTACTCCATTTTTGTGGATAAAAGAGAGAAAAGGGAAAACGACAGGGATTATTAGATTTAATTTTTTGTTGACATTTTCAAACTGAAATTGAAAATTGAAATTATATTTTATTTGTATAGATAGTGAAAACAAAATTCTGATTGAGTTACGTTTTTCAAGAAAATTTGAAGAAATAAAATCTTATTTTCACGTATTCGATCGTCAAGGAATAAGTTTATTTTAAGAAGCCAAAAATCGGCTGTCATCTTAAACAGTGAGATAAATTCCATTGACGTAAAAAAAAAATAATAATAATTACATCGTAGTTTTTTTTTTTTTTTTTTTCAGTTTTCCCTCCAAGGAGGTTAAACAAAAACACATTTGAGCTCTCTGCATTAAAGTAAAGATTTTATTGTCCCCTATTTACAAGTACCGTTTGTTACAAGTATCGTTATTAAGAATGTATCGTTTTCAATATTTCGTCATTTTCATCAAATTTTTCTTCCTCTCTTTAATATTAATGAATTTAAAGAAGGAACCCAGTTCTATAAATAATTATTTCTTATAGGTGGCGATTAAAACTTTTTACAAAGTGCACTTAAAGCCGAAATGGTTTAGCGAGAAATTATAAAATTTTCTAAGCATTTATTTCAACTCATAAGCTGGAAATATTTTGAATAAATTCGTCCAAATTCATCGTTGCATTAACATAATTAAAAATATTTTGACAACTAAGAAACAATGAGACATCCTTAAAAAATATATATATAGAAAACAGAGGTTAAAAGTATTAATTTCCTGGGGAGATATTTTAAAACTACAAATGCATCACACGCCCATTGGTTTAACAATAGCGAGGTGGAATTTGAAATTTTACTGATGAAAAGCCGCAGGTTTGGCCTTTTTTTAAAAAATAAGTTATCAGCCGCGCTGGGATCGATATTAATTAAAATTTTAGGTGGCGAAAGTTTTTATTGAAAAGAAGAAAGATTCGTTTCTCTTTAGATACTCATACAAAAAAATAAATAAATAAATAAAATAAAATAAATCTGTATTTATTTTTGTAAAAGTGCTTATAAAATCTCCGTAATGGCATTTGTTACCTCTGGCATCTTTCCGTTTTCCAAATCTCTCGCTTTGTCCCTCTGTTTTGATCATCCACAAACCTAACAAGCATGTGCCGGAAAAACAAAATCTAGGGAAGGGAAAGATTTTGGAACGGATGTTCATATGATCCGCAGGTTAGGCCTTGTAATATTTTAGGAAATTGATCGCTGCACTGCAAAAAAAAGTGTTGATTTTACAGTATAATATTGTCATCCCAGCTGCCAGTATTATACCGTATAATTAACAGTAATAAACAGTAAAATAACTGTATAATACTGGTAGCTGGGGTGCTAGTACTATACTGTAAAATCAACACTTTTTTTTTTCAGTGTAATGCTGAAATTTGGGAAAACCATAAGTCCCTCTTAAAACTGCGTTTTTTAAAATGGACAAAATAAACATGAATAGGATAAACTAAGAATTTTTTTATCAGAACACGCCGTGAGAGACATTTTTAACAACATCAGCGTAAAATGCAATACAGAAAATTTAACAATTAAGAAACATTAGATGTTCGAAAATAAGTTTCCTACTGCCGCGGCGCAATATTTCCGAAAACGCTAGCAAAAACTAGAAAAAAAAAGTTTCATTATTGAGATGCACAACTTCGCATAATTGTAGATTAATGTCCTTAGCATATGTTCAGCTCTTCTTTATGGCGTTGGGAAAATAAGTATAACTTTTTTTAGGTATACTTTGTTGATATTAAATATTTAGAAAATTAATTATTCTCCTTATTTTACAGTCGCACGCTAAAATTTCAGCATTTTAGATTTTTTTTTTTTTTTTTTTTTTTAAAATACTAGGACGTTTTGTCCCGTACAAGCTACGCTCGCCAACCCCCGTTCAGACACTGCATGCTCTAAAACACACTAATTCGCTTTGTTTTAACAAGATTACGGAAGATTGAATTATAATTAAACGACCAGTCGATTTTCAGTAATCTTGTTTCCATTCATTTCCCTGTGAGTGGGGGATTTTAAGGCCGAATCAAGTGCTGTCGTGACAGCTAACTCGTGGTTAATTAAATAAGACAAAATTAAACATTTGAAATTCAGCTTGTATAAAATGGCTGAGTAAACAATCTCGCTGCTTCACAGAATTTCATAACGACGCTATAAGAAAATTGTTTCGAATGTATCGTTTCAATATGACGTCATTTTCATCAAAGTTTTCTTCCTCTCTTTAATATTAATGTGAAAATGCAGTTTTGATTGAAAGGAAATATTATTTGCAGCGATGTTTTAAAATTTGTAACAATATGTAAAAATATTTTTTCGAAATAAATAAATATTTCGTATAAATATATTTTTAAATTGAAACTGTTTGGAAATATTATTTGAGCATTTTAAATACGGCGTAATTTTTCCCATTCACAACTTTTAGCCCGTAACAATTTAATTATTATTTTAAAATTTTATTTCTATTTTTAATATTCAAGTGCAAGTACATTTTTTATGACGTAATTTTACAAATTTACTCTTTTTAACACGTGATCATTTAATTATTATTTTAAAGTTTTATTTCTGTTTTTAATAGTCATGTGGAAATACATTTTTTTTAATTGAAAGGGGATGTTATTATTTGCGCTGTTTTACAAATTGGCAACAATATAAAAAGTGGTCCTTTAGAAATATGAAATAAATCTCAATTGAAATTATTTTAAATAAAATATTATTTTTAAAAAACTTCAAAAAAAATAGTTAAAATTTAAAAATAATTGCACATTGTATACCACAAGCTTGTCAAGCATATCCCTGCAAAATATGATTAAATTACCACGCATATTTTTTGCTCCTATAAAAATGTTTTAATGGAACTATTCTGACCGACTTCAACAATTAATTTTTTTTTTTCAAAAGTAATTCTTCGATTTTAAAACTATCTGCTTCAGCGTGTTTATCGAACATTTCTCTATAATACTACCAATTTTCATATTTTTATCTGCAATAGTTTTCTTAGTATTAGCCCTGAAAAACTTCCGGTCACAAAAAAATCATTTACAGCGGTGACAGTAAAGATTTTAAGAAAAGCTGTCAAAGAATGAGTAAGTTCACATTAAAGTACACATTTTTCATTCGACTTACACTCTTTCTCTTTTTTTTTTAATTTCGACAATGCACATTTAAAGTTTTTTCCTTTATTAAAGACAGGAACGAAACTGGTTTTTTTTTTTCACCCGGGGAAAGCATGCATTTTGGTGTCCCTCCTTTCCAAAATAAATGTATTAAAGAGAAGTTTTCAATCCATTTCTTTAATTTTTATTTTAAACATGAAATAATAATTGTTAGGAAGTATATTATTCTTAATAATTTAATTTTAATTTTTTTTTAAATCGACTTATTGCAATCACTTTGTTTACATACAGGATGTCCTAAAAAGATTTACCCCTACATTCCTTAAATATTGATCATAGACATATATTATAAATTATGAAGTTACGTAAAAGAAGGTACAGAATTTTACGAAATCGATTAAAATTTTCAGGATATTAAAATTTGATGTTTTTCCCTTTTTTAAAGACAGGGACGAAACTATGTTTTTTTTTTGTTGTTGTTGTTGTTTTTCTCATCCGGGGAAAGCATGCATTTTGGTGTCCCCCCTTTCCAAAATAAATTTATAACAATAAGTTTTCAATCCATTGCCTTAATTTTTATTTTAAACATGAAATAATTGTTAGGAAGTCAGGGTTCGTTGATATATATCAATGGATATATATCATGATATATATCCGATATTTATTTTCAAAATATCAAGATTTTTGATATTTTCGATATTTTCATATTATTTGATATTTATTTTCAAAATATCAAGATGTTTGTATTTTTAATATTTGATATTTATTTACAAAATATCACTGTGCAAGATATTTTTGCTATTTTAAGTCAAAACATGTGTAAATGAAAATTTCAACTGATATTGACTGTTCCATTCTGTAAATAAAGAACATTTGTCTCTGGCAGTGATTTTTCTAGCTAAGGAAAAACAAAAACAAAAATCTTATCCAAGCTTTGTTTGAAGTTTTTATTTTTAAATCTAGTTTATATGGGACTAATAATTATGTGGTATATAACTAATTCAAGACAGATATAGAAAGATAAACTGTCTAATGTAGATAATCAGTTCTATACAGCTTCAATAGAAAACAATCAATTTCTGGTTTTGGCATTGTTGAACTTAAATTGTACAACATGTTAGGGATTAAAAAATAAATAAGCTTACATTTATGTTTAAATTTTTCAATTTAAAAAAAAAAACTTTTTTTTTTAATATAAATTTCTGATTTCTTGATAGTTGATGCTGAATCTTAGAAAGACTTGTATTTAATATGTTTGCTCTATAATGAAGAATATCATAAAACATATAACAAAAATGTGGAGAATATTGATTCTTTTTAAATACTTTGAAATATTGTTTTAAATATTTATTTTAATACTAAAAATATGTTTTCTTATAGCAAGCCAACAATAATCATTACAAAATTGTGCCTCAAGATCATCAAGCTCTTGTTGTATCACAATATTATCAGTGTATTTTTTGTTATTATGTTTGCCTCTACCAGATCTTGAAGTTTTTTTTTTTATGTTTGAAAAATTTAATCCTGAATAAAGATTTTTATAATTTTCATATTTAGTTAAATCTGAAAAAACAGGATGTGATTTTTTGTATACTAATTGATTTAATCCATAAGGATAGGTAGCATTAAAATGTCTTATATATTTAGATTCTAGAAAAAGTCGTTCAGTAAAATTTTTTTGTATTTTAAGTATTTTAATAGTAATATTTTTAAAATCATGATTTTTGAAATGAGTATATTCAATATTATGAAAAGTTTGAAATTTAGATTTTTTTTTAATTTATCAATATGAGAACGATGTAAATTTAGCCGCTTATGTAATTTTTGACAAGACTGTCCAATATATTCCATATTACACGAATTGCATTTCAATGAATAGATTACATTGTATGCTTTGCAAAATTTTACCATATTAAGATTGTGATTATTTGAAATCTGGGACTTATCAGCTAATGGACATGTAAGGCAACGCTTAGATTCACACTCTGGAAAACATAGTACAGGCTTGGGACAATAGAATAGGTTATCTGATAACGATCCAGGAAGATCCCTGATAATCTTCCTGTACCGAGCATTAGTCCTGGATCCACCAAGGCCTAAATTGCCAGTATATAACATTTTACTCATAACTACCATATTTTTTGAAAGCAATAAAAATTGCAAGAGATACATAGTAAAAATTATAATTATAACATCAAATAATAAATTTTTTTAAACAACTTTATTTTTATAAAGTACTCTTGAATAATCATAAAATAAAAAATTATAATAATAAATAATTAAAATAAGATTAATGATTGTTTTATACTTGATTAAATATAATAAAACTATTTACATATATACATAAAGTCCCATTAAGCAAACTAACATCAAAAGACAACAATCTAAAATCCCCAAGCAATAATAAGTCAATACAAAATTAATGTTGGCAAAAAAGAACCTGAATAAGATGATATAAAGATGCATTTTAAAATTCAAAAGATGAACAAATGATACCAAGAAATAATAGTAATATTACATAATTATTATTATTAAATTATTATTAAATACACCATCAAAAGCGCAATGCAGCTATAGCAACTATGTATTCCAAACAGAAGCTAATCAAAGTGATTTATGAGCCAAATAGGTAAATTATGGTATCATATGAAAATCAATAATTTCATCTAGATAATTATTGAAAAGAATATGTAAAAACCATTCCATACCAATTTGCGCAATGCAGCAGAATTTTATAGAATGTTAAATAATTATAATATCTTTGAATTTCAAAAAACATATCTAGTTCTTGTAACATTCTAATTAAATCTCCAAAGAGATAATTAATAATAATGTGTAGACAAAATACCACATAGTTAATAAATTATGCGCTTCAATGGTAATTGGCCAAAAATACTGAAAATATGAAGGTTATTTAAAAAGAGAGAGAGAAAAAAAAAATTATAATAAACCATAAAATGTTAATAATTTGTAGTTGATATCAAGTGAATACAAATGGATTAAGAAATGAAATATGAACTAAATATAATGGAAAATTGGATAACAAGAGATTTAAATTATAACTGGATATGAAAAAACACGTTTAGGTATAATCTTCAGCCTGGATGTACCCACACGTGTTTTAAAAAAATAGTTCAGTATTTCATAATTATACTGGCATATATGCTAAGATCAGTATAATCATCCAGGTATACTGAATTATTACCATAAAACAATTGGAAATAACAAAATTGGAAATAAAAAACTTGTAAAGAATAGATAAAATATTTTACTCACAATAATTATCCAAAAATCCGTATACAACACTATACTGAATTATTACCAGATAACAGTTGGAAATACAACCACATGGCGCACATATCATATACTTGATGATATAGTCAAGTTGAGAGAAATTATTTGAAAGTTAAGTTGAGAGAACATATTTTGAAATAACACCTTAATTATTACACCTTAACACAAATTGATTTAAAACACACAAATATATTTTTGTGATAAATACACTCAATAACAAATCTATATTTGTGAATATACAAAATTTCCATTTAGTTTTAATCTTTAAAAGTAAAATGTAAATACACAAGCGATAAGCGCCCTCTATAGGTAAATTAAAAATATTATTAACATTTATTTGTCAAGTAATGTGCTGCCCTCTATTGGAATATTTTTATACAATGCATATTTTATAGACTTTTATAACGGATCATTAGAATCACTTAATATAAAGGTGATCGACTAAACGCACAATCACAGTAACTATATAAAGTGTAAAGAATGTTCAATCATCTTAATTATTGTCCTTATATGTTTTAATTGTATTTATGTATGTTTTAATTGTAATTTGCTATATCATTTGCTATATTTTATCGCACACTAAAACAATAATTTTATTTAAAAGAGTTGATAATTGAATTTATCAAAAAAATAGGATAACCGTATAGTTTTGCATGATCTCGAATAAATCTAATATTTTTGTTTTTATTTATATCTGAGCATAAATATTTTGTACGATGAAGATAATTGATAATTATATTTTTATAAACTGATTTATGTAAACATGAAGCAAAATTGGTAAAAATATTTACTTTAAATGGAAAATCAAATCTTTTATCATAAATATCAAAAATTAATTTATAATTATCATTATTATTAATTTTTAAGTCAAGAAAATTTATATTATTATTAATCAAATCATTTTCACTTAATGTAAGCTGATTAGGATAAAAATTGAGTGGTGATGTGTAATTTTTATCATTAAAATAAAATATGATAATGTCATCAATATAGCGATAAAATACATAATCATTGTTCGGACCAATATTTCTTTCATAATAACATAAGTAAAGGTCAGAGAGAATACTAGAAGCGGTCCCACCCTGCGGTATTCCCTGACATTGTTTATAAATAATATTGTCATATATGATGTAATTATTATGCAATGTAAAATATAGTAATATATATATATATTAAAGTTATTCATTATTTAGTTACATTTTTGAAAACTATTTAAAATAATGGAGATTTAATGTTCAACATGCTTTGGTAAATTGTTTTGATCTTATCGCATAATTCTGAGAAGTCCATTGGGATAATACTATGGGAGTCTTTGCTTAGTTTTTGTAATTAATGGATATAGTATAATGACTTGGTTCATTTGACTTTTTTGTTCTAAAAAGTCCATTGGTTTTCTGATTTGATGGTTTTGCAATGCGAGTTTACAAAATTATGGTTATGATTTTATTATTGGAGTTCTTTTTTTAGCACTGCTTATTTGATTTGTACATTTTGTATATACTTTCATTTATTCAAGAATTTTTAATATTTCTAATTTATTAAATTAATCAAGATTTCTAAATATCATATATTAATTATATTTATTTTTATATTTTCATTTTCTTTTTGAAATTGCATTTTCATTGTATCAAAAAAAAAATTTAATGGCAGTTCTAAGTAAAATTCTCGTTCCTGGCAAGATACACCTTGCATCAATGCAGTGTAGTGCCCGATACAGGGGCAACAAATGGGTTGTTCCTGGATCATCATCCAGTAACAATTTTTACTTTCCTCCTCCTCTATTATTATATCGAATGTGTAATGATGCTAGATGCAAGACTTGCCCATTTGCTTCTCAGAAACAAATTGTATCAGATCCTAATTTATCAACTTTTTGTAAAGCCTTTAATGATATTTATAGTATTAAATGTAACTTATGTGGTTTGAAATATGTAGGTGAAACATCAGGTCCATTACATTAACGTATCAATCAACATCGTTCAGACTCTAACAATAACAAAGCAAAAAATATACAGTCTACAGCAGAAATACAGCATTTTCATAAACATAAATTTATCAATACTACAATTGAAATTATACAAATTATAAAAACTAAATCAGAACGTTTGTTTATGGAGTCTTCATATATGAAATATTATAACACTATTTATCCTTATGGACTTAATAGTGAAATATTTAACAGACCCGTTAAAGTTTTTTCAACAAATAATACTATAGATTATTCTCCTATTTATCCTACTCTAAATCATAATTTAAATCATAAAACAACACGAAACAAGCGAGGAAAGTGTACTGCTACAGTTGTTATTTCCAAAAAAATTATTGTTAAACAAATCAATACTCTTCATCATAACTATATTAAGAATTACAACTGGTTTTTAATTACGAAAATACATATTTGCTATTAAAAAGAAACAGATAGTACAATATTTAAATGTATTTCTTAGTAAATCTTACTCAAATCATTTCTCTGATATTTTTTATGATCTAATTATGACAAGAGCTAATCTTTTCAACATTAATTTACATAAAAAACAAAAAATTCAAAACACTAATACTCAAATGATTATAACTTTTTCAAATCAAATCTTTAATAAAATTAATATTAATTCTATAATTAATGATAAAAACTGTTATTTTCCTATTAATAATCTAACAATGCATTTTCAAAAAATACATCTGATGCTAGTACTTTTCCGTGTAAATGCAATGACCCCACTCTAAAAAAATACATTTATAATGATCATGGACATATAATCACTGGTAATCTTAATAATGTGAATGATTTTAAACTACAAAAACTAATGGGTTATGGTACTAAATATAGACTTCCTTCTAAATTTAATGTAAATTCTATTATAAAACAGTTTACATACGATATAGATATTTTTATTTATAAAATTTCAATATCATATAGTAAACCTATTGAATATTTTAATCAATGGAAAATACTAGTTATTGAAAAATTAACTACCTCTTTAAAACATAATTTATCGCATATGGTTAAAATTAACACAAAACATTTGTTCCAGCAAATTACTAAATTACAAAAAAATTATGTAATCACATACATTGACAAATCTCCTAATAATTATGCAATCATATGTAAAGCTTATTATCACCAACTACTTACATCCTGTATTTCTACTAACAATTCTTTAAAAAAAAAAACTAATGAAAATGTAATTGTAAACAATCGTAAAATTCACAGTTATTATAAATTATTAAATATTTCTTCTACTAACTTTAATTATCCTTATTTTGTTCTTATACCCAAATTTCATAAAAATCCAATTAAATTTAGGACTGTAACTATAGGATGCAATACATATAATAATATAGCCAATAAACATCTATTAAAAATTCTCAATCAAATTTATACACTGACAACGTCCACTGATAATACACATTGTATAAAAAATAGCTATCAACTCGTCAATATTTTGAAAAATCGTAAATGTGTTAACAATATAATGACATATGATTTCAAAGATCTATTTAATAATATAGATTTATTAGATCTACATAATACTATAAATGCATTATTTAATAAGTATCATCATTCACCTAATTTACCAATTCATATAGATACCGCTTATTTTAAATCTTTAACAAATTTCATTATACATAATAATTATATAATGCATGATAACACGTTATATTTACAGAAAGTCGGTATACCACAAGGGGGATGTACATCTAGTATACTATCAGACTTATACTTGTATCACTATGAACGTACTTTTATTAACAGTAATATACATTTATATCGTTATATTGATGACATAATTTTAATTGCCACTGATCACACTAATATTTCTATATTTCCAGTTGATTATCCTACTAATTTAGAATTAACGGAAAACCTCCTTTCTAACAATACTATTAACTTTTTAGATCTTAAAATTACACTTAAAGAAAACAAAACAATAATTGCTCTATTTGATAAACGTAAAGAATTTAAATTTAAAGTTAATTCATTTACTAATTTTAAATCATGTCTTCATAATTCTGTATATCGTAATATACTCCTTAATCATAGTTATAAAATAAAAAGTTTATGTTCTTCTCAACTAATTAACAACAATATTAAAAAACTTATCTATGATGGATTACAACATGGTTTTCCAAAACAATTCATATATTCTTTAATATATAATTAGTACTTAAATGATCTTTGCAACCAAATTAACACATGCGTTAAAAAATGTATTAAAAAAACATATAATCTTAGAAAATAGTAAAAAAAAATTATAATAGGACGGTTGGGTGGGTAGATGTTGGATTGAGGAGGTGTGTGGCGGAGTTGTATAGGAAAAACGCATGGTTAATTTATATTTTTTAAAAAAAGGGGGCATTTTGATTTACACACACGTTTGATATTACACATTTTATAATGGACTGTGATGTGATATTTTTATATGTATATTAATTTAGTTAGATTTACATATTCATTATTTAATTAATTTAAATGAATTTATATTCATTAATATTAAGAATGTTTTTGATCTAATGCATTTAGATTAATGCCTACGGTGGACAATATCATATTAACTTCTAATATAATGTATATTTTTCTAAAGTGTTAATATAATACATGTTTTAATTTTTATTAAACGTTCTACCCTTACCACTTATATCAAGAGTATTTAATTTTTAACTTTGTATGAAGAAACACTATATGTTAATAATTAATTTCAATATTTAATTATTATTAATTTTAAATCCTTTGTATCTTAATTCAAATATTTAGTATTTTAATTTAATTTAATTTTTGTGATGTTGCATTTTTGGCACAGCTATTTAATAGTTGCTATGTCATTTCATGGTACATATATTTTTATGTTGCTTTAATTATTAATTTTTCCATCTTCCATCTTTCTTTTAACATATTATTATTCATTAATACATCCATTACTTTAATGTAATTGGATATTCTATTTATTATTTATTAATTAATTTCATTTATTTATTATTTAACTAATTGCTATCATCTTTAGATAGTATATGGTTTAATTTTAAAATTTTAATTTTTATCCAATACTATTTTTATTCAGCGTATATTCACTTTTTACCCTAATAGATGACAACACCATGGTATCTGTTGCTTTACAATAATATTCATATTATTCTAACATCTATTCTGGCAACATGGTAAATCATTTTCTAAAACTAAATTTGGTAACATGTAATGATTTTTTGCAATTCATTACCTCTGTTTGGTTGTGTTCATGTGTGGTTCAGGTGATGCACAGGTATCTTTTTTAATCCAAATGGATTATGTACTTTATGACTCTATTTCAAGCTTTATCTGTATATTATATGTATGGTTTCTTTCCTTTTTAATATTGTATTTATTTTTTATTTTTTCACAGGTTTGATTCATTGTTTATGAGTGGTAGTCCCAAAATCATATTCTTTAGCAATGTTATGGTTAATATGATGATGAAACCACTTATTTTATTTGTGGTATTTAAGGCATTTGGAACTTGATAATTCTGTCTAAATTCCATGAATTTCATTTCATTCATTCAATTTCATTTCATTCTTTCAATTTCATTTCATTCATTCAATTTCATTTATTCAATTTTTAATTTAATTTCTTCTTCTTTTAAATAAGTTTTTGGTATCTATATTCAGTATGTTGGGGAATACTTTTATTGTCTACTAATTATTACATATTTAATCATTATTTCATAGTTTAAGTTGGTGTGTGTATGTATAACCATTAAAACATCACAGAGATTTCATACAACACGTGGGGAAAGGATATATATGAATCTTGCTTTCACGATAACGTCCGAAATACTGAACCAATACGAACCTAACTGAGACAGTGTATTGATTTGCCAAGCATCTTGGATCAGTTCGTTAATCAAATATACAGATCTTACAGTTTGTTTACAGAGGCACACAAAAACAAAACATGCAAAACTTGTCCTCATCATCACGATAATGTCCGAAATATATAGAACCAATTCAAACCTATCTGGGACAGAGTATTGATCTTGCAAGTTTTATTTCTTGAATGAATTGGTTAATCAAATATTGTCCTGGCACCCCTAGGCGGTCACCTAATGGAAAGACCAGCCCTGTTCTAAGCATAGTATGAAATTAACGAATACATCTTTACTTTGGGTTGTCCGACTCCGCGATATTTTACTCTAAATTTCGTAATTTTTTTTTGTACCGAACGACGAATCAAATCTTCTTTTGGCGCCCCCATCTAATCTGGCGTCTGACGTACATGCCCAGCTCGCTCGCCCCCCCCCCCCCCTCTCCCCCTTCGTTTCGGTACTGATTAAAGATCTAGAATTCATCGTAAAGAGTTTTATCTTTAAATCTTTCTTTCTTTTCTTCTTTCTTTCTTTCTTTTTTTTTATGAAAATTGAATGCTATATCAAATTTCTAAAATGGAACATTTAAATTGAAGAATATTATTATTATTATTACTATTATTAGAAAATTAACTTAACAGAAAACAAAAAAACAAAAAAAAAACCTATGTGAACAAATAACTTTTATTTTCATAAATTCTATATATATTTAAAGATTAAGAAGAATAATTAAAAACTTCATTTAAAAAAAATATTTTTTTTTTCTCTTTCAGTTTTTTGAAAGATATATATATTTTTAATTTATTTCTCTTCTTTCCTATGTTTTCATCTCTATGACGAGGAATTACTATAATTCTAGAGTACTGTTATCTATACATAGTTCAGTATTATCGCGCCATCTGTTAGAGAAAGTATGAAACTTATCGTCCTTTAAAAATGATTGTACTTTAGTCGGATCACATCAATAGGATACAAAATAAAAATAACTATTAGAAAAAGGAAAATATATATATGCCAAATGAATATTTTTATTATCATTTTACATTAAACAAATTTTTAATATTAAAGATCTATGTGGATTCATAAATCAATTTTAAAAGATCGTATGATATTTATTATCTCACATTACGGTAAAATATAAAAATAAAAAATAAATAAATAATAATAATAATTATTATTATTATTATTATTATTATTATTTAATTAATAATAAATAATGTAAAAATTGAATCGATAATTAAACATACGACTCTGAGAAATACTTATTTGTTGTGTAATATTTTCAGAAGGACAGAAGTATTTTCATATGGCAGAGAGAAAACGAAATAGAAGACATCTTTTCCTTCCTGGAGAAAATTAAAAATATAAAAAATATATAAAATAGGGCACATAAATCACAATTATTAATTTAAATAAAAAGTTAGGAGAATACCACAGAATAATAGCAAAATGCAATGCAACTCTCTAAAAGTTTCTTTAAAAGAAGCAAAAAAGAAATAGAAAGATAATGCTAGTTATAGGGGAGACCTGTGCACATTGGACCTATGGGCATAGTGGACCACCCCTAATTTATTATTATTATTCATTTATTTATTTATTTATTTATTATATATATATATATATATATATATATATATATATATATATATATATATATATATATATATATATATATATATATATATATATTAGCTCAGAGTGAACAATTTTATTCTGATTGGTTGTTTTAAACTTCTAAAAGTAAAATCTTTCATCATCATATTTTTCTTTTTTTCGCAATTAAAGGTTGTAGATAAATAAGATGAAGCAGCTATTTTGCGAAGTTAAGATACTTGATTTTATTTAACTTTAAAGATAATCTGCTTAAAAGAAAGCTGTAAACAATATTAATATAATTAGTTATTGAATTTCAACATGGGGCACAGTGGTCCAGAATCCACTTCTGTTCCTGTATTGCAGAATATTCAAAATATTTAATAATTGCTTATTTTCTATAAAGGAATATTGTTTTAAAGCAATTATTTAACTGTAAAATAAAGTAAACAAATATAAATAACAATTTATTTAACATAGTAAGAAATATTTTGTTTTGTATTTACTGCCTTACATAAAAATATTTTTATTTTGAAAAAATTATTGAAAACTGTGTTCTGGAAAAATTATGAGGAATGTAAAAAGGTTTAAGGAATATTTAAAAATATTTTCAGGCAGATCAGTCTGTCTGACAAAGAGAAAAAAAAATTGACTGAAAAAGTGGTCCACTGTGTACCAGTCTCCCTAAACATGCTTTTAACTATAATATTAGTAAACTTGGCTGGTTTAACTTTTTGTATAATGCCCTTTAGTTAAGTTAAATAAAATTAATTTATAAGCAAAAAGAAGAAAAATGCCACCGAAATATAGTAAAATGCAATGCAATTATATAAAGTCTCCCCCCCCCCCGAAAAAAAAACGGGGGTGGGGGCAGAAGTAATAGAAGAATGATATTAGTAAAACAAATGCACTTAAATATAATAATATTATTAAACTTATTGGGTTTAACCTCTTGTAATGCATTTAAATTAAGTGCGAAAAAAACCCAAAAAAGTAAAATCATGCATCAAGCATAGATTATGAAACACTTTCCAACACTTCCAGAATACTTTAACAAACATTCGCTGTTTAATAAGGTAAATAATATACCGACGTAAACAATTTTGAAACCGCAAAACATATTTGAAAACCAGATTTCAGCAATTGCAGAGCATAGCCAGAAAAGCACTCCAATTATTTTGTGCAGCCTTCAATATAAACTATAGATTTTTATATACTCTATATAATACTACAATTTAGTGTAGTAAGAAAACACATATAACGCAGTTGAAAATTCACATTCAACAGTTTCTACCAATAAACGGAAACATATTTGAATTATTTTGTACAGCCCTGTATATTACCTTAAGATTTTTATACACTCCATACATTAAATAAAGTTTAATTCTTGCAAAAACACGCTGTAAACTGCTGAAATTACCCTTCCAGAAGTTGTCATACATAAGTGACGATATATCCAATTCTTTTCGTGGCCCTGTATATGGTTTTCTTTATATTCTACGAAAATCTCTTAGTATACTAAATATAGTTCAGCTTGAAAATGCAAAACTCAATTTAAAAATCCCTTTACGAAATTCACGTTGATACACCAGTAAGGCTTACGAATTCTTATGTGTAGCCCTGTATATGATCTATAGCATTTATACAGACCACATAATGCAAAAATTGGGTTAAAAGCTGCATACCTAGCTGAAAGCGCACTTCCAGCAATTATCGCTTATAGATAATACTTCGCATAAAGTTCTGTATCCGAAATCTTTTGTGGGTCCCTGTAAATGGGCGATAAAGGCTATGCACATCATATCATACAACAGGTATCTTGTAGCAAACCTCAGTAATGTATATCAATAAAATGTATATAAAATACGCTGCAAACAGTTTTCCTCCGTAGACCATTATGTAACCGAATACTTTTGTGTGGCCCTGTAAATGAATAATAAATGCCTTTCACTCCATATTTTACAGAAAGCATGTTTAGTGCACCTCACAAATTGATATCAATTTCATTATGTTTGTAATAGTGTAACATAGTTAAAATGCACCACAAAGGATTTTTCTCCCGTAGACATTATATAATTAAATCCTTTTGAGTTTCTCTGTAAGCTAATTATAAGTGCTGCACGTTCCATAGTCGATAGTAAACATCTTGTTGTGCACATCAGTAATGTATATCAATTTCAATATATTTCAGATAGTTTAACATCATTAAAATACACTGCAAAGGATTTTTTCTCATAGACAATAATGTAACGGCATTCTTTTGAGTGCCCCTGTAAACGAAGTATAATTGCTACATACTTCATTTTCAATACCGAACATGTCATTACTTATATCAATAACATTTATTAATTGGATGGCAATCCGAGTGTATTTATGTGAATTAGAGACAAAGACGTGAATTGAACAGACAAAGAAACCAGACAAACCGAATTCATAAACACTTTTAAACTATGTAATCATAACGCCAATTCTAAAAGCATTTGGATGAAAATTCCGTGTTTATTATTTTCTACAATTCTACAGGGTAAGTCAAAATGAATATAGCGATTACAAACGGCTATAACTATTTAATGGAGTAGAATTTATCGATAAGATTAACACACAATGTAGACGAAACTTCAAAATTTTGTATACATACGTCATGGATGTTCTATGTAACTTCCCTTGGTCACACGGACAACATTTAGGCGATAGTCCATTTCATGCCATACATTCTGAAGCATTTGTTCAATCACCGACGCAAGCACATTACAAATGCGTACTTCGAGTTCTTCAATTGTTTTGGGCATAGGAGGCACACCCTGTCTTACACATAACCCCATAGAAAAAAATCGCAGGGTGTCAAGTCCGGAGATCTCGGTGGCCAAGAGCAGAAGACATCGTCGGCTCCACTTCGATCGATCTATGGGGTTATGTGAAAGACATACGTGCCTCCCATGGCCAAAACAATTGAAGAACTCAAAGTACGCATTTGTAATGCGCTTGCGTCGGTGACTGAAGAAATGCTTCAGAATGTATGGCGTGAAATGGAGTACCGCCTAGATGTTGTCCATGTGACCAACGGAAGTCACATAGAACATCTATGACGTATGTAACAAAATTTTGAAGTCCCGTCTACATTGTGTGTTGATTTTATCGATAATTTCTTTTCCATTAAATAGTTATAGCCGTTTGTAATCGCTATATTCATTTTGATCTACCCTGTATTATACAGAAATTTTTTTAAGGGGCCGTATAAATCTTTATTTTCATATGAACTTTGAAAAGTTCTGTTTCGAGCTCCTGAACTTTATTCGATTTGTCATGCTGCATCTACCCCAAAATACAAATTGGCAATGTTCTATCTTCAAAAACAAGCTAAATATGAGTTTAAAAAAATCACTGACGGCTCGGCCTACAGGCAGAGGGAACTTTCGAAGACGCAGACGTGGGGAGCCTGTTTGTTGGGAAATGCAGAAGAAATGACCTTTTTGCCGTGATGCGGCAGTTAGGAACGCCCACTTCGAACTCTAACTTGTTTGTAGGCGGAACCGGCAAGGATTTTTTTTTTTTTTTTTTTTTTTTTTTTTTTTTTTTTTTTGCTATTAGGGTTGGTCCTATGAAAAACTTGTCTATATAAAAGTTTTAGATAATATTAAGAGGATTTATAATAAATTTAAGCGGAGTTGATATCTTGTGAATTGACGAAGTTATGAATTTTTTCTTCTGAAACCCCTTCCCCCCTCCCCTTGGGGCCATTTTTAATGATATCAAAAATCTGTCATACATAAATTTTCGGACATTTTCCTAGAAATAATAGAAACTTTAAACGGATTCGATACGTATCATAATTAAGAAGTTATGGTTTTTTTTTTCTGTTTTCACAAAAAGAACCCCCCCCCCCCCTCCCTCATCCCCCCCTTGGTTCGATTTTGCCCATTAACGAACTTGACCGAGATTTTATGCCCCTTGATTTTATGTATCAGTTTGGAAGATATTTGTGCAGAATTATTGAAGTTATCGTGTCGATAAAAACGTGACATAGATAGATAGATAGATAGATATAAAGTTTTGAACTGGGGGTGCTTTTGGTTTCTGGGAGTCATGATCGGCGTAGATCTGCAAAAAATTTTCAGAAATTCCAACTTAGGAGAGAATGTAATAGGTAGTATTTCTTACGAAATCTACCTAAAACGCTTTAGGAGACCGCATCAATATTAAGCGACGGATTTTAAAAATTAAATGATAATGCGGAAAATGGTATTAACGAACTATCATATTATATTATTTCTGTTGTCAACATTTACGAAATTCACAATAACGAATGAGGTATCATTCGAAAGGTTTTTGAAACGGCTTCTGAACAGCTTTCTTTCTCACATTTCATTAAAATATGTTTTTGATTAAAAATTACATTTAATTAAAAATTAAATCAGCATTGCTTTCATAAATGAAATGATAGGTTTTCCTCAAGTTAGTGTTGCCGCAAAAATAAAATACCGCATTATATGATGCTCAACAGTGATTATAAAAAAATATGTAGTACAAAAAATAAGTATGATTTCTCCACACGTGTTTATTTTATATTTATGGTTAAAAAACGAAATTGAAATGTTTAGAAGAAAAAGACACCATTGATCGATCGAAGCAGTGGTATTTAACGTTAGGAATAAAAGGGAGGCTTTGTTATATTACATTAAATTGTATTTTAAAGACATTCAATTTATTTTTCTTTGTGTCATGCTTTTTGAAAAGCGGAAGGTGTCATCTTCTAATGCAACTATGATTGTTAATTTTTAAAAGAGAAGAAAATGGATTACCTTACTTCCTGTAATAATTAATTTTAAAAAAACTATTTCATATTTTCGGAAAAAAAATTTAATCTATTCCCAAAAGACTGCTCCATACAGGGTATAAAATATAAGATTATATGATAAGGTATCAAATAGAAATTGGTTGATAAAAATAAACTTCTCATTTTCGGCAAAATGGACACTTAAAAAGAAAAAAAAATCGCGAAAAATTCAGATATGTTGTACGAATTCCGAAAAAAAAAACTTTATTGGACAGAAGACAAAATTTATCAAAAAAGAAGACAAAATCGGACAAAAAGATTGAATTTGGATTGTTTTTATGAGTAGGTCAAAATCGCCATAGCGAACTTGGAAAAACGGGGACATTCGCAAACCGTTTCATTCAACGTAAAATAACAAAAAAATTAATCACAAATTCCATACTCTGAACCTCAGGTACATTCGGGCCTGTCTTTATCTATCTGGAACCAAAGTTTCACATACACACACAGAGAGAGATAGCTTTCTTTTATTAATATAGATTTTCTGACCTTGTCCTACTTCAGTATTTACACAAACAACTTTTAAACCTTTTCCGGGCCCCCTAACTGCATTCTTCTTTTAATATCATTTATCAAATGAACCTCCCTGTATTCCTGCATCATTCAAAATCAAAAGTTCATTTGAATATGGCTGCCTAATAATGCTAGCAATAAATGATCTTGGACATCATTTATTCATTATTAATCACAAACACACTAATATTTTTTTCACTTCCTACGAAATGAAAGGGCATGAAATAGTACCATTAGCACGATCATTAGTAGTCACTTGCGTTTTAAAACCATTTATCATTGAAGACCAAAATTTTATACCAAAATATGTTTTTTTGAAACAAATAGCGCCGCTCTAATAGCTCTGACAGATAAATATGCAGCAGAAGGAAAATTTAACGATTTTGAACTCCGCCTGGATAATCTCGGTGCGCGTGCTTTCATGATAATTATCCGGATGATACGGAATGTATTCCGAAGTATGACTAATTCGTGAAATTTTGATGGCATGGGAAGAGAAAAATGTGATACTAACAAAACATCGTCATAGTTTCGAGTGTCCGATCTCAGTCATTGAAAAATGATTTTTTTAGATTTTTAAAAATTTTATACATTTACTTCTAAAAGATATTAATTAGAATATTAGTAGTTTATTAACTAGCTATGTATGAAATTATGTATATATGTACAGTCGGCGAAAATAAAACATCCCATACGTTTTAATCTCCAAATTATCACAAGAAAAAAACGAAAGAGCCATTCGACTGTATATTTGTCTTTTTTCAATTAATAATTTTAAAAAAGTGAAATCAAAAATTCAAATATCGTGAAAACTCAGAACTATATCAGCAATACAGTGAGCTAATTGACAAATTGGGGGGTGGGGGGTGGGGAAATCAAATTGGAAGATAAGGGATTCCCCCCGACCCAAATTTGTCAATTACCTCACCGTATTGCTGATATATTTCTGAATTATCCCGATATTTGACTGGCCTTTTTATATGAGTTGCTCTATGTTAGAATTGACTACCAAATCATGAAAAAAATATTTCGTGTAGTTCGTGCATGCGCGTGTTAAAAATTATTTCATACGAATGCCTATATCTCATCAAACATTCAATATATTAATTTTATAATTGCAGTATATTGTTTCTACTATTCTTGAAGTCAAACATGTGCTTTACATCCTTGAAGTGCAAGGACAATTCGTCATAATTTCAATATATATTTTATAAACCGTGTAACAAGCGAAAGCGTCCTATCATTGCCCTTAATTTTTGGACAGTAGTGTATATGGGATATGTATTCCAGTTTCAAGTATTATTTCCTGATTCCATTTGTTCAATAGTTATAATAATCCTTTCCTTTTTCGTGTGAAGTTGAGGTGGAATGATATGAAATTAAGCGAAAATAGCTTTAACAAGTAATATAAAAATAAATTTTTTAAAGTCAATTCCTACTTAGGTCAACAAAGAAAAATTTTATTTTAGTTACTTTTTATTAAATAATTACAATTAATATAAATATGTATATACATATGACAGAATCACAATATTAAGTGGCAAAATAGAAAGCGAATTTCCTTTTGAGTTTTTGAATTTGAATTTTGCTTTTTAATCATAAATACATAAAGTAAACCCGTGCCGCATTAATTTCCCACGTTATTTTAATTTAAATTTTTTTATAATCATCGTTGCGGTATTTTATTTTTGTGGCATCACTAATTTGAGAAAAATCTTTCATTTCATATAAAACAATGGGAGAAATTTTTTTCTCTCATAAAAAACTAAAAGTAATTAATTTAATTTAATTAATGAGTTAATATTTGAAAAAACTGTATTAACATCCAGTGTCATCCACTGCAAGTTTTAAAAAATGTATTTGAACTTGAGTGGATGAATACAAAGTATTTTATTAACGATTGAAAATTTGAACAAGATATATAAATATATAAGAGAGTGTGAGCTAATAGTAGGAATTGAAAAAATAAGCTAAAATAGCTCTAAAAATCAGAAAAATAATACACTTCCTAACAATTATTTCATATTCAAAATAAAAATTAAGTGAATGGATTGAAAACTTCTTTTTATAAATTTATTTTGAAAAGGGGAAGGCGGGAGAAGTAACATTCATGCTTGCCCCAGGTGAAAAAAAAAAAATCATAGTTTCGACACTGATATGCAGTTTTAAAAGTTAAAATATAATGTATATGTAAATAACATGAACTTAGGAGGAAAAATACCAGTCAAAATGTAACAGAAATAGTCACTGTTTAACATCCGCATACGCTTTCATCATCCACTTGAATCACAGAACCATTTTTTAAGGGGTCGGGTACCCTTTGAACTCACAAAATACATGAAAAAGGGACCTCTATAAGAATTACAGTAGTTCCGTAGCTAATTGACTTTGAATTTTAAAATTTAAAATACATATTAATAAAGGTTTATTTTATCAATTAAAATTCTCAAAAAATATGTACACTCATATAAAGCTTTTTAATCTATTTAAAAGTACAATATACATTTTACGGAAGAATTATTCTTGCATGTACTGCGCGCATGATTTTTCACATTTGAATTGTTAAAACAAGCCAAAAAATTTTTAATGAGTACAAATATAATGTGTTCTCAAAATGACCTACGATGAGAAAAATTAAATGTGCGTAGATCAAGAGAAAAAAAATTTTTTTTAGAGAAATTCGAAATATACAGGTTTTCTTTATGCAAAAGCAGTCAGCATTTCTAAACTTGTTACTTGAGAAACATAGTAACAGGTCATTTTGTGCATCTGTATGGTTAATACATTCAATCAAAATTTCATGTAATTCTAAGTAACCATTTTTCAGAAATCGTGCGCGCAATGACAAAGATCGCCGTTTTGAAAAGATCAAACTATCCCTTGATCATATAAAAAGAGGTCATACTGTTTTAGACAAAACTCCTCTTCTAAAGTGAATTTTTGCATGGGGTTTATTTTAAAATCTTCCTAAAGAATCATATTTAATTATAAGCTAATGAAACAAAATTAGAATTTTTTACACTTTAAAGGATATTTGACCCCTTAAGTATCGTCAACCAAGGTGATTTTGTTCCACCTCCCTCATAAAGACAAAACGTGTAATAAATGAAATTTCTTACAATAAAATTAATTAGTAATATCGAATTCTGATAGACTGCAGCAATAGTTTAAACATAAATCATTTAATTCAGAATTTCACAAATTGTGTTTGGCATCACTTCCGTTGTTGTTTTGTTTACCTTTTTGCGCGTGATTTTACTGGAGACTTTCGATGGTTAATTTCTTAATTTTGATGCTGTAATGTGGTAAATGCATTTTTTCATTTCTTAGTATGTTTTCTTTACAAATCAATAAAATTTATATATACTAATTTGATATTTTAGATTTTACATTGACTTTACTAACAACCGAAATTTAATTGCCAATTTGGGGAGAGATTGTCTCGGGACAAAGTCACTGCAAATTTTGTTTATTTATTAGATTTAAATTTTCTGAAAATATAAACATAAAAGACTGCAAATATAAACATTGTAATAGCATATATTTATTTTATTTTATTTTATTTTGTTGTACATGTGCTGGTGTAATAATGCCTCGTACGTATAAATATCCTGTAGGTAGTCAAAATTATAAAAATTATACTGGTGAAAGGCTTCATAAAGTGGAAGCCGTTGTTTTACAACATGTATTAAGCCAAACAATAGCCGCTGAAAAATATTGAATTTTCAATCACTACTTTTAAAGAATAACCTATAAGGTCTTTAAAAAATGTATCCCTCCAAGACCTATTTCTTTTAAAATAGATGTTTTTTCATTGACTGAGATAAGTGTTTTTCTTAAAAAACATTAATCCTACACTGCAAAAAATAAATAAATAAATAAATGTTGATTTTATAGTATAATACTGGCGTTCCAGCTTCCAGTATTATACCGTAAAATTAACAGTAATAAACAGTAAAATAAGCAGTAATACACTGCCGCGCATACCATTTCTTAATTGTTAACTGTTTTTACAACTCTCGCATAATGGTCATTTTTTAATAAAATTTTGTTTTTCTGTTCATTTTCAAGCAAAATTTGTGTTTTTTAATGACGCAATGACGATTTTTTTTAATTATGTTTTACTACTCTAACATATTAGTGAAAATTGCATTGTCTTACAAGTTTTTTAAGGCTTATTCAATAATTTTTTAGTTATGTCCCTCTTAAAAAAATTAAAACAAAATCTATTCTTTACTAAATGTGAATTTTAAAATTTATAATTGATATCGTGGAACTCTAGAAAAAAATAAATAGAAATTGTTTAAATGAAAATTTCCATAATTTTTGGATCTTTGAAAACAAGTAGAATAAAAAAAGGAGTCAAAGTCCGGTTGTTGACGCACTATTAAAATAATTCTTGTAAATTGAATTTCAGAAACAAAACATTTTACAATTTTATTGAAATAAATGTCTGTTTTTGAAAAGAAAAACCGATGTAGTACGCTTTTATGAAATTGAAATAGAAAGAAACAATTTTGCTTATGCTTCCCTTTATTTCTACAACAGTGAATGCGCAGTTATTATTATATGACATATACAGTAATGTCTCACTTATACGTCAGTGCAAGTGCAAGGGACTAACCAAAAACGACGCATAAACGAGAGAGACGTATAAATAAAATTCAAGTAAATATTAAATTTGAAATAAATGTTAAAACAAAATTAATCATTAAACGGTTAAATAACATAAAGAATAATCAGAAATACGAATTATTTAGATTGTTAAAAATTTACTAATTCAAATCTAAAATATTAATTACATACCCTTTTTTTTTTTTTTTTTAAATAGTCTAAAATTGCAGTTTGTTTAAAAGCTTGATGTCTGTACCTAAAAATATTTTTTTCAAGTTCTTTGAAACATGAATATGTTGAACCAGATGTATGTGCTTGTTAGATTATAGAGTATTCCCAGCGCATCCATTTCCTTTGCAAAAAAGTCGGTGGATTGTGTTTCTACGTTTTCTTTGTTATCGGATTAATTTTCATTGGCATCATCTTGAATTTCTGCGACTATTTCTTGTAAGTCCCTCATTTCTGCTGTGTTGCATTTTCATCAATATCTACAATATCGTTAAAATTAATCTTTCCCCAAGAAACGGCATTCCATTCTTCATCTGATACTGGTTGATCTTTGGCAGAAGATGCATCATTTTCAACCCGGTTAGGCTCAAGCTGATGTGAAATTCTTTGAAAAGGATATGTGTAGAATTGAAAGAAATGACAAGGGAAACTTGACATTTCTCCGACGCATAAATAAGAGATACATTTCACGTTGCGGCGCATAAGCGGAAAAAAAATAACATTACATCGTTATATCTTTATCCGAGACTACCGAAAGTCGACGTATAAATGAGAGAGACTCATAAAAGAGGCGACATATAAGTGAGAGATTACTGTAATTTTTAGATGTTTCCTGAGTTTTTTGTATTTGCAGATGTATGATTTTTGTATTTTTCTTAATTAAACGATTAACTAATTATACTAAAAGTGTAAGAATTTTAAATTCACGAACTGAAACCTTTTTTTAAATTAGTAAAGTATGTTATATGTATATATTATAATAAACTTTTCAGGATGAAGTCTGTTTTATAAATCTGTTTTATAAATCATGAAGTCTGTTTTTAACTATCAATTATCATCTAAAATAATTTTGACTTCAAAATAAGACATTAAAGAGATTTTTATTTGAATTATTTTATTATTCATTTTTTGATAATGAAACTGTTATGTTCTACTCAAAATAATTCCAAAAATACCTATCTAAAACAAATCGGTACCATTTACCGATTAATCGTTTTTAAAATAAAAAATAAAATAAATGCTAGTTAATTAAAATTTTGTTTGACAGTTTGATATTAAAATATTGTACATGCAGATATTTGATAAAATATGCAGATATTTGATAAAATAAAACTAGTAAATATGTTTTATCTACATCCTTCTAAATTGTAAAAACGTGTTAAAAAAATTCTTGAAGTTTGAATTTTTACACTTTGGCTACTATTTCTACACTCAATGCTAATATGCATATATATATTTTTTTTTTCTTTAATAATAAAGATATCAATGATATCTAATGTGATAAACTAAGTTCAAATTAAATTTGACAAGACTCTAAAACTTAGTAGTAGTTAAATTATTCAAGGCCATAAACAAATTTGTATTAACATTTTTATCTTGACATAAATTAAGACCGTATTTCTAATAGAACTTTTTTGTTGGAATGCAGTTGTAATTTTAAAACTTTTTAGTTTATATATATTTTTAAAAATACATGAATTGTAAAAATCAGGGCTTGGCAAATGCGGTCGCCACTGGTAACCAATATTTTTTACTCGACGAACAAGATTTTTAATCTGGCGGTTTTTGTAGTGTTTACGAAAGAACAAAGTAAAAGGCATTTTCCATGTCATGCACAGAAAACGACATTCTTTGCTGCTCTAGCCAGCTAGCATGTCATGTCATGTGATTAGAATTTGGGGAGAGGGTGGGTCGTTCTTACGGGTTGTTTATCGATGTTTTTTGGAAGAGGGTTCGGTTTACAGTTTTTCAGAGAAATTTGGTAATAGTGGTCCGGTGGGGAGGCGGGATTGAGAGAGAATTTTTAATATTACAATAATCACTTTATTTACTGAAGAATATTTTATAATTATACTTGTTTAGTGTTTGAATTACCATCTACAGTAAATGGAAAAAAAATTCCATTGCACTTCAAAAGGACATTTTTTTTTTTTTTTTTTTTTTTTTTTTTTTTTTATTTATTTATTTATTTTTTTTTTTTTTTTTTGAGGGGGTGAGGTATTTATCCTTAGCGATTTGACTGTTGTATTAAATCAACCTTTGGATTGTTGTATCAAAATAAGCCTCCTCTACAGCCGATTGCTAATTCAGATTACATAATACTCTACTCCAGAACAGTAGAGTGGTTTATTTTAGCAATGCATAGGGTAGATGTAAAGATACGCACTTTTCATAAATTTCATTTTTTGATGAACGCATTCGTCTAAACTTATGTGACGACCCATTAAAATGTTACATTACATTTTCTCACCAATTTACAAATGTAGTTCATATTTTCGCCGAAAGGTGACACTGCAAAATAAGAAAAATAAAAGACGGTATAAAAATGTTGCAAGGACTGTTGCAAAAAATGAAACAACGATGTTTTCAAAATAACCACCATTTGAAGCAACAACGTGACGCAGTCTGAGACAAAAATGTCCAGACAACCGTGCAAACATGTCAGTTGAGCGCTAATCGCTGCCAGCTCCACCTATTGTTTGAAATTCAAACTAAAATCAAGAATCACAGTAAAAAAAAACTCCTGACGTCATATATAACCTTCCTGCAAGAATTTTTTAAATGTATGTCACCGTTTGCAAGTTATAGAATTTTAAAATTCATCAGTCATTTTGGGCACACCCGGTATATACCGGGTGGCTGTAGCTTGAAGGAATAACCGGAATGAAACCAAAATCGATGCACTTACTATTCGAGAAGGTGGAAGAAGAATGGAACAATAAAACAATTAATTGCCATAATCGCCGACAGATGGCGCTTTTGATTGTGAAATGTAATGTGTAATATTGTGTACCGTGGAAGTGTTGCAAACCTCAATGACTTTACCGCATATCACAACATGTGCGAAACATCACTCCTCATGCGTTACATTCCGCAGTTGGTTACGTCGTGCACAGTCTGGATTGTGTCCTCCAACACAATGGCCATGTGGAACCTGAACATGATAGGCACCGCCATGCGAAAGCGTAACCACATTCGCTGTTCCATTTTCCACTAAATTAGATATGCCATCCGGTTTGACGCCTCAATTCTTTGTTCTTATAATACACATTACATTTCACACTCAGTAGCGCCATCTATCGGTGGTTATTGTAATTATTTTTTACTGTTCCATTCTTCTTCCCCCTTCTCGAATAGTAAGTGTACCGATTTTGGTTTCATTCGGGTTATTCCTTCGAGCTACAGAGAGCTCCAAAAAGAGATACTTATATTATAACCACCCTGCAGCAAATATTTAACTGAGGCTTGGGATTTGGGATCTAAGTTCTATGACTCCTGCACAATAGAAATTTGATGAGACATGCATTTTCATCGTGAGAACATAGCAGATGAGCGACAGTCTTTGTCCCGGTCAGACGGGCCGAGAGATTGCATCTCTTTGTAATTTATATGCCGGTCGGTGGATCGCGCAATTAACTAATTTTTAAACCCGACAGACGGTCGGACAGTGTCATAACAGTTTAAATTATTATTGTAAATATTTTATATTGTTATATTCTAACCAAAACTTAAAAATTCCTCGTAATTAACTTCGAAAACAGTGTGGATTTATTTTTTATTCCTCTAGACGCCGACCAAGATCCCACATATATATATATATGTGTACATTTTTGGCACAGCTATTTATTAGTTGCTATGTCATTTCATGGTACATATATTTTTATGTTGCTTTAATTATTAATTTTTCCATCTTACATCTTATTATTAAAATAGAATTATTCATTAATACATCCATTACTTTAATGTAATTGGATATTCTATTTATTATTTATTAATTAATTTCATTTATTTATTATTTAAATAATTGCTACTTTAGATAGTATATGGTTTAATTTTTAAATATTAATTTTCATCCAATGCTATTTTTATTCAGCGTATATTTACTTTTTACCCTAATAGTTGGCAGCACCATGGTTTCTGTTGCTTTACAATAATATTCATATTATTCTAACATCTATTCTGGCAACATGGTAAATCATTTTCTAAAACTAAATTTAGCAACATGTAATGATTTTTTGCAATTCATTCCCTCTGTTTGGTTGTGTTCATGTGTGGTTCATGTGGTGCACAGGTATCTTTTTTAATCCAAATGGATTATGTACTTTATGACTCTATTTCAAGTTTTATCTGTGTATTATAGGTATGGTTTCTTTCCTTTTTAATATTGTATTTATTTTTTTATTTTTTCACAGGTTTGATTCATTGTTTATGAGTGGTAATCCCAAAATCATATTCTTTAGCAATGTTATGGCTAATATGATGATGAAACCACTCATTTTATTTGTGGCATTTAGGCGTTTGGGCCTTGATAATTCTGTCTAAATACCACGAATTTCAATTCATTCATTCAATTTCATTTATTCAATTTTTAATTTAATTTCTTCTTCTTTTAAATTAGTTTTTGGTATCTATATTCAGTGTGTTGGGGAATACTTCCATTGTCAACTAATTATTACATACTTAATCATTATTTCATAGTTTAAGTTGGTGTTATGGTAATGTTTCATTTATGGTTATATATATATATATATATATATAATACCTTTGAAATCAAAAAACAACAAACAAGTACTCTTAACAAAATCTGAACAAATGTCTAATTTAAAGAAAGATTATTCAGGGTGATTTTTTTTTTAAGTTGTGAAAGTGAAACCCCATAACAAAAGAACCACTGATCCAAATGACCTGAAATTTAACCAATATGGTCTCAAAGCAATGGGTATTTTTTAGGCGTGGTTAAAAAAAACTTAAAATCGCACCGACAGATGCCGCTGTATATGCAGTAAAGTTGGGAGACGAGCTTGCGCCCTACACACGCACAGTGGCGATAAAAACGTGAAGCACGCAAACCTCATGTTCATTATTCTACGGATATCCTCGTAATGACTGTGACATTGACACACCGTGCGTTGTTAGTGAAACTGTATTATCAGAATAGTGACAGCGCAGCAACTGCTCTTAGGAAATTTAGGACACTTAACAATTTAAGAGAAGGTCCAATGATGACAGAAGGCCTACGGAAGATGGTTTTTAAAGTACCATCCATTGTTTTCCTCCCACTGACGATATTCTTTGTTTCTTTTAAATTACAGCGCCATCTGTCGGTACGATTTTAAGTTTTTTTTTCACCATGCCAAAAAAATTCCCATTGCTTTGGGAACATACTGATGAAATTTCAGGTCATTTGGATCTGTAGTTCTTTTGTTATAGGGTTTTACTTTCACAACTTTAAAAAGAATCACCCTGTATATACATATTTTACTTGACAACTTTATTTTACATAAAAAGTGCAAAAAGGAAAAAATATATATGTTGTTGTTTATTGTGTGTAAAAATATTTGTTTTGAATAATTCACATTCAAAAACTAACCTAAAGGAAAGTCCAAAGATTTAGTATTAATTTAAGATACAATTTTTACAGCTTTATCAAAGCACCCATCCCCAATTAAGGAAGTTTTTCTTATTTATTTATTTATTTTAATAAAGCCTTGTAGCCTTAAAGCCTTGTAACCTTAAAGCCTTATATTTATTACAATAAGCTGATTTTTTTCTGACGTTTGTGTTTTCCTTTATGTTTGTTTTTATATATCATATACTCATCATAGCAAGAATATATTTTCTTGTCTTATCAATGTTTAGTGTCTTGGGAGAGGTTTACATTTCTTAATCGACCCCCCTCCCCCGGCCCGCCTCCTTTTCTTCGTCTTGGTTTGTTTCAATATGAATCATATAATTTTGGATTAGCTGTAGTTGTAGATATTAGGGTTGTGTAATGCTATAAGCAAACAAATGATAAATACTTTTAATTCGGTTATTTTCAAATGTATTGAAATGTGCTTTTAATCACAGATAAGGAAGTACATTTGTGATCATCACCATATTATTCATTAATATCATGTTCCTTGAATTGTTTCACTTTATGAATAAATGTGTGATTATGACCAAATGGATTTCTTATCAGCCCAATTGTCTCTTCCTGGATTTTAAAATTTAATTAACTAAATTTTCTTCTAATCTCCTTTAAAGAAAAAAAAAATATATTTTTTTAAAGGATTTAAAATAATTAAACACCAACATTTGTAACTGATTTCTCTTATACATTCATGAAATATATTTCAAAATTCCATATCCTAAGCTTAGTATGTATTATATATATGTTACGGTCAATATGATTAATCCGGTCATTATTAATAATAACCGGTTATTATTAATAATGACCGGATTAATCATATTGACCGTAACATACCGTATATACTCGTGTATAAGTCGACCCCCCCCCCCCACTTCTTACGCAAAATTTTGGAAAAAAAAATGAATTTTCGTGTATAAGTCGAACCATGTTTCTGGTAGTATGTTGAAAAATGATTTGTAATCGAGGATGAAAAAAAAAAATTAATTAAATTAGTAAACTTTTTACGTTTCTAATAAGACTTCTTTTGTTTTTTAATTCAACATCTAAAAATTGAATAATCATGTAAAACTGAAGAAGTTTAAACTATTTTGAAAGCTATTCACATCAATTTAATGATTACTTACTTTTTTTTTTTTTTTTTTTTTTTTTTTGAAAAATCTATTCAAGCCTTATTTACAAGGGTAAACAACTTCTTAAACTGCTAAAATATAGTATTTCTTTGCATTGTAGGACTTTTAGGAGAGAAATCTAGAAGTAATCTCAAGTTGACCTCTTTTTAAAAAAAGAATTAAAATGTTGTAAGTGATGCCCCTGTATTAAAGCGAATTCTATAACAAGAGAAAATGAGTGCAGAACAATTACAGAGACATTATTGTTGAGATTTTTTTTATCAATCACCATTGTCCGCTTTTATCTGTCTCTCCAACCTAGACCCATATTTGATTAATTAAAAGACTTGCACATTCACCAATTATCTGCGAAAAAAATATGACTCCGGTATTTCACTGCGCTATTTTTTTTCTACTTACTCGTGTATAAGTCGACACCCCATTTTCAGCTCCCAAATTTTGTCTAAAATGCTTCGACTTATACACGAGTATATACGGTATATACTACATAGATTGTTAAATTTTAATTCAGTTAGGAAATGCACAGCACAGTTTAAAAATCCCCTTCTGGAATTTACGTCTAATATGTACTAATATGTACTCGAAATGATTTGTTATGCTCTGTATATGATCTGTAGAATTTATACACACCAAATAATAGGTAAAACATTAGTTAAATTTAAGAACGCGTTCCGTAACTGAAAACGCACATCCAGCAATTATTGTTAACAGACAGTACTTTAACCGAATTCTTTTGTGTGTCCCTGTAAGTGAATGATGATGCACACAATATTCTATAGTAAGTCTCTTGTAATCCACCTCAGTGATATACTATATCAATTTCAATCCGTTTGAAATAGGGAGAGGTTTACATTTCTTAATCAACTCTCCCCCTTTTTCGAATATCCATATCTAGAACAGCTTTTATATTCTTTGCAACTTTATCCCATGTGAAACAAAGGTGTTATATATGGTCTTCCTTTTCACCTTCAAACAAGAACGAAAAATCATGCGTCAAGCATAGATTATGTAACACTTTCCAACGCTTCCAAAGTAATTTTACAAATCATTACCGTTTAACCCTTTAGCGGGCGGTGTCCACAAAAAAGGACACCTAATTTTAATTCCAAAACTGACAAACGGCACCAAGATTATTTATTTAAATTTTTCTTTTTATAAAGTACGGGAAAATAAGCAAGTTTTTCTTTTCTAATGAATTCTTTTGACAATTCTGGTGTCAGTCCATAATTTCATCATTTTAAAAAGAGACTTACTCCGTGCCGGAAAGGGTTAATAAGCTGAAAGATTAACATCTAAGTAAACAATTTGGAAAACGCATAACATATTTAAAAACGTAATTTCAGGAATTTCCAACATATACAATATTCGGAAAAATATCCGAATACTTTTATTCAGCCCTTTATATGATCTATAGATTTGTATATATACTTACATAGGATGCTACATTTTAGTTTAGTTAGAAAACGCGTAGCACAGTTTAAAATTCCCCTTCTGGAGTTTCTGTCAATAAACGGAAATGTGTTCGCGAACTTTTGTGCTGCCCTGTATATGATCTACAGAATTTATATACACCAAATAATAGACAAAAAGTGAGTTAAATTTTATGTCGCGTTCAGCATCTTAAAACGCACTTCCAGGAATTATTGTTAACAGACAGTAGATAATTCTTTTGTGTGTCCCTGTAAATGAACGATGACTGCTATACACACAATATTCTGTAGTAAGCCTCTTGTAATGCACCTTAGTTATATATAAAAATTTCAATGCGTTTAAAATAGTGAAACATTATTTAATTAAACCGCAAACGATTTTTCTTCATAGACGTAATGTAGCGGAATTCTTTTGACTGTCCCTGTAAAGTAACTATAAGTGCTATGCACACCCTATTCCATATTAAGCTTCTTGTAATGCACCTTAGTGATATATATCAATTACAATATGTTTAAAATTGTGTAACATCATTAAAATAAACCGCAAATGATTTTTCCCCATAGACCGTAATGTAACGGAATTCTTTTGAGTGTCCCTGTAAAAAAAAACTATAAGTGCTACACACTTCAGTTGAAATAGGGAACATGCTATAGATGACAACAATAACATATAAAAATTGCAGGGCAATCCGAGCATATTTACGGGAGTTAGAGCACGGACAGACGGCAGACGGCCATACGGCAGACAGACCGAAGTCATAAACACTTTTCAACTTAGGTTGGAAAGTGTTAAAAATATCTTGAAGTGGTTCTCACATTTCACTTAAAAATTTTAGTACTTCATTAACAACAGGTGGACCATTTTCGGACACTAAGATTTCTCTATGAATAACATAATACACAAGAAGCATTTCTGGATTTTTATATTTATCAATTTTAAGTAGCCATTTTTCTATCCCACCATAATATACTTCTCTGTTAATGAGCGTTTTCTTCTTCATTATCGCCAATTGACTTATGTGTATAAACTGATTTTAAAATTTTAAAAATTTACATTTATATACTGTGTATGAGGCCTGCTCAACAGCCATAAGAAAATTACTATTCATCAATTTGGGCCCGCTTGGTATTTTATAATTTCTATACGGTTGGTTTCATACACACATACACACACACACACACACACACACACACATATATATTTCATCATCGTCGTCGACCGTTTTCAATCCACTGCTGGATGTATGTTTCCCCCAGATTTTTCAATTGTTTCCTTTCTAGTGTTTTAATCATCCAATTAACACCGGCCACTTTTCTGATTTCGTCACTCCATCTTACTTGAGGTCGTCTCCTTGCTCGTTTTACATCTCTGGGATACCACTGTAGGGTGTTTGTGCTCCATCTATTGTCTTGTCTTCTTGCAATGTGCGCAGCCCATTTCCATTTTAGCCGTTTAATTCTCTCAATGATGTCGAACACTTTCGTCTGACTTCTTATCCAAGGTATTCTCTTTCTGTCAATTCTGGTTATACCTAGCATACATCTTTCCATACTTCGCTGTGATGTTTGCAATCTTAATCTTTGTACCATCCGTTTTGTTAGCGTCCATGTTTCTGCTCCATAAGTTTAGTGCAGGCAAATTGGTTAAACACCTTTCTTTTCAAACAAAGAGGCATGTTACTCTTCAGAATAATATTGTTCTTCCCTAAAGTCCTCCATCCATTTCTTATTCTTCTATTGATTTCATTCATTATATATATATATATATACAGGGTTTCCATAAATTATTATCCCTGTTTCCTTACATCATAACTTAACGAAATAGTAAGTAGAATTTGTAGGCCTAGATTAAATTTGTTGATGAGAGAAGAAACGTGAAGTTGAAAATTTAGTCAATTTCAGAAAATTCAGTATTTTATATCTAACAATTTGTAAGCAATGTCCTTTACTCTCTGTTTCTCCGTATCTGATCGGACTATTTTTAATGCTCAAATACTTATTGCAAATCGACAGAAAAATTCTAATGGTTGTTCTGCTTATGTCTAGTAATGCCGCAGATGTCCCAATTTCTAGGGAATCGTCTTCGCGTACTCTTGAGTGGGACGTGCAGGAGCTCCCAATTTTTCCAAATGAACAAATATTTTTTTTTTAACTTTTCATGCGTATTATGCTATTTCTAACTTTATGTTTAGTTCTTATATCACCAAAAGTTTACAAGAAAATGAGTAAAAATCTTTGCAAAAGAAAAAAAAAATCAAACTACTAAGAAATTTGAATTGCCTGTTAGAGCAAAGCATAATATTTTCTATATATATAGTAAGTCTGTCTTGCAAATATTTTTTTAAAGATGACATTTTAATTTCACCTATAAACTTTTGCTATCACATTCAAATTTTTAAATTTTAATGTTATTGCTAAAGAGTTAATTACTCGAATATTTTAAATTGTAAACAGCCTATCAAGATTTGGACTGTTTAAAATTTATATAGGATTTATGAGTTTTTTTTTTTTTTTTTTATATATATATATATATATATATATATATATATACTAAAACACAATTATACATTTACATTAACCACGCTATGTAGCCAAAACAAATAACAATATATCAACTGAACTCTAAACTATAACCAATTAAAACTATAAAACAAAAATAACCAAACTCAAAATACTAACGAAAAATCAATACCAGGAAAATTAAACCTGAAGGCAGGAGGGCATGGCTAACAACATGCGCTGCAGGGTTAAAACCGGCTTTTACGTTAACAACGTCCCCCTTCTCCTGCCGAGACCAAATTAATTCAAGCTATCAACTAAAATACCAAGCTACACACAGCAGCAACCAACTCTATCTGAATCCATCCAACAACTGATCAAGACCACCCTTAGCATTCAAAAATGAATTCATTTCATTTCTATATTTACTTCTACCTATAAAATTGATCGTGTTTCTCCTTACAAAGTTCACAGGGTAACCTTGCATCAATGCCATGTTAATCCACTCCATGAACTCGCCAACCGCATCGCCAAATCTTGAACATAACCTTTCAATACGAACTAAACCGTTTGTAAATACATTTCTAAATACTGAAATATGTACGTTCGATTCAAAATTTAAGATTTTTAATGTTTTAAAATCGAAATCATTTCTCTTGTCGTAAACCCTTGTTATTAAATTGTCATTCTCCAACACTAAATTCACATCCAGATAATTGATGTTTTTAATATTTCGGGAGGAGAGTTCTAGTTTTAAAGTATTTGGATAATATTTAAAATCTAGGTTTACATTTTCGTTATTTAATCCAACTATTATAACATCATCAATATACCTATAACTCAATATGTCTCTATTTAAATTATTGTTATTCTCATATATATGTAAGTAGATGTCAGCTAAAATTGAACTGCAACTCCCTCCCATTGGGATTCCACGGATCTGTTTAAATACTCTGCTCCCCTCATACAAGTAATTCTCTTGCACTACCAATTGAAACAAGTTAATAAACCAATCTTTATCGCTATCTATATTGCCGTTTTTATTATAAAAATCTATAACCTTTTCCTTTAAGTCCAGTAGGTTAATTGTGCTGTATAGGTCTGCAAAATCATATGCAAACAAACTCTTTATATTTTGATATCTTTTCAATTTGTCTAATAAAATGTAACTGTTTTTTATAATAAATGTGGACTCCGTACTCAACACTCTATCAAACACACCACTCAAAACTCCCAACAATTTCTTGTTAGCAGACTCTAGGTATGAACCATACCCACAAGTTACAATTCTAAATTTCACTGGTTTTTTATGAAACTTTGGCACTAGAACAAGATATGGGAAAGTTTGACTTTTCTGCTTTAACTTAACTTTTTTATATAGTGCCTTAACCCTGTTTTCCATCACTGAAACTCTCGACTTCAACAGCTCATAATTATCGCTATTATTATAACTCTCATTTAATATTTCACCATAAAATTTTTTACAGATTAATGCATAACTTGTGTTAGCTTTATCGACATATGTAATTATAAATTTACTCTGAAGTTCTTTAATAGAGTTAATTAACCCAGTATAATCCTCCTGAGACACTCCGTCACAATCTCTAACATATTCTCTCTTTAACTCTTTTAAAATGTAGAATTTCCACTCATCAAAAACATTACTTGGTAAGCTATATTTATAAGTCAATTTTTGTATAAAAATATCTATGTTAGTTGTAAACCGTTTATTGGCTGCACTTTTCGTTATAATTCGTTTCATTCGATATTTTGTGCCATATTCCATCCTCTTTCTCAGCTGTTGGTCTTTTACAATCTGTAAATTACCAGTAATAACATGTCCATAGTATTTATCTATATAATTAATAAATTCTCCATCATTGCAACTGCATGTACTTTCATCAATACCCCTCTTTAGGTCTTTTGCATATCCATTATAATTAAACATAATACGGCCTAAAGGCTTATCATATTTAAATGCCTTAGTTATTTTTACTTTACTCACTGGTAGTAGATCATTGTACTTGTTTAAAATTTTATCAAAATTAACTCCTTTATAGCAATTACCCAGATAATCCAATATAAAATAGATCTTTTCTTCCGTACTTTTGTGACAGTTCTTTAAATTTCAATATCTCTGTAGATCCTGTTTCTTGATTCTATACCGCAATAAATCCAAACCCAAATCGTTATTAACATTTCTTTTGCTAGATTGTAAAGTTGTTAAAGTCTCCGGAATCAATTTCTTCTTTATATTAAATATAATTTCCTTAATGTCATTTTCTCTTCGATGACTATCACAATTAAATATTGATTTTTCTATTTCTTTACAAGTATAGAATATAGAAGATATATATATATATATATATATATATATATATATATATATATATATATATATATATATAATTCTGTAACTAGTAACAAGATTTTCCAGTATTTTACCAAAAGTTACGTATGTTGTATTGCATCTGCCAAATGCAATGCAGCAATGATATGCTCTTAAAGGGAAATTGATGAAGTATCATTTGTGAAAACTGGTTGGCATAAAAACATTTGTTAATAATGCCAAAGAGAAACCATGTTTAACTAACTTCCCACTACGTCCATTTAATTTACATAAATTTATTATTATGAAAGAAATTTGTATTTCATTTTTATGTTCCAATAAAACTCTATCGTCCCATTTTTTTTTTTTTTTAATCTCCCTGTCTCCCTCTTTGTCACAGTAGATTTGGCAACCCTACTTATGTCGGAACTTATGGGTGTATCCAATGTATGTACTACTAATGTCTGCTTTTGCTACTTATGTACCCAACTATAATACTTAGAAAATCTCTTCTGCACATCCATTATTACAGTGCTAGAAATTCCACAATAACTAACTGAAGAGTTGGGGATTAAATAAATCCCCCATTCATTCGATAGTTTTCCCAAGTGTAAATGTAGTTGAAAAAAATTCTCATTCATATCTTAAATACTTAAAGGGTTATGATCTAGTTTTAAAATTCCTGGAAGAATACTGAACTTTAAAAAGGGTTAGAATTGTTTTTTTCTTTCTTTTCTTTTTACAAACGAAAAAGAAGAACATTTCAGGAATTTTTTGTGGGTTCATAAAGCTATTATAATATAAACAGGTTTCTTTTATACAGTATGTGTGAAGACTTGAGAATATAATCCATTGTATCTTTTGCATTATTGTATTCTTATGCACTATATAAAATACTAACACTTAAATTCAGGACGAACACCTTTGTCCCAAAACCCTTTTAAAATTTTTAAACTGTGTTTAAAAAAATTTTAAAGTCAAATCCCGGAAATGAACTTATGACATGAATTTATTTTTTTCATTAATGCAACCTGTTTAAAAATCGTTTGTTCCTTTTATTTAAATGGCTGAATGTTTTCAAAAGGGGGCGTGGCGATCGGAAAAAAATCAGTTCATGTTAGTTCAGTACTGATCAGAAATTCAAATGAAACATTAAGTGCTAAAATGGAGTTGGGATTATCTCTAAAAGCAGTCCTAGTTATGCGACTTAAAATGGCGAAAAAAAAAAAGCTTTCTCAGGTACTCAGTTTGGAAAAACTATTAACTCAGAACTTTCTCTCCGCTTTTTTTTGTGGTCAGAGATACACATCCTTTTCGGATTATTCTAAGGCCGACGAAGGTCGATGAGAGGTGAAAAAGAGCCATTATTATTTGTCAATGTTTGTAATCGCCTCCACCACTGTTGTGGTTTTTAAAAAGTTTTCAAATCCTTCCATTCTTTCTTGTGCACTCTTTTTTTTTCCTCCGCCAAGAAGCACACCGATTGTTCGTGAGTGTCGCTTCTATTGTCGCTATAAAGTCGCCTTTTGTCGCCTTCCGCGTTAAAATGAAGACCTTGAGAAAAAGGATTCGCGTGGCTCGGCTCACTCTCTCGTGAGCGAATAATGGTAAAAATTGAGATCCCAGATTCGATGAATGAAGAATGGTTGGGATATGGGTAAAAAATTGAGAGTGGAAAGATATAAAAAAAAAGATGTTATGAATGAAGACGGGGGTTCGGTCAGTTTTTACTAGAGGAGATGAATGGAAAGAGATTGAGGCCATCAATCTGCGCCGCGACAAGTAATACATGGAAGAATTATCGGGGTTACATGCTTGGCGACACTTCTAACGTATTTGGCTGTCATTTTTCATTTTATGCTGTTAAAGAAGATGCGAAATTTTTTTCGTAGAATTTTAAGGTGTAATGTTGTACACAGATACAAGGTGATTCAAAATTTACCTTACTAATTTTAAGGGGTGGTAGAACATACTGTAACAAACAATTTTTCAGTAGAATATCAGAGTTGTAATTCAGTTATTCATTCAAAAATACAGGGTGTCTCATACCAAACCGAACGAAATTATTGTTCATAACTTTAACAAAATAAAAAAAAAAAGATTTTAAAGACATTTTCAACAACCTTATCTTGTTTTGTGTGAAATGCTATCACATTACAAAAACCGATGGAAGTATACAGTATGTATTTTGGTAAGTGAAATTATATGTATTGTAAATAACATTCAGAAATATGGAGCGTCTAGTTTAGCATCATTTGGATGTGAATGATGGCGACTTCTTCTGTTATGTAGTTACATTTCACACAAAGAAAGGTAAGTAAGTCTATATCCAATGGTTGGAGTATCATAGTTGAGATTTTTTCAACAGAGAGAAAATATGGACTCGAACCAGGACTCGAATCTGGGTACTTTGGTTTGCCGTACTAACGCTCTCCCTACTGAGCTATCCCGACGATATCCTGGCCGGCATATTTCACTCTTATCTGTTGGGCAAGGCTGCGAACTGCAGCGCTAATTTCATTCATCCGAGCTATAACTATAGCATTTTACATGATGAATCTGAAATAGCACGGAAACTCCTGTATACCATGTAATTAGGTCATAATGAATAGAGGGAAAGTATATTCAACTAGGTAGTTTATATCCAATGGTTGGAGTATCATAGTTGAGATTTTTTCCAACAGAGAGAAAATATGCCGGGACCAGGACTCGAACCTGGGTACTTTGGTTTGCCGTATCAACGCTCTCCCTACTGAGCTATTCCGACGACGTAAGTAAGTCTGTTGCAAATATCTTTAACACATCTTTATTAAAATTATGAACAAAAATCCAATTTCGGATTGAGATACCGTCTATTTTTGACTGAATAAATGGATTGAAAAAAAATGTTTTTTGTTACCAGGGCTGCGGAGTCGGAGTCGGAGTCGGAGTCGTGGAGTCGGAGTCGGGCCTATTTTTGGACAAAAGAGTCGGAGTCGGAGTCAGTAGAAAACTGGCCGACCCCGACTCCAGCTTGTTTTTTAGACAGTTTGAAGTGAAATTAAACCAATTCTATGTAATTTTAAATTTCTAAACTGAATTATTATTTTTATATTTGGACTATTATATACAAGGAAACCCGGGTTAAACAGGTCCAATATACTGTCCAGTTTACTGTGTATATGAAAACTGCTTAATATAGAAATCTCTAGTTTATATTTTATATTAGTATCCAGTACTTTCTCTCAGTTTTTGGGGTTTGCAGAACTCGAGGTATTGCGAAAATTGGAAGTTTCTGCTCTTTTTGGAGTCCACAGAATCCGAAATATTGTAATAGAAAATTTTTCCCTTTTGTTTTCTTGTTTCCCTCATATTCTTCAGGTCTGTAGGACCAAGAGTAATGCTGAAATTGTAGTAATTATTTCAACATTTTTCGTGTGCATAGAAACCCCCCCCCCCTCCCCCGAAAAAAGTGAAATTATAATTTTTTTCCTGAGTCTGCAGTACTCAAAATAATGATGAAATAGTGAAATTTCAGTCATCTTTCTCCTTTCGATATTCAGGTTTTGCAGACCCGAAATTTAGCCAAAATTATAAAGTTAATGCAGGAAATACAAAATTTTCCTCTTTATTGTTCTTCCCTTACATTGGAATTTTTCGGCTATGGAAGACACAATAACTCCAAAATTACAACATTTTGCATTTTCTTTTCCAAGTCAGCGGGATCTGAAATAGTGAATTTTCCATTTTATTTACTTCTTTAGATTTCAATATTTGGATTTTTCGGGTTTCCAGGACCCAAAATTGTACAATTAATAATGCTGAAAATATAAAATTTCTGCCCCTTTTTTACGAAGCCGTGGGAACAGAATTAATGCTAAAATAGTAAAATTTTCATATTTTATTTTTCTTGCATTCCCCCGTAATTTTTAGGGTTTTGGAGACCCCAAATGATGCTTAAATTGTAAAATTTTTGCCTCCTATTTTTTGGGTCTGCAGGAATAGGTATAAAATCAAAATTAAACATCCTTTCACCCATATTTTGGTGAAAAAAGGTGAAACTTTTTATACTAAAATACTGTCAGAAGTTTGCCGCTGCAGTAAATGAGTCCTAGTCTTGACTACCTATCACAGCTTATACCCATAATTTATCCAAAAATATACACATCATATACTTCAAGGTCAAACAGGAATGTAACAGCAGGTTTCAGTGTTGCCAGTTGAGTTTTTTTTTTATTCTGATTGCTTGATTGCTGCCATTTTTTTTTTAAATAGTAATATTTCCTTTATTTAATGACAAATTTAATAAAGCGACTATTACTATTTCAAAACAAATGACAGCAATAAAGCAATCTGAGTAATAGGAATCAACAGGCAATACCAAGTACTTTAGACGTCTCGGAGTAGGAGTCGGAGTCGGAATCGATTCCTTTAAAATTTCAGGAGTCGGAGTCGGAGTCGGAGTCGGCCATTTTTACCACCGACTCCGTCCATTGTTGTTACAACTCCTTTAAAATTAGTACGTGGAATTTTTAATCACCCTGTATTTATTTTGGCATTTAAAGTTAAGGATAAAGCAACAAACAACTTTTAGCTAAAGCAGCCAACCATACCGAATTTACAAGACTACACTGTAAAAAAATTTTCCTGAAAAAAACGGAAATTGTACTGGCAATCGAGACGCCAGTACTATTTCCGTATTTTAACGGGGGAAACAAATTCCGTAAATTCCAGGAAATTTTCCGTGATTTCTGAAATATCCGTTTTTAAATTTCCGTTTTTCAACAGATATCTTCCGTATTTTTAAGATATTTTTATATTGTTAAAATAAATTTTATAGGAGCAAAATAAATAAATAAAATATTTCTCAAGGAACATCTTATAACACTTTTTTTTTTTTTTTTCCGTGCATTTTTGTTCGAGTTTTCAGTAAATAACCAACTTTTGCCATGAAGGGGATCGAACGCGGAAACTTCTGTGTGGTAAACTGGCGGGCTGTACCACTACACTAAGACCGGGCACTTCGTTCCCTCAAATGTTATTTATTTTAGACTAGCAGACTACGCCCGCTGCGCTGGTCGGTTTCTCCAAAAGAACCTTGAATCAAACGGACTATATCGGTGAATTTAACCATGTATTTTAAAGTAGTCTGTACCTTTACCTGGAATATCCTATAATAACATAAAAACGGATACTTATTTCACTAAGTTGTGTTTTTTTTTTTTAATACGGTTTACTATTACGTTTACAATTTATTACTTACTGTTTTCCATTGATTTATATAGCTACATTTTTTAATAACGTGAATTAACCTATATTATTCACAACTAAAAAGAAATGGCGCATCTAGTATTTGTTGAAAAAATAAATAAAAATCATGCACTCATGACATCATAATTCACTTTTATATTTTAACAGAATAATACGGCTACTACAATTCGTGACTCGTGCTGACACATTGCTGTTGTTATTATTTTTTTACGCGTGAAGTTTTCGCTATATGGTACTCCACTGTGAAATTTGGTAATTTTTTAAATTCAATATTTGAAAAAGTGCATAATCAGTGGATTTGAAATTTATATCAAGAAAAATACAATTTTTTACCTTTCTAACGCAGTTTGTCTAACAATTTTCTGACAAATACTTTTCGAGCAATTAATTTTTTCAGTAACTTCAAACGTTTCATTTTCCGAGATTAATCTGTGGCAACGATTATCGAAAATCCCAGTCGTCAGCAACACGTACCTTTTTATTAAAGAGGATGCTTTTAATGATGCAATAGTAGAGTTCAGAGAGTTTCATAGTTAGATGGATTTTTTCAATATTTTATTTTCATAATTTTTAATATCTTGCTTTATTATTTGATGCTTTATAACAGATAAATTTTAACTTTTTATGTATTATATGCGTAAAACATTATATTAAGACTAATGATTGCTTCTTTTTGCAGTAGTACATATACTTTTTTAAATTATTTGTCTGTTGATCTATTTATCAATTCCAGTAAAAACAAAAATTATCTTAAGTAGACGTATTTATTACATGCTATTAAAGTAATTTTTTTATCTCTTATTTTAAAAACTTATGTGAATGAACAATTTTATGATAAATTAAATTATTATATTTAATCTTTGCTGAGAGCTTTTGTGTACGATTCTTTTAAACTAAATAATTTTAAAAAAAATCAAAACAACAAGAAGGGAAAATTCTGCTATAAGGCCGAATATAGATTGCCACACACGGCTTTTATTTAAAAAATAAATAAACTAGCTGTAACTCAGAATAAAAACGCAATGACAACAAACAATTTTAAAAAAATAAATAACAAATAAAAATTCCCCTGTTAAAGGGTTGAGTTGTTCAATAACCATTCGATTTAGAAAAATATTTTTCTACCACTGAGCAATTTTTTTTAATGAAATTTAATTCATGTTGCTATGGCAGCAGACGATAAAACGATATCTTTGGAATAAGGGAATAAATAGAAGAAAAATTTTGTTGATGTTTGTGATAAAATGTTTTTCTTTATTTTTTAAAAATGTATATACATAATTTACTTTTATATTTTAACAGACTAATAAGTTTACTATAATTCGTTACTCATGCTATGGCCAGTATACACGATACACGTCGAGCCACAATGCCTTTATCATTATCTTTCTACGCGTAAAAGTTTCGCTTACGGTACTCCAATGTGAAGTTTTGTAATTTTTGAAATCTAATATTTGAAAAACGACATAATCATTAGATTTGAAATTTATATCAAGAAAAATACAATTTTTTACCATTCTAACGCAGTTTGTAAAACAATTTTGTGACAAATACTTTTCGAGTTATTAATTTTTTAAGTAACTTCAAATGTTTCATTTTCCGAGATTAATCTGTGGCAACGATGGATTGGTGTGACTTTTCATAAACATGAAAAATGATAGAGATTGAAAGAATAAGCTTAAAGCTTAATAATAAGCTTTATAAAGAATAAGCTTTATAAAGAATAAGCTTAAGCTTGTGTGGCTAAAAAAATAGATTTTTTGAGAAATTTTTGAAATTAATGACCTTAGGATAGGTAAGTTTAAATTTGGACTTGATAATTTAGTTTAAATTAATTTATAAAATTATAAACTAACGAAATAAATTATAAACTTTAGAAAATTATAAACTTCATTTTTATAAAAGTAAACAAAAAGCTACTAATTATTTTTTATAAATTTAAAGAAAAAATATGAACTTCGTAAAATTATAATTTATAAAATAATAAATTTTAGTTTAATTCACAAATTTATAAGACAAATCGGCTTAGTTTAACACCTACATACCGATAATTTGAAAAAATATTATTTTATGAAATCTTAAAAATATTTTTAAAAAAAAATAGATTTTTAGCGAAAATTTTGAAATTAATGACCTTGGGATAGGTATGTTTAAATTTGGATTTATTAATTTAGTCTAAATAAATTTAGTTTAATTTATAAAATTATAAACTAACTAAATATATTATAAGCTTTATAAAATTATAAACTTTTATAAAAGTAAAGAAAAAATCATTATTTTTATAAATTTAAAGAAAAATATATAAATTTTCTAAAATTATAATTTATAAAATAATAAATTTTAGTTTAATTCACAAATTTATAAGACAAGTCAGTTTTGTTCAATACCAATAATTTGCAATGATATTATTTTACGAAACCTTTAATAACCTAATATTGCCTCACGTTTATAAAATTAAAATAAAATTTTAAAATGTCAGTGAAAAAATTGTACTATAAAGAAAAAAAAAAGTAGATTTAAGCAAATATTTTTCTGTAATTTATATAAATAAAGTAAATTTCTAAAGATTTCATTAAAAAATAAAAAATATCATTATTATTTTCACAAAAAATTACCGTCCAGACACGGGCCCGGTTAGAATGAGCTCCAAGATTGGCCCGAGTCTAATGACAGAAAATAGGCCCACAGGTAGGACCGGTCCAGGCCTGGATCCCAGAAGACCCTGGACCCTAGTAAATACAACAATCTTAATTCGCATTTCAAACAAGACGATATCTGTATGCAAAAACCTCTGAACGTTATTTACGGAAATGGGGAAATATGGACATTGTACTGTTTTGAAAAAAAATCCATCAAATTTACGGAAAACTTTCTGCATATCTACGGATTTGAAATCTCCTTTACTGAACTAATGTCATTTACGGAAATTGTACTGTTGTTTTGGAAAAAGGAAACTTCTCCGTAAAATTTTACGGAAAATCTCTTGTATTTTCACGGATTTTTTTAGAGTGTAGCAACGAAATTCCCAAATTGTAATATTTTCTAAAACATGCGACAGAACATCAAATGCGAATGAATCACGCATTTGTGTTTAAAAATAAATAAATAAAATGGAAAATTAGTCAGCAAATATGATCATAATTATTTTAAAAAAAATTGGGGTTTTATGCGGGCTGTGTGTATAGGAAAGCGAACATATGCTTGTCGTTATGTCATATATCTATCGCCCATAAAAAGTATAAATATGAGTGAAAACTTGTATGTTGTGGCCATCACAAAAATTTCTTCTGTATAATCAAATCAATTAAGTGATTTAAATAGTACAAAAAATTACATCGATTCAGCTAATAGGTTTTTTACACAACGTATTCCTTTATTCCGGATGTTAACCGTGAAGTTTCGTTGAATTATTGTGCGTCTAAACTGGTAAAGTATCGCTTATTTAGAACAAATCATCGAATTTCGGCACCCCCTCTCAGATGACCGTAACCAAAATTGAATGGCAATCTATTCCTATAATTGGGATTAAAAACTGAATGTTTCGTTGAATTCTGCGCGCATAAACTGGAGATATAATCATCACATAAATCGCACAAATCATCGATTTGCAGCACCCCCTCTTAAGGGATTTTGCCCAAAAACTAATCAGCAACAGTTCACATAAGGAATATGAAATTTCATCATATTCTACGCAGTAATTTGTGAATTAGAGTACCCACTAAAATTGCGTCAAATATAGACAAACATTATCTAAAAACAGACAAATCGTGTTCAGGACCATCTAAAATATATAAATCCGTCGAAAACCGGAAATCCAAAATTTTCACAATTGCAATATTTTTTTCTTGTATATAAATAGAAGAAAATAAAAATAAACTAGTCTGATGTGCCAATCCCAAAACTTTCTTCTATCACATACCTGTTAATACTTCAAAAAGCGTAATTTTTTTTTAAATTATTTATGCATTTTTGAATTTAAAAAATGCAGCATAGCAGCGCCACCTGTTACATGATTTACACGAAAACTTAATCAGCATCAACTTATGTCAAGGTCTAACAGAATATGCGAAGTTTGATGAAATTCTGTGCATTAATTCTTTAGGTATGACCATCGCTAAAATCGTGTAAATTCTGAAAAATGCAGCGTATCAACGCCACCTGTTGGTTGTCGCCACCAAAAACGAATCAGCACCAATTTATACCAAGGTCTAACTGAATCTAAAGTTTTATTAAATTCCGTGTATTAGTTCTCGAGATATGACTATCGCTAAAATTGTTGCAAATCCTGAAAAATGCAGCATAGCAGCGCCATCTGTACGGCGATTTACACCAAAACCTAATCAGCACCAATTTATATCAAAGTCTAACTGAATTGAAAGTTTTATAAAAGTTCGTGCATTAGTTCTTGAGATACAGCGCCCACAAAATTTTTGTCACATACAACAGGTACATAGACTCACAGACAGACATTTTCTAAAAACAAAGAAATAGTGTTCAGAGCCTTTTAGAACGTATAAATCCGTCGAAAACAAGAAGTCAAAATTTTCCAGGAATCCGATACTTTCTTCATGTATAGATAGAAGTAAAAATGAAAAATCCAGTTGTATATGATAGAGCTCAAAAGCGAACACGGCATGAGTCAAAACGGATAGTCCTTTGGTCATCAATCCGTTTGTGCTAGGTCATGTCTTTTTTCTATATCTAATTCCTTAAAAATTTCGTATTAGAAGGAGGATTCTTTGTCTGTTAGTGTGCTGTTGTTAAAGAGAGCATGAAATCAGTTTTTATTTATTTTTTTATTTTTTTTATTTCCACTTAGAATGTGTGGTTTGTATAGCCTTCCGTACATACCTATATATACCATCGATAACAATTTTCCACATCCATATTGCAAGCATGAGTTCTAGGATTAAGCCTTTTGTGATAATTATTTTCATTATAAGTTTAAAAATTTTAATTGATGTTATGTTAAAAATTGTTAATTGGAACGAAACTTTTATTATTATTATTTTATTACGTTTTATTTAATTAATGGTAAAGGCATTTCTTTGAACATATCACTCTGAAACAAAATAGTTAGAAACTGTTGAATTTAGAAAAAAAGAAAAGAAAAAAAAAAGAAAAAAGAATTGTTGATTTCACCGGGGGGGGGGGGGGCTGTTAATTGGGACGCCAGTAAGAAACCGTTTATTTTCTGGAGAAAATCTGCTTCACGATTTTTCTCTTTTTTTAAGTCAAATTTTGTATTTGACTATTAAAACTGAAATTTCCCGTAAAACAAACAATCTTTACTGATGTCTGGATGACATTTAGCCCCCGTAAATTGGGCAAATACGCACATACTCATTTGTATATATATATATGTGTGTGTGTAAAAATAAAAGGAAAAGGAAATACAAAAATTAAACAAAGGAAATCGAATGTGCATAAATAAGAAACTATGAATAAGTTAATATGTGTCTGTTGTGTGTATATAATTTACATTGTAAGGTGCCAACTATGATAATGATAGCATTGCTTCATGCCAAATGAAAAATCAAACTTTAAACGCACTACCGGGCTTCTAGCGAATATTCAAAGTAGTAAAAGGCGAAAGAAAAGAATAACTGCTGAGTATAATGAAGAAAGTACACCTTTTTCCTCAAGTAAAATAAATATTTGAGAGAGTACTTGAATGAAGAATATAGGATCAGAACACTTAGAATATGAAGTTCATTATTGAACTACTTGTAAACTACCCCCCCCCCCCCCTTGCGATGTTTTTTACGTTCAGTTGGATACACAAGATTAGGTCAAGGCTTTACAACAAAATACTGAACATTCAATTTTAAAAAATGAAAGCTTCGCTGACAGTGAAGCCCCTTCAAACTTGTCGTTTATGATCGTTTATCATAACATTACAGAGATGCCATATTTGGCGATTTAGCGTTCTGGATATGAAATCGTATCAGAAAACATATAATAAACTTCAACATTATTTTTTATTCTCCTTTTGTTGTTGATTGTTTGTTTGTTGTTTTTGTTGATTGCCAACAAATCATTAAATACAACAAACTTGGCTCAGAACACCCTGTTTTCAAATTGCGTTCACAAATATTTGAAAAAAAAAGAAGTATACTTTAAAGATTTTTTTATTCGTGGAATAAGATGCTGAAGAAATTTTTAATGAAAAGATTTAAAAAAAAAAAAAAGGTAAGATGTGAATGTAATTTCAATGTTTCACCAATCAAACGGTCAGAAGTGCTTTAAACTGCAACGAGTCATTAACAGTTGAATAAAATATAAAAAAATTATTGAAATAGATCTCTAAGTAATAAAACTAATGCATCTGCCTCGTGTATGATTTCTTTCTGAATCATCTTTAGAATGAATTCCTGTATTTACATCTTTTTCTGAATTCATAAAATGTTGTACAAATAAATATGAACATTTTTATTTGCCTTCTGTTCACATAGTCCTTGCAGACTGATAATCGACTATCACAAAGGAGAAAGGTATGCGATAATTTCATACTTTAAATAAAAAATTGCATTTGTGATGGGAGGGGGAAGGAGGTATGAACGCTGTAATGAAAAAGAAATTTAAAACTGTATCTAGGATAGCTCAATTGTATAAAAATTTCCCTGTTTTATGAACAAAATCGTAGAAATTTTGGTGTGAATTAGCAAAGTTCATATTGGGACAACTCTTTGTGCCCATGTCCCACAATGGGTCAATTTGGTTTTTAAAGGGGGAGACAATACCTTACTAGTTATTAACACTGAAACTGAAAACAAATAACTGATAACTGAAAACGTTTTATAAACTTCAACATTATTTTTCCTTTGTTGTTCATTGATTGTTTTTTGTTTTTGTTTATTGTCAACAAACCGTTAAACCTGATGCATAAAATAATTTTACTATTTACATAATAACTTTATTATTATTATTATTTTTAATATCAAAGTGTTACAATACAAATAAAGTTTCATCATACATTTTTATTTAATTTATTTTATTTAATTTTTGTTTATTTATTTGTTTGTTTATTTAAATTTTAGTTTTTTTATTTTTTTAAACAGATTTTTAAAGAAAGAGGTTATACAATTCGCTTGCACCTTTTTAACACTTTCCAACCTAGTTGAAAAGTGTTTATGACTTCGGTTTGTCTGCCGTTTGCCGTCTGGCCGTGCTCTAACTCCCGTAAATATGCTCGGATTGCTCTGCAATTTTTATATGTTATAGTCGTTATCTATAGCATGTTCCCTATTTCAACAGAAGTGTGAAGCACTTATAGTTTTTTTTACAGGGACACTCAAAAGAATTCCGTTACATTGCGGTCTATGGGGAAAAATCATTTGCGGTTTATTTAAATAATGTTTCACTATTTTAAACGCATTGAAATTTATATATATCACTAAGGTGCATTAGAAGAAGCTTAATATGGAATAGGGTGTGCATAGCACTTATAGTTACTTTACAGGGACAGTCAAAAGAATTCCGTTACATTACGTCTATGGAGAAAAATCGTCTGCGGTTTATTTAAATAATGTTTCCCTATTTTAAACGCATTGAAATTTATATATATCACTAAGGTGCATTACAAGAGGCTTACTACAGAATATTGTATGTATAGCAGTCATCGTTCATTTACAGAGACACACAAAAGAATTCTCTACTGTATGTTAACAATAATTCCTGGAAGTGCGTTTTAAGTTACTGAACGCGATTTTAATTTTAACTCTCATTTTGTCTATTACGTGGTGTGTATAAATTTTGTAGATCCTATACAGGGAAGCAGAAAAGTTCGCGAACACATTTCCGTATTATTTAACTCCAGATGGAGAATTTTAAACTGTGCTACGCGTTTCCTAACTGAACTAAAATTTAGCATCCTATGTAGTATATATACAAATCTATAGATCCTATACAGGGCTGAATAAAAGTATTCGGATTTCCCAGATGTTATATCTTTTCGCTTATTAAACGGTATGATTTGTAAAATTATTTTGGAAGCGTTGGAAAGTGTTACATAATCTATCTTGACGCATGATTTTTCGTTCTTGTTTTATTTTTCCTATGCATATCCACGCATAACACTTGATCTTGAACAATAGTCCGATTTTCATTTTTTTTTCGTTGGAAAGATTTCTAGTTCCGTTGCAATACCGGTAGGATCTAAAATGATAGGTTTGTTTATGTCTCTATTTCCATGTCTTTCTTTTTCCCTTCGGAGGGTTTAACTTTCATTAAAATTGACCAATCGTCACGAAATTGCAACATAGTGTTAAGAATCACACAAATACTTTAATGTACAGTTTTATTTATTATATTATTATTATTATCATTTATTTACAGAGACATCTCAAAATTTTTAATCTATTACCGTTTACTCCGCGTCAAAATATACCACACTGACAACAATAAGATTTAAAATAAATGTGCTCCAGAATGCAGCAATTACGTTTCTGCATCAGGTCGCATAACACGATTCTTACCTGAACCAGACCCGACCCGACCCGCGGTTTGGGCCAGGAATAATTGTTTTCGTTGCGGGACGGGTTGACTCTAACTGTTTCGGGTTCAGGTCAGTTTCGGCTCTTGCGGGTCGGGTTTGGTAACCTGTTTTTCAAAAGAATGTCCACAATATTGCTTAAGATGAAAAAAATATATATGTAAATATAAATAAGTATACACACGTTTAATTTTCTAAAGAAAAAATATAAAATTGATAAATTGATATTAGAAATATAATTACAACGTATTTTGACACAAATGGTTATTATTAACAAAATTTATATATATATATATATATATATATATATATATATATAGGGTGATTATAAATAAAGTCCCACTTTCAAAATACTTTGAAAAAGAAACCACTGGTCAGAATGACTTCAAATTTGAACTGAATATACTAGAAGAAGGGAGAAACGGTATGGCATAAAGAAAAATCTTCCAAAGTGTATCAATCGATGGCGCTGTAAGCGGCATACTATGCAAATTAAAATACACACCTGCGCTATTAAAAGCCGAATCATTATGCGGTTTTTGGCCCAAGGACAATTAAAAACCGATTTTTCCCATCCGATGTGGTACGACCTTGCCGTGGTGGATGGGCTTTCCACTGACAGTACCACAACTGTTGACTGATTTGGAAGTCATTTTTTCCCCTCAAACAACCGAAACACTCATGCACATTGAACAGTACGGTTGGTTTACTGTGCAACTCATGCCTAAGCCGTCGTATTTCGATTAAAAATGCGAATGCCACTTGTCGCCGAATCCACTTTCGTTATGCCGCTTACAGCGCCATCTATTGATACACTTTGGAACTTTTCTTTTTTATGTCATAGCGTTTCCCCTTTCTTCCAGTATATTCAGTTCAAATTTCAAGTCATTTTGACCATGTGGTTCCTTTTTTACAGCATTTTGAAAGTGGGACTTTAATTATAATTATATGTTATTTCCTCTGATATTGTCAGGATTAAGCCTAAAAATGACAATATTATGCCCCTTATAACATACCAAAATGAAATCCAAGAAATATTAAAACAAAAAGAAATCCAAAAAATAAGTAATTATGCATAAGCAATAGTTAAAAAAACCAAAAAATACTACATAGAAATCACCATGGCAAAAAAAGGAGTAGGAATGATTCAACCAGACTAAAAAAAACTTCAATGCAAAGTGATTGTATGATTCATCACATGAAAAAATAAGAACAAATACCAGTTCTGACATCTGTTCTCAGAGAAAGGAGCAATAAACTTATATATATATAATTGCATTAAAATATGAATTAATTTTCTTTCATTTGGAGTTTCAAGTCTGTTTCGGGTTGAAATAGTCGGGTTCGGACAACATTTGACTGACTTTAAATACAATTTTTGAGTTTGGGTCGGTATAATCCGACCCGTGCAGGACTCTAATAGGGATAATTATATAGTATTGTTACAAAAACACGAAGTTAAGAAACAATCCCTTGAAGTCGGTTTAATTTTTTGTTAAAAAATACTTGTTCATACCACTGCTTATTATTATTATTACAAATAAAAAATAAATAAAAAAATTGTGAATTATTCATCATTACCTTAATTGTTCTGTCGTTTTTATAATTATTATTTTCATTATTATCATTATCATTATTCTTATCGTTGAAAGATTGTTTAGACCAAGTTTATGACCTTTTAGGCGTCCTCCAAGTGAATAAGAGTTCACTTTTTAATATCATATCACGAGAAGTTTATTTTACAGATGCTTAGATGGGGCATAGACATAAAAAGCTTGTGAACCACAGTGTGAACTATCTTCTATCCCTGCTCATTAAGTTGTGAAATAAATTCGTAATAACGCATCTGAAAGAATCATGTTACGAACATAGTGCGTTTAAATTATGGTTAGTTTTGTCTTAAGACACATTTACACTAAATGTTGCAACAACATTACGGAATAACGGAAAAAACATAAAATTTTAAAATATTCTTCTTTATTTTGCAGCTGATTAAAATTTGATGAATGCCCTCATAACATGAGCCGAATAGAGCAATGTTTAGAATTCTTTAATATTTCATCTATTTAACTTCAAAAGCTCTAATCCTACATCTCACAGATAAAATTTCGATGTTCAAAATTATTGTTGAGTTCATATACGTTTACAATGTGATTTGTTTTATCTGAAGATACGTTTACACTGTAAGTTCCATACATTGCTGAGAGAGTAAAATGTATATTTGAAAATAATTTTTATACTGCAAACTTAATAAAATTTTATTTATCACATTCTGGAGATGGGGGAATACTCTATATCACATAAAACATGTGTATGCTAAAGATGTATATTCTAAAGATGAATATGCTCTAATGACCTCATCTAATGTAAGCCATTTTTGATCATCTGATCCAAACTGATCAGAACTATTATTGAATGACTATTTACCAGCATCACCAGTTTAACGTGAAGGCGATGTCGATGATAAGTAAGTTTATATTGTAATTTATTCTTTTTTAAAGTATACATTTACAATGTAGGTTGCTTTGAAATCCAAAAAGTGTAAATTAAAAAATATATATTAAAAATATCATTAATGTCTTTATCTAACTAATTCTTATTATATAAATTCTCACATCAGATATAAATAATTTTAGATCATCTGAAGCGACTCAAACAGAACCACTTTTGGAATGACTTTTTAAATGTCCACCAATTGATCAATTTAACTTCAAAGGGCTATACCTCGCCTATATCAATCCTATATCTCGTGGATACAATTTCTATAGTAGGTTACGTTTACATTTTTGTTGTTGTTGTTATTTTAAAATTGTAACCATAGGTGGTATTGGCGGTTGAGCGGGGAGAATATGCAATTTGAGAATTCTTAATGCTGCCGCCTGAATAAATATTTTCTTCATCGGACATAAGACAATTATAAACATTTTAAGGATGACTTTTCATCATTTCACCAATTTAACTCCAAAAGCCCTATTCTTAGACTTCGTGGATATGACTTTAATGTCGAAAATTGTTAGTTGTGTTAAATAGGTTTATACTGTGATTTATTTTATCCTGTAACAAGGTAGCCTAGGGTTCGAGCTGGGAAAATGGCAAAATTGATGTTATTCTTAACGTTGCTGGTTGCTGCCTGTAAAATGTAACCTACCAGATTCTGAGATGAATGTTTTCGTCTGATGTAAATGGATTAGAACCTTTATCAAAGATGACTTTTCATCATATCAATAATTTAACTCGAAAGCCCTAATCTTAGAACTCGAGGATACAACTTTAATGTTGAAAATTCTTGTTGTTGTTGGTAGATATGTTTATATGTGATTTACTTTTTCTTAAGGTACACTAGAGCTCGAACAGGAAAATTGACAAAATCCAGTTTAGTCTTAATGTTGCTGTCTATAAAATTTTATCTAACAGATTCTGAAATGAATGCTCTCGCTGGATTAGAACTTTTATAAGAATGCCATTTCATCATATCATTAATTTAATTCGAAAAGCCTTAATCTTAGACTTCGAGGATGCGAATATAGGTTCGTTTATACTGTGATTTATTTTGCCTTAAGATACACTAAAGCTCGAGCAAGGAAAATTACAGAATTGAGATTATTCTTAATGTTATTGCCTGAGTAAAATATGATCTACCAGATTCTGAGATGAATGCCCTCATCTGACATGAGCCATTCATGTTCTCAGCATATTCATCATTGAAATGTGTGAAGTTCGTTGCGACTATAAAAGGCATACAAATGGCGAGAAAGTGCTAAAGGCTATGAAACCCTGCATCGAAGATATTGCCCCCTAAGGAGTATTTGTCGCTCAAAAAATCTTTTCCCCTTTCTTTCATAGAGGATCATTGGCGACTCAGTGAAAGTGCCTAACTGTGAGCAAATTTTAAAATTTACATAGAATACAATGAATAAGTAGGCAGTGTTATCATTTCTTGATAGAAAACGGAATGATGGTATGTTACCGACACTTTTCTTTATAAAAGAATCTGCTTATATGCAATTGTTCAATGTTTAGGATGTAGGAATAGGAAATAAGGCAAATTAGCATACAGTTTTTTCAAAAACAGTTTAAACTGAAGCTATATGATATAGCTTTTCGTGGAATCCAGAAAAAAAAATGTTTCAAAAGGGTAAATGTTAAAAAGATTTTGCGTTTCCTGCTGTTATTTTAGCATAAAAATGGATATTACACATATTAACAGACGCTTTTTGAGAGAAACTGGTTTATTTTTTTGCTTTTATACATTGACACTCGTACTTACGTTTTCACTTTTGAGAATGTGTTCGAAATTATTTCTGCATGTTGCTTTCGAATAGCTTCTGTGAGAAAAGGTAAAATTTAGATGATCCGTGTGAAACATCTGTAGTTCGATGTTATTTAAAGTTGCTTAAAAAAAAAAAAAAAAAAAAAAACTTTTGTCCTTTTCATATGAAAATGTAACCTTACACAATTAGAGTAATGCAAAATTTTGCCCAGGACATTGCACTTTATATATCCTTATTATATTGCATCCGTTAACGATTATCTGCGTGTTGCTGTCATTGCTTAGGTCAGATATACGATGAAATGGCCACATAAAGTCCAATCACTTTAAAAAGGGCAAAAATGACATTTAGTAGATACACTGAAACACACTGTATTACACAGAAAAAAAATAAAACCCAATTTGGGTCGAAAGATTCTTAGGTATGTGCCCAAATTGGGTCATGCCTATTTTGGTTACGACTGTGTATCCATTTTGGGCACTGTTAAATACCCCTTTTCAAAAAAAAAAAAAAAGAAAAAAAAATATTTTTTTTGGAAAATGGGTATTTAACAGTGACTCAATTTGGGCACATACCTAAGAATCTTTCGACCTAAATTGGGTTTTATTTTTTTCTGTGTAGACACACACATTAGACACACTGTAAAAAATTTCAAAGATGTTTTCTGATATAAAAGAAATCTTTCCCCCTCACCCTTCACATTTTAGTAGTGAAGTTATGTTCCTTCTTATTAATGCGATTAACGTTTAAACGTGGGCTGTGACAGAAGTTGTCTCGTTTTAACACGAGTTCTTAACCCTCTGACTGCTTATCCCGTGATTTCCACTGGCAAGACATTTGTAGAAAAATTTATATAATACACAATTTTTGAAGCAATTTTGTTTTTAAAATTCCACGGTCAAAGGGTGGAAATGCATAAATTTACTACATATTTCAAATACATGATGATTTAAAATATGTAATAATAGAGGAGATATTGGTCAATTAAATACTGGTCGAAAAGATTTTGAAAAAAAAATTGAGCAGTCAGAGGGTTAAAAGTGGCTTTTTCAAAGAACTAAACTAATTTTTAAATAAAATTAAAAAATTTTAATAAGCAAAACGTAATAGATTTTAAATGGAGTTAATATAATATGCTCACTTAAATCCTCAGAGTTTGGGATCAGAAATTTTGTGAATTTTGGACCACCTTTTTAAAGAAATAACTTTAATCCATTAAAAAAGATATTTTATAACATGTAAAGTATAACATGATTTTTATATCATAACGCTTTATTATATAGCAGTAAAGAATATTTTAACCAAGATAATCAAATACGGTATGAATTAGCTTAGAAATAATATTTAATTATTTCTACTCACACAATAGTTTCTCTTATTTTGGCGTATCGAAGACGTATCTATTACTTGCAAATAATTCAACTTAAAAGCCATACTTAAAATATGTTTTTCAGTTAAGTTGCATTAAAATTAAAGATGCCTTTGTTGTGATTCATGAAAGCTTAGCAGAACTTGACTGAAAATTAATGTGAGAAAAAACACAAAGAGGATAGTGGTGTGCTCAGTAGGTTTCCTTTTTCTTTTTTTTTTCTTCCAGTCTTATTACCACAACAAAACACCCGAACGAGGTAGGCGGGAATTTTCACACATCCAGGATACAGTCTGGAAACACCTAAACCTCACGTTTCGGCATCTCAAGAACATATCCCACCATTTGACACATCATGTAATGATCCCGTTTCATGTTTTCTCGTTATCGGAACCGATAACAAGAGCAAAATTACTATACCTGTGATCAACAAAATAGATTTTTGATTTAGTAAATATCAGTGCTTAGATTTTTCTTCAGTCCTTCCTTGTAAAAAACAACAAAATTTCATTTATTATGTATAGTCGCCACGTGGATGTCTCGAAAACATCAGCAGCTTGTTCTGAGTAAATGATGTTTTTGTCATTCTGTGGTAACTGATTATAAAATAACAAGTTTTAGAAAGGAAGTGGCTTTGACGACTTCTGTGCAGCCATAGATCATTGCTAAACAGTAGCATTTCGTGAAATACTCGACCAAATGCTATGATTGCATGTTAGAGGGAGAAAGAAAAGCTGATCTTAGTAAATTGCTTTTTGTCTTTAGCAAAAGCAGCAAAAATCAGACAATTTTTTTATTTTTTCATGTAATTCTATTTTAGCCACATTTTGCTCTCAATTTATCCTTACATCTCAACTGTACGATTTTGATTCATGAAGAAAAGCGGAAGAATATTCTTTTACGTCGTTTAGATTAATACATATACATATATTATATATACATAACAAATGTGAAAAAATTACATCACAAATATATCTAAATAAAGCATTACGCAGGAAGAGATCATGTAAAAAGACAAATGCATTTTAATAAACGAAATAACTCAAATTCACAAAGCATTCTCAAAATGTTTTCTCCCAACTCCAAATATTTCACCATAAAGCAAACCTAGATTACCTTCTGTTTAAGGTAAACTATGCATGTATTATCGTTCTTCTATCTTTCTTATAATATCCCACAGATTTACATTTCGAATTTGATATATGGTCCCCATTCTAATGGTAAATTTTCAATTAAGCATAACTCATTCAATTTTAATTTTTTTTTTAATGTACGCACATGTATTACCTATAGTCCATGTTTCCTTTTTCGTTTTACAATGTCTCGCAGATTTACATATCTAAATTGATATATGAAGCACTTCACAAAATAGTCAATTTTCAATTAACAATTAGTGCATTTAATTTTAAAGATACATATACGAAGTTTTTTTTTTTTTTCAATTACCTTGTTGTAGCAAAAGGGAAATCTTCTAAATGAACAATTTTGTGTACGAGGGCATCTAAAGATTTTTAAAGTAACGTTTTGAAAAATAATGGCTGAACTACTTCAATAACATAATCTTATTTATTACCTTATTTTGAATGCTTTACCAAATTTACATTGGCTAATTATCGCCAGAAGATAAACAAAAAATGCATTTAGACACCCTGTAGTGTTCTGTAGAATCGAACTTGGATTAGAGTACGGGCAGTAGAAAATAACCTCTGAACAAAAATCCCTCTTTGAGAAAGTAACGGAGTAGGAGTACACTCTCCATCGTGATATGCACCAAACTCGGCTCATTACACAATTTTTAGGCAAAGTTGCGAGGAACGTATATCGTGTAGAAGGATAAGCCCTTCCCTACAAAATTTTAATACTTTGAAACCTATATTATGAAGTTCGCACGAACACTCTTTCTACCGAAAATACTTATGGACAGCGTATTGGCCAATCCGCCGGGTTTTTTCAAGCCAAATAATTATATTTGGATCAGAAATTTTATTTAAGATATGAAAATAAATTGATATTAAAGTTACTTCCACATTGAAGCAAGACATTTAATTAAATAAGTTTTCTGGTTCAAAGTATGTTTATTTGATTTAAAAGAAAGGTTGGCCGATATGAAACCGTATAACAAGCCAAGACTCTGCGTTAATTCAAGGAGGGATGCCTGTGTAAATCCTTAACCTTAAAATTCTACATGCGCGCAGTGTATTACTGCTTATTTTACTGTTTATTACTATTAATTTTACGGTATAATATTGGCAGCTTGGGGTGTCAGTATTATACTGTAAAGTCAACACTTTTTTTTGCAGTGTATGTTTCTTTCTGTTTCCAACAATGTCTTCCTCACCGCTCAATTAAAAAATAATAATAATAAAAAAATAATAATAATAGCAAGAATGAAAAACCATGCTTTAAGCAAAGATTGAAAGATGATGTCTAAGTAAACAACTTGGAAAAAGCATAACACATTTAAAAACCCAATTTCAGGAATTACCAACAATATTCGGAAAAATATCCGAATATATGATTTATAGGTTTGTATATATGTTACGGTCAATATGATTGATCCGGTCATCTCTATAATAAAACTGTAAGTCATGTGACTGTCCTCAACAGTTCCGGGATGCCGCATCGCTTTTTCATATGCCAAGCGGCCATTTTTATTCAAAATTATTTTTTCGAATAAACTGCATAAAAGTTACATTTTAAGAAAGATCGTTCAAAATAAATTAATATTTGAGAGATGACTTGCGTTCAATTATGTATATATTCTGCAATAACTTCAGTCGAAAGATTCGCAGTTCAAATTCTCTATTCATAAAAGTAAACAAAAACAAGAACGAAAAATCATGCGTCAAGCATAGATTATATAGCACTTTCCAACGCTTCAAAAATAATTTTACAAATCATACCGTTTAATAAGCTAAAAGCTAACATCTAAGTAAACAATTTAGAAAACGCATAACATATTTAAAAACATAATTTCAGGAATTTCCAACATATACAATATTTGGAAAAATATCCGAATAATTTTATTCAGCCCTGTATAGGATCTATAGATTTGTATATATACTACATAGGATGATAATTTTAGTTCAGTTAGGAAACGCGTAGCACAGTTTAAAATTCTCCGTCTGGAGTTTGTCAATAAACAGAAATGTGTTCGCGAACTTTTGTGCTGCCCTGTATAGGATCTACAGATTTTATACACACCACGTAATAGACAAAAAGCAAGTTAAAATTAAAATCGCGTTCAATAACTTAAAACGCACTTCCAGGAATTATTGTTAACAGACAGTAGATAATTCTTTTGCGTGTCCCTGTAAATGAACGATGACTGCTATACACACAATATTCCGTAGTAAGTCTCTTGTAATGCACCTTAGTGATCTATATAAATTTCAATGCGTTTAAAATAGTGAAACATTATTTAAATAAACCGCAGACGATTTTTCTCCATAGACGTAATGTAACGGAATTCTTTTGACTGTCCCTGTAAAGTAACTATAAGTGATATGCACACCCTGTTCCATATTAAGCATCTTCTAATGCACCTTAGTGATATATATAAATTTCAATGCGTTTAAAGTAGTGAAACATTATTTAAATAAACCGCAAATTATTTTTCCCCATAGACCGCAATGTAACGGAATTCTTTTGAGTGTCCCTGTAAAAAAGCTATAAGTGCTACACACTTCCGTTGAAATAGGGAACATGCTATAGATAACGACAATAACATATAAAAATTGCGGAGCAATCCGAGCATATTTACGGGAGTTAGAGCACGGACAGACGGCAGACGGCAGACGGCCAGACGGCCAGACGGCAGACGGCCAGACGGCCAGACAAACCGAAGTCATAAGCACTTTTCAACTAGGTTGCAAAGTGCTAAAAAGATTGATTCGTCGTGAACATTTAAAATATTAAATCATGGAGGTAATCATTCGCAAAGCAAGTTCTCCGCGAATGAATTTTTGGACCGCTGCCTCGCGTCAAAAAAATAATTCGCACCAGTGAGACAATCAAAGTTTACCATAATTATGTGCTATACAACTCAACTTTCGGACCTTTTCTTGACGTAAATTGAACTCATGTAATAATATTTAATGAATTAGATTTTTAGCATTTTTAAAATCGCTAATACAGCTTTTATTTATCGAGTGTACAAATTAGAAATGATACTTTGATTTTGAAATCAAATGTTTTCATTTATGATATTATTTCTTATTTATTTATTTATTTTCTCTTTTAAATGAAAAGTGTGAAGTATTTTAAATTTATGTAATATAAGCATTTTAGATTAAAGTTAAGTATTTTAAATGAAATGAGTGACAGGTTTATAATTTAAAATTAAATTAATTGTAGTATGAATGACGGTGATGGGAACGATATTTGGCGAATTATCATCTGCTCCCGGCTAACAAAAATACTCATAATTAAAAAAAAGAATAAAAATAAATAAATGATAGTTTGTTGTAAATAAATATTGATATACATATCAAAAATAATTTATAGAATTAAAATAAAAAATAAAAGTAAATAAACAACAATTTCCATAACAAAGTTTTCGCCAAATTGGCGGGGGAGGGGGGGGGAATCGCGCCAACGTGCGTATGTGACATTTGTTCCCAAAAAATATGCGAAATGCTACCATGATCGCAAAAGTTCATGATTTGTCTATTAGAATCTTCCGATTTGGCGAAGGATTAAGGGAAAATTAAATTATGAATAAATGTAACGTGTTGCAATGTTTAACATACATTTAAGGGAGACCAAACTGGTCGCCAGTGGCGGCTAGTTATTAATAATAACCGATTACTATTAATAATGACCGGACATAAAGGCCGTTTATTATTAATAATAACCGATTATTATTAATAATGACCGGATTAATCATATTGGCCGTAATATATATACTACATAGAATGCTAAATTTTAATTCAGTTAGGAAATGCACAGCACAGTTTAAAATTTCCTTTCTGGAATTTAAGTCAATAAACTGATATGTACTGGAAATGATTTGTTGTGCCCTGTATATGATCTGTAGAATGTATACACACCAAATAATAGGTAAAACATTAGTTAAATTTAAGAACGCGTTCCGTAACTGAAAACGCACTTCCAGCAATTATTGTTAACAGACAGTACTTTAACCGAATTCTTTTGTGTATCCCTGTAAGTGAACGATGATGCATACAATATTCTATAGCAGAGGTTCTCAAAGTGTGCTCCGCCGAGCTCTTGGGGCCCCGCCTATACTTTTCAGGGGTTCCGCGGCGTTCCAAGAAAATAAACAAAACATGAAAGAAATTAGCATATTGCAAGGGAAAATTTTTCAAAAGTATGTAGGAATTTTTATTTGTGTGTGTGTGTCAAAAATAACTACATCTATCACTGGGTTGAAAAGTACTGTAATATATATCCTTTCATCATACAAAAATTTGGACTATATATGTATCTATTTTCTATCTAATATTTTTGGTTTGAACTACTTTATTTTATGTTTCTGCATTTAATGTGGTTTAAAAATTCCATTCAGAAAAAGTTGCAAGAAATAGTATTCTGAATCGAGTGCACAACATGAATCGAAAGAGCAAAGGCGCTGTTTATGTTATTTGTATTAATTTTTAGTTATTTAAATTTTCTATACTGTTTTTCATAGTAAAACAATGTTTGTCGCTTAAAACATCTTTTTTAGAACATCTTGTATTATTTAAAGCCCCTCATTAGATTCATTTTACATTTGTGTATATTGTGTATATATACTTGTATTTTTTTATAACTTTAATTTCTTTATTCTGTTTATGTTTTTTGTATATTTAAATTTTCTATACTGCTTTTCATAGTAAAACAATGTTTGTCGATTAAAACGCCTCTTTTTTGTAACATCTTGTATCATTTAATAAACCCCTCATTAGATTCATTTAATATTTGTATACGTTGTGCATACAGTTTTCTTTTTTCTTTTTGTAACTTTAATTCCTTTACTCTGTCTATTTTATTTTTATTAATTCTTAGTTATTTCAATTTTCTATGCTGTTTACATAATTGTACTTAATTTTTAAAGTATGTTTAAAGTTTTTATGTTGCTGAAAACACATTTTTTAACATGTTGTATCACTTAACAACCTCTCTTTAAAATTTTGTTTTAATTAGTCGCGGCATTGGATAAGATTCTTATGATATGATGCCACATTTTCCTATCAGAAATAAGGCTGTAGCAATTTAAAATATATATATTGGTTCTTTGCATTTATCATCACACTAATAATATAAACTTTTGCTCAGCACCACCCCTTGCTTAGACTTTTCGTCAAAGACTATCCGCCCTGATATAAATTTAACACCACCCATAAATCCCGTTTTGTTAGTAAAGTTCTTCTACTAGTTGTAGTTCTTTTAACATGTGTAGTTTTTAACCGTATATCTATTTTCAGGGAAAAACAATGAAGAAAGAAAGTTTCTTTCAAAACTATAATTAATAGCTAAATAGTTCTAATAAAACATCCAGAAAAAAAAGGGAACGATGCTGCACCTAACAATACAGGTTATAGATTTTGCCCAGCCCACTTAAAAACTAAAACGAAGTTCTGCTTTTAAATGTATTTTTTTTAAATGGTTCAAAAGAAAAAGCTCAGAGGTGATTCGTTTTCGTTGCATGTTTAGAAGAACTAGAAACTTAAAGAAGAACGGAAAAAGAATTCGGAATCACATGATTCTATTGCGGGTGGACGGGACTAGCGAAAACGTTGTGATGTGGTATCACATATATACTTTTTAATTAATCCTTTTCTTTAATTTTCAGTTTAAACTAACTTTTAATTACTTAGTTATTTTATCCTAACTTTTATTTCAGCTCCCGCCGTAATTTTCCTCCATTAAAAGAAAATATATTTAACATATTCCCTTTATCAATAAAACTTTCTCACATAGATAGAATTCATTTAAACAATTAATCACCCTCACTAGATATCCAAGAAAAAAAAAAGAAAAGAGATAAAGATTGTCTTTGTATTCGGTCTGCATTATTCTTATTCCGTCCAACGTTCGTTAGAAATGTCTGTGTCTGCTTAATTTTTTAGTTTAGCTTTGTCGGTAAATCCTAAACATTTCCAGTACATGAGAGTTGTTTTGTCTACTTCAGCTAGATTCCCAAAACTTTGCTCTCAACGTACATTTGGCATTCTCATTTTTGTTGGCTCACTTTATAGGACTGCTATTCTGGTAGCCCTACCCTGTAATTCAAAAATTCTCCTAATTGCCTAATGCGTAACTGATAATTTTTAGTTTATATGACATCATTCATTTCATATGCTCTTTCGCCAATTTCATGTTGCCAATATGTGTATGGCATGAAAATCGACATGTGTCGGAGGGGTCATTCTCTCTCTCTCGCACGCTCTTCAGATAAGAAGTTAATAATGTAAGCTCACGTTGCTAAAAAATGCTCTCGGGCACCATCCCATCCCTTCATGTACGTACTTTGTAATCGTACGCTTATAATTTAAAGTTTAATAAACTAATATAGTAAAGAATCTTTTCAGAGCATTTAATTCTACAACCTACTGCCTTTTTATTCTACTTTCAGTGAATGCATATCGGACTTGGATTACTCTTCACGCAATGTACTTTTAAACACGTATATTTCCGTTATTATAAACGTGTTATATAATTACTCATGGCCGACTGGGCCTACGCATTTTCTTTCTTTTCGTGAGTAGCCTATTGGGATTAGGCAGAAGTCTCTCTTTTTAAATGAAAACTGTACAACTTACCTTTTCTTCTGTGTGTGTGTGGTTTTCGCCATAAATAATAATAGTTTCACGTAATCCCCAATGCAATGTACGGCCCAGACAAGGTTACCATTTTGATCTTTAATTCCGAGTTCATACTGGAAATCCCGAAAGAATATTTTTTATTTAAAAAATAAATGTCATTAAACCCTTAACAGTATTGCTGGAACGGATAAGAAGAGTTTGTTTTCTTCGTTGCTAAAAGCTTTCAGAAACCACAAATTTTTAACTATAATTTTTGCTGTATTTGGCGGACATATCTCGATTACACAAGGCAGATGTTTTAATACAAAAAAGTGGTTTTTAGTCCTTATTTTTAATTTATTGTGTCCAATAATAGTAATAGTAAATAATATAATAGAATAAATAAATTATAAATAAAATAAATTATATAATAGAAAATTTGATTTTCAAAATTTCTGGTATGAATTCAGAATTTTTGTATCAAGAAAAGGGCCAAACTGAGAACCTTGGCCCCATGTTAGAAACTACTGGTTTGGACTCTTATCCAGCAGATCTTCCTCAGCTCCATAGGCATAAAAAACATTAATTGTAAACCATAGAGTACCGTGGGGTTATGGGGCTCCGCCTTAGAAATTCTTCCCAAAAATGGCTCCGCGAGCCCAAAAGTTTGGGAACCACTGTTCTATAGTAAGTCTCTTGTAATCCACCTCAGTGATATATATGAATTTCAATCCGTTTGAAATAATGAAACAGTATTAATTATAATCAATTTTCGTAAATTTCCTGTTTTTACGGGCAAAAACCGTTAATGTAAAAACAAAGCTCATTTATCTAAGGATAAAACCCGTTTTCTTATGGACATTGCCTGGAATCTCTGTGCTGCAGTAATTTTACTGAAGTAATTTACTGCAGCAATGTTTTACAGTGCATAAACCGTAATGTAACGGAATTCTTTTGAATGTCCCTGTAAAGAAACTATAAGTGCTACACACTTCATTTTCAATACCGAACATTCCATAGTAAACCTCAATAACATATATCAATTGCATGACTATCCGAGTATTTTTATGCAAGTTAGAGTACGGACAGACAGATAAATAGACAAACTGAATTCGTAAACACTTTTCAACTAATGTTGGAAAGTGTTAAAAAGAAAAGTAAAAGAAAAGATAAACGAACTTCTAACAGACTTTTTCTGCGTCTTCCGAAGCATCAATACCTCTTTTAAAACTTTTAAATATATTAATCTCAAAATGGGTGTTTTGTAACTGGTGGGCGTTGCGGTAAAATTAGTAATTAATCAGATAGACTTCCAATATGAAGTGAAGCTGCATGAACTTTGTATACTAAACCCTACCTTTCTACCAAATGTCAAGCTTCTAGGACTACAAATTCGAATTATTTTCTTATTAAACTTTCGACTCGTTATAAATTTATTGATTTTTCGATTTTAAGTTTCCTGATTGTCATGCCAATATAGTAATTCTTTGATCTGTCTTCTGAGGATCAGTTAGGTTAAATTTAGAGATAAATCAAAAGAATCTTAAAGTACCATTATTTTATTTAGAAAGGACTATCAAGCCATAACCAGCCAGTAATGTCGGGATTGGAGGGGGAGCTGTGAAAATTTTTGTGGGGCTAACATCATTTAACAATCCACATTTCATATGCAAATTAAATAGAGTATAACCTGTGAAAGAAAGCAAGCCTGTCTATAAAGAAATCGCCTATAACGTAGCCAATCTATAGCGGAACTTTTCTATAACGAAATTCGTAAACGAAAGAAAAGAAAACAATAATCCGGGGGAAATAACATAAAACAATTAGGGTCGGTGTACTAGCTAATAGGACAATTATCTTAAAACTCATGTTTCTAGCACTACAAAATCAAATTGTTTTCGAATTTTCAATTTTTTATAGATATTCCGATTTTTCGATTTTTTTTTTTTTTTTTTTTTTTTTTTTTCGAATTTAACGAATTTTTTATTTGTTCCTTTTATTGAATCGTAAATACTACCTTTACACCAAATTTTAAGTTTCTAAGACTGCAAAACCAAATTATTTTCAATTTTTGGATTTTTTTTCGAATTTTTATTTTCTAATTTTCCGGATTTTTTAATTTTTTCTTATTTTGTATCCTTTATTACAAATTTCAAGTTTCTAGGGCTACAAAATCGAATTATTTTCAAATTTCCGATTTTTTTCGAGTTTTTTATTCTAATTTCGAATTTATTGTGTTTTAATTTTTCCTTTTTCTGTATCCTAAACAATACCTTTACGCCGAATTTTTAGTTCTAAAGCTACAAAATCGATTTTTTTTTAATTTTTCGAATTTTACAGATTTTTTAATTTTTTCTTTTTTTGTATCTTAAATACTACCTTTATTCCAAATTTCAAGTTTCTAGCTCTACAAAATCGAATTATTTTCAAATTTTCCATTTTTTTTATTTTATTTTCGATTTTTGTTGTGTTTTTAATTTTTTCTTTTTCTGAATCCTTTACACCTAATTTTCAGTTTCTAAGACTACGAGATCAAATTATTTTCAATTTCTCTCTCTCTCTCTCTCTCTCTCTCTCTCTCTCTCTCTCTCTCTCTCTCTTTTTTTTTTTTTTTTTTTTTAAATTTTGGAATTTTCCATATTTTTTTAATTTTTCCTTATTTAGTATCTTAAACATTACCTTTATTCCAAATTTCAAGTTTCTAGCGCTATGTAAACGAATTATTTTCAAATTTTCCTTATTTTTCAATTTTTTTATTTTATTGTGTTTTTTATTTTAACTTATTCTGAATCCTAAACACTATCTTTACGCCAAATTTTAAGTTTTTAAGGTTCCATTTTTTTCGACTTTTTTAAATCTTGAAATTTTTTTTTTCGAATTTTCCGGATTTTTGAATTTTTACTTATTTTGTATCCTAAATACTACCTTTATTCCGAATTCCAAGTTTCTAACGCAACAAAATCGGATTATTGTAAATTTTTCGATTTTTTCGATTTTTCCATTTTATTTTCGATTGTTATTGTGCTTTTTGATGTTTTCTTTTCCTGAATTCTAAACACTACCTTCACACCAAATTTTAAGTTTCTAAGACTACAAGATCGTGTTATTTTCAATTTTCAATTTTGTTCGAATTTGTTGAATTTTCGAATGTTTTTTTTTTTTTTTTTTAAATTTATCGGATTTTATAATTTTTCTTTCTTTGTATCCGAAACACTACCTTTATTCCAAATTTCAAGTTTCTATGGTTACGGGATCTACCCAATCTTTTTGATGACGCGAGAGTGAGTGAGTGAGTGAGTGAGTGAGTGAGTGAGTGAGTGACAAAAAATCGAAAGTTTGAGTTCATATATCGTCTGCACTAGAAAAGACAGAAATTTCAAATTTCAAATTTTGGTTCTATTTGCCACATACTCTATATAAACGAACTTTCATATTTTTGGGACACTCCAGTCCAGCGCAACGATATGGGGGAGGGGGGGGGGTCAAAAGTGCCCTTAGTTGCTTCCAGAAAAGGATGCTTACGGCTGTGCTTTCTCGACTTAACGGAGGCCGTGCCTAAAGATTTTTTTTTTTTTTACTGGCGCCTGGCTAACCAAAAAGTACCAAATCAATTTTTTGTACATGTTTTAATATGTAGATGATCCTAGTGTCCTGCATCCGATCGGATAACCCAATTTTACACACCTCCACTCTCTCCATCGTTAAACCCCGGTCGGGTTGACTTTTTTTCTTTTCTTTTATTTTTTTTAACACTTTCCAACCTAGTTGAAAAGTGTTTATGACTTCGGTTTGTCTGGCCGTATGGCCGTCTGCCGTCTGGCCGTATGGCCGTCTGCCGTCTGGCCGTCTGCCGTCTGCCGTCTGTCCGTGCTCTAACTCCCGCAAATATGCTCGGATTGCTCTGCAATTTTTATATGTTATAGTCCTTATCTATAGCATGTTCCCTATTTCAACGGAAGTGTGTAGCACTTATACTTTTTTTACAGGGACACTCAAAAGAATTCCATTACATTGCGGTCTATGGGGAAAAATCACTTGAGGTTTATTTAAATCATGTTTCACTATTTTAAACGCATTGAAATTTATATATATCACTAAGGTGCATTAGAAGAAGCTTACTACAGAATAGTGTGTGCATAGCACTTATAGTTACTTTACAGGGACAGTCAAAAGAATTCCGTTACATTACGTCTATGGAGAAAAATCGTCTGTGGTTTATTTAAATAATGTTTCCCTATTTTAAACGCATTGAAATTTATATAAGGTGCATTACAAGAGGCTTACTACAGAATAGTGTGTGTATAGCAGTCATCGTTCATTTACAGGGACACACAAAAGAATTCTCTACTGTCTGTTAACAATAATTCCTGGAAGTGCGTTTTAAGTTACTGAACGCGATTTTAATTTTAACTTGCTTTTTGTCTATTACGTGGTGTGTATAAATTCTGTAGATCCTATACAGGGAAGCACAAAAGTTCGCGAACACATTTCCGTATTATTTAACTCCAGACGGAGAATTTTAAACTGTGCTACGCGTTTCCTAACTGAACTAAAATTTAGCATCCTATGTAGTATATATACAAATCTATAGATCCTATACAGGGCTGATGAAAAATATTCGGATTACTTAGATGTTATCTTTTAGCTTATTAAACGGTATGATTTGTAAAATTATTTTGGAAGCGTTGGAAAGTGTTACATAATCTATGCTTGACGCATGATTTTTCGTTCTTGTTTCATTCTGGATTGGTTTGGGGATGGATTGACTTTAAATGTTCCGAGTTCGGGGTGGTGTTTCAAATTGAGTTTTAATTCTTTCAAGTCGGGTTGACCTGATTTTTCAAAGAAAGTCCGAATTTTTTTTCAATTGAAAAAAAATATGTATTTGAATATTAATAAGTGTATTTATGTTCATTTTTATACAAAAAACAGTGGCGCACCCAAAGGGGGGCCGAAGGGGCCCTGGCCCCCTCCAAAGGAAAAGGGAGAAAAACCTATAAAAATACCTAAAATATTTACGGGACCAAAGTTCTTTTTTTTGTGTGTGTGTGTGTAAAAAGTTTCCATAAAAAGCCCCTAAAATACACGGGTCTCCCGTGTTAGCATTCAGTTAAAAAAAAAGATTTTTAAGAGGTCCCCCCCCCCCCTTTCATTAATGCATGCTGCTTTAGAAAACTTTTATTTTATCGCCAGAATGAAAACAGAAATTCGCCAAAAAAGCGACACTTTTTCCAGTGCCTTATTTTTGACAGGGCATTCGGGGAACGGGCACAGGGCCCTCGATTTTTAGGGGGCCCAAATGCTACTGAAGATTTTTCAATTATTTGCCAAAATCTGATGAAGTTTTAACTATTAAAAAACAAAATTAATATAGAAAACTCTATTTTATTTTTTTTATTAAAAAACGTTATTATATTTTTAACATTATCACTTTTTAAGGATTACATCACTCACGTTCAATAATCCTCCTGCTCATGTTAATTCTATGAGAGAATTTTTTTAAATAAATCTTTTGCATTTCAATATCTTTTTACTTTTTTTTTTCCATTGGATAGTTGAGGTTGATCTCTACAAAAGCCGTTTTTTTAATTTTTCGATTTTGTTTACAGGTTTTTTATTCAAATACTTTCACTTTCGAAACAGATTTCAAAAGATCGAAAAATCGTCAACGAGATACTAAAGATTATGAAGATGTTATAAAAACTTTTACTGCTAAAAGACTGAGAAGAAAATTTATAAAAACATCATTAAATATCCCAAAATTTTTAAAGTCAGTAGTGGCTATCTTAATAAGTAGTTTCAATAATATTTTCTTTTATTCAAGGCCACCGTAAGCATAGGTGCCCAGGGCCCAAAAATTTGTAAATCGGTCCCTGACTTTGAAAGCTGAAACATGTTTGTTTCAATTTTTACTCGATTGAACAATGGAGTCCGGCGTCTAAATTCGAAACGATTCAGATGTAATATAGTTTCAGTTTGGATCATTATAATACGAAATCCTCACTTGGTTCGGTTGCATCCTTACCAATTATTTTTCATTTTACTTGAACTTAGAATACTACACAGAGCTATACACGAGTATACAAAAGTTCTCTTGTAAGTTATATTTCATATTGTTAAAATTTCAAACTTGTTTTAATATCTTGAATGAACGATTATAATCATGTGTTGAAACAAGCATTTGTTTGTAGAATATGTAAGTAATTAAGATATACAGGGTGTTTTTTTTTTAAACTGACGCTGTTCAAAGCCGCCGGTAGCTCGTTCTAATAACTGGATTGACACAAAATTTTATAAATGGAGTAAGAAAACCACGGGAAAAAAGATTCCAACAAAAACAAAAAATTAGTTCCAATCATCGCCGATAGGGGGAAATTTGGTGCTGTACATTGAAAGAAAACATCAGAAACAGACAAAATTAATAATTTGGATAAAATGCCATGCTTTATTCATCCTATACACTTTCCCGACGAGGAATTCGACCACATTCAATGTGACCACCGTTCTCTTGCACCACACCTTGCATTCTTTGTACAACATTTTCAGCGTAACATGTCACATGGAATAGCCCTTACTGCATGTATTATGTTGTCTTTTAAGATACTCAGATTTGTTACTCCCCCAAGATAGACTTTCAATTTCAAATAACCCCAGAGCCAAAAATCGCATGAAGTTAAATCCGGAGACCGGGGCGGCCAGACATATTGAAAACAACGACTGATAACTCTTTGGTCAGTGAAGTGATGGCGCAACAGCTGCTGTACTTTTACACCAATATGTGGTGGTGCACCATCCTGCATAAAAATGATCTAATCCAGACATTGTCTCTATTGAAGTTGTGGAATGACAAAACTAGTCAGCATATTATGATATTTTTCTGCGTTAACGGTACACGTCACTGGTCCTGTCGCAGTTATGTTCTCAAAAAAAAAGAATAGTCCAAGGATGAATTCAGCTGTAAAGCCACATCAAACAGTGAGCTTTGATGAATGTAATGGAGTTTCTAGAACTGTATGAGGTTGCTCAGTGGCCCAAATTCTACAGTTATGAGTATTAACAGACCCATTCAGATGAAAATGGGCCTCATCTCCCCATAAAATTATCCACGGGAAAGCATCATCGACTTCCATTCTTACAAGAAATGTCAGTCGTTTATCGTAATCATTGGGTTGAAGTTGTTGCAAGCAGCTAATCTTGTATGGATAGTAGTGGAGAATTCGCCGCAAGACTTTCCATACAGTCAAAACATTTAAATCCAGTTCTCGCGCAACACCCCGTGCGCTGCTACTACAAACAGCAGAGGTACTCTGTGACCTATCGTTGATCGCAGTTGCAACATCCATTATCACTTTTCTGACACCGGTTTACGTCCTCTGCCTGGCCGAACTGCTAGCGAGCCTGTTTCTTCGAATTTCAGAATTATCGCGTTCAATGCATTAACGGATAAAGGTCCTTTCGGCAGTTTATGGCGTGTTCTAAATAAACGAAGAGTGGCTGGTGCATTGCACTGGTTACAGTAATAGAACTTCACAAGTAATGCGCGCTGCGGTAACGTGAGATTCATTTTCAACCTGAGCTGAAATTGTTTCTCGGAGTTTTTCGCATGCATTTATAGCTTAAACTATTGGCGCTACTGTCACTTGCGTAAGCAAAAATTTGCATTTTCATTTATTGCCCGTATTTTATGCTAATTCTCAGTTGCATAAATTACCACAGCGCCACATTTCCCCCTATAGGCGGTGATTGGAACTAATTTTTTTTTTGTTGGAATCTTTTTTCCCACGGTTTTCTTAGTCCATTTATAAAATTTTGTGTCAATCCAGTTACTAGAATGAGCTACCGGCGGCTCTGAATAGCGTCAGTTTAAAAAAAAATCCCTGTACATTGAAACATCATTATGGCGAACCCGCTTAAGGCTGTTCTCAAATCCAAAAGGGCTACTTTCAGACACATTTTTTAAATTCATTTTTGTTCGGAAACGAATGAAATTGCCAGACATTTGTCCGTAAAGGCAGAAGATCTTTCAGATAATAATGTCGAAGTTGGCGGAAGCAGTAGGGGCATCTGCCCTTTCCAAGACTAGAGGCAATGCCTTTACAAGAATTAACTATGATGTCCTAAAATAGATTAAATTCTTTATTAATTTATTAATACCCATAACATTCTGACTGACGAGTTAAATTTAAATGAATCAGTCCAATCCACTAATTCATCTCGTTAAGAATATTTTGGATATTTTCCCTGACAGTTAGATAGATAGAAATAGGAAATTCTATAAATGTTTGTTTAGGAGCTCTTTAAATATTTAACTTCTACACTTTCAAAAATTAGCAGTTTTTAAAATTATTAAATTTTAAGTATAATAATTTTTTTTCGTTAAAAATAAATAATTAATTATTAAATACTGAATTAATTACGGTAATTTGATGATTAATTAGTGTCTCCTTGTGCAATCACAACTAGAGAAATTTTGCACCCACTAATTTTATTTTGTTTCGCCGCCAATGCTCGGCCCCCTCCATGATAAAATCCTGGGTGCGCCACTGACAAAAAATATAAAATTTATGTTAAAGAAATAATTGTAAACTACTTTTCTATAATTGTATTCAAATATGATTTAATTTTCTTCCACACTTCGGGTTCAGATTTGAATATTTCGGTTTCGGATTTGAATATTTCGGGTTTGGATCGGTTTGGGGTTGAAGTATGTCGAGTTCTGGTCGGATTTTGGATTGACTTTAATGAGAATTTTCTAGTTCAGGTCGGGTTGTACCCGACCAGGTCTTTATTTTCAAAACTGCATTCATATTCTAAAACAAGACAATATTTTTTGTCTAGTATCTTGGTTATCTTGGTTTTGTTCTTATTGTCTGAGTGCAACGAGGACTCATACACAGCGCAGTATTACTTTGCCCCATATATAGCTACGATGGATATTAAAACCTTTCGTCAAGCATAACTCAAAAAATATTTAACGGATTTCGTTCAAATTTTTACAGCGGGTACCTATAAAGGTGACAACGTCGTCTATTTATTACCAAGAATAAGTGTCAAACCGTTTGGAAGTTATATTAAAAAATAGATAAAAAAGCACAATTAAAGTACATACGTCACTAAATTTTGTGCGTACGTCATTTTCACCGGCGGGAGATTTTCGTAGACAATCGGAATTGAAAAGTTCATGGAATACATGGAGCCAAAAAATATGCAAGCACTAATATTCAGCACAATAAAATATATTTCAATTTAATAAAAATGGAAAGTTAATCTGGAATTTTTTCTGTTTGAAAAGTAATTACAGATTAGTAAGAGTAGTATTATTATTAGAGACTAGCCGCCACTGGCGACCAGTTTGGTCTCCCTTAAATGTATGTTAAACATTGCAACACGTTACATTTATTCATAATTTAATTTTCCCTTAATCCTTCGCCAAATCGGAAGATTCTAATAGACAAATCATGAACTTTTGCGATCATGGTAGCATTTCGCATATTTTTTGGGCACAAATGTCACATACGCACGTTGGCGCGATTCCCCCCCCCCCCCTCCCCCGCCAATTTGGCGAAAACTTTGTTATGGAAATTGTTGTTTATTTACTTTTATTTTTTATTTTAATTCTATAAATTATTTTTGATATGTATATCAATATTTATTTACAACAAACTATCATTTATTTATTTTTATTCTTTTTTTTAATTATGAGTATTTTTGTTAGCCGGGAGCAGATGATAATTCGCCAAATATCGTTCCCATCACCGTCATTCATACTACAATTAATTTAATTTTAAATTATAAACCTGTTACTCATTTCATTTAAAATACTTAACTTTAATCTAAAATGCTTATATTACATAAATTTAAAATACTTCACACTTTTCATTTAAAAGAGAAAATAAATAAATAAATAAGAAATAATATCATAAATCAAAACATTTGATTTCAAAATCAAAGTATCATTTCTAATTTGTACACGCGATAAATAAAAGCTGTATTAGCGATTTTAAAAATGCTAAAAATCTGATTCATTAAATATTATTACATGAGTTCAATTTACGTCAAGAAAAGGTCCGAAAGTTGAGTTGTATAGCACATAATTATGGTAAACTTTGATTGTCTCACTGGTGCGAATTATTTTTTTGACACGAGGCAGCGGTCCAAAAATTCATTCGCGGAGAACTTGCTTTGCGAATGATTACCTCCATGATTTAATATTTTAAATGTTCACGACGAATCAATCTTTTTTTTGTTTACTTTTATGAATAGAGAATTTGAACTGCGAATCTTTCGACTGAAGTTATTGCAGAATATATACATAATTGAACGCAAGTCATCTCTCAAATATTAATTTATTTTGAACGATCTTTCTTAAAATGTAACTTTTATGCAGTTTATTCGAAAAAATAATTTTGAATAAAAATGGCCGCTTGGCATATGAAAAAGCGATGCGGCATCCCGGAACTGTTGAGGACAGTCACATGACTTACAGTTTTATTATAGAGATTTGGCGTAAATCACACCATTAGCAGCTTTTTTATTTCGCGTGTGTATGTTAGGAACAATTCTTTGATGTTTAAATAAAAGGTTTCGATTTGTGGCATTATTTCTTATTTTCTTTTCCTTTTTAGTATTTTAAATGGAATTAGTGAAAGGCGTGTATTTTAAATTAAATGAGTGAAAGACGTGTATTTTTAATGTATGTATTTCAAATGAAATCAGTGAAAGATTTATATTTAAATGAAATGAATGCAATATGAAGATGTTATGAGAAAAATATTTGGCGATTTATCAACTGCGCCAAGTTAACATAAAAGTACCAATACATATGTGGGTACTTCTCTATTATCCCGTCGACCACTTTTCATAACAAAAAACTATCGCCAAATAAACGGGAGAACGTTGTCATTGAAATATCAAAATACATAAATAAATAAAATATAAGAATTTAAGGACACAATTGTTATTTTAATGAATGAAATAACTAATAAATCAGTAAAACATAATGAAAAATACACGCAAATGTCGCGTTAAAAACCACTTGATGACGTAACAAACACGTATAATGCTTCTGATATCAAGTAAATGGGACTGCATTTTTGGCGTTTAATCTAACAGTTTGACGATAGTTTTTTGTTATGAAAAGTGGTCGACGGGATAATAGAGCAGTACCTCTATGTGAAATGAAACAAGGCACAGATGTCATATACGCACCACGTTGGCGCGATTTTTCCCTCCACCAGCTTGGGGAAAACTTTGTTTTTGAATATTAGTTACAAATAGTGTGACAAATAGCACACGTGATTTTTTATTTCAATATAAAAATAAAATAATGTAATAAATGAAACAGCTTCTATTATTTTAAAAAAGGAAATAAAATATATAAATAATAGTTTGATATAAATAAAGGCGCGGATGTCATATACGCACCACATTGGCGCGATTGCAACAAAATGGCAATTTTATGCCTCACATGGTAACCCGGTTATTTTGTTTCAATTGTTGTTTATTAACTTTTATTTTTTATTTTAATTCTATAAATTGTTTTTATTATATATATCAATATTTATTTATATCAAACTATCATTTATTTATTTTTATTTCCCATTTTTGAATAATAGGAGCTATTTCATTTATTACGTTATTTTATTTTTATATTGAAATAAAAAATTACATGCTATTATTGTATGGTATTTGTAACTAATATTCAAAAACAAAGTTTTCGCCAAATTGGCGGGGGAAAAATCGCGCCAATCTGGTGCGTATATGAGATCTGTGCCTAAATTAATATTGATATACATATAAAAATAATCTATAGAATTAAAATAAAAAATAAAAGTAAACAAACACAACAAACAGTTTTCGCCAAAGGGGCGGGGGAAAAATAGCGCCAACGTGGTGAGTATATGGCATCTGTGCCGGGATTTTTACCCTTTTATCTGTGCTTTCGGAAATATAAAAAAATTAAAAAATTCTTATATCAGGTGTATAATGTTTTGCATTTTTATACGGACCACTTCTCCATTTTAAGATTTTAAATGCTATTTATATCAGATATTTCTTTCTTGAGATTCCCACAAGTTTTTTCGGTAATTTTTTTAGTTCGCTTATTAATTGTTTACAATTTGCCCCCCTGGCAATAACAATTATTTATCACAAAAAATGGGTACTTCTCTATTATCCCGTCGACCACTTTTCATAACAAAAAGCTATCGCCAATCTGTAACGCTAAATAAACGGGAGAACGTTGCCATTGAAATATCAAAATAAATAAAATATAAGAATTTAAGGACACAATTGTTACTTTAATGAATGAAATAACTAATAAATCAGTAAAACATAATGAAAAAAACACGCAAATGTCGAATTAAAAACCACTTGATGGCATAACAAATACGTATAATGCTTCTGGCATCAAGTAAATGGGACTGTATTTTTGGCGTTTAATCTTAGTTTGGCGATAGTTTTTTGTTATGAAAAGTTGTCGACGGGATAATAGAGAAGTACCCAAAAATGGCTTAGTTTTGTTAAATTTGTTTGTTATGTATTTTCATTTCTTATTAAAATATCGAAAATGGCAATAAAATTTTATTTTAGCACCGTACTTAATTTTTTTAAAATGGCTCAAAAACATGGTTTAATAAACGTATATTTGTAAATATTTTAAAAAAACATGTTTTTCCGCTCTCTAGAAAAATTTGTAAGATTCTACAACTGCCTTTGGCACCAACCAGTACATGATACGGAACTTTTCCCTATTCAGATACACAGAAAAGGTTGGTCACAAACAAGAGTAATGCTAGCAACAATATTGTTTTAACTCTATAAGAGTTACAAACAATAATGATATTAAATTCCCCGATTAGCTTAGGGCCCGATTACGGAACTTTCTCCTAGAAAAAAAACTGTAGAAGTCTTTTACATTTGTTTCGAATGAAGCTCGATCAACAAAGTATTAATTGACAATACAAACAACACTAATATTAACATGGGGGCAAAAGTTTGAATTTAAGTGTATATATTTGGAACCCTCCCCCCCCCCAACCACCCACCAAAAAAAGAAAAAGAAAGTTACAGAAATGAATTTAAAATGGCGTGAAGCCACCCTTTCTGACATAAGAAATTGGCTGCGAACCCGATTACGAAACTTTCACTTAACTTAATAACATGTATCTAATAGCCCTGAGGACAATTCCCCTTATTATACGGACCAGTTATACGGACCTTGGGGCTTTTTTAAAAAGCTTGACGCAGTTCGGGTTGAAGAAGTTGAGATTTACTGTTAAATGACATAAACTACTATGAAAATAAAACTGGTGAATTATTATGCTGGTTTATGTATGTATTTAAAAAAAATTGCATATGATTACACTCTTTAGATAAATTACTCATGTTTGCATTTAATAACAGATAAACGGCTTCCGTTTACTAAATTGTTTAAATATTGGGAATGTGACGCTTCTTTGTTAGTTCGTGTATATCTTTATATGTCTTATAATTATTTATTGAAGATTCGTTTCTATAACACACATTATTTATTAACTACATTACACAGAAACAAACATTTAACAATAAACATAAATCTATCCAAACAACATTTTATCCCAGTTCCAAAGTTTCTGCTCGTTGCCAAAACACAGCAGATAAAAGTTGGCTATTCGCGCGTTGCCATTTTAGTGTAATACCTTCATTTTAATACACGACAGTTTCCTCCCCTTTCAAATTAACAGCACAATCTTTTTGGAGGTTTCCGGATCCTTTTAGATCGTCTTAGTTGCACTGGATTTTGGACAACTTGGGGTGTGCTAACTGAAGGAGGTGTGACTGTTGGCAGTGATGGAGGCATATCTTTGGCGATATCCTCGGAGGTCGTAGGTGGCTCAGTTGATGCTTCATCTGTCTCCGTTGATGTCGTTGTTGGATCAGATGGCACGTTCATATTTGTTACTCTTGGTCTATACTGAACATCATTGTCCACTTCTTCACATGCTGATCGAATTTGATCAACATGTCGTCTAACCAAATTGCCTTGAACATTTATGGTATAATGTAATTCACCATCTTGGCTGATGATACGACCGAATTTCCATTTTGAATTAGCTGCAGTGTAATCTCGTACAGCTACTTTCTCACCCACTTCAAAATACCGATCATTGAAATATATATCCTTTCTAATTTTATTCTGAATTCTTTCTTTAGTATTAGGAATTAAGAGGTCAATTCTCGTACGAATCTCTCTTTTTAAGAACATACTTGCTGGAGACTGCATTGTAGTCATATTCGGTGATTTCCGATATTGTAACAGAAAGCAGTTGATTTTTTGATTGATACTACCAGGGTAGTTTTGCATTGCTCGAAGGGATTGTTTCAAAGTGTGTACATACCTTTCTGCTTGACCATTGCTGGAGGGCTTGAAAGATGCACTCGTTTTATGAAAAACTCCATTATTTTGCATAAATTCTTGGAACTCATATGAGGAAAACTGTGGTCCGTTGTCACTGACTAACATGACTGGTAATCCAAAACGAGCAAAACAATCTCTTAGACATTCTACTGTTTTCAAGGCAGTTGTCGATTTCATAGGATAGACTTCGAGCCATTTAGAGTGTGCATCTACAATTAATAAAAACATATGCTCAAAAATTGGCCCTGCAAAATCAACATGAATTCTTTCCCATGGAAAACTTGGATACTCCCAATGGTGTGTTTTAGATTTTGGAGGATAATCTTTAATCCTGGAACAATCTGTACAATTTTAACAACATCTTCGATGTCTTTATCTATGTTTTTCCAATTGACATAGGATCTGGCTATTGCCTTCATTTTAACAACTCCTAAATGTCCTTGATGAAGTTCTTCCAAAACTTTTTTATGGTATTTTTTAGGTACACAGACTCTTTGGCCGTACATAATGCAACCATCCTGGAGAGTATATTCGACTTCCTTCCCTTTTAGAGAAGTTCCCTTTTTTAAAGCATTTAGCAAGGGTGCCAAATCTTCGTCATTTGCAGTTGCTTTGGCTAAATCTCTTGCTGTTATTGGAAGTGTTTCAATTTGGGAAAGTTGGAAAACTGAAACGTCATCCTTTAATTCTAAATCTTCAGACCTTAAGGGTAATCGTGAAAGACAATCTGCATTACCATGATCCTTAGTATTCCGATAAATTATGTCGAACTGATAAGACTGTAGTACTAGAGCATAATGCAAAAGTCTTGTAGCAGACAAAACTGGAAGACCCTTTTTGCAAGCAAAAATTGCCACGAGTGGTTTGTGATCTGTAATGAGAGTGAATCGATTTCCTTTTAGGTAAAGATAAAACTTTTTCACAGCCCAGACTAGAGCTAGAGCTTCTTTATCAATCTGTGAATAGCGTTGTTCAGTTAGTGAAAGTGTTCTTGAAGCAAATGCAATAGGCCTCTCGGAACCATCTGGAAATTTGTGAGAGAGCACTGCCCCCAAACCGACTGGAGATGCATCAGCTGCAAGGAAAATAGGAAGTTTTGGATCATAATGTGCTAATACTCTATCAGAACAGATTTCATCTTTTATGTTTTGAATTGCTTCTTGACACTTTTTATCCCAAATACATGGAACACCTTTTTTTGTCAAGTTGTGTAATGGATATGCTAAAGTAGCAAGTTTGTTTGAGAATCTCGAATAAAAGTTAACTAATCCCATAAAAGACTGAATTTCTTGAACGTTCTTAGGAATTTTAGCATTCTTAATTGCAGCAATCTTTTCATCTGTTTTAGATAATCCTTGTGCATTTATCTTATATCCCAAAAATTCAATTTCATTCTGGAAAAATTTGCATTTATCTTTATTTATTCTCAATCCATGTTGACGACATCTATCGAAAAATTTCCGTAATCTTGACAAATGTGTCTGGAAATCTGGTGCTGCGATCCGTGCATCATCATAAAATACTTCTACTCCTTCTAAATCATGCAATACACTTTCTATATATTTCTGCCATATAGCAGGTGCTGAGTTAATTCCAAACATTAGTCTTGTGCATTCATAAAGTCCTTTATGAGTATTAATCGTTAATAATTTTTGACTGTCAGGGTGAACCTTCATTTGTAAATAAGCTTGACTAAAGTCAATCTTTGAAAATATCTTACCATCATTCAGTGAAGCAAAAATTTCTTCTGTTTTTGGAAGAGGATGTCTTTGAATTTTTAGATTTTTGTTAAGAGTGACGGAATATTCAGCACATAATCGAATTTTCCCATTTGCTTTAACTACTGGTACAATTGGAGTCGCCCAATCTGAAATATTCGACTTTTTGATAACTCCGTCTTTCTCAAGTCGTTCTAATTCCTCTTCAACACGCTTTTTCATTGCAAACGGTAATGGTCTCGGTCTGCAAAAAACTGGAACGGCATCCGGTTTTAACTCAAGACTGCATTCATAATTTTTTATTTCGCCCAATTTTTCATCAAATATGTCTGCGTATTCTTCTAACAGTTTTGTAAGATTTCCCTGATTTACAACTGTAAGAGCTTTAATCCTTACCCAATCTAAATTGATTTTATACAGCCATTCTCGACCCAAGATAGTGTATAAGTCTTCTTTAACAATATATAAATTTAAGTACTCTGTTTGATTCTTATATTTTACTTTAACTGTTGAGTAACCCAGGGGTTTAAGAGTTTCACCATTATAGGTCTTAAATTTCAAGTCTGTAGAACATATTTTTTTCTTCGAAATATCTTTAAATCTCTTTAAACTCATTACTGATACTGTACCGCCTGTATCGACTTCCATTTCAACCGATTTACCTTCAATTTCAACAGTTACTATTATGGGAGGTCTTTTAGGAAATTCTTCTTTCATGCAAACGTTCTCTACTTCTAAACTATGAAGTGGAATTGAATTTTGAACTTCTGAATCATTTACATGAAACTGTTTTTGCTTCACCATTTTGTTTGGTTTAGCCTCCTTAGAATAATAACAAGCTCGTTCAATGTGGCCAATACGCTGGCAAACTCTACATTTACTTGCTTTAAACTTACAGTTAAATTTATTATGATTTGATCCGTTACATCTAGAACAATGTACTATGTTATTTTTCTTTTGCGTGTTCTTAGGTTGTGGTGTTATATTTTTTCCCTTATATACACCAACGGCTTTAATTCCTTGTGGCTTACCAATTATATCATTAACTCCTTTATTAGCTCGTTCCATTGCTAAAGCGATCTTAACTGTTTTATCGAGATCGATATCGTCTTCTTCAAATAGCCGATCTAGGATTGCCCTATCTCGTAAACCACTAACGAAAACATCTCTCAACATAGTATTCAACATAAGTTGAGTGTATTTGCAAGGAATTGCTAAAGAGCGAAGTTCAGCAAGATAAGAACTAACGCTTTCCCCTTCATGTTGTTTCCTGTTTAAAAACGTGTGTCTACTAGGTATTATTAATGGTTTCGGATTCAAATGTTCTTGCAAAATTTGTTTAAACGCTTCATATTCCTGATCACTGGGATTTTGTGGAGCAAGAAGATTTTTTAACAAGTTATATAGCTTTGCAGATAAACTTGATATTAGTGTTTTTGCGCGTTTTTCCTTAGGAACATTTTGTATATCTAGAAAGGCTTCAAATCTATCCATGAAGATATCAAAACTTTCTAATGATTCATCATATTTCTCAAATTGTACTCCATAAACCTTATTATTCTTTAGGGTGCTATCCCCCTTTAGCGCATCCATTAACGCCTTATTTTGTTTAATTAATTCTTCAACTAATTGTTCCATTTTAATAGAATAATAAGCTTTTCTTACCTTGTTCCAATCTTCCGAAATTGAAGTAGTAATCTAAAGTAGCAAGATTACAAAACTAGAAGCATCAACGTTTTAACTCGTCGCCAGTGTGACGCTTCTTTGTTAGTTCGTGTATATCTTTATATGTCTTATAATTATTTATTGAAGATTCGTTTCTATAACACACATTATTTATTAACTACATTACACAGAAACAAACATTTAACAATAAACATAAATCTATCCAAACAACATTTTATCCCAGTTCCAAAGTTTCTGCTCGTTGCCAAAACACAGCAGATAAAAGTTGGCTATTCGCGCGTTGCCATTTTAGTGTAATACCTTCATTTTAATACACGACAGGGAAGAGTTGGCGAGAGATAGATAGACGTGTAAACAAACGGGTAGACAGACGGGTAGAGAGACGGATAGCGACAGAGATAAGCTAACGGGTAGCGAAACGAATAGACAGACGGGTAGCGAGGCAGGTGCAAAAAAGGGTTGACAGAGGGGTAGTGAGATGGGTAGGGAGACGGGTAGCGTGGTGGATAGAGAGACGAGTACAGAGACGACTTGACAGACGGGTAGAGAGAGGGGTATATAGACAGACAGACGTGTTGATAGACGAGTAGTGTAACGGGAAGCGAGACAGGTAGAGACACGATTAAAGAGTCGGGTAGAAAGACAGACGGATACTGAGACGGGTATACAGAAGAGTAGAGAGACAGTAGACAGATGAGTTCGGAGAGAGACACAGCTAAGACATACGAGTAGTTAGACTGGTAGACACGTTTGTAGCAAAGCATGTTATCAATGTGGTTTGAAGTATACGAGTTTCTATAAATAGTTATACAAATAAACAAAGGAAATTTTTTTAATTCAAATATTAAATATTTGATTTAATATTTCAATATTTAATATTTTATTTTTTAATATTTTATTTAGATATTTGTCAAAAAGAAAATGTTGCAAAAATTAAATTAAATTTGCGTTAAACTACGCTTGCTAAAATACGCTATTGGCTGCAAATCTGATTATGTGACTTTAAAAATATCGTTTTAAAAGATCCGGCGTTTTTTTTTTTTTTTTTTTTTTTTTTTTTTAAGTTTTGAGCAATTCCCGCATAAGAAAATGAGATTATTTGCCAAATGTTATAAAAAAATGCATATGAAAATATAACAGTATATGAATTTATATATGATATTTTGTAATTATATCATTTAATTTGCTGTTTTTCATATGTTGTATCTTTATCTATCTCTTGTCTATCATATGCTGTATATTCACTTAGATTCTTGTTGATATCTTCTTTATATCGTAATTGTTAACTTTATGTTCTCAGCAATATCACTCAGACTAATCCCTTTGAGGGAAGTCCTAGTTGTAAACGAAAAGTGAGTAAAGCGGATGTCTTTTTTTCCTTTCATTTCGTATAAATGTTATAGCTTAACCCTTCATAATCCGACGGTACTTTAAAGTACCATAAAAAAAAACTTTTTATAAAACTCATTTAATGTATTGATTGTTAGTAATGCAATTTAGGATGAGTCGATACTTTACTAATATCAAGTTACAAAAGCATTATCCGTTGTACAAAGTGAAAATATTTTTAAAGGGATAATTTATTTTTCAGATAAAAATATTCAGCTTTTTTAGGTGCGTTCGTAATTATATAAATACGTAGCACCTATAGTCGTCGTTTGGTCCGTCCGTCTGTCCGTCCGTCTGTCTGTCTGTCTGTCTGTCCGTCTGTCTGTCCGTCCGTCTGTCTGTCTGTCCGCATATAACAACGCAAAAACTACCCAACCAAATGGTTTGCAATTTAAAATATATTATCTTTGCAGAATTTTGTCGAGACATTTCAAATTTTATTAAAATCGAATCAAAACTTAAGGAGATATTAATAAAAATATTTATTAAGAAATTTGAATTTTTTTTTTTTTAAATCGGTTCTTTTTTGTTATAGGAGCTTCCAAAGTTTAATCGTCAAGCGACCGAGATACTTATTTTATGACAGAAATTAATCTGCAGACAATATAATTCATTTCACAGAATTAAAATTCATCAAGATCTGAATATTTATATAACTAGCTGATACATATATATCTGAATATTTATATAACTAGTTAAGATATTTGTATGAACAGTGTCATAAAATATATACTTAACTAGCTGTTTAACCCGTTCTACGCACGGGATATCATGAATTTAATTCTAAAACGTGCGTACGAACGCACCTCGTTTGTAACGTTTGACGTACAATTTCCAACTTGTTTTATGTTGAAATGCAGTGGGAAGTTTCGGTTCTTCGAAATTTATAAATTTATATTGTCAGGGACTTGTATATTTATATATTTTCTAATTCTAAAAAATACTAAAAACAATATTTTAAAGAAAAAAATTGAGTAGAGTTGAAAATATTCCATAAGATTACTATAAATACCAATTTAGTATATTCATTTTAATAGACGAAACATTTCTAAAATTTATTTAATGATTGTACAAATCTTCTAACATATTTTCAGAAGTTCAGGGCAATTTTCATTAATTCATAATTTGAAACGTAAAGGATTAATCTTGGAAGAGGCAGTGTTATAAAATTCATTTTGTACGTCGATTGGTAGAAATGCAATTTAGGATGAGTCATAGATACTTTATTTTATCATGTTATAAAATCATGTACTGTCAAAACACATGTCATGTTACACAAAGAACGTGTTATGTTACAAAACTGCACGTTTCAAGTTTTTGCTTTTCTCGTTAACGAACGACAAAGAAAACAAGAAAGAAAAATCATTCGCCAAGCATAAATTATGAAACACTTTCCAACACTTCCATAATACTGTAAATGACGTGTTTCAATTAAAAAAAAATAATAATAAATAAATAAATAGTAAAAAGACAACGTAAAGAAAACAATGCAAAGAAGTGCATTAAATTTTTTATAAATTATTAGACATTTAAAAATGTGAATATTTGTATGCTAGAAACATAGGAGCCAAACTTTCATTTTATTTTTATTTATTTTTTATTTTATTTTATTTTATTTTATTTTTTTATTATTTTTTAATTATTATTATTTTGTGTGTGTGTGTACCATTGTTTCTGACTAGAAACCTTCATCTTATTTATTTGTGAAATTTTTTTCATTAAATAAAGCAATTTTTTCTATTCGGAAAAAGTAGTACTGAAATATTGGAGTTTTTCAGCCATATATATTAAAACAAAAAAACAGAACATCTTAGAAATTATGGGGGCGGTGCATGAACCCCGCGAGCCTATACACCTCTATGTCTATAATGGTAGCTATAGAGTTTTATAGAATCGGACTTGGATTATTTAGACTGGGGGCAAGCAGAAAATAGCCTGTGAACGAGAATCACCCCTTGAGAAACTGACGGACTACATTTTTTTCCATCATAATATGCACCAAACTCGGCTAATGACCCGATTTTTAGGCAAAGGTGCGAGGAACGTGTAGAAGTATAAACCACTTCCCTGCAAAATTAGAGTCGCTTAAAAACCCATTAAATGCCAACTATAGCCATATATCACGGAGACCGCCTTTTCAAACCACAAAAATCATCTTTCAAAAAGTGCGAGCCCTCCTATTCGTTCCCCTTTCCTTCCGTATAAAAATCGTTCCGCTCGCCATGCTATATAGCAGTATAGTCGCAGTGCTTTTTCTTCTCGTTCCCCTTCTATTTTCCGCTTCTTCTGTGCGCTGGGGCGCGTTCAGCAAACCACTTAGCTTCTACAAAAGCCTCCTCAAATGAGCGCCACCACAATGCGGGCGAACACACACAAAAAAAGGGGTGTAGTGTAATGAGGAAACTGCTGACTTCCGTCCGTTCCGTTGTCGAAGATCTCTCTCTCTCTTTTTTTTTTTTTTTTTTCTTGACATTTTGATGCAGCGAAAGTTGTTTGGAAAAAAAATTTCATAAATAGAGACGACGAAGAGAATAAAATAGATGTCAAACAGTTTGGAAGTTTGCCGGGGCAGAAACGACATTTTTTTATTTCCCTTTACGTCTCCTAGCCCCCCCCCCCCCTCCCTCCAACCACCCCATCTCTCTTCATAGGGTTGATTTTTTAATGCTTTTTTGGAATGCCTTGTTTTTTCTTTTTATGCCAACAGTTTTTTCCTCGAAAAAATTTTCACGCTTAAACACCTGCATAAAGTAAAATAGGGGGCTTATATAGAATTGTCTCCCCTTCTCTGAAGTGGCACATATCAATGATAGTTTTGCTGAAGTGCGAACGGCAGAGGGGGGAGGGAATTCGGAAGTGTTGGCGAAGCGGAAGGGTTTGAAGTAAAGTTATTCAGAATCACGCGATCCTAACACAAACTTTCAAGATTTTTCATGTGTCTCTTATGATCCTATCATGCATACTTAGGCTGTGTCATTCATGCGTTTGATATCATATTTGTAAGACTCAACAATAGGAAGTTTTTTAGTCATCATTCTACTACTCTTCAAATAGGTATAGAATCAGATCCCCTCTCTTCAAGTAGAGTGTATGTATTTTATTTGACTTGGATATATAGATAACTTGTAAATTCGGTGCTTCCGAAAGCTGATGATCATCTCAGTAAGATATCCATGGCTTAGTTTTTTTTGTCATCTTTTTATTGCTCTCTTTCCCATATCCGGTTATACAGATATATATACTCACGAATAATATGACAAAAATGGTTGAATGCTATGCATGAATATCAATGAATGGGATAAATATTGGTTACATAATTTACTCCACTTTTGACCAGCCCGTATAAAGAATTTATAGTAGATAATATGCAAAGCGAACTGTTGACATACTTTTGAATGTTGATGTAGTAAATTTAAGAATCGCACTAATGCTTTTATTCAAGTTGCAAGTCATGGAAAAATTAAGAAAGTATCGGCAATTAAGGTTCTTCTTTGTTATACGGCCCCCACAATTACTATTATGCCAAGGTTGCAGTTACGATTTCGCCAAGGTCATCGCCAAGCTTATAAATACATCATACACACACACACACACACACACGCACATATATATATTATGTATATTCCAAACGCTCATATATAAACAATATATGCCAATATATACGTAATATTTACGTTTTATATGACATACATACGTCACCTACGTCTTATACAAGTGTCATATATATACATCATATATGACTATATCTGTCATATAAATCATATACGATTATAATAATGTCATATATTATGTCATATAATTTGGCGATACATCTTGGTCGCTTGGCACTTCATTTTCGGGGGCCGCTATAAAAAGAAGTACCATAATTAAAAATGAAAATAAGAAACAATAACTGTAAAAATAAAAATAGTTAAAAAACATTCTTTTATAAGCATTCAATGTTTATCTTAAAAATCACGCCTGATTTCATGACGGCAATTCATGTTGTTCCAAAAAAAATCCGTTAGAATACATTAATTTGGAACCGCATTACGGAAAATTCACCGTTTCGAATTACACTTGGCAGAAAGCGCAATCAAGTGAATATATTTAAAAAGTTATAATTCTTTCTCTGTTTCTTTTTTAAGATATAACAACTGGAATGAAAAAAAAACATTCTTTAAACTGTCGATTTAGGATTTCTAAATTGTTTTCTGAACGTATAAATCATAATTTAATTAAAATTAATCTAGTAATTGATTAAGGATATTTTAAAAAAATACATTACACTCTTTATTTTTTTTCTTTATATTTCCTACTTTTTAGTGTCTGAAATATTTCGTTGTTGCAGTTTCACAACCAGTTGGCCTATTTTGGGGAGCTTGGTTTGACGTATAATTAACTCCATTGTTTATTTAATTCGTATACAGTTGTAACAATAAAGAATGTTCGGTGATTTATCGCCTGCGGCCGACTAACGGAAAAATCCTTTAAAATTAATTTATTAATTTATAATTAAGTACTAAAAATATTAGAATGTTGTAATTGTCGTCAGAAACACACCTTTTGTACGTAAGTTTTATAATACTAACCTATCAGAAAATGAGTTAAAAATCGATTACTAAATTCCATCTTTACATACAAAGACAAGTTAAGTTAAATAAAAGAATGTAATCGTAGTTAAGACCCGATCACCAAAATTTTAGGTTTTAGGCAGGCACTGATCATGTTTTTACAAATAGTATACATGAGAAGTGTGTAAATATTACTTCGTACTGCTGAATACCCAAATATAAATTAAAAACTAAGAATCATTAGACACTCAAATGTACTATTATTAGTACTAGATGGAACCCGTCAAAATTTGACGGCAAACAACTTGATAGTACCATAAAAATAAAATTTATAGTTGCTTTAACTTGACAAATTTCATAGTGGGGAGCATAATATGATTAAGCGGTCACAGACCTTTCCATCGATATATCACATGAGGTTGTGTGCAAAATTTAGAAAGTACCCTTGGGGGGGGGGGGGCAAAGTGGGGAGATGCATAATATAATTAAGTGGTCACAGACCTTTCCAATGATATATAACATGAGGGTTGTGTGCAAAATTGCAAAATTTAGAAAGTACCTTTTGGGGGGGGGGGGGGGGCAAAGTGGGGAGATGGACATCGGAGATGCATAATATGATTAAGCAGTCACAGACCTTTCCAACAATATATGACATGAGGGGTGTCAACAAAATTTAGAAAAGTACCCCTCGGGGGGGGGGGGGCAAAGTGGGGAGATGGACATCGGAAATGCATACTATGATTAAGTGGTCACAGACCTTTCCAATGACATATAACATGAGGGTTGTGTGCAAAATTTAGAAAGTACCCTTTGGGGGGGGGGGTGCAAAGTGGCGAGATGGACATCGGAGATGCATAATATGATTAAGCAGTAACAGACCTTTCCAACAATATATGACATGAGGGGTGTCAACAAAATTTAGAAAAGTGCCCCCCTTGGGGGGGAAGTGGCGGGATGGACCCCGGAGATGCATAACATGAATAAGCGGTCAAAGACTTTTCCAGCGATATATCACATGAGGGGTGTGTGCAAAATTTAGAAAAGTGTCCCACTTGGGGGGGGGGTGGACCCCAGAGATGCATAACATGAAAAAGAGGTCACAGGCGTTTCAACTTGCAACTTTTTTCTCGAAGGCATTTGACAATATTAAATTTTTAAAATCGTAAAATTCGTCAATCGATAACGGAAAAATCATGAAATTCATCAAATGGTTTCCGGTAAAAAAAATTGTCCTGCACGCTGATGTGATGATCAAAAGGGTTTTGAAGGTATTTATTTTATTTGTTGTATTGTGTATAAATACCTAGGTGGAAGCAGTTTGCTTATTTTGTCAAATTTTCCAACAATATTCGACCCAATACGCATGCGTCAAAAAAATCTTCCGGTAGGACCGGCCAATGAGGTGAGGGTCATATTACTGTCTCTAGAAACGTGTTTGGGATCATCTCCTGTTGTTTTTCTCTTGCACGTTGCGTTAAACCTAGGAAGGTATTTATATAGAACTCACTGTGGATTGTTTAGAAGGTATTTATTTTATTTATTTATTTTATTTATTATAATTTGTATGAATACTTAGGTGTCCATTTCGGATTTACTGTTTAAAAATGAATTTAGGCTCATTTAACGTTCGCGAAATCAATCCCGATGGAAATTGTCTTTATAGATCTCTATCATTTTGTTTATATAGTACAAAAAATAATTATTCAAACGTACGTAAAAATATCGTAGAACACGTAATACAAAATTGGACCACTTATAGTCCATTTATTATCGGGGATGAATCTTATGGTGTTCCGATCGCTAATGAAAATGATTATGTAAATATATGGTTCTTCATAGAAGTATATGGTTCTTCACACTTCAATAGAAGCATTGTTTAAATTAATATAATTCTACAAATATGATGCAGTTTTAAAATATCGAGTAATGATTAATACTATCAAGGAATATACTCATATACGTAATTAAGTTTTGGTACTTCTCTATTATCTCGTCGACCATGTTTCATGACAAAAACTATCGCCAAACTGTAACGCCAAATAAATGAGAGAACGTTGTCATTGGAATATCAAAATAAATAAATAAATCTAAGAATTTAAGGATACAATTGTTATTTTAATTAATGAAATAACTAATAAATCAAATAAACATGATGAAAAATACACGCAAATGTTGAATTAAAAACCACTTGATGACATAACAAACACGTATAATATTTCCGACATCAAGTGTCCATGTTTGGGACTGCATTTTTGGCATTTAATCATACAGTTTGGAGATAGTATTTTGTTATGAAAAGTGGTCGATGGGATAATAGAAAAGTACCTAAGTTTTTTATACCAAGTTTGAAAATTTATCTTTTTTTGACATTTAATAAAAATAACAGAAAAAACATTACAAATTTGGCCATTTGCTCAGCGGTCAAAGGATTAAGTAAATATTAATGATTAGCGGAACTGGTTCTATCTATGAAGTATATTATTTTGCCCAAAAACCCCCAACAAAAAAATAATTGCAAAGAATAAGTAATCGTCTTTAATATACAAAAAACAATGTGATTAATGGCCAGTTTTTTTTTTTTTTACATATAACATTTTTTATATTACAAAAGAAAAACCGAAATAACCTCATTCATTTCGCCTGACGTCAAAAATAGTTTTTCTTTCCCACATTCTTGGACAAAGCACGAAATCAATAAAATCACCAATTTGTTTCATATGAATCGCCCAAGAACGGACATGCAAACTGGTAAAAAATTAATGTAATAAATTAAAACATTCAAGATTTGTATACATACAAACAATACAATGTAAATATTAATATTGTTACATGATACATTATACATTGTTTGTATATATACTTCTTTGTATACATATATTGTTTGTATACATACAAACAAATATAATGTAAACATTATTCAAATATTAAGAGTTTCCAAGTCAAAACATTCTAAGGATTTATATACATACAAACAATATAATGCATACGTACTCTTTACAAATAAAATAGCACACTTATGTAAATGACAAAACTTTTAAATCGAATACAGATAATATATTCCTGTTAAAAAATAATGCTAAAGTTCAGAAACTCTTTTAACTTATATGTATTATATACATTTACATAAAGCTAGTCACATTCCTGCATATTTATTAAATATTTAGTTGCTAAATAAAGAAATAATATTTTATAATTTATATTCAGACGCTCAGATTCTGCTTTTTTTTAACACATAATAATAAAAATATTACGACCGTGCGTACTGTTTTTTGACATTATATTTACATAATCGTTTTCATTATCAATCGGAACACCATAAGATTCATCCCCGATAATAAACGGACTATAAGTGGTCCAATTTTGTATTACGTGTTCTACACGTTTGAATAATTATTTTCTGTACTATATAAACAAAATGATAGAGATCTAAAAAGACAATTTCCATCGGGATTGATTTCGCGAACGTTAAATGAGCCTAAATTCATTTTAAACAGTAAATCCGAAATGGACACCTAAGTATTCATACAAATTACAATAAATAAAATAAATAAATAAAATAAATACCTTCTAAACACTCCACAGTGAGTTCTATATAAATACCTTCCTAGGTTTAACGCAACGTGCAAGAAAAAAACAACAGGAGATGATCCCAAACACGTTTCTAGAAACAGTCATAGACCCTCACCTCATTGGCCGGTCCTAACGGAAGATTTTTTTGACGCATGCGTATGGGATCGAATTTCGTTGGAAAATTTGACAAAATTAGCAAACTGCTTTAAATATATGGATTAAAATTTCTTCATAAAAAAAATATATATATCCCTGACGGCTCGGCCTACAGGCACAGGTAGATTTCGAAGACGGAGACCGTGGGGCGCCTGTTTATTGGGAATTGCAAAAGAAATACTTTTTTGCCATGATGCGGCAGTTGGGATCGCCCACTTCGAAATATATGTGTGCCTGTAGGCGGAGCCAGCAGGGATTTTTTTTTTATTTATTTTTTTGCTGTAAGAGTTGGTCCTATAAAAAACTTGTCAATATAAAGTTTGTAGATAATATTAAGACGATTTATAATAAATTTAAGCGATTTGATATCTTGTGATTTGATGAAGTTATGAATTTGTTTCTTCTGAAATCCCTATTTCCCCCCCCCCCCTTGAGGGCAATTGTAATAAAATAAAAAATCTGTCATACATAAATTTTTGGCCCTTTTCCTAGGAGTAATAATAACTTCAAACGGATTCGTTATGTATCATAATTAAGAAGTTATGGGTCTTTTTCTGTTTTCACAAAAAGCCCTCCCCCATCCCCCCACCTTGGTTCTATTTTGAACATTAACGAACCTGGCCAATATTTTATGCCGCTTGATTTTATGTATCAGTTTGAAAGAGGTTTGTGCAGAATTATGAAAGTTATCGTGTCCATAAAAAAGTGATATTAGATAGATAGATAGATAGATAGATAAAGTTTTGAACTGGGGGTGGTTTTGGGTTCTAGAAGTCATAATGGTGTAGATCGGCAAAATTTTTTCAGAAATTCCAACTTAGGGGAGAATGTAACAGGTAGTATTTCTTACAAAATTTACCTAAAAATGGCCGAGTCAAATATGATGTTAAATGGACATGAATAATGCTTTACATATACTTCAAACAACATACGTAATGTCGAAGATAATGCTTTTCTATAGATAAGATAGTTGAAAAATTAAAATACTCGTCTGAAATTGTAAAACATATATAAAAACAAACAAGAACGAAAAATCATGCGTCAAGCATAGATTATGTAACACTTTCCAACACTATCAAAATAGTTTTACAAATCTTTATACCGTTTAATAAGGTAAGATATGATATCTAAGTAAACAATTTGGAAAACGCATATTTAAAAACCCAATTTCAGGAATTGTCAACAATATTCGGAAAAATATCCGAATTCTTTTGTGCATCCCTGTATATGAGCTATAGATTTGTGTATATACTCATAGAATGCTAATTTTAAATTCAGTTAGAAAACGCGTAGTACAGTTTAAAATTCTCCTTCTGGAATTTCTGTCAATAAACGGAAACGTACTCGAGAACTTTTGTGCTGCCCTGTATATTATCTATAGAATTTATACACACCAAGTAATAGACTAAAACTGAGTTAAATCTAAAAACTTTTCAGCAACTCAGAATGCACTTCCAGCAATTATTGTTAACAGGCAATGCCGAATTCTTTTGTAGTATCCTGTAAATGAACGATGAATGTAATACACACAATATTCTATAGTAAGCCTATTGTACTGCACCTTAGTGATATATATCAATTTCAATAAGTTTGAAATTGTGTAATATCATTAAAATAAACCGCAAATGATTTTTCCCCGTAGACCGTAATGTATAACGGATTTCTTTTGAGTGTCTCTGTAAAAGAACAATAAATGCTACACACTTTATTTTCAATATCGAACGTGCCATTATAAACTTCGATAACGTATAGCAATTGCATGACAATCCAAATATATTTACGCGAGTTAGAGCATGGACAGACAGACAGACAAACCGAATTCATAAACACTTTTCAACTATGTTGGAAAGTGTTAAAAAGCAAGAAATATTTTGGGCGCATTGTGAAAAACTTAAAACTTAGAATATGTAGAAAAATTATAAATACATTTATAAATATTGAATTATAGTTGAATAAGTATTGAATAATATAGTTGCATAAGTACTGAATTATAGAATACCACGTACAATTTTAAATTCCATAAGACGTATAATGAATAAGGAAGTTTTTAACTTCTTACTATCTTAACATGTTTTACAGTAAAATTCCAACTGAATACCTGGAAAATTTTAGGTCCATGAAATCTGTCGGCTCTGGGCAAGCGCCCCGCGTGCCCTGCAAGTAATAAGTCACTGATGACAGTCTAGGACCACCGCATTCACAGGTGTGCAAGATCACACATAGGCGGCAGGCGACATAGACAGAGGGTGGCAAGCCATATCAACATCGTTCCTTTATAAAAGTGTCTAATTTAGTTATCTTATACCTAAATAAGTTTCCCAAAAGAAGAATCTGTTGTGAGAAAAAAAACAAGAACGAAAAATTATGCGTCAAGCATAGATTATGTAACACTTTCCAACGCTTCCAAAATAATTTTACAAATCATACCGTTTAATAAGCTGAGAGATAACATCTAAGTAAAGAATTTGGAAAACGCATAACATATTTAAAAACGTAATTTCAGAAATTTCCAACGTATACAATATTCGGTAAAATATCCGAATACTTTTATTTACAGCCCTGTATAGGATCTATAGATTTGTATTATACTACATAGTATGCTAAATTTTAGTTCAGTTAAGAAACGCGTAGCACAGTTTAAAATTCTCCTTCTGAAGTTTCTGTCAATAAAAGGAAATGTGTTCGCGAACTTTTGTGCTTCCCTGTATAGGATCTACAGAATTTATACACACCACGTAATAGACAAAAAGTGAGTTAAATTTAAAATCGCGTTCAGTAACTTAAAACGCACTTCCAGGAATTATTGTTAACACAGTAGAGAATTCTTTTGTGTGTCCCTGTAAATGAACGATGACTGCTATACACACACTATTCTGTAGTAAGCCTCTTGTAATGCACCTTAGTGATATATATAAATTTCAATGCGTTTAAAATAGTGAAACATTATTTAAATAAACCGCAGACGATTTTTCTCCATAGACGTAATGTAACGGAATTCTTTTGACTGTCCCTGTAAATTAACTATAAGTGCTATGCACACCCTATTCCATATTAAGCTTCTTGTAATACACCTTAGTGATATATAATATCACTTACAATGTGTTTGCAATTGTGTAACATCATTAAAATAAACCGCAAATGATTTTACTCTATAGACCGTAATGTAACGAAATTCTTTTGAGTGTTCCTGTAAAAAAAACCATAAGTGCTACACACTTCAGTTGAAATAGGGAACGTGCTATAGATAACGACAATAACATATAAAAATTGCAAGTCAATCCGAGCATATTTACGGGAGTTAGAGCACGGACAGACGGCTGACAAACCGAAGTTATATAAGTAATTTTCAACTCGGTTTAAAGTGTTAAAAATAAATAAATAATTTGACATCGTTGTTTAAATAGAAGTAATCAACATCGCCATCAAAAAGTTCAAAAGCTTCTAAAAGTTGGATGTTGGATATTTACCAACCATTTTCGAATCGATGTCATATCCTTTAACTGACGAATTCAGCGCAGCCTGTAAAACTAGTTTTGTAACAATAAGATTCTTCGCACAGGAAAACCAATATTACTCTCTTCTGTATTCAAAAATCTACAAAAACAACTTTTCAAAAGTAAAAAAATGCCAAGCATAAAAAAAACATGCTTGAAAGTTGTGGCTAAAAATGGTTTGATATCAAATTACCAAGCTTATGTTATGGTACTTATTTAACATTTTCCATTAAATAAGTTACCATATGTCAGTCAAATGCCTATGTATATGCATGTTGATAGAAATTCTTTTCTCCCGAACTAAACACATCATAACGTTTTTCTGAAAATTCATTTTTTTTTTTTTTAACTATGCATGATGGGCTTGGCAGCCATCTTTCCATATTTTACACAAATTTTTAAGCACCCAAGTTAGTAAAAGAAAAACGTAATATGTTTGCTTTAGTAACAATTTCGAATTTCTGATTTTAACTAGGGATAGATAAATTAAAAAAGACTTATTTTGAGAAACGAAATTGAATTTTACTGCTTTTAAATGATTAATTACTTTAAGAAATAAATCATAAGATGAATCCTTAAGATATGTCATCATTATCTTAACCATTGCCAACTATAATACATAAGGCCTGGTCATTTCGCCAAAATCCTTCGAAAAACCGTACACCGGCTCTGAACACAGACCCTGAACCAAAATATAACAACGTGATCTTTGTTTACATTTATACCCTGCCCAGATAGCGACACGTATTTGCTTTTTTCTAGCGTCGAAGTTTCAAAAACTTTAATCATATTTTCAAATTAAATACTTATGTCCTTGAATTTCATACGATTTATAAGAATATTTTTCTGTACTTTAAAATATATATTTCTTAACTATAAAGATTTGCGAAAGTACTTATTTGTTTACTTTTTCATGCGATACATTAATAAAGATTATCAGTTCTGTTATTCTTTCAAAATATCCACTACTTAATTAAATATTACATGTGTTTTCTGTAGTATTTCGCATACACGTTGTAAAATTAAGATTATTAGATTTTATCCAACTTCAACAGTCATATTGCAGATGAAGCAGACATTTTTGCCGATTTTACTGTAACCTGTAAAATGTTCGTTGTTGGTACAGCTTAAACTAAGAAAAAAAATTCTGATCGATGAAATAATTGTATTTCGTTAAGCATTAAATATTCTTATTTTTAATCGGAGAAAGAAACAATAATAATGGATTTAATTAATTTTGCAATATCCGGTGAAACCCAAACAATTTTGATTAAATCATGTAAAATACTTTTTTATTTAGAAATAAAATTCATTAATGTTTAAAAACAATTTTATGAGTAATTTAATATATTTTAATCTTTTTGTATTAGTTTTATTGTTTTAACAAATGTTAAAAGTATAAATAAATTGGTGACATTGACATTTTCAGACTGAGTGTTTATTATTATTATTTATTTATTTATATTATATTATTTCTATGTTTGTTGGTTTAATAGTTTTAAAGAAAAATACACTATATTATCCCCTTAATAGAACTTTACATTAACATTGTTTTTGACAGTTTATAGTAACCCTTAACTGCTGTTAAGTCTTACAGACCACTGCTTTTTTTAATTTTCACAGTTTAGCCATGTGACAATTTATGTCACAGCAGTTAGTGTTAAAGAGACTTAATTGATCTGTGCATGTAAAAAAATGTTAGGTTGTTAGAACACACATTTTGCTGAAGTATGTAAAAAAAAAAAAAAAATTTCATATGTTTAGAAAGAAATATATGGGTATTTTTCCATTATTAAACATCATGCCAAAATGCATGCTAGCACACCATTTATTTCAACCCTGACCGTGAAAAGGTTTTTATTGCAAACTGTGCCAAACATTGTGACTCGCTGTTTATTGAATATGAATCATTTTATTATTATTATTCTTTAATCATAACCATACAAAACATCATAATTTGTTAATTTTGAAATTGAAAATATTTTTTATTAAGTTACATTTTTCCCCAAGATGGATTTTACTATTTAGCAGTTACCTGATGATGAGAAAGCTGCAAGAAAATTCTTCCATCAGTGCAATGGATTTATACATAAAGTTTTTTTGCGAGAGGCTAGCTGTAAACATTCCACAGTAAATCCTACACAAATATAACTGTGTTAACCCTAACACTGGATGCCATACCCAGTTTGCTAAGAGATTATGGGATATCACAAAATGTTGTAATAAAAGACAGCGTAGCACTGTCCGTCATTATTTACAATTGTATCTCATACAGTTCATGTGGCAACATCTTTTATCAAAAAATTGAGACATGCTGAGATTTTCAATTGCATACGGGTATGATTGTCAGCAGAAAAATATTAGTTTTCACTGATTTCCTTTGATAGATTGAAATGGACTAAGGCAATGGCTAATAAAGCTAAAAAGAGATAATTTTGAACCAAACAAACACTTAGTGTTATGTTTGAATCATTTCAATGATGAAGATTTTGCTCCATGTAATGAAAGGAGAAATTTAAAACCAGACATGGTGCCGAGCAAGTTTTTGTTGTCGAAACTTGCTGTTAAAACGAAAATGAATATCGTACCAATTTAGGTAAGGGTGTAATTTCCCATTTCTGTTATTTTAGTTTGTTTTGAACAACATGTTATTCTTGTAAGAATATTGAATATTATAATAAGTTTATTTCAATATTAATACATTCAGAATGTAAAGCATTAATTTACAATATATTTTCTTGGAAATAACAGTATGTAATCATATACTAAGATTGTTATGTTTTAATTCACGAATTCACAAAAACAGCTGCAATCTTAAATTTAGTCTTTAAATTAAATTATTTTGAATACTAATTATCAATTTCATTTATGCTGTATTTGGTATTGTGATTACCTGTTATTTACTGACAGTAATTTATTAAACAACTTTTGTTTATTTGGATACACCCTTGTGCTTATTTTCCTTTTTCCCCAGTATGTGTTTGTTTTCTACTTTCTACTTTTTATGCACCTGTCAAAAAGCAAAATTTGCACTTAAAAAATTGTTTTAATTTCTAAATTAATTTATTATATTCTTTATTATTATTATTTTATTAATTTTTAACTCGACATTAATTAGAACAAGATTATATTTATTTATAGTACATTCACATTAATTCTAAATTCAGAATACAATGATATTCAAAAATATACTATAAGATTATAAATTTCAATGGTTATCAAATTGGAGTAAACCTTGTAAGGGTGGGATCTGATGGCCTGGTGAATGCTTTGGATGTCTAAGGCAGGCCGCACACTGACAAGACAGAGCGACGTGTAGCGCAAGACACGAAACAAATTCTGATATTCAAACCGGTTTTTCTTTGTTAAAAGGGTGAAAATGTCTCATTACTTGCGCTGTCTCGTCAGTGTGCGGCCTGCCTTAGAGCAGCCGTACTCAACCTTTTTTTCTCGCGGGCCGCAAACATGTATTTGCGACGTTAGGCGGGCCGCAGGTTAAGTATGGCTGTCTTAGAGCCTTCATAAATGATTGTCTTTGCATTCAAAGTAACTCACCAGAAAAATCTGTGAAAATGGAACCTGCCGATAATGAATGATACCAAATGGAGAATTTCATTGTCTACTGAAAGAAAGACCTGCTGATGTAGAAACCAGTCTTTTTTTTTTTTTTTTTTCTGTTCCCACACAGGAAATTCTGTAATTTGGCAATTATCTATAATTTATAAACTTATACTATATTTTTGAAATTTGATGTATTTTGAATTTACAAATTGAAAGTAGTAAACATATAGAAAACTTTAAAAACATGAAAAACATGTTAATTTTTCAAAAATAAATTTTATGATTGTGAAAATCTAAAATAGGTTCAAATTGGATGGAAATTTTGTCTTTCTTCACAGCTTCGTTTCCTTGGCTATTTATAATATTTGACAAGAATCGAATTCTACATCTGAAAAGTAAAAACTTTTTATGCAGAATTTATTTCTGTAAAGAATGTTTCGAGTTCTACATAAAAAATAAATCTTTTCTGAATGCAATCAGAACTAGTATGTTTGAGTATTTTATGTTAGCCAAGCACAAATCTCACCAATAAAAGCTTGTACTTTTTCACATGTCTAAATTAGAAACAATACTTTGATGTTGATTTAAAATGTTTTGTTAATGATGGTATTATATTTTTGGATTATTATTTTTTTTTTTGTGTGGGGGGGGGGGGGAGGGAAGGAAAGTATTTTAAATAAAATGAGTGAGATGCATGTATTTTAAATGTAGTGCATATATTATATGTATTTTAAATAAAAGTTATGCATCTTAAATGAAATTAATGAAAGGTTTATATTTTAAATGAAATGAATTGCAACATGAATGATGGTGATGGGAACAATATTTGACAATTTATCATCTGTGCCCAGCTAACATAAAAGCACCTATTGTTTGTTTGTATATAAACAAATGTTTCAATTTGCATTTTTATTTTCAAAAAGTACTTGAATAAAAAGGCTAAATGCTGTTTTAATTTAAAAAACTTTCCCCAAAAGACCTTGAGTTTGTTAGGGTCAAGACCCCTTTATCATACTTCAGACCTCACAATCTGGTGAATGTCTATGGGTGTAAATGTCCGAGGTAATTCCCAACTTATTTACTGACTTTCTCCTTAAAGTATCGCTGCCCGGTGCATTCTACCAATACTAGTTCGTAAACAGCTGCATAAGAAAACAATGTAGCTATGAAAAAATATTGTGTTAATAACAATAAAAAAAAAAAAAAAATTAAATTCTATTAAAAACAAATACGTAAAAAACATATTTCGCAGAATTTCTAGCCATCAAAAACATTTTTGAAATCGAAGATTTACATACAAAATTGATTATTATATAATGTAGCATTTTAGCCTATCGTCTGTAATCAGGCCCACAGTCAAGGTTAGTGCCAAATATGAGCGATGCTAGGGCAATGTGATTCCAAGTATGCAGTAGTTACAGCATTGGTTAAAAAATTAAATTAATTTTGCATTAAGTTGCATTTACTATAACAAGCCAATAGGTCCTTACATAAACAATAATATTTATAATTTATACATGTTTAAATGAAACTATATTTATTATATAGGGCCATTTTTGCTACTGTTTATAACACATGGCTCAAGTCGCTCTTCGTAAATCCAAATTTTACCGGTCTCTGTAAAGAGAAAAAAAAAAAAACACTCAAATTTATTTACATGAAACTATTAACATTTGAAACTATTAAAATAAAAGTTTTAATTATGTTTATTTTCACACATTCAGCTGATATTTCCAGAATTTCTAGATTGATAAAATCCTCTGCACGAGCAGACTGAAAGGCGAGATTTTATTTCTAGAAAATTAGTGGTATGATACTGTGATACAATTTGTGATCTGATGATATGTGAAAATTTGTGATATTAATTTGATGATGATGATTTGTGATAAGATTGCTGATACTTTATAATAAATGAAAACATTGATAATCTCTCGTAATCAAATCCAGAGCCAAAGTTCACATTTAACAGGAACGATGTTGACAACAATGTGTTTTGGAATGCATGGTAGTTGTAACAAGAAAATTTATTATACATCAAAACATGCTCACCCAGATATGCGAATTGGCTGTGGTCCAGATTATGGAACGTTTCATAGAATACATACAAACTTTCTATCAAAAAACAGTGAAGCTTGCGCCTAAGCTATTTTAAACTGAAATGATTCCCCATCATTTCAAAAATAAATAAAATGACACACCAATCTATATTAATAAAAGAATGTTTCGCTCCGGGCTGGCGGATTGAGGGTGACTTTTCTAACGGGCTGGGCCGGCAGAATTAGAAAAAAAGTTTCAACGGGCCGGGCTGGCAAAAAAATTGAACGAGCCATCCAGGCCAGGCCGATAAAAAAAATTTAGCGGGCCTGCCGGTTCGATATAAAGATTTAAGCAGAACCAATAAATATATGAGCTATTTTCAAAGAATATGGTTTTCGCGAGAATAAGTATAAATGAGCGTTACGAGCCCATGCTAGTTTGACAACATAATACAGAAATGCAAGTTGATCGACATCGGACAGTTACATTGCCTTAATATTTTTTTAGCAGACTCGTGCCGGCCCGAGATCAGGCTTGCATTTTTTTTGCTACGTAGTCGAGCGGGGCCGTAACTGGACTTAATTGTTTTCAGGATGTGTAGGGCAGGCAATATGTTTTGTAAAAGTATTAATAGCAATAATGAACTTCTGTTAACGTAATCTTTAAAAATATACCTTAAAGGTGGTTCTTAAATTCCTACTCAACAATGCGAAACCTTGACTCATTTTCTGACTAATTTTTAACTGTAAAGTCATAAATTGACAAGCCTGACTACTGAAGGGATTTGGAATTAAATACAGTTTACCATTTTTGATAAATAAATTACTTGTCGAAATATAAGATATTCTTATCATGTGACTTCAGATTTTCCCCCTTTCCCATGCTGTTGCTTACGGAAATTCGATTCAAAATGCTAACTTTGACAGTATTTTCTCAAAGATATATTTCTTTTATCAAAAAATGGATAACGCCATTCGATTATATAGTTTCTGAATAAGAATACCTGCCAATCTTATGCGTTTCCGAAAAGGAATGAATTTAGAAATCTATCAGAAAGTAGCTCCTTTGGATTTGAGAAAAGCTTTAATAAATGACAGAGAAATATTTTTATAAATCTACTTTTTATTATACAGCTTCAAAAGTTATGATGTTTTAACCCTCTTTTTTTCCATTTATTTTAAACTAATTTTTTAATAAATCCTTATTTGAATGTTGAAAGTCTTAGAATCTAAGTAATCATTAATGTTGCTATTGTGTATTTTCTGTCTTGCGAACTCATCGCAATTTTAAAATATACTGTAAAATTTTCCCATAAATATTATGTATACAGTATTCTTTAAAGAAATCTGAATTATATGCTAAAAATCTCAATTTTTTCGAAATAGTAGAAATTGTGTCATGGCATATCGGGCCTGTTTTCACTGATTTCTGTACGGGCCAGGCCAGGCCATGAACTGTGAAAATATAAACGGGCCGGGCCAGGCCATGAACTGTGAAAATATAAACGGGCTGGGTCGGGCCTGGAAATTCCGGCCCGTGCAGATCTCGGCCGGATCGAATGCACATGGGATTCAGAATTTTAATATTTTGATAATTACCCAAGATATTAATTCAAATCTCATTAAACATTGCATCGAAAATGCCATCTTTTTTATCAAAATGGCTTAAGAAAAGAACATTTGTTCTCGATTTGCAAGTGGAAATGAATGAATTTGAAATTTATTTACTAATTAGCAAATTTCAAGAAAACTAATTAAGATATCAATTTGAAAATTTATGAGCATATATAAAAACAATTTCTACATCTGACAATGTAATTTTTGAAAAATGCAGCTGGTAATTTTTCATAACTTTTGCAAAAATCTGACGGTGCCAGTAAAAAAAAAAAAATCCAAGAAAGCTTCAGACAGGGATCAGCTATCATTAAAAACTGAATTACAAAAAGATCTGTTTCTCTGGCTGATCCCTTCATTTAGTTTGCGAAAATGAAACGAAATAATTGCCATTTTTTACTAATGAATAAAGATATAGATTTGAATTTGAGGATGGGAAGGGTAGCCATCTGGCGGCTGTTTTAGGGTAACATCTTTGTTATGTTCTAATTATCAGAAAAATATAATTATTTTTTTAATGATCACGTTAATGTAGAGTAGAGGAAGGTGGTTTTCTTGAACAAATTATTTGTTATATTTGCGGGTATGAAGAGGGAAAGGGTTAACATCTTGCTCTGATTTACACAAATTCCATTTAAGAAATTTGACATTTTTAGCTTCTTCCGTAGCGTTTTATAAATGTTATATATAGAGAATAACAGAAAATTCAAATGACTATTTCGTAAATTTGAATTTTTGTTCCTAATGAAAGTACACAACCCGTATTTACTTGATGTATACCAACAATCAAAGTAAATGATTTGTTGTTCAGCACTTGACCAAGCTAAGCACCCCCTGGGTGACAATCCTACAAGTTTTTTTAATCTAACTGTGCATTCTTATTTCGGGTTCTATGGGCCAATCACAATCTGGTTTGGATTATTCGACTTAGTTTTCAATTGTGTTACAGATTTTAGTTCCACCTTCCACTGCCAGGGTGTGCATCATTTTGTCGAGCTCTATGGACCCCGATTTCGATGGGAATTAGTTCATTCAACTCCCTACAATGGGTACCCATGTCGGATGTTACCTTATCTTGTAATTCTTTTACTGTATTACTTCATCAAATTAAACTAATTTGTTTATTTTTTCACATTTTATTTCATATAAATATATATCTACTCCAACATCTAATTACAATTTTCACTATCCTAGTGAAAAGTACAAAATACAATTCTAACAGATGATATTGACTTGCGAATTATAATAATTTACATGATATCCGTTTTCTCTGCAGCAATGGAATCAACAGATTGCTGTCATTTTGAAAATATTTCATTAAAAGCCTTAAAATAGTGAAAGTAAAATATAAAAATTGAAATAACTTGAACTGCTAGTGCTAGACTGCAATTAGTCAAAATGATGCAATTTCCAGAAATATTTTGTTATGATTTTGGCTTGTCAGTTTCTAGCGCTGAAAGTTTCAGAAGTCTATTTTAAAATATTTCTGCTTAAATTTTAGTTTAAAAAAAATGTTCTGAGTGAACATTTACAAGTTAATATTTACAAGTACAAGTGCTATATTTATTTTCAAATTTATTGGGGTAAAAGAAAGGGAGCTTCATTAAAATTGTGATGACAAGGATTTAAAAAAGATTTATATCCCAATTCACCTTTTTAAAATTTGATTTTTTGTGAGCATGTATATTCCGAGTAATGTGTATGCTATATTTTATTCCTTTTCTTTACAAATTTCAATTTAAACTGTGTTTAATTTTACAATTACTTTCATCTGCAATTTAAAATGAAAGTTAAAATCAAGTTTGATTCCTTTTTCCAGGAGTACACTTCTGGGTATTTGTACCATGAAATTAGATTTGGAAAAGCAGAGGAGTGGTAGATTTGTGCTTTGTTTTCAAATAATTAATTGACAATTCTCTTTAAAATTGCTAATCTGATTAATAAATTATGAATATAATCAACCGTTATGCTCTGCCTAACTGTAAGCAGAACCAAGGATGGATCTAGAGTCACATTAACCATTGACTTCTATTATTTCAGGTTTGGGTTGACCATATTTTTTCAAAAAAGTAAAAATTCTATAACATACATTCTCAAATAGCAGAAACCTTTTTTCAAGGAATATAGCAGCCTCGAGGTGTCTGCTATTTAGAGGCTTTACAGTATTCGAATATCAACGAGTACGACATATTTGTTGTCTATATAAAACAAACAGATTTTAGATGATCAATTATTACATTTAAGAAATTAAAAATTCATCTTTTCTGCTATTACAGCAATGCAGATTTGTGTCATAATAACAATCGTTTTCATTCCTACATGAATAAAATTTTAAGATAAGTTTATTGAAGCGCTATTTTTATTTTTTGTATACATAAGTTTTATGCATATACAGATAAAAATTATTTCAAAAAAGAATATCAAGTAGATGAGAAGTTCATACAGTCACAAATTAAAAAAAAAATCTATTTTAAAATTATCTAGAGAAAAAAAAAATATTAAATGTTAACAAAATTATACAAGGAAATGAAAATTTTTTTAAGGTACACTTTATTTTATAGTTTGAAAACATATTAGAAACTATTGCCTAAATGCTGTAAATTTGCTTTATTAATGGTTTGCGATGTCTGTAACCCTCTCTCTCTTCTCAACCATCTTCAAGTGTAAGTTTTATATAAAAAAAGAAAAATACTATAAGTACCATTGCTAGTCAAACATAATTTGAACCAGAAAATGTATTTAATAAATAAAATCAAATAAGTAGTGCATATATACAAGAAACATTTTATTAAATAAGTTTTCCGATTCAAAATAAGTTTATTATTATTTTTTTTTTACTTGAAGAAAACACAGAAGATTGACAGCTATGTCTTAGCTAGAATGTAGAGGAGTCTGGTACACAGTGGGCCACTTTTTCAGTTTTTATTTCTCTTTGACGAACAGACGAATCTGCTTGAAAATATTTTTGAATATCCTTAAACCTTTTTACATTTATCATAGTTTTCTCAGAACATTGTTTTCAATACATTTTTAAATATATATATATATACACCCATAAAATGGATCAGTGTGCCCCTGAAGTGGGGCACATTGGTCCACCCACCGAGACACAGTGGCAGTGGCGCAGCCAAGGGGGGGGGGTTTGGGGGTTAAAACACCCCCCAGAGCTAAAAAAATTACTATAATTGCCGCTTATATGAATCAAAACTACTAAAGTTAAAATTAAATTTTTTGGCCTTTCCGCCTTGGCAGAATCTACCGCTTTTTTAAATCAAATTCTATTCAACAATGTGATTCAATTAAATGGCGAAAATTCTACTTAAAACTGTGAAAGCGCATATTACACGCATAGGTTATGTCAAAACTTGATTTTTGGACTGCGTCACTTTGTCGAGACATCTTATAGTACAAGATGGGTCATATACTCTCACACAGACGCTTTGAGTTATATAGTATACAGTAGTCTGTTTTTTAATTGCATTTCTGTCTTTGTTCCACGTTTGAAACAATAACAGATCATCGAATTCCAGAGAAAAAAAAACATACACTTTGTAAGTCTCTCTCAATTTCAAGCGGCTTTTTTTGCGTTTTTTGCTCTCAGTTATATCTAAGACCAAGCTATGTGCGTACCCAGGAAAAAAATCTTTGCAAAAGTAAGAATTTAAAAAAAGTACTTAAAGTTATAAAAAGCTATTTTTCGATTATGAGCAGATTTTTGCAATCGGTGTTTCTTTCGAATCATTTCTTTCGTAGGGGGTCTGTACACAAATTTAAAGACTATATTTCATTTGTTGGTAATGTAGCAACGACGTCTTGCTTATGATGGAGATTCATATATTTATCGTTAAAATTTTATAAATTAGTTGTGGTTCCTCTTTTAGCTATTTTTAATTTTATCGCGCTTCTGTGAAAAGAAAATCTCTTTCCTTTCTATTTAAAATTCAACAATTCTTAAACTCTTTTATCCCAGCTTGAAGTGATCCTTTCTCAATTAATGTACATGTCTAAATTATTTCTTCCGTATGTGCTTGCGGTTTTCATATGAGAAATGAAATCATTTTCAGTTTGGCATCTGCGCGCTTTCCTAAAGCATACATTTTGGATCACAGAATAAATAAAGAAAGATAAAATGCAACGTCTATTTCTCGATACATCTGCATGCTAAAATTCCTGCAGATGTTAAGTTCGGAAAGTTAGTTTTCTGTTGTTATAAAGATGCTGATATATGGTAATCTGGTTTGGCGGTTTGCGTTCAAAAAAATTAGAATGTGCTTCTCCCTAACGAATTTTCTTCTGTACCCTATGGGTCGACGCAGATAAATTTGTGGCATCTCAAAAAAAGGCATTCGATTTCGAGTTTTCATGATGTGAAGATATAGACGTTCTGAGTGCTGGGGGACCGCCTCAGTTTTTCAATTCTCTTTCTTCAAATAAAATATTTTTTTTTTCATGGAAGCCTCAAGTCTCCGATATGTTTCTTCACAGGATGAGAGCCTTCGGGTCCTTGCTTATAGCGTATATGTATGAGCTATGGTACTCTTTTTTTCTAGAATTTAAGACCTGCCTGTGAGTATGGATTTTGAAAAAAAAAAAAAGGCGTTAAATGCATTTTTTTAGAAAAATACTATCTATAATTACGCACAATTTTACGCTAACCATGCATTAATTTAAATTGATCAGCAATATATTAGTTATGCATTGATTTACACTTATTACATTTTAACGAATGCTATCTGCATGTCATTAAAATTCTACTAGCTAGTCTTTCAAATAACATATTGCCTATTCAAAAAAAAAATAAAATATACAGATCTCTTACACAGAAATTCAGAAGAGTCCAAATAGTTACCAAGAAAAAAGATCATATGATAAAAAGTTTGATTGCAGAAAATAAAGAAGAAACTTAAAGCATTAAATGTTCAGAAATTATAAACAACTAAAAGTGTAAAAGGTAAACTATTAATGGAGAAATTCCAATATTTAGGCACCTCACTGGTCTGAAAGGACAATACAGTATTTAATTTTATTACATAGCAGATCAACTGCTTACAACCTTATACAACTGAAAAATATGTTTTCCCTCCCATGCAAATCTATACTAAAAAGAAAAAATTGCCCCGACCTCAGGTGTTGCTGTGTTGTCACTTAATTAGAAAGAGGTTGGTGCATGAGGCTAAGATGTTAACAAAAAATGTAGAATCTTTTGGCTCACTGAATATCGATGAGATGAATATAAAACCTGTTCAATAAACATTCAGAAGAATTTACCAGATTTGTAACAACTAAATCAAATATTTCTGAATTTGGCATTGAAAAAAAGTTGCTAATCATTTTCTTTGTTTTATATTTACAAGACTTCCTACTCATTTTAGATTACCAATAGCTTGTTGTTTTTTTAAGGGAACAAATGGTGATGAGTTAGCTGCATTTACAAAAGAAGTTTTTAAAAATGTCAAAGATGTTGGATTCAAAGTTACCAGAATCATAGCAGATAATCCTATGTAAAGATGTTCAGTATTTTATCTGAAAATAATATCCGTAAGCCAGTCATTACACACCCAATAGATCCACCAAGAAAGTTATTTTTATCATTTGATCCTTGCCACATTGAAAAAAAATTTAGAAATCTTTTTAAGAAATATGTTTAATAAAGGGCAACTCATTAGTTCAGATTTCATAAAGATGTTATATGGCATGCAAAAGCGAAATGTTATAAAACCTGTAAGAATTCTTACTTTCAAACATGTTTATCCTTCATCTTAAAAAAAATGAATGTTTCAAGGGCCCTTAAAATTTTCAGTACTGAAATGGTCTTTGAACTGCAGTTCTTGAAACAAAATTCTGTAATTATTTGGAAAGCAAATTTTTCTTGAAGCAATAGCAGGGGTAGTACTAGCCCTTAGTGATATTTCAAGACACATTTGCTTCGCATACTAAATGAAAAAACCCTTAACTCTCTCTTCAATACATTTTATTATCATAAATAGTACACTATATACACAATTATTTTTGTTTTAAAAGTATACATTTAAAAGAAAAGTAATTTTACCAGAACCCTTTGACCAAGCTGCTAAAAAATTGAGATTTTGGCATTACTGAAGGATGAAAATCTCTATTTTTTATCATCACTGATCAACAAAAATTGCAAAAGTTTTTTTTTTTTTTTTTTTTTTTTTTTTTTTTTTTTTTTTTTTAATAACTGATTGGTGAAAATTGCGATTTATTTTGTGACTGACAGACAAAAATAGGAAACTTTTTTTAATGACTAATCGATAAAAATTGTGATTTTTGGTAACTGATCACCAGAAATTGTGATTTTTCTTGTGCAAATCGACGAAAATCACTATTTTTAACGATAGATTGAAAAAGATTGCAACTTTCGTGATCATTTTGCGCCAGTAAAAAGGTACATCTACCATTTACATCTATTTATCTTTGATCATTTCAAATGCCGATATAGTACAAAATTTCATAAATTTTAGGTCAGACTACCATATTTTAGGACATTTCCGGACGTTTTTATTTTTTTTTCAGGAATTTCAGGACAAGTACGACCCCTGCAACAGCTACAAAACAATAGTATTTTAGAGACAATACAGAAATGCTTCTGTATTTTAAATGTTACGAACACATACGATCATATAACATCAAACAATTCTGATGTCATGCATTTCGTATCGCTGAATGATGACAGGCTAGATTGGCTTAAACACACATTTTGAGGTATTTAGAAGAATGAAAAAATTCTTGTGAAAACGTATCTCTATAAGTAAAGAAAGATATTTAGCTACTAAAATTACAACAGAGTTAACTGTGGAATGTATTAAATTTATTTTTCAATTTGGTTTCCATTATGTACTAACTAGAAAACTGAATTCAGATGAGTTCAAGTCATTTTTCTCGGCGCTACGACGAATGCAAGTTTATCTCCACAGTTGGCGAGATGTTTTCGCGCGTATATTTTGCAGACCACAGCAGTATCTCTACCGCGGCGTCTTCTACAAATTCCAATGTTACAACTTGTAATGATAATCAGTGGATGACCAACATGAAGAAGCTGAAAAGTTCTAAAGTTAAATACTTCGTGTTCTTACAGTAAATTATATTTGAAGTTACATAATACACATATTTTGCTTAAACATAATGTTCACATAGATTTTAGCTATTAACATAAAAATCTTTTAATTAGCTGTTTAATTTAGTTTTCAAGTGTTTTCAGCTAAATATTATTTAGTAGTCATACGTGAACGCACTAACCCATGAGAGCAGAAATATAAACAGCTTCTCAGGTATAGAAAAAAGAAAAAAACAACTCCACTAACGAATTTAAAGTCAGCAGACAAAATAAATTTCCACAAAACTAATTAAATTTCAAGATGATAATTATAAAGCACGTGGTTTACAAACCACGCCACAGACTTCCAACAAAATATCATCTTTGTTTACATTCTACCCTGCCCAAATAGCTTGAAGTTACGGTCAGAGTCATAATTCAATTTTGGGCAGGGTTTGAGAGTCCTCTGGCGGAGAGCTTCATACATTAAAGCGAAATGATCAGGCCTTATGTATTATAGTTGGCAATGTCTTAACACGCAAATTTCTAAGTATACAAGTCCGTAATGTAAAAGCTTAAAATGTTTGCTTAGGTAACAATTCTGAACTTCGGATATTAAGTACGGATTGAATGCCTAGAAATTTGTGTAAAATATGGAAAATGTCCGCCAAACTCACCATGCATAATTTTTTTTAAAAAATTGAATTTTTAGAAACACGTTATGATGTATTTAGTACAGGAGAAAAGGATTTCTATCAACATATACATATAGGCACTTCACTTACATACGGTAACTTATGTAATGGAAAATGTTAAATAAGTTACCATAACATGAGCTTGGAAATTTGATATCAAACCATTTTTAGCCACGACTTTCAGCATGTGTTTTTAATGCTTGATTTTATTTTATTTTTTTACTTTTGAAAAGTTGTTTTTGTAGATATCATTTCTTTAAAAAAAAAAAAAAAAAAAAAAAAAAAAAAAAAAAAAAAACAGGTATATATAATTTAAATAATCTACTCGCTGAAATTAGCATGAGTTCTCGTAGAACCTTTGTAAGCAGGGAGCGAACATAATATGTAAACAATTTGTTTACATATCAATGATTTTATCGTTTTAAAACTTAACCTGAAACACCTGTAGATTTCTTAATTAAGCTATTTAATTTTTTTTAAAATACATACTAAATTTGTTGCCCCACTGCCAGTTTATACTTCGTTCAGACTTTACATACAATGTAACTTACTATAATTTCGACTTCTGCATACTAAGAATCATTTAAATTTCATATTTACATTAGTTTGTACCAGATAACTCTTATTGATTGATTTATAATTCATCATTTTAAAAGAACAGTATTTCACTTTATTATAAACAATATAAATAAAAACAAGTAAATTTTTTTTTATCCATATAGGATGAATTAACTCACTTTATTTTCGTTTACTTTTAGAAGTAAACGTATTACGAAATACCGTTTTAAGACTTTACTTGAAACACATGTAGATTTTTTAATTAAACTATTTAATTTTTTTTTAAATGCACACTAAATTTGATGCACTCCCCCCCCCCTACTGCCGGTTTATACTTTTTTTATATATATATACCGCTGACCAGGCCCCTACCTGCCAGGCTTTTGCCTAGCTTAACGAGTTGATACCTGGCAACGGGGTGAAGATTCGCCTGTTCTCCGCTTGGCGAAGATGTGTTTGATAAATCTATAGGCCGACGTGGCTTCAGTGCGTCTTGTTGCTTTAATTGCTTTTTCTTAGTTAGCCGGTTGCTAATTGATTTTTGATGAGGCGGTTCAGCACTGCGCAGTGTAGCGAAGTCATGCCGGACGGATGTGAGATGCTGGGATATTTACTATTTCCTCGCTGCATCGCTCATCCATACGTTATGCCATCGCTACTCGAGTTGGTCTCGTAATTTAGAGCCTTGATCTGGTGACGAGACCTTCACCAGACTAGGCACCCCCAGAGGTATAATTCACAGGTAACTTGGAGGACTTTACACCCACGACGGATTTTACATGCACCGGGGCAATTAGCGTACAGGATCGCCGCATCTGAAAAGGAATGGGGTTAGACATTTTATAATACTTTTAATACTACAAACTATGTGCTACTTTTAGACTTTAAGTACTATTACTTTACTTGGTTATTTGTCTTAATTTACATGTAGTTTTACCCTACGATAATTTTAACTGAAACTAAATATTCTAGAGTTGCTTATTCTTACAGGGGGGGGGGGGGGGACATTATATGCATAATTTGCCGGTTTATACTTTATTCAGACCTTACATAAACTTACAATATACTTAGTATGAACTTCCCCCGCTTCGCTGTTCGGCTTTACCCAAACAAATCTCGATTTAAACGAACCTGCAATGGAGACCTCACTGCCTTCGGCAGCATACTCCCGTGCTGGCTACGGCCGCTCAGGTCTGGAATAAAACGAACTTCTTGTGATTTTTTTATTTTGACACAGATTAAATTTAAATTTTCATCATCGTCATCCACGTTGCTATAGGAACCTATTTTGAATTCTTCAACTTGGATTTAATCATGGCAGGAGCAAAAGTTACTGGAGAATTATTTCCAATGCAAAATTAAAAAAAAAAAAAAAAAAAAAAAAGAACGTGAAACTCGAGAAAGCGCTAAAAATCGCATGAAAAAATCGGGGAAAATTTAAAAAATTTTACACAGAACAAAGCTTACTACATTTGGCTAAAAGATTGAAACCGGGTTTCCTTTTACGAATATAAAAAAAATTACCACAAAAAGCGAAAAAACTTTAAAGATCACATGGAATATTCGCGAAAAATTAAAAAATTGCTATACGAAATTCCGAATAAATTTTATTGAAAAGATAATTAAATTTATTATAATGGGTTAAAAGATTGAAACCAGATTTCTTTTACTAATTTTGAAAAATTGCTGCAAAACGCAAAACGAAAAACGAAAAAAAAAAAAAAAAAAAAAAAAAAGTAAAAAACGAATAAAAAATTAAATTAAAAAAAATCTAATAAAAGAAATCCAAAAACAAGCTTTGTGGTTGCATAACTTTAGACATAGTGGTACTTTCCTGCCAAACCTTGTATAGCTCTGCGCCCAGCCGTCTCTTTAGAATATAGCATGCAGACACATACACAGGCATAGACATACAAACATCTTTCATTATCATGATTTAAATAAATACATTATATTGATATACAAGAAAACGCCTTTCAATATTTAAAAAAAAAAAAAGAAAGAAACCTGCAATTATAAAAAAAAAATTGAGATAGTTTTTAATACATAGAACAGAACATGTTAAATATCAGTCTTGTCAGCATGTTCCAGATATTTAAAATCTTCTTCGATTTTATTCTTTATACAATTTTAATTACATTATTAACATTTACATGCAAATCTCTTTCAGTAGACAATATTGTAAAATTATTTAATCTTTCCTGGCTTATCAGTGACCACTAGTATGTCTTCATTAGCGTTAATTTTGTGAAGTTTCTTTCACCACTACAATTGGCCACAGTAATTGTTAAAAAAAAAAAAAAAAAAAAAAAAATTTCAATGTAACAACAATGTTAGTTAAACTTTCTTGAAACTTCCACTGGACTATCCAGCGAAGCAAATCTAGAGCTGTCCAGAACTGTAGTCGTAAAATAGCCAGAAGGTATAGGCTATAGGCAGAGGGTATATGCCAGAGAGTATACGACTTAGCTTTACTCTATAGAAAGAAAGTGTATACGATATGGAGTCTCTAAAAAATCTAGAAGGTATTATACGGCGTGTACCTCCAAAACATACCTTCCAGTCCGTTGTACGGCAGAAAATAATTCTAATTTTATTTTAAAAAGATAGAAAGAATATCAACCTTTTTTTCTATTTTACTGCGACCATTTCGGACTCTCCCCTTTTGGGGTATGTTGTAGAGTCACTGTGCACTAATATGAAATTAAGGAGCATGGCTAGTCGTCAGTGCTGTAGTTGTAAAAAAAAAAAATCCCTGACGGCTCGGCCTACAAGCACAGGTAGATTTCGGAGACGCAGACCGTGGGGCAACTGATTATTGGGAATTGCAGAAGAAAGAACTATTTGCCATGATGTGGCAGTTGGGACCACCCACTTCGAAATATACCTCTGCCTGTAGGTGGAGCCAGCAGGGATTTTTTTGTTTTTAATTTTTTTTTTACCGTAAAAGTTGGTCCTATAAAAAACTTGTCAAAATAAAAGTTGTATATAATATTAAGAAGATTTATAAAAAATTTAAGCGGATTTGATATCTTGGGAATTGACGAAGTTATGAATTCTTTTCTTCTGAAACCCCTATCCCCCCCCCCTCCCTGGGGGCATTTTTAATGAAATCAAAAATCTGTCATACATAAATTTTTGGCCCTTTTCCTAGGAGTAATAATAACTTTAAACGGATTGGATATGTATAAAAATTAAGAAGTTATGGGTTTTTTTCTGTTTTCACGTCTGCTTGTAGCGGAACCAGCAGGGATTTTTTTTTTTTTTTTTTTTTTTTTGCCGTAAGAGTTGGTCCTATAAAAAACTTGTCAGTATAAAAGCTGTAGATAATTTTAAGGAGATTTACAATAAATTCAAGCGGATTTGATATCTTGGGAATTGACGAAGTTATGAATTTTTTTCTTCTGAAACCCCTATTCCCCCCCTCCCCCCCCCCCTATTTGGGGGCATTTTTAAAGAAATCAAAAATCTGTCATACATAAATTTTTGGCCCTTTTCCTAGAAGTAATAATAACTTTAAATGGATTCGATATGTATAAAAATTAGGAAGTTATGGGTTTTTTTTTCTGTTTTTACGTCTGCTTGTAGGCGGAGCCAGCAAGGATTTTTTTTTTTTTTTTTTTTTTTTTTTTTGCTATAAGAGTTGGTCCTATAGAAAACCTTTCAATGTAAAAGTTGTAGATAATTTTAAGGAGATTTACAATAAATTTAAGCGGATTTGATATCTTGGGCATTGACGAAGTTATGAATTTTTTTCTTCTAACCCCCCTCCCCCTTTCCCCCCCTTGGGGCCATTTTTAATGATATCAAAAATCTGTCATACATAAATTTTCGGCCCTTTTCCTAGAAGTAATAATAACTTTAAATGGATTCGATACGTATCATAATTAAGAAATTATGGGGGTTTTTCTGTTTTCACAAAAAGCCCCCCCATTTCCCCCCCCCCCCCTTGGTTCGATTTTGCCCATTAACGAACTTGACCGAGATTTTATGCCCCTTGATTTTATGTATCAATTTGGAAGAGATTTGTGCAGAATTATTGGAGTTATCGTGTCCATAAAAAAGTGGCATAGATAGAGATAGATAGATAGATATAAAAGTTTTGAACTGGGGTTGTTTTGGGGTTCTGGAAGTCATGATCGGCGTAGATCTGCAAAAATTTTTCAAAAATTCCAACTTAGGGAAGAATGTAATATGTAGTATTTCTTACGAAATCTACCTAAAAACCAGAAGGTAAATGCTGTAGCTTTACTTGAGAAACAAAAAGACCGGAGTCTCTTAAAAATTCTTGAAGGTATGCGGCGTGTACGACCGTATTTCACCCACTTACATCCCTACCGCTGTCTATGTTGAAATGCAATTTGTATACTGTCATTTCATTAGCTGAATTCTCACTTAACTGAATTAAATCAATAAAAGACTGACTCATCAACTGGGATTTCTGTATCTTCAATATGTACACTGGGATCAGTATCCAAAATACCTGGAATACTATATGAAATATGTTGGCAAAATACTTTGCCAATTTTTTTTTTACTTCGTACATAAAATGCAACAATATATTGGCGAATAAAAATTTTGCGCTTGGGACAATCGCCTCCCACCACCCTCTTTGCTGCGTCATTGAATAGTTAACAGCATTATCCAGGACTAGAACTTCTATATCGTTTGCATCAGGCTGACGCATCCTCGCAGATTTGGTACCCGAATTGCAACCCAGTCGAAAAACCAAGCTAATCAGAACCGAGTTTTAGGCAACCCCAACTCCGGCTGCGGTAGATTGATACTGAATTGGGCACCAATAATCCGAAACAAAATGGATATGCGTCAGCTCCTATTATAGGAGTCTTATCCAGGACAAATACGGGGGAGAGGGGCGAATTTAGGCAATAGGACGAATTTCGAGCACTTTACCTCAAATGATTATGTAACACATTTAAATAAAAAACGCTGCTGAATTCTTTGGCACTCTGGCGCTTAAATAATAATGCCTCTCAATTCCATGTATATATACTAATAAAAGAAAGTTTCGTTCTCTGTGTGTGTGTGTTTGTTTGTCTGCAATGGCTAGCAAAATCTAGCCCACCTAGAAGCCTGAAAATTTAGATTCAGGTAGTCAAACCCTCTCCTGGTGCATACCTGAACCTCAGAATTTCAATATGCACAAAGAACTCTCATCAAAACTACGTATTTTTTTCTTCGGTCGGTTGGTTGTATAGAATATTCACAGAAGACATTAAATAAACCAGATTAAAGATGCATAGATAAGGACATATAACGAAATTGTTTCAATATGGATTGCAGTTACCGTCGTACAACCAAGCTAATGTAGCGCCACCTATTCACGGCAAATTACACAGACGCCATCTGTTTGAAACATTTTCCTGGCACGTTTTTCTTCATGATAATTAGCTGGGTTTAAGGTTTTTTTAAAACAAGACATATATTATTATGATAGAGACTATTAATACAGAAAACTTTATTTAACAGATTATCTATATATATATATTTGTCTTACGTGGCGCGGAAATAGGGCTGAATTTCTAGCTTTTTGTTGGCAACAACCGTAGTTTCCAGAGCTCAGACCAATGAAAAGACTAGATTGTGTTAGATAGATCAGAACCTCCAATATGGCGGTCAGTGTCAGAGCAGTGAAAATGAAGCTAGCAAATATTAAAAATAAAATAACATGTACGTAATCCAAAGCATCTAAGATTATTCCTTATTTTAATTCTGAGTAATATTGCTAATTTCAAATGAATTCTCAACTCTTATTTAGAATTTATTTATGAATTTCACTCACATGAAAAATCGGAAAGAAGTAAAAATATCAACTGTCTAGGTTGCACCTGCTGCCATCTGTTGCAGAAATCTATAACCAATTAGAAAAGTAAAATGTCGAACGAAATTTAAACAATCATTGATGATAAACTATCTTCCTATTACGTAGTGTTTATTTATTTTATTTTATTTTTATTTTTTTAAATGAATAAGCCGTGCTGTACAATATTATTAGGTGCAATAAGTTTTAAACAAATTATGTTTCCAAGATCCTTTATTCATAGTATTTAAATAATTTATAAGCTCATTAGTAGCTCCAACTAAATGCATTTTTAGTTGTGTTTTCAACGGAGTTCAATTACTTTTTTACATTAAAAAAAATTGTCAATTTCATATGTTCAAAGGATTTATGGTAGTACTTATTCCGGCTAGAATTACTGCAAAAATAACAAGAACGAAAAATCATGCGTCAAGCATATATTATATAGCACTTTCCAACGCTTCCAAAATAATTTTACAAATCATACCGTTTAATAAGCTAAAAGCTAACATCTAAGTAAACAATTTAGAAAACGCATAACATATTTAAAAACATAATTTCAGGAATTTCCAACATATACAATATTCGGAAAAATATCCGAATACTTTTATTCAGCCCTGTTTAGGATCTATAGATTTGTATATATACTACATAGGAAGATAATTTTAGTTCAGTTAGGAAACGCGTAGCACTCTCATAAAATTCTCCGTCTGGAGTTTGTCAATAAACAGAAATGTGTTCGCGAACTTTTGTGCTGCCCTGTATAGGATCTACAGAATTTATACACACCACGTAATAGACAAAAAGCAAGTTAAAATTAAAATCGCGTTCAATAACTTAAAACGCACTTCCAGGAATTATTGTTAACAGACAGTAGATAATTCTCTTGCGTGTCCCTGTAAATGAACGATGACTGCTATACACACAATATTCCGTAGTAAGTCTCTTGTAATGCACCTTAGTGATCTATATAAATTTCAATGCGTTTAAAATAGTGAAACATTATTTAAATAAACCGCAGACGATTTTTCTCCATAGACGTAATGTAACGGAATTCTTTTGACTGTCCCTGTAAAGTAACTATAAGTGCTATGCACACCGTGTTCCATATTAAGCATCTTCTAATGCACCTTAGTGATATATATAAATTTTAATGCGTTTAAAGTAGTGAAACATTATTTAAATAAACCGCAAATGATTTTTCCCCATAGACCGCAATGTAACGGAATTCTTTTGAGTGTCCCTGTAAAAAAAACTATAAGTGCTACACACTTCCGTTGAAATAGGGAACATGCTATAGATAACGACAATAACATATAAAAATTGCAGAGCAATCCGAGCATATTTACGGGAGTTAGAGCACGGCCAGACGGCAGACGGCCAGACAAACCGAAGTCATAAGCACTTTTCAACTAGGTTGGAAAGTGCTAAAAAGGGGCGAGCGATGTGAATTGCTTCGCAATTCACGGGGGGGGGGGGGGGGGGGTTGGCGAGCGTTAGCGAGTAGGGGGCTGAGCCACCTATTTTGTTATATTTGCGTTGATGGAGAGGGGTAAGGGGGTCTAATTACATTAAACAATTTAAACATTTTTAGCTTCAACCATAGCGTTTAATTTATATTTTACATACAGAATATCGCTATTTTAAATCTCAACTAATAATGTTCGGGACTTCTCCATTTAGTTTCATTTTTACTAAAATATCGTAAAAATCATCATTCACAGCTTCAAGATGTATTTATAGAAAGCAGTTACCAGTATTTCCGAATAATAGTCTAAGCCAATTTTAATTACGTTCCTAGCTTAACCAAATGAACGAATTTTTAAAGATGCATAGTGGTTGTCCTAATTAGTCATTTGCTAAAGGACATTTAAACATCCCCTCCCCCCTCCCCCCGGCCCCTCCTTCAAGTTTTATTCTCTAACTATGTTACGTTTCCATATCTCAGCTACTATCTTTCCGATTTCAATGCAAGTGACACCAAACATTATAATTACCTTAATAGTCACCGTTTACAATTTTAAACTAAATTTATGGGTAGCGGTTACCACTATTTCCGAATAATAGTTAAAGCTAAATTTGTAATTAAATTCCTAGCTTAACCAAATGAACGAATTTTTAAAGATGCATATTGGTAATATACTAATTAGTCATTTCCTGATAGGCACTTGAACATCCCCCCCCGGCCCCTCCTTCAATGTTTTCCTCTAACTATACCCCGTTTCCATATCTCTGCAACTATCTCTCCGATTTCAACGCAATAGATTCCAAACATTATAATTAACTTAAAAGTCACCCTCTATAACATTAAACTAAATTTATGAGTAGCGGTTACCACTATTTCCGAATAATAGTTAAAGCCAAATTTGTAATGAAGTTTCTAGCTTAACCAAACGAACGAATTTTTAAAGATGCATAGTGGTCCTCCTAATTAGTCATTTCCTGAAGGGCACTTGAACATCCCCTCCAATCCCCCCCCGGCCCCTCCTTCAATATTTTTTCTCTGTACAATTTCCATATCTCTGCTACTATCTTTCCGATTTCAACGCAAGTGATTCCACACATTATAATTAACTTAATAGTCAACCTTTATAACATTAAACTAAATTTATGAGTAGCGGTTACCACTATTTCCAAATAATAGTTTAAGCCAAATTTGTAATTAAGTTCCTAGCTTAACTAAACGAACGAATTTTTGAAGGTTCATAATGGTTCACCTAATTAGTCATTTTCTGAAGGACGCATGAACATCCCCTCCCCCTGGCACTTCACTCAAAGTTATTCTCTCTAACTGTGCCTTATTTCAATAAATCGGCTTATAATGTCCATAGACCATTAGACTTGAAATAAGATAGACTGATATTCTCCATTCAGCGGGGACGGGAAAAGTGAGGAAGACATGTGTCACGTGTGTTAGGGGAATTAGTTAGGGAATAGGTTTCCAAAATGGCGATTTTCCGTTTTCTTGGCGTTACTCATAATTCATACTAAAAGTAATTCTCATGAAAAAAAAAAAAAAAATTCTCATATTTTGTAATATTTATCTTCATTTGAATATATGTTTCCATCCTCAGTTTAATCAGGAGTTTAGGAAAGTTGGATTGGATTTTATCGAACTCCGGTTGGCTGCGTGACAAACATAAACTCGTATTTTGTTATAGTCAAACTGAGAAAAAAATTTCTACTAAAGACAAAAATCAAACTTAGAAAACTTAAATAACATTAAAATTGAATAAAATAGAATATTTTATGGCTTCTTGAAATTAAGATCCTTCTCAAATCCGAACTAGGTACTTTCTGACACATTTTTTAAGTCATTGCTTTTCGCAAACATATCACACTGACAGGTGTTTTTATTAAGAAATAAGAAACTATGTAATCGCACCGTTTCTCACCCCCCCCCCCTTTTTTCTTTTTTTTTATGTAAAGGTAGAATATTTTTCAGAAAATGCTGTCGAAGTTGGCGTTTTGAACCAAATTTCCAGACGCAACAGCGCAGGATAGGGGAAAAAACTGCCACCCTGCGAAAGCAATCGCTCATAACTCAAGTTATAATTCATTTATCGGAAAATTATAAAACTGTTCGATTACAAATCAGTTCAATAATCATGTCTGCAAGTATCATGCTTTCATGTTTAAAAATGAGTGAGGAAATGTGTCAGAAAGTTTCGCGTTGTTGAGAGATGAAAAATATTTTTTTTTAATCCTGTTTTCTTATTTTATTACTCCTTTTTTTAATTTGTCTAATATTTTAAGATTTAAAAAAAAAAATTTTATTCAAAATTTCATTATCTGGATAGAAATTCCTTTCATATTTCGAAAAAGTCTTTTAATTTATTGTTGTCAGATTTTAAAAAAGCGCAAATAATAATTCCAAATATTTTTCAATTCAAAAATATATTTACGTGAATATAAACAGAGTAAGAAAACTTCAAAATATTTCCATTATTACGCGTGAAGAGCATTTGATGATAAACATTGTTTTATATCTAAAACAATATATTTTAAAAAAAATTCTTATAGCATCTAAAATAAAACTGTTCTTCTAGACATTATCATAAAAGTCCAAGAGGCAGCGATATTTTTTACTAAACCATTTTGGACACAGTCATATAAATAAAACAAGAAAACGTTCTATAATAAATATGCGAAAGGCTATTTTTCTTCTTTTATTTAAAACCCTTATTTTTCAAAAAAGTATGGAGTAGGTAGTGTCATCTAATTCATATGATCACAACACTGCGAATGAAAATGTTAAATTTACGTTAATATTAAAAAAAAAATCATCATTAGCCTAAGCATTAATTGTCCTGGTATTCTTTGTGTATAACTTTTATTTTCTCTTTGGAATAAGAAAATTGTCGTTTGGTGCAAAAAATTGCGCTAATTTATAACATTAATTATATATTGAAACTATTTCGTCAATTTATTAAATTCTTAGAAAATGTTTCTTTTTTATAATGATAATTTCTCGAAAAACTTATCAGAAAACAAATTTTAAATACTCATTTTTAAAATTAAATACACATTTAAAAATTATTTATACCTGAACATTACGTATAATTTAGGAAACACTTACAGTAGTCAGAAATATAAATACATTGCATGGGGAAAGAAAATTACAATCTGACGTAAAAGAATGTCGCCAAGATAGAAATTTCCTTTTCATTTTTTTAAAATAAATAATAATAATAATAATACGATTTAAAACTTATATAAATTACATCCAATAAAAGCACATGCATTATTGTAAAATATTTTGTTTAAAAAACTAATATGTTATATTTACGGGGCAAAATACCAATCATTATCAAATAATGACACTGCTTCAAGTGTGAATTATTATTATTATTTAAAAGAAAACAAGCTTTTAAAATAAATCTAAGACTCGTGTATGAAAGTTTATGCCTCCTTCTTTGACACATCTTGATTTACACCCATATGCTCTGCAATTTATCACCATTATTATTTACAAAATAAGAAACAAAACTGTCTATGTGTTTGTTTCGGAGGTAACCTCAGAGGAATAATCTACTAGAGGCCACATCTCTTTGTTATATTGTTGAAAATCCGGTTTCAGGATCAGCTCGGATTGGCGCTTTAAAAAATGTCTGTTTTGGCGGTGATCGCTTTCTTGGCAACTTCGATTTCATTCTCGCAATAAAAATAAACGTAAACAAACCAAAACGAAAATAAGTTATGAGAGTCCTACCCATGGTGGAAAAAGGATTGTTTAATCTTCTGGATGGATTTTCTTTTCCTGTTTTTGCTGCTGTATTTTATTTTAATGTTATAAAATGGCTTTGTCCTTGTAATAAATGTTACTTAAATTATATTTTTTTTATTAGTGATATAAGATATTAAGTACGATAACACAAATTATTTCGAGATTTCTGCTTGGAAAGCTTCAATCTGACACAATCATTTCACGAAATGTAACGAATTAATGTCAGATTTTTTTTAATTCTAAAAATGCATTAAATTTAGCAGGCATTATTAAAATAACAGAAAATCGAACAGTATTTACAGTATCTTTTTTTTTCTTACAAAAGTGAAGAATTTGTGGAAAGTTAGCAGTGGCATGTTATAAAATATTATTTGATTTGATAATGTATTTTATAGGTTTTGAAAACTTGAAATCACATACTGTCTTTATGTAACAATACATTCTATAAAACATATTTTTGCTGCAATCCAGAATTTTTGTTTTGCTTTTGATGTTCCAATTTAAAGGCATATTTTTGGCAATCTTTCATATACATATATATATATATATATATATATATATATATTTAATTGAAAGTATAAATGTATTACAATATTTTTAATCAAAAGGAAAACATCGATAGATAACATTATACGCATGTATAGAAAAAAAAATACAAATGCACAGTATTTTTTTTTTTTTTTTGAAAAATAAAAATTCCAGGATATTTTATATCTACTAAGTTAGAACTTGTGTAATTTTTTCTCTGTTAAAATAACTATTATTTTGCATAAGTTTCTGAGAAGAAATAATTTGCAACTTTTGGATGCTATAAAAAATTAAGTTTAACTCTCAAGTGTTTTTTTTTTCTTTACAATTATTGAAAATAATAACCACCGGTAACTATTGAAGATGTTGACTTCTAAACAATACTTGCTGTCATAATTATATGCTATAAAACCTTCTCAAATACAAAATGGCTACTTTATGATTTTAGGTAGATTTCGTAAGAAATACTACCTATTACATTCTCCCCTATGTTGGACTTTCTGAAAAGTTTTTGCAGATCTACGCCGATCATCACTTCCAGAAACCCAAAACCACCCCCAATTCAAAACTTTTATCTATCTATCTATCTAGATCACTTTTTTATGGACACGATAACTTCAATAATTCTGCACAAATCTCTTCCAAACTGATACACAAAATTAAAGTGCATAATATCTTGGTCAAGTTCGATAATGGGCAAAATCGAACCAAAGGGAGGGGGGGGGTGAAAACAGAAAAATTCCCATAGCTTCTTAATTATGATACGTATCGAATCCGTTTAAAGTTATTAATACTTCTAGAAAAAGGGCCGAAAATTTATGTATGACAGATTTTTGATATCATTAAAAATGACCTCAAGAAGGGGGGGGGGGGGTAGGGTTTAAGAAGAAAAGAATTCAAAACTTCGTCAATTCACAAGATATCAAATCTGCTTAAATTTATTATAAATCCTCTTAATAGTATCTACAACTTTTACTTTGACAAGTTTTTTTATAAGACCAACTCTTATAGCCCGAAAGAAAAAAAAATCCTGTCTACAGACACAGGTAGATTTTGAAGTGGGTGGTCTAAACTGCCGAATCATGGCAAAAAGGTCATTTCTTATGCAATTCCCAATAAACAGGTGCCCCACCATCTGTATTTTCAAAATCTACCTGTGCCTGTAGGCCGAGCAGTCAGGAAATTGTTTCATTAATTTGTGATCGGAAATGTATGAAATTGGCAGGTGTTCTTATTTAGTTTGCTATCAAAAGAGGCTTTCAGTAAAAGCAGAAGATATTTCAGAAAAGTCCGTCAGCATTTTGAACCGAATTTCCGATGCCGCAGCACTTGAAAGAAGAAAAATGTTGTCACCTGACAGGAATCACTTATTGTACTGTCCTCTTAAAAAAATTAATTTTGAAATTTTCTTTATATAAAGTATAATAAAGAATTTTAAAAATTAAACATAGCTAAATTTTTACAGCTTGTTCGATGATTTTAATATATTGAGTATTTTACATTTTATCACTTTATTACAAAATGGCAGACAATTAAGCTCTTGCTTAATCACAAATTCTTATTTGAAAAAAAAAAAAAAAACACTTTTCTAAAAAGTAACCCATGTTATAAAAAAAAAAAAAAAAAAAAAAAAAAAAAAAAAAAAAAAAAAACACCTGATGTAATAAGTTGAAAATGATGCATTTTATTACCTATTAATGGTCTAACCTAAAAACAATTAAAAAATTATGTAGATATTCTAAAATTTTATTATAATAAGAAAATCTGTAAAAATGAAGCTCATGCTTTTGCCAGGTACAATATCAATGGGTTTAAAAAAATGTATAAATAATCAATATTTAGGTAATAAACTCAATTTCACATGAGAAATCTTACAAAAAGAATAATCCCCCCCCCCCCCTCTCCCAAGGAAACATTCCAAATTATTTCGAAAATTAACAAACTATATTGTTATATATAATATATATATATATATATATATATAAACGAACTGATTTAATAAGTTCTTAAAAGAACTGTTTTGAATTTAAAATATTAGTCAATCTCTAGAAAAACAACAGCAGCACAGACAGGCACAGACACAATATAAAGTTTCGGCGGGAAATTCCACGTAGATTTTGGCGGGAGAAAAACCAGTTTGGCGGAATAAATCTACCACCACCACCACTGATGTCTGTCAACGAAAAGGTTACCAATGTGGGGTCTAGTATATTGAAGGTCTATGGAGGTAACCCCATGTAAATCCAATGGACGAAAGACGCGGGCAAACGCGTGCAGGAGAAAGAAGACCATATGTCATGTGACTTTATGTGTGCTTCAGAAAAAGGTTGCCATAGCACTCTCCAGTTTATTTCATCTCGATGATAATGTCCCCATCTTCTCGAAATAATTTTGCCGCAGGCCTACTATACATTACCGTAGGCAGCGGGGACCTGTCTCAGAGGTTCTTTCCGAAAGAGGTTTGTTTAGAACTGAATGCTCCCCTGGAGGTGGAAGGGGGGGGGGGGGATAAAAGATTTTCCGGAGCATACGAGTATGCCCGGCATACAGTGTCTTAGCCATCAGAGACCGTGGCCAGAGTTTCGTTTTTTAAGAGATTTAAGTTTATTACACGGGCTCGGGCAACGCCGGGCGGGTCAGCAAGTAAAATAATAAAATATAAAAGTTGTATTACTTATGTTTCATTTTTGTTTGAAACTTATACACACACATATATACGTACGTTTGTTTGTTAGAAATGTGGTTCAATACACGTATAATTAATAAATTAATTAGTAACTTAATTAGTTATTATTAAGTAATTATTAATTATTTGTTGTTAAGTAATTATTAATTATTTGTTATTAATTAATTAATAATTATATACAGTTATGTATGTATTAATCAGTTTTTATAATTTTTTTATACTTTCGGCTTCGGTTTCGGCCGAAAGTGGGAAGATCACCGAAATTCGGTTTCGGTTTCGGTCTTAAAAACCTGTTTCGGTCGATCTACAGTTATAATACCATCTACAAACTGTTGTGCTGCAGTCAAAAGAAAAAGAGATCGCGGATAAAAAGTAATCTATAATATTTTTTTTTTTCTTTTCTAAATAACCAACCATACTGAAATGTTAAAAATTGAAAACTAGAAGGATGCATTGTGGTTTTATTATCTCAAATCATGTATATTATTTTCATATATATTATTTCTGTCATCAACGTCCCTTTTTCTAAAGTATTTACAAAACTCACAACAGTGAATAAGGTATCATTCGACAGGTTTTTGAACTGGCTTCTGACATAGTGACATTCACATTTCGTTAGAACATGTTTTTGATTTTTTTCAAATGCATTAGTTAATTAAAAATTAAATCAGCATTGTTTTCATAAATAAAATGAAAGGTTTTTCTCAAGTCAATGTTTCCATAAAAATAAAATACCGCATTATAGCATGCTCAACAATAATTATAAAAAAAAAAAAAAAAAAAAAAAAAAGTACAAAAAAGATAAAGTGTGACGTCTCCACACGGGTTTATTTTATATTTATGATTGAAAAGCAAAATTGAAATTCAAATGTTTATCAGAAAAATACACCATCGATCGATTGAAGCAGTAGTATTTCACGTGTAGCCGGAAAAGAATATCTTGTTATATTAGATTAAATTGTATTTTATATGTATTCAATTTATTTTTCTTTGTTCCGTGTTTTTCTCGAAGCAGATGATGTCATCATCCTCTAATAGAGTTGAAATATGGTCGTTAATTTCTTCTCGCGAGCGCCTTTTGTCATCTTTGATTAGTTTTTAACTGTAACTTGGATGGAATAAATGATATCACTATAATCATCAATCTTATCACGAAGGAAAAAATGGGTGTTAATGAATAAATGGGGGTCCACTAATGCTGTTTGCAGATATTTTTAATCGTTAGTTTTTCTTAAAAGTTTAAACCTGCATCTAAAAATTATTATATATTGCTAAAAATATTAGACTATGGTGCGAAACCCTCGCATGGGTCCATTGGTATGTATTTTATTTTCTATGTCAACTTCCCTTTTTAAAAGCACATGAGCAGGGAAGACCGAGCTATGCTCGGTCAAAATTAAATTTGAGTTCAAATATCATGACCCATGACCAAAATGACCCACTAATTTTAATTTTAATTTTAATGCCTAAGGAAGACCACTCGGCTGAGGGCGAACCCAGCCGTTGAGCGTTTAATGTCTTCCCCGGCTAGCTCCCTGGCACGCAGGGATTAAACGTGGCAGTACAAAATCCTGCCGGGCAAAGCCCCACGCGACAGGCGACAGGAACTAAAGACAAAAAAAAAAAAAAAAAAAAAAAAAAATTATACAAAACAAAAGTCTGTCGCTGTGACCAGCGTCACCACGCGACAGGCAGCGACAGACAAGGTGAAGGGGGTGATGTGCAGTTCGGGGGTACGACTGTACCAGATGTAACAGTTCGAGTACGACTACACCAGGTGATTGCAGTGACCCGTATGTGATCCCCACGCGACAAGGAGCGCCACACCAAATGCGCTGAGACCACGTACGGGCGGTGAAAGCAGGTGATGATATAGTTTGATGTGGAGGTGGTAGAGTGGTGAGCTAATATGGTTCATACATGTGAGATTGGTATCCCCACGGTGGCTCACGATCGTTTGAAGTGTCGATGTACTGGGTACGTCTCTGTTGGTTGTTGTGTGCAAACTGTTGTCGGTGGAGTGTTGGTGGCTGCTGATGTGACTGTGGTTCTGATGTAGTGTAACATGATGTTGGAGTGAATTCCTCGTCAAGTTGGCGTCTGAAAAATTTGTAGAGACTTCTGTACACTGTGCAGGTCGAGTCAGATGCCTGATGCTGTGTGTTGAAGTGGGTTCTTTCTTTCTTGTTGTGATCATGGCAGTGTATGCAGCAGGGTGGTTTGGAGCAGTTGGAATCGTCATGATTTTCCGCGCAGTTGGCACATGTTGGCAGCTCACTCTTGCAGTGTTTTCCTGTGTGCTTTAGTGACTGGCAGCGTCTGCAGCGTGGTACGGTGGTGTGTGGTTTCAGGAAGTAGGATTTGAAGCCAATGATGAGGCCTCCATCCTCTATAATTGAGTGCCCTAGTGTCTTAGGAATTAGAAGGATGAGGTCTTTTGCAGCATCATTTCTTCTATTTTGAAGTGTTTTCAGGATGTTTATTTCTTCTGCGGTTATTTCAAATCTTGTTGTTATTGCTGCTTTGATGGTTTCTTCTGGTGTGTGTGTCGGTACATTCAGGAGGATCATTTTCTGCTGTGGAAGTGTTTTTGGGACTACTTGTAGTGTTTTATTAAGATCTTGATGTCTGTGTATGTCGTTTTTCAGGGTGTTGAGATCGTTGATAGTGTTGCATTCTATTTCGATGCAGTTTCTTTTTCTTGAGATGGCTGAATTGGAGATATATATGTGTTTTGTTGTAGGATTTTATCAATATCATTACATGTGATGTCTTCTTTTCCTTTTATTATGAGTGTGTGTCTAATGGCGTTGTTGCGGAGTTTCTTCTTGCATTGCTGTGTGTGCGCTTGGCTGGATGTGGGCTTTATGTTTTCATCTTGTAGTGCTGGTGTGTTGTCTGTCGTGGCCGGTGTTTTCTTGCTGATGGTGTTTTGTACTGCATCAATGATTTCGGCTGTGTTGGGGAGTTTCTGCATTAATTGCTGATAGTTCTGTTGTGAGACTTCTAGATGTTCTTCCAGGCATCGAACCCGTTCTGTCAGTGCTGTGTTCTCATTTTGAAGTGCTAGCATTTCTCTTAGGGTGAGTGTGTCTATTTGATCTACGTGATTTAGAATTGTTTTGAGTGATGGTAGACTTTGTTTTTCTGGCTGACAATTTCTTTCTAGTCTACCTGCTATCTGTATGAGGATTCCCCTGGCTTTGTTGGTGAGTTTAGCAATAGTAACGTCTTCCTTCTCCTCCTTGTAGAGGGAGGAATTGCTCATATGATGATGTTTTGATTTTAGTGAGACTCTCAGCTGGTCATCTGTGTCTTCGTCAATGCTTGGCGGAGCTTCGACCGAAGGGATTTTGAAAGTAGGAAAGGAATCCTTGCGTGACATTCTAGAACCTTTGTTATTTTTTGTGTTGCTTTTAGGAGTGTGGCTCATGCTAGCTGTGGAAAATTTTTGAGATGAAGTAAAATAGACTACAGACCCTTGGGCACGGGCAACACTCTTCCTGTCCATGATGTCTCCATAGGCTTGCAGCATGTTTCTAATGAGAGAAGGTGAGTGACGAGAATTTTTGGGGTGTTTGCCATGCACTTCTAATAGGAAAAAGAGGTCACGGAAAGAATGGGGAAAGCTGAAATGAAGGGGCTGGAACAGAGCCAGCACCAGCAAGGCGCATGCCCGCAGAGTGGCCACTCGAAAGTATTTTGCGTACTGAAAGAGTTAAAGTTAATTTGAGTTAAGTGTTCAGTTCTAAAAAATGGTGAAAAAAAAACAAAGTTATTTTGTGGAGAATTAGTTAGAGTCCAATTGGGGTGTAAAAAAGTTAAAATTTATTTGAGTTAGGTGTTCAGTTTAAAAAAAAAATGGATGAAAAATGACAAAATTATTTTTTTGTCGAAAATTGTTAGAGTCCAATTGGAGTGTAGAAATGTTAATGTTTTATTTGAGTTTGGTGTTCAGTTTTAAAAATTGGGTGAAAAATGACAAAGTTATTTTTTTCTCGAAAATGAGTTAAAGTCCGAATTGTGTGATGAAAATGTTAAAGTTTTATTTGAGTTAGGTGTTCAGTTTAAAAAAAAAAAAATGGATGAAAAATGACAGTTATTTTTTTGTCGAAAATTTTTTAGAGTCCAATTGGAGTGTAGGAATGTTAAAGTTTTATTTGAGTTAGGTGTTCAGTTTAAAAAAAAAAAAAAAAAAAAAAAAAAAAAAAAAAAAAAAAATGGATAAAAAATGACAGTTATTTTTTTGTCGAAAATTTTTTAGAGTCCAATTGGAGTGTAGAAATGTTAATGTTTTATTTGAGTTAGGTGTTCAGTTTTAAAAATTGGGTGAAAAATGACAGTTATTTTTTTGTCGAAAATAAGTTAAAGTACGAATTGTGTGATGAAAATGTTAAAGTTTTATTTGAGTTAGGTGTTCAGTTTAAAAAAAATGATAATAAAATAAAATAAAAAAATTGGATGAAAAATGACAAAGTTATTTTTTTGTCGAAAATTTTTTAGAGTCCAATTGGAGTGTAGGAATGTTAAAGTTTTATTTGAGTTAGGTGTTCAGTTTTAAAAAAAAAAAAATGGATGAAAAATGACAAAGTTATTTTTTGTCGAAAATAAGTTAAAGTACGAATTGTGTGATGAAAATGTTAAAGTTTTGAGTTAGGTGTGCAGAACGGGACTCTAACGAAATAACATGAAATGTCAAAAATTTCATCAGAGTCCGCTGTTCCCGTGTGCTAATGTCTTAAGGAAATTTGCAGAGGGGTTTGGACTTAGACGGAATTTGGAACATTAAAGACTATGACAAAAAAAACAACAAACTTGAAAAATTTAAAATGAAGTTAAAATGTTATACTTTTATGAGGTGTTAGAAAACATAATAAAAGATGATAAAAAGCGAAAATTAACATAAATAAATAGAACTCAGCCATATTTTCGAGGTGGTGAAAAAGGTACACATTAAAAATTAAAAGTGTGATAAAACTGAAAATAAACATAGAAATGTTTTAAAATTTTTGGTGTGTAATGCAAAAAATATGTTTAATATAAAAACCAGTTTGCAGGGAAAATGCATGTGCGAAAATTGAAATAATTCATATTTTGAATACTTGGAATTTTTTTCCAGAGAAAATTTCTCACGCGTTGCATTTATAATTGTTCAATTTTTTTAATTGCTTAATAGGCGTATAGCCAACATAGTGAAAAAGTACCCAAGCCGGGACTCGAACCCGGGTCATCAGATTAGCGCACTGACGTTCTGCCAACTGAACCACTCGGGAACGATACCCAGAGTGGAACTTTTTCACCATAACATATTGGCAAGGCTACAAATGCAGGAAAATCACGGAAAATTATTCCATCTTGTGCTGCATTTGTAGCCTTGCCAATATGTTATGGTGAAGAAGTTCCACTCTGGGTATCGTTCCCAAGTGGTTCAGTTGGCAGAACGTCAGTGCGCTAATCTGATGACCCGGGTTCCAGTCCCGGCCTGGGTACTTTTTCACGATGTTGGCTATACGCCTATTAAGCAATTGAACAATTATAAATGCAAGGCGTGAGAAATTTTCTCTGAAAAAAAAAAAAAAAAATTCAAAATATGAATTTATTTCAATTGTCGATGCTGGATTCTCTTTGATTTCGTGTTTGCCCCAGAGTTGGCGGCTCACGGAAAATTATTCCATCTTGTGCTGCATTTGTAGCCTTGCCAATATGTTATGGTGAAAAAGTTCCACTCTGGGTATCGTTCCCAAGTGGTTCAGTTGGCAGAACGTCAGTGCGCTAATCTGATGACCCGGGTTCGAGTCCCGGCTTGGGTACTTTTTCACTATGTTGGCTATACGCCTATTAAGCAATTAAAAAAAAAAAAAATTGAACAATTATATTTAAAAAAGTTTGATAAGTGCAAAAAACGCTAAAGCCGTGGAAAAATAGAATATGAAAAGAATAATTTTGGATAGGGGAAATGATTAAGTATTGTTTAAATTGAAAGAAAACCAGTTTTGGGGAATTTTCACTGAATAGTTTAATTATGACCTGTGTTTGAAGTTTGAAAGTTGATGTTCCGCTGTACGACACACCCATCGAGGTCGACGGTAGGGACGGCTAGAAGTCCCCGAGCCCCGGTGGATGGCAATCGCCGTACTTGGAAAAAAAGTTTGAATTTTAAGAAAATATTTGGAGAGGTGAATTTAATTAAGTTAATTAGATGATCAACAAATTATGGGTGACTTGAGAGAAAATTTTTAAAATTTTTGAAAAAGTGTGAAAATATGGCAAAGTTTCACTAAAGAAATTTAGAAAAAGTTGAAAAATAAGACTAAGTCATATAATTGTGCTGTAAAACAAATAAAATACAAGAAAAATCAAATATTTAAAATTTGCATCAAAAAAGTTAGAGTCCAGATCATGAAAATGACTAAGAAAAATAAATTAAAATGTTATGGAAAAAGACTAAGTTTTACTAAAATACTGAATTGATGTAGAAATACAAGTTTTAATTGGGTGCGAAAAAGGTTTAAAATATTCTATGTCCAAAGTCGATGAAAAACTCTAAGTATTGGAATTAAAGTGGAAAGTTGGGAACATCTGAAAAAGTTAAAGTACCTTCATTAGATAAATTAGATTAATTAGTAATTACAAAACCCAATCAAGCGGACCTCTACTTTGGTCTTGGCCAACAACGCCGGCCATTGTTCCAGCTCCAACTGATGTAACTGCAGACTTAAACGTAACACATGGCCTCTCTAACCCGTGATGCCAAGTGGCAGACCCCTAGGATGACTGTACAAAATAGTAGGAATATATATCTTAATATATATCCCCAGAGCTCCAAAAGATGCAATTCAGAGGGGTACCATGTGGGCAAGAGAATAATTAAAAACTTTAATAAAAGGTAAAATTATTAAAAAAGAATCTAAAGTTTAACATCAGCTGAAAGAGAAAAATTTTTAGAACAATAATAACACTAAGAAAATAAAGTTACATTAAGATTTAAGCAATCAAAAGGCAGAAAACAAAAGATACAATTAAAATGCATGGCAAACAGAATAAGTACAGTAATGAGCAATTTTAATAAATGCTCATAAAACAATTACTAAGTGGGCTAGAAACATGCTGCTTACCAAAAACAATAGTTGAGACATTCATGAACTGGATTCCAGCGAGTGCGCTCGGCCCTCAGGTCTTTGAAGGGCGCTTAGCCTTGCATTTACGGGAGCCCCTGCAACACACAACCTCTCCACACGCGTCAACAAACCCTATTCTGACCCACTAATTGAATTTTCTCGAACATGTGACTTAGCCCAACAGTCTTCTCATGCCCGAAAATCATAGGATGCAAAATTTAGTGTAAATAGTCAGAGCCGTTTTTAAGGTAAAATAGCTTGACCCATAATGACCCATAACCAAAATGACCCACAAATCGAAATTTCTGGAACATGTGACCTAGCCTAATAGTCTTCTTGTTCCCTAAACCTACAGGGTGCTAAATTTATTTCAAATCCTCTGAACCGTTTTTAAGATAAAATAGCTTGACCCATAATGACCCATGACCAAAATGACCCACTAATTGAATTTTCTCGAACATGTGACCTAGCCCAACAGTCTTGTGCTCGAAAACCATTGGATGCAAAATTTAGTGTACACTGAGCCGCTTTTTAGATCTTGACCCACAATGACCCAGAAATGACCCACTAATCGAATTTTCTCGAACATGTGACCTAGTCCAATGATTTTCGCGTGCCCGAAACTAGTAGGATACAAAATTTAATCAAAATCGTTGGAGCCATTCTTTAGATAAAATTAATTTGACCCGCTTTGACCCAAAAATGACCCACTAATCCAAAGTTCTCGAACATGTGACCCAGCCCAATAGTCTTCTCGGGCCCGAAAATAGTCGGATACAAAATTTCGTCAAAATCGTTTGAACCGTTTTTTAGATACATTTAGCTTGATCATGACCCAAAATGACACAAAATGACCCACTAATTGAATTTTCTCGAACATGTGACCTAGCCCAACAGTCTGCTCGTGCCCGAAAACCATTGGATGCAAAATTTAGTGTAAATTGAGCCGCTTTTTAGATCTTGACCCACAATGACCCAGAAATGACCCACTAATCGAATTTTCTCGGACATGTGACCTAGCCCAATGATTTTATCGTGCTCGAAACTCGTAGGACACAAAATTTAATCAAAATCGTTAGACCGTTTTTTAGATAAAATTAATTTGACCCGCGTTGACCCTAAAATGACCCACTAATCGAAAGTTCTCGAACATGTGACCCAGCCCAATAGTCTTCTCGTGCCCGAAAATGGTCGGATACAAAATTTCGTCAAAATCGTTTGAACCATTTTTTAGATAGAATTAGCTTGACCCTGACCCAAAATGACCCAAAATGACCCACTAATCGAATTTTCTCGAACATGTGACCTAGCCCAATGGTTTTCTGGTGCCCCAAAACGGTAGGATACAAAATTTCGTTAAAATCGTTAGAGCCGTTTTCAAGATAAATTTTGCATATATATATATATATATATATATATATATATAACAACACACAAAATTTTCTCGTATTAGAATATATGATACAAAACGTACAACGATAAACGAGGTATCATATGACAAGTTTTTGACATAATACACTAAAATTTCAATTTGCTTGATTAAAAATTGCTGTTAATTAAAGATTAATAAAAAAGAAGATCGAAAAATCATGCATCCGGCATAGCTTATGAAACACTTTCCAACACTAACAGAATATTATTAAGAAATTTAGTTTCTTCATACGATGAAATGAGACATCTAAATAAGCAATTACAAAAATACATAACTCAGTAAAATCGAATTTTCAGCAACTGCTGCCCATATTCGAAGTATTTCGCCCGGCTCTTATCTAATCTAAAGAATTTGTAAACAACACATATTACACTAAAAATTACATAAAGTAGCAATTACCGATACTTTTTAGTAATAATTTCTAGCAATTACCGAAAAACAAGATCGACAAATCATGCATCTGGCATAGATTATGAAACACTTTCCAACACTAACAGAATATTATTAAGAAATTTTATTTCTTCACACGCACACAGACACACAAACACAAGAGAGAGACAGACATTTTCTAAAAACAATCAAATCGTCTTCAAGACCTAAAATGTATAAATCCGTTGAAATTTTGTATTCATAAAATGAATCCAACACTTTTTCTTGTAAAGATAAGAAGGTAAATAAGTCTTTGAGTGGGGAAGGACTTAAACCCCATGAGGCTGTCTTTTTCCTACGTCCCAGAACACTCTTAATGTATAAAGCACATTTAAGTCAAGCGATTTATGTTTTTTTTTTTTTTTTTTTTTTTTTTTCCCCGATATCTATATTTTAATTTGCTGATATGATGTTTTAGAAAAGAAAAAAAATTATCCGCAAAAATATGCCTATTAAAACTTTAGTCTAATATAATCACGTTTCTTCAAACTCGCATTGAATCATCAAATGAATAAAAATAAAAAAAATGTTGTAAAAACACTTAATGACAGTATCTCTCTCAATTGTGCGGAAGTTAGACATTTTTCTCACGCACCGGAAACAAAATGGCGAACTGATTAAAGGTCGTCACGCGACCAGATCATGAAATTATTTAGGGGAGGATGGACAAGAGATTCCCCAAGGTGTTGGCGGGAAAGAATGGCGCAACTGAAGATTTTCCCACGCTCTCTGCTTTAATTGAGAAAGAACAGTGATATACACGGAGAAAGGCTAATATTAAAAGCCGTTTTGCCCTTGATGAAAACTAAGTAAACAGAGCCGTTACAAATGGGTCCCCCGGAAGTTACCAGTAACATAACTGCATGTAATTATCGTGTCTCCGTGTTTCTTTTAATTTCTCACAATATCAGAATTATTTCGACTCTCAAATACAATATTGATGCATTGTAACAATTTTTTAAGAAACAGAGTTGCTTGTTGCTTTCAATAGCCATTAAAAAAAACCGTTATTTATGATAAAAGCTCCTCTTATCATCGAAAAATAAACCTAATTTCTATAACGATTTTTGTGTGGTGAATTAGGATTATGGAAGATTCCTCTTTAACCCTTTTACTTTCATTTGTTGAAAAAAAAAATTGCAATCATTCCAAGCTAATGAATGTGTGTGCATAATTTTAGTTTAAAAAAATGTAAAAATATAGGAGCAAGAGTTTAAAATGTGTAAGAAGACTGCCTTATCGACAGGTTTGATTAACACGAGAAAGGTTAGTAAATACTTTAATTTTAGGGTATATTTCTCACTAACACCCCGTGCAGAAGTAGGAATAAAATCTGCAAATGAAGCAGATTTTTAGCGTTTTCCCAGTTTTACCTACAGAAGATAGACTGCTAAATGAATATAATAAGAAAAAATCTATAAGAAAACTCTCTTGACAGACATGATTTAAGCTCCTGAGTGCCTGAGATTACTGACTATTGTATTTTTATTTTAAGTTTATAAACGCACTGGAAGTAAATATAAACGCGCAGTGCGTTTGATTGCTTGCGATCAGGGGCCTCGCTAAGGGGGGGGACGGGGGGGGAGCCTCCCCCCCCAAACATATGTGAATGCTATTACACTTGGCAAATGTACAAACTTTTATTTGGCAAATTTGTATAAAACTTTAATAAAAACTATAATATACTCTCTATTTTTAATAGACTTGACAAAAGTTACAGATCTAATTGGGAATATTATTAAACTTTTTACAAATAAGAACTATATTACATTTTCTAACTTGTGGTATTTTGGTAAATTGTAAAACTAGTTGGCAAACTTGTTGAATTGGCGAGAACTATTTATTTTTCCTTTTCAATGAGTTGGCAAATACTGAAATTTGACTTGGCAATTTAAGGTCCTCTCCCCCCTCAATAAAAAGTCTTAGCGATGGCACTGCTTGCGATTAGTGAACACTTTATTTTCTTTTAAAGTGTATATTTTACCTCTCTCCGCTCGCAGATGTATTAATACTATCCGCCGATAAGGCACATTTTTAACATTTTTAATTTTCAATCTCTTTTTAATTTTTCTTAGATCACTTTACATATTTTGGATGTATGTGCTCGTTCCATGATTGGAATTTCTTTTCGTCCTAGAGATTCATATGCAAAATATATCTTTTAAAATGGAATATATATATATATATATATACAGTCAAAGCACCTTATAACGAAATCGAAAGTGCTCCGAAGATTTGCTCGTTATAAAGTGCTTTCGTTAAAACGTTATAACGAATTATTTCGTTAAAACGTTACCACTAAAAATTAACAGAAATTTTTGCGCTATTGTATCACGTTATTTCGGAGATTTAATTACATAAAATTTACCATAAAATTTTAGTGGTAGGAAAAAAGCGTAAAAGTTGGCAGCTATGCAGTAAGAACTCCAGTTATTGTTAAGAACACCAGCTCTAATGTGGTTTGAACTTAATCTGAGTATGTAGAAGTTCGGATAGGGAGACAATCATATAAAAGGCGGTTTATTACATAAAAATATCTCCAAAAATCGTTTTTGTTTAATAAAAAAAAAGCTAGGCCTTATGTATTACTAAATAAGTTATATATTCATATTAAGCCTTCATAGGATGGATAACTTTTATTACAAACAGTAAAAAGAAGAAAAGCGTTGATTTAAAAAGGAACTTCAAGATAATTATATTTTTACAAATATATACATACAATTCATATCACAAAATTTTTAATTTGTGATTATAGATCTAGATGACTGTATTTCAGATAATTAGAGTTTTAATCTGTTATTTTAACGTTATATATATATATATATATATATAATATATATTACTATGCTACATATGAAACAAGTTAGAAATTGTATATTAAACGGGACAAATGAGGTGCGTTCGTACTATAACTAGATTTACACTGTAAAAAATCATAATTAGTAATTCAGTGAAATGAATTATATCATCTGTTATGAGCAAAATGAGCAAGTCCTTTTTTTTCTTATTACGTATGCCACGGTTACAGATGCGAATTTTTTTCTCGACACCAGACAGCGCTGCAAAATTCACCATGGAGATATCTTTTTATGAATGAGTACCTCCATGGTTTAACATTTCTATGACTCACGATGAACGAATATCGTGTGTTTATTTACTTTAATGGATTGATATATTCGACAGTTAACACAATTTTCATTGAAGTTATCTCATAATCTAAAGATTTTTTAATGTAACTCATCTCTAAAACAAACAATTTTTTTGAATGATCTTTCTAAAAACGTAACTTTTATGCAATTTTTTTGAAAAAATAATTTTGAATAAAAATGGTCTCTTGTCATATGAAAAAAGAAGTGGTTAGCCCGTATTTGATTTCCTCAGTCACATGTCTTACGTTTTTATTATACGGATTACGTATGATAGGATTTAATAGAATGAAGAAAACTTTTATTAATGCCTTTTTAAGTTTTGTTTCGATTTTCATAAAAATTGAAAAAATGACTCGACAAAATTCTGCAACGATTATATGTATAAATTTCAAACCATTCGGTTGGGTAGCTTTTGCGCTGTTATATGCGGACGGACGGGCAGACAGACAGAGAGACGGACCAGACGACGACTATAGGTGCTACGTATTTATATAATTATGAACGCACCTAAAAACCGGACAAATTTGAATGTAACAAAAAATATTCCTTATTAAATATATAAAAAAAAGCGAAAAATTCGCTATATCGTTTTTTTTTCTCACTTTTCATGCTCGAATTCTTTTCGTTATATCATGCTTTTCGTTATAAATATTTCGTTATATCGTTTCGAATTCTGTATTCTTTAACATACAGACCAACTAAGTGATTGTGAGAATTTCGTTATATGGTGCTTTTCGTTATATCGTAATTCGTTATAAAGTGCTTCAACTGTATATATATATATATATATATATATTATAAAGTTAATATAAGAAAAGTATGATATCTGATTTAACTGAATATAATATTATACAATTAAATACGGTTAAATTGAGGAATTTTCCGTGCTTGACGTCCGTCGTTTAAAAATTTTATAACAATGAATTTTCCTTATAAACCAAAACAATAACTTTACTGTTTCTAAAAATATGTAGAAATATAGTCCCTTAAATATACTTAAAGGAAAGTAAAAATATACTTAAAGAAGATGATACAAATATAATGTTGTATGGCTTCGAATTTACAATAATTTTGAAAGACAGCAATTCAGTTTCAAAAGAAAATACGTGAAATTCAACCAATCGTATGCGTTTTAAGAAGATAAGCGGATAAAACCTAATGCTTTACGAGGGAAACTGAAAATTTTTCGACAGGTCTTTATGAAGAATCTTTATGAAATTTATATAACTAGGCCATCCAACACGGGCTTCCCGAAATAGAGAATATTATGTAAAAATCATTTTTTTTTCTTAATTGATAACTCTAATAAATTTTTAACACTTTCCAACCTAGTTGAAAAGTGTTTATGACTTCGGTTTGTCCGGCCGTCTGCCGTCTGTCCGTCTGTCCATGCTCTAACTCCCGTAAATATGCTCGGATTGCGCTGCAATTTTTATATGTTATTGTCGATATCTATAGCATGTTCCCTATTTCAACTTAAGTGTGTAGCACTTATAGTTTTTTTACAGGGACACTCAAAAGAATTCCGTTACATTACGGTCTATGGGGAAAAATCATTTGCGGTTTATTTTAATGATGTTACGCAATTGCAAATACATTGTAATTGATATATATGAGTAAGGTGCATTGCAAGAAGCTTAATATGGAATAGGGTGTGCATAGCACTTATAGTTACTTTACAGGGGCAGTCAAAAGAATTCCGTTACATTACGTGTATGGAGAAAAATCGTCTGCGGTTTAATTAAATAATGTTTCACAATTTTAAATGCATTGAAATTTATATATATCACTAAGGTATATTACAAGAGGTTTACTACAGAATATTGTGTGTATATCAGTTATCATTCATTTACAGGGACACACAAAAGAATTCTCTACTGTCTGTTAACAATAATTCCTGGAAGTGCGTTTTAATTTACTGAACGCGATTTTAAATTTAACTCACTTTTTGTCTATTACTTGGTGTGTATAAATGCTATATTTCATATACAGGGCAGCACAAAAGTTCGCGACCACATTTCCGTTTGTTGACAGAAACTCCAAAAGGAGAATTTTAAACTGTGCTACGCGTTTCCTAACTAAACTAAAATTTAGCATCCTATGCAGTATATATACAAATCTATAGATCCTATACAAGGCTAAATAAAAGTATTCAGATATTTTTCCGAATATTGTATATGTTGGAAATTCCTGAAATTTCGTTTTTAAATATGTTATGCGTTTTCCAAACTGTTTACTTAGATGTTGTCTTTCAGCTTATTAAACAGTAATGATTAGTAAAATTATTTTGGTAGCGTTGGAAAGTGTTACATAATCTATGCTTGACGCATGATCTTTCGTTCTTGTTTACATTTTACATTTAATAATTTTTTTAGATTGCACCCTAACAACACCAAATGATATTTTTATCTGAAATATGTCAATTATAATATTCAAATAAAATCTTGAAATTTATTAAAAGCGGTAATTTCATATTCGCCTCGTGCCAAGAAGTTAATAGCCGAAGACATCGCTAAAAATTTTTAGCGATTCGTAGATACAGCAGTTTTTTTTATTATGATAATTACACCGGTTTTAAGTGCTTATTTCAATTACATGTCTTTTAAATTTGTGTTTTATATTTATACTATTTTATTTATTGCTTAATGAAGTTTTAATTTCGTTATTGAATATTAGCTGGAAACAAATGCTGAACTTTTTATATTGTTTAAAATGCAAACGGGTTAATATTTTGTAAGTCATCTGCACGCAATAGCGATAGATTTTTTTTAAAATCATGCTTGAAATTTAATTTAAATGCTATAATATATGAGTACATTGCTATACACTTTTCAAAGAACTTGCATTTTAAAGTAGATTTTTTTTACCATATAACGATGTAAAAATTAATAATGTGTGATGTTTACCAAATTTAAAAAATTGCAGTAGCAAAAATCGCAAAACCGAAAATTCATCGTCAAGTATTGCCATTCGCAAAATGACGCCAACGTTATGCATGGACACGATTGTCCTTTATAATATAGATATACACTATATTGCCAAAGGTGGCCTGTCACTTGCGATTTTAGACGTTTTGTTAACTATCTAGAAAAATACATGAGGAATTAACCTGAAACTACAGGTGTGTAAACAGTATAGTATAGGTTATATATTTCCGCGAAGATTTTTTTTTCCCCGAAACCCCATAGGGACTGTCAACAAATTGAAAAAGAACGAATATCTTTTGGATTACCCGTAAAAACTAATGTAGCAAAAGCGTTCAAACTCGGGATTATTAATAAGTGACTTATTGTAATATACTGTGTTCATTTTTATGAGGATAGCATGTATACTCGAAGAGAAATTAAGGTTTTTATAAAAACAGTCCCAAATTTCACCAAGTTTTTTGCTTATAATTTGCAGAGTTCTTAATATAAAAAAAAGTTATTTTGAGAAAATATGTCAAACAACATTGTAATTAATAGATGAGTTTCAACCTCGTGATCACCAGCCCGCCAAGTGTTATCCAACCAATCATAATCGTGGATTTGTAGCTTGTATTACAAGCCAACTAATCACAATCCACCATCTTTGGCCTGCAAACAAAAAACAAATCTAGTTGCTAAGGTGGTTTCTAGGGTGTGGTGTGACGTCAGTTGAAACTGGTGCGGGGCTAACGAGAAAGACGGGCTACCGCGCTTCTCCAATTTAGAGTAGTCACGTGACGCTCATGGTCTCAGCTGAGCTGAGAAAACTAGTTGACATAATAGAGAATTGCCTCCACTTTAGATTACTATCACATACGAGTCATTCTTTAATTTGATAAAATTCGTTATTTTCCCAAGCAGCGGAATTATGATTATCAAATCTTACATATATTTCAAAACACCGGGATAATTTTAAGTACTAATTAAAATAATTTGTAACCAGGTATAAAGCTGACTCAATTGAGCTGAAAAACAAATAATTGAGCCCTTTACATCCTACAAATCATTGTGAATATACCAAAACATAACACAAACTACATAAATATAATTTATTTAACATTTAAAAATTTCAAAGTTGAAGCACAATTTTTCAGATTTTTGGGGGGAAAAAAAAGATATTGTCATTTTTTTTTCAAACAGATGTTTTATACCTTAAATATCAATATTTCTCCACCAAAATTATATACGGTCATAGTATGTATATTTTATATAATGTATACAAAATTTTAAAGCTTTTGTAAAAAAATAAATATTTAAAAAAATGAAATATGCTCAGTCTTTATCTCTGAGCACAAGATAAATAAAACATTTGTAACACACAAAATATCTAAAAATTAACATTTTTTCACCAAATTTTTCCCAGCAGCGGAATTATGATTAAAACTTATAAACAGTTCAAAATACTACCATAATATTAAGTATATTAAATGAAATAATTTATAAACAGTTATAATGTCAACAGTGAAAAATATAGAGACGTATATTCAACTGAGCTCTCTGTACCCTAGAAATCGCTGTAAATACAATAAATAAATAAATAAAACAATAAAATAATAATACATACATACATACTACTTAAAAATGATTTATTTAACATATAAAGATTTCAAAGCTGTAGAACAATTTAAATTATTGAGGGAAAAAATACGATTGTCGAAAAAATAAATAAATAATTAAAAAGAGAGAGAGGGGGGGGGGGGAGGGGAGGGACTCTTATACTCTAATATGAATATTACTGCATCAAAATTATACACGGTCATGGGACACACACTTTATATAATATATAAAATTTTCTAAGTTTTAGCACAAAAATAAGTATTAAAAAAAATATATGCTCAATATTTATCTCTGAGTATATAATATATTAAAGCGAGAAGCAAAAGTTTTAACTTTACAGTGCAAATTCGACCTTACTGTGCGTGCCTCAACTTTTTTTGAAGTGTGGATAAAGCAGGAAATATAATTAAGAAGAATCAAGAGGGTTGGGGAAAGAATAGCTCGCACCTTCACTGCTCACAACCCTACCCCACAAAATACTCCTTCTAAATTCTTCCTAAATCTATTTTTATTCCCCCTTCTTGGAAGAAACATCCATTCTTCCATCTGCTTTGTTTGAGATAGGGACGAATAAAAGGGAGAGGGCGAGATGCACTTTCCCTTTTTGAAGGCTGAAAATGAGAAATGGAAGGGCTGGAGTTCTCCCCTTCTATAGAAACTGAAAAAAAAATGTCGTTTTCTGGGGAAGAAAACATTTTTATTTTACAACCAATAACAATATTTCTGATGCAACTTTTACACGGGCTGTAAAACCTTTATCTTTATAACCATTAAAAATTTCAAAGGGTTTGGACAGCAAAAGCTTTCTTATTAATGTTTTCTTACGAGCACTTTTATCATTAATTATTAGTATTTTTTTATCTGGGGTTCATTTAATGTTTTATCACGGGCCCGGGCAACGCCAAGCGGGTCATAGTAGGTGTTAATAACCGAAATAAAACAGGTATAAGATACAAAATATCTAAAAATTAATATTTTTTTCACCGAAATTTCTCCCAAGCAGCGGAATTATAATTGTTAAATCGTATAAAAAATTCAAAGCACAGACATAATTTTAAGTACATTAAATTAATTTTTTTTTCAACCTGCATAATGTTGTCAAAAGTGAAAAAAAAAATAGAAATATCCAACCGAGTTCTTTGTACCCTAGAATACATTGTAAATACACCAAAATTTAACACAGACAACTTCAGAATGATTTATTCAATATATAAAAATTTGAAAGCTGTTGCCCAATTTTAAATTATTGGAACATTACGGATTGTCGAAAGAAAGCGAAAAAAAAGTGAGTTTTTTTCAAGCAGAACTTTTATATTTTAAATATCAACATTTCTGCATCAAAATTATACGTGGTCATTGGATACATATTTTATGTAATATATTATAACATATTCAAAGCCGTATTACGAAAATAAGTACTTAAAAAAAAGTGCTCAATACTTACCTCTGAGCATGTGAGAGTTAATAACAAACTAAAACAATTTTAACACACAATACCTAAAAAATAATATTTTTTCGCAGATATTTTTTCCAGGCAGCGAAATTATAATTGTCAAATAAAAAGTTCAAAGCACTGGTATAATTTTATGTATATTAAATGAAATAATTTGTACCGAGATGTCGTCAAAAAAGAAAAAAAAAGAAAAAAAAAGGAAAATATTTAATTCGGCTCTTTATACTCTAGAAGTCATTGTAAATACTCCAAAATTGAACACAGCCTATTTCGTAATGAGTATTTTAACATATAAAAATTTCAAAGCTGTAACACAATTTTAAGTTATTGGAAAATAATATAACAGGATGTATTAATATCTAATTTAAACGTTAGCCAATTCTTCTCGATTACGATTTTACCGATCTACTTTCTTTCATAGAAATAAAATTATGGGCATTCTGGTGAAAAGACTAAATTGTTATAATTCATCAAAGATTTAGAATATATAACATTACACGCTTACAAATCCTAGATATAACATTTAAACGAAGAAAGGGTTAATACTTATATTCAACATATTACATATTATTATATTATTATCCCCGGTCTCGACATCATCTAAAGAGATGACATTTTTTTTATAAACTCAACAAATGAAAGTGAATTTTAAGTAGAATAACATACTCGCAATGAAAATTGCGGTGGTTATTTTTTATTATTATTTAAAAATAATCTAATTTTCAAATCGAAACACACAGAAATAGAAAACAAACGTGTTCAATTCCTTTGTGAACAGCTGCGCGTCAAAGTCCGTTTTGAGTAAGACTACGACTGTCACATGACTTTCAACCACGGTAACCCTGTGAGTTAGCCCCGAAACTGGTGTATACTCTGCAATCGGAATTAAAAAATAATAAAAATTGGATGAAAAATGAGCAGGTTTACTAAAAAAATGTTTCACTGCGCATGCGCGAATGCAATCAAAATATAATGTGCATAATGTATTAGCCAAGTATATAGAGCAACTTTTGTGAAAGTCTCAAAATCATAGCTTGAAAATTATCGTCGATAGAATAAGCTCGAAATCCGTTGTTCCCAAAAGGAAGCAAATAGATGAGGGGTTGTATCCAAATATAGTAGTACGTGCAATATTGTGTACGCTATCTTGGCACTAATCAACAGATATTTGATACAATCCCTCTTCTTTTTTGTTTCTTTTTGGGAACAACGGATTTCGAGCTTATTCTATCAACGATAATTTGCAGAATTTTCAAGCTATGATTTTGAGACTTTTACAAAAGTTGCTCTATATACTTAGCTAATACATTATGCATATTAAATTTTGATTGCATTCGTGCATGCGCAGTGAAGCATTTTTAGTAAACCTGCTCATTTTTCATCCAATTTTTATTATTTTTTAATTCCGATTGCAGAGTATTATGTACAATGTTGTTTGACATATTTTTTCAAAATAACTTTTTTTATATTAAGAACTTTGCAAATTATAAGCAAAAAACTTGGTGAAATTTGGGACTGTTTTTATAAAAACCTTAATTTCTCTTCGAGTATACATGCTACCCTCATAAAAATGAACACAGTATATTACAATAAGCCTGTCAGGTCATAATATACCGACAGATGGCGACTCTATACGTAATGAAAATAAGCTACGCATGTCGCATCGCAAGTAGTAAATTTTGAAATAATATTTATAATTGCATATAAAATATTTAAAATAATTCTTTGCTAATATAATAATTTAAAATAAATTTCTTTAACTTAAAATGTATTTTTAAATCTTCAGAATAGTTTTTGTAAATTAACTTGTATTTTAACATTTCATTTTTTAACCATGTGAATATTGTATGTTTTCACTGTAACTGTATCTTCAGTGGAGTTAGCGTGGTTGTTTTCAATAAAGTTAGCGTGCTCAGCGTTCTCGCTCGAATACGTGTTTTTCAAATGGTTTGCAATGGTGTTATTATTTTAATATTTTCCTTAATAATATCAGATAAAAAATCTGAATAAATGTTTTGAGAAGATCGCAGAGTAAATGCGAACAGAAAACATGTTAGCTGCATATGTTTACAGCAGCAACAATTGGTGACCCGTTTTCTTTTAACTATATTTTCTCTCAATCTAAAATAATTGAAGTTTAAAAATGTCAACTCCTGAGCAAATCGCTGGATTAGCGGAAGCTAGCAAAGTTAGCATCAAAATCCCACCATTCTGGACTGAAAAACCCGAGATGTGGTTTGTTACGATCGAAGCGCAGTTCAAGATTGCTGGAATTTCAACTGATGATACCAAATTTAACTACCTCATTGCACAATTAGATCCGAAATTCCTAGAAAATATTTGGGATATCATAAAAAATGACTCTGCCAATAAATATGCTGCCGCAAAAGACAGACTTTTGAACACTTTCAAAGAAAGTGAAAACCTTCGCATAAAACGACTGTTAACTGGATTAGAACTAGGTGACTTGAAACCCAGTCAACTGTTACGTAAAATGCAAACATTGGGCGATACAAAGGATGTTTCAGACAAAGTGCTAAGGACTCTTTGGTTGGAAAAATTGCCTGATTCTGTAAAGAACATTATTGTTGTTAGTGATGAAAATCTTGAAAAATTAGCTCAGATGGCCGACAAAATCGTCGAGATGAATCCCCACATGGAACTCGCCAAAATCAACAAAGAACCTAGCTATGGAGCTCTCTTGGATAAGATCTCCAGCTTGGAACAGCAAATTGCAAGCATGCATGTCCACCAGCGATCTCGTAGTCGTACGCCTAATCGCCATGCTGACAGACACAGAAGTCGATCCAGGAAACGGTATGATCCCAATGGGAGATTTTGCTATTTTCACTTCAAGTTTGGTAAGAAATGTCCTCCAGAAAAATGTAAACAACCTTGTAGTTGGCAACAATCGGGAAACTCCTCACAGCAGTAGAGTCAGCGGCAAGTCCTGCTGCAACAAAAATAGATTGCCGCTAGTACAGATTATTTGTTAAAGACAAACAAACTGGTGTTCGTTTTTTAGTGGACAGTGGTGCTGATGTTTCGTTGATTCCGGCAAATATTAAAGCAGAGCAGCCATGCTCATATGTATTATATGCCGCTAACGGTACACAAATCCCAACTTATGGCATTAAAACTCTTACATTAGATTTGGGATTAAGACGTGCATTTCAATGGCCTTTTATTGTGGCCAAGGTGAGTAAAGGCATCATTGGTGCTGATTTCTTACATCAGTTTCATTTACTAATTGATATTCATAAACTAAAATTAATTGATGGTATAACTCAGTTGTCAGTTAAAAGTGAAATCTTAACCATTTCTGATGAATATCGTATTAGCACATTTGATCGTGCATCCCAATTTAGTGATTTATTAAATTTGTATCCAGATATAACAAAACCAAATATTTTAAATAAATCAGTCAAACATGATGTTAAACATTATATCCAAACTAAAGGTCAACCAGTGCATTCTAGAGCTCGACAATTGAATCCTGAAAAGCTTGCATTAGCCAAACAGGAATTTCAATTTATGCTTGCTAATAACATAATTCGACCTTCTAAATCTCAGTGGGCCAGCCCTCTGCACTTAGTAAACAAAAAAGATGGTACCTTAAGACCTTGTGGTGATTATAGGAAATTAAATGATCAAACGATACCAGACAGATATCCCATACACAGAATTGAAGATTTCCACCTCATCTTAAAAGATAAAGTTATTTTTTCCAAAATTGATCTCATTAAAGCCTATTATCAGATCCCTATTGCTGAAGAAGACAAACCAAAAACTGCCATAATTACTCCATTTGGGTTGTATGAATTTGATGTTATGAGTTTTGGTTTGCGCAATGCTCCAGCTACATTTCAGAGGTTCATTAATGAGGTTTTTTATGGCTTAGATTTTCTATTTCCATACTTGGATGATGTTTTAGTAGCTTCAGGCTCAGAAGCTGAACACAAAGAGCATCTAAAAATTGTCTTTGAGAGATTGAACAACTATGGTCTTCGCATTAATGTCTCTAAATCCATAATGGGAGTTGACCAAGTTGAATTTTTGGGATACTTCATCACTGCGAAAGGCTCCTCGCCTCTTCCTGCCAAAGTTCAAGTAATTCTGGATTATAAGTTGCCTGAAACCCTCTATGACCTACGTACCTTCCTTGGAATGGTGAACTTTTATCGTAGATACCTGAAAAATGCTGCAAAAACTCAAGCACTGCTCCATGAAATGCTGAAAGGTGCAAAGAAAAAGGATCGGAGAAAAGTCCCTTGGACTGATGAAAGTATTCAACAATTTGAAAAATGCAAAACTGATCTAGCTAATGCTGCACTTTTATGTTTTCCAAAGCCTGGACTCCCATTATCTTTATGCACAGATGCTTCTGATTGGGCGATAGGCTCAGTATTAGAACAGTTCGAAGATGACATGTGGAAGTCAATTGCATACTCAAAAAAGCTTAATGAAACTCAAAAAGGGTACAGTATACATATGACCGTGAATTATTGGGAATCTACCTTTCCATCAAACACTTTAAATATCTGTTAGAAGGTAGAGAATTTACAGTTTGGACAGACCACAAGCCATTAATATTTGCATTCAAGCAGAAAAACGAGAAAGCTTCTCCAAGACAGTTGCGCTAGCTCCAGTACATTTCTGAGTTTACTACTGACATCCAACACCTTAGTGGTAAAGATAATGTTGTTACTGACACCTTGTCAAGAATTGAAACAGTTTCTGTTGTCGATTACGATCAAATTGCTCATGAGCAGAGTAATGATACAGAATTCCAGAAGTTATGTTCCAGTGACACATCTCTCGATTTTAAACCTTATACCCTTGCATCTGGAAAAACTCTATGGTGTGATATATCCCACAACAAGATTCGTCCATATATTCCTCCTAAGTTCAGGAAAGAAGTTTTTAATCAAATCCATGGCTTGTCGCATCCAGGCATAAAATCTACTATTAAAGAGATGACTGCCAGGTTCATTTGGCCAGGAATTAATAAGGAAGTGAAAGAATGGGCTCAAACTTGCATAAATTGTCAAAAGACCAAAGTACACAAACATTAGACTGCCAGCTGAATTTTTTGATGGACCTACTGTTCACATAGATCCTGATACCTTTGTAACTAACCTACAAAGTTATATGAGCCAACTAAAACCAATGCCATCAAAACAGGCCACACAAAACACAATATTTGTCCATAAAAGTCTGAATTCTTGCTCACATGTGTTTCTTCGAGTAGACAGAGTGAAAAAACCTCTGGAGCCATCTTATCAAGGACCCTTCCTTGTAGTTAAAAAATTCGACAAATATTTTACTCTATCCATGAAAGATAAACATATAAATATTTCAATTGACCGGCTGAAACCAGCCTATATGTTAACCTGTGATAATACTCCAGAATTATTATGTAACAATAATACCAATGATCAAAGTATGAACTCGCATACCCTCATCCCTGATGAAAAAACATCTGCTACTACACGTTGTGGTAGGAGAATTAATATGCCAGTTCGGTTTAAGGACTGAGTTCAATTTTATTACTGTTCATTTTATTTTCTTCCTTGATTTCTTTGTAATGTGTAAAATTTTGTCGCGTTTATTTACTTCATATTATCATGTAATTCCTTCTTTCTTTTCTTTATTTTTAGTGTGTTCAACTATTTGTAAACTGGCATGATCTCATAAATATTTAATACTTGAGTAAATTGCATTAATATTTACAATCTCATATATTTCAGAAAGTTTTCTTTTACATGAGATTATTTAAATTTACTATAAGAAATTACTCTGAATAATTGCAATGCTATTAATAATTATCATTTTGATTGCTGAATTTTATTATTTATATATCATTATTATTATTGTTTGATAAAGTTAAAGAGAATATCCTACTAAATTATTAATGTATTCATACTAAATTATTAATGCAACTATATTGTAGGTATTGTGTAATGTATCTGATTATTTTTACGTAAAATTTAAATTAACTTATTTAAGGCATTATTTTAATATTTAACTCTGTATTTCCTACCATGATTTCTAAAATCGTAACTTAGTTAATGGTAGGGGAGTAATTTCAGGTCATAATATACCGACAGATGGCGACTCTATACGTAATGAAAATAAGCTACACATGTCGCATCGCAAGTAGTAAATTTTGAAATAATATTTATAATTGCATATAAAATATTTAAAATAATTCTTTGCTAATATAATAATTTAAAATAAATTTCTTTAACTTAAAATGTATTTTTAAATCTTCAGAATAGTTTTTGTAAATTAATTTGTATTTTAACATTTCATTTTTTAACCATGTGAATATTGTATGTTTTCACTGTAACTGTATCTTCAGTGGAGTTAGCGTGGTTGTTTTCAATAAAGTTAGCGTGCTCAGCGTTTTCGCTCGAATACGTGTTTTTCAAATGGTTTGCAATGGTGTTATTATTTTAATATTTTCCTTAATAATATCAGATAAAAAATCTGAATAAATATTTTGAGAAGATCGCAGAGTAAATGCGAACAGAAAACATATTAGCTGCATATGTTTACAGCAGCAACAAGCCACTTATTAATAATCTCGAGTTTGAACGCTTTTTCTACATTAGTTTTTACAGGGTAATCCAAAAGATATTCGTTCTTTTTCAATTTGTTGACAGTCCCCTATGGGGTTTCGAGAAAAAAACTTCACAGAAATATATAACCTATAATATACTGTTTACACACCTGCAGTTCCAGGTTAATTCCTCATGTATTTTTCTAGATAGCTAACAAAACGTCTAAAATCGCAAGTGACCGGTCACCTTTGGCAATATAGTGTATGACAAATACCTACATTCTAGAACTTGCCGATACTCGTCTGGACGAGTTTGATTAGACTAGGGCACAGATTAAATATTACATGGTGTTATAATTAATCTGTGGACTAGGGAGCAGTGTTGAATTCAGCGTGAAATGTCTACCCCGGAAGATTTGAGAATGTATGCCTTTGATGGTTAAAAAGTACAATTCCCCCCCCCCCCCGGAGCTCTACAATGTCCCCCCGGAGCCACAAAAATCTCACCCGGAGAAAAGTGCCTGAATTCACCACTGCTAGGGAGCCTTGAAAGAGATCACATACGATGCTCAGACTGTACTTAGACAGATGTGTTTGTCCAAACTATGGCAAATCTAGGCAATTTTTATTCTAGAATTTCGCGATACTCGCATGGATGAGTTATTATGCGAGTGAGACAATTAAACAAGCATTGGCTTGGCAATAATAACTGGCTCGCCAAGATGCTTGGCGATTTTTTTTTTGTCCAGAATCCTTTTCAACCAATCAAATAATTTAGGGTTATTTCAAATGACGTCACAAATTGACCATTGGAGGTCAAACACTTGTGACACTTGTGATTGGTCGGAATTCTTTTATAATTCGGGCTGACTCACGCCGCCATTTAATTGCCCGCAGGAAAAGAACGATTGGACACGTCACTTTTAGCTGCGTGAGCTACTATCGTTGATTGGTCTAATTGGGCAATAAAATGCTTAATGACTCAGCCTGTATTATAGTAGCCCTAATTGTTAGCTGAGAGGATGACTGTGGAGGCGCGGCCTACGTTATACACGGCCGATGCATGACGTTTAAAACGTCACATGGAGTGGAACCGAGGCTAACGAAAAAGACAGGCTACCGCGGTGTATTCCACTTATCTTTTTTTACAGACCGCTAGAGTGACATGATGCTCTTTTCGTACACATGCATTGGTGCATTGGAGTATCACGTGACTCCGGCGGTCTGTAAAAAAAAGCACCGCGGTAGCCTTTTTTTTCGTTAGCCTCGGAGTGGATCATTTTTACACCGCGATTGGTTCAAAACGGTGGGCGCGTCGCACCAATCGCGGTGTATGTTTGTTAACTTGTCTCATTCGTCTAATCTAAGGAGACTAGATATGAGAGATACGACATGGGGCATGGAGTTAAGGTGCGACTTTTAAAACGTCACACGGAGTGTATAATCTTTACATGGCGATTGGCACAAAACGATGAGTTTTGTACCAATCGCCGAGTAAAGCTGATCCACTCCGTGAGACGTTTTAAACGTCATAAAAAGCCGTGTATCTGCGTTGTACCACGACCTACGTTATACACGGCCGATGCATGACGTTTAAAACGTCACATGTAGTGGATCATTTTTTCACGGCGATTGGTGCAAAACGGGGGGCGCGTCGCTTTCCACCAATCAGCGTGTTAAAATGATCCACTCCATTTGACGTTTTAAACGTCATGCACCGGCCGTGTATAACGTAGGTCACGGTTGTACCGCGTCCTACGTTATACAAGGTGGTGCATGACGTTTTAAACGTCACATACACTGGATCATTTTTGCACGGCGATTGGTGAAAAGCGGCACCCCCCCGCCCCGTTTTGCACCAATCGCCGTATAAAAATGATCCACTCCATGTGACGTTTTAAACGTCATGCACCTGCCCTTCGAGGCTAACGAAAAAAAAAGGCTACCGCGGTGCTTTACGCGTATCTTTTTTTACAGACCGCGGGAGTCACGTGATGCAGGTGCACGAAAAGAGCACACGTCACTCTAGCGGTCTGTAAAAAAAGATAAGTGGAATGCACCGTGGTAGCCTGTCTTTTTCGTTAGTCTCACCGGCCCTTGCATAATGTAGGTAACACTGGAGGTCAACCGGGCAGTTGTGATTAGCGGATGAAAAAGTCATCAGCTGATTGTAACTTGCCTATACCGTAACCTGCGTTATACACGGCCGGTGCATGACGTTTAAAACGTCACCTGGAGTGGATCATTTTTACAAGGTGATTGGTGCAAAACGGGGGGCGCGTCGCTTTACACCAATTACGTGTAAAAATGATCCACTCCATGTGACGTTTTAAACGTCATGCACCGGCCATATATAACGCAGGTCGCGCCTATACACGGCCGGTGCATGAAGTTTAAAACGTCATATGAAGTGGATCGAGGCTAACGAAAAAGAAAGGCTACCGCGGTGCTTTACGCGTATATTTTTTTACAGACCGCGAGGATCACGTGATGATCGAATGCACCAATGCAGGAGTACGAAAAGAGCATCACGTCACTCTAGCGGTCTGTAAAAAAAGATAAGTGGAATGCACCGCGGTAGCCTGTCTTTTTCGTTAGCTTCGAAGTGGATAATTTTTACACGGCTCCACCGTTTTGCACCAACAACCGTGTAAAAATGATCCACTCCACGTGACGTTTAAAACGTTATACACGGGTGGTGCATGACATTTTAAACGTCACATGGAGTGGATCCTTTTTATACGGCGATTTGTGCAAAACGGGGGGCGCGCCGCTTTGCACCAATCGCCGTGCAAAAATGATCCAGTGTATGTGACGTTTTAAACGTCATGCACCACCGTGTTTAACGTAAGTCGCGTCGCGGTCGAGGCTGACGAAAAAGACAGGCTACCGCGGTGCATTCCACTTATCATTTTTTACAGACCGCTAGAGTGACGTGATGCTCTTTTCGTACACCTGCATTGGTAAATTCGAGCATCACGTGACTCCCACAGTCCTTAAAAAAGATACGCGTAAAGCACCGCGGTAGCCTTTCTTTTTCGTTAGCCTCGCGTCGCGGTATAACGCAGGTCGAGCCTATACCGCGACCTATATTATACACGGCCGGTTCATGTTCATGACGTTTAAAACGTCTCACGGAGTGGATCAGCTTTACTCGGCGATTGGTACAAAACTCATCGTTTTGTGCCAATCGCCATGTAAAGATTATACATTCCGTGTGACGTTTTAAAAGTCGCACCTTAAACCTAGAGCTCCTATAATACAGGCTGAATCATACCGCCATTTAATGACCCAGCGGACCAAAAACCAAGCTAAAACCGGTTTGCTTACCGCACTAGTGGACCGTGAGTGACAGTAACAGGTACGGCAAACACCTGCTCAGACGGTTTCCTAATGCTGAGGTAGGTCACAATATGGCGGTTATTTTGGGCAACATAATGGATATGCGTCAGCTCCCTTTATAGGAGCCTTACTTAAACCCATGTCGTATCTCTCATATCTAGTCTCCTTAAATTAGACGAATGAGACAAGTTAACAAACATTCGCTTGGCGATAATGGCAGTCTCGCCAAGATTATTGAAGTTTTGTTTTTGTTCAAAATTATCTCAATCAATGAAATTTTATATCTCATATGTCTCCAACTCTTCTACAGAGGCACATTAACTCATGCCATTCAAATATTTCGTGCTTAATGAGATGTTTATGCAAATGAAAACGCAAATCTTTAGATGTTATTGTTAAGGAAACGTTATCGAGTGCGAAAAAAAATACAGATATAAACAATAGAGAGGCAGAGAATCGTAAAAACGGCTTGTAATATACAGCCAGTTATCCCTCAAATCACTAGGCCCAAACAAGCCACATCATTGGATGGGGAGAGGTTTTCAAAGCAAGCCGCCAATTGTTTGGACCGACTTTAGGTTGCATTTTTGGTGTCACGCCAAACGTAAACATTTCATCTCTAGTTCCTCTTTACTCCGTGGTAATCATACTGTATTTTCAATAGCTGTAATTCCTATGTTCGATTAAACTGTGGTTTGCAACTCAACTTCTCAGCTGACAAGCTGACAACAATTTGTTGTACGTAAGCATAGAGTTAAATGTATATATCGTTATAGTATTTGATAGTTAAAAAAATAAAAATCAGAGGTAATAAATTTATTAAATATGTAGTCTTAATTATTTACACTTTTTTATTGTCGTGTGTACTTGTATAAATTTTTTTACACTTGTTTAGTTAGGCTATTTACCTAATATAATATCTTTTGATGTTTTTAAAGGGTTTCTTAATACTTTAGTTTCATTATTAAGTATTATTATTTTTTTCACTTGAAATTCATAATTTCTTTTAAAACAAATTATACGAATTCTTTTTTTATTTATTTAGTTGAATTAGTTTTGTATAACATTACTTTTCATCAAGAAAGTTTTTACCGGTTGTATACGTCTTTCTTTCTTTATTTTTTTAATTATTGTCAGTGTATTATATGCATTCAACTAATATAGTCCAGCCTTTTCCCACATTTGTTTTAATATAATGCATAGCAAGTTGTGATGGATTATTTTAAAAATCAAGGCATCCATATAATGTAATTAATGTTGTGTCAGAATTTATAGTTGATTTTAGTATATGAAACTGAAATTATCTGTTTATTATGATTAGTGTACTGCTGTTTTCTATTGTTGAAAATTTATTTATTAAATATGCAATGAATACCTGGTATAAGATTTACAATCCAATGGGGGGGGGGGGGGGAAGGAATTCAAATTTTTAGAATTTACAAAATCCTAATTTTTAAAAGAAGAAGTTTTTAAGAAAATTACACAAAATTCGAAAAATCATATTTCTTGATGGAATTTTGGAACCTCTGAATAAAGTTCATTCAAATGAGAAAATAATTTAGTATATTGGCTTCAAAGATTGAATTCAGATTGCGGTACTTTTATGTTAGCTGGGTGCCAGTGATATATATGTGTACATACATATATGCATACACACACACACACACACATATATATATATATGTGTGTGTGTGTATATATATTGTATATATTATAAATATTTCATATTTATAAAAATCTGGACACAGCAGTGTGTCAGCCAAGATCGTCTGACATATTAGTGTGTTATATTACACGAACCATTTTGAGCTGTTTTTGCCAAATTTCGACACTCTACTACTGAAAATCTATTTGATCTACGTACTTGTAATTTTAGATGTGTAGTAAGGCTCCCTTAATTATCCAGAATCCAAAATTTTATAAATAATGCATAATTAGTTTATGAGATAATGATATTTGAAAATGTCTGATAATCGATAATTTTATTAAAATTTACCTTTTTAGACACATTGTGAAAAAACAAAAACATCTTGAGAGAACACATATATCGAAATATGCATATATTTCGAAACATTCGCTGTTGGAATTCGTTTAACCCCAGAATTTTATCACTGATTCACTCACTCATCAAAAAGATCTGCACCTACAGACTTCAAATTTGGTACAAAGTTTGTTTATACTATAAGGAATTGAAAAAAAAAAATTCTTAAAATCGATTAATTACCCACTTGGGGGTGTCCATTTTTACTTTAACATTACGCCTATTAGGCAAAATTTTAATTTGCCAAAAAATGCACTAAATGTTGAATCTGGGCTGACCTTGCAGCAAAATCCCTTGATTATCAGTCATTTTTGGCTAATTTCAGAGAATTAATTTTTTGAGTAATGTGCTTAAAATTTAGGAACTGATGCTTTACACTCACGCTGAAATGTAAACAAAAGATTGGCGACTGTTTGGTTGGCGCAATTTCCAAGACTGCGCCAAGCTACTATTTTCCGTTGCCATTTATGAAACATAAAAAACAGAACATTTATAAATAACATATTTGAAAACACAGAAAATCGTATTTCTACACAACAATTAAAATAAACCAAAAATACATTTTTTACAACATAAATTTAATGGAAAATGTTAATTACGTCATTTCAATCTTTTAAAGTGCACTACTATATTACAGTAATCCTTCGCTGATGCTAATTTTAATTTCCCACAAACTTTTAGTTAAAATCATTATGTCATTTCAATCTTTGAAAGTGCCCTACTATATCAGTGTAAACATTCGATTATTTAGTTTAATTTCATGACGAACACAACATTTATAAATAATGACGTACTAGTAAAACCAGAAAATAAATATCAAAATAAACGAAAAATAAATTTTTTTAACATAAATTTAATAGAAAATACATTACCTATGTCATTCTTCTAAAGTGGACTGCTACAATCGGAATAATCATTCGATAACTGATTTTGTAATTTCGCACAAACCTTTAGATAAAATTATGTCATTTCAATCTTTTAAAGAGCACTACTATATCAGGGTAACCATTCAGTAATTCAAATTCTAATTTAATACAAACTATTAGATCTTGCCTTTCTGCTTCCTCATAAAAACTTACCTGGTACTCTCGAAAAATGGTATCCATAGTCACGGACATTTTCCAACTTCTACCAGCAACTACAAACATCAAAACAATTTCGATAAACAAAATAGAATAATAAATTCAATTCTACCGCTCTAACTGCCACTGTAATAACCGCCACTGTAACCGCCAATACGTAATAATTCACATGACAATTAAAAACCAATCATTAACTCAACAGTTATGCAAATTTATTTCCCTTCCATATATGGTTCTATAATACGGACTCTGCAACCAATAACATGCAATAGAACGTTCTTCTACAACCAATCACGTTTTCTCTACTTTTCATCATCAATGACGTAATACAGACATGCGCAAACATTTCCCTTAACATCCACGCAAATACGGATTACAATAACAAATTTCAACACCAGTAACTAAATACAAGCTTAATAGCCGGGTTGCCATAAAAGAAAAAACAGTCCCCAAAGTTTGGCGAGTTTTTCCTTTTTTTTAAGCGATTAATTTTTTTTTTTTTTTTTTAGCGGGAGTGTAAAGCATTTAAACCGAAATTTACCTTTTTCGACACATTGTGAAAAAACAAAAACATCTTGAGAGAATACATATATCGAAATACGCATATATTTCGAGACATCCGCAGTTGAAATTCGTCTAATCCCAGAACTAAAAATGTAAACAAAAGAGAGTCATTCCTATGATTCAAATAAATATTGATCATGGATGTGTGGCTACCATGGGTCTAGGCAGTGTAGCTGTGGACAACCTTGCATTGTCTCGGACTATCAACGCCAGTGCTACAGGAACTCTATCGATTTCCACTGCGGATAAAGGTACTCTACCAATTACCGCTGAGTATAAAGATAATGCTTTCAGAGGACTATCAAGTATTGTTTCGATGTCTTTCGATAGCGACACGAACTTTCAAACTGTTGGATACGGAGGGTTTTGAAGATGCAAATTTTTGCTATGCTGTAGTTTCAGTGGACGAATTCGAATTTTAATAATTACTTTCTGTTTACTTTCAAGTTTGTATGCTGTGTGTCAAATAAATGTTATAATTAAGCAAAAGGTGCATTAACATTTTGTTTTTAATTAAAGTTTGAGTCAATACTTTCTGTCACCAGACTAAAAACCTACATTAGTAAGGGCTAAAAGTCAGCCAGATTTTCTTGTTATTGCTTTTTTAAATTTTATACTATTTGTTTGATATTATTTGGATAGCTTCGTCATTTTATTTGTAAATATGAATCGGACAGTTGATTTATATGTTAATGAGTCTGTAATGGTAAAACATTTAAAATTATGTCAATATGATTATTGTTATTTCAGAAATAATAAAAATTTCAAATCAATACATTTTGTTTCAAAACAAACATTAAAATACAGATTTCTGCCGCAAATTGACAGTCAAATATTTTGTTGTAGGAAATTTAAATTAAATTGAATGTTGCCTGGGGAATAAAATAGTGACTTCTTGGGTACGTATAATTATTTTTAAACAATGCTATATAATACTTCAGTAGGTAAGTTTGAGTGAATTTTATTTGAACTTGGCACCCACTAACATATCACTTCTTTTCTTGTTTTGTTTTTTTCACAGTTATATTTTTGTTAGATTCAATTTATATTGACAATTGACACATAATTAATAAAGATATGTGAAAATGAATTTCTTGACGGTATGGATACTATAAGAAAATTACTTTGTTATTGGGATGAATAGCAACCAAACAAAAAATGCAGATTTCTATTCTTCAATAACAAGTTCATTTCAGAAATTTAAAACAGCTCTGTCCCCGTACTCTGTTTACGTACCTGACCGGCAAAATTTGTGATTCTTACGTACCTGACCGGCAAAATTTGCGATTTTGACAGGTCTGATCGACGAAATTTGTGATATTTTCGCACCCGATCGGTGAAATTTAAGATTTTTTCGCAACCGATCGGCCAAATTCGCTATTTTTACGTGCCCGAATGGCAAAATTAATAATTTTTACGAGTCTGATCGGTGAAATTCATGATTTTTATGTGCCTAATCGGCGAAATTTACAATGTTTATGCGCCCTGTCGACAAAATTCACAATTTTTATGCTGACGATCAGCGAAATTTACAATTTACACGCACCCGATTGGCAAAATTCACGATTTATATGCACCTGATCGGCAAAATTTGCGATTTATACGCACCCGATCGGAAAAATTTGTGATTTTTACACACCTGATGGGTGAAATTCCCGATTATTATGCGTTCGATTGGCAAAATTTGGAAAAATTCGCGATTTCTAAGTACCCGATCGGCGAAATTCACAATTTTTTCGCGTCCAGTCGGTGAAATTGATCCGCGGGCCACAGGTTGTGCATCCCTACTATAAAGAAATATTGTTTTAAAGTAGTTATTTAACTCTAAAATTAAGTAAACAAAGAAAAATAACAATTTATTTAACATAGTAAGAAATAGTTTGTTTTGTATTTACTGCCTTTGATAAATATAGCTGTAGTCTAATTGGTGATGATTCTATTCAAGTAAGATACATGAGACGCAAACAGAATGGAAATCAGTTTAATTTTCCAGAAACTGTAGATGAATCTGTAGTTGATGTCAATGATTTCATAATGTTGCTCCCAGACCCAAAAGTATTTCAGGAAAATTCCAGGCTCAATCTTACTCATAAGTATTTTGGAATTTCATTTGCAAATTTTAATGTGTGCCGATTTTTTTATACTTAAGTAATAACTTCAACTAAATTGCAATTGTTCCTGTATTAATCTGTTATTATTTTCAAAATATAATTAATTTTTTTTTTGTTTTTGTTTCAAAATGTTACTTGTAAATTTATATTACTATATCATTTTGTGGGTAAAGGGGAAATAAAAAATAATTAGATTAATGAAAAATAGATTTATATTGTATTTCAAATAATACCTAATAGCGGTCCACTGTGCCCCACTTCTGGGTCACACTGGTCGACTTTACAGGTGCATATAAAAAAATTTTGTTTTGAAAAATGTATTGAAAACTATGTTCTGAGAAAATTATGATGAATGTATAAAGGTTTAAGGAATATTCAAAAATATTTTCATGCAGATTGGTTTGTCCGTTAAAGAGAAAAAATAAAATAAACTAAAAAAATGGTCCACTGCGTACCAGTCTCCCCTACTTTGCCCCTGAAAAGGTTACGCATTGTTCTACTCAAGGGGTCTATCGACTACAGTTCAAGAATAGTTGTTCTATGCACTTGTAAGATGATGAAATTATTTAAATAAAATTAAATGGTTCTCATCTGTAGGGTCATTCCATAGTAATTTGCATTACATTTAGAATAATTGACTTCAGTAATTCTAGTAATATAACACTAAAAATTATTCAAAATGTAATGTTGATATGATTTGATAATTAAACCTATTCAAAGCGAAATTTCGATGAGAATTATACTTAAATTTTGTGCTATTTTTTTAACTCTGAAAATTATATTTACTATGGCAACTTACGTTACTGAAAAAGGAACATAATAAATGTAATTGCCAGTGTTCAAGAAATAGCACTAAAGGCAGGTAATCGTCATCCAAATTTCGTTTTGGATATGTTTAATTATATCTCTTGTAAAGGTGAAAATAAGTACTCGCCAGTCGCCACTCGTCGATTAAACTTGAAAAACTGGCGATTAAAAATGTTGAAAGAACCGGCCAAATACAGGATTTCCCAATTTCCTTTTTTCCTTAAAATTTGTCATTTTCCCGCACCCTAAAGCCAAAATTCATGATTTTTTTCATGGTCGTTCGACGAAATTTATGATTTTTCCGTACCCGATCTCCGAAATTCTTGATTTTTCCGTGCCCAATCTCCGAAATTCTTGATTTTTCCGTGCCCAATCTCCGAAATTCTTGATTTTTCCGCACCCAATCGCCAAAATGTATGATTTTTCAGCGCCCGATCGATGGAATTCGGAATTTTTCCGTGTCCGATCGACAAAATTGATGATTTTCCATCCCCGATCGCCGAATTTTATGAGTTTTCCGCATCCGAGCAATGAAATTTATGATTTTTCCGTGCCCGGTCGATGAAATTTATGATTTTTACATGCCCGATCGACGAAATTCGTGATCTTCCGCACGCAATTGCTGAAATTCATGATTTTTACGCTCCAAAATGACGGATATTCATTATTTTTACGCTCCTGAATGATGGAAATTCATGATTTTGACACTCCTGAATGACAAAATTTGCAATTTTCCCCGGGCTAATTGACGAAATACATTTTTTTCATTTCTGAAGATATTCCCCACTTTCAGTACGCAGGCCACAGGTTGTGCATTAGGTTGGGTCGAAAAAAACGAAAGTTATATAATCGAAACGTAATAGTGCGGGAAAGTTGCCATTGGTAATAAGGAATAAATTCGCAAAATATTACACCAAATGGTTAATATCTTTTACCACCGCAAAGGGGGCAAAGTTAAGAAAAAAAATTTTTTCAAAGAAAAAATTAAATTATTCAAACAATTTCTAATAGAATGCAACAACTACATCAAGAAGTTAGTAATGTTCCAGTAAAATTTCATTACGGTGAAATGATTTCTATTACCGCCGCTGAGGCGGTCAAAATTTTGAAAAAAAAAGGCAAAAATTTCAATTTTCCGTTTTTTCTAAATTTTTTATTTTTTATTATATGTCTACAATTAAATAAATTTACATTATAGCTAGTAATGTAATAGCAATCAAATAAATTTACTTTATAGCTAAAATTTCATTATGGTGAAATCATTTCTATTACCGCCGCAGAGACGGTCAAAATTTTGAAAAAAACGACAAAAATTTCAAATTTCCGATTTTTCTAAATTTTTTAATTTTTATTATATATCTACAATTAAATAAATTTACATTATAGCTAGTAATAACTTATAAATGTCTAGTAATTTTGATCATGGACATTGCCAACCAAGTTCGAGAGGGGCCCGCCCCCTCTAAATTTGAGAGAAAGGGGCTTTTTGAAGGGATTTTGGAGATTTTCCCGAAATTTTTAGGGAATTTTTTGTAGGGGGGGGGGGGGCAAATATGAAAAATGAGGGGGAATTTATGTAAGAAGCCCCCCTACCAAATAAAACACCAAAATTTACCGGAAAATCCCCAAAATTTCTTCAAAAAGCCTCTTTTTCTCAAATTTAGAGAGGGCGGGCCCCTCTCGCCTTTGGTTGGCAATACCCATGATCAAAATTACTAGACATTTATAAGTTATTACTAGCTATAATGTAAATTTATTTAATTGTAGACATATAATAAAAATTAAAAAAATTTTAAAAATCGGAAATTTGAAATTTTTGCCGTTTTTTTTCAAAATTTTGACCGCTTCTGCGGCGATAATAGAAATGATTTCACCATAATGAAATTTTACTGGAACATTACTAACATCTTCATGTAGCTGTGGCATTCTATTAAAAATTGTATTGGTATGTTTGGATAGTTAAATTTGTTTTTCAAAAAAACAATTTTTTTGTGATTTTTCGAAACTTTGCCCCCCTTGCGGCGGTAAAATATATTTTTAAATTAAATATTCAGTGACATAAATGTACACTTACTGGCTAGTAAAGAAATTATTCTCACTCGCCACTAACTGGCTACTAAAAAAAGTCAACCTACCGGCCAGCGGCTACTAAGCAAAATTCCCTATTTTCACCTTTAATCTCTTGCTGTTATTCTTCTCTCCAACCAGTTTCCAGTGGCTTTTAAAATTATGAAATTGTTTTTCCATAAATATTAACTTTTTTTTTAATTGTATAATTGCTCCATATTCTTTAAGTAAATCATGGAATTATTACTTTTTCTAAAAGTTACTCTCTTATTTCAGGCTCAATATGAGTGCTTCAGAGCAAATATGTTATACATTAATTACTGCTCCAAATGATACTGAGCAGCCAAATGAAATGCAGCTGAAAATTGATCTAGGTAAGTTAATTTTTCAATAGTTTTTGAGAGAGATATTTTCTAATGTTAAACTTGCTTTTTAAATTAGTGTATTATTTGTTATGAAGATTTAAAATATGCTTTTTTAAAAAAAAGTAGTAAATTGCTTTGTAAAATTATTTACCAGATTTGTGTTTTCTTAACACTGTTTTTTTTTTTAACTTTCTTCAATACCAAACTAGTGATGGGGTAGGGGGATAGATGAGTTTTTAAACTGTTCATTTATATTAATTTTTTAAAGAAAAACATTTAAAAAATTTTTTTAATAAAATGTTTTATTAAGTATATAATTAATATTAAATGTTTCAAATCCGTTTTTGATTTCTGCTGGTGTTATACATTTTATTACTTATAAATAACCAGGGCTTGACAAATGCGGTTGTCAGATTATTGCTGATAATGGAAATATCTTAACCGACATCTGTGATTATACTATTACTTTTCAAAATTAATTTACCTTTTCAGGAGTATGCTTTTTTATTGCATCAAGTACCATGGAAGTCTTTTTAAGGGAAATGTTGCACAACAACTTGCAATTTTGTGAAATTCCAGCATTTCTACATTCTAACTATGTTGCAAAAAATGTTTTAGACACTGCAATAAATGGCAGCCTATTTCTAATAAACCTCAAGTAGGATAACAGTACAACATTCATATTTATTACTTATAAATAACCAGGGCTTGACAAATGCAGTTGTCAGATTGCCACTGATAGTGGAAATATCTTAAACAGCATCTATAATTATACTATTACTTTTCAAAATTAATTTACCTTTTCAGGAGTATGCTTTTTTATTGCATCAAGTGCATAGATAAGAAATACAATATTCATATATATTTTTACAGAGCCTGATTATTGCAAAGCCAAACAGGGCAACTGCCCTGGGCCTCCACTTTTGAAAAGATCTCTCCAAAGCTAAAAATCAGGTATTTTTACTTAAAATGAATATAAGTTAAGACTAAGGAAATGTAGTGGGTGCCCCCAACTGGAGCTTTGCACTGGTGCCTAATGTAAGATTAGTTGGATCTTGTATTTTTACACCTTGATCCGTCGATAACTCGGTTACTCTCGTTGGACTGTATTTAGGTAAAAAAACTAAGATGATCACTTCTCACTTAATAGAAACTTGAATTAAAACTTAACAAATAATATTTATTTACAAGGAGAACAAAAGGGACTGGCAGCGGTTGGTGCACTGCGCTTACGTCTCAAAGAATACATCTCTACTGGTGGGAATCCGCTCCGCGCATCCTCCAGTCTTGAGGGCTCAACAGCACCCCCTGGATAACAAAATGTATTCTACGGAGGAAACACACCTCATGCAGTACAGCATGAAAATGTTATATATGCAGGCATATTCCACGAATCACAGAAAATAACATTTATATGGGTGTGGGTGCTACTAAAAAAGTTAACTGAGTTGAAGAGTTAAAACAATATTATTCGTGCTAAATCAATTTATAAAAAACGTGTGTACTTTTTTGAAACTATTTTTTTTAAACCAGAAACTAGAAATATTTACTAGCTGCTGGATTTTTTTTCTTCTTTGCAGAGTCCATAAATATAACTATCATTAAGTGTTACATTCTAAAAGTCTCCCTTTTGTTTCTTGTAATGCATTATTTATGAAGTAATAAAACATAAATCCCTCTCATGTATGCATAGATATATAAAATTTCTAGAAATTCTGGAGTAAAGTAGCACAATTTTCATAATGTGGTATAATGGTATGAAAACAGATAATCATCTTCATTCATTCTTTCATCTAAACTTACAATATCATGAAATTATCATATCATCAATATCAATAAATAAAATAATTATGTATAGCAAAACAAATTATTTTCAGCTATGAATGATTTTAAACTGATCTTTTTATTTGTGTATAATTGTAAGGTATTGGTGTATAATTGTCTATTTTTTACTATGATTTTGATGTTTATAAATTATTTTAAGATTTTTATTGTATATTTTTGACATTTTACAGAAAAGGGTGACATCTCTACCAAAATAGAAGCTTTGAAAAAAACAATTCATCTCATTTTAAATGGTGAAAAATTTCCCACTATTTTAATGACCATCATAAGATTTGTGTTACCTCTTCAAGATCATACGATTAAGAAACTGCTACTAATTTTTTGGGAAATTGTACCTAAAACTACTACTGATGGCAAGCTCATGCAGGAAATGATTTTAGTTTGTGATGCTTACCGAAAAGTATGTAATCCTCTTTTATATTGTTTTAAATTACATTTTAAGGGTACTTATGTATTTTCTTGGGCAGATTAATAGGAAGATTAAAGTTTTACAAGAAATAGATTAATGTCTCATGTTTTGTAAATTTAGTAAATAGTCTGCCTTAGAATCAATATTGCCTGAAAAAAATGTTATTATCAGTTCTGTTTGATGGCCAGTGATACATAAAAATGTCGAGCTATGTTTGGGACTTAATTATTCACAATAATCTTGGACAATGGTTCCCAACCTGGAATAAGTGGCTGACTTATTGAGGGGAACACAATGCTAATAGCAAAAAATACGAAAAGTAAATATTAAAATAGAAATACAGAAACTCAGCTCCGTGAAACTAGGTCAAAAAGAACACATTGAGATGATAAAGAGTCCCATTTGAGCACTTATATATTAAGACAAATATATATTTTTTAACTTTCTTTTTAGTTATGTGTTTTTTAAGCTGTTTTTGTTATTTTGGTGTTGGGCTGTTATTATAAAAATTAAAATAACTTGTAAAATGTTAAGATAAAAAATAAGTCTATATAAATAGTAAAATGTTAATACAATAAAAGTCTATATAAATGGTAAAATGTTAAGATAAAAAATAAGTCTATATAAATGTTATTTGAATTGTTTGATAATTTAGTTAATCGAAGAAAATAATTAATAAAAACAAGCATATTGCATAGAGTATCGATAGGTGCAGGTGTATGCAGGAGGGGTACTCACAAATGAAAAGCCTAAACAAGGAGTATTGCAGAGTAAAGCTTGGGAATTGCAGATCTGGGTCAAGGTACAATCTGTAAAAAAAAAAAAAAAAAAAAGGCAACACCCCATTCATTTTAATCCGCAAATTGTCCTAGGAAAAAACCACAGATTTCATAGAAAAAGAGAGAAAATGGGCTGCTGTGGCATGAAGCCAAAAATGTAATCCTAAAATTCAGCCCAAATACTCAAGCTTCCCTTTGAAACACCTCTCCTGTCCAATGAATTCAGCCCTTGTTCCCCATGTTTGTCTTGTCGAATTATTTGAGCAATAACTGGCTTCATGAGGTATAGTACTTCTATGGTACACTACTGTCCAAAAATTAAAGGGCAGTGACCGGATGCTTTCACTTTTTACACGTTTGTTGAATATCTACTGAAATTCTTGACAAATTGTCCTTGAACTTTGAGGATATAAAGCACATGTTTGGCTTCAAGAACAGTATACTGCAATTAAAAGATTAATATATTGAATATTTGATGAGATATGGGCATTTGTATGAAATAATTTTTAACTGCACATGCACAAATTATACCAAAGAATTTTTTTCATGATTTGGTAGTCAATTCTATTGAGTAACTCATATAAAAAGACCAGTCAAATATTGTGAAAACTCGGAATATATCAGCAATACAGTGAGCTAATTGACAAATTGGGGAGGGGGGGGGGGATCCCTTATCTTCCAATTGGATTCTTCCCCCCTCCCCTCCAATTTATCAATTTTTTATCTTTCTGTGTTTTCAGGATATTTGACTGGTCTTTTTATAATAGGTACTCTGTAGAATTGACTAACAAATCATGGAAAAAATATCTTTGGTATAGTTCGCGCATGCACAGTTGAATATTATTTCACACAATAGCCCATATCTCATCAAATATTCAATATATTAATCTTTTAATTGAAGTATAATATTTCTACTGTTCTTGAAGTCAAACATGTGCTTTATATCCTCGAAGTTCATGGCCAATTAGTCAAGAATTTTAGTAGATATTCGACAAACCGTGTAAAAGGTGAAAGCGTCCAGTCACTGCCCCTTAATTTTTGGACAGCAGTATATTAGGGCATTTCTATTATACAGTAATCCCTCAACATTCGCGAGTTTTGATTATTCGCGAGTATGAAAATGCGGAAAAACGTAACATTCGCGAGAATCTGACTTGATTATTCGCGATTTCTTTTTTTATCTCTTTCTTTTTCAGAATTACAAATCGTTTTCAGTTGTCAACTGAAAAAAACGCGAGAGTTTTAGGAAAGCAAAATAATAACAGAAGAATACTCAAGCAATGCAGATAATAGAAGTGGTAAGGTAACGGAATCTTTAATCTATTAATTTAACATGTTCCAGTTCTCGTAGAGATGGAGCTGAAACTGCATTTAGATAGAAAATAACAGCATTTCTGAAATCGTATTTTAATATTGTATCATATACTGATCCACTAATACATTAACATCACTTTTTGAACAGAGAGAGTCGAAATTACTTTATACAAAAAGCTATGCCTTTTTAGCTGTAATTATTTCCCCAGTCAGTTTAATTTGAATTATCTTCAATGAAAAAAATTTATCATTATACATATGTGTGTACCTTCTACATATGTTATGCATAACGTATTGTTAATGCATGTATCTTTTTGTTCTTTGAAATACTGTGCCACTCTAATTAAAATTTGTATAGAACATAACTCCTTTTCTAGTGCAGAGCGATAGGCTTAACATTCGCGTATTTGACATTCGCGAGCTTTCTCTGGAACGTAACCCTCGCGAATGTTGAGGGATTACTGTACTTAGAACTCTGTGGATGAAAAACAGAAATAGCCATTCAACTCAAAATTGTCTTCTTTCAATTTATGCTAAAAAAATAAGCTTAGGGTTAAGGGTCATCTTCATACAGAAATTGTACAAAAGTTTTCAATCCGAATACCTAATTTTCACATCCTATTTGGCTTTTTGGCAAATTTTACCTTAAGATACCAAACAGGAAGTCATTCAGCCACGTAATTTAGAAATTATGAAGGTTTAAAAAGATTGCAATACGGGCAGTCTTATAAGCATAAATCAAAAATTACCTGACAGAATAAGATGTAATTTTGGATTCACATATCTGAAGCTTCTAGAAATTGATTTCTGTTAAAAAGAACTCATAGGTTACAATTCCTATTTATTTTGAAAATATATTTCAAAGATTTTTCTTTTTTTGGAAAAAAATATGAATTATAAACTTAACTTTTTTAACAGAATTCAATTTCTACAAGTTTCCAATATACGAATCCAAAATTACAGCTCATACTGGCTACTAATTTTTGAATTATTCCTAAAAAATTAAATGTGTTGCAATCTGTTTTGCAACGATTATAAATGAATTTAACATTAGTAGTTCCAAACATTCATGTTTCCAAACTTAATTACCATACTACTTGACTGAATGACTTCCCGTTTGGTATCCTTTAGCTCTTGTGTATCTTTAATATATATTTTAAAATTTTACTATCCTTAGTTATCATAAAAAATAAATTTTAATTCTTTTAATATTATTTCATTATTTTATTTCACATTTTTTTTCTCCCGGAAGGATTTGCAACATCCCAATGAATTTATTCGTGGTTCTACATTGCGATTTTTATGCAAACTGAAAGAACCTGAATTATTGGAGCCTCTGATGCCAGCTATACAATCCTGTTTAGAACATCGCCATTCTTATGTTAGAAGAAATGCTGTTATGGCGATTTTCACGATTTATAAGTATGCTTTTGTTCTCTTTCTGTTTCAATTTTTTTCTTTATCAGGATAATTTTTAATGCCATTGATTTCAATTTTAAAGTCTTGTTAACAATTTTAATATTTCATAGAAATCTAATTTTGTTGTTTAGAATTTAGTAGGAGTTTAGAATTGTTGTTTAGAATTTAGTAGATTTTTTAAAAATATTTTTCAATGGATTTGCAAATTTCTTACAAGAATACCCTTTTTTAAACCCATTTAATTTATGAAGAATCAAGTTTGCAGGTCTATTTTCCCTTATTACTTACCCATCATCCGTAGTATAGGGTAAGTCTAAGTCTTGTAATCGGTTTGAAAATCTAAATTTTTTTTTTTGACGGATTTACATGTTTCATACACTGGAGATTCCGAAAAAACATATTTTTAGAAAAAAATTTTTGTTGTCCGTCTGTGTGTCTGTGTACGCTCTATCTCCCTAACAAATCGAGATAGAGACTTGAAATTTGGTGTGTACTTAGTATGTAATAATGGGAAGAAGCTTATTGAATTTCAGTAACCTCGATTATCCGGAACTATTTTTTTTTAACTCTCGAAATATTCGTTCTGATAAAAGGTATATAAAAATTTTCAAATTTTTTTATTTTAAGGAATGAATATAAAAAACAATAAAAAAACATAAATTTTGCATAAAAAAATGAAGTCTGTCCGATAATTAGTTGCCGAGATATTTGTAATCCTATTTTCCACACTCTTCGATTTTTCCTGATCCTGTATTTCATTAAAATTTCTATTTAAAGGTATATTATAATTGGAAATGAGACGTTTAATCCGACACAGTAAACCGCTAGTTAATATGATTATCAATTTAGGAGTAATAGAGCATTTAAAGTTTGACATCATCAAGCCACGATTTTATTCGAATTGCAATGCCTTTTATAAATAGTTTACACATGTTTCATTTTCATATTTTATATTATGCATATCCATGATGGGTAAGTATTACGGTGGCCCCCAGCGACTAGTTTTCTATAGTTATGAATTTTTGGTCCTTCTAGTACAGTGATTAATGGCTTGAAAATATTTTATTTCAATTTTAGAGTCTTGTTACAAATTTTAATATATTTCATAGAAATCTGAATTTGTTGTTTAGAATTTAGTAGTATTAAAAAATATACCTTTTAATGGATTTGCCAATTTCTCACCTATGTAAATTAAAAGAATAAAAATTCCAAAATTCTCCATGATCCTAAAATGCATAAAAATGGTTGCTGGCATTTTATATATATATATATATATATATATATATATATATATATATAATACAGAAGTATTTTTAAAAATAACATATTTTAAATTATTATTTTAAACAAACCACACAATACATTAACAATTACAAATAACTACGTTCCATGAATACTTTATTGTTGTTCTGTGTTTTTTGAATACTCAGTGAAAATTTAATATTTTATTCTTTTAAGTATTTTTTTTTTCTTTCAAATAAAAGTTATTTGAAAAAGGTTGTAAAGTTGAACAAAAGAGCAAAGATGTTATAAAAATGCAAGAGTACCATTTTTTATACCCATTTAATTCAATTTATGAAGAATCAAATTTGAAAGATCTATTTGCCCCAATTTTTATAGCTATCAATTTTTGGTCCTTCTAGTACAGTGATACCTCGGCTGATGAAGATTATTTTTGCTGTATGTTCTGACTCAGTTAACAAATATTTTAAGTGAATTAACATAATTCAGCCACATTGCATTTTAATTGAATGAGAAGTCATTTTAATAGAGATTTCGGTTTATGAATGTAATTCTGGAATGAATTATCTTCATTATCTGAGATATCGCTGTAACACACAACAAGTTAGACACAAACTTGCTAAGATCTGCACCAACTTTTCTGGGTGATGGCTGATGGGTCTAAAGAATTTGCACTGCTCACTTTTTGTGTCCCTGTTAATTGGCTGTTTGGTTGGAGTTAGGGTGCTGCTGTCTTTTTTGCACATAATAGATTCAAGCTCTTGTATCTTTTGACCTGACCAATTAATAAATAAAATAGTGGCCTTCCTGCCAATTAGTATTTTTTTGCATCAAACATTTTCATAACAAAATATTTCTGATTGTGATCTATCTATTAATTATGATGATGATCATTCGATATTTGTGATTCTGATCTATCCTATATATTAAAACAAAAAGGGATTTCTGTAAGATTAACAAAAAAATGACCTTTTTGCACATACGTTAAATTAAATCTAGAACACATTCAGTTTTAGAGTAAACCAGAACGAGGTCACGGTGGATGAGTGGTGTAAGACACTCAGTTTAAGCTGCGAGATCATTGGTTCGATACCCACTCCGGACAGAATTTCTGTTTTATTGTGATAATTCATTTCAATAATGTGATATGTTCCTTCAGGAGGAGAAGCTATATAATATATTTTTTTAATTTGAATGCTTTATAATTAAGTAAAATTTAACACCCAACAATATTTTTTAAAATTACTAATTTTATAGAATTCCAGTTTCCTGTTTCTTCTATAACTGAAAATGATTTAATCCCTGTGACTGATCCCTTTCCCTTTTTCTTTCCTAGAATTCATTGCTTACTGCAATGGAAAATATAAGAGATATGTTATTATACCTTATTTCTAAGCTAAACAGTCATTTCTACTGTTAAGTAAGCATGATTGATTGCTGAAATTGTCAATGACTGAGGGGTGGATAACACTGACAATTGATAGCTTTGTACTTTTAGTTATGTGATTACCTTGCATCTTGTAAGGTAACTGTTTTGTAATCATTAATATAGTATAGTGTGAAACACAAGTTGGGACAAGAATATCATTTACTAATACTAGGTACAGTACAGAGAGCTTTTGGATACATTGATACACAAGAAAAATGGCTGACAGAAAGAAAGATCCAATGTGGCTTTATTTTACAGGAAAAAAAAAAAAAAAAAATCTGGAAAAGGTGTTAATGCAATATGCAAATCATGTAGTGGAGAAATGGTGGAGATTGTGGCAAAAATGAAGAAACACAAAGAAACTTACAGTCCATGTGATAATGATGACATTAGTGAATCTAAATAAGTTGAAATACACATATATATTTAGCATTCTTTGTTGCATTTATTATGTGATTAGATATTATCTATATTATTGGAGTAATACCTTAATGAAAAAGTTAATAACTTAAATTAACTAGAAATTTATACACATGACGCACATAGGTATATCTTATCTATAACAATTTAATAGTAGAATAATATGATTTTAAGTTTTAAGTAAATCAACTGAATTTGTTTGCAACATTTGTTTTTTATTTAAATTATTTTGAATTTTTATCTAGGAACTGTAATGAAACTAATAGAAATGTGTAAATGTATGCAGAGAAAGTAAATAAATACATGCACAGTGCACAAATAATATTAATAAAAAATCTGATTTAAATCAAATAAATCCGATTTTTATCAACCCTGGTTTATGTGATAATCAGCCCCTAGATGCAGATGGGCTTGTACGACGTTATGTTACACCCCTATCGTAAGAAATAACCATTATATAAAAAGTTAGATGAGCCAATGTTTTTTCTCTTGGTATTTTTCTCACAAAATTAAGCCCTTTTTTTAAAAGTATTTCACTTGTATTTTAGCTGTTAATATTTAATTTTAGCGTATTGAATATTAATTTATTTATTCTAAATGTTATTTTTTTCTAGAAATTTTGAATTTTTGATACCTGATGCACCTGAATTGGTTGCAAACTTTCTTGAAACAGAGCAAGATATGTCATGTAAGAGAAATGCTTTTATGATGTTAATCCATGTTGATCAAGAGAGAGCTTTAACTTATCTCAGTTCTTGTATAGATCAAGTTCATAGCTTTGGTGATATTTTGCAGTTAGTCATTGTTGAACTGATTTACAAGGTTTGTATACTTATTTGTTCTAATAGTTTTATGTTAAAATAATAATAATAATAAGTGTGCTCATATTAAATTATTAAATTTTGCGTTAGTATCTATTTTGTTTTTATATTCATTTTTTGTGCAAAATATTTTCCCTCTCAAACATTTGAATTGTAAAAATTCTGTATTTTTTACAGCAATTATAACTTTTAAATTTAAATATGCAAAATTCTGTTTTTATGTGATATATACATTCCCAAAAAATTAATATAAAGAAAAAAGTGCAAAACAATGCATTGTATCTGTGGAGAAATACAAGAAGTACCCCAAATCTAAACAATTAGTAAAAATAATTTTATAAACCATATAAAAATTCTTGTTACATTTGGCTTGTTGTACATTTATCTTATAAAGATTGTCTTATAATAAACATCCACCTTATACCATGTACCTAATAAGAGCCAGTGAGAGCTCATAAAGAGGCATTGTGGAACTGCTGCACCTTCTATTTATGTGCCATGTTATCAATAGCATCCATATAATGATAATAAGTCTTTTTCTCTTTTCTTATACTTGTACTTTACATAATTCTTAAACTTAATGTCAATAGCTATCCGGTAGTTCATGAAAAATTACAAACATTCTTGTATGGAACTGTGTATTTCATGATTCCAGCAACATACTATGTTTGACCATTTTGCACATTCACACTAGAGATGAGACGGGCTCAGCCCGGGCCCGTCCAGTTATCGGGCCCGGGCGGGCTCGGGCTCATTCTTTCCGAAACTGACAATTTTTTTTTATTCTTATATAGAAAAAATAAAAATAACTTTCTTTTTCTCCTAAAAAATAACATAATCTTTTTCAAATCATTTTAATGCTATTTTGATCAAAAGGAATAGAAGAAATGTTTCTAGTATATTAGAATGCTACGTTAAAAAAAAAAAAAAAATTTGTTGATATTTGCAAAGACTGGGTGATAGCACCAGTGGGAAGAGGCGCGAATAATTTGTTGCTGGATTTTCATTTGTGATGGATATTTTTTAATTGGAACGTTTATTTATATATTTTTTTTCAGAGATCTAACGCAAAATGAATATTTTCTTTTATTTTTAGTCAATCATCAGGTTTGCAAATTTTTAGTGTAATACTGTGTTCGATTCATAATCGCTCTTCATATGAAAATAGCGTTAATGAATCTATTTTTCATAGTGAATCTCTAATTCACACATATCTGAGGCAAAAGGCAGCTTATTAGGGATTAGCATTTATATTAGCATTTTTTCTGCTAGAGCAACAAGAAAGTTATTGTATTGTGAGAATTTTTAAGGTGTATTGGAATATTTATTTAGAGTAGATTAGTAAAATTTTGAATATTTCATTATGAGATTTTTTTTTAAATATTAAAACATTTTTTTAAAATAAAATGTTGAATATTTGTTTTTAAAGGACAGCATAGAGCAAAGATATATTAAACAAGATGTAGAAATATTTTTATGTAGTGTTTTCATATTGCATAAATTATTATTGTTTAAATTGATTTCAAAACATATATATTTTCATTTATTTTATGTTTTAGCAGATTTTCTTGAAATTATTGAGTATTTACATGGATATTTATTTAACCAAAGCTTAAAAATCTTTAACTTTCATGCTATATTATAAAGTCTAGAGGAAGTGCTTTCTAATGATAATTATTGAATTTTTCTAGAGAAATATATGAATTTTTTATGCAATATTAAACTGTCTGAACTTTTTTTTGAAGTGGCACCACTGCTAATTTCTGCTTCGAGCCACCCAGAAAAATATTTAATATTCTTGAAAACCTCAAAATTATGAAAAAATATTAGTTACACATTAAAAAAATATATTTTTATCTAATCTATTTCTTATTATTGTGTAATAACAATTGATATTTGATTGATATGCTTATTTTTAGTTCATGTGTAGCAGCATGCATTAATTTCCTTCTGTATATATATATACTAGTGTAAATGCCCTTCCTAGGACAGTGGTTAAAAATCATGGTTTTCACTTAAAATTTGAAATAATTGATAAAAATATTCATATACTATTCATTGACAAAAACATTTCATGTCAGTTTTCCTTATGCATGCACCTCTGGGGTTTTAACCCTTTCAGGGGCAAAGTACTTTCAGTACTAAAATGTTTCAATAAATGACTGGCACCGGAATTAAGATAGAAATTTATTTGGAAATAAGAAAAAGGCAAAAAATCACATACATATTACATGAGACAGATTTTAGAAAATTTCTGATGCCATTGTGGAGTTTGGGATTTAAAATTAAGTGGCTTCATAAACATACCACTGCCCCTGAAAGGGTTAACAAAAAAAATTTCTATTTGATGTAAATAAGATGACAAAACAGAGGAGAAGTTCAGGTCTATCTTAATTAATAAAAGAAAACAGATATAGATGGAAAGCAATATCGGTACAAATGGCTTTTACTGACTTGTATTGCAAGAAATATACGCATATGAATTTTATTTTTAAAAAAAAATTCTGAAATCTTTATTTCAGTTATTTACTAAGTATGAGCTCTGCGGACCTGAACATTTGTAGAAATTCTAATATACATGCATGCACACACGTATATACGTATGTGAATAGATTTAAAATAGTGAAAACGAATTCAGAGAACCTCAAAATGTTAAAATATGCCAATATTTACATAATTGGGTTTTTATCATGATTCATTACGTTCCTCAAACTCATTTGACGTTATATTCACCTGCTTTCTGTACTTTCTCATATTTATGCTCCTTTTATTATTGAGAACTTTTTGAAAATCTCTGTTATACTTCCAATATGACGTCATATTCATCTTCTTTTTCATTCTTGAAACTTTTTATTTCATTTTTATTTTTCACGTGGAAATCTTTCAATAGAAAATTAATTGTTGTGGAAAAAAATTTATTGTCGATTTTTAATTGTTGGCAGCTGCTATAACGAAAAATGTTTAAATTTGATATGAAATTGCTGTTAGATTGATGGGTTCTGTCCGGAATTGTCACCTCACTTGTGTATTATATAAATAGATACATACATAAATTGAATTACATGCATTTAAATTGCGAATTTGATTTTAGTTTTTAATAAATGTTTATAAGATATTCCTAATTTTCTTTTATATTTATAATAAAAACAGTTCAAGCTTAATTTATAGAAATGTAATATAAAAAAGAATTTTTTTGAATTTGTGTGATAGTGTGAAATATAAGCAAATTGTGTGAAAAGAGAATGATTTAAGGAAAAAAAATTTTGTTAAATTAAACTCATGTAAGAACAGAATTGAATGTACTTAAACTGAAAGAAAAATAGCTATTTTTTTTTAATTGAAAATTTCATTTTAAAACATAATATACATTGTACTTTAACATTATATTGTGTTATAGTATATGTATTTTTGTATTTAACAGGTATGTCATGCCAATCCATCTGAGCGATCTCGTTTCATAAGATGTATTTATAACCTGCTCAATTCTAGCAGTCCATCAGTTCGATATGAAGCTGCTGGGACACTTGTAACTTTATCTAGTGCTCCAACAGCTATTAAGGTAAGTCATATATTTACACTGATGCTATGTTGTTTATTCCACTGATTTGTTCTTTAGATTATACTTGAAATTCAACTTTATTTTTAAACTTTTTCATTTATTATGTCCTTAAATTTGAAAAATGTTTATTTAATTATTATTATTTTTTAAATTCTTGAAGCATTGTTTTCTTTCTTATATTGTAGTGTTTATTATTCTTGTTTTCGAAATAATTATGAAAGGATAAGTAAAGAAAACTTTTTAAAAATTTAAATGTAAGTTTCCCGATTCTTTTTTCTAAGTTTAAAGTCTAATGCTTGAAACTAATTTGTTTCTGTTAAATTTGTTTCTCAGTTCAACATTTATTACTTTCAGGCTTCAAATTAACTTAAAAATAAAAATTGCTCAACTAAACACATCTCTCTTTTTTCTGTGGTCAGTTTGCTGGGAGCAATTCCCGGGAGCTTCTACACAGACTGGCCCAGATATCAATCAAAAGCGATTAAACCAATTAAGTTTCCTCACAATTTGACATCTTTACTCTCTACTGAATAAATCAGAAGCACACAAATAAAAATTGCCTCCACGAGAAAAACACATGCTTTTTTTTTTCAGACAAATGAAGTGTTAACCAGGTTCCTGACTCTGTTTGAGCACTTTTTTGGTAAAGAATGTTCTAAGTTCTAACTTGATGCAGACTCTCTGCAAATGGGCCTGGCTTAAAAAGGGACTATCACATAACAAAAAAAAAAAAAGGAATAAAAATCAGGTCCCAAGCAAACTTGTTTTCATCAATTAATCCATAACCACAAATAAGTTAAATCAAAATGATGGAAGAAGTAAAGTAACGCCAGCATAACTTACATGTATGGATTCAAACTTTCAATGAGATAAACCACAGTAAAATTTACTATGGTTTGTCTGTCTGAAAGTTTAAATGTGTTTGTAATGCTAATATGAAAGAAATAAAATTGAAAGTTGATAGTTTGAAATATGAAGTAAAATGATTTCAAAATAAAAATGCCATTGAGCTGACATTGAGATACCTAATCTGCAGTTTACATGTTACAAATATAATTAATACTTATAGTGTTTCTTTTTGCACATAGTTTTTTTCTTTCAAAGATTATTATTTTCCATCTTCAGTGTTTGATAGTTAGTCTTGGGACAGCTTGCGTAACTTAAAATTGTTTTGAATGGAAAGGGTTTCAGCTCCATGAGCTCTCCTTCCTTCGTTCCTAAGCTCCTGATCCTGAATGAGCACATAACTAGATTCCAAGTAGTGTAGATTGGTATTCATCTCATATGTTGGCAATCCTCGTCATTGCTTGGTAATTTAAATTCCATAAGTTTTTTCTGTACATCCCAGTGTATTTGAATATTCACTTTACTAAGAGTAGAACTCTCATTCATGCTTTTGTGCAGTGTTCTTCATTACTTACATAGATGGATATCTTACCTGTTTAGAGTTGTTTTCACCATTGCGAAAATGTAGAGCTTTTAAATTACAAATGGGTATTTTTAGAAAATTTCAAAATATTTAGCCACTTGACCAGAACCTGAACCTTCCATAAAATACACTTAATAAATATAAACATTTGTTAATCTTCCTGTTGCAAATTTGTATGTGAGAATAAACACATTGAGAATAGGACATCATTCATGTTTCCAGAATTTAGAAAACTTTGTATCAGCTTTGTATCTCCAATTGTATCAGCAAATTGACATAACCACTTTTTCTATTTCATCATGTGAGAGGCTTTTCAATTGAAAATAGGAGTAAGTGGGGGGGGGGGGAGCACAAGCTTGGTAATGGCTACATAGACATACTTTTAAGTTTCCTTGTGGATGACTTTTTCTTTTCTATATTCTTAAATTGTGAAATGAATTTTAGAGTCCATAAAAAAATAGGAAAAGTAAACGAAAAAAAACTTATTTTTTGTGTTTTAATAAAAAAAAAAAAAATTCTAATATTGTAGGTAAAATTTAAAAATAGAAAACATGTTTTAAAAATTACTCCCAAAATTTAGGACATACTCTTAAAAACTTCTAAAAAGAGTGAAATTATTTCCTAAAATGATTCATTTGGTTTAAATAATGCTTTTGTGAGTATATGGAGTAATTTGTGAGTAATGCTTATGTGTGATTTCCATTTCAGAATTTGATAAATGCACACACTGTGTTTGCTGTTGTATTTTTTGTTTACTACATTTGTATATTTTAAACACTATTGTTTCTTCTAGCTTTTGTTTAGTAATATATTGATCTCATGACAGTCCTTGAATTCTGTTAAAATTAGTATATTTTAGAATGCAGTTCTTCTGTGCCATGAAAATCAGAATGAAGCTTTATCCTATTACTAAATTAAAAAAAGAAAAAAGCATATTAATGTTGGCATTTAGAGTTTTCTTTTTAAGTGACTCATTGGTGAATATGTGCTTTTGTTTTGTGATTTGACAATATTATAAAATTATAATACTAATAGTATTATTTAAAATTATCATATTGAACTTTAAATGCTCTGTCAATTTTTTAAAATTGTATCTTGAGTAACTAAATTTGTAATTGATTTCTGTTATTTTATATTTCAGGCAGCAGCAAGTTGCTATATTGAACTGATTGTAAAGGAGAGTGACAATAATGTTAAGCTTATTGTTCTGGATCGCCTTATAGCCCTTAAAGAAGTTCCAGCACACGAACGGGTTTTACAAGTGAGTTTATTTATAGTTTGCTCCTTTTGAGTAAAAAGTAATCAAATTTTGCTTATGTAATTTATATATGTCAAACATATGTTAATATATTTTCATGTCATTGTAAACAGCAAACCTTTTTAAAAACACCATAAAAGAACAGAAAATATAATATGTTCCAAATTCATGTTATTAATAATGATCTTTATTTAATCAACTTGTAGTGCTTTAAATTTTGCTTACATTTAAAAAAAAAAATTCTTCAGAATGCTTGAAGCCTGAGAAAGGAAAGGGTAAAGCAATCAACTCATTAAGTTTTAAAAAGTTTGCATAACTTTTTCTAATAAGGTGTATTGTTAGTCACTGCTGTATTTTAATTTTACATAAAGCCAGTCTTCTAAATTTTGAGATTTCATATACTTACCAGGGGAAGCTATATATATATATATATCTGTTAAAGTTCGATATCTGGTAAGTCCTAAGTTTTACCAGTAAATTCTAGCGTTTACCAAAGTAAGTAACCAAAGGGTAAAATCCAAAATATGCTCCTGTAATTCCTTTTAAAAAATTCAGAAGGTATACAGTGTATACTACTACTGTATACTCTCCACTACATCCCTGATGCTACCATTATTTCTGGTGAATATTATGGTTTTTTTAGGGAAGAAAAAATATTTTTAAGCATTTCACAAAACTCTGATCCACAGATTTGAAACATTAACACCCTGCCATTGGAATGCAACAAACACTTCTGCTTCTTAGTATTATTATCAAAACAGATGATTTTTGAATTTTTCCCATTGACCCCTGTTAAAATCATATATATTGACCCTTGGGGGATATAGACCACTTTGGTGAGTTTGTTTGAAGACAACAAAATATCTATTTCTGATGTTACAGCAAGGTTTGACACGCTGTTTTAGTATTAATTAAAATAATAAGGGCTTTCAATTATTTAATTTCTTTGAGAAAACACATAGTAAAGATATATTAAAGCTATCTCACACTCATATAGACTACAAGATATCAGCCATTCAGTCTATGGGATTCCAAACATAACATTTAAAAATAATTTTATGATCACACAATAGTTATTATTTATCATTGTTTCCCAAGTATACCTTTTAAATGTAAATTGTTTTTGTAAATATCACCTTTTTAAATATCATTATGTTGCCTTTATTTGTTGCTGATAATAGTCTTACCCATTCTTAAACTTAGTATCAGAGGTGGGATAAAAGGAACAGTTGCTTATAAAACTGAAAGTCCCTTGGAACCTGAACTACACATACTTTTCCCCCTTGCAAAATGATGCAAATTTCAATCTGGACACCTTGCTTCCGAATCCCTTGGTACGGAAAATTTCCTGAAAGAAATTATTAAAAATAATTCTAAAAAAAAAATATGTAATCCCCACTGTTTTATCAATATCCAATTGTCAAAATGATGATTATTAACTGATCTTTACTGGGACTACTTTCGTAGGTGGAGTACTCTTCCATAGAAGAAATGGCCAATATCTTGAAGTCTATATGAGTGAGATATAGCTGTTATATATATTTATGTTATGTGTTCTCAAAGAAATTAAATAATTGAGAGCCCTTATTATTTTAAGTAATACTAAAACAGTGAGTTAATTCTTACTGGTAACATCAGAAATAGACGTTTTGTTGTCTTAGAACAGGAGTCACAAAAGTTGTCTATATCCCTAGGGGTCAATATGATATTAAGAAAGGGTCAATGGGAAGAATTCAAAATCATCTGTTTTGATAAAAATACTAAGAAACAGAAGTGTTTGTCGCACTTAAATTGCATGGGGTTCACCAAAATTAAATTTCAATATCTGAAAAAAAAAAATCGACAATTGGTTAAATATAACATTTTACTGTAGGATACAATTATGTACAGTATGCATACTTATGGTTGAATCTGGTTTCAGCTATGTTAATTCCATCCTAACTAAACAAAGAAGAATTTTATTGGTATTAAAGGTAAAACTCACTAATTTTTAACCCAGCATTTTTAACATTGTCAAGAATCCACAACCGCATCATCACATTGTCAATGTTATTGAATTTTAGAAACTTAACAGTATCACTACAATGTAATTGACTATAAATAAATATATTAAACGTATGTAATATAATAATCAATCTAAAAATACCATAAGTGTATTTTTATTGTTTTATTTATAATTAGGAAATAGTAAAGTAGTGGTGGTTGAGAAATAGTTGAAAAATTCTTGAAGGGGCCGATTACAAAGTTTAGTGATCCTTGCCTCAGAATGACACGATTCTAACTGCTTTGACCATTCTTCTGAGAAAAGAGTGATAAAAATTTAATTTTTCCACACCTTAAATATTAGTGCTTTGATATCATTTGAAATACTCACTTGAACATGCTGCATATTAATTCAAATTGTTGACAACTAAACACACTATGTAGATGATGTAATCTCATTTTAGTCAATTTTGTCAGTTAAAACCTTGTCATTATAAGGCAACAATTTGTTAAATTTGGAGGCATGCAATTGGTGACTATTTTTTTCTTACTTTGGCTATAACTATTTCAAAACAGTCTTCATGGTAGATTTCTACTAATCGGTGAGATAGATTATTTTAGTTTAGAAACGGTGGTAGACAAAATAATAAAAGAATATTTGTCAGTGGCAGTCCTAAATTTTCAGATAGAAATAAGTGATATCTGTCAAATCTCATATATAATCAAACTATAAATAGTGATAGTTACTGTATGACAGCACTTGATTAAACAATTTTAGTAGCTTTATTCAGGGCCAAAACTAGCTTTATTTTCACCTGGGGCAAACATGGATTTTGACGCCCCCCACCCTTTCTCTGCAAAGTAAATTTACAAAGAGAATTTTACTAAGTTGCTATTAGCCGACTTATTTTAAAATTTAAAATATGTAATATTGAAATATGTAATCAGCTCTGTCAAATATTTGTTCATTAAAACCTATGAAAATGGAATCAAAAGAAACTGGAAAAAATTCAGCTTTACACAGCTTTCCATCTTAGCAGGTATAATTGTTCAGACCATGTAATTTTTTTATTTAAAACATGATTCCATTATAGAAAAATTTCATTTTCCCAGATTTTACTGTAGTTGTAGCGTTACAAATTATTACAATTCAGGCGTTTAAAGTCATAGTGATATGAGTCACATTGTCTTGCGAACTCGAAAACCAGGATTTACTGCAGGCATAACAATGAATTCCAGTACCGTAAAATATCTTTGTGTACTATCTACAGCAGTTTCGTGACAGTATCGCTTATACTGTTCTTCTCATTTATAGACTGATATGTCTAGATACTTTTCGGCTACAAGATATTTTTACTCAAATTTCATATATATATATATTTGTACAAAACTACAAACTAAATCTTCATGTGGCACCTGGGGCACATGCCCTCTCTGACCCCTCCACCCCCCCACCCCCCCCTTAGTTTCGGCCCTGGCTTTATTCAACAACTTGTAGGTGGGGGGGGGGGGAGTTGTATTTTTAGTTTGCTTAGGAATTCATAAATCCTGTTCGCAAACAAACTTGTTTACAATACAACTTTAGTGATGTGATCTGTTAATTCCACCCTGCTTCTCTTTAAAATATGACTTATACATATTCTTATTTGAAAAAAATCTAAGTTAGTATAAATATATACTATATTTTTAGTTTCTTATATGTGTGATAAATTATTAAAGATAATGTTCTTTGATTGAATAGATGAATTTCATTTGAATGAATTGTTTGTTTAAAATGCTTTTCAGGATCTTGTAATGGACATCTTAAGAGTTTTAACCGCATCAGATTTAGAAGTGCGAAGAAAAACTCTGAACTTAGCCCTAGACCTTATATCCTCGAGAAATGTTGAAGAAGTATGTATATAAATGTAATGTTTTTGTTTCCAGTGTAATTATGAGCTTCTTTTCTTGCATTATTTTTTAAACTATAATCCTTTAGATTTAAAATATTTTCATCTTCAAATTTCTTCTTGTCTATATTGGTTTGATCACTCTATTTTTTTGCTTTAAGGGAGATGAAAAAAGACTGTAAAATTTTGCATTCACTTCAAGCCTGAGGTGGTGTGTGCATGATCAATTGATTTATTAATATGTGTGTGTTTTTCCTTTTGCATTCTCTCTTCTCAAGGAAGTTTTTATCATCATAACAACAGGGTTATTCTAGTAAACCCAACAAAGGGAATTTTCCCTTTGTTTCCTTTGCTGTAATCGTCAAAACTTTCATATTCTCTTAATCTCTTTAAAAATTTGTATAAATTAAAAATATTATTATTATTACTAGCTGGCTTCGCCCGCTAGTGGGCCCCTAATTTACATCGGGGCCTCGAATCTTAATTGAATTCTCACTTTGTGTTCAACCTCGACCTGAACGAACCTCTGGCTCGTGTCCCTGCTGCCTTTGGCACTGTATACTGGGCGTGCTTCGCACGCACCGGAAAAACACTTAATTTCTACCTCTAATACTATAAACATCTCGCCGAGTGAACCTCCAGTCCAGGTCCCCGCTGCCTGTGGCACCGTATTGCAGGCATGCTGTGCACATGCTACAAAATCATTAGCTCTACCTTCCATCGCCAGGGGGCACAATCTGTCCTATACAAACATAACTGAAATCTGTAAAGCTATAGAAATCCAGTCGAATAAGCCAAACCCCATTGTAATCGGGGCCCATAGAACCCAAGAACTTGGAACTAAAATCGATAAGTGGTGTCTATGTACAGTCGAATGAATCAAACTGTCGCGATCGTGATGGGACACATAGAATCTAAGTTAGCTGCAAAATTCATTAGTTCCACCTTCCACCGCTAGGGGGTGCAATCTGTTCTATATGAACATAACTGAAATCTTTGAGGCTGTCGATATCGAATGAGCCATACCCCATTGTGAACTGGTCCATAGAACCATAGATAAGAAAGTGCCCTCTGGTGGTGAAATGTGAAACTAAAATCAGTAAGTTTCATTGATGTGGAATCGAATGATCCAAACCACGTCGCGATGGGACCGATATGACACGAAATAATTTGAAAAGAAATAGTGAAATCCTTAGCTTTTTCTTTTTTATTTCTATGCAAAAATCTGGATTTTGTTAAAATAAAAAATAATGGGCTGAATTCGAAAATTTTTTGAATCTCTGAAATGTCAGCTCACTCTAAGCAAGGATGTATATGCGTACTTTTCAGATCCAAATATCAATTATTTAAAATTTTTTTATATAGCCTATAGAAATCACAGTCCCTTTAAAAAAGAATTATTTTATCTCTACAAATAACCACCGTGATGCCAGCTAATGTCTGGCTGAGATATCACATGTTCACAAATAAAATCATTTTAAGCTGTCTAATTAAATAAAAAACTAATTGTAAATTTCTTCCTAATTATCGGAGAAATACCAAAATTACATATTTAGAATCCTCGTGAAAATATACACATGGATGCATACTCTTCAAATCAATAAATGCAATTTTTAAAAAAAATTAATAGGGCCTAAATTCTTCTAGTATAAAGAAATGTGATTTCCGTCCTTGTTTCAGAAATAAATTATTCCCAGATGATTTGTCTGCGTTGAGTATTAAAAAAAAATTATCTTTTTTTTAATAAAATTAAAAGTTTATTAATTAATATCTTCTCTTCTAATTGGTCGATTTTTACAAAATTTACCTTCCTGAATTTGTGATTTTTTTTTTTACGTCCGTTTGCAAATTTTCATGCAGATGGAGCAATTTTTGCGATGTTTTTCGAAAAAGGCCAGAAAACACGCAATATGCCATTTTACTGCAGGTTGAAGATGAAAGCTGATTTGTTTTCATTGGACATTCGCTAGCCTCACTTCAAGGTATCAATGTAAGCGGAACTGAAGTTCTTTCTTTGTTTTGGTAAAACATCACTTTTTTTGCTAATTTTCGAGACTTTCTTAATTAAGGGCAGACTTCTTTGATACTGAATATCAACATATCCGGGACTTTTCTGAATTTTTTAACACCAAGACTATTGTTCTGCTCACGAAGCGAGCCGAGTTTTTGCAGTCACAGACGACAGACAGACACACAGACATACGTTTCTGAACATTAATAATATAGATTTTTATGATTCTCTGGGGAAAGGGGGGGGGGGAGGGTTCTCCATACTGGGATCCAATATATAACTTTGGACAACTAAGGTTAAGGTATCAAATAGATATCGGGACAAAATTCAAATCCTCAGTTTTGGTAAAATGGGGACTTTAAAAAAAAATCACAAAAAATTAAAAAATACCTGTATGAATTCCAAATGAACTTTATTGAAAAGAGGACAAAATTTACTATATTGGACTAACAGATTGAATTCGTATTTTATGAGTGGCTGAAAATTGTTGGAAAGCTGAAAAAATCATGGAAATATGCAATTTTTTTCATTGAATAGAAAATAACAAAAAACTCAAAAATATGAGGCACAGGTGCATACAGACTTGTCTTCGTCTATACGGAACCAAATTTGCATACTTCTACATAAAGTAGATTTCCCTAGCCATCATGTATTTTCTTTTTTCCTGCATCATGTACAAACACACAAACATCTTTCTTCTATTAGTAGAGATAGAAGAAATGAAAAGAAAAATATGTAATTTTTAAGTATGGTAAATAAAAGGATATTAATTTTGATATTAAAACATGAATTGCAAATTTTAAAAAATATAATTAAATTACAACAGAAATTAATAGTATCCTTTTTTTTTTTCCTTAAGAAATGAATTTCTATAATTTTTGCAAGCTCTCGGGTACATGGATTTAGAAATACTGTGGTATAAAAATGAGCTGCACCTGTCAGGCACGTCAACCGCCATACCCAAGTTCTCAGGAGCTTTTAACAAGCACGACTAGGAGAGTTCCTGTGTGCTCTACGGCCGGTGGAGGACTGCCACCTGCTGACCACCCCCATTTTCCCAAGTGAAAGGACGACATAGGTCGTTGTGATTTGCGGTGCCTTCCACCCTCTTGGGAGGCCACCACATTACACTTGGGGACGAGCTGGGGTCCCCCAACAGCTTCAGAGCTGGGCACCCAAAAGGGAGCCAGGTCCTAGGCCTTAAGTCAGGTTTTCCCGACCTGCACTTGTACTACCAAAACTCTAGCGACCTGAAAATCTACAAAGATAGATTTTCATGTCCCTTGAGTTTTGGTATGCAGAAGATTTTTATAAGACATCTCTGGATACAACTAAAGAGGAATTTCACTATTTTTAAAAAGGATGAGGTTCATTTTGGCAATTTAAGAAAAGGCATGATGCTGCACTCTTAAAAAATGGCCTTAGAGAGAAAACTATCCCTACATTTGATTTACTGCATTAGTATTTAAATTAACTATAAGTATTAACACATAACAAAGTATCATTAAAATAATTTGTTAACGATTGAGAATAATAATACTAAATGTTTATTTTCATTTTAAAAAAAATAATAATAAAGAAAAAAAAACTAAGCTCTTTATATATATATATATATATATATGAAAGGATAAAAGCTAAACCCCTTTTTAAAATGCAAAATCCCTTTTTGCCCCTTTTAAAATTTTAAATTACCGTTTTAAAAAATAGAAATTTAAATCAAAACTTTTAAATGCTTTAATAATTGTGTTTCAATTGATTGAAAATGCCGTCGCCCCTGTTAAATTAGTTTTCCTGCATCGCATCTTATAACTTTCAAAGATCGTTTTCTGACTCTTCATAAGAATATTTGTGCTGACGCTAACGCAATTTTAAAGTCTTGCTGCATCCGATCGGCCGATGGAGCCAACGCCTTTATTCCGCACAATCAATCACTCAGCTTGCGGCCAATTAAAATTAAAAATACGCCTCTTTTGACTTCGACGACCTCTAGCAGAAATAATGCAAAAACCTCATATTTATACCATTACACGGCTATCAGGAGCGAACTTTTTACGATTTCCCTCATCTAAACAAATCCACGCCAATCTGCTCTCTCGGAATTGCCTCGCGATGGACGAACCTTCGATGTCCAGACAGACTTAAAAAGCAGCTCTCACGCCAATATGGGCCTGGTTTAAAAGGAATCATGTAAGAAAAAGAAATAAACCAGGTTCCATAATAAACTGAGTCTTCCTTTAAACAGAAATACATTCACTCGGAATTTAACCAAATCCCGCTTACGGCCCAGGACTACACGAACATGCAAGGGAATCAGAATGAGCGCTTTGACGTACGGAGCCGCCATCAGTCCACGCAGCCACCGGCCCGGCCCGGCGCCCAACCACCGACGGAGTCCCGCTTCGTTTCAGAAGTCGAGTAGGACAGTTCATCTCAACGGGAAAATCCCAAAAACTAAACAGTTACGTAATCTACGCCCGTCAATCACAGCGAATACCTCCGTGAAAAATTCTTACAGCATACGGTGAAAGACTTACGGAATTTATCCCAAGAACTCAAAAGTACTTAATCTCCCTTCGTCAAAAGGAAAGTGAATCATTAACTTTTCTCTTCATTCTCAATCTTGTGCTGTATTTCATTCTGCCGGCAAGAATCAAGTGTTTTATCTGCAGAGAGAAGTAGGTCAACCAGACAGCTGTTTTCAATTTTCAAGAGCGCGCCGGTAAAGAAATGTGACTCAGATGTTTCGGTTTCTGGTTTCTGGACTATTTAGAAAAATAAATCAGAACTGCGCTCAGCAAAAACAAAAACCACGTGACTACGGGAAAAAGTATTTTTGTGGGCAGTGCAAGAAGATATAGAGATAAATATTTCAGTGAAATTAATTTATTATTGTTTCGCGTCGCGGTGAAAAAAAAAAAAAAAAAAAAAAAAAAAAAAGTAAGAGGTAAATTTTTTCATGGATTTATTTAAAGCAAAGGCGTATAAAGGTATGTACTTTTGATATTAACGTACAGAAGAAAAAAAAAAAAAAAATTTTAAGATCTTTTTAGTGAGAGGCAGTGGTTCTCAAACTTTTTATTTAATTTTTTATGCATGCCAAAAATAAATTAAAGAGGATTATTTTAGTATGCTATTACTTGTGTGAAAACTTTAATTATTTTTAAGTCAGCTATTTAAGTTCAAATATATAATTGTTTATGTATTGTGTTTAACGTAATTTTAAAGAGATGAAAGAGTAAGAATGGTGATTTTTATAAAAATTCTTTAGTTGTGTTGAACGGATAATTACGATTTTAATGAAAAATAACATTAACTAAACCTCATATTAAAATCATTTTTCTAGACAGTTTGAAAATATTTTAGCAGAAGTGAAAATTTTATTATTATTATATTATTATAATATTTTTATTATTAAGTGTTAAACTTTTTAAAGGTGATTTATATGCAACGTACTTTATAGTTAGTGAGGTTATTTAAATTTTTTTTATTGAATTCAAGTTATTGAAAAAAAAAAAAAAAAAAATTATTAAGGTGGATTTTAATTTTAAAAAGATGATTTTAACAGATATTTACAGATATAGTGTTACAAATTTTAAATAGTTTGAAAGATTTCTTCATTTTTATTCTTATGTGCTTTAATTGTGTATTATATTTCTGTGTAATTCAGTGATATTTAGTATTTATATCTATCATGAGTAACCCAACCCCTCCCAAAGAAGTAGAGGATTTAACAGACAAATCAGGTGACCCCGAAAAAGAAAAAAATCAAATTTCGAGCAAAGATGATAATCCCGTTAATAATCCTGAAGAGAAAAATAATCAGAAGTCTAGTCAGGAATCTGGAGGTGCACCAGAGACATCTGGTGTAACAATGTTAGGTGGACAGACCCTGTCAGCTCAAGCTGGGTCTGCTCACACATCAGTATCCGCCAACCCAAAAACGTCAGTAGACCCCGATATCATTGCATTTTCTCCGCAAGATGGAATGTCTTGGATACCATGGTTAGCCTATTTCGAGAGTGTCTGTATAGGACAGGGAAAAGACGAGTGCTGGAAAATTAGGCACATACAGAAGTATTTAAAGGACAGTGCACTTACGTTGTACATTAATAATTGTCTAAATGTACTTCATTGGTCCGAATTTGTCACTTTGTTTAATGAACACTACGAAATTCCCGATACCCTTTCTCTCACTGATTTTTCACGTATTAGATATAAAGTTGGAGAGGACTTGAACGAATATTATCAAAAAAAGACTAAAGTAGGCCGAACCTTAGGTTTAGAGCAGAAACTTATCCTGGAAGGGTTAACAGAGGGCTTGCCATTAGAAATGCAGAAGTTAGTTATTGCAGGCAACCCCTCAACTACACATGCATGGCGTGAATTAGTTTTCAGAATTAGCAAACTGCAACTGGACAAAAAGGGAAATGAGAGCAAATTTGAAGCAAGCCCCCAAAACCCCAATCAGTATCGCCAATGGCGACCAAACCGACCTCCATATGAGAATGGACAGAATTTTAACAGGCAGTGGAACTACAGAGTTCCCTATCAAACACACCCCATTCGACCTTTTCCATCAAATCAAGCCAGAAATCCCCAAAATACGTTTAGACCGACTTCAAATGTTCCACCACGACCTAATGTACACCACCAGACCACTTTGCCGCCCTATCCATGCAAAGTTTGTCTTAATATCGGAATACCAAATGCGTATCATTGGGTGGGAAACTGCCCTTTTCGACAACAAGTGTTAGCAGTACCAACCCCTAGTCACAATATGACTTTGCCGAACCCCAACCAAGATCATAGCGCTAATGAGTCATCCCGAAATACATCTAGTAATCAATGACGATTTCTTATGTCCGGACATATACAAAAAGAAAAAGCTAGCTATAAAAAATCAAATAGAGATTGTCATAAAGTTACTTATGTAAAAAATGAAGACTCACTACCTTGTTTGATCGATACTGGGAGTTCGATTAGTGTTATTCCTTGTCATTTAGCCCATAAACTTAACCTAAAAATATGTAAAGTTCAGCAGAGTATACCAGTCACCCAAACACAAGGTGTTCTTGCTTTGAAAGAAAAATGCCTTGTTAGTTTGCAATTAGGACGTATCTCTAAGAGAATTGAACTTTTTATAATTAACAATCAGTTACCTTATGCTTTGATTGGGCTACCCCATTGCAAACTGTTTAGATTAAATATTGACTGTGTTAAAATGCAAATAACTCAAGATAATAAGAAAGTACCTCTCATGGACCATATTCCAACAAATGCGTCTCACCATACTTTACATTTATCCGAAGTATATACTAGCCAGCCAGCAATTGAAAATGCAGAGATATTCGAAGAAAATTTTGAGCCGGAGTTGTTCGAGACCACTGACCATGTGCAAAATGTTCAGTCTGTCAGAGAACAATTACCTGCTCTTCTAGCCAAATATGTCTGTATTTTCGCCAAAGATAAATATGATATAGGCTGTGTAAACATGGAACCCCAGAGAATACAGTTAACATCAGATCTCCCCGTTTCTTTAAGAGCATATCGCACTTCCCCTAAGGAAGAAGAGGAAATTAAAGAACAAATTCAAAATTTATTGCGAGCCGGTATCATTAAAGAAAGCTATTCTCCTTATTCATCACCCGTAACTTTGGTGTATAAACGTGAAGAAGGGAAGAAAACCCGGTTATGTATTGACTTCAGAAAATTAAATGCCATTACAAAAACAGATGCAGAACCCTTACCTCGAATCGACACCCTATTAGATAAATTGGCGCATGCTAAAATTTTTTCCACTCTTGACTTAGCTAGTGGATATTGGCACATTCCTATCCACCCTCGAGACACTGAGAAGCTGGCATTTGCCACCACCTTTGGATTATATGGGTGGAATCGTTTACCGTTTGGATGGAAAAACTCACCTGCTTGGTTTAACCGTACCCTCCGTAGAATTCTTAATAAATACAAAATTGACTTTGCCTGTAGTTACTTTGATGATGTTATTGTATTCTCCCAAAATGAAGAGGAACATTTATGTCATTTAGAGGCATTATTTAATATCTGTGTTCAAGAAAACCTTAAACTCAAATTGTCAAAGTGTAATTTTGTGAAATCCAAAATTAATTTTCTAGGATATGAAGTTTCGAACGGTCGTATCACACCTGACAACCCTAATATAGAGACGATTAAGAAATTAACACCACCAACGAATGTAAAAGAATTACAACGTTTTTTGGGATCTATAAATGTTTATCACAAATTTATTCCAAAGTATGCTAACATTCGATACCTTCTCAACAATTTGTTGAAGAAAAATGTCCCTTATGCGTGGGACCAAAATTGTCAAAATTCTTTTGAAAAATTAAAAAATGCTTTAATTGAAAAACCAATCTTAAAGTTGTTTGATCCCAAAACACCTTGTCATTTGTTTGTAGACGCATCAAGTCATGGAGTGGGATGTGTAGTGAAACAAGTTGATGAAAAAGGAACATTACATCCTATAGCATATCACTCTAGAAATCTTCGCGATTATGAAAAAAATTATGCAATTACTGCGTTAGAATGTTTGGCGATTGTGGATGCTTTAGATAAATTTTATCATTATTTACACGGTCAAAAATTTGTCATACATACAGATCATGCGGCACTTACCTGGCTCAAAAGTGTTAAAAATTTAAGAGGACGTCTTTTCCGCTGGTCCCTAAAACTTAGTATGTTTGACTATGAAATTAAATACCAGAAAGGCTCCACTAACGTTGAAGCTGATATGCTATCTAGACAACCTGTTTCAGAAAATTTACCCCATATTATACATCTCCTTGACTTGAATGAAGTAAGAGACAATCAGAAGAAAGAAAATGTAACAATTGATGGTAAAAAGTACACTGAGATAAATTATGTTGTTGTTATTAAAAAGAAAGGTTTGTATAAGATTGTGGTCCCCATGTCTTTACGTTTACCCCTATTAGAAAAAACCCACACACAATTTGGCCACCCTGGAATTTATAAAATGATAAATTTAATCTCTCCGCAATATTATTGGCCTAACTTTAATCAGGACATTGAAAATTTTGTAAAACACTGCCACACTTGTCAGATAAACAAAAAATGTAGACAAAAAAGATTTGGCTTATTGCAATTAATGCCCCCAACAGAGATACCTTTTGAATGTTTGGCAGTAGACTCTGTTGGCGGATTTAATTATTACAATTCTACAAAAAAATATTTGCATTTAGTCGTTGACCATGCAACTCGCTATGTGTGGGGTTTTCCGTCAAAAAGTGTAACTACCGAAACTTATACAAACATTTTGAAACAATTATTTCAAATACAAGTACCAGATAGATTGTTAACCGACAGAAATGGAGCATTTACGGCTTCCAGGTTTAGGAGATTTCTTCGTAATTACAATATAAAACACAGATTGACGAGCAGCCATCACCCGGAAACGAATAGGAAAATTGAACGACTAAATCAGACTATTGTCACTAGATTAAAATGTAAAGTCAATTCCACATCCAAGAAAATACCTTGGACTAAGCTTTTAGATGAAGTCTTATATGAATATAATAACACCCCTCATTCTGTAACCCAATTCACCCCTAGCTATTTATTTTTAGGAAATTTACCATATGATCCCCCTTTACCAAATAATAGTTACTATCCCCCTGTGGAAGAAGCTAGAAAATTGGCTAAAGAGAGAACAATTGCTTACCATAAAAAGAATAAAGTCCGTTATGATGCTCGTTTCCTTCCTGTAAAGTTTAAAGTTGGTGACATTGTGATGTATGAAGAATTTCACTATCCGAATACCCGTAAATTGACGGCACCATATTCTGGCCCATACACCATTTTAAAACAACTTTCTGATGTATCCTTTGAAATTGATAAACCCAGCCCACATTTTAAGAGAAATTCCGAAATTGTCCATTCCTCCAAGTTAAGATACTACCACCCTCCTCAAAATCTTAAACTCAGCCATGAATAAACCCCATCTATCTCTTTCAGCTGTCAATTTTTTTTTAATTTTTGCTTTCCTATCGTCCCCCTTACTCGTAGCATTTGGATGAGGACCCAGCTGGGCGTGTAACCTATCTCCCCAGCAGTGTAGAATGATGGTGACAGTTTAAAAGTACTGTTAGAATTTTTATTATTTTTTTTTTAAATATTATAATGACGAATTGATGACACATGAAGGGGTCCTCCGCTCCGTGGCCACCCATCTTTAGCCGGACTGTTTTCCCAGATTCTCTTTCCAGGTTGAACGGAGAATCTGGCAAAACTGCTTCGCTTCCCCTCTGCAGGTGAATATCGATTACCCACTTTTCTTTTTCTGTCGTGCGAGTGGCACATTTTTGGGTGATATTCCCCTCAGAGTATTAAAACCCATATCGCACTGACCCTGCGCATGGTGAAAATTATAGCAAGTGTATATTTAGTTTTTATTAGCTGTAGTTTTCTTTTTTTTTAAACAACTTAGTGTTGTTTTTTCATGGATATAAACCTAAGGCTGCATCATAGAAGTAGCTAAGTCCCTAACAAAACGGAAAGGTATACGAAGAAATATAATTTGTTTTTGTTATTAGTATTTTAGGATATTTTACTGTTATTTTATCTCAGTGTGAAAATTCAATATATCTCTAGAAATGCAAATGTTTCAAATTGCATTTGAGATACAATATATTTTGTTGATAGTATTAGTGCATATTTTGTATTATTGAATATTTTATATTTTTGAATAATTTGTATTTGTGAATATATTTTACATTTTAATATTTTGTATTTGTGAATATTTTTTTTTACATTTGAACATTGTCTATTATTGAATATTTTTTACATTTGCATATGTTGTATAGTTTTCAGTATGTTTACCTGTGAATATTTTAATATACTATATAGTTTATGGTTGCAATTTGCAATTATACACAAAAGGATGTTTCCCAACAAACTATATCAAAAACTTTAAAACAAAAACTGGAAAGAAAGGGAAACATTACAAACACAGTTATGTTATGACAACTGTTATAATCAAGATATGTCGTCTCGAGACACATTATTGTTTTGCTGCAGCACCATTGAAAGAATTCCAATATTTTAGTGTAACCAATATTTTTATGTAAATTTGATATATAAATGTAAAAATAGGTCCAATTGACTTGAGAGCTGAAGTAAATACTGAAGAGCTGAAGTAAATACTGAAGAGCTGGAGAAATTACTTGAGAGCTGGAGAAAATAAGAATCCATAAAAAAAAAAAAAAAAAAAAAACATGGGTTAAATTCACGAGATAAGACCCACAGGTCTTGCAGGCAAGCCCTGTGGCTCTTGTTTTGGTGGGGGGGGATATGAAAGGATAAAAGCTAAACCCCTTTTTAAAATGCAAAATCCCTTTTTGCCCCTTTTTAAAATTTTAAATTACCGTTTTAAAAAATAGAAATTTAAATCAAAACTTTTAAATGCTTTAATAATTGTGTTTCAATTGATTGAAAATGCCGTCGCCCCTGTTAAATTAGTTTTCCTGCATCGCATCTTATAACTTTCAAAGATCGTTTTCTGACTCTTCATAAGAATATTTGTGCTGACGCTAACGCAATTTTAAAGTCTTGCTGCATCCGATCGGCCGATGGAGCCAACGGCTTTATTCCGCACAATCAATCACTCAGCTCGCGGCCAATTAAAATTAAAAATACGCCTCTTTTGACTTCGACGACCTCTAGCAGAAATAATGCAAAAACCTCATATTTATACCATTACACGGCTATCAGGAGCGAACTTTTTACGATTTCCCTCATCTAAACAAATCCACGCCAATCTGCTCTCTCGGAATTGCCTCGCGATGGACGAACCTTCGATGTCCAGACAGACTTAAAAAGCAGCTCTCACGCCAATATGGGCCTGGTTTAAAAGGAATCATGTAAGAAAAAGAAATAAACCAGGTTCCATAATAAACTGAGTCTTCCTTTAAACAGAAATACATTCACTCGGAATTTAACCAAATCCCGCTTACGGCCCAGGACTACACGAACATGCAAGGGAATCAGAATGAGCGCTTTGACGTACGGAGCCGCCATCAGTCCGCGCAGCCACCGGCCCGGCCCGGCGCCCAACCACCGACGGAGTCCCGCTTCGTTTCATATATATATAATGTTTTTTTCCCCAAATGTAACCAAATGTTATGTGCTTTTAACAGTTTAATTTTATTCAACTTTTGTGATCTTAATTTCATTGTGATCAACTCTGCATATAATTATTTATTTATAAGCATTAACTCTTAACCACCTTCTCTATAAAAATACTTAAGATATATATATATATATATACTTCCTTTTAAATTAGATCAAATAAAGTAAAAATGATAATAACTTAAATGTTTTTTAATTAATAATTTTTATTATTACTTTATTCTTTAGCATATCTGCGGTAGTATTTTTAATTATGTGCATTTAAAAAAGAAATTTTTAATAATTTAACTTTTATCTTTTGAATTTGTTTTATTACTCTTTTCTGTTTTTTATTATAACAGGAAATATTGAATTTCTTACTTTGTCTGGAACAGTTTTGTGTATAATAATCATTTCACTTTCTAGATGGTATTAGTGCTAAAAAAAGAAGTCACTAAAACTCACAACACTGTTGAGCATGAAGACACTGGAAAATATCGCCAACTTCTTGTTCGCACATTACATTCTTGCTGTGTTAAATTCCCAGATGTTGCACCTGCCATCATCCCTGTTGTAAGTTCACTAACACCAGTATTGTTATCTACATAATATAATTGCATTGTTTTGATGAATGAACAGTATTCTTCTTGGGGTTTTGAGGTTACAAAAATATTAGCTTTTACCCGAGTCAGGGGTAGCCAAGTAGTTTGTTCCTGATATCAACTTTTGTGCTTTAAAATTATTTTGACCTATTAATATTTTACTCAGTGATATTAAGTTCTTTAAATATTGATATCAAGTGAAATCTGGAGTTTAAATGAAATGATATCACAGTTATGAACATTCATTTACCAAGAAGAAATACAAATGTATGACAAGCATATATAATAAGAATTATAATGAGAAATTTATGGTTTCATATTTTCTATCAAGCATTCATAGTCAGATGTGTATTTGTTGATAAAGATAATGGCCATAAATTCAATAAAGAATCGTGATTTAAAATTGATGCTGCATCTTTATTAATTTTAAATATGAAAAAGATTATTCACATAAGTGCATAGGTCCAAACTAAGAATAGCTATATTTTTTGCATTCTTTAACATTTGGATGTCTTTCACAAAAATGTATTTTTAAATTTTTCAAGCTCCCTAGCTTTTAAAATTAAATTAGATTTTATAATCGCAATTTTATTTTCTGATACATTTTTTTCTTACTCAAGAATTTTCAGACTTTTATATTAAAATGTTTCTCAAAAGTAAAAGATAAATATTGGAAAAACCTTTTTTTTTTAGGTTTGAAAGGAATACTGGTGAAATGCCTGTAAAATCAAGATATTTTTGTAGATTTTTTTTAGGGGTGAAGACATTGAAAATTTATTTTCAAACCAAAATTGCCATTAGATTAGACAAACTTAAAACAAACTCCATAAAAACAAAATTAATCTGAAAATTAACCAGAAAATTGCCTGTAGTAGTGACTATTCATTAGTCAGAAAAACTACTTTTTGTTTCAGCGAACTACAACTACTTTAACAAAAATATAGTTAACTACAACTACTTGTTTTAAAAAGTAGCATCTATGGACTACTTTCTAAATGTACTTCACAACTTTCAGATTTTGTCAACGGATTATTCAATCTCCGGTCAAAATTGAGGACACAAATTAAATAATGCAGTAATTTTTTGTTATATCACATCTGCCAGGATACAACCAATAACTGTGATAATAACCTACAGCATTAAAAAATTAAGAAATAACTTACAAGAAAATGTTTGTTGATTGTCACCAAAATGTTAGTTTATACACATATTACAATTTTAGTGAAATTAAGAGAGATATACATAAAACAATCAACATTAAAATATAGTTACATAAAAAAGGAGATTAAACTACAACTTATTTTTACGAGATACACTGAAACAGAGAGCATAGCCTATATTTGATTGTTATAATGAGGGGCTACTCCCAAGAGTAGCATAACATATTTATGGACAACCATACACTGCATAAATTCTATTTATAATTCTTACAATAATTATTGCATTGGGAGATATTACCTCTGATTCATGCATTTACCAACACATTTGTCTACTTAACTTTCCAGCACACTCTTAATATGTGAAATTGAATTCTGTTAATTATATTGAGTTGTTTAATTTTGTAATCTAGAAAATTACAGAAAAGCAACTCTAAATGCAAACAATAAATAAAGCAATTCCAAATGAAGAAACCCATCATTAAAACATGACAACCTGATAACGAGTAAATAGACAAGTGTTGCCAGCAAGTAATTTTTTTTTTTTGGTCTTACCATCAAGTATCAATGGAAAATTCTATGATTTTCTGTATGCATTGCTAAACAGCTGATATTTGCTGCTGAGATGCACAAAATGAACGCATTGTACTAAAATAATTAAAATCAGTTATGACCATGTTATTTGTAGTATGGCACATTTTTTTCTTCTTGAAGTTGCATCACTGCTTTCTACAAACTACTGACTTTTAACATTGTGCTATTTGCTAGATTACATTGTTCAAAATGTAGCATGCTACAATACAAACTATTTGAAAAGTAGCTACTGCTGTAGTTTTGCTACATGTAGAGTGCTACTTCCAAACACTGTCATCACCCTAGGACCCTTGTAACTGTTGCTTAATAACAATGGTTTTGAAACAAACAAGGGTTTATAAAGTTTAAACTAAATGTAAAAATCTGGCAAACCATTTACTTCCACAAAGAAAATTAACTCTTTTTTTTAAGTTCAAAGTGAAATTTTGGGGGGAAAAAATATTTTCTTAAAAGCCATGTTTGTAGAAAAAAATAGAAATTATAAAAGCAAATCTGTTTTCATGTTTTTATATGCAATAGTTTTTGTAGGATAAGCTAAGAAAATGTAAGAACATGATAGATTCAATACTGGCAGCGGCAGAATTAATAACCTTTTTTCTTTAGAATAAAGAGAAAGAAACATTTGTAGGGAGCAATCTCAGTAACTAATGAATCAAATTGAAAAATAATAGTGGCAAAATGATGGTTACAGTCTCTGGTTCAATACAGGCTATATTTTATTTTGGCACCAATAACTCCAAGGACGTACAGGAGCAAAAAACATTCAAAATTGCAATTTCTCTGACAATGTTAAGGCTAAAAACTTGAAGTATGGCACATTGGTAACTTTTAATATAAATTTTCGCTAAGAACTGTTTCTAAAAAATTCAAAATTTAAAAGTGTGAAATGAACCAAAATAGTTCTAAAATCATTCTAAATTAGGATTTTTTTGGAATTGTTAGAATTTGAAATTTGATATAGCAGTTACTTACAATTTTTAAGATATAAATGCTCACTCAAAACTCTTTAATGTTTATAAAAGATTCTGAATTTTAAAGCATGAAATGAATTGGAAAACTTTCTAAAATCATGATTACTTTGGAATTACTGAACTGATTTCTAATCTTCTCTCAGGATCTCAGGATAATAATGATGACAATCTCTGCTTAAAAATAGGGCGTATTTTATCTCTGTATAAAAACTGCCTTCAAGGAGAAGACTGAAAAATGTTCAGATTTCTTTGAATCTGTTAATGAACATACAATGAACAAGGCTAAAAACATGAAAGTTGTTCATAAGTATATGATGGATGTAAGCAAGATGTGCGTATGTAAGCATATAAGTTTAAAAATAATAATAATTTTTTAAATGGTGATATATTAAATAAAGCGTAATCAATTGAAATAAATATAAATATATAGCGGTATGTTGTGTAATTACTCTAACATTAAATATACCCATTTCTTTTACAGCTACTAGAATTTTTGTCTGATAATAATGAACAAGCAGCTGCTGATGTTCTGGCATTTGTTCGAGAAGCCATGCAGCGTTTTGAACAGTTGAGAACACTGATATTGACAAAATTACTGGAAGTATTCTCTTCAATCAAATCATCAAAGTAAATATAATTTTTCATTAAATGTTATTTTATATAAATCTGTCTTTTTTTTTACCTTTGTCTTGGTATTATTTATTTTGGTATTTTTATTTAGATATATTTTTTTATTAAAATTAATTTTTGTTCAGCTATAAATATTTTATTTAGTTATTAAAAATAAATTAAAATAAAATCATTTTGCTGTTAGTTTCAGTGTAATGAAATAATAAAGCAGTATAGTAAAATTGTATCATCTGTTCTAGAATGTGGTGGCCGAACTATTTAATATTTCCATTATAGGCTTGTAATAAAAATTGTGCTTTCTCTGTTTTAATGTCTATCTATATTACGAAGAAAAAAACATATCTATGAGTAACACTGACGTCATATTAACAGTGACAATCTCTTTCATCTAAGCAAACTATTGCACTTTTTTCACATTTAATTACTTCTAAACATTGCATAATTTTAATTTTTACACCATCAAATAGGGAAATAGCTTTAAAATGTAATTTGTTTGAAAACTGTATCTCAATTTATAGATTTTTTATAGCTTCAACAGTAATTTTCCATTTCAAACATAATTTAAAAAAAATAATTATCTATCGCGTGCAGCTGTATTACAGAAGATCAAGCTGTACCTCATTATTAAGTGCCATTTGCGTTTAAAGCAATATAAATAGTTCAGTGCTTGTTTCCAACTAATATTTCATACCAAAAGTAACACATCATCAATAAATAAATAATGTATAATATAATATAAATAAAACACAAATTTAACTGATATGTAATCGAAACTATGCTTAAAAACGAAGATAACTAAAATCAAAAAGGCTGCTGTAAATCTTTGGTGATTTCTTTGGCTATTAACCTCTGACATTCGGCTAATATGAAAATATCGCTTCTAATAAATTTCAAAATTATATTTGAATACATACTTGATATTTTTCATGATATTACAGAGCAATTTAGATCTATATATTAAATGTAAAAGACCTAGTAGAGTTTTTAATAAAAAAATTGTTTTCACCTACGTTCTGTATACCGGGTAGTATGTTCTGTAATCCAGAAAACTCAGTTTGGGTCCTCTGGTATTTATAAATACATTAGCATCTTACTTTCTTATTAGTTTATATAACTAAAATACAGTAGAAAAGGGATGATATGATTAAAGTATTTGATAAATAAAATTTTAAATTTTTCTTTAAATTGCAGCATATTAAAAGGAAACCAGTTATAACCAATGTCTGTATATAATGAATTATTTTTCACGCTTCCTTCAGCCTAGTTAATAAGTGTTTTCTGCTGTTATTGAGAAACTACTGAATTTTTTTTACCACTACTTCCTATCTATGTTTATAACTTTTTTACTTTTTATCCCCAAGTCGTTTTTTAGTTATATAAAAAAAATCTTAACACTTTGTTGGCCAACAATTAAATATGAAATCACTTTTTTATACTTTTTTACCACTATATTTTAAAAATAATCTTTGCCTTATTTAATCGTACATTTATGTGATTAAATAAGGCAAAGATTATTTATCAAAATTTCTGGTAACAAAAAAACATAAAAGTTGGCATCTATGAAAAGACAAATATAATTGTCACTGGTCAACAATATATTTATATGAGCTTAGAGAATGATGGTGTTGAAAAAGTGGTAGATTTGATATAGTTATCATTTAATTAAAAATATAAATAGCTTATATTATTAAAAACAGCCATTGCATTAAAAAATATAGTAACCCTCATAAAACTTGAAACTTTGGAAATTGAAAAAATAGCAAGCTATGACAATATGCAAATTGCTGTGATACAAAAAGCAATTGAAATCAATACATCTAAAGTAGAGGTCTGTAACGACATGTCACATGTGATAGTTGACTCTCAATGAAAAAAAAATGTTAGATGACTGAGAAAAAGCATATGATTATAGGGAATCTATCAATCCCGAATCATATAAATAAGTATATGAAGGATACTTGAGTGCTTACTGAGACAACCGAGGTTGCTCTAATTAGAGGAAAAATGTTCGTGTGGTGGTGGACTGTTTTTATAAAACTTTTTAACATATTTGTGATGGTGGACTGTTTTTATAGAACTTTTTACAATATTTTAAAAGACTGACCTGCCATAATGTCTGATAGAAAATTTGTAATGTAAAGAATAAAGATATAGATAGTTTTTTTTTTTCTTTCATCGAGTGTGCAATCTGAAAATTTCATACAAAAATTCTTCTGCACTAGCAGTATTTTATTGTAGTTCTGAACTATTTAATGTTATTACTATTCAATGTAAGTATTGGATAAGAGAAAAAGAGAGCAGTCATTTATAAAATAGTTTAACCCTGAAACTAATCATAGGAACTTTGTGAAAATTGGTATTATGCTAATCAAAGGATGTTGAATTTTTTTTTTGTTAAATTTGGGGGTTATAACTAAAAAATTTAAAGTTTCTGTTCATTTTAATAAGCTTATACCCTAAGAGAATTTTTAAAATATCAATTTAAATTAAGTATATATATATATATGTGTGTGTGTGTGTGTGTGTGTAACTTTTAATTATATAGTTTTAAAAAAATGGATGACTGTACTGGGTTTTATAGCAGATTTCTGACTAGGTAGATTAATCTGCTGTCTAAGGTTGCAAGACTATAAAGAGCAGGGTAATTTTGTACAAAGTATTAAGAGATCTGTAAAAATATCCTCGATATTATAAAATATTAAGGTAAATCATTTAACTCTTTAACTTTGTTTTATTGTGTTCACTTAATTATAAGTATGTTTGAATAATTATAAAAATATTTGTAAACATCCAGTATTAGAGTTGCCAGAATGCTAGATTGTACGTTTTTTTCCATAAGTTGCATGTTTTTCAAACCTATTGTACATTATACAAACCTTGCCTGTTCAGTAATTTTTTCTTTTTCTTTTTTTTTTTAAAAACATATATGACTTTAAAAAATTTGAGAATTTTTCTTAGTTTACATTTTCAGCTTGCTTCAAATATTTCACTTTAAATCACTTTTTGCCATAAAAATCTTAGTGCATGTGCATCCAACATAAAAAAAATAATTTCCAATCAGTACAACAAAAATCTCGGGACAGTTGTGGCATAGTAAGAGTGCATACACAAAATCCTTGTAAGTAATCATATCGCCACAGCTTGCTTGCTTTGCTTCACAATATAAACATTTATTTTTGTATTTTGTCCATTACTAAAATTTTCATGCCATGCTGAATTTTAGGATGTTTTAATTTTTTTTTTCTGATACCTTAATTTTTTATCATGGTGAGAAATATGACTGCAATGTGTAATACAAATAGATTTAAAAATAGCAATTGTAATTTTGAATTAATGAATTGTTTTAAAGATCTTCAAAAAAGATATTACTGGTACATTCAACTTTGTTTAGTGGAGTAGTATGAAAAAAAGAGTTATAAAACCAAAACTAACTAGTGTCAATAAAAATATTCCTCTCTTTTGTTGTTTTTCTGAGAGGGGCAGAGAGAGATAAATCTGACAATTATATGCAGTATGCTTCATGTGTTGTAATTAACAAGTGTTGTCAGTTCCTGAATTCAGAATTACCAATTTTCCATCATTAGACTTGATTAGTGTAATGTTGGTTGATCTTGTGCTGTCCACTGATTTGCTCTGATCAGCAGATGGTTGTGAATCAATAGATAACAATAATAATATGCTTTTAATTTATAATTAAGGAAAGAGTTAATTGTTTATTAATTTTATTTTTGAAGAAGAAATTTATTAATTTTTGAGCTCATAAAACTGGTAAAATCAACACCGCAAAAATTTGAGATGTGTTAGTTTGTTTTTGCTGATGTTTTACACAATTTCCATAAATTACATCATTTCCAGTTCTGTAGCATTTCATGAAAATGAAATGGAATTTCTTATTTTAAATACACCTTTGAGAACAAAACCAGTCTATAAAGGAATTATGCCTTAAACGAAAAATTGTCATAGATCCAGAGAAAGGACTACAATACAATTACAACAGATGATGTATATGCTAAGACAGAAACTTGTCTAAAATATAATTATCTGCTCTTTGCAGTACATGTAAAAATTAGTATGATTTTTGTATTTAAATTTTTATCTTAAAAAATGCTATGTATTTTTTAATTTTTAATGATAAAAAACAAAACTGATTTATTTTTAGACACTATCTATAGCTGGTTAATGTGACATATTAAAAGTAATTACTTATGAGTTGATGTTTTTAATTAGTTTTTAATTTGTATTATTCATGAGAAATTTCAATTTAGGATTCATCGTAGTGCATTATGGATCCTTGGAGAATACTGTTGTACAGTGGAAGATATCCATAATGTCATGACAGAATTTAGACAGTGTCTAGGCGAGGTAATCAAATTTATTCTATTGAATATATTTTTTTATGATTTTTTTCATTTAAGCAGACTATTTTATGCATATCAGATGTCATCAATCTTTGTATTATCATGGACCCATTTAAAATTTTAAAACTTCTTTGCCTGCACAACTCTTCCCACACACAAATATATATGTATTTATATGTATATGCATAGTGTGTACAGTGTACATTGCTTAAACATAACAATCTCATATGTAGATAGATCCTTTGTATTCATATATGTATCTTTGCAAAAGGTTTCAAGTGCAAAGATTAACAAATCATTTTTACAGCTACCAAGGATACAAAAAAATGGAATAAGGCCCAATACATTATTTTTCAGAGTTAGTTTTTCAATATTTTTTTCACAGCAGATATCATTTAAAAAAGAAACTGTACTGATAAAGAACTTTTTCTTTCTTTCTTTCAATCAAAATCATCACATATTCATGTGTGTAAAATGTATTTATACATGCTTCGTGGGGGCATGAGAAGCTGCAGTTTCATGGTTGATTACTTCCGGTGTATATCATAAAATTCAGCCTGGTTCAAAATGTAGGGGCATTCAGGATTTATTTTTTGAATGAAGGAAAAGAACTAGCTGAAAACTTCCAAATATCATCGTTTATGATTAATTAATAGTCATCAATGTTTTAAAAAAACAACCTGAAATGATTGATATTCATCATAGAAACTCGACAGTTTTCCCCAAGCACAAGAAACAACAACTCAGTGAACAACAAGAAATTAATTTATGCCAATTGATGTCAAATGGTTTTCAAGATTGTCTAGTTTATATGTTGTGGACTGAAAAAAATGCGATTTTTACACTTCTGTAACTTGCGTTGTATTTGGCATAGAAATAAATTTCTTGTTGTTATGGAATGGGGCATGCCAAATGGCTAACCAAAAGCAAGTTGTAATTCAGTGAATTCAGTTTTTAAAAGTGCACTCTTTCACCTTTTTTAACACTTTCCAACCTAGTTGAAAAGTGTTTATGACTTCGGTTTGTCTGGCCGTGCTCTAACTCCCGTAAATATGCTCGGATTGCTCTGCAATTTTTATATGTTATTGTAGTACTCTATAGCATGTTCCCTATTTCAACGGAAGTGTGTAGCACTTATAGTTTTTTTACAGGGACACTCAAAAGAATTTCGTTACATTGCGATCTATGGGGAAAAATCATTTGCCGTTTATTTTAATGATGTTACTCAATTTCAAACACATTGTAATTGATATATACCACTAAGGTGCATTACAAGAAGCTTAATATGGAATAGGGTGTGCATAGCACTTATAGTAACTTTACAGGAACAGTCAAAAGAATTCCGTTACATTACATCTATGGAAAAAAATTGTCTGCGGTTTATTTAAATAATGTTTCATTATTTTAAACACATTGAAATTTATATATATCACTAAGGTGCATTACAAGAGGCTTACTACAGGATATTGTGTGTATAGCAGTCATCGTTCATTTACAGGGAGACACAAAAGAATTCTCTACTGTCTGTTTACAATAATTCCTGGAAGTGCGTTTTAAGTTACTGAACGCGATTTTAAATTTAACTCACTTTTTGTGTATTTATGTGGTGTGTATAAATTCTGTAGATCATATACAGGGAAGCACAAAAATTCGCGAACACATTTCCGTTTATTGACAAACTCCAGAAGGATAATTTTAAACTGTGCTACGCTTTTCCTAACTGAACTAAAATTTAGCATCCTATGTAGTATATATACAAATTTATAGATCATATACAGGGCTGAATAAAAGTATTCGGATATTTTTCCGAATACTGTATAGGTTGCAAATTCCTGAAATTATGTTTTTAAATATGTTATGCGTTTTCCAAATTATTTACTTAGATGCTATCTTTCAGCTTATTAAAAGGTATGATTTGTAAAATTATTTTGGAAGCGTTGGAAAGTGTTACATAATCTATGCTTGAAGCATGATTTTTCGTTCTTGTTAAATTTCCTAATTTATGTTCAGCCCAAATCTTTTGATAGGGCTTCAGGAATATGAAATTATTAAATTTTTACATGAGTTCCTACATTTTATTTGTTTTATAAGTAGCTCAGACCTTTAAAATTTCATCAAAAAATATTTTGAATTTTATCAATTTAAAGTATTTTATTCCTGTACTTACTATGGAACCCAAAAATACTAGGTGTATTAACTCTTGCCAAAATAGTCATATAGACATGGTATTAGGATATGTTACTGCAATTGACCCCAGTAAGCTCTTTATTATAAAAGGGCATTGTAGTATTTACAGTTTGTTTACAGTGTCACTCAAAAGATATCAGATACATCCTAAGGATATTTACTGAGTGAAATGTATTTTAATGCTATTTCAATCTCTGGAAAATTGTATGTTACTTGAAAAATTAATAGGAATTCAGTTTGTTAGTTTGATAGCTCATCTATCCAGGCTTCAACTTTAAAAGATGCCCCTATTGATATGAGCGCACTGCCTTTTATAAATCCAATAATTCAGTGACTTTTGGACACAAAATCTTAGTTAGGTAACAATTAAATGAAATATTTTGCTTGAAAACTCAATAATCATTGATATAGGTACTATGGACAATAATCATGTTCTGTCTGTGTTCGAAGAGAGCTCAAACTACAGAAGAGTGCCTGTGAACGATTATTGTGAAAGAGTGCCTATAGACACTGAATATGGAGATTCACAGAACATGCTCAGTAAGAAAATGTTGGCACTTACAGGCAAACAATTAGACAGGACTTCAGGATAAAATTCAGATATGTTACTTGTTGTGTTGACAAATGTGCAACTTCAATTATTAACAAAGAACTAAGTGTAATTAGAACAGATTGACTTTTATTCATACTATTAGCATCATGGTCGGCAAGTGGCTGACTGTGAGCTGCTCAAAAAAAAAAAAAAAATAATAATAATGGTTGTTTCTTATAGTGCCATCTCTTGGCCAGACACAAAGTTAAAACCCATTTACAGCATTCTCAGTCCACATTAAATTAAATACAATAAAAATTATAAAGCTGTATTTACATTTCAACTTTCTTTGTCCTCATTACATTTAATCATGAAAAGTTCTCAATAAAAAAAATCAATACTTTTACAAAAGTTAGCATTTTAGGTTCATGTTTAGTCCTTGTCAATCATCTGAGTGAAAAATTATCTTTAGGCATTGGAGACTAGCACTCATTTGCAACTGGTACATCCACATTTCGAGACACATCTGCAGGATTGGAAACTGACTTGTACAAGTCACTTGAAATAAATGCATCATCTTGGGTTGGAATCGGACAACTCCTCTGACTTATTTGAAGGATTTGATAGAATGCCTGCCGATACTGAGAAAGAAGTAATTGCTGATTGAATTTCGCCAAACACATCATCATTGTCAGCCCAGTGACTAACTTGATTTTTATGGCAAGACTAAGTGTCCCATGGAGTTTGAATTTTAAACAATGGGGATAACACTTTTTTTCTAATCTACTTAGGACCGCATAATCATAATTTCAAGGCCAGACAGGTCCTCCAATCTTAAATAAAGTTGTATAGTCTGACATCTCACTAGTCATATGGAACTGATTGAAACTTTTAAGCAGGTCTAAATGAGAACACAGAAAGTTTCACTTTTAATGTTATCTTCAAACCTGTCAACACACACTTAAGTTCTCTCCTGCTAAGTTTCTTGTTCCCCATCTTCACAAATAGGAAATCTGTAACATTCATTATATAGGTTGTCATTTATCTTATATAGGTTAAACTAAAAAAAGTCTCAAAATACACTTAAAAGAACACTCCCATCATGTCTCTAATGAAGAAATTTGGAAACTTTCTATTGCTGTGCATTTTTGAGATTCCACCTATAGTTTTAATTTTTAAAATGCTGAAATTATCTTTAATGTCAATTGCACCTCTGAATCGGACTTTTTTTAAAATTTACCTATATATCTTAATCATGGTGTTAGAATTAATGTAAAATTCACTATGCTCTCTGCAGCTTGGAAAGCTTGTTCAGTTCAATACATAACTTTTTTATATTATTTTGTTATTTAATTATTTTGTATTTGTATATTTAATTTTTAATGTATTTTATTTACTAGTATATTTAATTTATTTTTGATTTTTTTAAAATTCATTTATATATTTTTTATTAATTTTTTCTTTGTTTATTATATATATGTTATATATTTTTTTATAATTGCCTTCTGCTTTTGTATTGCATGTTTTCTTTAACCTGTCCCTTTTTCTTCCATTTCCTTTCAATCATGCTTTTGTTTTCAAAGTGGTAGCACATCTTTTCACCTGATGAACAAAAACAAAGTTCTTTCAAAAGGTCTTGTGCATTTCTTATTTTTATGATGTTTTTGAGAAGTTTGACTTTAATTGTATATCATACCAATTTTTAAACATTTTATTGCATTTTCCAAACATAAAAAAAAAAAAATCTTCCTTAGCCCATTGTTGCATTTATAGTATGCAAAATAACAATATTTGTTAGATTGCAGCAAATGATGTCTTTGTTAAATGTGAGTAAACCTTAACTTTAGTGATTGGGTATAGCTACTTTTTTTTATGTTAAAGTAATTTTTCTTCAAAATTTAAATTATTTCTAAGCATAATCTTCAATAATATATTTACTGCTTCATCACCAGTTCATTCGTTACAGCTTATATGTCTATTTTATGATACATTAACATTAATCTACATATCATTTCTAATTATTTTGTTTTCATTTTTACAAGTACAAAATGCATACCTGAAGTATTCTTCCATATACATTGATGTCTCTCTTTCACATGATGGCCATAATAAAATAATTGATTCTTCAAGCCCATAATTAAGAATGGGAATTCATGAAATTTAGAAATATTCATGGACTTTAGAAATATTCATGGGGAAGTTTAAAATACAGTTAAGTAGAGCATGTGATAAAGATATATCACAGTTTTATCTTTTTTAATTATTTTTATTTCAGCTCAACGTATTTCTATTTTTATAGCCTTTCCAGTTTAATTTGCCATTCCTTAAAAGCTATTTATCGGCAGTCGCGCACCTTGTACGTTGCTTTTTTGGCAAGGCCGTCTCCCCCCTCATTGTGCTTTGCGTTCGTTGAATCGGCGATGTTGTTTTCTCTGCGAGGCATCTTCGCGCTTTGAGTTCGCTTTCAATCGGTGCTGAGCTGTGACGTCATCGTCATTTGGCGGCTCTTCCCCGCTCGTGTGTTGTGTGTATGCGTCACCGCCGCTCTTGTTCCCTGTGTTTTCAGGAGCTGTTTTGTTTTGACGCTGCAATCGAAAGGGGCGTGTCTTTCAAATACAAATTAGAATCGTTCTTTTAATTAATTATTAAATGTTAATTTGTTTCTGATTTGTTATTTTAATTTTCACGTAATTCCTAATCATCAAGTTAGTTTAAATTAATCTTGCTGTCACATTTGTGCACCCCTTTTATGGGTATAAATATTAATGTTGCGCATTTTTCCAACAGAATTTTAATAAAAATGATGCTGTAATTTTATGCAAAACGTCGTCTGATCTGAGGCTGGCCTGTGCCGGCGCTCGTATCCTAGAATGGCCATGCGCTGATTCTTTGGAGATCAATTTCGCGTTTTCAGTTTTTAATTATTCTATAAAAATGCTGTTGTAAATTTTAAGTTTAGTATTTTAAAAGTTTTAAATCAACTGGTAATTTAATTAATTCGGCCAGAAGGAATATTTTAAAGATTCTTCGAATTTTACGAAATTTGAGCCAGTACTTTTTAAAGACTTGATGTGCAGCTTTCATCTCATCCTTCCCCCTTCAAGAAAATGTAATAAACATTATTGGATCCTAACCTATACGAGTTCTTATTTCAAGTAGTATGAGTCTCTTATTTTTCAATAAAGATCAAGTAAGACCGTTTAATTTATTTTATTATTATTTTTTTTGATTCTCTTCTCAAAGAATATCGACCTAAAGAACGTCATGCAATTTTTTGCATTGGGTTATTGCTCACACATCAATATTCCCATCAATTGCTCTCTTATTTTTTATATTACAGAGCAGTCATACAAAGGAATGTAGACTAAGTATGCGGTCATATAGACTCTCATGCGCTACACATGCTTGCAGCTCACCAAGCAGTTTTCATATACTATACCACACTCTGAGGCATTTTCAGCATCTATGAATAGTGATATTTTCACACGGCACTCACAAGATATCGCATCTTTTTATGGCTGATGTTTTAAGTTTATGGCTTGACAAGATAATCTTCAATGAGTTGTTTTTTTATGAGATTATATATTGTCTAGACAGTAGTTTCTGGTCATTTAGGATGCCATTTAATTTGAGTCAAATGTTAAAAACAGAACAAAATGAAAATTTTCATTTTTTTTTTCTTCAGATAAATGAAGCAGTAGACCATTGTACTTACTAGGGCTAAATATCTGAAATTTTTTTATCTTAAAAAATAAAAATATTTTTTTGATAGCTTTGTTTTTTTTAATTACATGTCAGATTTTCTAAATGACCAGTAACTTCTCATATTAGTTTAACTTTTTTTCTCCAAATGCTTTACTATCTGTTTTAAAATGTCTTGTCTGTGAAAATTATTGTATTAAATAAAATTAAAGTATACTCTGGGGATAGATCAGTTATCACTGATTAGCAGAAATTACAGGAGTTCCAAAATCCACTATTGCTTGATTGAAATCCCAACAGTTTAAAGTTTATGGAAAATGTACTTGCAGTGAAAAATAAGATTTTTTTTGATTTTTTTTTTTTTTTAAGAAAGAAAAAAAGTTAATATTAAGGAAAGGATCAAAATATTGACGAACTAGATGGCTCGCTGTAATAAGTATCATAGTCGCAAGTAAGTGTCAGAGTAATAAGTCATAATTATTGGATCAATCTTGAAAATATAAGCATAAGATGTGTCTGAAAAGTTAGGTCATAATGATTTCAAGGCAACAATTTCTCCTTTTCCATCTTTTTCTGTGCTAAAAAAAGTATACTTGCTAAGTCTTTTGGTTTTACCAAAAAACTTCTGTTTTTTGTATATTTATCTTCTTCTGACCAGAAATAAACATTTTCTGCCTTTTCAATTTTGTGTTATTTCTTTCAGATAAATAATTCAAAAATGTTTAGTTAAAAAAAAAAAAATTAGTCTAATTTTTACTGTTCTACCTGTTAAGAAATTTAAAAAAAATCTACACTTTTTATTTTATCTTGTATATGTTATTTATATGTTGATAATTTCATTTTATTCGTATTTAGATTCCTATTGTTGATGATGAAATCAAAAAAGCAAATGGTGAGGGCAAGGAAGAGAAAGAAAATGATGTGGCAATGATTGCTCCTGTTCAAAAACTAGTGACTGCTGATGGAACTTATGCTACCCAGAGTGCATTTAGTACTGCTCCTATGCCAGCCAAAAGTATGTTTGTTATGTTTTTAATGAAATTTTACAGGTATGGTATTAGAGGGTGGTCAGCTGACTTAGAAACCTCCTGAAAACAGAGTAAAATCAAGGAATTTAGTAGAACTGAAAATGTTGAGGAAATGTTGTCTGTTTGAATTCTGGATTCAGTGATATAGTGGAAGGTATATGGTGGTATACAGCATTTACCTTCTGGATAATTCTGTGTACCCTCTATAGCTATAGTCTATATACTCTCTGGTATATATCCTCAGCCTATAGCATATACCCTCTGTTTTTTTTTACGACTAGACCACTGTCTGGATTGTTTGTTAATGAATTTTATAAATATTGTATTCATATTATGAACAGTGGATTTTATATTATATCTTTTAGATGAAAAGAGACCTCCATTACGGGGTTATCTAATGGATGGAGATTTTTTCATTGGTGCAGCATTATCATCTACTTTAGCAAAATTAGCCCTTAGGTATTTAACTCTTGTTCATGATCCTAAGAAACAAAATGTAAGTATCCCTTTGCATTGATTTTTATGATCTAAAATATTTTTATTCTGATTATATGCACAGAAAAATATAATTTTCCACAATAAGTGTGCAGTATTTAGTGATAACATGATAATGATTAAGATAATGCAGAAAATAAACAATTACTTATATTTGAGCTCATGATGATTCAAACTTTATTTTCCTTTTTTAATTTAATTTGAGAAAAAAAAGTGTTATGTATCACCCCTTTTAAGCATTACTTTTAGAAGGTAAATCATTTTAACGGGAAAATGATTGCAATTCTCATGTTTGGTCGACTAAAATGAAGAAAATCTTATACAACCACCTTGCTATTCAATTGAATGTGAAGACTTTGGCTTCAAGCACCTGTGTTTTTGGGAAATATTAATCACTTATGTTGGCAAACTGGGCTCTGTAAATTTATCAGAATGATTAGCAAGATGTGGTTCATCAATATTAATCTTTATTCTTTATATAAATATATTTTTATTTTAAATTAATTTTTGCGATTAAAAAATATTATGAGATATATGTTTCATTTGATGTTTAATGTAATGCATGCATATTGTTCTGCCTTCTTTTACAATTAAATAATGCAGTAAAAAAATATAACAAAACTCTATAAATAGACTTTTATTTCAAGAGTAATTGTTTTGTTTTTGTTAAATGAAGCTAACTGTGCATGCACTTTCAAGATAAAAGCAGATTTTCTACTACTTGAACAATGTATTCTGCTGTACCTGATAGTCCTTAAAGGCCTGTAAAGTTTTCAAAATCAAACTTTTATTTTAAAGGATAGATTCAGGTAGTTTTTCTATACATAATCTAATTTATCACCAGTATTATATCCCCTTTTCCTTTACAAATATTCAACAGATAATACAAACTTGCAGATCTGATAGTTATTTTATTTTTGCTAGCATACTTTTTTCTCATTAAGTTCATACTGTGTTAGACATTAATTATTATGACAAATTATTTTTCATCACTGAAATTTTAGATTTTTTATCCTTCTATATTATAAATCATTTATGTTAAGTTTTTAATTTTATGTCTTACAGGCTTTCATTGCAGAATGTATGTTAATAATGACTTCAATTATACATCTGGGAAAATCTCATTTAGCTGCTAAAGTAAGCATTTTTGTGAGGACTCTCTTTTTAAAATTGATATGTAATGTTGTATATATTGTTATAGGTTACATATTTACCCATTTCTCATCTTTTACTTGCATTAAATTCCACAAATTTCAACATTTCAGTTATTAATTTTTAGGTATATGTTTATAGCTTCAAACTTTCAAGAGAAGTTTAGAAACAATAAGATTTTTGGTCATTATTTTTTTCTTCAAAAATGTAAATTATTTTAGAAGGGTTTATTTATCACTGAATCTATAAAGAATAGTAACAGAATCAAATTAATAAGAAAAATTATTAGCGAAGTTCTATATCAAGTACACATTCATGAATTTAGAGCTATAGTGAATAAATATTAAGCATTCTCAGTTCATAGCTAGAATTTTGTTAGTTAATCCTTGTATTCAGACCTGTAGTTTTTTATTCTTTGTTCAAAACATATAACTCTTTGAAATTGAACAAATCTTTTTATATCTGTATTTTATTAATTTTGTTTCATTCCTTCATTTTATTGTTCTTTTGTTCATATTTTATAATTTGAAAGCATTATTATGCATGTTCTTATTTTATTTCTTTAAATATATCAATTATATTAGTGTACAAAATGGATAATTTTACTACACTAATAATATTGATATTCAGTGAACTCTCACTTATACACCGCCTCTTTTATGCGTCTTTTTCATTTCACAATCATCATTTGTTTATGCATCGCTGTGAAAATAAATATTTCACTTATGCGGCAAAATTTTTTTTACAATAGCAAAAAGTGTGTTGCCCGATACAGTGCAGTAGTTTATTATTCTCAATGTACCCTTTCTACCTTTGTTGTTTCTAGAAAGATATTCTTTCAGTAAACAAATGAATTTCGAATGGGTATCTTATCTGTTATACCACCCACATTGAAAATCCATTCATCTTGAAGGAAAAGACATGTACTATTGTTATTGTCCAGAGGCTAGTCCTATCCCCATTTCTTATGCTGTTTATAAGAGAAAGGGGTCATACATCTTCCCTTATCTCGGTAAATAAAAGGGGGGTGGTCTGTTAAGTGACAAAACAGTAATTAAACAATCTTATCTGCAGCATGGATAATGTCAAAGATTTTCTGCTTACAGTACACTATCTATCCGTTTTTACTCTTTTTGATCTGGTCAGTCAACGCTTTCTTGCGATTATGCCGCGTCTTTCATATGACATACTGAAGAAGTGTTGGACGTCCTACAAAAGGGAGACCTTAGTTCAAGTTCGATCTAATCCCCTTATCTCGCTTCCAATGTTTAACCCATTGTTGAAATTCTCCCTTCTTTTGTGGAATCCATGCCTTCTTTTCTTCAACCTGTTTTATTACTTTATCATGAGACAGACTATTTTAACTGAGTCTTAAGCTTTCTTTTTTTTACTTGAGTTTTAACAGTTTAGTAGATAACAAACTTTAGCTTGTGCAACATTTAAGATTTGTCTCTCAACGAAATGGCAAAACGAAAGAAATTGTGCTTGACTTTCAAAGTGAGCATTATTAAAAAATTTGAAGGAAATCCATCAACTACTAAAAAAGCTTTAGCTGATCATTTTCAAATTCCTGAGTAAACTTTAAAAGGAATTTTAAGAAAAAAGGAAGCAATTCTAACTGCTCAACGAGAATGCGGAATTCAATCCTCGAAGAGAAGCTGAATTCAAGGAGGAAAGTTTCAAGAATTAGAAAGTGTTTTGTTACAATGGTTTAAAGAAGCCTGTGCCTCTAACATTCTGGTTAACATTGAGCTTCTCAGGCAGAAAGCTGTTCATCTCTCAGAGACTTTGAAAATTGAAAACTTTGCTGCATCACATGGATGGGTGGAGAAATTCAAGATTCGGCACGGCTTAGAATTTTTGTTCTCTATCTGGAGAAAGTGCTAGTGCTGACGAAAAAACTGTAGAGCAATGGAAAGAGGATTTACCATCTTCAATGAAAGGATACAAATCTAAAGGCATTTTTAATTGTGATGAGACTGGCTTGTTTTTCAAGATGATGCCCAAAAAAACATTGGCAATTAAAGGAGAACCCTGTCACAGTGGAAAAAGCAGTAAAGAAAAATTAACTGTTAGATGGATTCGAAAAACAACCCCCTTTAATCATTGGGAAATCAAAAAAACCTCACTGTTTTAAAAACATAAAACGGCTTCCATGTGAGTACTTTAACAATCGTGCAGCATGGATGACATCAAATATTTTTTTAGATTTTCTTCATAAATTTGACGAAAAAATGGAAAAAGAAAAAAGAAAAGTTCTCCTATTTATGGATCAATGTCCTGCTCATCCACGAGATCTGCCAAATTTTGATCATATAAAAGTAGTGTTTTTTCCCGTAAACTACGAGTAAGCTACAGCCTTTAGAGCTGCAGTCAATGTAAAAGTTTCAATTCTTGATTCTATGAATATGGTATGTGCTGCATGGAGAAGTATCAGTGATTATACCATAAGGAATTGCTTTAAAAAAGCCGGATTTTTATTTCCTGATGAATATGAATGTTGTGATCAAATTAACGAAATTGAAGAAGATTGTGATATAGGTCTCACTGATGACGAATGGCAAACTGTATCGGATGGACTTGTTTGTTTTAATGAATTTGTTGATATTGATGATAATTTAGTAACAACCAAATTAAGAGATATTGAAGACATCACTAATGAAATAGCCGATGCTGATGGAGATGATGATAATGAAGAAGATTAATCAAAAGTTCCTCCAAAACATACGAAAGCATTAGAAGCTTTGGCCACTATTCGGGACTATTTGCAATTTCATTCAGCTGCTGAAACTCCCTTTTCTTATTTGGGTGAACTTGAAAAAGCTGTTTTACAAATTTATCGGCAAAAACAAACATCTATTATGGATATTTTGAAAAGAAATAAATTATTTGGTATGTTACACTTTCTGTTTTATTATGTATTATTATTTTTTTTTTTACTTAATTTTTTTTGTATAGTTACAGTAATTACCAAATCATTATAAATATCAACATATAATCTTTAGAAACATTCTTATTCATGCTCTCATTGCAATTTATGCTGCGTTTTAGAATTTGATTAGACCCTTTTTCATTTATGTGTCTCTCTCACTTATGCACTTTTTTCTGTTGGTTCCTTGGGCCGGCGCATAAGTGAGAGTTCACTGTACATATAAATGACATAAAGGAATCTTAATGAAATAAATTTGAACTAAAAAATATGTGTGTGTATATATGTATGTATATATATAACAGATCGGCTGATAAGTTCCCAGTCTGGCACACAGATGGCGTTGCAATCACTGAACCAATGCTTTTTTTAGTAAATACTAACCTTTAAAAGGTAGCAGAAAAAATGTCATGACGATTTGCCGTGTACATAAAACGTTAGAGTGGTTTTAGTTGAACGACTTTGTTGATAAACAAAGAAATGAGTAAACAAGAATTTCAAGAATTGTTATTTGATGGGAAAAAACACAGTTCAAACAAAAGCTTGACTTGATAAGCGTTATCCGGACATTGAACCAGGTAAATCAACCATTATTGACTGGTTTGCTGAATTTAAACGTGGTTGTACGGACACCAGTGATGCACCATGCAAAAGAGGTGGTTACTCCAGAAAACATAAAAAAAAGTCCACAAAATCGTTTTGGGGAACAGTAAAGTGAAGTTGCAGGAGATAGCTCAGACTCTGAAGATATCCAAGGAACGTGTAGGTTTTATTTTGAATGAACATTTGTCTATGAAAAAGCTGTTGTCAAAGTGGCTGCCGCGCGTGTTGACTTTTGACCAAAAACAACAACAATTCGATGATTCTGAGTACTGTTTGGAGCTTTTTCGTTATAAAATTATGTTATTTATTATTAAATTATTATTACTATTTATTTATTAAATTATTATTATTTATTAAATTATTATTATTTATTTATTAAATTATTATTATTATTTATTTATTAAATTATTATTATTATTTATTTATTAAATTATTATTATTATTAAATTATTATTTATTAAAGTTATAAAGTTTTGTTAAATAGTTGTGTTGTCTTTATTAGACCGGGAACTTATCAGCCCATGTGTTATATATATATAATTCATCAAAACATGAAAATTTTAAGCATTTCAAAAGGTGGTGTATCTGAATTTTTTTTATAAAAATTAACTATGAATATTTAAATATTAAAACTACACAGACAAAAGACTGTCTATAGCAGTCTCTGACAGACAGTTGTAGTGCAGAAATATTGTCTCTGAGAGAGAACAATGCTCGATAAGGAAAGGCTTTCTTTCCTAATTCTACTGTACTTTTTGCTGAAAACCACATTAAAGTGAGCAGATGTTTTGCTCATATTAGCCATGATCCTGCATTTGTAGCGCATAAAAAGCAGGAAAAATCTTAATATAGTTTAAATGATGAACCATTCTCAGTATGCAAATTGCTCATTTTAACAAGTGTTCTTGTTTTAGCCAAGAAGTTAGATTGTATTTGTAAATTTTATATTGAAAAGTAAAAAAAAATGTGTGTTTGTGACACCACATCAATTTAATTGTAATTTTTAGTTTATTTTACAGGGGAAAAAAAAAATATATATATATTGAGTTAAGTTAAACTGCAACTTTGTATCTTCTTAATAAAGCTATCAGTATAAGAGAAAAGGGTACTTCTACATTATCCCGTCGACCACTTTTCATTAAAAAAAACTATCGCCAAACAGTGACGCCAAATAAACAAATGGAAAAATGTTGCCATTGGAATATCAAAATAAATAAATAAATAATGCCCCACTCACCAAAGTGTCAACTAGCAGTAAGTTTAAACACAAAAAAAATATAATATATTAATGGAAATAGAAAAAAGAACTTGGATATTTATTTATTTACATTATTTTTCTTAATTATCCTTCTCAGCTTGTGAATAAATGTTTGTAACATCAGTTGAAATTGATCTATTGCACTTAACTATGCAATGCAACAGTTTTTCAATGCATTTTCTCTTTTAATATCATGGCACAGCCGTTTAAGGACACAATTATTATTTTAATTAATGAAATAACTAATAAATTGGTAAAACATAATAAAAAATACATGTAAATGTCAAATTAGAAACCGCTTCATGACATAACAGACACGTTTAATGCTTCTGATGTCAAGCGAATGGGACTGCATTTTTGGCGTTAAATTCTATAGTTTGGCGATAGTTGTTTTTATGAAAAGTGGTCGACGGGATAATGGAGAAGTACCGAAAAAATGATTTAAATTTTTTAATATATATCGAAATGTTTAATGTTTTCTTTTAATTTATTTAAGATCTTAAGTAAATCATTTAAATAAATTATTTCTTTAAATATATCAATTATTAGTGTAGAAAAATGGCTAAGTTTTCTGTTTTAATAATATTTGTATAATTGCATATACTAGTTTACAAGTTTAATATACTTGTGATTCCATGATTTTGACTTGGTGAACAATAATTTAAATAATTTAAACTACAATAACTTTGCCAATTATTAATGTTAATTTAGATGAATTTATTTATTAAAGTGACAATCATTACTAGCAATTAGCAGAATTTAGTTTTTTATTAAATAATGCATTTTCTGCACTGTTTGTGTCTGTTAGCAACTTTCTTCCACTATAGCATGACACTCTTTCAAGGTTTATTGGCCAAGTTTTTGTAGGAGAAACTATGTCTTAAACTTGCATCATTAAGAGCTAAGCTAAATCTTATTTTATGTTTATTTTGTACTTGAAATTTACATTTTCATTAAATAATATTTTCAATATTGCTGAGGTAATGTTAAATGTTAACTATATTTATTTCAGTCTATAAATGATGATGACCTTGAAAGGATTGCTTTAAGTATTAAAGTTTTAGCAGACCGCTCACCACTGATGATTAATATATTTAATACCGAATGTAGAAAATCTTTAGCAGCCATGTTAGCTGCTAAGCATGAAGAAGAATTGGAAAATCAAAAGGTAAATAAAATCTGTTCTTTTTCCAAGTATTTTTCAGCTAATGGTTTTTGTTCTATATTTAAAACTATATATTAAAAAGGAAATAATTTTGAATTAATTTAAATAATTAATAAATAACTATATATAAGTAAATAAACTTATAAATGTAACAATAAATATAATTAATAAATAATATAATTAATTATTAAAAACTTATAAATTCTTTGAGAGAAAAAGGGACAGTGGGGGGAACATGTACTAGTTTTTCCTATATATTTGTGTGTGTGCACACAATTTATTTTTAATGTATCATATATCTATATATTTATTTATTTATTTCTAAATATATATATGTATTTACTGTTATTCTAGGCTAAAGAAAAGAAGGGCATTGTAATTCATGCTGACGATCCTATAACTTTTGGTCAGCTGACAGCAAAAGGTGATGCTTCTGGTACAGAGGTAAAATATTTTCTCTTTTCTTTCTTTTGAAGTCTTTGTAATATACAATATTGTATGAAAATTCAATATCCATTATTTTTTTTTCTCATTTAGTATAAGAATATTGTTCATATAAGTTTTATTGTTAAAAGTAACACACATCTCATAAATTCATAATACATTTTACGTTAAATTATATTAAAATTAAAATAAATATAAATAAAAAATAGTTTTAAAAAAAAAAACTTATATTTTATATGTTTATCTTAAAAATCATGCCTAATTTCATGTCTGCAATTCATTTTGTTGCAACACATTTCTGCTACAACACAAGAATTTAGTGTGAAGTCCTGATTTTGGAAAAAATACTGCTTTTATTTATGCTGGTTGTAACATGAACTAGTAAATTTATAAATTTTGTTGTTGTTGTTCAGTTTCTTTTTGAGATATAGCGACAGGTAAGAAAAAAAGCATTATTTAAACTACTAATTTAGAATTTCTGATTTGTTTTCTCAACACATAACCATATTTTAATTAATGTTAATCTATTAAATGATATTTATGTTCTAAAAATATAAGAAATATTGTATTGTCACCGAGAATACACAACTGTACATAATTTCTAGAACTCTGGCATATCAGGGAGTAGGGGAAAAATGAATTACAAAATTCCATCTCTGCATACCTGAACTAATTCAGTTAAATAAAAGTGGGCAAAAATCAATTATATTTTTATTTTTTATTGTTATTTAGTAAGTATTTTTGATCACTAACTATAACAGTGTTTTTTAATTTTTTGATTTCTACTCTTGAAATATTAATTCCAATGTATTATATTAAACGTTAATGCATTGACTCTGAGAACTGCATGGTTAAAACATTTTTATGGAAGAACATTGTTTTAGAAATTGGTATAGAAATGTAAAATTTTTGAATTTGAGAATAATTAAAATTGTTAGTGCATTTACATGCATATACAGTAGAAAGCCACTAATCTGCAAAGCTTGGTTCCAAGTGTTGTGCGGATTGGAGGCTTTTTGCGGATTACAGGCCATGTTTATTTAATCTTTGTTTACATTTTTTTAAATTCATATTTTGGACAAATTTAGATTGCTAATACTAAAATATAAATAAATTACTCATTTTAATCTATAGATAAAGTAATAACTATGTAAAAAATAATTTATTATTTTTTAAATTTCTTAAATATGACATCAGTTGTTGTCTGTTTTAAGAAATTTGGTTTATAGTGTTGAATTTTATCTTTAAGTAAGAGTTCAAAAGCAATATATATGTATTTTTTTTTCAATTTTATAATTACGATTTAATGAAAAAATAAATAAATTATAAAATATATTGTCTAAGTAAGGATTTTTTATCATTAAAAAAAATAAAATCACAAAAGCTCAAATTGTATTTTACAAGTACTGTATGAAGAAATGAATATATAAAATAATATACTAATTAAATGTGCTTTCATTTTAAACTATAAAGAAGAATGTTATATGATATATAATAGCTATATATAAAGATAAGAAAAATGTTAAAATTGGTGAAAATTTTTTTCAAAATTCAAAATTTTGTCACCATTGAAGCCTTTTTCAAGAATTAAATTCCTTTGTTTACATTCATAAATTGATTGCGGATTAGAGGCCTTTGCGGATTAGCGGCGCTCTACTGTAGTAGTTTTGTCCTTCTCTACAGCTCATTATTGGCAAAGACTCTTATAAATATAAGTTTATAATGATTTGAAATAGTTGATCATTAGAACTCAAATGTGACTATTATTCTGATGTTTTTATCCAAAGGATTGCATCATTTTTTTCTGGAGCCAATCTACTAATTTTCTAAGCAAACTACATATAATTTAGAAATTATTTAAAAATCCAGTAAAATATTTTTCAAAAATTTCGTTTGGCAATCTTAGCTGATTCATATGATTTGTTAACCAACCAGTTTCATTGTGTTATAATAATAAAAGTAGTATTACGTTCCTGTAGTTTATTGACATTCCTTTACCTGCGGTTTATTCTGTCAAGCTGTTTCAAATGACAAACCAGATATCATTATCAAATGGTTGTCTGAGTAAATTATGTTGGCTGGTGTGAGATTACTCAGATTTCTTATTTTCACATTTAAATAAATCTTTCTTTTAATTTGACAAGAAATAAATATATTTTCTTTATTCGAAAAAGGGTGGAGTCATATTTAGACACTTAATAAGTAAATATGAACAATTTTATTTAAATTAATATTTAATGAAATGTGGTATTATATATTGTATTTATATTTTTCTTATTAAACCCATTTATTCTTTATTTTATGTGATGCTTGTTATTTTCTTTATATATATATATATATGTCGCATTTTTAATAAAAGGACAGCATTCTGATGATTTTAAAAATAGCATCTTTTATTGAAAATAAGATTACTACGGCAGTAGCATTTCATATCTGCATCCAGGATGGATTCCACGCAGCAAGTGAAGTAGAAGTATATTAGAAAAATCTCATCTCCGAAGGGTTGTCAGTTCAAAAGGCCATGTGTTTTTATTAATTAGGCCGATAAACTGATAAAATTGGCTACCCTGCTAAACTCGTGATTATGTGTCATCGGGCCCGTATACAAAGTGAGGGGCGATTCATTAAAAAAGTAATTAATAGGTTTGATTTCTATACTTTTCCCACATATATATATTTATTTACATGTATTCTTTATTATGTTTTAGAATATGTTTGAATTAAGCCTGTCTCAGGCCATGGGAGTTTTGAAAAAGGATTCACCTGCTGATCTTAGTTCATCCAAACTGAGTAAAGTTACACAATTAACTGGATTTTCTGATCCAGTTTATGCTGAAGCATATGTTCATGTTCACCAGTACGATATTGTCCTAGATGTTCTTATAGTCAATCAGACAGGTGATACCTTACAGAATTGTACCCTGGAATTAGCTACATTAGGTGAGAATTTCTTATGCTAGTTGCTTAATTTCATCAATTTTTGTGTTTTATCAATATATTGCTAAATATTTCAGTAATATTGCAATATATTTCAGTAATTAAAGTTATAAGTGTTAATGGTACTTTTGTTTTAGCCGTATGCAGCCTTTTTGGTTCTGACTATGACTGTTTAAATGTTTCAGCACTTAGTTCAGTTACGTATTTGTTAAACTCGTGTTTTATTTATTTATATTTGGTGAAACTTTAATTTTGTTATTGAATGTTAGCCAGGAGCAAACAAATGCTGAACAATTTAGATTGTTTTAATACTAACAGGTTAATCTTCCATAATTGGGTTTCATTTTAATGACACCCACTTTTATTTTAAACAATATAGTTAGTTGCCAGCATCGTTCATGTTTGACACCAACAATCTTGTAATTTTAAACATTTAATGCACATTTTATTCATTGAGCGCATTTCTTCGAAAAATATTTAATTTTAAATTACCACTGAATTAAGTATTTGCAACTTTCTTTCTTTCTTTTAGGTAGCTTTCAATACAAAAAAGTATAAAGCTACCTATTGCAGTCATTCGGGAGAAAGCAATTCCGTAAAATTTCGGTATATTTTCACTGATCATAACCCCCAGACCAAAACCACCCTCCGTTTAAGTGTTGATTTATATATATATATATATGATCTATGTCATATGACAGCGCTCGTATTTCTAAACAGATTTTGATGAAACTAAGTGTGTGTATTAAGCCCACCAATATCTCGACCAAGTTTGTTGCCCATCTTGGCCCGCCATCTTGTTTCAAAATGGTGGCCACTAAAAGATTTAAAATTTACAAAAAAAAATGAGAAATTCAAATTTATCTTTTGTTTAAGTGTTAAACTTTGATATAAGGGTTATGGAGCATCTTTTTTTTTCCCTCTATCTTAAAAAATGGCTGAGATGTAACAGTCTGAAATTCTAGGGTGGCTGACATTTTGAAAAAAAACAGCAGATTACAAAAAATCAGGGATTAACTTATGAGTTTTAGTGACCACGATTTCTCGCAAATTATTATCTTTCATTGTTGTAATCATTTTCCCAATCTTACTCATAGAACTATATTCAATCTGTTAGCGTTAAATTCTCGCCAAGCTTGGTGAAATATTGTCAAATTTGGCAAGTAAAATAAGCCTCTATAAATGAAGCCAACTTGGCTAGCTCACTAATTTAACAAATTTCTTATTCAAATTCAGTATAAACAAAGCTTCTGTAATCAGGTTCTTTGCATTTTTAGCTTGCTGCTCTCAAGTAATAGTAGCTAAAATTGTAAAACGAAGATATAGGAAAGCTTCCTTTTCTTCCCAGTATAGGCCAGAAGAACTTTTTCTTTTTTCTGTCTCTTTAAAACAGGAAAAAAAATTGTGCATTTCGAAAGCATGTGGGGCTTGAATAGAGCTCATTGAGAGTAGTTCGAAGGGAACACTAACTTGTTATAATTTGCTAAATGCTGCTTATCCCAAACATGTAACATACTAAATAAAAATTTTAAGCTCTTAGAGCAGAGTTATATGAGGTGATGTGTAACTATCAAATTCACTTTTAAAAAAAAAGTCAAATCAATCATTTCAGCAACGTGAGTTAAAAATGTTTTTGCACCTCCAAGTGTCAAAAATGAACTTGAGTTTTTGAAATGTAATTGAAACTATGATTTCTTGAATATTTCATATAATAAAGAAAAGAGATAATGTTTAACCTGCAAAATACTAAACACCATAAATAGAGATGTTCCTTCATGAAGCATTATGATAACAACAAACACACATCCATTCAGTTGATTCCAACACTGGCAGTGTCAGCCCTTTAAATTTGTTATAGCACATGCCAAATCAGCTAATAAAAATGACTTTGATGTTTGCATAATTAAGTTAAACTTACAAGTTTAAATTTATAATAAATTTTTCAAGTATTATAAATTATTGCAAAAACCTATAAAAATATACTTAAATATTTTCAATAAAATATTTTTACTTCATTGTCATTTAATATACTTTAGTGAAAATTACTTGTGACATATCACAAGTTGTGATTACAAAGGCATTACTGAGTTAGAACTGAGCAGTAGTTGAAAAACTGCTCAACCTTACATGAAATCAAAACAAAAATGGATGCAACTTGAATGAATGTGTAATGAAAAAAGAAAAAAATAGAAAAGTGGATTTTGGATTTTCTGAAATAGAGTGAAAGATAGTTTTGAATAATTGTGTGCACATTTTAAATTTTGATTTTTGCAAAAGAGCTGAGATCATTTTGGCACGGTGATCGAAAGTGGTCAAAAACATAAACAAAAGTACAGTGCATATTGTGGAAAAAAAAGTTAGAACAATATATAATAATGTATAAACAATTCTATTCATGGTGAAATAAATAAAACATTCTGACCTGAACTATGGAATATCTGCATAGCTGAAAACACTTATATAAACAGTGTAGTGCCACAATTATTAATTTATTGAGCTTATTATCTTTAAATTATCTGATCAAACAGAAAATTAATTCAATATTTATGAAATTACAAGATGTAAGAAATTTAATATTTCACCAAATACCATATTTAAATATATATGTGTTATTCATTTGTGATTTATTTTTAATCTTAATTTGTCTAAAATCTTACTCTTGATTTAAAGGCACTTATAAAAGAACATGTATTTACAAAGACAAATAAAAAAAAAGATTCTTTATGAAATTAATTTCTTTATTAGAAAAGAAACATATGAAAAATATGATTAAGGATCCTCTGCATATTCACCTACATAATATTAATTCCTATACATTGTAAATTTCCAACTGGACGAAAAATGTCCGGGCCAGGATTCGAACCTGGGATCGCTTGGCTGAAGCCGCCACGCCACGCTCTACCACTGAGCTATCCCGGTCGAATCTGGAGGGCATAATTCATCCAGTTAACCTTATTGATCAAAGCATCTGGTCTGATATTTTAATCAGCTCAACAGAAATGATCGCAGGTAAAGGAACTCCAGTAAACGCTGGATACGTGAATATACTAGATTATTTTTTAACACAATTAACTTCAGCCAAGCGATCCCAGGTTCGAATCCTGGCCCGGACATTTTTCGTCCAGTTGGAAATTTACAACGTGTATGATTGCTTTACCAATTTGAAATAATTGTGTTAAAAAATAATCTAGTGTATTAATTCCTATAATTAAAATTAATTCTGGTAATGATTTTTCACAATATATAATCTAAAATATTCCCTACAAGATATAACATTATTTCGATTCCTAAGATATACATTATTTTTTTTATTGAGAATCTTATACCAAGAATTCTCAAAATTGAACTCTCTGTCCTAATACATTAAACACGTATTTCACTTGTTTCAAAGAAGCTATTGATGAATGTATTAAATAGATGCAATCTTGCACAAACAACTTCCAGAGAGAAAGTTCTCCTAAAATTGAAGATGTTACCAAGTGTTTGATAAAATCTGTTATAAATAACTTCTATAACAAGAGAAGAAGTCCTTGTAAAGTTGAAGATGTTACCAAGTGTTCGTGTAAATAAATACGATCGAATAGTATAACAAAAATGGCGAAATATCTATGTAGAATAGTTTGTGAAGTCACTTCACGAAAATAAATAAAGTAAAAGGAAACCTCTCACCCACAAAAATCACTTTCTTCCTTTTAAGTTGTAACTTGAAAATCATTTATTATTCTTCTTACTTGAAATATCTCCTGGAACCATTTTACATTAAAAGTGCAGATATGGCCAACAAATTTCCGTCATTATATGGTTGACGTGCATCAGGGCATAAAATATGAAATTCTGCGATGAAGAAAGTACTTAGGCAGAGTTAAAAGACTTGCAAAAGAACATTAAATTATTTAGTTAAAATCATAGATGTCTGCTGGTTAAAGATTTAATTTAACAGTTAACTATTGTATTGGCTATATCAGATGTGGAACCATTTAGACTACGCTGATATGCCGAAAAAGTCGGGGATTCAAACAAAACACGTCCGATCGTCCTGAAATTTTGGAAAGAAGAGAGCGAACGCTATCCAGACAACGGCAAACTTCACGGGCATGCACCAAAACCTCTCAGCCAATGGGAGGGCTTCACGCTATTATGGCATTTAAACAATTCCGGAAACTCTATAATGCCACAGAGAAAATGCTTAAATATTTGAAAGAGCGACGCACAAACTCAGGTTTGTGCTTACAAAGCAGGACGTAAGCAAAACAAAATTAATGTGTGATTGGCAACCATGTATAGAATTTGAAAATGGCCAGGAAGATGTTAAAAATTAAAGATGGTGATTGTTTACAAACAGGAAGATAAAAATTAACATTATGGTTACCGATTGAATAAATAAATAAATTTAGAAAACAGGAATTATGGTAAATTAAATAAAAATAAAAAATAAAATATTTTAAATTTTGAAACAAATAAATATTAAATTTTAAAAGTGGACATTTTAAATATTGAAAAATAATTAAAAGGTAGATGTATGTCTGTGACATAACAGAATGCATGTGCATTAATATTAATTAACTAAGTAAGTTAAATATTATTTAGCTGCAAATGAAATGAAATTAATTCTAAATTTAGAATATTAAATTTAAAAAAAAATAAGGTGGGGAAATTAAGTAAATTTGTCCCATGCTAAATAAACTTGTGTTTCAACATAATATAAAAAAGAAGAGTCAATTTATTTAATTCAAAATATTTTACACATTTTTACAAAATCACTAAATCCATTAAAATCATGAGTACTTTTATGATTTGTAAGAAATTTTGGATCAATGTTAAGTTTTCAACCGTTCTTTGTATTTTAGTTCAAAACGTTGATTTTTATTATTATTATTATTCCAGGTGATTTAAAACTGGTTGAGAAACCCTCTCCTATAATATTAGCTCCTCATGATTTCTGTAACATTAAAGCCAGTGTTAAAGTGGCCTCAACAGAAAATGGAATCATCTTTGGAAATATTGGTATGTATTTTAAGTTGATAACTCTTCATTATGAAAATTGAATATATTATGTTAATTTACAATTTTTATTACTTTTTTATTTAACTTTGTTTTTGTATATAAAAATGGAATTTTGTATTTGATTTTTCACCCACTTCTAAATATACTTTATATTGTAAAAAATTGTGTACACAGGTTGTGTTTCCGATAATAGTACAACATTTTAATATTTTTAGAACTTAATTATAAATTAATAAATTAAATTTAAGTCATTTTTTTGTTTGCTGGCCACAAGTGACAAATTAATAATCTTTATGATTATAACTGTTTACAGAGTTACAAAAACAATTATGTGCCAAACCACTCTCACCAAAATAAGAAAACTGGCTGTGAAAATGCAACAATGAAATATTTTAAACACTAAAAAGTAGAATTTTTAAATTTAAAAATAATAATTTTAAAAAATGCCCTTTTGTCATTTAATACTTATATATTAATTAAATTATGATTATATGTTGAGAAAACAATTCCTTAATATATAGTTTAAATAATGCTTTTTTCCCTGTTGCCATATCTTAAAAAAATAACAGATCAAAAGTTATATATTTTTTAATAAATTCACTGGTTTGTGCTTTCTATAACTATAAGCATACATCGAAGCTGTGAATTTTCAATAATTAGGGGCCTTGCCAAATTAATGTGTTGTGATGGAAATTTTTTGGAACTACATAAATTGCAGTCATGAATTAGGCATGGTTTTTAAGATAAACATTAAATGTTTATAAAAGTGTAAAAAAAAAAGGCTATTTTTGCTTTTTATTATGAGTGAGATTGTTTTGTTCTGTAATTATTGATTTTTGCATTGGATAAACATTATATTAATAAATTTCTTTGGCTGTAAAAGAAAATGAGCATGATCCCCCCTCCTCCTTCTGAAGAGAATATTTTGTTTACATACAGGGTAAGTCAAAATGATTGCCCTGATTACAAATGACTCATTGTAAACAATGATCGGAAAAAACATTCTTAGCTCGTCATAAAAGGAAGCTCAAAGTTTTGTTTGTATACTTCATAACTGTTCCATGTGGATCCTTTAAGTCATACACATGAAATCGACCAATCAATCAATCCATTTTGTGCCAGATATTGTGAATAATGTTTGTATATACACTCATGTCAGTGCATTTTCTAAGTGCAATTTCAGTTGGATGACTTTTGTAGGCAAAGAAGGAATATCTCCATAAACAGGAGTCACATTGCATTTACAATGTCTGGTGAAAAGTGGACTATCATTTTGATATTTTCTGTCTGACTAAAAAACGCCACATAGAACAGCTATAAAGTGCGCAAACAAAACATTCCCTTTTCTGTATTATACTTAAGGCGTTTCTTCCAATTATTTTTTACAATTAAGTTATTGTTATTTGTAATCAGGGAAATTATTTTTACTTACCCTGTATATTTGAAATACAGTAAAACTTCGGAATGGCAGACACCTTGCAACCACAGAATTTGTTATTCGGAGGTGTCTGCTATTCAGAGATCATATGCAAATGTATTTGTGAGGATTATAAAATTGTCTACGGAATAGAAATATCCATTATGGAGGTTTTACTGTGTATCCACCATTCCAAAATTATACCCTATTAAGGGTCCTCTCCCCTCATGCGAAAAGACCTGCTCACTAATGTTAATCCTATGGGGCATTATTTTTCTAATATCTCGTTTGCATTTCAATATTTATAAACAATTTTTTTTTTGCATTGGATAGCTGAGATCAATCTCTATTTCCGTCGTTGATTACTTTTTTCATTTTAAAAAAATCTGCAAAGAAAATTGAAAAAGTAATCAACGGCAGAAATAGAGATTGATCTCAGCTATCCAGTGCAAAAAAAATCATTTAAAAATATTGAAATGCAAACGAGATGTTAGAAAAATAATGCTTTATAGGATTAATATTAGTGAACACGTCTTTTCGCGTAAGGGGAGAGAACCCTTAAGTGTTATCTTAAGGCTATTGTAAAATGTAAAAGTAGGTTTTCAAGGAAGAAAAATGCAAAGTAAACTTTAGCATTAAAAAAGCATGTGTTGTATTCATTTTAAACTAAAAAGTTTCACTTATATGCTGTTTTACAAATAAGGTTAAAGATTTCCAAATAATTTTTGTCGACAGAATCTTTATAAATATGAATGTCAGTCTGGAAAACCTCGAAATGCTCTGTAAGTCAAAAAGGTTGGGAATCACTGATTTAATGCAATGGATTGCTCCAGATGTGGAACAAGATTCATATTGTGCAAATGCATGGCTCATTGTATAAAATATATAGTGTTTAGTTGTATGCATCATATATGATACAAAATGCAGTGAAGAGTTTACACATTTATTGCCAATGACTCAACTGTTCAGTCATGACACCACAATTTTTCACCAGTGAAAGCGAATCAGGTTTTGAAATAACCAGAAATTAAGCAATTATATAAAGATGTATCCTTGTACAACTTACATAAATGTTATCAGGCTATACCTAAACCTATCATTTATTTAAAAAATGGCTACCAGATTATAAGTAAATTATTATTAGTTTTTGTAACTACTGGATCATTTAAATATGAAAAAGATCAAATCTGTACATTTACCCAATCCTTTTGACCTCAGTTGTTACATTTTATTTTTAAAGTAGTTGAAAATACCCCATAACTTATGCATAGCTGCCAAACTTTCAGGTTTGTTTTCAAATAAAATAAACTTTTTTAATTAAGGTTTTTAATAAATGGGATTTAATAGGTACCGCTCAGAAATATTTTATTAAATAAAATTTCTTGTTCAAGCATGTTTATTTGACTTAAAATTTGGAAGGTATGCTGTATGTTTGAAGATTTTTCTTTTTTATATACTATAGTAGTGCAAAAAAAAGAAAGGGGGGGGGGGGGTGTTGGAGAGGGGATGGAGTTGGGAGAATGAGCAGTTGTGCTTCCAATGTGAGATTAACAAAATTAAATTTTAATTAGAAAATAATGTTATGTTATTTTACTTTACTGTGCTTTTATCTTTTTCTGTTTTCTTTTCTAAAAGGAGAACCATAAGTACTTTAATTAGTTTTATGTTTATTTTATTATTTTCAGTGTATGACATCAGTGGATCGGCGAGTGATAGAAGTGTTGTTGTCCTGAATGATATTCACATTGATATCATGGATTATATTATTCCTGCTTCTTGTACTGATCAAGAATTTCGACAAATGTGGGCTGAATTTGAATGGGAAAATAAGGTAAATTATTTTCATTTTATTCCAGTTTGGAAATAATGTTCATCTCATGTTTTATCTTTTTTTAAAATTTAAAAAACCCTTGATTTGACCTTTTTTATGCTTTTATTTTATTTTTTATAATTTTAATGGTGCTTCTTAGAATGTTATCAGAACTATATTTCAAGAACTAATGCACAGAATTTCATCAAACTTCAGATTCTGTTAGACATAAATAGACGATGATTACATTTAGGTGTAAACAGCCAAACAGGTGGCGCCGCTATGCTACTTTTTTCATGATTTACACAATAGCTGATTTTCACAATTTAGATATATCTCAAGAACTAATGCACAGACTTTTATCACACTTCAGGTTCAATTAGAAGTTGATATAAGTTGTTGTTGATTAGGTTTTGGTGTAAATCTCCCAATAGATGGTGCTGCTTTGCTGTATTTTCCAGGATTTACACGATTTTAGCGATGGTCATATCATGCATTCTAATACGAGCAAATCTTGTGTGTGTATGTATGTGGTTATATATATATATATGTATATATATGCAAATTTTATCTTAAAAATGGCTCTAACGATTTTGGCGAAATTTTGTATCGTACCATTTTGGGGCACCAGAAAACCATTTGGCTAGGTCACATGTTCGAGAAAATTAGATTAGTGGGTCATTATGGGTCAGGGTCAAGCTAATTGTATCTAAAAACAGTTCAAACAATTTTGACTAAATTTTGTATCCTACCATTTTAAGGCACAAGAAGACTATTTGGCTGGGCTACATGTTCGAGAACTTTCGATTAATGGGTCATTTTTGGGTCAACGCAGGTCAAGTTAATTTTATTTAAAAATGGCTCAAACAATTTTGATTAAATTTTGTATCCTATGAGTTTCGGGCACGAGAAAATCATTGGGCTAGGTCACATGTCCGAGAAAATTCGATTAGTGGGTCATTTTTGGTTCACTGGGTGAAGCTAATTTTATCTTAAAAAAAAAAAGCTCAGACTATTTAGACTAAATTTTGCATCCTATGGTTTTCAGGCACGAGAAAACTGTTGTGCTAGGTCACATGTTCGAGAAAATTCAATTAGTGGGTCATTTTGGTAATATGTCATTTATGGATCAAGGTATTTTTATCTTAAAAATGGCTCAGAGGATTTGAAATAGATTTTAGCGATAGTCATATCTCAAGAACTAATGCATGGAATTTAATAAAATTTTAGATTCAGTTTGACCTTGACATAAATTGGCGCTGGTTCATTTTTGGTATATGTGAAACTTGTATGAGATAGAAGAAGTTTTGGAATTGTCCTATCAGACTAGTTTTTAAGTATTAACATGTATGAGATACAAGAAAGTTTTGCGATTGGCACATCCAACTAGTTATTGTGATTTTCAAATTCCGCACTAAAAATTACATTAAGAACAGTTAAAATTACCAAAAAAGTTTTTTTGTTGTGGACCTGTGCAATTATCAACTTTGATATATAAAAAAAATGCTTTGAGTTGTAGACATTAGATGTATAAAATTTTGTTTTAAAACATTTTCTGAAAAAGACCTAAATTTTTCTGTCTGTTATGTGAATGCTTATTTTGATTTTTTATATGTTGATACTATAAAATATGCACTGTAATACTTCAAACTTTTGCAATTCAAATACAGGGGTCATTGTATGCATTAAGCTAAACAATATTCCATTGAATCTAAGAATGAAATTCATCTATTCAATGAAAAATACAGGCTTTCCACTGCAAGTTAAACCCAAATTTCCATTCATAACTGTAACAGTGATAAAAATATTCAAGAACGAGGAAGTGTCATGTGATGTCATAATGAATAAGAGTTTCTATTTTGTTTTAAAGGATTGCAGATTTGACCTTTTAATATTGATATCTTTTAAATTTGATCAGTTAATTTAAATATATATATTTTTTTAATTACTTTCGAGTCCCCTGTAGCAGTCATATTTATGCTTTGACAGTTAATTTTTTAGTCAGTTGAGTTCTGACGGGACACCGAATAGGTTATGGAAATTTTAATGATGTTTTGCTGTTTATTTTTTTAATTGTTCTCTAAAAATATTTATTATTCAAAATATAGTTCAAATTTAATGCCATAAAATTCCGATAATAAGCTCTCCCCCCCCCCCCCCCTCCCTAACATATAGTGGCAGAAGTGGGAAGGGGGCTTATAAATGGAATTTTCTTGAAAATTTCTTCAATACTACCTTTTAAGATTAATGTCTGCTAAGGCTGTTCTTAAATCCAAATTGGCTACTTTATGACATATTTTTAATTCTTTTTATTTGGAAACATATGAAATTGGCAGGTTTTCTTATTCAGAAACTTTGTAATTGAAAGACGTTTTCCCCTTTTTTGGTAAAGACAGAAGATTTTTCAGAAAATGCTATCAAAGTGGGCGTTTTGAACTGAATTTCAGACGACAACAGGATTTTTCCAAAAAATGAAAATTGGGAGAGGGTTTACATTCGGATGGGGTGTTATTTTCAGAATTTTATGGTAATGGTGGCTTAATAGATTATGAGATTGGGATTTAAAATTCCAAAAGTGGCCAAATAAGGAAGTTATTTTTGTTTTCTAATTTTTCAAAATTAAATAAAGATCTTTTATTGGACTTAAAATTTGTTATTCCTGTGTCTACACTGCATTTTATAAGGTAAGATAGTCACTTAAAGTGACCTAAAAGAATCACTTTAAAATTATTTAAAGGGGATACCTCTGATATTTTAAATTTAAGTTCTCCACAATCCGCAATTGTACAATATTCAGGCCTCGGAGCGAGTCGCTAATCTCGCTTTTTCTCGCTATTTTTTGCTTTTGTCTCTTTTAGTCTATATTTTTCAGATTTAATCTCTTTTCTCGCTTTTTTTCCCGATATTTCTTACTGATCGATCCTTATCCCTGCCCCTTCCCGTGAGAATCAAATTAAATAATGCGATGCGCAAGATAATCATTATTGGCGATTTGCCAATTTTCCGCAAAATCAAAGCACGGCAGAGGCGTGGAGAATCTTTTCATTGCTCTTTCGTTATTGGTTAAAAGTTACAATCGAAACTCCCGTAATTGCTCTTTAATTTTTAAGCTCACTAGTAGAAGAATCTTCCTATGGTGTCTGGATTGATCTATGGTATCTACAATTTCGGAGTATATTTAGGTAAGTGATTTCTTTTTTTAATAAAATAATTTTATATTTTTGTGTTATATATTGTATATATATTTTTTTTTATGAATGTTGTTCTCAAATCCAAACTAGTTACCGTAATTTCCGGCGTATAATCCGCAGCTCAAAGAATCGTTTTTCGACCCAGAAATATTATTTTATAAAATGTAACCTAAAAGATCGCTGTAAATATTTAACTACAATTATTGAATAAATTTTCTGGGTCAAAAAACGATTCTTTGAGCTGCGGATTATACGCCAGAAATTACGGTACTTCTGACTGACCCCTATAAGTGTTTAAAAATATAATAAAATGCTTTATTTTACATTAAAGGCAAATGGTCTTTTCAGTAAATGCTTTCGAAATTGTCATTTTGGGTGGATTTTATGTACGCGACTGTAAAATTCGTGAGCTAAGAACCTAAGCTCCGAGAAACGGATACCTTCTTTTCTGCGTTCTTACTGCTGTTACACTGTTTTTAGATCTATGAAGAAGCTTTTTTGGCAAACAAAAATTAGATATTTTAAAAAATAAAAATAAAAATCGCAAATGCATACCATTAAGTAAAGTGCGTGGCGCACTCTTAGAATGGCATCCTTTCGTCAGAAATTGACATGGCACTATTCCGTACTAAATATGCCTTCAGATACAAAATTATGTATCCATAAGAGGAAATTTTTATTACTTGGTTCGCGGTTTAGTTATTCCGACTCGCTGGCTAGTGGATAGAATAACGTTTCATTATAGTTCTGTTTCCTTAATTTTTATTCTAATTAAAATGAAACATTTTGAAGTTACTTTTGTTTTGTCATTAAATTCTAAACTTTCAAATTTTCAATTCATTTATAAGTTATAGGTTAATTCCATCGCGACGCATAAAGTTCTTGGAATATTTCTTTATTTTTACCACTAATTTCTTATTGAAATTTTAATTTTATTTAATCGAAGCACATTTCTACGATTCAATTAGGTAAAAATTTCTGTTTTTAGAATCAGTTTAGAAATAATTCTATAAATGGCGCTCATCGCAAAAAAAATCTCCCACCTTCAAAAAAAATAAAAATATCTACTGAACAACCCAAAATCTTGACGCATTTTTAGGGCTGTTCTCAAATCACGAAGAACTGCTTTCCGACACATTTCTGAATATATTTTTGTTCGTAAACACATGAAATAGGCATGTGTTCTTATTCAAAAACTATTATAATCGAATGGTGTTTTCCATTTGTTGGTGAAGGCAAAAAGTTCTTTCAAAAAATACTGTCAAAGTGGGTATTTTAAATCTAATTTCCGGACGTGACACCGCAAGAAAGAAGAAAGACCTGTCGTCACGTAATCACAGTTGCTTGTGCCAGTAATTTATTTATCAAAAAATAGAAATCTGATTCATAAGTTTTTAAAATTATCAAAAAATAGAAAACTGATTTCGATTCCAAAACGCTTCAATAGTCAGGATTGCCAATTACGTTTAAAAAGTGTCAGGAAGTTTCGCTCTATTAAACGGGAAATTTGATGAACATGTTAAACATAAAGCATGATACTTGCAGGCATGGTTATTGAAGTGATTTCATTTGCATTCGAATATGTTTTTCATTTTGAGTTATAATTAATTATTGAGTAATAATTAGCTTAGAAAGTAGGCAGATTAGATTTGAAAACAATAAAATAAAATGACTTGATAATTTTTCGTTTTTTCCATTTAGTAAATTACACTAAATAAACATGATTTTATTTTCTATTTCTAGCTGTCGAATTTCTGCAGATTTTAACTCTTATATTTTTAATCCCAATTCAAGGTTTTTTTTTTTTTTAAATTAGCGTGATCTTATAAATTTTATGTATAGTTTTATTGTGAAGAAATTCTCCGGCATCGGCGATTCCGAATTTCGGATCACTTTCAGTTTATTTGCCAAAAAAAAAAAATAATTTTACACCCCCCGCCCTTTTTCCCCTCACACACACACAAAAAAAAGTGCGTGATTTACTCGGGCCGAACTTTTATCTGTTATACCGAGCCTGGTCGGTCTCGGACCGAGCCTAGAAGTTCGACCTAGAAATTCGACCCGTGCAGACCTTTAATCGCGGGCCTGGAAAAGCATTACAGAAGAACATCGTAAAATCATTTTTCCGAAACTAGACATGTGGAATGAAAAGATTATAAATATCTTTATTCTTTAAAAATTGTTAGAAGAGTGGAGAGATATTCGATCCGGTTTTAAGAATTCCTAATTTATAATACTTTTTTTTACAAAAAAAAAAAAAAAAAAAAAAAAGCTTATACAAAGTCTTAAATCTAAAGTTCGGATATTCTCCAAAATCTGGAAGTTATGCTAACTATCGTTTTTATTTATTTATTTATTAAAAAATATATAAATTTGGAATTCTTAAAACCGGTTCGAAAACCTCTCCAATTAATATATATATTCATACTTTTTTCATTCCACAAGTCTAGTTCCGGCAGCAAAACGATCTTACGATCTGCTCTTGCTGTAATGATTCTATTTTTTTTCTCTCATTTTTTTGCAGGAGAAATAACTATTCAAAGTCTCTTCTTTTAAAAATAAAAAGGACTGTAAGAATGTATCAACCAATTTGTGTTGCTTAAGTGCAGAAAAAAAAATATATTTATATATATTATTGAGTTGCAAGCAAACCAAAAAAGAAAGAGAATGAATAAACAAACTCTTTTTTATTTTTTCGTATCTGTTACAGGAAGAAAAAAAAAAAAAATTCCATATCTCCTATGTAAATTGACAGATTTCTTTCAAATTTTCAGCAAGTTCAAATAACAGTAAATTAAGCTGTGTAACAAATTTTTGTTAAAATGTAATCAGTTATTAGAAAGTTACAATAATATTCGACCAGCACGAGATGGCGGCTCAGAAAGTCGCTTGCGAGAAGAGTTCATTTTCTCACAGGTTCGGACGGTGGAAGAGCAAATATTTAGGGTTGTAACATATTTGAGCGTTCCTGCCTTTGGCGATATACATTTCCATCTCTGTTTCTTTCTCGTCTGTCCTGTCATTGAGATCCTTTCTTTTGTCGTAGACGATTGTTATTCTCGCGCTCTTGATTATTATTATCATTATTCTCTATTTAAACTGTTCTTTTCAGAACAACACAAAATGTCTGATAAAGAGAAAACTTTGCGTTCTGAAGAACGTAACATTGTTAATAATGTGCTTTTTTTTTTTTTTTTTATGTAGATTTCGTAAGAAATACTATTACATTCTCCCCTAAGTTGAAATTTTTGAAAAATTTTTGCAGATCTACGCCAATCATGACTCCCAGAACCCAAAACCACCCCCAGTTCAAAACTTTATCTATCTATCTATCTATCTATGTCACTTTTTTATGGACACGATAACTGCAACAATTCTGCACAAATCTCTTCCAAACTGATACATAAAATCAAGGGGCATAAAATCTCGGTCAAGTTCGTTAATTGGCAAAATCGAACCAGGGGAGGGGGAATGGGGGGGGGGGGGGGGCTTTTTGTGAAAACAGAAAAAACCCATAATTTCTTAATTATGATACGTATCGAATCCGTTTAAAGTTATCATTACTTCTAGGAAAAAGCCGAAAATTTATGTATGACAGATTTTTAATATCATTAAAAATGACCCCAAGGGGGGGGGGGGGGGGGGGGAAGGGGACTTTCAGAAGAAAAAAATTCATAACTTCGTCAATTCCCAAGATTTCAAATCCGCTTAAATTTAGTATATATCTTCTTAATATTATCTGCAATTTTTATACTGACAAGTTTTTTATAGAACCAACTCTTACGGTAAAAAAAATAAAAACAAAAAATCATTGGTGGCTCCGCCTACAGACAGAGGTATATTTCGAAATGGGTGGTCCCAACTGCCACATCCTGGCAAATAGGTCTTTCTGCTGCAATTCCCAATAAACAGGTGCCCCACGGTCTGCGTCTTCGAAATCTAGCTGTGCCTGTAGGCCGAGCCGTCAGGGATTTTTTTTTTTTGTAAATGAAGCAAAATCTTCGCCTCTTTCCATTCCGATTCAGACAGCACAGGACAATTAACATTCTACAACATTTAATTAACAAAATTCCATTTAATAAAACAGACTCCTTCACAACATTCCTCTTGATAAAATAGGTACATTCACAAAATTCCATTTCCTTAAAACATATATTCTCCCGTAATTATTTTAATTTTGTTAAGTTTTAAAATGTGTAATTTGCAAAGAAAAAAATTCATCAGAAAAGAAAACTTTAGCAGAAGGACTTAAAGAAGTTATTATTATTAAATGCTTGGTTTGAATTAGAGTAGCTGGATTGCATCTTTCGTAACAAAATGTTATTTTTCACAAAAATATAACAAATTTCACAAAAGATATCAGAAAAATAACTTTTACTTTTCACAAAATAAGCCCCAAGGGGAAAAAAAAAACCTACATCGACTCCTGAACGTATATGATTTATGTAAAATGATTTTAAATTAGATTGAAATACAAGTTTTGAGAATTTTTTAGGTTGATTGGTTGGTTATTTGTTACGGCCGATTATCTGCGCTAGGGATGTAGGCCGGTGAGGAGAATGTCCTCCGTGAAGGTCTTTCTAAGGGATCCTAACCCATATTTATGCAAGGTTAGAAGAAAACCACGGAAAACTCCAAACGGCTAGGACGAGCGCGACAGGGGTTTGAACCCATCACATCCCGTCTACCAGCTTTGAGAGCAGAACCTCTCAGCCACTGGTGGGGCAATGTTTCCAGGTATCGCATATTTGTATTTTAATATAAGTGTATATAAAATCTAGTTAAAATATTCTGAGAAAATAATTTATAAAAACAATTTTTTTAAAAATATGATTTAACCGAGAGATCTTACTGACCAAAATATCATGAATATTTTATGTAACACCGAAACATTATACAAATATCTGCATCGCAACTTAATATTTAATAATACATAATATTCAATTGCCTTTAATGTTTCGGTGTGTAAAAAAGTTTTCAAACTTCTATTTGAAAAAAAAAAAAAATATATATATATATATATATATAAGATATAACATTATGCGAAAAGTATCTTGAATAAGAAAGCACATTTGACTGAAAATTTTTATTTATTGCTTATGGATTAGCTTGTATATTTAATTCACATGGTCTCTCACTCTGTAAAAACTGTCCTTACCTAAAATACCCTAACAAAAAATTTTCTCAACAATGGATTCACCCAATAAAAATTCACTACTTCCTATTTTCCAAACATTTTTTGGCTTATCACAATGATAAAGAATTTCGAATTTGTATTTTTGTATAACGCATATGCATGTAATCTTATTTTCATTCTACATCAAAAGGCGCTAACTAGCCAGATATGGTAATCCGAGATCAAATAACTTGGTCCTGAAGTTCCTCCTCTCAATCGTCCTTCTTTCGCTAAATCAGTCAAATAGACCCCTCTGGCACCACGTGACTTTTACGTCATACCCGCCTTCTGCTCGCGGTCGCTCTTTACCTGCCTAAAATGTCCAGTAAACAGAAACTGAGAAGAAAAGAGTTGTTTATTCACCTCGCTAATAAGTGAAATCGGAAATCTAATGTTTACACAATCAGATCGTCAAAACTTTGGAGGGATAATATGGTTTGCAGAAAGGAATCATGGCTAGATTCTTTATTATTATTTTTTTTATCTTTTCAAGTAAGGGGGTGATTTTAAGGGACAATTCTGAGTAAAAAAATATTTTCTGAAAAGTTGCAACAGAGGTCGGGGGAGGGGGGGGGGGGTCCACTCTCAGCATTGTGTGCATTTTTCACGCCCGTTTGACAATTTTTTTTTTTTTTTTTTTTTTTTTTTTTTTTTTTTTTAAATTTGACGACATTGTTTTTTTTTTTTTTGCGCTCTTTTGACAAAATTTGTCGTTTTTTGCGATTTTTTGATTAAATTTGCCGGGTTTTTTTCGCAATCTTTTGACGAAATTTGCCGTTTTTTCGCGATTTTCTGACGAAATTTGCCGTGTTTTTGCGATTTTCTGACGAAATGTGCCTTTTTTGCGACCTTTTTGACGAAAGTTGCTGTTTTTTCGCGATCTTTCGACGAAAGCTGCCGTTGTTTCACGTTCTTTTTACAAAAGCTGCTGTTTTTTCGCGATCTATTGAAGAAACTTGCGTTTTTTCGCGATCATTTGACGAAATTTCGCGATTTTTTGACGAATGTTGCCATTTTTTCGCTATCTTTAAAATTCACGTTTTTTCCTCGGACCTTCGTCGAAAATTTCATTTTTTCCGCGTTGATTGTTTGATGAAATTTGCGTTTCTTCCCGCGATCCTTTGACGAAATTAGGGCTTTTTCCGTGATATTTTGACGAAATTGCGCGTCCCGTGGGACATGTAAGAACTGTTTTTTTTTTGCGTACAGTCTCCGACTTTTTGCGTAACTGGTGTGTATAAATTCTGTAGATCATATACAGGACAGCACAAAAGTTCGCGAACGCATTTCCGTTTATTGACAGAAACTCCAGAAGGAGAATTTTAAACTGTGCTACACGTTTCCTAACTAAACTAAAATTTAGCATCCAATGTAGTATATATACAAATCTATAGATCATATACAGGGCTGAATAAAAGTATTCGGATATTTTTCCGAATATTATGTATGTTGGGAAAGTATGATGGAAATTCCTGAAATTAATTTTTTAAATATGTTATGCGTTTTCCAAATTGTTTACTTAGATGTTATATTTCAGCTTATTGAACGGTAATGATTTGTAAAATTATTGTGGAAGGGTTGGAAAGTGTTACATAATCTATGCTTGACGCATGATTTTTCGTTCTTGTTTAGTATTAAAAATGCGTTCTTGACATAAATCACGCCTTTTTTGCAAGGGGGGATTTGGGGGGGGGGGGGGGGTAGATTAATTTTTTGACAAATAAACTGAAAATGATCTCAAATTCGGAAAAATCCAAAATTAACAGAGGTCCGGATTTTGGATTTTGTACTATATATTTATATGTATGTATGTATATATATATATATATATATATATTTAATTAATATATTTTTATTTTCCTTTCAGGATTCGTATTAACTGGCTGCTAAATTATAAAGCTTTGTATACAATGGGTAAATGTAAATTTAGAACCGATTGGATGTTTAAAACAGACAAGAATGACGACCTTCTTTCCTCATGGGTTTCCAGATTAAGTGAAGATCTGGCTATTTGTAAATTTTGTACCTCTACAGTTGATTTTAAAAATAAAGGTTTTCATGCATTTTTACAACATTCAGGTACTGGCAATCACCAAAAATTAGTTAAAAATAATAAAAAACAGATGGTTTTCATTGCTGGCACCAGTGAAGATAGTTCTTCCCAATTAGATCAAAGTGCAGGTAATGGTGAAAGTACAAACTCAAGTACTGCACAGATTAAACTTTATAGTCCAAGAAATGCTGCATCAATTTCGGAATTAATTTGGGTTATGAAGTCTGTTTGTTGTAACTTTTCAGCAGCATCATGTAGAAATATAAAAGATACATTTGATGCAATGTTTCCTGAAGCAGTACCAAAAGATTTTTCATTAAGTCCCAAAAAAATGAATTATCTGATTACAGATGCTCTTGGACCATATTTTTATCAAATGATGACAGATGATGTAGGGGAATCATTTTTTACTATTTGTTTTGATGAAACAACGAATGTTGAAGATAAGAAAGAACTTCAGGTAACGATTCGTTATTGGTCAAAGGCTAAAGATGAAGTAATCTCAAGACACCTACAAACATATTTTATAGGAAAAGCTGATGCCCAAATACTTTACGAAAAAATAAGTTGTGCTATCAGCAATGCAAATTTATTATTACAAAAGCTTTTAATGGTTGGTTCAGACGGACCTTATGTAAATAAGAAAGTGCATAAGCTCTTCAATGAAAATCTACTCGAAATTCGATCTTTTCCTTTAACAGATGTTGGAACATGTCCTATACATATTGTACACAATGCTTATTTAAAGGCTTTGCAAGCTTTTGGGGAAGATTCATCTGAATTAGCAGTTGCTGTTTTTCATTATTTTGATGGGTGGCCAGCTAGATGCGAAGATTATGAAAAGATTCAAGAAAACCTTGGTTTACCTCTCAGAAAATTTGTGAAACATTCTCCATCTCGATGGCTAACTTTTCGTTATGCTGCTGAAAGGCTTCTTGAACAGTGGGAAGGGATTATTTACTATTTTCAGAAGTTCATACCATAAAAAAAAAATGATGTAGTACAATCAACCTCATTCAAAAAGATTTCTAACCTGATTCGTAATCAGACAGTAAAAGTTGAAATGCATTTTGCTATGTCTTCGGCAGACCTCCTCATGAATTTTACTGAGACTTTTCAAAAAGATGAGCCACTGGTACATATGCTTTATTTAAAGCTTCAAGAACTTATTGAAAAGCTAGCCAGACGTGTTTGCAAACATGTTTCTGAAAGCAATTATGATGAGTTGTTTCAAACTCAAAATATATTACCATTGAAAGATATAGTTGTTTCTCAGGATGTTAAAAAAGAACTCATGCATCTTCCAGAAAAAGATATCTTACTATTTATGAGAAATGTTAAAAGCATTATGTTGCTGGCTGTAGTCATTTAATTGAAAAATCACTTAGTAACTCAGCTTTAATAAAATCTCTGAAATGTTTAAGCCCATTGTACATAAAAAACAAAAAGAGTTGTCGAGATATTGTATCTATTGCGAGGAAGCTTCCTATAAGTATAAAAGAAGATGTTTTAATTGATGAATTTAAAATTTTGCAATTAGAGGCGACAGAGTCATCAAATGAAAATGAAAGAATAGATCATTATTGGCGAAAATTATTGAATAAGAAAAATGCAATTGGACAGAAAAAGTATGCTGAAATAGAGAAAGTTGTAAAAGTGGCCTTATCGTTATCACATGGTAATGCTAATATCGAAAGACGATTTTCTGTTTCACGATCGGCTTTAACAGATGAAAAAGCATCTACTTCTGAAAGAACTTTTAATGCTATACTGACAATAAAAGATGCATTGAAGTCTTTTTCAAATAAACCAGAACTTGTTCCAATGACTTCTAAACTCATCTCTATGGGGCAAAGTGCACATAAGCATTATATAATGTACATGGAAGAACAAAAAAGATTAAAAGAAATAGAAGAGAAAAAGAAAAATGAAGAAATTTGCTTGGCAGCTAAAGAAAAAGAAAGATTAGAAAAGGCTGAAGAAAGTAGAAAACAAATTAATCAGTTTGAAGACAAAATATCCAAATCAAAAAAAGAACATGAAATAGCTTCTGAAGCATCCGATCGTTTATTTAAAGAAGCAAATAATCGCTTGAAAAGTGCATTACAGAAAGGAGATTTGAGTGAAGTTAGTGTCGCCCAGGGTATGCTGGAAGGAATTTTAAGCATACGTAAAACTGAGCAGGAAAAACTTAGGGAAGTGGTAAAGCTTAAAAAAAAACGTTCAGAAAAGAAAAGACAATATAATTTCAACATTTTGTGTCAAAAAGCCTAAGATGACTTAAAACTCGGAACTTTTTATTTTAAACTCAATATTTTGTTTAATTTTTTCCCCATCAAGATTTTTTTTAAATTGATAATTATTTACTATTTTGTAAGTCAGTTATTTACTGTAAAATAAAAAGTAACATTTTAAGTGAAAATTTGAATTATTATTTTAATATTTATTTTATTTATCTATTTTTATGGCCATGTCTTCTAAATTTACATTTGTATATGGACGTATTTTGTGTTAAAATATTATTCAATTTGCAATTATCACAACAGGTTTGTTTTCTTTCTATGAGTATCTATGAATTCACTACATTATAAATTAAAACATGCAAAATTATGTAATTTTAAAAACTGAATGAAATAGGTTACAAAGCAAAATAAGATTAAAGAGTAAAAAGTGCAGAAAAAAAAGTTTTATTTTCTATCTGACATAATTATTCTGTATAGCTTAATTCAATTAATATCATGTAGATTCTTTAATATCATTTGTTTAGCATTCATAAGCCTAGAAGTTAGAAGACATGTTCTCTATGTATTAACATATAACGTAAGCATAAACTAATAAAATTGCTTAATTCGTATATATAGTAAAAAAAATCTCTCGACTTGCTTAAACACATATGGCTTAGCTCACAGCTCTTATAAGCACATAAATCTATATATTTCTTGTAAATAATAGGAGAAAAATATATGCTGCAGCTGTCTGTTTAACAAAAATATATATATATATATATATATCTAAGGCGAAAATTGCCTCTTTTTTGGTCTCTTTTTAGTCTCTTTTTTTGTGCATGTTAGTCTCTTTTGTCTCTATTTTTTGCAATTTTGTCTCTTTTCTCTCCTTTTTAAGAGTGACTTACCAGTCCTAGGCCTGAATATTTGATCATGGCTAAAATAATTCCAGCTAATTATTTTCACAAATGTTTTTCACTTTTTATTTTATACCAACAGGTTGAAATTTTTTTATTTAATATCTTATTAATCTTAACGCTGTGAATGAAAATTTCAATTTGGATAGGTGAGAGATATCCTGTGTTTCTGACTGAATAAGTAGTGAATTGCAACTCTATGACAAATATTCTTTTTGTGTACACTATTACCCCTCTTTTTGTTGCAAAAGTTTGCAGACATCCTGTATTTTTATTTTTATGTTTTTGGTGGTTAAATTTTAAGTGATGTATTTATTTTAGGTTTCAGTTCATACTACTATCACAGATTTGCATGATTATTTGAATTATCTGGTCAGCTTAACAAATATGAGATGTTTAACACCTGAAAAAGTATGTCTTTTTGTATTTATTTTAATTATTTCCTATAAATTGCCTTTTTAGTGTGTACTTTAATAGTGATGCAACGATTATTCGGCCAAAGCCAAATATTTGACACATTCTGCCTATCTGCCAAATATTCAGCTTTGGCCGAACATCAAGTCCATTAATCGGCCTTGGCCGAATAATACTGTAAGAAATTTTATTATTTAATATTTATATTTACAAAGTAAAACTTTTTAATTTCACAATTTTTATGGGGAATTTTCTATAGAGGCTTCACTCTGCGATTGGCTTGTAATTTCATTAACTTTTACACAGGGGCTTGGACAGCATCTGTCCAAGTTTGCATGCATTCTTGGACAGATGCTGTCCGAGCCCCCATGTAAAGGTTAAAGCATGCCTGCAAATAATTTGAGTTTGAGAAGCTGGAATGGTTATGTTTTAAATATTTTGTTCAGATTCTGTTACTGGTTTCATACTAGCCTTTTTTAGTCTTATAACAGTAATTTGGACTTATAAAGTCTACACTGATTTCTTTCTAGCATTTTAGAGGATATTCCTTTCAAACAGTGGTGTTTCTTAAGATATTAAGATTTCTTATTTTTTTATTTTCTTTCATCTGAAAGTTGAAATTTATGTTTTCTAGTACTTTTAAAATTTTGTCATTATTTTTAAATGTAACATCAACATACATAACATCTATTAAAATGTAACTAGATAGCACCTAATGAGAAATTTTTGCTTTTTTTTTTTTTTTTTTTTTTTTTTTTTTTTTGGCCAAATTATATTATTGGGGCAATTTTTAGGCCGAACATAGCCAAATATCTTTTCAGAATAAAATGCTATAAAAAAATTATAAATTTACATATAAATATTTTTTTAAAAGAAAATAATACATTTCAATTGTGAAACATACAAGAATTGTGAATATAGCACTTTCTATATTTTATTTTTAGACAAAAATGAGTTCATTATTCGGCAGCCAAATAAGCCGAATATTCAGCTATAACTTGGCTGAATAATTGGTATTCGGTTATTCGGCTAAACCACTATTCGTTGCATCACTATACTTTGTTTGAAACTGTTATAAAGTTTATTTCAAAGAAGTTTTGTTATTATATCACACTAGGGGATCCAACCTTGGTTTTCCCAGGTTATAAAATTTAAGATGAAAACCTTTTTTTTTTTTTTTTTTATTGAAAACTAACCAATTTTTTACGTTTAATATATTTTTTTTAATTGTCCACTAGCAACACCAAAGATTATTTTTATCTGAAAGATAGCAATAATGTATTAATGTTTTGAAATTTCTTAAAAGCGATACTTTCGTATTAGCCGCATTCCAGAACTCGATACCGGAAGAAATCACCAAAGATTTTGCTACTTTCAGCAACTTTTTATTACCAATAATTTCAGTGGTTTAAGCATGTAGTTCAATTACATGGCTGTTAAATTTGTGTTTAATTTATATTATTTTATTTATTTATTGTTTGATGAAGTTTTTAATTTTGTTACGGAATATTAGCTAAACTATTTATGTGTTTTAAGTGCAAACTGGTTAATCTTTCGTAATCAAGCTGCAGGGAATAGATAGATTTTTAAAAAATTCATGCATGAAAATTATTTTAAAAACAATAAAGAATCTGTAAATTGAGATAGTTTTCAAATAAATTGCATTTGAAAGTACTTTGTCAAATGGCATCAATGGAAATTGAATTCAAATCAAATGGAAAGTCAATATGGCATCAGCATTTCTCACAGACATGTTCTTGATTTATAATATAGATTCAAACTGTCCATGGTCTTGTGAGTTTTATCATTAGGCAAGAAGTGTCCAATATGTTTTTTAATATGTATTTGTTCTCCTTCAAGATTCTCAAACTTCATAATCAACCAAAAGTGACCAATCTAAGATAAAAATCAGGGAAGTTCTTACAATCCAACTATTTGTGCTTTACACTTAACTGTTCATTTATTATTATTAATTTTTAACTGCATATCGCCACAACTAATCATTAGAAATCTCACAATAGGTAAAACAGTAACTTGAACACCAGAAAAATAACTAAATTTTGAAGAAAATAAATTTAATTGTCAAAATTACCTGCTTCTTTTCCAAATATTTCCCACTTCAAATAATGCATGTTTTATAAATTTAAAAAGGACAGAATTATTTTTTCATTATTTGTCATTGTAAATTGGTGTGTTTTTAAATGATTCATTAAATGTGTACTCGTAATTTTTGTAGGCATTATCAGGTGAATGTGGTTTTATGGCCGCTAACTTGTATGCCAGGTCAATTTTTGGGGAATTTGCTCTTGCTAATGTAAGCATTGAAAAGAATCCTATGCTTCCTGATGCTCCTGTTGCTGGGCACATAAGGATACGAGCCAAAAGTCAGGTACTGTGTTTATCTTTTTAATATATACTAATGTGTTTGAATTTCTACATTAGGGTGGAACGAAAAAACTTTTTTTTTAAATTTCAAAATACTATAGTCTTCAAAAGTTGCCTTTGATCAAAATAAAGACGGAAATTAAATATTAGCGTAATTGGATTATGTTTTCAGGTGCTGCAAGAAGGTTAACTTGAGGTTTTTATTAAAATTTTGACAATTTTTGCAGTTATGTAAAAAATAATAATAATAATAATTTCAATATGCTATAGTTTTCAAAAGTTGCTTTTGATCAAAATAAAGACGGAAATTACATATCAGAGTAGTTGGATTATGTTTAGTGGTGCCACAAGAAGGGCAAACTTTAGGGGATTTTTTAATTTTTGACAAATTTCGCAATTATGTTTAATTTTTTTTTCAATAGGCTATAGTTTTCATAAGTTAACTTTTAAATCAGTTTTAATCAGAAAACATGGTAAACTTACTGCGTAATACATTTTAATTACAAAAATAATGAAACATAAATAGTATACAATGAGGTAGAAACAGAACAAAGTTCAGAAGAGAACACTATACTATCCCATTTTTTTATTGCCTCTACATCCAGTGTCTCTGAAACTTGAAGTAATCAAAATCATAGTCAAATGCGCATGAAAGTGCGATTTGTGGCTTCTAGTTGCAATCGAACTTGAGTATCAGACAAAATTGCTGCAACAATTCCAAGCGCCGCTCTGCAGGATATTGGTCTGATTAGTGATGAAGAAAGAAGTATGACAGAAATGTATTGACAGAATGAAAATTAGATGAGAACAAATAAAGAACCGAAAAAGATATGTAGAAGACACTGTAAAACTAGTTACAGATAGTAATTGGTTTTTTTTATGTAAGAAAAGAGAAGACTATTGTGCAAGAGAAGAAAAGAACTAAGTATTACAAAATAACTGTTATCGAAGAACATATATCACTTGTTCCAGAACATGGATCAAAATTTTCAAGACACGTAAAACCGATTTCTGGCACTGGTAAAGGTATAAAAGACAACATAATGACATTTATAAATGGCAACAACCAATACTTAAACATGACTGCAATTGGATATGATCGAACTGCCTAGAACAATGGATTGAATAATGGTGTGATTGCTTTGTTGGAAAAATAATTATGAAAGCCACTGCAGTGCTTTATTTGTCTGTTTAATACAAATGAACTACCCGTTCGTCACCAATTTTCTTTCCTAGATGGAAAAACTAAAAATCCAAATGAATTTGGAGTGAAAGTAAGGAAACAACTGGAAAAGTGTTATGAACTTCCAGTGACTGAGTTTTCACCTATTGAAAATAACATTGCATTGCTAAAATTTAAGGATAATTTAAGTATGGGCCAAATATATTTCTTAGAAATGTGTAACATAATCTCCGTTAGAAGTTGCTCTTCTGATTTGCCTATGAAGAAACCAGAAAAAATTTGTCATTCACCATGGTTTACCTTAGCAAACAGAATAATTCGCTTGTACGTGGGAACAGAATATCCATCACAAAATCTCCAAATACTGACTGAGTACATTTTAAAAGTGTATGCAACTGTTTGGTTTAACATAAAGTTGAAACCATCTATCTATGGACGAAGCACTTGTGAAAACGTGTCAGTAATTTACGTTACCTCAATTACACTCCTAAAAATGTAATTGATCCAATCATCCAAAGCAATGCATACTTTTCTGCACATGAAAATGTACTCCATTGTATGATATCAGGTGATAGAAGTCATTAAGAAGTTTGCATTACGCCAAATTGTAAAAGCAGGGACTGGAAATGAAGTTGCATCAGAATTTTTTTAATTCCTGTATACATAAACTTTGATGTCACAGATTATATTGATATGATTCAATGGCATGATGATAAAGTAACATAACCTCCTATGACAATGTATATTGCTGACGACAAACTAAAGCAGTAAATAAAGCAAGCAGTAGAACCTGATCATGAGAGTCAACTTCAATGTTTCCCAGTGTCACACACAAGCAGTTAAAAGAATTGTTAAATTAGTTACCGAGTCATCCTTGTCAGTTTGCAGCACTTCTGCAAGAGATAGATTCATAAAAACCAAAATAAATTTTCAAAAGATCATGCCAAGATTTGAAGCAAAAAAACAAAAAAAAAAGAAAAAAAAAAACAATCCAATGTGTCAGTGTGATTATTATAGACCATGTGTGATTATTATGGACTGTGTGTGATTACTATGGACATTAGAGAAAAATTAAAGTTTCTTAAAAATACCGTTTTGCCTTTAAAAACAACATAAAGTCAAACCTCTTTTAACGGACACCCTTATATACGGTCACCTCCTCTCTTACGGCCAAATTAAAATTTCTCAGTGAACATAACCTCTCATTATAACTAACAACCAATCTCCTGCAGTCACCTCATTTTTTCAGACCATTTTTTTTTGGTCACATAGGTGTCTGTTAATAAGAGGTTTCACTCTTTTAAAGTTTTTCTAAATAAGTGTGATTTGTTTAACTAAAATACGATAGTTAAAGATTGCATTTCTTTCATTTCAATGTAGTACTATAAGAATATGTTACTGTAAAATTAATAAAAATTAATATGGTGAAAATCGCTAAACTCTACAAAATAATTCTTTCTGTAATGACATATAAAAATTCGTAATACATAGAATGTGCAAGTTTTCTGCAAAAGTATCATATTTTGAATATTCTGTTTACAAAATATATGTATATTATGTTAATAATCAAGAAAAAAAACTTTTTTTTAAAAAGGCAATTTTTATCGTTTTTTCATAGAAGTCATTTTTGAAGCTCTTTGCGGCACCTGAAAATATTTTAGCACAGCAACAAAATTTTATATTCTTCATTCTAATCCCAAAAGGCAACTTTTGCCGGCTATAGCAAATTTCTAACTGAAAAAAAATAATTAACCATTGTTTTCATTCCACCCTATTCTACATTGCTGTGAAAAGTTTCAATATTTTGGTACTTAACCATGATTTTCATTATACAGAAAAGTTTGCAGAGTTCATTGCAAACTATGAGATTCCTAGAAATGTTTCTAAATATAAATAACCCTAAAAGTAACTTCTTTGTTTTTATGTATATTTAATTTTTTACATCATCCATTTCCTATATGCAGCATATTTCAAAATTTTGTGAACAATTTCAACGAAATTTTTGGTTTGATGGCTTCAAAAATTGCATTTGTAACTGCACTAAAGATGGTCAAAAAATTAATACTGATTTAATGGTACAGAAGAAAATTGTGTTAATTTTCTGACTAAATAAAGAGCAATCTTTTTCTTTAAACTTCTATCATTATTTGAGTTAAACTGTTTTATGACAATTTTTTTAAATATACACACAATTATATAAAATGTTTAAAAATTGGCTTGTTGAACTGTTTGGGAACAGATTATTTTTATGGAGTTAGGTTTTTATGGTCAATGGAAAAAATAACAAGTACCCTAAAATGTTATTTATTTTGAATTATGCATTTTCTTAATTCGAGAAAAGGTGTTTAAAACATAAAGATTATCGAATTAATTAATTTAATTATGTTTTGGGGGATTGTATGGGTCTTGCCATTGCCTATTTGCTGCATACTTCGATACATTGATCCAATTAATCCCAAAGTATGCTATGGAGTGTTCTTGTGAAATTCTGGCAAGGCCTTTGGCTTAAAAATAGTTATTTGTGTGTGTATGTGTGGATCTTTATTCTTTGGGGATATTCAGAATGGCTGAATAGATCCACCAGTGAAAAATGTCATAAATGTACATATTCATCCATGAAACTGATAAAAATTAGTATAATTTTAACAGAATAACAATTTATTACTGACTTTTCATTCTACCAGTACTGAGTTTAAGGCCACTGATTTCTATTGAATCTGTCATACGTAATGTTTATTTTAATATTTGTTAATAATCAAATTTATGTATTTTTTGTTAGGGTATGGCACTAAGTCTAGGAGACAAGATAAATCTTACTCAAAAGAGACGAAAGAAAGGTTCTACATAAGTGACATCTTACATTTTTTTAGTTTTTCCGTTGGACTCAGTTATATATGGACTCAGTTATTTCTTTTTCAGAATATATTTTTCATTGTTTGTGAGTCAATCTCAACATTGATTTTATGTATTTTCATGTATAAATAAATAATAAAGTTATCATTAATATAATGATTTGTATAAAATTTATATTTGTTGACATTTTGTTAAACTGATAGATTTAAAACTTGTGATTGAGTTATTTTTATCCTAAAGCTATTGGCTTGTTTTGAAAAGTTAAATTCTATTAGTTTATTTGCAATGTAAAAAAAAAAAAAAAAAAAAAAAAAAAAAGAGAGAGAGAGAGAGAGAGAGAGAAGAAACGTAAAAGCTAACTCTAACCAAATCTTTGCATTAATGTAACTGAACACTGGATGTAACCTTGTTATAATAAATTATGAAAATGTCAAATTTAAATTATACTAATTTCTTTACATCATAAAACATAGAAAAGACAACATGTTTCAAAAGTCAGAATCTTTGCTCACCATACTACTAGAAAGGTAACAAAACCTACTCTTGTGGTAGTACAATAGATTCCCTCAAATCTGCAACCCTAAAATCCACTTATCATTTCAGATGTAAATAGTGAAACTTACAGTTAAAATGTAGGTGAAAATTTCAAGTTTTTTTAATTTTTATAATATTCTGTACACATTTTAATATGTAATTCTGGTTAATTTTCTGGTCATTTTAAATTCTGGTTAATATGATTGAACTCATGTTTCTCATGAAGAAAGTATAAATTTATTTCTGAAAAATTTCAAGATAGTGCTGATATCAATGGCGATTGCAATCTTTTTACCAAATATATTTATGTATTAATCAAGCTTTTTTATGTTATTAAGCATGGCTAACCATGAAATAAAACTTTGTTATTTTAAGATTGTGATGTGAATTATTATCATACCTTTATAAGGCAGGTTTCATTCATTAATTCAAGAAAAAATTATTGTAATTATGCATAGTTAGTTATGCATTATTAATTATTTATTTAATGTTTACTTTTAATATTTTTAAACATTTTTTAAATATTCTTAATTTTTATTATTTTACTTAATTATTTTACTTTATTGTAAACATTCATTATAATTTCGAATGCATTATTAAATTCCAATTACTGTTTAAAAAATGTAAACAAAACAGTGACCAGAAATCGGCAAAAATCTAAAATCCGCATAACCTCTGGTTTTAAGCTATTCAGATTTAAGGGAGTCTACAGTAGTAGCTCATAGCTTTCATAATTTTTTCGTTATACCAACACTATGCCAAAATGTATGCTAATGCACCATTTATTTCAACCCTGAGCATAAATAATTTTTTTAAATTATTATTTAATCATAACCTTGTAAAACATCTTAATTTACTAATTTTTGAATAGAAAATATTTATTATTAGGTTATAGCTTGCATTTATTATTGACGCTGAGAGGGATTTCACCATTTGGCAGTTACCTGATGATGAGGAAGCTACAATAAAATTGTTTCAGGACTTCAGATACATAATATATATATATTCAAAAACACCATGAAAGTCTTCATTCAAAAGATTAAATGTATTGTATTGTTTAGAGAGACTTACAATTTCATGCCTGCCCTGCAGTTTAAATTGAGTTTTATTTTATTATTTTATTGCATAATATTTATTTGTTCATATAATTTAAGTATATATTTGTATTGATTTAATAAAATAGTTTATGAAAGTCTGTAATTTTCAAATGTTATATTTTTAAATATTCAATTTTGTGTCAACGATGTTATTATTATTTTGTATATTTTCAAATTTACAGGAATTTATTTTATCTCAACTATTTTGCTTGGCGATAATAATGTTGGTATAACGGAAAAGTACCAGAAAATTTAATGATTTGTTCAAAATGTGTTGCCATTTCTAAATATTAATGGTGTATTTTAGAATTAAGTACCACTTTATTGTATTTTGCACTAATATTTTAGTACGCGGAACTCCACATTGTCACTTTAATTTTATGTTCTCAATTTCCAGTAATTGTGCTATTTCATTATTCAAGTACAGTCTCTCACTTATGCACGGGTGCAGGAGATAGTGAAAAAAATGTGCATAAGTGAGATATGCGCATGAGTGAAAAACTGCAAAAGCTAGCTTAAAAGTGAAACATCAATACAGCGTACATATATTGTTAATTAATACTATGTATATACTACTGAAAAGTGTAAATAAGATTAGTTTCAAAATGGAAATATGTGTGTAACTTCCCTTAATTATTTTTTAAGAAAATGGAAATGCTTACATACCAAAATTTCGTTTTACTCCTATTACTTTCTCACAAAATAATTTACAATCGACAATTGTTTTTGTTTTTGTGATTTTGCAAAAAGAGTCTTTTCAAGTTCATCAAGACGTGAAAAAGTTCTTTTACTTCCGGAAAAGAACTGAAAATAGTCACGCAGAGCTTTATTGCTTCTAACGCTGCTGTGTGGGTTGGGGAAACTTTTGCCGCATCATCTTCATCATCATCGTGCTCCTCTTCACCTTTTATTTGGCTGCAATGTCTTTAATTTCTGCAATTGAGCTGTGATTACATTTTCATCTGTATCAACGAATTCGTTGAAAGTACACGTAGCAAGTCCACCAAATACATTATGCCAATCTTCTACATTTATTTCACTTTCAGGCTCCTCACATTCATTTTCTGCTGAAAACTGAAATCCTGCTTTCTTAATGCTGCTTTTAATACACTTGTCAGTGATGTTTCTCCATGATGAGCACAACATATGAATTGCCTCAAAGATGGTAACATGCTTCAATTCTTCTTTCGTTGCACGTTTTGTTTCTGATGCAGCCATAAGTCGATGGATTAAAGTTTTTCTGTAGTGCACTTTCACTCAACGAATGACACTCAGATCCAAAGATTAAATCTTCCTCGTGCAATTCGCATGAAAAAACACAACTTTCGTGTTGTTGAAAATTGGAAGATCTTGTGCAACGTCATTCATGTCGTTTTGTTGCTAGTGTAGTCGCAAGGAAGCTTCTTCCCGTTCTTAAAATAGCGAGGTTTGTTTGATCTGCCAATGATTTAGTGGGTGGGATTTTAGATGGTGGGAATTTTTCCGAACCATCAGCGTTGCAACACAGCAAAGACAGTTAGTCTTTAGTCTTTCTTTACTTTTTCCCCACCATGGCATGGTTCTCCCTTAAATGTTAAGGTTCTGTCTGGCAACATTTTATAAAAAAAAAGTCCAGTTTCGTCATAATTGTAGATGTTTTTCAGTTCGTATCGTTTACCAAAGTAGTCAAGTCTTCTTTCCATTGTTCTACAGTTCCTTCATTTACACTCAAACGTTCTCCCAGAAAGGACACGAGTTTCCAAGCCATGCCTATTTTTGAATTTTTCAATCCATCCATGTGATGCAGAAAAGTTTTCCATTTCAAAACTCTTTGACAATTGTACGACCTTCTCCCTTAGAATCTCAACATTAACAGGAATGTTCGAGGCACGAGTTTCTTTAAACCATTGCAACAAATCTTTCTTAAATTCTTCGAACTTTCCGTCTTGAATTCTGCTTCTTTTCTTCAACTGAATTCCACATTCTCGATGAGCTGCTATTATCGCTTTCCTGATTTTTAAAAATTCCTCTCAATGTCGACTCTGGGACTTAAAAAATTTCCACTAAAGCTTTTTTCGAGGTACAAGGATTTTCTTCCATTTTTTCAATGACATCCATTTGAAACGAAAGTGATAATTTCGTTCTATTTGCCATTTTAAAACGTAATCATCTAATCAAAACACCAAAGAAATTTCTTCCCGTTAACGATCAACATCACGAGGTATGTCCCGTACTAACTCTTCTAATTGGCTGCGACTTTTACTGATGTAAATCATAAGAACCCCCTCCTCCCTGACATACACTCCTGTGTATAAAGTAGAGGAATGTGTTCCTGGAATCTGATAAATGGGGAAGAGCGAAGGAATGCCTTCCTAGAAACAGAACAAAAAGGGTAAAAATCTTGAAAATTTTTGCGACGTGCATAAGTGAGAGGTGCTTTTTCAGTGCGACACATAAATGAATAAGAGTTATCATTGGTTTTCCTATATCCCTGGTCGGGACCGCGAAAAAAACGTGCATAAGTGAGAAATCACCGTATATGTCTGAATACATTTACTGTTGTAATTTCATTAGATTAACCATCTCCTTGTACAGGAGATTGTATCCTATCCTTAAATGAACACTTAACTTTTAAACCACTTAGCATCATCATATGTTACTAACATTGATACAATTTCGTGCACTAAATATACTTATACAAATGTAAATTCCTCTTATGATACTTATATTTAATTTACACATTCAACGTTTTTATAATTTTTGTTTGGAAAACCTATTTGGTAATCTTTCTTTAGTAGTTAAAATAAATCCTTATCTATTTCATTAGAAATAGCATATTAAAAACTAAAATCACCTGAAAATCAGCTTTTCTTAATAAAATTTTGCATCAAAGTAATGTGATTTACTTGAATTTTCTTTTTTTGATATTCTTTGAAATACTGAAATGCATTTCTAGGCAACCATTTAATGAATGAAAAGAAAAAAAGAAATGCATTGAACATTTTTGTGAAAAATGAGAAATTAAAATTATTTTATCTTTCTCCAATAGAGTTGTAAAATTTCCCAATAATTTATACAATTAAATTCAAAATTAAAAAAATTATTGGCAAATTTTAAAGCGATCGTATTAATTTAAGATCTCCATTTCGGAAATTTAGCATCCGTAATTTAACATGTCAATTATCCCAATGCATCATTTTTATTCAATGAAAGTTAAAATTTAAAAATTGTCTGACTTCCTATTGTAAAGCTTTATTTTATGACTTAAAAGAAAATGTTCTATATTTTTTGAAAGATTTTTTTAAATTTTTTCACTTGGACTCGCATTCCTCTATGACAGTTCTGTTCGTGCTTTTTTCTCCAGTCATCATTCTAATTTGACATATTTACGTGCTTTCTTGGCAGGAGGTTCATGTTCCATTTCGATTATGAAATATGATTATCAAACGATCACTACTTCTGAAGTCTCAAACAACTTAGAAAACATGTAACACGAGACAACATGTCAGCAGGCTTTTTCTCGCTCTCCCAGATTGACCAGTGAGAAGGTCGCATGGCACTTGCGGGTGTTGTTTTCTATCTTACTGCTTGGTGATCAGAGTAATGCTTCGCCAATGCGCTGAAGAGAAAAAGCTTTTTTTTTTCTAATACCAGCATTGATAAGAAATTCAAGACAAATGCTATGGCAATTGGTTTTTAGAATATATTTTAAGAAATTTGAAGAAAAAAAATTATTGATTTTTTGAAAGTTGTATAGATTGATAGTGACTACCGAGAATTTGCCGATTAGGATTAAAATTGCCAACATTGGGAGAGGCCAGAGACCCCCCCCCCCCCCACCCCACCCCACCCCCACCTCCCAAGTAGCTTCGCCCCCTGATAGGAGCTTATTTTTGGATTTTTAGTTTGCCTTTTTGTTACATTTTTTATATTGATATGTTTTAAAATTGTTTAGCTCATGGGTTTCTGATAAAAAAATTCTTCGTTTAATATATTTCTTGTTTATATTCTCAAAAAAAAAAAAAGTACTATTTTTTTTGTTTTGGTTCTGTGGGTGTCCATTACTGTATTACTGATAACTGTATTTATACTTGATAAATTACAGCACATATTAAAATTTAACTTAAAATTGATGTAACAGTTAACTGTATTATTCTCTAATCTGTTGCAAGATTTAAACAGAGTAAAACTGCAGGTTAGGAATCAAAATTTTCAGTATCTGTTCAGATAAGCAGAGTTTTCATTCTCTGTACATTTAAATGTATCAAAAACCTACACCAATCTCTTCAGAATTTCATTGATACTTGACAGTGCATTTTAATGCACAGTACTTTTAAATTTAGTGTTTAATATTTAGCAAAACATTATACATTACATTTAAAAATAGCGTGTGATATGGCGAGACATTAACTCTGGATAAATGCATTAAATCAATTACAGTTTCATTTATTAAGGCTGTTCTTTAATCTTAACTTGCCGATTTCTGACACATGCACTAATTCATTTCATTCTAAATTAATTAAATTTGCAGGTGTTTTTATTTAAATACTAAGAAATGAAGAGCGTTTCTCTTTTTCCTATAAAGGCGAAGCTATTTTGTTAGCAGGTATCATGAAAATAAGTGTATTGAATCTATTTTCAAGACATGACCAGGGCTTAATTTGCACTGGAGCTCAGCTCCAGTACTTCTCTGTTTTTAGTAAATATTTAAATATTGTCCAGAATTCACCGGAGCTCATAAACACTGCGCTCCAGAGCCCAGTGCAATAACGCTTACGAAAAACTAATCCTAAATTATCCTTTCCTTTCCTTCCCATTTCCAATCTTTTGTCTTCTTTTGTATCAAAATATTTATAAGTGACGTAAGGTGTCGCTTACGTAAGAGATAAAGATGAAACAGGCTCGATTTCTATATCAGTCTTCGAGTTTGGGCAGGCTCGAGCTCAATTTGTCTTAAATTCAAATTTTATTTATTTCCATTTCAAATCATTTTAATGCTATTTTGATAAGAATAAAGAGTAATCAGAAATAGTCTTTTTCTATTGAGCATAGCTGCGAACTATTCATTTTCTGTTAACACTATTTCTAAATCATAATCCTGAGCTTATTTAATTGCAGAATTCTGCAATTAATTAACATTAAGATTAGGCAAAGGTTTCTATTTGGAAGTAATAATAACTAAAAAGTGGAATAGTTGATAGTTAAGTATACGCAGATAGATGTATTTAAAAAATTTTTTTGCTAAGTAAAAAAGCAATGCTTTAAATTTTGAAAATAATGTATGAAATATAAATATGAAGATTAGAAGTGATGACAGAGGGGGGGGGGGGGGGATATGCTACTGGTGTTAGAACTGCAGAATATTCGGGCTCTGGTACTCTTTTCTTAGAAATTATGCCCTGGACATGACGGTCTAGGACATCTCGTCCTCTGAGAACAATCATTTATAACTCAATATGAAATGGAAAATGCTATTCAATTCAAAATCAGTTCAATAGTAAAATCAGGAAATTTTATGCTTTTGCATGTAAAAATGACCTCATGAATATGTCAAAAGTTTCATGTTGTTGAGTAAGGAAATTTTTTCGTTAAATAACATCTTAAATCACCTTTGTCTGATATTGAAAACTCTTAAACTTTTTTTCAGATTCAATTGTTATACATCTAGATATTTTTACAACCCATAAGAGATTAGGAATTTTTGCATTTCCATGTCTGTGAGGGTCAGAACTCACGTGTCTGTCTGTCTTTCTTTCTATCTCTTTGTTTTGTTCATTTATTCTTTGTAACCTTAAAAAATTGCATACAAAGTAATTTGAGATAAATTACACATTTATGCACAGTGAATAATGCTGGATGCACACGTTCTAGAAAGATTTAAGCTTATTTTATTTAATAAAACATTGACTATTCTTTATTTCTTTATTTTATATTTTTATACTCTTTATTTTAAATTGATTGCTTGTTCATATTTTCTTTATTTTGATGCACCTTGGTGCAAATAATGCTTGAATGCATTATATTAACTCAAAATGATTCATTATGAAACAATTGGTGCAGTTTTTCCGGAAAGAAATTTCCAGAAAAGAAAGAAAATAGCATAATTCTTCATATGAAGCTTATGAGATGGAATCAAGTCTGATTATGTGAATCATAAGAGACAATTCCATCCTTTTTTTTTTCTCGTCTCTGTTATTTTCTTTCTTCACCTGTACCAGAAAACGTGTGCAGATGTTAGCTAGGGCTGGAGTGGTATGTGATCGGTTGTGATAGCTATTTTTCATTGAAAGTTAAATAACAAAAAATCTAAATGTGTTTAAAATACAGCAAAGGCTGTGAAAAGGGCCAATTTCTATAACTGAATCCTGTCTTAAATGGGAAATTTTCGTGGCACTGTCGAAAAGATTATACCTGTTAAGACAGAAGCCTGTGTAAAACACAATTTTTTTTTTTCTTAATAGCTCGTGATTTTATATTGGTAGATTTTATAGTATTGAATTTGTTTAAAATGCATGAAAATTTTAAGTTTTAAAGTTGATTTTAAATTTAAAGCGATAGTAAAACTTGGACCGGAAAAATATTTTGTTTTAGACTGGTTTCTATCTTATCAGGTACTACTATTGTTTGATATTATTTTCTATGGGACCATAAAAATTTTCCGTTTGAGGTAAGATTCCATTACCAATAGGGTCTGTTTTTATAGGTTCTGCTGTGATAGTAGAAATGGAAGCGCAACAACAGAAATTTTGAGCCTTGCACAATTTTACTTTTCCTTACTTTCGGAGCCGATGTAAAAAATTCTTATGAAACCATTGTGCTGCATAAAATATCAGTCTATCAATTTTATTAACTTTTTTGTCGTTTTGGTTTTCTAGATTCTTTACTTTTAAACTATATTGACGACATTTTTAGGTGCTTATTACTTTTTCAAGAAAATTGTAAAACAAAAACACGATGCGGAAAAATATATACTATAAGTAAACAAATATGATAAAGAATCTGTGAAGCCGAATCCGTCATGTATATAACGAAATTCCGTCTTAAACGGAAAAAATTCAATGGTCCAGAACGAAGGAAAACCATACAATTAATTATACATGTGCTAAAGCAGAAACCTGTGTAAAATGAAACTTTTTCCCAGTCCATAGCGATTCCATTTTCATAAGTTTTACTGTATACAATAAAAATCCAAGTATTGTAAAATCTGTAAAAACGGAATCTCTAGGGCCTTAAAAAAATTGTTTTAAACGGGTTTTCATCTTAGAAGGTATTTTATGGTATTCTTTCCGATGGAACCATAATTTTTTTCCGTCACAGATAGGTACCCTTTTGAAAAGATCTCCTTTTTTTCTAAACTTCAGTTTCGTGGAACTGGAAAACACTGACTAATAATGCCATATAGGTATGTATGTCACTAATCAATAATAGGTATGTATGTCACTTATACTCAATCTTTCTAAAAGTTATGTATGCACGATACACAAGAAAAAGAACAATGTGTAGTGGATGTTACATTTTATGCATTATATATAGTGCTGCCATCTGAAGAATTTCTTCAGAATGAATACCAATAAAAGACATTACATAAAATATTTAGTGCTGCCATCTTTTAGATTAATATTGAAACACATTTTTTTTTACTGCATTATTTCCAATAAGTTGAATTCGAGTACTAGAGTTGATTTTAAATACTGTACTATACAGATAATTTTATTAGCGATATGTCAGAAATTCTTCCTGGGATTTTCCACAGCGTCAAAAGCTTTTATGGGGATTAAAAAGAAGTATGAAAAATCAAGTTTCAATCTACAAAATTTGCTGTATGGATCGAATTGTATTTCAATATTACTCATTGCTGACGTTCAGCAGAAATTTTATGCTTCAAGTGAAATTTATGAGATGCGCGTAGCGTATATTTTCATGTAATTTTTTATACTGACATTTCTCATTCTAAAAGTGATATCTATTTTTTATTCACTTTTCAGATTAATTAACTAAGGATTGCTGATCAATTCGAAAAAACAAAATCGTATTCTGTCGTACTGGGGAAGAAAATGCCTTCCTCCAGAATGTACGCAAAAAAAAATAATAATAATTAGGTACCTTTTTAAAACATTTCTATACACAGACTTGAGACTTCCTTTGCTTAACCCTTAAGACTCCTAGTGGGACACTATGTCCCAGTGCAACTTCAAAAATTACCACCACTAGACACAGCAGTCCCTGAAAGGCTTGGAAAACCATGTCTGCTTGTCCCACTGGTCTCTCACCAGTTCTGTGGTTTTTAGACCTTATTTAAACACTGTGCTATATTTGATTTAAAATATCCCCCCCCCCTCCAAAAAAAAAAAAATTGGCAGTCAAGGGGATAATAAGGGGGGGTGCTTGATCTTCTTAAGAAAGGGAAATAAAACGTCCAACATGAAAAAGTATTTTATTTTGAGAATATCTACCTTGCTAATGAATCAAAATGAAATATTTCTTTGTCAATGCATAAAATAAAAGCACAAGTTTTTACAATTTTTTTAAATTTTCGAAAGAATCAAATGGCATTACGAAAATTCCAATTTATTAGGGAGCAGTTTTTTTAATTATTCATTTATGTACATACCCTGTTCTGAATACTACACCAAATACAATATTTAAATTTATGTTTAATAGAAATTGTGAACGACAAGTTTAAGCGATTTCATACAAGAAATTCGAAAAACTCATTATTTTCTTTGAGATATCCTTAGAAAATGAAGGAGCTTCGGTCATAGGATTAACATGGGGAAATAAAACTTCGTCTGACTACAGCCTCAAAAATGTACAATCCTAGCTTGAAATTTCTATTTCTGAAAAATGTGGCAGTTCCTTACGATCATATAGACATTTCGTGGAAGCCATTACTTGGAAGGAAGTAGTATTTTCATTTCAAATTGTTTGAAATGCAATCTTTTCATAGATTTCTCTTTTACACTCTTCTATTTAACTTAACTTGATTCATGTATGTAAAGGTAGAATTTTGTAATAGATTTTTTTACTTACTTCCTGATAGGCTAGAATTGTATTTAAAAAAAAAAAGTAAAAATAAAAATGTACACGTGTGTTTCCGACAACAATACAACATTTTAATATTTTTAGAAATTAATTAAAAAAGGCATTTTACCGTTAGCCCGCCACAGGTCATAAATCGCCAAACATTCTTTATGGTTACAACCAGGGCTTTACAAATTTGATAAAATCTGGTAGCCAGCAAAAAATTTCAGTCGTCAGTAAAAAATACCCCTCACCCCCCCCCCCCCCCCCCCCTCACTCTTTTCCTGTCATTAATTTTCAAAAAGTACAGTAGTTTTTTTTATGAATTAACTAGCGGCCCGGCCCGGCTTATCGCGGGTGGACAATGTGTCAACTAAAATGTAGGGATGGGTAGGAAATTTTAAAAAATTGTTCTAAATCCGATAAAAGCGGACAAAATTGCAGCACTTACAAATTTTAAACTATAAATAAAAGTTTGTAAAAATGTGATACATAATTTTTCTGTTTATGTACATATTGAAACTAATAAATTTATTTTAATATAACACAACCATCCGGCTTTATCCGAATTAACCTTGGCCTTCCGGGTAACATAAGTAAATATATAATATCCTTAAAAATACGCCGATCACAATAACGCATTCGCGTCCATAAATCGTCAAAATGACAATCAGAAAAAACTTATGTTATTTTAACGCAATCATACTATAAATCCCTCAGCTTTATAAATGATTAAAAAAATAATTCCTTTTAAAAATGTCTTACGCAAAATATCTAATCAATAATCAGCAATAGTTGTCTTATTCGTCTAATCTTCCATAATCGCTTTCATATCCAATGTTTAACCCCCCGGGTGAATTTCTAAAATTGCTGAAATACGTGTTTAACAATTTTTTTTTTTTAGTAGATTTGTTATCCTCAATTTCATGTTCCATCCTAAAACTGCTGCTGAAATATGGCGAAATGACCTAAAACGTTCGACACCCCATTTAACCCCCTTAGTGGATGAATTTCTAAAATCGCTGAAATACATGTTTAACTATTTTTATAGTAGATTTGTTATCCCGAATTTCATGCTCCTACCTAAAACTGCTGCTGAGATATGGCGAAATGACCTAAAACGTAATAGTTGTCACAAAATGAAATTTACGTGAATCAAAACATTTGAAAAAAAAAATATTTTAAACACTAAAAAGTAGAAAAAAGAATATAAATAAAAATAGAGTTGAATAATTAACAAAAACAAAACAATAAACGCTTTTATTAATTAATAGTTTAAAAGTTTAGTTAGTAAACTATGATTATACACTGAAAAAAAATGAAGTACTCAAAAATGAGTTAAGTCCATGTACTCATATCGAAATGAGTATTTTTGGATCAAAAATGAACATGTGCACTCAAAAATGAGCAAGTTCATGTACTCATATCAAAATGAGTATTTTTGGATCAAAAATGAATATATGTATTCTCAAAAATGAGTAAGTTTATGTACCCATTTCGAAATGAGTATTTTTGGATCAAAAATCAACATATGATCAAACCCAACATACTTGTATATTTCAGAATGTGTAATGACGAAATTTCGGAGCCTAAAAAGCTATTATTTGAAGGAAAAACGAAGAATAAGAGAAATGAAAAGTGGATCTGCTTGTTCGGGATTTTCATCAAAGTGGATCCACTACAACACATTTACTCTTTTTTTTCCCTCACATTTTACACATCTACTTTTTTTTTTTCCTTGATAGTACTTCAAAATTATAATTTTTTTTCTCACTAATTTTTTTAAAATTTATTTTAACTTTTTCAACGTGAGGCAATATTGTGTTATTTAAAAGTTTCGTAACATAATATCTTTGCAAATTATATCTTTGCAAATTGGTATTAAACTAAGCTGATTTGGCTTACAAATTTATGAATTACGCTAAAATTTATTATTTTATAAATTATAATTTTACAAGTTTATAATTTTTTCCTTGAATTTATATAAATAAATAAATAAATAAAATATAAGAATTTAAGGACACAATTGTTATTTTAATTAATGAAATAACTAATAAATAAGTAAAACATAATGAAAAATACACGCAAATGTCGAATTAAAAACCACCGAGGCTAACAAGAAAGACAGGCTACCACGGTGCATTCCAGTTATTTTTTTTTTTACAGACCGCTAGAGTGACGTGATGCTCTTTTTGTACACCTTCATTGGTGTATTAGAGTATCACGTGACTCCGGCGGTCTGTAAAAAAAGATACGCGTAAAGCACCGCGGTAGCCTTTCTCTTTCGTTAGCCTCGAAAAATTACTTGATGACGTCAAGTAAATGGGACTGCATTTTTGGCGTTTAATCTTACAGTTTGGCGATAGTTTTTTGTTATGAAAGTGGTCGACGGGATAATAGAGAAGTACCTAGAAAATATTAGATTTCAGTGCGAAATCCTCGCACTGAAATCTCCATAATCTCTGATTTTTCCATAATTGGGGCCCACGCCAAATTAACCTATTTTACCGGAGAGTTTTTAAACAACAGGAATTATAGTCATGAAATTAGGCGTGACTTTTAGGACAAACATTGATCATTGAATGCTTATAAATAAGTTTTTTAAAGCTATTTTTACTTTAATACGTTTTTCTTTTCTTTCTTTTTTTTTTTTTTTTTTCCGTTATTAACATCCATAACGCTGAAATTTAGCAGATTTCAGTGGGAGCGCCCGTCTAATTTGATGAGTGTTTGATAGTTTGGATATGAGCCAGACGCTTACTGTGGTATTTTATTTCACATCCTACTTATTTTCACATCATCCTTTATTCGGTTATTTAAAAATAAGTTAATTCGATTACATTTATCAGTTGATTTTTTAAGTATGCAGATTTTCTTATTTAAACATTCAAATTTAGATATTTAAATTCAGATTTATTTTTATTTTTCCACAAACTTGTGGCTCAACGATGAAATTTTTTCTTATACTCATTAGGTTTCAAGTTAACACAATACAAATTCAAATGAAAGGCAAAATTTTGGCAAACATTCTGTAACATTAAAATTTCAAATCTCTCATTTATTCTTAAGCAGCTGAATAAGGAGGTACAGCTTCCATTTAATGCTCATTGTCATATTGTCACTCAAAACGCAAATTGTTCTCTTTAATTTTAAGCCTTTGTGTGTGGAATACATTCGTGCTTTTCAAATTTCCCATCAGAATATATATATATATATTTATATATATTTAGTGTACTGTTCTTAAAAGGTGTTTCCTTGATTTTTACTTGACAAAATATTTCTAAAATAAATACTTATTTTTATATTTAAAAAAAGTTAGTCTTAGCGAAGCTGACAAGCTATGCCATAGCAACATCGCATAGCCCGATCAAAACGAAATGAATGGAATCCAGATTACAGATGTTACGCCGACTACGGTGACAATCTTCGGTAATTGGGGTAATTTGTTTTTTTCTTTGCACGAAAGTCCATAGAGGCGTTGTTGAATCATACTCTAATTTAATGACACATACCAATGTGTTTCAATTTTCAATAAATGCAGAGGTCATAATGAACAGAGGAAAGTATATTCAACTAGGTACATTATATCCAATGGTTTGAGTATCATAGTTGAGAATTTTTCAACAGAGCGAAAATATGCCGGGACCAGGACTCAAACTTTGGTACTTTGGTTTGCCGTACCAACGCTATCCCGACGATATTTTGCTTTGTTAGAAAAATTCTCATCTATGATACTCAAACCATTGGATATAATTTACCTAGTTGAATATACTTTCTTCTGTCCATTATGACCTTACATAGTATACAGGAGTTTCCGTGCTATTTCAAGATTCATTATGTAAATGCTATAGTTATAGCTCGGATGAATGAAATTAGCGCTGCAGTTCGCAGCCTTGTCCAACAAATAAGATAATCAACAAATAAATCTCCAACCATTGGATGCAGAGGTTATTTCAAACAACTACTCATGTTAACATAGAATAATTCATAATGCAAGTAGAAACGCACGCTGCGGTCTGTTTTTGCAAGCAAACCTCGAAGTTGTATGAATTTATAATTTTAAACGTTGTATGAATTTTTATTTTTATATTCTTTCCCAATGAACGAAGTGACGAGGACCCCACTGCCTTCGTCAGCGTAATAACTCCTCGTACATGGTCTCGCCGAGCCATAAATTTAAAACTTCAGCCATAAAAAGAAGTAATATCTCATGTGAGTGCCATGAGAAAATGTATCACTATTCATAATTGTTGCAAATGCCTCGGAGTGTGATACAGTACATGAAAATTGCTTGGCGATCTGCAGGCATGTGTAAGTTGTGAAAGTTTTACATAATGGTTTAGCATGATCATGTGTTTTAAATCACCAGATTTTTTCTTTTAATCCATTCTGGGTATTTTTAATATACGAATGAATTCTACGCCCATAGATGCGTTAGCGCCCATTAGGGCTGGGAATTGGGAGTTGACTGACCAACAGCCTTAAACCTGCCCCAGTTTAATAAAAGAAAATTGGCCCGAGACCGACTCGCGAGCCAGATTTAGTGCAGCTCTCTAATATATATTACCAATTAGGCCGCCCTGTCGGGAAGACAATCCCCCCCCCCCCCATCCCTGGTCAGGAAAATTTAGCGCCCTGGTATTGAATTAAGATCTTATCCTCCGAAGTGGAAGAGGTATTTTGACGACTCCAGATTATGACCCTTACGGATCAACTCCTAATTCATCATTATTATTTTACGTATCTGATTTGTGAGAAATCTAAAGTTGTGAAACTTAATTGGAATTAACAAGAAATAATTAACATTAGATTAAGTTAGATGAAGATTATTTGAAGTTGAGATGGTAAAATTTATTTAATTCATTTCTGAATATTGAATAAGCTCACAGCTACTAACTTGAAAAAGGTATTGCTTCAAATTAACAGCAATAGAAAGGTTAATACAGGTCAAGTGAAACGAATCAAAGACATTTTTCATATTGAAAGCGAAAAATAACTGTTTAGAAGTTTTTCCTGATGTGTTAAGAGGTTGCTGATCATCGTTTCGACCTTTTCCACAATCGACCTCAATGAGCAGTGTTGCACACTGCAGTGGCTTAACCTGATACGAAAAAAATTAAGAAATTGTCGGACCATGAAAATGCAGAGTACAAAATAAATAAATGAAATAATAAAATGAAAATGAAAGTTGCTTCTCTGAAACGGTGAACTGCTTTCAATTTTTTTTCACCCGGAAATGATATCCTTAAAAAATATTTTTTCACCATTCATTTAATAGTAGCATAGCTTCTTTGAAACTGTTTTTCCGTGTATTTTTCACGTGAAAACTTCTATAGGCGCACCGCATACTTTTTTCCTAGGCTCATCAGACATGCTTGGAACTGAAACATTTATTTATGCAACAAAACGTAAGATGAGATACAGACATTTTTCATGGGCAGTGAAAAAAACTCATCCGTCATGCTTGGAAGTGAAAAGCTAATTTATGCAATAAAACCAGTCACATCAACTAAAACTAATCTATTTTCGCAGATTTTATTTATGTATAGTGATATTTAGGCATTGATATACAGGGTGGTTATAATTAAAGTTCCACTTTGAAATGGTCATAAAAGGAAAACTAGACCAAATGTTATCAAACTTGGTAATAATTTAAAGGAGGAGGAGGTCATGGGAATTTATTTCCCGGTAAAAAAAAGAAGTTCAAATACTCTCCACCAGGGGGGGAAATGGGGCTGTATGCAATACTGTTAAAGAAATAAGGATCGGAATCTAACTTAACCTTTTGTTAGGCATGTTTAAAATTTTTTGTACCCTTAAGAAACATTGACCTAAACAAAATTACCATTTAAAGGAGTTAAAGGCGAAAAAAGTCGAGTGCGCCATCCGTGTAATAAAATCTGTTGGTGTTCTTAAAAGTTCAAACCACAAATTAGCGATCACAAAATTTGAGATCGCAAATCACTCGCAAATGTGTACGCATTCCGGAAATCGTTTTCTTACAGATCGCTAATTTGTGATTTTTGAAGCCTGAATTCGGCCTTAAGACACGAAGATATCGGTTTAAAATGTTTCTAATCGTTTCTAAAACGAAACTGTTTGTGGGGTTATGCAAAACCGCAATGGCTTGTAATTGGCTTATGGTAGGAAGAAGAAAATTAGATATATATGCAAATGCGCTTCACACGTCATTTGATTTGTCAGATAAAAGTGAGCCTGTTTGTCAGGGTTCTCATTGTTATGAATCGACAATGTCTCTAACCATTCAAGGCCGTGCTTTTCTCGTTAAATGTTATTACGAATGCGATAGCAATGAACGGCGTGCTTTGCAAAGGTATCGTTCAGTAAGAGGAAGACGCCGATGGCCAATGACACCGCAGGGTTTGAGGAAAATGATGGTAAAGTTTGAAGCCACGGGTTTGTTATCTGTTGCACCTGGGAGGGAAGGAAACCTGCTTCTGTGGAAACCGAGGAGGTTGTTGTTATTGCATGAGCAGTGGAGGAAGCAACAGTGAAGAGCACACTGTCGAATGGACGTACCATGGACATGGAGTATGGTTTACAAAATTGTCCGTAAAGTGCTGCAGTTCTACCCATACAAAATCAAACATGTTCAAGAACTTCAACGTAACGATCTTGCTGCAAGATAATCTTTCGCTTTGGAATTCCTTGCACGGATGGAAGTGGACGAACATTACCCATGGAACATTTTGTGGACAGATTAGGCCCATTTTTACCTAATTGACGATGTCAACACTCATAACTGCAGGATTTAGGCGAAACAATAAATCCTTCATGTTGTGTACCCAGTTCCATTGCATTCTCCTAAAGTCAACGTTTGGTATGGTATGACAGCAAGTTTCATAATAAGACCATTTTTCTTTGAAGAGCAGTCGACAGCTGGATCTGTTACATGCACTATGACTACAACTCGCTTAGCCTCATTGTTAAGACGTTTCGTCATACCTGAACTCCAGCAACGTGGTATTTTAGACTCCACGATTTTTATGCAGGACGGGGCCCAACCGCACATTGGTAGAAGTGTCACACAGTTACTTAAGCAACATTTCACGAATGATCGGGTTATAGGCCGAAACTCCCATTTCTTGGCCACCCCGGTCACCAGACCGGTCACCCTGTGACGTTTGGCTATGGGATTATCTCAAAAGCACTGTTTATGGTGATAATCTGATAATCTAAACAATTTGGCGGAATTGAAAGATGCGATACACCGACATGTCCGTAACATTCCTCCTGATAGGCTAAGAGCTACTGTTGAGAATGCAAGTAATACGATTTCACTTGCTTTCGGAAAATGGTAGACGCCACATTGAACATGCTTTGTAACACGTTTCAGAAACGATTAAACACATTGCATACAGCGCCATCCCCCCCCCCCCCCCCCTGGTAGTGAGTATTTGAACTTTTTTTTTTTTTTTTTTTTTTTTTTTTTCTTGGAGGGAAATAAATCTCCATGACCTCCTTTAAATTATTACCAAGTTTGATAACATTTGGTCCAGTAGTTTTCCTTTTATGACCATTTCAAAGTGGGACTTTAATTATAACCACCCTGTATATTCACACGCATAAAATCGCCTGTCCTCCTACGCCAAATTGTCGCCAACGTTGGCGATATTTGGCGTAAAATAAATTGCCATAAATATGTCCAGATTGCCGATATTTCATCCATAAAAATGAAACGTATTACTACGATTGTTTAAAGTGCTAATTGGGTGATATTCCATTGAAATCCGATTTTGACCATAACAGAATCTTTCATAATTGGAATGCATGTCAATTTTAGGTGCGTTCTAATTATGTAAATACGTAGCATCTATAGTCGTCGTCTGGTCCGTCCGCATATAATAGCGCAAAAACTACCCAACCGAATGGTTTGAAATTTAATATATATTATCGTTGCAGAATTTTGTTGAGTCATTTCAAATTTTATGAAAATGAAGCATTTCCCCTCAAATCTCAGAATTCTTACTATAAGAACAAAAATGGTTTATATATGGTTTGGCATTTTTCCAAAATTTTTTGGGGAAGGGAGGTTCTACATATCATTTTAAGTGTTTTAGGGTTGTTCAAATTAACAAAATGGAGAAACAAAATAATTGTTTGCAGTTTGACATTTGTTAAAATTAAAAACAAAAAAATTACAATGGAATTTTTTTTTTTTTTAATTAATCATTAAAAATTCGTAAATTACGTTGCAGTTTTGAGATAAACTTTATCTGATAGCTCATTTTTTATGGTTTTGTTCATCTGACGAAACCCTATGCGTCTCACTCCTCTGTCTGTCTGTCGGTCACAGAGTTCGTACTCAGAAACTGTATAAGTTAGAGACTTGAAATTTTGCATACTTACAGTTGAATACCCTCTGTCACACGACTAATAATAAAATTCTGAAAAAGTCTTATATTATTTTAATTAAATGAATTAATTCAATGACATCCAACCATTTCTGTGATTTTCTTAGATCTTAAAACAGAATCTTAATTTCAGTCTTTTTCGCGAAGACTAAGATAGTTCAGTGATATTTTCTGTTAACCCAAAGTTTCAGAGTTCTATTCTAGACGGAGGAAGTTGAAATTTTCGATTTTTATATTTCATTGTCCGATGGAGTTAATTAAAAGAACTTCCGTATTTTTTTGTCATTTTAAAGGTTTTGTCTTTATATATATATAGCTAAAATTAAATTGTATAATTAAATATGCTTTTCGGATATACAAGCATATGCTGTTGCAATTGTCTGAAAAGCAGTTCTGGAATATTTTGAATTTGATTTAAAAATAGCTTCCTCTTGTTATAATTTTATTATTAAATTTAATGGGGCTTCAGCCTATGTTATTGATTAAGTGTATTGATAAATGATAAGGGTAATTGTAAATTAATGATTTGTATTTATTAATTGAAGGATAATTTTATTTGAAAGGAATATTAAACAAAACCGTTTGTGCTATCTTCGATCACGCTTATTTCGTACAACTTGTTTTGTTCCATTCTGTATTTTAAAGATTGGAATTAAGCGACGAAACAAAGATGCGAAGGGTGAAAAAAATATCTAATTCAAAAATGCAGTAAAAAAATCTTAAAACTTAATTTTAAAAAATCTAAATCGAATTTTGAAAAAATATCTTCGAGGGGTTGATTCTAGGAGCATCGACACGGAAATATCGTTTCTTTCCTTCTTTCTTCTTTCATAAATGACCTTGAGAGATTCATGTTTTTGAAGAATAATATCAAAGTCACAATGGCATCGTTATTCTCATGAGTTAGCTCATTTAAATTAGCATGTGAGCAAAGCACTTTTAAAAAACTAGTCAAGAAAAAAAAAATGCGGGATGTTATTTAAGTCATCACTGTCCTTCAGAATTAAACTCGTACTGTTTATTTTTCTTTTATTACAAACATTAAATGGATTGTGTGCGTGGAAAAGTAATATTTACACAGCATAACCTCAACTTCATATCTTAGCTTTTAAAAAAACACCTGTTCAACACCTTTCGTAGACTGATTTGAAGTGTTTCCCAGGTCACAGGGGGTGTAGCAATTTGAAAATTATCGGAGGAGACCAAGTAATTATTTTCTAAAAAATTGAAAAAATAGGATTATCAATTATTAATGAAATATTTATAAAAATAATTGATGCCTTTATTGAAAAATTAATAATTTATTTATTTTAGACAGAATTTTTAAGATAGTGAATTCTGTAGAGTTACGATTGTTGTTAAATTAATAAGACAACAGAGGGTTGAGAAGAGCAGAGCACTTCTGCTATAATAAGTTTTCACAGAGAATAAACAGTTAAAGTATTAGCGCAAGTACTCATTTCGAATTAACAACTCGCAAGAATTAAATCTCCTGAAATTATTTTGTAATATGCTAATATGAAAGAAAAGAAACTACGGTTTGAAAATTTCAAATACAAGGTGCTTATACATATTTAAAAAAAAAAAAAAAAGTTTACTGATATATGAGCTCCTGGTGAACGAACCAATCTAGGTGGGTTGGTTTCCTGATTATGAGCCCTACGGTCATATTTTGCACACGAGAACTAAACAGACCGGGAACCTCCATTTAAAGTGTAATCCGACCCACTACACACACCCAAGAGATTCGAACCCAATACCCCTTGTAGCCTTAATCACTAGACAAGTAGGTGAGCCAAACCGTTCAAGAAAACGGGATGTCATTTGTTAAATGAATATTCTATGGCATGAAAAATAAAATGACGTAAAGAACATGAAAGTAGGAATATTTCTATGGTAAAATACAATATTTGAACTCTCATAATTACGGTTACAGTGACAAAATTTCAAAATTTTCAAATGCCATACAACATGTAGGGGAAAAATAAATAACTTAAATCTGAAAAAAAAAATCACGAAGTAATAAATAATAATTTAAAAAAAAATGAAAATGTAATTAGATGATGAAAATGCATGTCAAAGGAAAATCTTATGAATAGAAGTATCTATAACCTATACAAAAGTAGGAATCAAAGATAATACACATAGTACATGCGCAATTGCAGCATTATACTAAGCGTATGATATTTAAAAGTTGTTTAATGCTAAAGAAAAATCTAGCAAACCATTTATATATTGAAAATATATAAGATACCATTTAAAATAAGAAATGGGATTTAAAAAAATATATTTATATTCAAAGTGAAAATTGTAATAATAATAATAAACCAATACATTCATATTTATATGTGCGATTGCACCAGAATAATTTGAATACAAATATATAACCATTAAAACATCACAGAAACATCATAAAATATGTAGGGATATATATATATAACAACAAAGTGATCTTCACGGTAAAAAAAAAAAAAAAAAAAAAAAAAAAAAAAACGAATGGCAATAAAAAATTAATTTTAACAGTAGAAATTTCAGGTTCACTTAGTTTTCTCCAGCATCTTTTTAGTTTAACATTCTGATAGAGAAATAATCCATTTTTACCGCCGTCCTCCCCTCTCCCATCCTATCACTCCGAGTCGGAAAAAGAACATAAAGCCTGTAAAGTGCGAGCGCCTTTTCTAGCATTAAGGCTACCACCATAGAGAAAACAAATTTTGACATTATGTAACGAATAATAGCTGCACCTTAAAGCCTGTAAAACGCGTTTTCCAGCATTAAGACTACCACCGCACAGAAAGCAAATTTTGGCATTCTATAACGAATACAGCTGCAGCTCAAAGCCTGTAAAACTCCTTCAGCATTAAGACTACCACCGTACAGAAAACAATTTTTGGCGTTCTATAACGAATATAGCTGCAACTCAAAGCGTGTAAAACTCCTTTTCCAGCATTAACCCCTTCGGGACCGGCGGCTTTTACACAAATTTTATTCGGTTGGCAACACTTTTTAAAAAAAATCTACGTTTATTTAAACTATCACAGAAAATGCTCTAATTAGATAAAGCAAATATTACTTTTATTTTTTACTAGTGCCTAAAACATATTCTGTATCCTCTTTTTGAGGGTGCATATATGCACCCATGGTCCCGAATGGGTTAAGACTTCAACCGTACAGAAAACAAATTTTGGCATTCTATAACGAATATAGCTGCAACTCAAAGCGTGTAAAACTCTTTTTCCAGCATTAAGACTACCACCGTACAGAAAACAAATTTTGGCTTTCTATAACGAATATAGCTGCAACTCAAAGCCTGTAAAACTCCTTTTCCAGCATTAAGACTACAACCGTACAGAAAACAAATTTTGGCATTCTATAACGAATACAACTGCAGCTCAAAGCCTGTAAAACTCCTTTTCCAGCATTAACACTTCAACTGTACAGAAAACAAATTTTGGCATTCTATAACGAATATAGCTGCAACTCAAAGCCTGTAAAACTCCTTTTCCAGCATTAACACTTCAACTGTACAGAAAACAAATTTTGGCATTCTATAACGCATATAGCTGCAACTCAAAGCCTGTAAAACTCCTTTTACAGCATTAAGACTTCAACCGTACAGAAAACAAATTTCAGCATTCTCTAACGAATATAGCTGCAACTCAAAGCCTGTAAAACTTCTTTTCCAGCATTAAGACTACCACCGCACAGTAGGGCGTTTTGAGGATCTAGGTGAACAAAATTATTGCGTTGAAGTTTAATTAGGTTTTTGCTGGGTTTTTGAATGTATCAGTAATAAAATAATCAAACAATGATAAATATTTGGCTTATTTAATAATTTATATTATTATTATTATTATTATTTATATTATTATTATTTATTTATATTATAATTTTGTAATTTCCTTGAAACTACACATGTATTCAAAGTTTCAGCTCAATCGGATAATTAAAAGTGGTTTAAAATTGACTTGCAAGATTTGAATTAAACACTCAAACACACACTTCAAGTTAATATAACTTAATGATTCGCAAATTTTCGCAGGAGCTTTCTTAAGTTTCCAATACTTTAGGAATGGTACTTTGATTTTAAAAAATGCTTATTTCTTAATAATGCTTAATACTGTATTAAAAGTCAAGATGAAGTTTGAAAACAAGATGGCGCTTATTTTCAAACAACAATAGGTTAAATCTTGTGACAAACATGTGACATATCTCCAGTAAACTCCTTCTTTCAAATAAAACAGAAAAGTCACGACTTGCTTTCGAACTTACAGAAAAATAATGCAACTGTTGAAACTCCCTCAAACCAACTGCCTTCTTTACGGTCGTAGTTTATCTACACATCGGATTTTTTCGACAAAACTCGTACGGATCTCGACAGAAGAGACGTTCGGCTATCAGTATACGCGGTCTTGTTAAATTCCGAGATAATCGGAAAAATGAATTTTGTCCACCTAGATCATCAAAACGCCCCACTGTGCACCGTACAGAAAACAAATCTTGGCATTCTATAACGAATATAGCTGCAACTCAAAGCGTGTAAAACTCCTTTTCCAGCATTAAGACTACCACCGTACAGAAAACAAATTTTGGCATTCTATAACTAATATAGCTGCAACTCAAAGCCTGTAAAACTCCTTTTCCAACATTAAGACTACCACCGTACCGAAAACAAATTTTGGCATTCTAAAACGAATGTAGCTGCAGCTCAAAGCCTCTAAAACTCCTTTTCCAGCATTAAGACTACCACAGTAGATATAAAATAAGAGTTCTACGCCAGTGGTGGAGATGGTGGTGACCTCTGAAGGTGAAGTTCAAGGTTACCGGAAGTGGCAGGTGTGGACACCGGAAGTCGCAGGTAGGGATAACAGGCATGTTGAGACAGGAAGTGAACAGGAAGTATGATCGGAAACGCGAAAGGAAGTTTAACCGGAAACACGACAGGAAGTGAATGCGATAAGGAGAGAGGGGGAGGGCTTATTTTTGTGGGGGGCTTATGCTAACCTGAAATAAAAATGGAATTATTTCTTACTTTGTAAAAATTTAACATAAAATGTATTTTTTTTTTTTTTTTTTTTTTTTTTTCACCTGAAATAAAAATTTTATTTGCTAACTAACATCTAATATAAAAATGGAAATCTTTCTGACTTTGTTTTACTTTCTAAAAGTTTTACATGAAATTTATTTTAAGACTGGAAACGCGACAGGAAGTAAGACCTGAAACCGGATTAGACATGCTTTTTCCAAAAAGGGTTTTCAGGAAGCAGTAAACATGTTTTAGGAACATGTTTGGGAGCTTGTTGGAACAGGACAGGTGGTTTGTGAGACCGGAAGTAATTAAGATGAGAGAGATAAAGAAGGTGCATGATTAGACATATAGATTTTGTTCTTTGTAGAGGGTGAAATTTTGTTTTATTTTTTATTTAAAGTGTTTTCATTTTTTTTTTTTAATTTAATTTATTTAAAGCGTTTCAAATTATTTTTTATATTTTTTTTTTGTAGTGTTTTACGTATTATTTTAATTTTTAGTGACATTAGAACCTGCAATCTCTGTATCACACATATCTTATCTTAGGTCACCAAGTATGTGTGTGTGTTGTTATCTCTTTAAATGCGAGAGATGGTTACTTCAGACCTGCGTTGAGATATCTTTATCATAGTTTTAATGAAGTGCAGTAAATTGCCTTTAGCTATTGAGTAATTCGCGAGTTTTGGTTTAATATGAATGCTATTACATCTGTTTGTTTAATTTACAAGCACATTTCTCTTACAACATTCTGTCAACAGATCATTTCCATATTCGAAATAATAATTTAGAAGGAAAATTTTTATATGAAAATACTATGAAATGTCATTTATAGAGATTGACAAAAATAGCATGCTTGTTTCTTTCTCGTATTAACCTTATAATCATTTATTTTAGAAATATAGATTTATAGTTTTGTTACGAAAAATAACGTGTTTACATATTTTAAAAACGAAAGCAAAGTGATTTTTACAAATGTAACTATAAGCTATACACCCACGCATTTGTGTTATTGAATTAAATTACAATGCTTAAAATTGTATTCACCGTACTATTTTCCTGCAAAAGCCGTTTCGCAAACTTGTGTACTGAAATTAATGTGGCATTTTTAGGGAAAAAGTTAATTCAAGTCTTTGAGACTAATCTTTCAAAGGAAAAAAAAGATTTGTCATACTTTCTCTTACATTATATCTTCCGTTTTTTAAGTTTACAAATTTGTGGAGTAACTTAAATAATCGTTTTTATGCTAATTAAACAATATATTTTTTTAATTATATGTTTTTTTTTTTTAAATTAACTTGTAATAGCTTCTTTTTTTTTTTTTTTTTTTTCTTTTTCTTAAAAGGGTACTGTAGAATAACTTATGTCACAAATACTACATCCTTCTTTAGTTAAATATGTTTCACTTAAGACATGACAAAGTGTCTTAGAAACATTTCATTTTGGAGTTAAGTGATTAAACAAGAAAAATATTATTTATAAAAACACAACACATAAGACTAGCGGCTGAGAGGTTCTACTCTCAAAGTTGATAGATGGAAGGTGTTAGGTTTAAACCTCTCTCAAGGTCGTTGACCTAACCGTTCGGAGTTTTCTTCGAACCTTGTCAATACGAGTTAGGAGCCCTTAGAATGACCCCTAGAGTGACCTATATCCCTAACTACAACCCTATATTTAACCAACCAGTCACAACACGCAATTCATAATCATTACATTCAGTTAATAAGTGATTCGACATGCAAGATTTGATTTATAGAAACATACAATATGATATATCACACTAAACATACAATTTGAACGATTTTTTCCCTTTCATATGAAAAAATTTTAACAAGAATTTAGTAACTATTTAACTTATTAAAGAGAGCGGGTATTTTGTTTAGAGTTATACGATTAAAATAAATTTTCAATAGATTTGACTTTATACAAGCAACATTTTAAAAAAAGGGAATGGAATCTAGTTTTTATAAATTAACGTATTTCAATTTTACAAATACTTTACACCTCCTCTTTTTCCCCTCTTTGTTAGACTTTATACACATAAGACAAAGGCGTTTTAGAATACATCATTTAGAAATTAAGCAACTTGATAAGTAAAATATTATTTCTAAAAGCAATAGATACGAAAGTAATAAATATTTCTACTTACAAATGTACGAAATTCTGATAGGTAAGACCTTCTCAATCATTGTGCAAGAATTAAGTGGTGATTGAGCTTATAACATTATAGGATGAAATAATCACGTGACGTATTTTTAAACCAATAAAATATTAGTATTTTAAACCAATAAAATGTTAGTATTTTTACACGAGCGCCCTCTATCATTATATAAATTTCAATGAAATGAGTTCATAACATTATACTGTCCCTTCTCATCGGTGTAATAGGTTACATTTTTCGTTTAAGTTAGTTTTTTTTTTTTTTTCATTTAAGCTAGTTTTTTTTTCATTTATATGGAACGAGTTATGAATTCTTATGTTGATGATCTAACCAACTTGAAGTGTCAACCCTCATAACCAGAATTAAATAATCAAGAGATGGATTCTACACTTTTACTCAAAGAAGCACCCGTTTCGAATTATGAAGTGAAACCCAACTCATCAGGACTAAAGTTACCCTTTGTGTGCACTACTTGCAACAAAGCTTTTTCCCGAAAGTTTGTCTTAATTAGACACACGAAATTTCACCTGGAGAAAAAACCTTTTGTGTGTGACATCTGCGAAAAACAATTTGTTCAAAAGAGTGACTTATTAAATCATGTGAAGATTCATTCAAAGAGCCCAGTGATTTATAATTGTGATCTATGTGCTGAAGTTTTTTCAAAAAAGAGTGACTTACTTCAACATAGCAAAATTCACAAATCTGTCAAACAACATAAGTGTATTGAATGCAATGAACTGTTTTCGAGAAAGTATGACTTATTGAAACATAAGAGGATGCATAAGCCCCGAAAGCAGTATGAATGCATCCAGTGTAGTGAAATATTTGATTGTGAATCAGATTTAGTACAACATTGTGATACTTTACATAAAGTTTTACCTAATGTGAAGAAGTCACCTGATTCGTTATATGAAAAAGTGAAGCATTTTAACAGACAAAATGCTTTAAATGTATTTACTAAAACTGTAATAAATTCTAATGAGGAGAATGATCAAGACTTTCACACATTTTTTAACAGTATTCGGTCGGACGTTTTGAATGAATTAAATTATCAGATAGAAGTAAAAAGGTCAATGAAATGGTATGCAACTGCAAAAGTTGTTGTAAGTCGCCAAACACCGGACGGTGATATAGATACTATCACCCCATATTTTCATTCAAGAACTGTACTGGAATTGACGAATCAAAACATACCTGTACATGTTGAGGATGCCTTTACGAAAATTATTAACTCTTTTGAGAAATTCACTCAACAAGGATCTAATTGGACATTGCAACAAATATTAAATCTAGAACTGTCTACAGCTAAATATAGAATGGTTTAAAATGTGTGGACTGTTTTTGAAACATGTATATTCATGTTTTTGCTATTGTAGTTATTTAAAATGATAAATAAATAGCCTATGACTAAAAAATCTTAAGAGTTTTTTATTATTTTCATGGTAACTATTTTATATAAATTACTTATAACAGTTTGTCAATGCTACATAAAATACTGTTTAACATTTTGAATGTCTTAAACAAAATGGGAATGAATTTGTTGAAATTATGTAAAACATGATGAAATAAATGTGATGTATTTATTATATGTTACTTAAACTACAAGAGAATGATTGGAAATGTGTTATTTTAAATCTATGATACTTTTAATCACTAACAAGGTAAGACGTGACGTTATGAATCATCGATGGGTTTTCCTTTGAATATGTATTAATCTTACTTATTGATAAGAAAGTTGGAAAAATAGACTTAACACATTGTTAAAGGTTTTGGAAAAATGTATAGTTGGTTAAAAATTTTAGAAAATTTAACATAAAGTAACAAATTTTAGAAAATAAACGTTTCGATAAATAAAAAAATTAAATTTTGGTAAACTTTACACTTAGACAATATTTCAAACTAGGAAAAAATAATAACTTTACACTGAGACAATATTTTAATCTACGAAGAATTAGACTTAACACATTGTTACAGTTTCTTTGAAAAATATCTAGTTGGTTAGAAATTTTAGAAAATTCGACCTAACGAAATTAACACACTTAAAAATATCTAGGTTATACATTTTATAAAATAAGCAACAAATAAACATTTCGATACATTGACAAAAGAAAATAATTAAGTTTAAGTAAACTTTACAATTAGACAATATTTCAAACTAAGAAAAATAATAACTTTACACTTATATAATATTTTCAACTAAGGAAAATTAATAACTTTAAAAATCAGACTTAACACATTGTTAAAGTTTTTTTAAAACAACACAACATTTTCAAAGCAGTGGAAATAGTATACCTGAAAAAAATTCAACTTAGTGGAATTTAATAGTGAAATTTTTTAACCTCACTCATTTAAAAAATAAAACTTTGTAATTTTTTTCCATTTTTAAAATAAAACTTATTTAAAAAATAAATAAGCAACTATTAAACATTTTGAATGTCTTAGACAAAGTGTGAATAAATTTGTTGAAATTATATAAAACATGAAAAATTTCATTACTTTTAAAAGAAATTTTATTTTTGGTGAAATAAACTCGAGGTATTTATTATATGTTACTTAAACTACATGAGAATTGATTGAAAATGTGTTACTTTTAATCACTCACAAGATAAGACATGATGTTACAATATACACATAGGAATGACATAGGAATTTCAGATGGGTTTTTCTCCCACACATGACGTCACTGATAACATATTTACTGATCAAGTCATAAAATCATAGTTTAGGGTAGGTTTTTAAGCACGAAGTTTAGTTGAGATTTAAGATATTTGAGAAATATAAACTACAACTTTGGCTACTTTTTGAAATTTCCCCCTACATAAGAAAAAGAACATAGAAAAATAAAATGAAAAGTCGTATTTGAATGGAATCAAATTATTATCCTTTCACTTAACAGCTGAATGCGTCGGTAATTACATCACAAAGGCACTGATAACAACTGATTGAACCGGGTTAACAAGGTTGCAATATTCAACACACGGTTCACCATATTTAAAAACGATTCACCATGATTTAAAAACTTAGTAACATATTTTAAATTTATAAATTTAAATTAAAAATACTTAAGTATTTATAATTGTTTATTTATAAAAATATGTTTTAATTTAAATTTATAAATTTAAAATATGTTACTAAGTTTTTAAATCATGGTGAATCGTTTTTAAATATGGTGAACCGTGTGTTGAATATTGCAACCTTGTAAGATAATGTGTATAAATTTTTTACTAACAAAAATATAAGAACTATTCTAACTACTCCTTATATCATTCGTTTAGATATAATGCTTTGCATTTCAAAATAATATATAAAGACACGTGATTAGATTTTCGTTTAACACTGATTTTAGTTATATTGAAGTTTTGTATCATGGGACATAACGAGTTAGCTATAAGTAATATTATTTTTACAAAACTTGTATGTACTGGGTGCTTACAATATTTATTATTAGTGTTAAAATGTTACAAATTTGGGGAATTTATCTTAGACTTCGATTTAAAATCGGGCTTTACCATATTTTTGAACGAAAATTACATAGTAAATGTATCAGAAAAATAAGAATTTGATGAAATTTATAAATAATTAATATTTTTATCAAAGTTTAAGTAAGTTGTGACAAGACTTTTATATTTAAGTGATTGGTGTAAAGTATATTCAAGCTATGACAAAAGACATGAGGTGGTGGATACTAGACAAGTTCAAACAAGTAAAGCAAGATAAGCGAACGATGACTCACCAAATAGACGTGCCACACAAAAACAAGTTTGGACAAGTCAACCAAGATAAGCGAGTGATGACTCATCTAAATAGACGTACTGCATAAAAACAAGACTGGACAAGTTTAGACAAACACATGATGACGTCATTCAACAAGTTTAAACAACCAAACAATGAGCCAGCAGCAAACGGTTGTTAGCAAGGTAGAGAGAAGCAAGAATGACTGAGCGAGTGTAAGTTGGATTTAAAGTTTATTCTTATCACACACCTGAAGACTACTAACGCCTCTATCGGCGATTGCAGTGCCCCCTAGCAAAGATAAGGGAGAAACGTTAGTTGAGTGAAGACTAACACCCAAAGTGGACGTGTTTTTCGGTAAGTGTTAATTTCTGTTTTGTTTCTGAAAGGTGTTTTGTAGGAAAGGTAATCGAGTTGTGTATAGTAATTAAACTTTTAAAAGTTGGCAAATAATTTAAAGTCGAACTCAAGTTAGATTAAATGTCTATGTTTTTCTGCGCATATGCAGATACAGAGTATATAGTTGATATGCACCAGTTGGTTACAAGGATAAACAGTTAGATTATAGTCTCTCAATAGTTAAAATTAAAAAGTTAATTTTGATTTACTTAAAGATTTTTAAACTTTTTGTAAACTTTAAATTTTTTAAAACTATATTTTTTTAACTTTAAAAACTTTTAGTAAACTTTATTTTTATTAAAAATAACTTATTCAACCCTCTGTTATTAAGTGAACCTAACATGTCAAATTTATTCACTTTAAACATAAATCCTAAGTTTATCAATAAGTCAATTTAACCTTTCGAAAAATATAATTAATTAAAAAACTATGCATCGTGTTGTACTCATTTTGTAGTACTTTAAGCAGTAAACCCTTCAATTAAATTAAAAATTCAGATGATTTCCTTTATCGAATATCTTAAATCGTCTATAAATACTGAAATATCATGGCTTGCTCAGTTAAACCTACCCTAAATTATAAAACCGAAAAATAATTTTTGTTGTGGGCTCGAATTCAAGTTAAAACTTTTAATTATCTCTTAATTCTATTACCCACCGATAGAGGGCGATACAAAAAACTATTATTTCATTTTAAAAGGTTCACATCTAAATTCTACTTAAACTCTAAGTCATTTCAAATTTTAACTCGTGACTTTTAAAACATTTGATTGTTTTACACAATAATGTGATCGTTTGCTTTTTGAATGCTAATTAAGTTTATTGTTTTTAAGTGTATCATTAAGAAATAACTTGAATATTAAATCAATTTAACCTTAAAAAAGAAACACAATATATTCAATCAGTTGTTATCAGTGCCTTTGTGATGTAATTACCGACGCATTCAGCTGTTAAGTGAAAGGATAATAATTTGATTCCATTCAAATACGACTTTTCATTTTATTTTTCTATGTTCTTTTTCTTATGTAGGGGGAAATTTCAAAAAGTAGCCAAAGTTGTAGTTTATATTTCTCAAATATCTTAAATCTCAACTAAACTTCGTGCTTAAAAACCTACCCTAAACTATGATTTTATGACTTGATCAGTAAATATGTTATCAGTGACGTCATGTGTGGGAGAAAAACCCATCTGAAATTCCTATGTCATTCCTATGTGTATATTGTAACATCATGTCTTATCTTGTGAGTGATTAAAAGTAACACATTTTCAATCAATTCTCATGTAGTTTAAGTAACATATAATAAATACCTCGAGTTTATTTCACCAAAAATAAAATTTCTTTTAAAAGTAATGAAATTTTTCATGTTTTATATAATTTCAACAAATTTATTCACACTTTGTCTAAGACATTCAAAATGTTTAATAGTTGCTTATTTATTTTTTAAATAAGTTTTATTTTAAAAATGGAAAAAAATTACAAAGTTTTATTTTTTAAATGAGTGAGGTTAAAAAATTTCACTATTAAATTCCACTAAGTTGAATTTTTTTCAGGTATACTATTTCCACTGCTTTGAAAATGTTGTGTTGTTTTAAAAAAACTTTAACAATGTGTTAAGTCTGATTTTTAAAGTTATTAATTTTCCTTAGTTGAAAATATTATATAAGTGTAAAGTTATTATTTTTCTTAGTTTGAAATATTGTCTAATTGTAAAGTTTACTTAAACTTAATTATTTTCTTTTGTCAATGTATCGAAATGTTTATTTGTTGCTTATTTTATAAAATGTATAACCTAGATATTTTTAAGTGTGTTAATTTCGTTAGGTCGAATTTTCTAAAATTTCTAACCAACTAGATATTTTTCAAAGAAACTGTAACAATGTGTTAAGTCTAATTCTTCGTAGATTAAAATATTGTCTCAGTGTAAAGTTATTATTTTTTCCTAGTTTGAAATATTGTCTAAGTGTAAAGTTTACCAAAATTTAATTTTTTTATTTATCGAAACGTTTATTTTCTAAAATTTGTTACTTTATGTTAAATTTTCTAAAATTTTTAACCAACTATACATTTTTCCAAAACCTTTAACAATGTGTTAAGTCTATTTTTCCAACTTTCTTATCAATAAGTAAGATTAATACATATTCAAAGGAAAACCCATCGATGATTCATAACGTCACGTCTTACCTTGTTAGTGATTAAAAGTATCATAGATTTAAAATAACACATTTCCAATCATTCTCTTGTAGTTTAAGTAACATATAATAAATACATCACATTTATTTCATCATGTTTTACATAATTTCAACAAATTCATTCCCATTTTGTTTAAGACATTCAAAATGTTAAACAGTATTTTATGTAGCATTGACAAACTGTTATAAGTAATTTATATAAAATAGTTACCATGAAAATAATAAAAAACTCTTAAGATTTTTTAGTCATAGGCTATTTATTTATCATTTTAAATAACTACAATAGCAAAAACATGAATATACATGTTTCAAAAACAGTCCACACATTTTAAACCATTCTATATTTAGCTGTAGACAGTTCTAGATTTAATGTTTGTTGCAATGTCCAATTAGATCCTTGTTGAGTGAATTTCTCAAAAGAGTTAATAATTTTCGTAAAGGCATCCTCAACATGTACAGGTATGTTTTGATTCGTCAATTCCAGTACAGTTCTTGAATGAAAATATGGGGTGATAGTATCTATATCACCGTCCGGTGTTTGGCGACTTACAACAACTTTTGCAGTTGCATACCATTTCATTGACCTTTTTACTTCTATCTGATAATTTAATTCATTCAAAACGTCCGACCGAATACTGTTAAAAAATGTGTGAAAGTCTTGATCATTCTCCTCATTAGAATTTATTACAGTTTTAGTAAATACATTTAAAGCATTTTGTCTGTTAAAATGCTTCACTTTTTCATATAACGAATCAGGTGACTTCTTCACATTAGGTAAAACTTTATGTAAAGTATCACAATGTTGTACTAAATCTGATTCACAATCAAATATTTCACTACACTGGATGCATTCATACTGCTTTCGGGGCTTATGCATCCTCTTATGTTTCAATAAGTCATACTTTCTCGAAAACAGTTCATTGCATTCAATACACTTATGTTGTTTGACAGATTTGTGAATTTTGCTATGTTGAAGTAAGTCACTCTTTTTTGAAAAAACTTCAGCACATAGATCACAATTATAAATCACTGGGCTCTTTGAATGAATCTTCACATGATTTAATAAGTCACTCTTTTGAACAAATTGTTTTTCGCAGATGTCACACACAAAAGGTTTTTTCTCCAGGTGAAATTTCGTGTGTCTAATTAAGACAAACTTTCGGGAAAAAGCTTTGTTGCAAGTAGTGCACACAAAGGGTAACTTTAGTCCTGATGAGTTGGGTTTCACTTCATAATTCGAAACGGGTGCTTCTTTGAGTAAAAGTGTAGAATCCATCTCTTGATTATTTAATTCTGGTTATGAGGGTTGACACTTCAAGTTGGTTAGATCATCAACATAAGAATTCATAACTCGTTCCATATAAATGAAAAAAAAACTAGCTTAAATGAAAAAAAAAAAAAAACTAACTTAAACGAAAAATGTAACCTATTACACCGATGAGAAGGGACAGTATAATGTTATGAACTCATTTCATTGAAATTTATATAATGATAGAGGGCGCTCGTGTAAAAATACTAACATTTTATTGGTTTAAAATACTAATATTTTATTGGTTTAAAAATACGTCACGTGATTATTTCATCCTATAATGTTATAAGCTCAATCACCACTTAATTCTTGCACAATGATTGAGAAGGTCTTACCTATCAGAATTTCGTACATTTGTAAGTAGAAATATTTATTACTTTCGTATCTATTGCTTTTAGAAATAATATTTTACTTATCAAGTTGCTTAATTTCTAAATGATGTATTCTAAAACGCCTTTTATGTCTTATGTGTATAAAGTCTAACAAAGAGGGGAAAAAGAGGAGGTGTAAAGTATTTGTAAAATTGAAATACGTTAATTTATAAAAACTAGATTCCATTCCCTTTTTTTAAAATGTTGCTTGTATAAAGTCAAATCTATTGAAAATTTATTTTAATCGTATAACTCTAAACAAAATACCCGCTCTCTTTAATAAGTTAAATAGTTACTAAATTCTTGTTAAAATTTTTTCATATGAAAGGGAAAAAATCGTTCAAATTGTATGTTTAGTGTGATATATCATATTGTATGTTTCTATAAATCAAATCTTGCATGTCGAATCACTTATTAACTGAATGTAATGATTATGAATTGCGTGTTGTGACTGGTTGGTTAAATATAGGGTTGTAGTTAGGGATATAGGTCACTCTAGGGGTCATTCTAAGGGCTCCTAACTCGTATTGACAAGGTTCGAAGAAAACTCCGAACGGTTAGGTCAACGACCTTGAGAGAGGTTTAAACCTAACACCTTCCATCTATCAACTTTGAGAGTAGAACCTCTCAGCCGCTAGTCTTATGTGTTGTGTTTTTATAAATAATATTTTTCTTGTTTAATCACTTAACTCCAAAATGAAATGTTTCTAAGACACTTTGTCATGTCTTAAGTGAAACATATTTAACTAAAGAAGGATGTAGTATTTGTGACATAAGTTATTCTACAGTACCCTTTTAAGAAAAAGAAAAAAAAAAAAAAAAAAAAAGAAGCTATTACAAGTTAATTTAAAAAAAAAAAAACATATAATTAAAAAAATATATTGTTTAATTAGCATAAAAACGATTATTTAAGTTACTCCACAAATTTGTAAACTTAAAAAACGGAAGATATAATGTAAGAGAAAGTATGACAAATCTTTTTTTTCCTTTGAAAGATTAGTCTCAAAGACTTGAATTAACTTTTTCCCTAAAAATGCCACATTAATTTCAGTACACAAGTTTGCGAAACGGCTTTTGCAGGAAAATAGTACGGTGAATACAATTTTAAGCATTGTAATTTAATTCAATAACACAAATGCGTGGGTGTATAGCTTATAGTTACATTTGTAAAAATCACTTTGCTTTCGTTTTTAAAATATGTAAACACGTTATTTTTCGTAACAAAACTATAAATCTATATTTCTAAAATAAATGATTATAAGGTTAATACGAGAAAGAAACAAGCATGCTATTTTTGTCAATCTCTATAAATGACATTTCATAGTATTTTCATATAAAAATTTTCCTTCTAAATTATTATTTCGAATATGGAAATGATCTGTTGACAGAATGTTGTAAGAGAAATGTGCTTGTAAATTAAACAAACAGATGTAATAGCATTCATATTAAACCAAAACTCGCGAATTACTCAATAGCTAAAGGCAATTTACTGCACTTCATTAAAACTATGATAAAGATATCTCAACGCAGGTCTGAAGTAACCATCTCTCGCATTTAAAGAGATAACAACACACACACATACTTGGTGACCTAAGATAAGATATGTGTGATACAGAAATTGCAGGTTCTAATGTCACTAAAAATTAAAATAATACGTAAAACACTACAAAAAAAAAATATAAAAAATAATTTGAAACGCTTTAAATAAATTAAATTAAAAAAAAAATGAAAACACTTTAAATAAAAAATAAAACAAAATTTCACCCTCTACAAAGAACAAAATCTATATGTCTAATCATGCACCTTCTTTATCTCTCTCATCTTAATTACTTCCGGTCTCACAAACCACCTGTCCTGTTCCAACAAGCTCCCAAACATGTTCCTAAAACATGTTTACTGCTTCCTGAAAACCCTTTTTGGAAAAAGCATGTCTAATCCGGTTTCAGGTCTTACTTCCTGTCGCGTTTCCAGTCTTAAAATAAATTTCATGTAAAACTTTTAGAAAGTAAAACAAAGTCAGAAAGATTTCCATTTTTATATTAGATGTTAGTTAGCAAATAAAATTTTTATTTCAGGTGGAAAAAAAAAAAAAAAAAAAAAAAAAAAAAAGATACATTTTATGTTAAATTTTTACAAAGTAAGAAATAATTCCATTTTTATTTCAGGTTAGCATAAGCCCCCCACAAAAATAAGCCCTCCCCCTCTCTCCTTATCGCATTCACTTCCTGTCGTGTTTCCGGTTAAACTTCCTTTCGCGTTTCCGATCATACTTCCTGTTCACTTCCTGTCTCAACATGCCTGTTATCCCTACCTGCGACTTCCGGTGTCCACACCTGCCACTTCCGGTAACCTTGAACTTCACCTTCAGAGGTCACCACCATCTCCACCACTGGCGTAGAACTCTTATTTTATATCTACTTACCACCATAAAAAAAAAAAAAAAAAAAAAAAAAAAAAATGCCATTCTGTTAACGAATAATAGCTGCACCCCAAAGCCCGTTAAAGCGCCTTTTTCAGCAGTAAAACTACCACCACACAGAAAACAAAATTTGACATTCTGTAACGAAATAATAGTTGTAGTTTGCTACCCTAAAGTAGTAGGACTTAGAATTTTTATAGGGATGTTTTTGCAGAGTTGCCCGTTTATCATGCTTTTTGATTCAGAAATTCCGAATTCATATCAGAAATTACAGATAGTTAATTTCTTTGTTCAATGACAGTCATTTCGTGATTATATAAAGTAAATATTCTTCTTTCGGAATTTCTGAATAAAAAAGGATACCAAACTAGCAACCATGGTGTATTGTTGAGTTTAAGGAATTAGTCGGGGGGGGGGGGGGGGGGGGGGTTGATCTTTTCAATTTCAAAATTTTATAAATTGTGCTGGACATAAAATAAGTTCTTCGAGTGGCATGTTTGAATAAAAACATAAAAATTTTACTAACGAAGCATGCATTTTTAATATATATATATGTATATATATATGTCAAGGCTGTGCAGAAGGAGGGGATCTTGGGTGTTTAACAACTTCCCATTCGGGATTCTTTTTGGCTCTTTATATTTGATTATAAGTTTACCTTATATAAATACATATATTTGTATATTTTTTTATGTATAAATTAATTATATTTTAAACTATAGAAATATTTTTCGTGGATCGAGCAAGTTTATTGAATTTCGTGCATTATTTCATATGACAGTTCACAATTCTGGCATTTAAGCTTTGTTTTTAAACAAATATCCAATAAAACAAAAATATATTCAGAAAATTATTACAGTACACATAAAGGCTTATAAAAACCTTTTGATAAACAGATCTACTAGTTTCGTACACACAATCGGTGACATTCTCAAGATCAATTCATTGCATATGTTCTCGCTGTGCATATAGATGTCTATTGATTCGCGGATAATGAGTAGTGAATAAAATCTTGATGGATAAATTATTTTACTATTTTTTAAAAATTAATCTGTAAATGTTCTATGTTAGGTAATCTGGCTAAAGCTGTAGTTCTCTTGTTGCAACATATTATATAGGAATGACAAATAGAAAGTTTAAAATGAGATGAAAGAACATATAGAAGATATAAAATACAACAAGAGATTTTTAAAATACAATTACAGCTTTATATAAAATATAAAATTATTATAAAATACAATTACAATTACAACTTTTTAAAAGCCTTATAAAATACAATTACAGCTTTTTGTCAGACTACATAACATACAACTTTTACATATTAATTTTTAAAATAGTAAAATAATTTATCCTTCAAGATTCTATTCCCCATTCATTATCCGCGAATCAATAGAAATCTACCAACGAGAACATATGCAATGAATCAGCTTCCTTTGAGTTTATCTAAGAATTTGGCGCGAGATTCTGCATAAATTAAAAACAATAAAATAAAATAATTCACGTTTACAGATGACCATTTTTATTAAAGCACCTGCTTTCATTATACCTGTGATTTCGTGATTTTTGTTTATCAAGGACATTTTTTCAGATTTTTTTGCGAAAGTAGTTTATTTTATTATTATTTACCTTGAGAATGTCGCCGACTGTAGGTACGAAACTAGTAGATATGTTTATTAAAAGGTTTTTATAACTTTTTTATGTGTACTGTAGTCACTTTTAGCATATATATTTTTATTTTAATGATAAGTGATTTTTCTTATATAATTATAGAAATATCCAGTGTTTTGACAACTATAAATCCGTTAACAATCTGGAGAAATTTGAAAGGGAATAGAAGGAAAATATTTCACAGGAAATATTTTTTTTTTTATTAGTTTCATACCAAATTTTCAAACTACTTAAAATTAGTGTAAACTTAATTTAGGCTTAAATTACGTTTTAGTTAAAATAAATACCAGATTTTTGTGACTTTTATTTATCAAAAACATTCTAAAAGCCATATTCGCTACTTTCTGATACATTCCCGAAAACACTTTCATTGAGAAAAAAAAAAATCCCATAAAAATACAGAAATTGTACTAGCAATAGGGTTTTTAGTGTAATTTCCCATTTTTGCCAAATTTGTTTCATTAGTAAAAATGACAATTAACTTAGACTTTTATCTGTCAAGGATTTTATCACGTCCAAATTCGTTACTTTTTGAAACCTTCCCGAAATCATATTAATCGTGAAAAACTGCCGTAAAAATACGGATGTTGTACTGACTAAACTAGTTGACCGTACAATTTACGTATTTTTACGGGATTTGTTTGGTTAGTGGAAATGGCAATTTTAGCCGACTTTTATCATTGTTATCTAACAAGAATATTTCAAATCCGTAGTCGCTTCTTTATGATACATTCACAAAATCAATTTCATCAAAAAAAAAAAATCCCCATAAAAATTTAGAAATTGTACTGGCAATCGGGTAATCTCCACATTATTTTTACTGAATTAGTGAAAATGAAAGTTAACTTAAAACTTTCATCACTGTTAAGGATTTTATCAAATCCAAATTCGTTACTTTCTGACACATTCAGGAAATCCCATTCATCGAAAAAAAAAAAAAAAAAAAAATCCTGTAAAGATACGGATATTGTACTGACAATCTAGTTGACAATACAATTTACGTATTTTTACGGGATTTATTTGCTTAGTGAAAATTACAAATTTACTAGATTTTCATCACTGTTATCTAACAAAAACATTCTGTAAGCCACTATTCGCTACTTTAATCATTTCCATCTGGGGGGGGGGGGGGGATCCCGTAAAGATACAGAAATTGTACTGGTAATCGGGTTTTTAGTGTAATTGCTACATTTTTGCCAAATTTGTTTCTTTAGTGAAAATGACAATTAACTTAGACTTTTATTACTGATATCTGTCAAGGATTTTATCAAATCCAAATTCGTTACTTTCTAACACATTCACGAAATCACTTTCAAAGGAAAAAAAATCCAGTAAAAATACGGATTTTGTAGTGACAACCTAGTTCAGTTTAAATATTTTTACTGGATTTGTTTGCTTAGTAAATATGACTGTTTTACTAGACTTTAATCACTGTTATGTGTCAAGGATATTCTCAAATCTATATTCGATACCTTCTGACACCTTCACAAAACCATTTTCATTAGGAAAAAAATATAAATTTCGTAAAAAAAACGAAAATTTTGTACTGACAACCCAATTTCTAGTACAATTTACGTATTTTTACGGAATTTATTTGTTTAGTGAAAGCGAAATTTTTATTAGACTCCTATTACTGTTATTTCTCAAATATAATTAAAAATTTCTAATCACTTCTTTCTCACCCATTTACGAAATCCTTTTCGTTAAGGGCAAAATAAAAAAAGAAAGAAAACAGGTGGGTAAGTGTGATCGAAGATCGCACAAAGGGTTTCGTTTAATATTCCTTTCAAAACACTTTATCCTTCCTTTAATAAATCCAAATAAATTTCATTAAAGAAAAAAAAAAGTCATTTTTTATAAAGTAAAAATTTACCCGTCTATTTTTTTCGTTTTTTCGAAAATCTGAACTAGTTCGATAGCGAGCGAAAGCCCGCTATTGTATTCTGTCATAATAATATCTGTCATGTGAACTAAATGCGATATTTAAAAATAATCAATTTCAAAATTTAACAGGTTGTATAGAGACCTTCAAATGTTAGACGTCATATTAATTTTCTTTTTAATTCTCTAATGACGTCATATTAAGCTGCTTTCTGTATTTACACATACTCATACTCCTTGTATTATTGAGAAATGTTTGAAAATTTCCGTTTTATTACCAATAGGACGTCCTATTAATCTTTTTTTCAATTGGTGAAACTTTTTATTTCATTCTCATTTTTCACATGGAAATCTTTCAATAGAAAATTAATTATTGTAGAAAGTATTTTATTGTGGATTTTTAATTGTTGGCAACTGCTATAACGAAAAATGTTTAAATTTAATAGTAAAAGGCTGTTAGATTTTTGGTTTTTTATCTCTATATATTCAAATAATACGATTTTTAAAAATTTTATGATTTTGAGCTTCATAGTAGGTATTTAGCTATAAGTGCACAAAATTTCATGACTGTAAGTTACATAGTTTCTGTGACGGACAGACAACGAAGCGGGAGTAATAGGGCTTCGTGAGATGAACGAAACCCTAAAAAGGAAAAAAAAAATAAACCGGAAAAATAAAGAAAATTACTATTGTTATTCCAATTACCAGTTGCAATTTTTGTTTTTTTCACTAACATTTTTACGGTGTAACTGTAGTCCATTTCAAATTCACAACCTGAACTGATTCTAAGTCTACATTTCCTTTTCTGACACAAAATGTGAAATTTGGAGAAAATCTGATTTTAATTCGCTAAAGAATTCAATTACGCAACGGAAAAGTAGATAAGCAGTGCTTCTGCAGCATTACGGCTCATTAGATTTCCACAAACCCTCTCACTTTATTGAGCATTTGAGGTCACCAAAGAGAACCGAGGAAGGAAGTATCTGAAACCTATTTCGTGGGTCACTTAAAATAATTTATGAATTTATAACATTTTTTTGACAGCGTGTATTACTTTTATGGTATTCAAAAACTGCAAGTCCAATGTTTTACTTTATTCTGCATTCATAAAAGAAAGTACTGAATTCATGAAATTTTTCGACCTCCTGCTTATGAATGTTATGATGATATATTATGATGTTTATGTTTTCGGATGTCTTGAATCCAACTTGACTTACTTTTTGACCAATGTCTGTCTGTCTATGCATTACACACATTTTGTGGGTGCTATAATGGAAATTATGCACAACATCCCACGAAACTTCATATTTAGGTGGACATTTGACATAAATTAATGCTGATTTGGCGTATATCGCCCAACGGGGGAAGCTGCTATAACTTTTTTTTAAATCAAGATATACATGAAAACTATATCTAAGGATTTATGGGATGGAATTCAACCATAATTTAATATTGAAGAGGCGTATTACAAAAAAAAAAACTATCGATGCATACATACAAGTTATATAAGTTAAGAAGCGATGCATAATCCCCCCCCCCCAAAAAAAAAAAAAAAGAAAAAGAAAATAAATAAATAAATAAAATAAAAAATAAAAATAAAAATAAAAATAAATAAATAAAAATAAAAATAAAAATAAAAATAAAGTAATTAAATAATAATAATAAATCCTTACGATGGTCATTACTCCAGTTCGAAAAGTCAAAAATAAAAATAAAAATAGCCATTCGAGTGGGAATTATGTCTTCTTTCAATTTATGTTGAAAAAAAAAAATTAGTTTAGAGGAATACTGAAACTGTACCACACTTTGAAATTTTCAATACGAACACTCAATTTTGACAGTCTATTTAGTTTTTGCAGTAAATTTTATCTTCGGATACCAAACGAGAGATCCTTCGGTGTATTAGTTAAGGAATTATGAAGGTTTAAACAAAGTTTGGAACCTCTAATTTTACATTCATATTTAATCGTTGAAAACAGACTGTAATGCAGGTAGTTTTCGCAGTACAACTCAAAAATTACTTTGCAGAGCGTGCTGCAATTTCCATATTTGAAGCTTATAGATATGAATTTCTTGAAAAATTCATAAGATACAATCATATTTTTTTTTTCAAAATTTATAAAAAATTATATATATTTTTTAATAGAAATTAATTTTTGAAAAATATATATTAATTGTCCTTATACAATTTTTCCGAATGACTTCCCGTTTTGTATTCGAAGGTAAACTTTACCGAAAAACCCAAATATATTGTAAAAATTGGGTGTACATATTGAAATTTTCAAAGTTTGGTGCAATTTCAGTGTAAAGATGGTCCTCTAAAATTATTATTTTTTTTCAACATAAATTGAAAGAAGACATAATTTCTAATTGAATGGCTATTTTCATTTTTCTCTGCGACTTTTAAAATGAAAATAAGGATCATCGTTCGAATTTATTGTTATTGTTATTTATTTATTTATTTATTTGAGAGTTGTAAATGAGTATGGCGATAATGTATTAGCCGAAAAATAATTTAGAAAAAAAAAAGGTATTTGTTAATCTTAATCACTTTGATGCATAAATAAAATCTGTCATTAAGCACATTTTTAAAAAATTGTTATGCAGATGCACGTGTTTAACTCATTTCTTAAAAAATGATTTTCTTTTAGCCTCTTTTTTTTTTTTTTTTTTTTTTTTTTTTGGCGCGTTGGCGCGTGCATTTGTCTAACGATATATGAAGAAATTTGTACAAGAGACCTGATTTAATCTAATTTCATAATAAGCACTAATGTGATGCAACGTCTAATTTCAAAATGTATAATCACGCAAATATTTCTTCGTCTTCCTTTTTCTGTTCCGACATTCTAAATATATCGGTTCACGTAGTTTCGATTGAGAAACAAGGAATGATATTGTGAATGCATCTAACCAGTAAGCGTAAGAACGACAAAGACGATAAACCTATTTATGTACGCCTGATTAAAAGAAAAAGAAAAAAAAAGAAAAAAGAAAAATGCTACACACAAAAAGGAAACTTTAATCCTTTAAGAATATCTAAAAGAGTTATCGAAAGAAAGGATAAAAGTTCACTGGCGATTATCGGAATTTTGATTAATTTGAATATCGATTTCATTGCTTACAATCAGTTGTAGTAGACAGCAATGCTTTCAATCGCCAAAAAGCGTAATGCCATTTATGGTTAAAGTACCGAGATCATGGAAAACTTGTGTGATGTGGCCATCACAAAACCCTTTCTCTGTACTATTATTTTAATTTATTAATTTAAATAATGTCGTGACACACCAACAATCATATATATTATTTCTGTTGTCAACATTCCTTTTTCTTTGCATTTACAGAACGCACAATAATGAATAACATATCATTCAGAAAGTTTTTGAAGCGACTTCTGACATAGTATTCTCACATTTCGTTAAAACATGTTTTTTAATTAAAAATTGCACTTAATTAAAAATTAAATCAGCATTGTTTTGATCAATGAAATGAAGGGGTTTTCTCAAATCAGTGTTTCCACAAAAATAAAATACCGCATTATATCGTGCTCAACAATGATTATATAAAAAAAATAAATAGCACACAAAGATAAAGGGAGACGTCTATGAACGGGTTTATTTCATATTTATGATTAACAAGCAAATTTAAAATTCAAATATTTAGAAGAAAAATTACACCATCGATCGCTGAAGTAGTGGTATTTCACGTGTCGCCTAAAATGTATGCTTTGTTATATTAAATTATTCTATTTATTTATTTATTTATTTATTTATTTATTTATTTATTTTGTTAGCTATTTAATTTATTTTCCTTTGTTCCGCGTTTTTCCCGAAGTAGATGATGTCATCCTCTCATGCAGTTAAAATGCGATTGTTAATTTTTGTTCTCGTGCGTGCCTTTTTCTATCTTCGATCAGTTTTTACTGTAACTTTGAGGGAATAAATGAGGTGATATTCTGGCTTGACTGATCAAAGAGCTGACTGAGGCTTGGCTGTTGTTTGCAGATATTTTTAGTTTTAGTTTTTCGCTAGAAGTTTAAACGTACATCTAAAAAAATAATACATATTGCTAAAAAAATAATACATATTGCTAAAAAGATATATTAGACTGCAGTGCGAAATCCTCGCACGGGTCCACTGGTTACTAAGTATCGTGGATTTCTTTGAAATTAACTCGGAGTTAAAACTATGTCATTTTAAAACGATTTTTTTTTTTATAGCGTCTTTATTAAAGTCCGGGAGTCAGCCACAGTTTTTACTTAACCATTTTATTACAAGCTGATTTTCAAATGTGTAATTGATCTTACTCAGTCAATCACGAAAACAGCCGTCAGCTGCCGCGACAAGGGATGATTCAGTCTCAGGCACCTCCCCCCTCTCCCAATTTATATTTTAAAATATTCATCTTTGAAGATATTTTTGTGCTTATCGGTTATCTCCTTATGTGATTATCGGTTAAACTTAACCATTCTGGCGCATAAATGAAGCCTGAATAAATGGTTAAGACTGCTGAATATTTTTTTAATTAAAAATTAAAAAGTATTCAATAATCTTAACCACTCTAAGAAGTAAATAAAATCAGATTCTTTTTCTTCTTTCTTTCTCTTCCTTTTGAAAAACAAGGCTCGTTTTCTGTTTCGTGCGTATTTTGAAACCTTCTCTAACAGAAATGGATAACCAGGATAATCTCTTCGGATAACCACGTCTAAACGTGACTTTGCGGTAGTGATTAACATCATTTTTAACAAACTAAAAAAAGATAGAACTAGTCGTTGGGGGGCACCGTAATACTTACCCATCATAGATATGCATAATATAAAATATGAAAATAAAACGTGTGTAAACTACTTATAAAATGCATTGCAAATCGAATAAAATCGTGACTTGATGACGTCCTAAACTTTAAATGCTCTATAACTCCAAAATCGATAGTCATATTAACTAACGGTTTACTGCGTCGAATTAAGCGTCTCACTTCCAATTAAAATATATCTTTGAATTGAAATTCGGATGAAATACAGGGTCATGAAAAATCGAAGAGTGTGGAAAATAGGATTACAAATATCCCGGCAACTCATTATCCGATCGAATTCTTTCTTGATGCGAAATTTGTCTTTTTATTGTATTTTAAATTCACTTCTTAAAATAAACAATTTCGAAAATTTTTATATACCTTTCATCAGAACGAACATTTCGAGCGTTCGAAAAAAATAGTTCCGGATAATCGAGGTTACTGATATTCAATAAGCTTCTTCCCATTATTACATACTAAGTACATACCAAATTTCAAGTTTCTATCTCAATTTGTTCGGGAAATAGAGCGTTTACAGACACACACACACAGACAGACGGACGGCAATTTTTTTTTTTTCTAAAAATATGTTTTTCGGAATCTCCAGTGTCTGAAAAGTGTAAATCCGTCAATTTTTTTTTTCGATTTTCAAAACGATTACAAGACTTACTCTATACTACGTATGATGGGTAAGTAGAAAGGAAAGCTATTCATATCCACAATATACAACACATTATGGATTTAAATTTTCAAAAATAACAAAGAAAGAAAAAGAGGGTTAGTCATTCGTATCTACAATATACACATTGCGCATTTAACTTTTCATCAAGGAGTTACTTTTACCAAACTTCAATAAAAGAAAACTATCCGCCGGCTTCGTACATTGAACAATATAAATGGCAGCCAATCAGCCATGAAGAAAGAATTTGAAATGACCGCTGGCGGTATAACTGCACATTATGTAAAAAGCACATCTGACCGCCATGCGAGTCATCTAGCAGGCAAATTGTAATCTAGTGTCTAAAACCTAGCCCGGTTAGAGATCGACCTCAGCTATAGCTATCCTATGCAAAAAAAAAAAAAAAAAAAAAAAAAAAAAAAAAATCATTTAAAAATATTAAAATGCTGGCGAGAAATTTTAAAAGAAAGCTCCCATTGGATTAACATAATCGTGTGCGTTTCTTCGTGTGACTACTGTAGGCTATTAAACATTTTGGTGCATAAATAAAGTACGAATAAATTGTTAAGATAAGATTACTGAATATTTTTTAATTTAATAATTAAAAAGTTTTCAATAATCTTAACCATTTGGTGGCGTAAACAAAATCAGAATCTTTTTTCTTCTATTTTCCTTCGGGAGATCTTTCTCTTTCTTTTGAAAAAAAAAGCTGGTCGTTTGCTATTTCATGTATTTTGAAACTCGCTCTAAAAGAAATGCATAACCATGATAGTATTTTCGGATAACCGCGACTAAACGTGACTTTACCGACCCTATAGTGACTAACTTTTCATCAACGAATCATTTTTCACAAACTTAAAAATAAGAAAGAGAGAAAAAGAGAGTTATTCGTATCCATATTGTGGATTTAACTTTTCATAAATAAGAAATAAATAAAAACAGGATTATTCGAATCTACAGTATACGTATTACATGTTGTTGATTTAACTTTTCGTCAAGGAATTATTAATAACAATTAAGACAAAAAAAAAAAAATATATATATATATATATATATATATATATATTCGAATCCACAATATGCATATTGTAGAAAATCATAATATACATAACTTTTCATCATAAAGTTAAATTTAAAAAAGAAAAAATATATATTTTTTCCAAACCACAATATACATATTATGGAGCTAATTTTTCATCAAAGAATTATTTAAAGAAATCTATACAAGAAAAAAGTTGTTTGAATCCAAAATATACGAATAATATTATTATTTTCTAAATTAGAGATTTTACGATAAAAAAGAGATTAAATTACATTTCCAAATTTCAAAAAAGAGAAAAATCGCATAAATGGTATTAGCAGCAACTAACTGCTTAATATTTGTACGAATTCTGGGAGAAAGAGAATGCGAACTTTGCTCCAGCTTGCTATCTCCTCAAATCTGCAACGCAAGCGAACGTATCTGCTAAGTGAAATTGCATAATTTTTACGTCATTCACGCGTTAGAGATGACGACCACGACCTCGTACTTCCTTGTCGTTGTTCCATTTCGCACTCGTACTCTCTGAGGTTGAGGGTGTTTATGTTTTTCAAGGTTAATAAGACCGATATGTAAGCCAGAAACAAGAGAAAGAAAAACGTAACTGGTTGAACAACTCTGTGCTTGCGGTCGTTTGGGTGAACCAGTAAATTGTTCATTCTTTCCCAATCTTCCAAAATATTGTTAAATATGCAGTTTTTTTTTTTTTTTTTTTTTTTTTTTTTTTTTTTGTGTGTGTGTGTTTTAATGGACTTTAAAATTATGATTCTTTAAGCCATCTTTTACTTTTAACTTCACATTTTTCAACGCAAATCTTCATTTATATAAAGGGTCTATACTTTCTTAACGTTGGCCAATAGCTAATTCCTAAACTTCAAGTTTTAAAGTTATAGTTTCAATTATTGTTCATGACCACATGAAAATCCATCTATGTCAAAGTAGTTATCTTTTTTAAAGTTATGAAATCTTTATACGGTCCCTGGGTCCTAAAAGTTAATAATTTATCTATATACCTATATCTATATCTGTCTTTCCCTATCTCTGTGTAAAATAAAGTTAATAAGTTATCTATACATTTATATATCTCTCTGTATATATATATTATATATATATATATATACACATTATATATATTATATAACGGGTAATAGAAGAAAGTTAATAAGTTATTTATTTTTCTATATCTATATTTATCTTCCCCCCCTCTCTCTGTAAATATATATATATATATATATATATATATATATATATATATATATACACGTTATATATATTATATAACGTGTAATAAAAGAAAGTTTCTTAACTAATAAGAGAAAGTTTCGCTCTGTGTGTGTGTCTGTCTGTTTCTGTGTGTGCGATGGCTAGCGACGAACTCTAGTCCCAGAACTCTAGAACCCAGAAGTCTGAAAATTTAGGTGAGGGTAGTCCAATGTCTGCGCTGATGCACCTGAGACTCAATTTCAATAATTAGCTAAAATATAATTAAAACACATCAGTATCGCATCTCTTTCTTTGCGAGCCATCTTTCAGCACTCGCGCATATCCAAAACCTGATTTACTCGACGGTAGGAAATGGAGAAACCAAGCGGGCAGTGTACCCGTGTAGCAATTACCCCCTCATATCACTCTTTCAAATTTCGAATTTTTTTTAAATTGTCCTTAGAGAGCATGTATATCTTATAAGTTACTATCTTGCCCAATTTCAAGTTTCTAATCTCTTCAGTATAATAAAAATTGCAATTTTAGAAAGTACTTCGGTCTTGCAACCCCCTGAGGGTAGTGGCACTGACATAAATTTAACCTGTGTTAGAACAGAGACTGTCACTATAAATTTGCGAGCTTTACGTTTAAAATCGGTTCGGTAGTTTCAAAGATTCCATAGAAATTGTAATTTAGAATGTTTTTAGAACACATTTAGCTCATTCATCCTTTTAAATTTCGAACTTTTTAGAAACTGTTCTTAGAAGATACATCTTATAAGTAACTACCATGCCAAATTTCAAGTTTTGTAATTCCTTCAGTATAAAAAAAAATCGAAATTTTAGAACGTTTTTCGCTTTTGTACGCCCTTGTGGTAGTGACACCTATATGAAATATAGCCTATGTTACAGCAAGGACTGTTACCATCATCGTCAGAAATGTGTAGGCGACTTTTGGACGCCTGCCAAAAAACCGGTTGTTATTTTTATCGCTCATAAATCACCTCTTAAAGACAGCATAATCTTAATTTTTACATCATTGAACAGGAACAAAAATGTTCTTTCAAATGAAATTTGTTTGAAAACTGTGGCATGATTTAGTGACATTTTAAATAATTATAAAGCATGATAATAATAATAATAATAATAATAATCTATCTTAACAAGGAACATTTGTTTGCTACAAAAATGTAAAGCAACTAGTGGCAGAGTTACCAAAAAGGGCAATTGAAAAGGCCCAAAATAAATTAAAAAAAAAAAAAAAAAGATTAGCCATCATATGATACCGCACTTTGTCACTAAATAAAAATCTGTCACCGAAAAGAAAGATTTTCCTTTTATGTTCAACATAAAATTAATTTAAAGTGAAGTTCAAGTAGTTAAAAGATATGTTGCATCAGAATATCCTGGAACTGAATTGAATTTCCATATTATTGAAGTGCAAAATCGTTCTGTGATGAAAGTAGTAGATATAGATTTAAATAAAAAGAAAACTGCCCAGTTAAACTGAGGGCATTGAGCTCACAGGCTATTCACACTCATTGTATTTTGTACTTTTATTTCAAAGAAATTGAAATATGCCCCACGAAAAATAAAGAAATCAACAATATATTAAGGGGGGGTCATTCCCCCGTTACTCCCCTCATAGTTAATTAATGAACCCCTTAAACTAATCAGGGAAGTCTCTAATTACAATGAATATACATACAAAATTTGAAGAAAATCGCATAATTCTGCATGAAAAACCCATTTATCTAAATTAGGGGGGTTATCCCCCCTTTCCCCCTTTATACTTAACCAATGAACCCCCAAAACTATTGACAGAAGCGCATTATCAAAATGAACCTATATACAAAATTTAAAGAAAATGGGATAAATCTGCATGAAAAACCCATTTATCTAAATTATAGGGGGTTAGCCCCCCGTTTCCCCCCTTTATGCTTAACCAAAGAACCTCCAAAACTAATCAGGGAAGCGCCTTATCACAAGGAACCTATAAACAAAATTTAAAGTAAAACGGTTAGTTCTATCAAGAGTTATCGCGTTACGTACATACATACATACATACATACATACATATACGTACGTACGTACATACAGAACCGGTGGGCACATAAGCTCTCAGGCTTTGATAGCCTGTGAGCTAAAAATTAGTTAAATTGTACAAAGTTTTATTTGTTTACTTTTTTTTCTGGAAATGGTAATACAAGTAAGAAAAACAATTTCTTAATGATGTAAATCCCCGCCCAATTTTTATCGAAAACCTCTTTATTACTGAAAACCTCTTCGGATAGTAATTTAATACGTAAGAAAATGAAAAACCATAAACTGGCTAAACAACTCTCTACTTGTGGTCCTTTAGGTGAACCGGTGAATTATTCATTCTTTTCCAAACTTCACTGGATTCCCTGTTGTGTTGAATCTTTGTTTTCTCAGTTAGCATCTCTGTTTACTCTTCTTGTGCTGAATACTGATGAGATTAAAACACGGCTGCTGTATCTACTTTCCTATCGTACATTTGCAGTTGCGCTGCTGGTTACATGACTTTCAACTTATGAAAATATTATATGATCTCTAGCATAAATATATTATATTCTATGTTTGGAAAAGAAATGTTATCGTACAAAAGATATTAAATGTCACAGAAAACTTTCATATTGCAGCAGATTCCTTGCCGACTAATACATAAGCCATAAAAGTACATGTGTGCAGGGCCACACCCAACGCACAAGCCAACTAGACTGCGGCTTTGGGCCCATAAACATTCATTATTATATATAACAAGAACGAAAAATCATGCGTCAAGCATAGATTATGTAACACTTTCCAACGCTTCCAAAATTATTTTACAAATCATTACCGTTTAATAAGCTAAAAGATAACATCTAAGTAAACAGTTTGGAAAACGCATAACATACTTAAGAAACATAATTTCATTAATTTCCAACATATACAATATGTGGACAAATATCCGAATACTTTTATTCAGCCCTGTACATGATCTATAGATTTGTATATATACTACATAGGATGCTAAATTTTAGTTTAGTTTGGAAACGCGTAACACAGTTTAAAATTCTACTTCTGGAGTTTCTGTCAATAAACGGAAATGTGTTCGCGAACTTTTGTGCTGCCCTGTATATGAAATACAGAATTTATACACACCAAGTAATAGACGAAAAGTGAGTTAAAATCGCGTTCAGCAACTTAAAACAAAACGCACTTCCAGGAATTATTGTTAACAGACAGTAGAGAATTCTTTTGTGTGTCCCTGTAAATGAACGATGACTGCTATACACACACACTATTCTGTAGTAAGCCTCTTGTAATGCACCTTAGTGATATATATAAATTTCAATGCGTTTAAAATAGTGAAACATTATCTAAATAAACCGCAGACGATTTTTCTCCATAGACGTAATGTAACGGAATTCTTTTGACTGTCCCTGTAAAGTAACTATAAGTGCTATGCACACCCTATTCCATATTAAGCCTCTTGTATAGCACCTTAGTGATATATATCAATTACAATGTGTTTGGAATTGTGTAACATCATTAAAATAAACCGCAAATGATTTTTCCCCATAGAACGCAATGTAACGGAATTCTTTTGAGTGTCCCTGTAACAAAAGTATAACTGCTACACACTTCAGTTGAAATAGGGAACATGCTATAGATAACGACAATAACATATAAAAATTGCAGGGCAATCCGATCATATTTACGGGAGTTAGAGCACGGTCAGACGGCAGACGGTCAGACGGCAGACGGCCATACGGCAGACAAACCGAAGTCATAAACACTTTTCAACTAGGTTGGAAAGTGTTAAAAACTACAATAGTGTTATGACAATGGTGTTATCTCTACGTTTATGTTATGAGCACTTTATGTTGGAAAAAAAATCATATTCGCGCTTTCTACAAAGCATGAAAGACGGTGTATTTTCCATAATCGGAGCCAACGCCAAATTTTCTCGTAGTAACAGACTTACCTTGGAACAACATGAATTGGAATAATAAAATTACTCGTTATTAGGTGCGTTCGTAATTATATAAATAATTATATAAATTATACGTAGCGCATATAGTCGTCGTCTGGTCCGTCCGTCTGTCCGCATATAACAGCGCAAAAACTATACCCAACCAAATGGTTTGAAATTTAATAAATATTATCGTTGCAGAATTTTGTCGAGTCATTTCAAAGTTTATGAAAATCGAATCAAAACGTAAAAATATATTAATAAAATTTTTCTTCATTCTATTAAATCATATCATACGTAACTAATTCAATGATATCTCATGACAGGTAATGATTCTAGGATGCCATGGTGATTACATCATATTTAAGATGCAGTCATATTATTTCCGTACACTGCAAAAAATAATTGTTGATTTTACAGTATAATACTGGCAGCTGGGGTGCCAGTTTTATACTGTAAAATCAACAATTATTTTTTGCAGTGTATTATTGAATTTAAAAACCGAATTTGTATAAAATTGTTTAATTATAGCAATCCTATAATCTATCGACAGTTTTTTCGATAGGTGTTTCCGGAGAAATAAATATTAAATGGAAAAAGAGTCTAAATATGGATTTCAAGTTCTGAAATTTTCAAATCTAGGCTTAAGTTTACCATTGAAATTTTCAATGAATGTCAACAAAAGATAAAATGTTGTCAACTTAAAATGTACTTATTTTATTACGAAAATTAATACTATCACAATAACAGACGATATAATTCATTTCACTGAAATGATAACGATGATTTTTTTTTTTTTTACATTGTCTTTTATTGGATATTTGCGCATAGTATAATTTTAATGTAACATAATTGTAATTAATTGTTTGTAAAAGTGTATTAAAACTTAATTTCATAAAATAAAATTAATATTTATAATATGAAAATCTGCACATAAAATAAATTTTGTATTCATGCATTTTTGCATAAGAGTGCAACAGCTATTGCACCAAGATCTGAATATTTATAAAACTAGTTATAGTAGGAACGCACCTCATTTGTCACATTTGACGTACAATTTCCAACTTGTTTTATTCCAAATATGACGTCATCCCCCCCCCCCCCCCAGCGAAATCTCTTTTTTATAATTTAATTCTTGTTCATTTTCTATATTTTTGGTTATTACTCTCATTACTTTATTTATTTTATTTTATTTACAACCACAGATTACTTACTGAGGAGATTGCTTACGTACTCTTAGTAACTTAACTTTATTATATTTAGTAAATAATATGTGATTACAACCAATTTAAATGAGATTATTAGAAATTTTATTTAAGAATAAAACAGATTTGTTAGGGAGCCGTCTCCCCATTAAAGTAGCAACAAATTTTAAAATGTTCAATTTAATTTTGACGTTATAGAGTAATTTATTATAGGGTACAATATAGGATGATATTATAGGGTAAACAATATAGGGTAATTATACGATAATTTGAAATTATACGGTAAATTTTAACTTTAGATACCAAATTTGAAGTCATTCTAAGAAAGAAGTTTAGGAATTATTATAGGGTGACATTATAGGGTAAACAATATAGGGTAATTATAGGGTAAATTTTAGCTACCAAATTTGAAGTCATTCTAAGAAAGAAGTTTGGGAATTATTATAGGGTGACATCATAGGGTAAAAAAATTAGGGTAATTATAGGGGAGTTTGAAATTATAGGATAAATTTTAGCTTCATATACCAAATTTAAAGTCCTTCTATAAGAAAGAAGTTTGGGAATTACTTAGATATAAAATTTTGAGCTCTTAAATGTTAAACTATTTTTTTTATATTTTCATTCATATATTTTTTTAAATATTATTGTTCATGCGTCTTTTATTTATGTTGCATTTATTATTAAGTATCCCAACTATAATAATTTTATTTTCATGCATATTTATCAATGACATATGAATTATGAAAGGATTATGTCACTGCTTTTATTGAATTTTAAGCCTATTCCCTGAATTACGCATTAATGGGAATTCACTAATGTTAAACAAAAGGGGGGAAATGATAAGGCAGCTGTTGATTTAGTTACATAAGCGTGATATCTTATCGAAATATCTGGAAAATAGCCTTAAAATAAAATAAAAAAGTGTTGGAATTATTGTATTCTTAACGGATTTTAAGATTAAATCTCTTAGACGATAGCTAGTAATTTTATCTAAAATTATACTTGTTTGTCTTCGTGAACTCTAAAAGCTCTCAGTTGCTTGTTACGATAAGGAGAAAAATAGGTGAAACAATTGATAAAAGAAACTTCCGTGTAAATAAAAGTTTAAGATGTAATAAATATAATTATCAAACAGTTTACAACAGAGAATATTCATTATTAATTTATGTCATTTTCTTTTTCACAGTTTTTTGTTTAGCGAAAATAATTGTATTTTGAATTCAGATTAAACATGTATAAGATGGCCATAATTAAAGTATAGATGTTTAGAGCTCTATTTTAAATCTATACTTTTTAAGAAGACAGTTTGTCTGTCTGTGTGTGCGTGTATGTGCAATGGCTAGGAAAATCGACCGTACGTATAGAGTCATGAAAATTTGCATGAGGATAGTCCAAGACAGGTCCTAATGCACCCGAGGCTAAGATTCTTCAGTTTTTGATAATTAGCCGATATATTAATAAAAAATAAAAATATATAAATTTCGTACTTATTAATTTCGAACACCGAAATCTGTTTAAAAGAAAAAGAATTTTATTCCTTTCATTTTTTTTTTTTTCAAAAATGTAAGATTTCGTGGGGTATTCCTCTCTTTTTTTTCGAAACCCACTTACGTCCGAATTTTCAAGATACACAAAAACAAAAGATACCCACTTAATCCGGATACATTCTTCTCTGCGATGGTGCAATTCGTCTTAAAAAATACGAGTATTAACACTTAAAAAATCGCGACTGAAAATCACTTCGCGCCTCCCGGCGACACTCATTTTTCTACGCTAAATGTAACTAAATGTGGGTATTTTTACACAATTTTTTACACGCTTTTCGGACACTTAATTTACATCAGGTATAACAATCTCAAAACACTCGGACGATTAGAAGTTTTTTTTATAAATAAAATCAGCAAATTTTTCACTCAGAACGTGAATAAGTGGGTGGCTTTTGCTCCTGTTTTACAACTAAATATCAATAGTTTAGCATAAAAATTACACGCAGGCTTCCGAAAAATGATATTTATAAATCATAAAAATGTTAAAGAGTTTGGACAATAAGAACTATTTCTTAGTGTGCGTAGCACGCACGCCCGATACACTCTGCCTTCACTCCCCCTCCCCATTGTAGGTTCCTTTGGATAGATTTTCATTTAAAAATATAAAACCATACGATTTTCGTTTAAATAAATTATTCAACACTGATTTCAGGTATATTTAAGGCTATTATCACATATCGGGCAACGCCGGACGGATTAGCTAATAAATATATAAAAATGTTTTTTTTTTCTTTTTTTTTTTTTTTTTTTTTTTTTTTTTTTTTTTTTTTAACAAGGTTTTATTAAATTTAAAGTGCACTAAAAAGTAAAAAATAATTTTTGATCAGCCGGAATAAGAAAAATATTTATGAATATGACATATATGACAAACAATAAAAGCTAGGGACGCTCAAAAAACCTGCACGATTAGTTGATTTGCGTGACGCAAATTTCTGTAAAAGGTTACTTGGTAACAAATTTGTTCATGAATCGGCCAGGCTGATGTGAACCGAACATTAAACTGCACGATCAGTTGGTTGCAACTTCTGTTCATTGATTTGTATTCATCATGTTCAAGGTTTTCTAAGCTTTTCAAGCCTTTATTTTAAGTCATATGTTATATCCAGAAACACTTTTCTTATTCTCGCTGAGCAAAAATATTTTTTTACTTTTTAGTGCACTTTAAATTTCACTTTAATTTCACTTTAATGCGCTTAAAATCTTTATATATATATATATATATATATATATATATATATATATATATATATATATATATATATATATATATATATATATATATATATATAACCATTAAATTAACATTACAACCACACCAAAAAAAACTGTGAAATTATGAATAAAAAATTTATTGCTGTTTATTACTGTTAATTTTACGGTATAATACTGGCAGCTGAGATGCCAGTATTATACTGTAAAATCAAGACTTTTTTTTGCAGTGTTTGCGGGAAGTCCCAGTAACTACATCTGTGGAAACAGACATTTGTTAAAGTTAATAGCTGGTCGTTAATAGCTGGTCATTATGGTTTTCCTTTTTTCTCTTTTGTCTGCTTTCTCAATTATGACACAAGTCAAGGTTTTCGAAGGTCGTTTGTGTGTAATTGCCTATCATTTACTTATACGTTTTGCAAAATAATAGGAATTGTTTTCCAAAAGAATACACGTGTCCTGCAACAAGATAATTGCTAACTAAATGTATTACGATGCGATAACTTTCTAAATATTTACAAGATGTTTTTCATAAAAATTAAAAGCAAAATTCTAAATAATAATAAAATGTACAGCACATAAAAACAAATTATGCGCCAAGCATAGATTATAAAACACGTTTCAACATTTTCAAAATACTGTAACGGAACTTCACCGTTTAAAAGGGTAAAAGAAGATATCTGAGTAAACAACTTTAAAAACTCATGTAATAACTTCTCTATACCGACCCGATAATGATGGTGAGTGGTAGCGAGATCAGATTATTGGCAAAGAGAAATTCTCGCATAAATTAGAAAATAGAATTTTATTGCATAACAATATTAATTCTAATAAAAATATGTACAAGATGTTATTACAGCATTTAATTATTTTTCGTGGGTCAATCGCTTATAAATTAATGTCCTCTTGACTCTAAGTGCAACTCAAACTAAAAAAAGTCTCAGAGAAATTACAGTCAGTCGTAACTTCTAGACAGAGTTCATACGGATCAAGGCACGTCCGTTCCTTCTCTTTCGGAAAATCTACTAATTCTCGATGATTCAGAGTTTAAGAACTCTCACTCTCGCACGGGTCGTGCGAGGTTTAATTCATTTTCTTGCTTCACTGGGATTTACACCTGATACCTGCTGTATCAATCAAATAGAGGTCAGCCCTCACTAGCGCTTCCACTGCGCTAAGTCCCGAAACTGACGTTCCTTCCTCCCTTTTCCAAAGAGTCACCACTCTCGTTCAGATCTATCCAAAAAACTGTCCTCTCTAACTTTTTCATTCTCGCAGGGGATCTTTCCCTAGGGGCGGGGTTTTGGTCGAGGCGGAGCACTTAGAAACTCCCCAGCCTCTTAGCAGCCTTGAGATACATCTCTTTCATTTATAATCAGTCCATCATTGGACGTTCTAAGACAAAGGGCATAGTTTCGTGTGCAAACCTAAAAATCGTGTGCAGAGATCGCTTCCTTCGCAGATGTTATCTTTCCCACGGTTTCGGCACAGATCAAAGCATAAGACCCCTTCTTGAGTACCACCCTACCAATGCATCAGTGTCCGAACATTTCGCTGGTAGTACAATAGATATTCTTCATTTTGCCTTCCTTCAAAGATACGCTATCGTGGGAAGGTATGTAGGAAAAGTTCCCTTCTAAGTGCTCTCACAGGAAAGTTTAGGATGACATACGCTGCACCTGAGTGTAGAGGCTCAATTCTCTACAGCACCCCCTCCTCAAATGATTCTTAAGGGTGAAACACTAAGAATCTCTAGGTGGCGGACAAAGAAATTCAAGCTCAATTTACATCACAGTGGCAAGAGATAAAACATACATGAATAAGATAATACTACTTTCATTTTCTTTTTGCGCGCTCTGATAAGAAATCATGAACATATAATGAAATAAAACACAGTGAAATAAAAAATAAAAAACCTTAAAATAATTGTATACAAAAGTTTAACAAGAAATCTCATTAAATTCGACTCAGACAATCAACATGCGGAATGTCTCTGCCTGGGCGATGAGAAATTGCATAATTATAAGGTTGCAGAGCCAAGGACCACCTTAACAATCTAGGATTATTTCCAGAATTTCTTTTTAGAAATACCAAGGGATGGTGATCCGTTTCGATAGAAAAGTTTTGTCCATCAATATAATGCCTTAATTTTTTTATCGCGAAAATAATTCCCGCACACTCTCTTTCAGTGGCGCAGAAACTTTTCTCACTATCGGTAAATTTGCGGCTTAAATATATAATGGGGTGTTCTTCCGATCCCTCTCTTTGAGCCAAAATAACGCCAATACCTAAATCACTGGCATCAGTTTGTACTATGAACTCTTTCTGAAAATTAGGAGCGTATAGTACCGGTTCTTCCGTAAGTTTCGTTTTCAATGTCTCAAAGGCTTTTCCCATTTCGTCGCTCCATGCGATCTTTTCCTTTTTATTTTTCCCTCTAAGCGCTCTCGTCAATGGTTCTACAATCATTGCGTAATCTTTTATGTAACGGGAATAATATCCAGCCATTCCCAAACATCTACGAATTTCAGTTTTCGATTTCGGAACCGGTAATTCCTTAATTGCCTTTACCTTTGCCTCAGCTGGCCTACGACGTCCCTCTCCTACAATATGCCCAAGATATTTTACGGTTTTCTGAGCGAACTTGCATTTCGCCAATTTGATTTTGAGTTTCGCGTCATTAACCCTTTTAAGTACTATTTCTAGATGACGCATATGGTCCTCCTAACTATCTGAAAAAATCGCCATATCATCTAGATACGGTAAACAGAATTCCTCAAGTCCGTTTACCTCTTGCGTTAAAACATTTGCTAACTCCACCCGTTTTCTATAAGGCTTTACTAAACTCACGTGAGAAATCTGGGATTTCTGTCGCCCCCCAGGAACATTCACAATATAAATTGTTTCCGAGATTTTTGATTCAACCTTTTTCGGCCCTATCCATCTAACTGACATTTTATTAGGTTTACTGGTTGCCAAAACCACAACCTCATCTTCCACGTTAAATTTCCTTTTTACCGCCTTTCTGTCAAACCAGAATTTCCTTTTTTCTCGTTTTGCTGACACGTTCTGAACGGCTAAATCTCGGTATCTTTTTCATCTGTTCGTGAGGTTAAACACATATTCCTTTACGAAAACATTTTCCTCCGTTTCTCCCATCCACTTTTCAAACAATAACGCTTTCAAAAGCCTTCTAACTTTTCGATGCCAACATGCAATACTATCGCTTATCGAACGACACATTCTCGACTCCCTCATCTTAACACCGAACCTTTTTAGAAATGCGGTCGTTATATTATTTATCAAACTTCTCCCAAAGTTTAAGTAACCTGACACATTTTCTTTAACTTTCGTTTTCCCTAAGTGAAATGACACCTTTTCTAGGCACGCGCCAAAAATATCTACCAGATAATGCAATGGGACAAGCACCTGCTTTCCCCCACTTACGCGATCGTCCTCCGCTTTTGCCACTATCCAAGAATCGGAACAGATGCGGAATCCCTGGTCACGGAATTTTGGCGAATTTTTTTTTGGCGCGCGTCTCAGAATCGCGCCAGACTTGTTTTTAATATGCCAACATCTCGGAATTATGGGAAATACAACCTTTTGCATTTTAAAAACACAGGAGCGCGTCTCAGAATCGCGCCAGACTTGTTTTTAATATGCCAACATCTTGGAATTATGGGAAATACAATCTTTTGCATTTTAAAAACACAGGAATGCGTATTTTTATGCGTAAATAAAGTTAAAAGAAGTAAAAATGACATTTACAACATAAGAAGAATAGAAAATGAGTAGTCTACGTTATATCAATCTTTTAAAGAGCCTTACAACATCAGAGTATACTATACATTCGACGATTGAAATTCGAATTTCTCCACAACCTTTACATCAAATTATTGCGTCATCTAAATATTTAAACTGAGATATTTTCTTTTCACTAAGAAATACACGTAGTAAACTATTTACGCATTATAAATAATAAAAAAGATATGAAAATACGAGCAGATATCTATCTTTTCTAATACGCTATGATCTCGGAATCATGGGAAAATATTTGTGATAATAATACGTTGTGACGTCATTCATGACGTTTTGGTTGCAAACACAAAACAGTCTGTTACTATGTTCTATTTTCCATTGTATATTATGGATATATCTGATACATACATTTCATAACTAAGTATTTTAAAACTTTTGATGCAATGGAAACATTTTTTACAATTTATAAGTAGTAAGAAATGAAACTTAACCATTTATTCTGCAAACTCGCTGTTCAGGAACCACTAAAATGCACGAAACTCGTTTATGCCGCGGTCACAGACAGACGTATGAATGCTGCGCGCACATGAAAACTAAAAAAAAACATCACTGGATGCAGCAAACTCGCTGTGCATAAATCACTAAAATGCACGAAACTCGTTTATGCCACAGTCACAGACAGACGTATGAGCGCTGCGCGCACATGAAAACTAAAAAAAACATCACTGGATGCAGCAAACTCGCCGTGCAGGAACCACTAAAATGCACGAAACTCGTTTATGCCGCGGTCACAGACAGACGTATGAACGCTGCGCGCACATGAAAACTAAAAAAACATCACTGGATGCAGCAAACTCGCCGTGCAGGAACCACTAAAATGCACGAAACTCGTTTATGCCGCGGTCACAGACAGACGTATGAGCGCTGCGCGCACATGAAAACTAAAAAAAAACATCACTGGATGCAGCAAACTCGCTGTGCATAAATCACTAAAATGCACGAAACTCGTTTATGCCGCGGTCACAGACAGACGTATGAGCGCTTCGCGCACATGAAAACTAAAAAAAAACATCACTGGATGCAGCAAACTCGCTGTGCATGAATCCCTAAAATGCACGAAACTCGTTTATGCCGCGGTCACAGACAGACGTATGAGCGCTTCGCGCACATGAAAGCTAAAAAAAAAACATCACTGGATGCAGCAAACTCGCCGTGCAGGAACCACTAAAATGCACGAAACTCGTTTATGCCGCGGTCACAGACAGACGTATGAGCGCTGCGCGCACATGAAAACTAAAAAAAAACATCACTGGATGCAGCAAACTCGCTGTGCATGAATCACTAAAATGCACGAAACTCGTTTATGCCGCGGTCACAGACAGACGTATGAGCGCTGCGCGCACATGAAAACTAAAAAAAACATCACTGGATGCAGCAAACTCGCCGTGCAGGAACCACTAAAATGCACGAAACTCATTTATGCCGCGGTCACAGACAGACGTATGAGCGCTGCGCGCACATGAAAACTAAAAAAAACATCACTGGATGCAGCAAACTCGCTGTGCATGAATCACTAAAATGCACGAAACTCGTTTATGCCGCGGTCACAGACAGACGTATGAGCGCTGCGCGCACATGAAAACTAAAAAAACATCACTGGATGCAGCAAACTCGCTGTGCAGGAACCACTAAAATACACGAAACTCGTTTATGCCGTGGTCACAGACAGACGTATGAGCGCTGCGCGCACATGAAAACTAAAAAAAACATCACTGGATGCAGCAAACTCGCTGTGCATGAATCACTAAAATGCACGAAACTCGTTTATGCCGCGGTCACAGACAGACGTATGAGCGCTGCGCGCACATGAAAACTAAAAAAACATCACTGGATGCAGCAAACTCGCTGTGCAGGAACCACTAAAATGCACGAAACTCGTTTATGCCGCGGTCACAGACAGACGTATGAGCGCTGCGCGCACATGAAAACATAAAAAAACATCACTGGATGCAGCAAACTCGCTGTGCAGGAATCTCTAAAATGCACGAAACTCGTTTAAGCCGCAGTGACAGATACATGTGTATAAACTAAAAAAAACATCGTTAGATTCATTTATTTAGCTAAATAGCACTTCCAAACAAAAATTCCTTCAATCCGACATTTATTCGTACTTAAAAGATCCTATAGAGGGCACTTATCCGACTGAAATTGTCCATAAAATACCTGCTTCAATTCATAGGTATATTTATAAAATTACGTCAAAAACATTACTTTCCAAGGAGAAAAAGAAGGAAAAAAAAATCGTTAGATTCATTTATTCCTCGAAAAAGTACTTCCAAACAAAAATTCCTTCATACCGACATTTATTCGTACTTAAAAGATCCTATAGAGGGCACTTATCCGACTGAAATTGTCCATAAAATACCTGCTTCAATTCATATGTGTAGTTATAAAATTCCGTCAAAAGCATTACTTTCCAAGAAAAAAAGAAAGAAAAACATCGTTAGATTAATTTATTTCACGAAATATCACTTTCAAACAACAATTCCTTTATACTGACATCTAATGATACTTCCGACTGAAACTGTCCATAAAATACCTGCTTCAATTCATAAGTATATTTATAAAATTTCGTCAAAAAATATTACTTTCCAAGGAAAAAAGAACAAAAAAACACCTTTAATTCATTTATATCGCTAAATAGCACTTTCAAACAAAATACCTTCATACCGACATCTATTGCTACTTAAAACGTCCTATAGAGGAAACTTATCCAACTGAAATTGTACATAAAATAACTTCTTCAAATCATAGGTATATTTATAAAATTCCGTCAAAAACATTACTTTCCAAGACAAAAAGAAAAAAAAAATATCGTTAGATTAATTTAGTTTGTTAAATAGCAATCTCAAACAAAAATTCCTTCATACCGACATCTATTAGTACGTAAATGATCCCGCAGAGGGCACTTATCCGAGAGAAATTGTCCAAAAAAGTAATGGCTATGGTACAGCGCCTAGAATAAAGCGCTATTCTAGGCGCTGTAGCTATGGACAAATTAAAAATACGTAAAACATATATTTTTCTCCACCAAATGTCGTATTCAAGAGCATCAATCGCAAATATATCCATATTTGAATATTTATTACTTTCCACTCGTTTAACAACTTTAAATAACTATAAATTATAAGTTACCTTTCGTTAAAATACCTGAATAAGTATATTTATTAAATTCTGGCAAAAACAGTTCAATAAATTATTTCCAGTAATAAAAAACCGAACGATCTACGAAAAACAACTAAATCCAGCAATTTAACAATTGGCCGGGTTACCATATCAGAAATCACAGTCTCCAAAATTTGGCGTTTTTTTCCTTTTTTTAACCGATTAAAAAATAAAAAATCCGTGACCAGGGATTCCGCATCTTAGCCCAAGAATCTTCTGCATTACAATGCGATTCTTCGACTTCCGTTTTTTTACTAATCTCTTTGAGAGATTGATCCCTGTCTAGTTCAATTTTATTACCTTTCCCTCCAATTTCTGCTAAGATCGAAGATCCCTCACATATCGGCAAAGGCGATAATCCCTTATCCACCCTGACCAGTTCAATAGGGCTTTCTAGATTTTCACCCTCTTTTTTTGAATTCAACGCTTCCGCTTCACTGCTCTCGCGAAATTTTCCCCTTCTCTTTCTTTTACCGAATTCAAAGTTTCCGCTTCAACACTCCCGCTAGAAATTTCTTTTTCTCCCTCGGAAATCAGAGATTGTTTATTTACCGGATTCGGAGCTTGGTCACCCTTTTCTCTCGTTTGAGCGCGTGTCAAAACTGCATTCAGTAATTCGGGTTTCTTCTTCGCCTGTTCTAACAATTTTTGAGTGCGATTACCCAACAAATAGTAATACATATCTGAATCTCTATTGTTAACTTCCGCTTTCGTTTCAATAACCCCCACACCTTCAATTTCTAAAGTGACCTCTGCTATAGGTAAACAGTATAATTTACTGTCCAGCGGAGTCTTAATCCATACGTGATCTCCATTCAATTTATCTTGACTGACTAAGTCGTATGCGATTATATCAATTTCACTCCCACCGTCCGTCAAAGCAGTTTCCTGAATTCCATTCACTAATACTTTACTCAAATAAGGGGAGAAGGTTTCTTCAAGTGTCGGCTTACTTATTAAGTGACCGACCCGCGCAGCATCTCTCTTTTTAATTTCCGGGCAATCTACTTCTACTTTGTAGTGACCGCTTTGCAAACACGCGTAACACTTGACTTCCCGCCTTTTTTCGAACGCCTTTTCCCTTTCTTTATTATCATTTCGATCCCTCCAATTAAAGTTAGTCTCCGGATTTCTGTTACCGTTTCGCCCATTTTCAAAAGTCTTGGGTCTTTCAATTTTCTTCTCTAAAGGGAGTTTTGGATTCCACGTTTTTTTAGACGGGCGCTTGATTGCCTCGTACGGATCTAAAAGCTTCACTAACTCTTCGGGGTCTTTAATTTCCGCCCAGTTATCCATAAAATGTTCGCGCATTTCTGGAGACGCCCTCCGTTTGATCTGGTCCGTGAGAAGCAAATTTTTCAATCCTTCAAAATCCGAAACTTGTAAGCATGACAGCCAACCTTCTAAAAAACTATTAAGTTCGAAGATCAGGTCCTACTATGCACTAGCCGAACAGTGCGTAATGTTCTGGAAAATAATCCCAATGTTAGATATGCTAAACTACGGTCACGTCCACCACTTACAAAACTACATAAGAAGATTAGATTGGAATTTTCGAATAAATACGTTTCTCTTGGATCTCGCTAGAAAAATGTGGTATTTTCGGACGAAAAAAAATTAATTTCCACGGATCAGATGGTTTTCGCCATTATTGGTATGACTTGCAAAAAGACAAACCTGTTTTTTCCAAACGCCGATTCGGAGTAGGTTCTGTGATGGTGTGGGCAGGTTTTGCAGCCAATGGAACAACACCAATTGTGTCCATTCGAAAACGCATGAATTCAGAATCATATGTGGATATGCTAGCTTAAAAATAATTGCCTGAAGAACCCCTTATCGCAGGTGGTGATTATTTGTTTCAACAAGACAATGCAAGTTGCCATGTGTCTCGTGCATCACGTTCATGGTTCGAGGCCAATTTTGTCCAACTTTTGGATTGACCGCCAAGAAGCCCTGATTTAAACCCCACATAGAATCTGTGGGGCATTTTAGCTACAGAAGTATATAAGCATGGCACACAATATGCAAATACAGACGATTTGATATCATCCATAGAATTAGCGTGGAAAAACATTTCTAAACAAACTTTAACTGGATTTTCTGGGTCAATAACTGAACGATTAATAAGGGTCATTGAAAAAAAAGGTGATTTTGTAGAATATTAATTTCTGTCCAGACATATCTCATTATGTCCTTATAATTTTTTCCAGGTTTCACGTCATATATTTCTATTAATACAGTAGAACCTCCATAAGTTGACCACCCAAGGGACTGTAACTAAGTGGTCAACATACGGAGGTGGTCAACTTAGGGAATTTTTAGAAAATATTTAGTACAATATTAGAAGAAATTTAGTAAACTTTTTAGTATTTTTTAAGGAAAAATTTAGAAAAAAATTAGCACTTAATCATTTTTATTTTTACTGAAGGTACAGCACATTTTTACAATTTTTGAAAGAATAATTCAATTTTTGTTTGAGTCATTTGTTCATTAGGTAACTGCTAAAAGCACTTTCACAGTTTACAAGACCATTAAGCATGCTTGGGCATTGTTCTGCAACGAAATATTTTAGTTGCTCCGTCATGCGCTTTACATTGTCTTCCTTCAAAGTTGGGTACTTTTCAATTTCGCCGTCACTTGGATCATCATCCTCTTCGCCGTCCATTTCTTGTACCTTAGAGTCCTCGCTGTGCTTAGTTACAGAGAGTATCTCATTGAAGATTACCTCTGAGTCTGGTTCAACACATGTTACTAACTCATCGTCCATGTAACATAATCTGCAAAATCAACTCCATAAAAGACTGGCAAGGGAGATAGAGGAAGCTCATCCTCTTGTACCGATGTTGTAGCTGTAACAAGTCCAGCTTTCTTGAAGCAGTTCTTAATCGTGGTTTGCGTAACTTTATTCCAAGCAGAATTAATCCAATGAACAGCATTCAAAGCATTTACTGACGCAGCTGTTGACGATGCCAATGCAGAAGGACCACAGGTTTGTGCTTTCATGATCACCCATTCCAGAAGTTGAGCTATGTAGTGCACTTTGAAGGACTGAATGATGTCTTGATCTAAAGGTTGAGTTTTCGAAGTTGTGTTTGGAGGCAAAAATTTTAGCTTCACATTTGTGAGATTATTCACTTTCGGGTGGCTGGGGAACTTGTCCCCGGTAAGTAGAATAGACCGCTTCTTTTTCTTCATTTCTGCGTCAATTCGTCTAACCCACTCTTCGAAGAAAGCACTGGTCATCCAAGCGGATCTATTTGCTCTCAAAAAAACAGGAAGGTCTTTAGGTTTTACATTTTAAAATGCACGAGGTTTTGCAGATTTGCCGATCACTGTAGGCTTCAATTTCCCCCCCCCCCACCTTCCCCAGTCATACTAGCACATAGAAGAACAGTAAAACGCTGTTTTGAAAGTTTTCCTCTTTTGCAAGTGTCACCCTTCATTACTAGACTTCTATCAGGCATTGCTTTAAAGAAGAGACCGCACGCATCAGCATTAAAGATGTCCTCATCTTTAAAACCTTTAGCAAACTCTGGGAATTTTTCAATAAACTTCTCCACCACTTCAACTGAAACCTCATTCGATTCCCCACACAAAACTTTTTGAGAAATCTCGTATCGTAGTTTGAATTTTTCAAGCCAACCTGCTGACGCTTGGAAGTCCTCTATTTCGAATTCTTTTGCAATTTTTTTTGCTACTTCCTGAAGCATAGGTCTCGATATTCTTGCTTTGATTGATCTCATCTCTTTAAACCAACGAAACGTGGCTGCGTTACAGCGTTGAGATACGTTTTTCTGCGTTTTCTTTGGTGTCCCCCGTTTTTGGAAGAATATCTTTCCAGATATGCTTCCTTGCGTTTTAAAATGTTGCTCACAGTTGTCTTGCTCACACCAAACTTTTACGCTGTCTTTCTTTGGCTGCTGCTTTCCAGAAAATTAAGAAGATCCACTTTCTCCTTTAATTTAAGTTCCTTTAGAGCTTTTCTTTGCGCCATTTTTAATTAAAATTCGCAAATAAATGACTGGTCCCGTCACGACGCGACATCCAGAAAAAAAGAACGGAATGTGTTTCACATGTGGAGCGATACACGTTGTTTTCCAATTCTGCGTATAGCTACACCGCTACGAACATGCCCCACTCCCGTGACATTTTTCGACAGATTCCAGGAATTCTGGCATTTTCCTCTCATTGTATCATACTGGAAGTGAACAATGAATGGAGCACCACAAGGGGAGCGAATGTTGCTCAGATAAGCCAAATAAATGATAAAGAAATTCCTGGAAACCAGATGGAGAACAAACGGAGGAAAAAGCAAATTCAAGAAAACATCTGTGGTCAAGTTACAGAGAGTAAAACCTATTAAAAAGTGCAAAAGTGGTCAACATACAACTTACGGAGGTGATCAACATAGAGAGGTAAATTTCCATTGAAAATGCGTTGTGACCATTCAAACTAATAAATTTCGGTCAACATAGAGGGGGGGTCAATGTAGAGAGGTGATCAACTTTGGAGGTTTTACTGTATGTGATTTATAAATTTTTTTGTAATTTATTTTCGTATTAATAGGTTCCTAATGTTTCCTAATTACGAGTAGTAAATTATGTTTGATTTTGTTTTCAGTTGAGGATTACTTTAATACATGTTACTTATTTTTCAACGTGTCCTTATAATTTTTTCCATGGCTATGTATATAGTTTATAGTTTAGCTGGAAAATGCACAACTCAATTAAAAAACACCCAGAAGCAATTTACGTTCATATACAGTCATGCCTACGAATTATGGTGTGTGGCCCTGATTATGAGCTATAGATTTTATGCACATCAAGTAGCAAAAATTTAGTTAAATTTAAAAACGCATACCATAACTGAGAACGCACTTCCAACATCTATCGCTCATAGACAGTATTCTAACCGAAATATTTCGTGTGTTCCTATAACAAAAAACGATAATTTCTATGCACATCTTATTCTACAGTAAGCATCTTGTGGTGCACCTCAATAATGGATATTAATTTCATTATGTTTGATATGTTTGAAATAGTGTAACATCATTAAAATATGTAACAAACAGCTTTCCCGAGTAGACCATTATGTAACCGAATTCTTTTATGTGATCTGCAAATGAATGATAAATGCTTTGTACTCCATATTCTACAGAAAACACGTTTTAGTACACCTCAGAAATGCATATAAGTTTATTATGTTTGAAATAGTGTAACATCATTAAAAGAATCCACAAACAAATTTTCCCCATATATCATAAATGTAACGGGATTCTTTTGAGTTTCCCTGTAAATGAACTATAAATGCACAATCCACTTTTAATAGCGAACACGCCAGAGTAAAACCGCAATAACATATACCAATTACACGGCAATTCGAGTATAATTACGAAAGTTAGAGCACGGACTGACTGCAGACAGACCAAAGTCATAAACATTTTTGAACTGTGTTGAAAGTGTTAAAAAGGAAAAAAAATGCGAACGTGAGTTAAACTCTAATTCTAAAAGTCGCAGAATATAACTGTTTACACCACAACTGTTTTCCTTGTTCGTTAGCCTTTTGATTACGGGATTGGGACACCGTATGTCCCAGCGACTGTTTTTTTTTCCTATATCGTACCACTTTTGGAAAAATAATCTCTTTTATACACTTATATACTAGGATATTTTCAAAAGTTTATTTTAGTAAAGATGGAGTAGAAGAAATATACCACAAAGAAAAAATTTTGTAAGATTGTGGTACGAGTGAATATAAAAATAGTTGCCACACCTAGTCAAATTATTATTTGATATAGTACCACTTTTTGCACCAACGTTCCTTGTTCGGTTCGTTAACCTTTTTATTATGAGGTTATTATGAGGTTGGGAGACCATATGTCCCAGAGACTATTTTTTTAAATTCTATATCGTACCACTTTTGGAAAAATAATCTCTTTTGTACACTTATATACTAGGATATTTTCAAAAGTTTATTTTAGTAAAGATGGAGTAGAAGAAATATACCACAGAGAAAATTTTTTGTAAGATTGTGGTACGAGTAAATATAAAACTAGTTGCCACACCTAGTCAAATTATTATTTGATTAATCAAAAGGTTAATTGATTTATTAAATAGCTTTAGATTTTTGTTATAACATATTCCTTTTTGATTCTATACTTTGATTAAGATTACATAATTTATCCTCTCTATATATACTGGGTGGTTATAATATAAGTATCTCTATTTGGAGCTGTCTGTAGCTTGTAGGAATAACCAGAATGAAACCAAAATCAGTACACGTACTATTCGAGAAGGGGCAAGAAGAATGGAACGATAAAAAAATTAATTGCAATAATCGCCGACAGATGGCCTTTTTTTAATGTGAACTGAAATATGTAATATTGTGTACCGTGGAGGTGTCGCAAACCTCAATGACTTTACCGCATATCACAACATGTGCGAAACATCATTCCTGATGCGTTACATTCCGCAGTTGAGCACGTCGTGCACCGCTTGGATTGTGTCCTCCAGCAAAATGGCCATGTGGAACCTGAACATGATCGGCACAGCCATGCGAAAGCGTAACCACATTCACTGTGACATTTTCCAATAAATTAGGTGTGCCATTCGGTTTGACGCCTTAATTCTTTGTTCTTGTATTACACATTACATTTGACACTCAGTAGCGCAATCTGTCGGTGATTTTTACAATTATTTATTTTTTATTGTACCATTCTTCTTCCCCCTTCTCGAATAGTAAGTGTACAGATTTCGGTTTCATTCGGGTTATTCCTTCGAGCTACAGACAGCTGCAAATAGATATACTTATATTATAACCACCCTGTATATATATAATTCCTCAAAATATGAAATATTTAAACTTTATAAAAGAAGGTGTATATAAAACTTTTTTATAACTATTAACTACAAACACTTATAACAATTAACTATAAACATTTATAACAATTAACTGTAAACACTTATAACTTTAAAACATAAAAGCTACACAGGCGAAAGACAGTCTGTTTCTCATCAGTGGACAGACAGACAGAATTAACTATCACCTCCCTCCTCCCCCTCACTATATAAACTTGTAGGTTTCGAAACACGAGCTGACCTTACATTCAAAACAGAGTTACTTTTTTAGAAAATAAATTAAAAGCCGATTAAAAAACAATTCGAGGTTAACTTTATAATAGAAAACGTATTAAAAACTTAATACAATACTAGAAAAACAAAGCTATATACATTATATATATTTGTATATATGTATGTATATACTATATATATACTATATATATATATATATACATATATACTTCATTGGCGCCCTGCTAACCGAAAAGTACCTCAAATAATTCGCCAAACTGTAGCGCCCAATAAACAAACGGAAGAATGTTGCCATTAAATCTCAAAAAAGGAAAAATAATAATAATAAAAAAAATAATTAAGAAAAGCCCCATTTACTAAAGTATCATTTATCAGTAACTTTTAACAATAAAATTTACAATATATTAATGAAAACAGAATCAAAAATAATCTTGGATATTTATTTATTTACATTATTTCTCTTAATTATGGAAAAGGAATAATCATCCTGATTATGTAAAGGAATGAAGAAACCATACAAATAAATTACACTTGAAAACATTAAAAATCTCCTTATCTGCAGATTGATTTATTATTCTAAAAAAAATTCTTCATCTTTACATAAAAATTGATTAGCTTAAAACAATGGATGCGTTTCAGAAGATATGGATTTGAAACGAACAATGATTAAAGAAGACACTTTAAAAATTTTGATCAAAATATTTTAAAACTTTTTTGAACGTCGAATTTCGACGGTGCGTTTGGGGAGATGCAATGCACATGCGCATAGGAGCTCATTCGGTTGCATTATCACAAGGGGGATGTGTGCCTTATTTAATATGTTCTTTTATTGACTGAATATGAGATGAACGTAGGGATATGCTATTTGTATGATACTTCATTGGTTCAGGAAATTTTCTTTCTTGCCGTGAGGAATAGGGCGGTAATGTCAAACTGATTTCCATTTTGTTTACGGATTGTTTGTTTAGAGTTTGCATCGGAAATAATAACGTAATTTACTGGGGAAATTTTTTTTAAAATAAAATATTTGAAAGATTGTTGCATAAGCACCCCTACTTATGTAATAAAGAAGCCTATTTTACTAATATTGTTATTGTAATTTTTTCCGTCAAGTTTTGGCGGATACCATCTAGTTTTATTATTTTTTTTTTAATTCCCCCAGTGAATTACGTTATTATTTCCGATGCAAACTCTAAACAAACAATCCGTAAACAAAATGGAAATCAGTTTGACATTACCGCCCTATTCCTCATCTGCCCAAAAGCACCGTCGAAATTCGACGTTAAAAAAGTTTTAAAATGATTAAATTAAAAGTTTTAAAATGTCCTCTTTAATCATTGTTCATTTCAAATCCATATCTTCTGAAACGCATCCATTGTTTTAAGCTAATCAATTTTTATGTAAAGATGAAGAATTTTTTTTACAATAATAAATCAATCTGCAGATAAGGAGATTTTTAATGTTTTCAAGTGTAATTTATTTGTATGGTTTCTTCATTCCTTTACATAATCAGGATGATTATTCCTTTTCCATAATTAAGAGAAATAATGTAAATAAATAAATATCCAAGATTATTTTTGATTCTGTTTTCATTAATATATTGTAAATTTTATTGTTAAAAGTTACTGATAAATGATACTTTAGTAAATGGGGCTTTTCTTAATTATGTTTTTTTATTATTATTATTTTTCTTTTTTTGAGATTTAATGGCAACATTCTTCCGTTTGTTTATTGGGCGCTACAGTTTGGCGAATTATTTGAGGTACTTTTCGGTTAGCAGGGCGCCAATGAAGTATATATGTATATATATATATATATATATATATATATAGTATATATACAGTATATACATACATATATACAAATATATATAATGTATATAGTTTTGTTTTTCTAGTATTGAATTTATGTGGTTTATAGATTTTGGTTGGCTTTTGTGATAATGATTCTGCAAGTAATTTTCCATTGGAGTTTATTATGTATATATATATATTACTGGCGCCGGCTAACCGAAAAGTACCTAATTTGCATATAGTTTTTTTTTTCTTAATGGGACGACGGGATAATGCACGGAATTTCGTCGGGATAATGAATATTTTTGATGGTACCAGAATATTTTTCTGTATTTTATAGTTATATTAAGAAATACATATTTTATGATTTGTTGAATCCCTTATTTGTTTACTTTTTCATGCATTATATTATTGAAGGTTGTTAGTTCTCTTATTCGTTTAAATATACCCTATACTTATATAAAAATAGCGTGTGTTCTCTGTGGTGTTTCGCATAAACGTTGTAAAATTCAGGTTATTAGATTTTATCCAACTTTGCTGTCATAACAGCTGATGAAGCAGCCATTTTCGGCGATTTTTTTGTTACCTGTAAAATGTTTGTTTTTGGTATAGCCCGAACTAATAAAAAATTGAATACTTTTCCATTATACGGACACCATTGTCGCCAAGCATATATTTACATGTATGGCATGGTGTCGGTATAACGGAAAAGAACCAAAATTCGCGATCGATCAAATAATTGAATTTCGTTAAACATTAAATTTTCTGGTACTTTTCTATTATCCGGTCGACCACTTTTCATAACAAAAAATTATCGCCAAACTGTAAAATTAAACGCCGAAAATGAAGTGCGATTTACTTGATGTCAGAAGCATTATACGTGTTTGTTACGTCATCAAGTGGTTTTTAATTCGAGATTTGCGTCTATTTTCCTTATGTTTTACTGATTTATTAGTTATTTCATTAATTAAAATAACAATTGTGTCCATAAATTCATGTATTTTATTTATTTATTTATTTTGATATTTCAATGGCAACGTTCTCCCGTTTATTTGGCGTTACAGTTTGGCGATAGTTTTTGTTATGAAAAGTGGACGACGGGATAATAGAGAAGTACCAATTTTCTTATTTTTAATATGAGAAAGAAGCAATAATCATGGATTTAATTAATTTTGCAATATGCGGTGCAACCAAAATAATTTTGATTAAATCAGTACATATATCGCAGACGCACCTGGGTTATTTTTTGGCGCCTAAATGACGATTTTTGCTTTGTATGGCAACCTGGTGTTGTATAATAAATTTGAATATGTGTGTAAATAAATAAAATAAAATAGGTACTTTTATGTCAGCTGGGCGTCAAGGATAACTCTCCAAATCTTGTTTCAATTGGAATCATTTAAATTGCAACATTTTACGTGAGATTTGTTATTCATATTGATATGTTTACGTTTAGATATTTTATTATGATTATATTCAAGCTAATTAAGTTTTTTTTTTTAAGATTTTATACTACAATGTTAAAATATTACCTAGTTGATATTAGCTAATGTCAAAAGATTGGCGAACCACAGAGTTCAGGGAATAAACTCTATGCCCTCAAAAGTGGGAGTTGTCGACTTTATGACGTCATTAGCAGAAGTAAATGTTTAATTGAAAATTACAGCTAATTAATTAAATTTTCGGACAAACGAATGCTCGATAACAAATCTGTGTCCAAATATCTTTCATTTAAAAAAAGAATGGTGTGATTTGATGCAGTAGTTTGTTCTGACGGATTGTCGAAAGAAATCGCTTAGCGTTTTAAATATATAGATATGGGAATTTAAAATTTAAAAACAGTGAATACAAAAAACATAAAATAACCAAACATATTAAAATTTAACATGGATATATAAATTAATTTTAAATAAAAATATTAAATAAAATGAATGCAAGGCAGCCGGTCTCCGTCCATACCTACAAGATAAAGTTAAATGGACAAAATATCCTATAATTTACTTATTACAAAAGTCCTCCGCCTTGTAGAAAATAAAATAAAACTCAATTCCATTATCCAGTCTCTTAATTTCACGAGCCAAATCTACCGCTTCCTTCAATTCAAACATCCACGTCCGTGGATCTTATGACTTAAAAGAAAATGTTCAATATTTTTCGAACTAAGGAACCAAATTTAACCAATAACAGTGCAGCTAATTCCTGGTAACCTCACCAACATACCCACCAAAAATCAACCTACTCGGATGATTTTTGAGGCAGTTATTGCGGAACAGACAGACAGACAAACAGATGGAAACCAAACACTTTTCGGGTCTCCACAATGAGCCTTGACAATACTATCAACTGTTTCGGCAATAAGTGTTGCACGTTCCATATTCGATAGGAAGCATATTGTAGTGCACTTCAGCGATGTATACAAATTTCAATATATTTGAAATAGTGTAACATCATTAAAATACACTAGAAAAGATTTTCCCACATAGAACATAATGTAACGACATTGTTTTGAGTGCCCGTGTACACGAAGTCTAAGTGCTACATACTTCATTTTCAATACCGAGCAAGCCATAGTAAACATTAATAACATATATCAATTGCATGGCAATCCGAGTATGTTTGCGCGAGTTAGAGCACGGGTAGACGGCAGCACTTTAACCCAAGACTAATACGCATTCGTTTAGGAGGCTAAAAAATGGAATAGTTTAAGTAGTACGAAGGAAATCGAACGTCAATATTTAATCGAAACAGAATTTCTGTTTGAAATGGTTTGCCCGCAATTTTTCACGTTTGCGAACTAACAACCCAAATGGGCGGAGAAAGCCTAATCTGCATGGAGCATGCAGGCTACAGATCTCTTCTGCGTGTTGAGTGATCATAATTATCGAGAAACCAATTATTCGCAGCTTGTGTTAAATAAATTTCCACCCTTTTATATAAGTCATTCTCACAAAAAAATACAAAAAACAAAAACAAAAAAAAAATTGAAATTTAACAAATTACAACAATCATAGGGAAAATGTTCAAAAAAATTTTGTTTTTTCAAATTAATTAAAAATATTAATTATTCAAAAATATTCATCGGAACCATCTACAAATAAACGCATTTTCCATTACTACAGTTGAAGAGATCCTGGCATTCTCTGTCCTCGCAAAAATATTCATTTGAACCATCGCCGCAGTTATTGAAACGCATTTTCCATTACTATACCTTATCCTTAATATATACCTTAATATTTTGTCGGGTCCTTCCTACAATAACTTTAACTCTTGTTTAGATTGATGTGTGAGCTGAAGGTATTTTGAGGAAATTAAAGGTGAAGACCGCGTTTTTTGCTTTATAAGACGATTTCTCATCCGATGTCCATTTTTGAATTCGGCTTTTTTACACATCTGATAGTTTGCGTCTATCCTTTTTCTAACTTTAACATTTTTGTAACGATTTTATGCATTTCTATTGCCTATTCAAAGGAAAATTCTTCTAAAGTTACAGAATTTCGTTAAAAACGCTTAAAAAAAATAAAGTGACGACACCAAGAGGTCCATTCTCGATCGAAAACAACCATTTTCCCAATGGTTTAAAAAATAAACTTTTTTATAAAAGTATGTAAAAAATATTTAAAATTGCTAAATAACCATTAGGGGTCATTTTTTAAAATTAATTTTTGATTTTTTTAAAATTTTGACATGGTTAACGAGGTTATGGGAAGGGAAATTTGCATTACAAAAACTTAAATGAAGACATAATTGAGTAATTATTGGGTGTAGTTGGTACGTATTTATTTTTTTACTAGCCGCCACTGGCGACCAGTTTGGTCTCCCTTAAATGTATGTTAAGCATTGTAACACGTTACTTTTATTCATAATTTAATTTTTTTTCCTAATCCTTTGCCAAACCGGAAGATTCTAATAGACAAATCAAGGACTTTTTGAACATGGTAGCATTTTGCATATTTTTTGTTGTTGTGTATTTCATCTTCCTTGATAAAAACCGCTTAACCCACTTAAGCATTTATCCTTCATGTCCGTTTGCTTATCAGTTGCAATATGTTCGCTAATGCGGAGATTCTCAAACATATTAAGTAATTTTCCGTAATTGGGTCCATTGCCAATTGGCGTATTTTAGTTAATACGATTTGATGCAATGAAGTCTATTTTGTGAAAATCTTTAATGATATCCACATTTACACTGAACTATATACTGTTGCTAATATTTGTTTTTGTTTTTCGTTAACTTGGGCTGTAGACTCGATTACGAAAGATTATAAAATATATCATTATTCTCATCTAAAACGTCTTGAATAATGGGCCATAATCGGGCTACATATTATTACACGTAATTTTCGAGTATGGTTTGGTGGAAAATTGAACTTTTGAAGGCCAGTTTTGATAGTCGCATTCCCTTTAAACCATATTTTCTGTCAGGACTTTTGACCCGTGACGTACAATCTGATTAAAATAACTTCCTTCTAGATGCCTTGTACGACTTTGTTTTTCTTTGCTCCCCTTTCTTGATATAGTTCAGGAGTTTTTATAATAGCGTAATTCTCTTATTTCGGCATGTCTGCTTAATGTCTACTGACTATTAAGATTCGTAACAGGTAAAATACTCCGCGCCAACATTGGCACCTACAATTTTAATTACAGCAACCCATTTTTTCTCTCTATATTGTAACTCTATAGTTAATATTACGTAGTAGAAATATAAAAGACTATTGAAAACGGTTCTATTGATATAGTTGATATAGATATGTATAATATATTCATGGGTATATAATATGTGATTAGAATATATATCATATTCATTCCAGTGGATATAACATACCCCAAATAAAACTTGTATCGTAAATATCTAATCTAAAAACCGTCAATATGATTTTATGTGTTTAGTAAGTGTATACAAAAAGAATTTTCTGTATTATTTTACTTTAATCCTATATTATTTACCATTTTTAATGATGGGTCCTTTGGGGTACAGTTGTCGCAGACGCACCGGGGTATCATTTTGGCGCCAAAATGGCGATTTTATGCCTGGCCAACCCGGCGTTTTTGGTTAGATTTTGCTTCGTATGGCAACCTGGTAGAGCAGATTCCGCATGTTTTATAATAAATTAAATATTGTGTGTTTTATAACAAATTAATGCATGTGTGTGTGTTTTTAATAAAATTGTGTGTTTTTTTAAATATAAAATGAATTATTTCATAATAAAATAAAGGTAACATGCTGTTTTAGCAATCTCTAACAGTGAAAATGGGATTTTCTCGTCAAGATGGCGCAAAACAAAAACCGCGCCAACCCCGGAGCGTTTGCGACAGCTTTTCCAATTTAAAATGCATGCCGTTCACACTTTTCATTTAAAATAGAAAATAGAAAAATAAAAAATAGGTACTTTTCCGTTATACGGACACCATGCCAAAATGTATGCTAATGCATAATGTATGTAAATGTATGTAAATGTATATATGTAAATGTATGTATTAAATGTATGCAAATGTATGCTTGGCGACAATGGTGTCCGTATAACGGAAAAGTACCAAAAAATAGTATCATAAATCAAAACATTTGATTTCAAAATCAAAGTATCGTTTCTAATTTGAACATGTGAAGAATAAAAACTGGTATTGGCGATTTTAAAAATGCTATTGGCGAGATTTGCACCCAAATAACATAAAAGTACTTAATGATGTTATGTATTTTATAAATGTATATTAAATTACTATTTGGAACGCGATTGGTCATTAACAATGGTAAATATGATTGGCAAACAATCATTTTAGGTGATCTCTCTTCCTGCCACGTATAATACATAAAAATCAAATTAACTAACATTTCGTTTCGAAATTTGATTCATTAAATATTATTACATGACCTGTATTTGTTTACATTCAACTTCGTCAAGAAAAGATTTTTTACGAAGTTGAATTGTAAAGCACTTCATCAAGCAGAATTATGTTAAACTTTGATGGTCTTACAGGCCCTGGTGCGAATTACTTTTTTGACACCAGGCAGCGCTCCAAAAAATCATTCACGGAAAACTTACTTTACGAATGATTATATCCATGGTTTAATGGTTTAATATTTTAAACCTTCACGACGAATGAATCTTATTATTTTTTTTTGTTTACTTTCATGGATAGAGAATTTGAATTGCGAAGCTAATTTCAACTGAAGTTATTGCAGAATATATACCTAATTGAACGTAAGTCACCTCTCAAATATTAATTTATTTTGAACGATCTTTCTAAAAATGTAACTTTTATGCAGTTTTATTAGAAAAATAATTTTGAATAAAAATGGCCGCATGGCATATGAAAAAGCGATACGGGCATACCGGAACTGTTGAGGACAGTCACATGACTTACGGTTTTATTTTATTACTAGCCGCCACTGGCGACCAGTTTGGTCGCCCTTAAATGTATGTTAAGCATTGTAACAAATTATTTTTATTCATAATTTATTTTTTTCCTTAATCCCTCGCATAACTGGAAAAATCTAATAGATAAATCAAGAACTTTTGCGATCGCGGTAGCATTTCGCATATTTTTTGTTGTTATGTATTTCATCTTTCTTGACAAAAACCGCTTAACCCACTTAAGAATTTATGCTTCATGTGCGTTTGCTTATCACTTGCAATATGTTCGCTAATGCGGAGATTCTTAAACATATTTGGCGCAAAACAAAAATCGCGCCAGCCCCGGTGCGTCCGTGACAGCTGTTTCAATTCAAAATACATGACGTTCACATTTTTCATTTAAAATAGAAAATAGAAAAATAATAATTATCATAAATCAAAACATTTGATTTCAAATTAAAGTATCGTTTCTAATTTGCACGCGCAAAAAATAAAAGCTGACAATTATTTTCGAAATTTGATCCATTAAATATTATTACATGAGTTCAACTTACGTCAAAAAAGATCCGGAAGTTGAGTTGTATGGAACAGAATTAATGTTACGGTTGGTTTCAACAAATTTTTTTTTTTTAATCTACATTAATTATTTAAATCACTTTCTCAACATTTATTTAAAAGCACTCTTTTTTTCTGTTTCTAATAAAAATTTAAATAAATAAAAGTAATTGTAATAATTATAATAAAATCAGTTTTTATTTTTTCTTCTTTCTTTTTCTTTTTGCAAAGTAATTTCAACGTTTATAGTCTAACGTAGCTTCCTGTTTTTCAAATACGAAAAGCAGACAGCAAGGGAGGGATGTTTTGTCAGTAGACTGCACAGGTGGAAAATTTGGAGTCATCTAGTCTGACTTTGATATAAGAATGACCGACCGCCCTGTATAAGAATTACGTTATCTTATGAGTGTACTATACACGCAATTAGGCTTTGTAAGTTTACGTCAGGCTTCAATTGGCTCTGCTATCAGGCGGATAGCTGGCGCCCATGTAAACAGAGGCTAACAGGACCCCCTTCAGCACACGCCATGGGGGTGATGCATGGTTTCCTTCCCCCATGAAGCGGCCGGCAGAGTGGAGCGGCAAGCTGTAGTCTTCACGATGAGTCCATTTTTCCTTTTGTTTCCATTCCCGTACCCCTGGCAGAGTGGATCGGTCCCGTTTTTCAAGCAGCGCGAGAGAATGAATGTTTACGACACTTGTTGCTTGGCCAAGAGACCTGTCGTTTGACTCGTAAAAAAAATTCGACTTATTACGGGGCTCGAAGATTGGCCTGTGGGCTGGATCGCGAAGTTGTTGAAGGCGGACAGGTTTCTGGAAGATTTTTTTTTTGAGAGTGGGGCATTGATGGCCTACATTAACCATCCTAAATCATGATGTTATGATGAAAAGAGGCTATAAGGGCATTTTCGAATTGCGGATCTATAACTGTTAACGAGAAATTAAGAAGAAGATATGTGTAGGCTATTTTTTTTTGGCGTAGTGGCGCTCCAAGATTATGACTTCTTAACCATCAGAAGTGATCATAGATATTGAACTAAACCGGTCGTTAGAAGTCGTAGTGTTCTGAGTTACGGTGATGGCTATCTTCGAATAAAACACATGCTTCAGGAAGGTGAAATTACTGACTCCGACGGTGAAGTTCTGGACCGTAGAACGATTTTCCCCTCCGGACTAGATGATGGACCTAGTAGTTGATGGCAAGTGATGCAGTGAGATGAGAGGATTGATGAATGTTAGCTTGAAACCACGTCTGAATTTTTCCCCAGCCTGAATACTCCAGCTTAAGTGCTTCATCAGATTTTGAAAAAGGAGGAAATGCTCCTAAGTGCCCATTGACTAAAATTGTAGAACTCTCTACCTGTTGTAAGTACTATTTGCATAGTTTTTCTTTTTATTTATTTGTACCTCTTTAAAAAAAAAAAAAAAAAAAAAAAATATGTTTGCTATACCAGAGTTTAAAAGTGAAATGAATATCTTTGGATAATTTCAATAAGAATAAACATTATGAACAGAAATAGTCTGTAGGTTAATATATAATGTTTGTATGTTTGAACGACCATTAAATGGTAATATGATGGTAATTTTAAAAATATGATGTGTAATTTAAAAGTAACCAGTGAGTGGTTTCAACTTAAAAGATCAGCTGTTATATTGTTTTATTAAGATTATTTTTGATAACTTAGTTGCTTCATTATTTTAAATGTTCAAATAAATTGTGTTTTTTTTTTTTGTTTATTATCAAAGATGGTATGTTTTTCTTTGTATAAATCTCTAAATAATTAATTTTTTATATTCACAGTAGACCTATAAGAATGGCCTAACCTTTCTGTGATTAATTAAAAAAAAAAAAAGGGAGAGAAAATTCAACTTTATTAAATTAGGACTTTAAAATTTCTTAAGTTTAAATTCATAACTGACTGTTTTAATGAACATAAATTGAAGTTCACTCAATGTTATACAATCGTATTTTTGATCTTGATTTAAGGATGGATAGATTAATAAGTGAAACAGTAATATTAAATTTAATTTCATAAAATGTTAAATTAAGCTTTAACTCTCCTCTTTCAGAAACATTGTTTTTCTAAAATATACACCAAAATTGTTTTATTTTAAAAAGTAAAAAAAAAAAAAAAAAAATATCCAGTCATTATACACCACTATACGATTCTTGGTTAACCGATCGGATCTTGTTCAGAATCTCTATGGTTGTTCTAAAATTATAGTACATCATCATATCCCTATTCTATTAACGGATTTAACTCTTTCCCCTTTTGGTCCTCATATTGGAGGAATTTTGAGGTTGTCTGCATTTTTCCAAATTATATGATGATTACACTTTTGTTAATTTAATGTGTACGGAGATTTGAGCTTGATCGGGTTGGAGTGGAGTTGGGTGTTCTTTATGCAATCCAGTATGCTACTTGATTTAGAAATCTGTTGCCCCTTACTACATTTAATATTGTCTTAAAATGATGAGTTCAAAATTATCATTGTTGTATTAACCTATTCGGATTCTTAAGTTTTGATATTTTGATTAGTTTAATATAATTTGCTACCTTTTCCATGGCAACAGATTTTAGTGGAGCTAATCAGGGTATACTTATTTTTTTCTAAATATTTAATTGTCAAGTGAAGATTGAGTAATAAATGAGCTTTTTAAGTTTAAGTAAGTTGTGTTTTAGAAAGAACCCCAAAACACCACAACAAATGGAGCCGTAACAATTCGGTCTCTGGGTTATTGATTTTTTTTTACTTGTATGTATTTATGTATCAAAGAGCAACTGGGTGTTTTTGCAATTAAAATTTTATTTATATGTTCAAGTGTAAAAAGAGGTCTAGGCTCTCTCTCTGTGCTAGTAAGCTACAATTCCCAGTCAAAATTATGCCTTGTGAGCATAACCTTTTCTTATTTACAAAAAGCATAGTCCTGTACTTAAGTTTTATGTATTTATAAGGTTTTCCTTTCCCCTCTCTTTTTCTCATTTTTAAGTTGTCCCCCCCCCCCCTTTTTTCATTTTCTTTTTGGTTTGTTTGTCATTTTCTAACTCTAACTATGGCTGATAAGCACTCGGAAGCAATTGCCACTATTCAGCGAAAAAATGCTTTAGTGGATAATTTGTCAAACATTCCCCCATTCAATGGAGAGGCCAGCTCAGTCTGCTTCTCAGATTTTTCTGAGAAATTTGAGAGTTTTGCCAAATTATTCGACTGGAATGAGGAGGAGAAAAAATTCGTTTTGTTAGCTAGATTATCAGGAGCTGCTTCTAGGCGAATAAAAATTCACAAAGCAAAAACATCTGATGAGCTATTAAAAATCTTAAAAGAGAGTTATACTTCACAGGCCACACCAGATGTTGCCCTCAGTCATTTTTTAAATTTTAAACAGCCACCCAATATGAGTGTTCAGGAGTTTTATGACAAGGCATATGATATGTCATTAAGAGCCCTTGTAATTGAAGGTATCCAGGGTGAAGTAGTCGATAAAAGCCGAACGGCTCTACTACACTCCATGCTGTTGAGCAATCTTACACCAGAAGTGCGAAAGGGGGTAATTGCGAGAAATCCACAATCCTCAGAAGAGGTCCTCAAAATTGCGCTTCTTGAGGAAAAGGCTTATAGGAGCATTAACCCTTTCTACAACCACCGCGAGGAAATTCTCAACCCTAATTTGACCCAAAACCTACCCTGTGCTGCAGTTTTTCAGCAAGATAGCTCACAAAAGAAGGAGATAGACCAACTAAAATCTCAAATTGATGTTTTAGCAGCTAAGATAGACAGTTTAGTTGATCTTAGGGCTAGGGATGTACAGGAGAAAAACCAAGAGGTAAGACCCGTAACCTGCTATAGGTGCTCCGTACAAGGCCACTATGCCAGAAATTGTCCACTAAATTTTGTCGACTATAATTTTAGAAGGGGAGGTGGTCAAAATTTCAGGAGCCGTGGGCAAAATTATAGAAACAGAGGTGAAAATCCTAGAGGGAACCACAATCAGCGAGGCGGATATAGGGGAAGAAGAGGTGGTTATTACCAAAACAATAGGAGCACAGCTGCGAACAGAAATGAAGAGCAGGCGGTAAATAACACCCCAGTAGCTAACAATGAAAGTGAGGCTTTAAACTATAAGTGGCCGGATCAGATGTGGTCAAGTCGATCCCCAACAGGCCCCTGGACCCCCCAACTGTGTATAGTATGTTTCAGCTCCAATCATATACATTACCAACTGCAAGAATTTACATAAATAAAGTTTGCCTAAATGCATTATGTGACACGGGTTCTCCAATTAATCTCCTGAGTGGTACTGATTGTAACTGTTTAGAGAATTTTGAAATGGAGAATTGCAATATCCCCATTATGACTGTCACCGGTGAGAAAGTTCACCTAAATAAGAAAGTATTTTTAAAATTTGTTTTTGATAATGTTCAATGTCAAGCTGAATTCTATGTAGTGGAAGGTAAATTAGCAGAGGAATTTAATATGATTTTGGGAATGCCATTTTTGAAAGAGTACCGGGCAAGTATAAATTGTGATACAAATGCTGTCGCTCTTAAAGTGCCAGTTTCAGGCCAATGTAAACAAAGCGTAGAAACCCCAAGTAATACTTCAGGGTGTAATACTTGTCTTGCTACTAATTCTGTAAATATTTCTAACTCTGTATATAGTGTAAATTCTAATAATAATTGTATAAATAATGATTGTGTTAAAAATAATTCTGTAAATATAAAATGTGTCAACAAAGTAGGGGAGAATTCAAAAAGTAGTAATGCCAATAGCCCTCCTGAAAATTGTGCATGTGAGAAAGTTCATGACTCAGTTAATATTGAAAATGGGAATCATAGTAGTGAAAATATGGTAGTTCAGGACCCGCAGTTGAGTAATATGGGAAAAGATGTTGAGATAGTCATTCAAACTGAGTCAGATAAGGAAGTTGAAAGTGTTGCGCAGAACTTTTGCATGCAAACAACATCAGGCGGTAGCTCTGAGGGTAATAACACTGAAAATTTTTCAAGTATTCAAAGTGTCGACAACATTCTTTCAGCAGCGAGTCAGGTAACTCAGGGTAATTTAGCTGAAGAGACTACTGAAATTTGTAATATTGATGAAAGTGAAGATTGGGTAAGTATAGAGGATAAGGTACCTGAAGTCGAGGAGGAGAGCAATGAAGATAGCAGTAGTGATAAAACCAATAAAAATAAAAATATAAGTTTCGCTGTGTTATGTAGCAAAATTTCAATCCCCCCGCAGTCAAAAATGTTAGCCCAGGTTAAAAGTTATAAGGAAAATTTTATTAAGGAAAATGATATTGTTATGTTAGAACCTTTGGCGAAAAATTTAAATCAAGGTCTCCTTACCTCCAGAGCCATTTGCACTAAAGAACATGGCCTATATATCTCATTTGCAAATTTTTCAGACAATAGTATTCATTTAAATAAAGGAACCTTTGTTGCCAAAATTCAAAAATGTGTAGACCAGTCAAATATACCCGTAACTGATAATAAATTAACCTATAATATAAATTTGGCCCCTCCAATTGGTGACTTTGATCACGCTGATCTCACTTGGAGCTCTGAAATTAATTTAGATCATTTAGAACCCCCATTAAAACTTAAAATGCAAAATTTTCTAGACAAAAACAAAGATGTATTTGCAGCATCGGTCTTAGATTTACCCGGCTGTGATACAATCCCGCATGAAATTAACTTAACTTCAAATAAACCAGTTAAAGGCAAAGCTTATAGAGTCCCCTACAAATTACGTCAAGAAATGGAAGACCAACTTAATACTTTGTTACAGGCGGACATAATTTCCCCTTCCATGTCTGAATTTGCTTCTCCGGTTATTCTGGTTCGGAAATCAGACGGTTCCTATCGACTTGCTGTTGACTACAGAAGATTAAATAAAAATCTTGTTAAAGATGCTTACCCAATACCTAACATTACCGACTCTGTTGATGCTTTAAGTGGGGCTAAATTTTTTTCAACGCTAGATTTAACTAGTGGGTTTTTTCAACAGGTTATTCGCCCAGAGGATAGGCATAAAACTGCTATAATCACCCACAAAGGACTTTTTGAGTGGACCCGTAACTGTTTTGGGCTCTCAAATTCAGGTAACAGTTTCCAAAGACTTATGAATGCTATTTTCGGTGATTTAGGCAATCTTGGAATTCTTGTTTATATCGACGACATTGTAATTGCCTCCAGTGATGTTAATTCTCATTTTGAGAAGCTTAGCATGGTCTTTGAAAGGTTAAGACTGCATAAACTTAAACTTAAGCCCAGTAAATGCACTTTCCTTTCGAATAAAATACAATATCTAGGTTTTGAGATTTGTAGTGGCCAAGTATCACCTATCAATAAAAATATTGCCGTAATAGAAAATTTTAAACCTCCAACTACCCGAAAGGCTGTTAGGTCATTTATTGGAACTCTATCTTTCTATAGGAGATTTATACCAGATTTTACTAAGAGAGCTAAAAATCTAATCAACTTAACGAAAGAGACAGGAAAATTTTCGTGGAATGAAGATGCACAGAAAGAATTTGAAGACCTTAAAATGGCTCTTATTTCAAAACCATGTCTTGCACTCCCTGATTTTGAGAAAGAATTCCATTTATATACTGATGCCAGTGGCGAAGCATTAGGGGCAGTGTTATCACAATTAGATGAAAATAACATGCTCCATCCTGTTGCCTTTGCCAGCAGAAAATTGAAAGATGCTGAGACCCGCTACTCCACCACTGAAAGGGAATTACTAGCTTTAGTTTGGGCTACTGCCCACTTCAAATGTTACATTGCTAATACCCATTTTTTCATCTATACAGACCATGCGCCTCTAACATTTATGTTAAAAATTCACGACCCTACATCTCGCATGGCTAAATGGATCTGCACTCTCTCAGACTTTAATTTTACAATCAAGTTTGTTAAAGGTAAGTGTAACAGTGTCGCAGATTTCCTTTCGAGGTATGTCAACAATGATAACTCCAATGATACTGTTAATTGTAATTTTTGTATACAAGTCGAAAAGGAAGTTACTTTTATGCCTCATTCTAATCTACTTGAAAAAATTGGTGAATTACAAAAATCAGACAAGAAATGCTGCGAGATTGCAAGAAAACTAGACCAAGGTGTAGAAATTGCTCCTAAATACATGAAATTTTTTTTTAGAGATGACATTTTAGTTTGTGAGGATACAAGGGAGTCAGCTATTTTGAATAAATCTGTAAAGTTAGTCGTGCCAAAAGAATTGGTTACTCAAGTTTTTGCACTAACACATGAGTCCCTAGCGGCTTGTCATCAAGCCTTTCAAAAGACCATTGATCGCATTCGTGAGCACTTCTATTGGCCAGGAATGTCGTCAGATGTCAAGCATCTAGTGGAGTCATGTATTAGTTGCCAGCAGAAGAGAGCTTATAGAGCGAACCAGCTCGCCCCTCTGCAACGTATGCCGACCCCCCAGTTTCCCATGAACAAGGTTCATTTGGATCTCATTGGACCCTTACCGCAAACTTTTTCGGGAAATAAGTATATTGTCGCATATATAGATTCATTTACTAAGTGGCCAGAAGCATATGCGGTTAGTTCAACCACTTTAGATGTCATTGCGGACACTTTAGCTGATTTCATATCACGCTACGGTGCGCCCTGTTTTATTACGACGGACAACGCGAAGAATCTAATTTCAGATGCGATAGAGCACGTATATAAAATGTTTGGTATTAATCATATTAAGACCTCATCTTATCACCCGGCTGGCAACTCGCAAGTGGAGAGACAGAATCGTACTCTTAAAAATGCACTTTGTCACATAGTCAATCAAAATCAATCTGACTGGGACACTAAACTCAAATTTGCACTACTAGCTATGCGTTCAGCTGTCCACTCTTCAACTAAACTTAGCCCAGCTGCAGTTATGTATGGCAGAAATATGAATCTACCATATAATCTCTTTTCCCAGCCACCTTCTTTTAATTATAATGATGCACCCTCTTTTTGCGAACTCTTAATCCCAGCTCTTCAAAAAGTGTACACTGAAGTACATAGTAATTTAATTAAAGTTTCTGAGCAGCAGGAAAAATACCGTGAAAAGACAGCTGTTGATAAAAATTTTAAAATAGGAGATCTTGTGTGGTTATTTACACCCACAGTCGCCCCTGGTAATACAAAAAAATTAAGCAAGCAAAATAATGGTCCTTTTACTATAATTGAGAAGCTAAATGAGGTTAATTTTAAAATAGCGCTAGTTGCTAATCCCAAAAATTGTCAGGTTGTCCATGTTGACAGGTTGTCTTCCTTCAAAGACAGACTCCCCATCTGGTCCAGTGAACCAAAACAAACAATTGGCCTGGGATCGACTGAAAACGGGACCATCGATTCACCACACCAACCGCGCGATTCTCCTCCTGTACGCAGGTGTAAGCGTAACCGATTCATTCCCTGGGCACCATATGATAGTAACCGCGCACCAGCAGTAGTGAACGTCAACAATAACGAAACTCCGGTAGCGCCGGAAGTGGAGGAAACACACAGCGACGCGACTGAAATCATAAATCCCTCTCCCCCACCTCCCATTTCTCCGGAGATTGCAGCGGCAGAGAATAACGAGATGTGCGTAAATAAAAATTTAGCAACGGCAGAAGGCAGTGAAATGCGCGTAGGTAAAAATTCAGCCACGGCAGAAAGCAGTTCAACTGCTGAGCACAGTGATTCGCGCAGGTCTCGTTCATCGATTCGTCCAGCTGCTAAATCGAATAGAAGTAGTCGTTCAATATCGATTTCTAGAACCGACTATTCGCTACGGGATAGAAGAGACCGTCCGAGTTATAAATACTAACTACCTTTTTTCGTTATTCAAGCATTTTTATTCAATTTTACCTTGTTTATTTGTATTTATTTATAGTTTAGTTAATGTGTATGTATATTTAATTATTTTTTTTTTGACATTTTTAAAACGGAACTTAGTTTTTCTAGCGTATTAAAGGTTTGTTTTGGTTGTGTGTTGATACTCTCATGTAGGCATTTTTAACCCTTTTTATGCCTATACTTAAGGTTTTTGTCTGTTTTATGGTAGATTATGTGGTATATACCCGTCCGCACCCCGTTTTCGTAGATTTTGGGTATATTTTTGCAAAAAAAAAAAAAAAAAAAAAAGAAAAAAGAAACGAATGTAATTTTTGTTACTTTAAAATTTTTTTAGGATGTTGTGTTTTGTATGCCCTTTTGCCTAGGTAGATCTGTTTAGTTCAGTTTTTTTTAATGCATCAGTGTTTTGTATATAACTTTTTAAGTATGTGTTTACTTTAATTTCTACATTTTAACTAGATAGATTTATTATTTACTATACAGTTTGTGGTTTTATTTGAGCTTAAACTTTAAGGAGTGTGGGCCCTTTTTCTTTTTCTAGTACATACTGTCTCATGTACATGCCTGTATGTTGTTGTGTGTGGCTAAAAGTGCTAAAATTAACTATTTTATTTATTCTACTTCCTATTTTTGTGGAATGTGTGTTTTCCTTCCTGGTGATATATGTCACCACCCCTGTTTTTTATTTTATTTTGTGGAATGTTTTCCCTGTAGTGCCCAAAAGGCCCGAAACTGCTTTTTGCTATAAGTAGCACAGAGGCAGAGATACTCTTTCCCATGCACATTACTTGTACGTGCATTTGTAAAATCTACATAATATCCCGAATCATTAGACTGTGTTCGAAAACAAACATGTGTTCTCATATAAAATTGTTACAATTGTGTGCGTAATTCTCTAACATGGTCTGTGATACCATAATTTGTGTCTTACAGATGTATATGTATATATTTTTTTTTGTGTGTCACCAGTTGCTCTTGTGTATTTTTGTATAATAGAATTAATATGTGTTTTACAAATTTCATTGACATTTACAGTGTTGTAACTATGATATTACTAGTACTTATTTACATTAATAGATAGTGTTGTAATATACTGTGATGCCAATTATTGAAGTTATGTATATAAGCAGTATAGTGACAATTAATCAGTGGGCACTTCTCTTCTTTTTCGGCTAATTTTTTTTTTTCAAAATTCAATTTATGTATTATTTACAGTTCTGCTGCCAGAAGTCTCAGGAAGGATGCAGTTATGCGTAGGAATGACAGTAGTAGGGAAGTGAGGTTTCACAATCAGGTGGAACATGTGTTCTTTTACAGGTGCAGAAAATATCTTGGTCATTTTAGTGGTAAAATCAGCCTTGTGGTCCCTCCTCTGGTAGTACTCTTTTATGGTCATGTTTCAGGTAATATTTTAGGTAATGGTTTCTACGGATGTGCGAGCTCTGGTTGTATATATCCGGAATATATTGTCAGGGTGGTATTTCAGCGGTGAACTCTCTGGATCCCGTCCCGGATCGATGTATGATCTGTGTTTGTGGGTCAGTTTTTTCAGTGTTGAGGTCCCAGCATGCCATGTGGTACCAAGTTACCTTTCAAAAAAATAATTTGTTTTCTCAAAATTTTTTTTTTTTAATTAGCCGGGGGGAGCAATCTTGTTACGGTTGGTTTCAACAAATTTTTTTTTTTAATCTACATTAATTATTTAAATCACTTTCTCAACATTTATTTAAAAGCACTCTTTTTTTCTGTTTCTAATAAAAATTTAAATAAATAAAAGTAATTGTAATAATTATAATAAAATCAGTTTTTATTTTTTCTTCTTTCTTTTTCTTTTTGCAAAGTAATTTCAACGTTTATAGTCTAACGTAGCTTCCTGTTTTTCAAATACGAAAAGCAGACAGCAAGGGAGGGATGTTTTGTCAGTAGACTGCACAGGTGGAAAATTTGGAGTCATCTAGTCTGACTTTGATATAAGAATGACTGACCGCCCTGTATAAGAATTACGTTATCTTATGAGTGTACTATACACGCAATTAGGCTTTGTAAGTTTACGTCAGGCTTCAATTGGCTCTGCTATCAGGCGGATAGCTGGCGCCCATGTAAACAGAGGCTAACAGGACCCCCTTCAGCACACGCCATGGGGGTGATGCATGGTTTCCTTCCCCCATGAAGCGGCCGGCAGAGTGGAGCGGCAAGCTGTAGTCTTCACGATGAGTCCATTTTTCCTTTTGTTTCCATTCCCGTACCCCTGGCAGAGTGGATCGGTCCCGTTTTTCAAGCAGCGCGGGAGAATGAATGTTTACGACACTTGTTGCTTGGCCAAGAGACCTGTCGTTTGACTCGTAAAAAAAAAATTCGACTTATTACGGGGCTCGAAGATTGGCCTGTGGGCTGGATCGCGAAGTTGTTGAAGGCGGACAGGTTTCTGGAAGATTTTTTTTTTTTTGAGAGTGGGGCATTGATGGCCTACATTAACCATCCTAAATCATGATGTTATGATGAAAAGAGGCTATAAGGGCATTTTCGAATTGCGGATCTATAACTGTTAACGAGAAATTAAGAAGAAGATATGTGTAGCCTATTTTTTTTTGGCGTAGTGGCGCTCCAAGATTATGACTTCTTAACCATCAGAAGTGATCATAGATATTGAACTAAACCGGTCGTTAGAAGTCGTAGTGTTCTGAGTTACGGTGATGGCTATCTTCGAATAAAACACATGCTTCAGGAAGGTGAAATTACTGACTCCGACGGTGAAGTTCTGGACCGTAGAACGATTTTCCCCTCCGGACTAGATGATGGACCTAGTAGTTGATGGCAAGTGATGCAGTGAGATGAGAGGATTGATGAATGTTAGCTTGAAACCACGTCTGAATTTTTCCCCAGCCTGAATACTCCAGCTTAAGTGCTTCATCAGATTTTGAAAAAGGAGGAAATGCTCCTAAGTGCCCATTGACTAAAATTGTAGAACTCTCTACCTGTTGTAAGTACTATTTGCATAGTTTTTCTTTTTATTTATTTGTACCTCTTTAAAAAAAAAAAAAAAAAAAAAAATATGTTTGCTATACCAGAGTTTAAAAGTGAAATGAATATCTTTGGATAATTTCAATAAGAATAAACATTATGAACAGAAATAGTCTGTAGGTTAATATATAATGTTTGTATGTTTGAACGACCATTAAATGGTAATATGATGGTAATTTTAAAAATATGATGTGTAATTTAAAAGTAACCAGTGAGTGGTTTCAACTTAAAAGATCAGCTGTTATATTGTTTTATTAAGATTATTTTTGATAACTTAGTTGCTTCATTATTTTAAATGTTCAAATAAATTGTGTTTTTTTTTGTTTATTATCAAAGATGGTATGTTTTTCTTTGTATAAATCTCTAAATAATTAATTTTTTATATTCACAGTAGACCTATAAGAATGGCCTAACCTTTCTGTGATTAATTAAAAAAAAAAAAAAGGGAGAGAAAATTCAACTTTATTAAATTAGGACTTTAAAATTTCTTAAGTTTAAATTCATAACTGACTGTTTTAATGAACATAAATTGAAGTTCACTCAATGTTATACAATCGTATTTTTGATCTTGATTTAAGGATGGATAGATTAATAAGTGAAACAGTAATATTAAATTTAATTTCATAAAATGTTAAATTAAGCTTTAACTCTCCTCTTTCAGAAACATTGTTTTTCTAAAATATACACCAAAATTGTTTTATTTTAAAAAGTAAAAAAAAAAAAAAAAAAATATCCAGTCATTATACACCACTATACGATTCTTGGTTAACCGATCGGATCTTGTTCAGAATCTCTATGGTTGTTCTAAAATTATAGTACATCATCATATCCCTATTCTATTAACGGATTTAACTCTTTCCCCTTTTGCTCCTCATATTGGAGGAATTTCAGGTTGTCTGCATTTTTCCAAATTATATGATGATTACACTTTTGTTAATTTAATGTGTATGGAGATTTGAGCTTGATCGGGTTGGAGTGGAGTTGGGTGTTCTTTATGCAATCCAGTATGCTACTTGATTTAGAAATCTGTTGCCCCTTACTACATTTAATATTGTCTTAAAATGATGAGTTCAAAATTATCATTGTTGTATTAACCTATTCGGATTCTTAAGTTTTGATATTTTGATTAGTTTAATATAATTTGCTACCTTTTCCATGGCAACAGATTTTAGTGGAGCTAATCAGGGTATACTTATTTTTTTCTAAATATTTAATTGTCAAGTGAAGATTGAGTAATAAATGAGCTTTTTAAGTTTAAGTAAGTTGTGTTTTAGAAAGAACCCCAAAACACCACAACATTAAGGTAAACTTTGACTGTCTCACTGGTGCGGATTATTTTTTTTACGCCAGGCAGCGATCCAAAAATTCATGGTTTAATATTTTAAACATTCACAACGAATGAATCTTTTTTCTTTGTTTACTTTCATATATAGAGAATTTTAACTGCGAACCTAATTTAAACTGAAGTTATTGCAGAATGTATACATAATTGAACGTAAGTCATCTCTCAAATATTAATTTATTTTGAACGATCTTTCTAAAAATGTAATTTTTATGCAGTTTTATTTGCAAAAATAATTTTGAATAAAAATGGCCGCCTGGCATATGAAAAGGTGAAACGGACATCCCGGAACTGTTGATGACAGTCACATGACTTACGGTTTTATTATATAGATTTTAGAGGATAATTAAACTGTTATCTGATTCAAACAAAAAATAATATTTTTTCCAATTTATCCAAAGTAAAATTAAATATTTTCGCATGAGCGATTTCACTTTTCCTTTGCTTTTAAACTTTATATAATTCCTCATTTTAGCGCCTCCCCCCTTCCCCCTTAGTTTCGTCACTGTTTACAAATTACATTTACGTCAGCGCCTTACTTATTGTACTTCTTTGTGCATTATGATGTTATACTGGACAATCGACCGGCAACCGGTTTTATGTGTTTTTAGCTTTGACCTTATAGAGAACAAAGAAGGTTAAGTGTTTCCAGAGACTTTGATCAACCTTTATTAGCCACACACAGGGTGGCTTATTCTTTCAGGCAGCAGTAAAATTCATGTTTATGAAAAGTCACAGCCATCCATCGTTGCCACAATTTATCTCGGAAAATGAAACATTTGAAGTTAATGAAAAAATTAATAGCTCGAAAAGTATTTGTCACAAAATTGTTAGACAAACTGAGTTAGAAAGGTAAAAAATTGGATTTTTCTTGATATAAATTTCAAATCTAAAAAATCTTCAAATTACCAAACTTCACAATGAAGTACCATAGCGAAACCTTCAAGCGTAAAAAGATAATGATAACAGTATAGTGTATAGTGTATAATGTCTGTAGCATGAGTAACAAATTATAGTAGACTTATTATTCTGTTAAAATACAAAAGTGAATCTTGTATATACCTTTTTTTTAAAAAATAAAGAAAAACATTTTATCACAAACATCAACAAAACTTTTTCTTCTATTTATTCCCTTATTCCAAAGATATCATTGGGGCTGTTCAGAACAGAAGATCAGGCGGCGCGCGGGCGATGGAGATTAAAATATCGAGTGAGTCTGTACTGTGAATGAAATTGAAAGGCCTGCGTTCGTTATCATTGATTTGGACATCCAAATCAATGATAATGAACACGGTCCTTCATTTGACTAATTAGCGTATTTTAATGATATTTTGTTAAATTAAGAAGTGAAGTTGGTGGCCGAATGGTTAGAGCACTGCTCTTGATTCTGGAGGTAGCGGGTTCGATCCCCCAAAATTTCTGTTTGATTTTTCTGTTTTTTTTTTTTTCATGTTTTTTCTGTTTTTTTTTTTTTTTTTTTTTAAATGTTTAATCGGTTGCTTTGTATTTTTCATGATTAATGGAATATATTTTATAAAAGCAAAGTTTGATATTATTAACAATTACTTATTTAATTAAATACGACAAATTCAGGTATTTTACGATTAAAATTTTACATTACAGTGTCTTTTAATATTTAAACATTATTATTATTATTTTTTTCTTTTTAGCAAATGTAAAATAAGAAATGAAAATATAGTCAATTTGCACGAATTTCTCCATGTTTTTATAATGAGTACTTCAACAGTGAATTTTTAGTACGAATAGAATGCAAAGCATATTTTACAATGTAAAAAATATTATAAAAATAAAATGTAAAATATATACATTATTTAAACTAGAAATATCAGTGCCTATTTTTGTAAAGTGGTAAAATACATGTGGTTTACCGTCTAGTTTCGTAATGAATATAAATAAAATATAGTTAGAATGTTTATAAATTTTCTACTGAATGTACAAGTATTTTAGCATTTGTTTCTCGTGTTTTATGATGTTTATTGCAATATAATAAATAATGCAATTTACATCGAAAAATGAATTTCAAGAAAAATAAATTTTTAGAAATTAATAATTATGTTTCAACAAGGTTGTTATCGAAAAATATATTTTAATAAAATGTTTAAAAGCTTTTTTATCAAATTTTAACAAAGATTTTATTTTACTATTATAAATAAAGAAATAAATCTTTTAACATATGTTAAAAGATTTATCGTAAATCAAGGTCGTGATACCAACATATGTTGGTATCACGACCTTGATTTATTAACATTCTATTTATCCCAAAAAATATAAAGCAACTGATAAATAATTTTTAAATTAATAAAAATAGGGGAAGAAAATCGGAAATAAACGGCGAGCATTCACTTTGTATCTATACTTTTCAGGTTCATCTGTGTAGGACAACCCAAACGTCAGTAAAATACATAACAATTTTTGGTACTTTTCGGTTAGCCGGGCGCCAGTGAAAAAAAAATATAAATATATATCTACATATATGTTTGTGTATATATGTATATATATATATATATATATATATATATATATGTGTGTGTGTGTGTGTCTGTGTATATATTTATATTTGTTTCACTGGTACCCGGTTAACCAAAAAGTACCATTTTTTTTAGAGTTTACATTAATTTTATTGAAACCACCAATACCGTGTTTCAGGAATTCGGTGATCCGAACGTCCTCTCCCTTGTTAGTTAAAGGTGCACTGGTTATAGAAAATTAAACTTTATAATATTATATGCATTGTTTTGTACAATATATATATTTATGTAACTGCTATCAACTAAACTAATATATCAGTTTTAGTAGGTGCTGTAGTTTTAGAGACATATAAGTTGACAGCAGTTATGTAACTATATGATGTATATATATATATATACACATCATACTTTCGTATTCTATTATTTTTATGTTGGATCAAAGGCTTAAAAAATCATTTTAGAATGTTAAAAATTTTAAATTTTTCAGATATCCGATCATGTTGCTACAGCTGTATCAATCAACCTACCAAACCAAGTAAGACACAAAAAAGCCCAATCACGTGATCAAATCGCCCACAGAATTTTTGTGAGTCACCCGCGCGCAGCCCGCGCTAAAAATTTGCAGGTTATGAACGCCGATCGGGCCATCTGATCACGTGATGCTTTTCATGAATGTTTCGGAGGTTTATTATGATGAAATAAAAATAGATATTCCTATTATAAGATCCATTTTTTTTGCAGGATAAAGATGTGTAGTCGCTAGTTTCACCTAATCCGAGCCACAGAAGCTTAAAATAATTGAAATAATTAAATTATTTCAATATATTAAATTATTTAAATTTCCGATAAGACCTACTCCATAACCCTTCTCTCCATCGCGCGCGCCGCGCGATCTTCTTTCCTGAACACAACGTTTTATCGTCTGCTGCCATAGCAACATGAAAAATTAAATTTCATTAAAAAAAATTGCACAGTAGTAGAAAAATATTTTTCTAAATCGAATAGTTATTGAACAACTCAACACTTTAACAGTGGAATTCTTATTTGCTATTTAGACATTTTAAAATTGTTTGTTGACAATTTAGTTAGCTTATCGACACCCTTTATACATAGCTATATAAATGGTTATTACTGACGATATTAAAAATCAAATTCTATTTCTTTAGTATGCCAATACTTCGATTTCTGAGATTGCACGTACACTGGATATTACGCATGCTACTGCTCGCTATTGGATTAAGAAGCAGGAGAATGATACAGCTGGTGTTCCGCGCCCTAAAATGGGTCGTAATCCTAATTCATTTCCCTCTGAAGAGGTTCATCGTAATAAAATGCTTAAAATTATGCAGACTAAAAGAAAATATCACAATTTTTTCGCTCAAAAAGCTATCTCATTGCAAAGGGCTTATAAACGTAATAAATTAGTATCTCCACTCGATGCGCCCGATGTCAAACGACAAAAACGGAACATCGATCTCAACTGGGCCTGCGAACAACCAGAATTTCAAATAATAGCCAATCGGTTTTTTGACACTATATATCCGATCGTCTGCACCACAAATATTACTGCTGCGATCGACTGCGGTTTAAAACTTCGATTCGACCTCTTTCGAAATCAAGATTAATCGCTAAAGGAGCGACCGAAGAATTTCTAAGGCTGACATTTTATAAAAATATCGGCGATGATGGCTCTTTCTGTAAAACGTGTTACGGTGATATGATGAAACTCAAAATTCCCGAGTACGCCATATCAAACGGTTTCGAATTTCCAGAAATACCCGAATGCTTAAAATGTTTGAATTCGTTAGAAGAACGACTGGTGGCGTTGCGTATCCCTTACATGCAAATCAAAGCCATTAAATAATGGCTTTGATGCAAATCTATGCCGTTCACGGATGCCAATTCAAATTGAAGGGTTCGGTGGTGAACGTGCCTATAAAATTAGATTCCACCGTGGATCACCTGCCACGCAATCTAGATGAATGCTATACCAGGGCTACACTACATACCGGGCTTGCTCATTCATTATGATGACGTCACAAAAGGTGGCTGACTAGGAGGAAAGACATACAGCGATTGGCACAAAACGATGGGCGCATTGCTTTGGACCAATCGCTGGTCGCGGTCAGCCACCATTTATGACGTTTTGAGAGTGAATGAGCAAGCCCGGTATCTAGTGTTGCCTTGGCTATACGGTCTACGTTAAGTTAAAAATACATTTGACTTACAAATCAGACTATATGAGCGCGATCGTTAGTCCGCAAAAATCTATGCAGCAGCCCGGTACCTCACTCGACACTCTATCAGCACCTTGAAGTGCGTTTCTCGGAAGATTGGGAAAGAACATGGCAAAACTTTGACGTGGATAAGCTAATAGTCGAATTTGAAGAAGAAGAAGAAGTGGAGGTCGACGAGTCAGAAGTAGACCTGAGTGCGACACACACGTTGCTCACCAATGACCGCTGTATCTGCTTAGCACCCGGTGAAAATCAAATACCTAAGTCGCTAATCTTTGATGAAAGTGTCGAAGAGCTGTTCTTTCCGACTAGTTACTGTGGGAAAGTGAGGCACCTTAAAAAGGAGTACACCTTGTAACGACCGAAGAAACCCGTAGCCTATCCTGACTCGTAAGTTGCTGGGCTAGTTTTGTCCAGAGCTTGTCCACCGAATTTGTCGCCTAGCTTCGGAGATTGATCGCCGTGTAGTCGTGCTATCGAATCGAAAGGATAGTTTTCAATATGCGAAGAGACTGCAAAAGATGTTAGTTGGCAGGTCAAGGGAAGTGAAGCGAGCTAAGCTGAGTGAGATGAAGAGAGAGTTGGAGATGGTGGCTAATGGGAATGTGAATTGTTTTTCTGTAAAATATGGAGTAATTTGTTCGCTGGGCTTTTTAAGTAAAAGCGTGATGTGGTTTTTAAACTTTATGTATTGTTTTTAAGTTGTATAAATGAAGGTGAATAAAGTTGTTATATGTTAAAGCGTCGCCTCGGATCTGACTGGATTTGAAATACATAGATTGCGTTCGTTACAACCTACACCAAAATCGCCAATTCAGAAATACGAAGGTCTTTTCGACGGACAATCCGACCCGATCATTTCCTGTACATGTACAGTAAATTTAATCACTTTCGTCTTAAGAATGCTATCGACATTTCTGTTCGGAAAAAGAAATCACTGGATGGAAGACTCACGGCCGAAAATTTACTCAATGAAAGTTTTGTGAACGACCTCATTCAGCACGACAACGGCTACAAATTCCTCAAAAAACATAAAAAATGCACCTGCTCATTGGGAAAACGAGAAGAAACGTGTGTATGCCGCAAGGCGACAGTGGGGAATCCCTACTCTATTTCTCACATTGTCTGCGGCCGAACTGCAATGGTTTGAATTGATGCAGGCATTACCTTTGAACGTTGACAATCACATTTTAACGAGGGAGGAATTTAAAAATGAAAAAAAAATTACCAACGAAATGAAGTGCGAACTCATTCAAAAAAAATCCCGTGAACCGCAAGAAGCTGGCTCATGCTGACAAACACTTTTTTTTTTTTTTGACGATTTAGACTTGGCTGATAAAATCTCAACTATAAAAGCCGTGGGTGGCCAATCTATATTCTGCCGTTAGGTAGCATTTTTCCCGCTTGTATTTACTTTTTTCTCTATACAAGAGAAAAAAGTATTGGAATCGTGAAAAATTTACATTTCCCTTTTTTGATGGATTTGCATGTTTTGGAATGTCCTGAACACGATTTGACTACTTTTGGAGAATGTCTGTCTGCCTGTCTGTATGTATGTGACACAAAATTTGTGGTCGCTTTCTTTCAAGAACTAATGCGCTGATTTTTATCAAACTTCATATTCCGTTAGACCTTGACAAAAAATGGTACTCATTAAGTTTGGGTGTATATCACTCATTAGGTAGCGCTGCTATTTTCACGAGATCCATGATAGCTATATTTCGGCAACTGTGGTATGGAATATCATCAAACGTCATATTCATGAATATGACGTTACACCTTGACTATGACAGTTAAATACACCATGAATACACCATGAATATAACAGTTACACCTTGGCACATATAGGTGCTGATAAGCAGGAATATAGTGGAAGCGTGGAGGGTATATGGTGATATACGCCGTATCTGGATTTCTTTTTAAGAAACTCCCTATACCTTACTTTGTAGCCATAAGGTTATACTCTGTAATGTATACCCTCTGTCTATAGCGTACATCCTCTGGTTTTTTACGACTACACCATTGCTGCTAAGGTTTTGGTGCTTATAGATCAACAGGTGGCATTGTTGCGCTTCGTTATTCAACAATTTCCGTGATTATATCTCGTTATCTATGAAATAGAAATTTGATCAAATTTCGTATTCAGTTCGACCTGGACAATAATGGTACTGATTATGTTTGGGTGTATATGCTCAATATGTGGTGCTACCGTCTCGTGCTTTCCATGATTTCTTTGATAGCTATATCTCAGCATCTGTGAGATGGAATTTCACCAAATATAATATTTATATGTATGAGATATTTATTTAAAATTATACTGATTCAGTTTTGACCTTCTTCACTCAACAGGATATTAAATTGAACATTCACCACTATTTGTTCGATCGAGGAATATTTCAGAAATGAAACAGTAGCCATTCTTTCATACTTTCAAACTCAATATATTCGATGTTAAACTTGAATCACAATTTCACAATATTCTATTTTCTCGTTCTCAGCACTAGCATTTTAGCTTAGCAACCAAAATCACAGAAATCTAGATCCAGTACTCAAGTTTTCATGTTTTATTTTCCAAGGCGTAGGTTTTTCTCCGCTAATGCGACGAAAGGAATTACACAATCACAGTGCTTGGCTGTGTCCGAACACTTTACTCAAGGAAGCAGAATTTTCAAGTGAAAGGTCCCGGTGAAAAAGAGCGCGAATGAGTTTTGGATTTTAAAAAATAGGAAAAAAGAAATGGGCAGATTAATTTAGAATGAATTCGGCTTTTTAAGAACGGGGAATTAAAAAACGTTTTTGAAGAGAAAATTTTTATCGAATAAATTTAATAAAGTGCGGAATTTTGAATTTTGTAATGTATATAAGAAGAAAATTTTGTTGACAACCTTTTTTTTGAAGGATTTACAGGTTTTGGGATGTCTTGAACACGAGTTATCTATTTTTGGAGAATATCTGTCTGTCTGTACATATATGACACACATTTTTTGAGCGCTCTATCTCAAGAACTAATGCCCGGAATTTTATCAAACTTCATATTATTCCGCTAGACCTTGACAAAAACTGGTGCTGATTAGATATAGATGCATATCGCTCCAATCTAATGATTATGCCGTTTTTCAAATATTGAATTAAAAAAATTACCAAATTTCACAATGCAGTACCACTGCGAAACCTTCACGCGTAAAAATATAATGAAAATGGCACTGTGTCCTGACGTGCATACTGGTTATAGCACGAGTCACAAATTATACTAGCCTTATTATTCTATTAAAATATAAAAGTGAATTATGATGTCAGGAGTGCATGTTTTTATTTAATTCTCAACAAATACTAGATGCGCCATTTCTTTTTAGTATATATATATATATATATATATATATATATATATATATATATATATAATTATAATATCTATGAATTTCAAAAAACATATCAAGTTCTAATATCATTCTACAATAATCTACAAAGAGATAATTAATGATATTGTGTAAACAGAATACCACATAGCTAATAATTAACATGTGCAAACATAATATTACCATAGCATGTGCTTCAATGGTAATTGGCCAAATTTACTCATACCTGAAGAACATTTAAAAAGAAAGAGAGAGAAAGGGGAAAAAATTATAAATTGGAGTTGCTATTAAGTAAACACAAATGGATTAATAATTCAAATATGAACATTATACAATTGAAAACTGGACCGCAAGAGAACCAATCAAGAATTGGATATGAAAAAACACATGTAGATGTACTCGTCAGCCTGGTTGCACCCACATGTGTTTTAAAAAATAATAATTCAGTATTTCATAATTCTACTGGCATGATGCTAAGAACAGTAGAATCAACCAGGTATACTGAATTATTACCAGACAACAATTTGAAAAATGAAAATTGGAAATATGTAAATTGGAAATAAAAAACCATTAACAAATATATTGTTATGAATTTTGTATATATCTGTAAATATTCCATTTGTTTAAATTTATTTCATTTTATTATTGTGAAAATTGCAGTATTATTAATGTATTTCCTATTGAGCATCATGTAACTCAATTGCTAAAGGCCTCAGGTGGTTTGCAAGAAAAACAACCTTACAGCATCGGTTTTATAATGAAGCTCTATTGGAAAATCGCCAAGGAATGGGTTTATCGCCAAGTTGGCGATGGTTTTGGCGACTTATTTTTGTCGCCAAATTTGGCGATATATCGCCAAATGTCGCCAAGTTGGCGACGGATTTGGCGACTTTTTGTGCAACCACCCCCCCCTTATACCTGTACATTGGGATCCTTTCTTGCTTGGGTTCTCTTTCGAAAGTTAAAGCACTTTCTGGTAATTTCTAGCATCTGAAGGCTCTGGAATAATCTGGAAAGATCTCTGAAACCTATATAAGGACCTCCATCAGTTCAGTTGAGTTAGTTGTCTGTCAACTGCGATTGAATTCATACGAGAGGCTTTGCATTGAGAACTGTGTTACTCAGATTGATTTTGTCGTTGATACGTCGTATTGAACGCATTGTTTCTGTGTGAAATTTTGCTGCGCTTTTATTGGATTTGAAGATTACTGAATATCTTGTAATTTTCAGAAGATATTTGTGATCGTATTGCACTGTTTATAGTGAATAAAGCCTTTTTATTGTCCTTATATATTGGCATCAGTCCTTTCGAACCCCGAGCTCACAACATTTGGTGTCAGGAGTGGGGTTGAATGCCGATCACCAGAGCAATGGAGGGTCAACTGAAAGAATTATTGGAGAAATTAGCTACGAACCTTGGCGAGTTGAAAGAAGAAATGAAGAAAGATATGTCAGCGATGGATGGGAAAATGACTGCTAACCTTGGCGAGTTGAAAGAAGAAATGAAGAAAGATATGTCAGCGATGGATGGGAAAATGACTGCTAACCTTGGCGAGTTAAAAGAAGAAATGAAGGAGAAAATGACTGCGAATCAGGCCGAAATGAAAAAAGATATGTCAGCGATGGATGAGAAAATGACTGCCAACCTTGGCGACTTAAAAGATGAAATGAAGAAGGATATGTCAACCAACCTTGGAGAGTTGAAAGATTTAATAGAGGATAAAATAACATCTTTAACTGACAGAATTGACGGCGTGGAAAACAAAGTTGAAGGAAGATTTCAAGAAATAGAAGGAAAGGTAGAAGAAATTCAAAGGACAGCCAGTACCGTAGAAGAAAGAGTAGAAGAAAAAGTTCAAAAGATCGCCGAGACCGTTGAAGAAAGAGTAGAAGAAAAAGTTCAAAAGATCGCCAAGACCGTCGAAGAAAGGATAGAGAGTGTAGAAAAAGAGTTGGAAAATGTGAAGAAACAAAAGATAATTGCCGGAAACTATACCGAAGATGTCAAGTATCAATCTATGCTTCCACGTTCCTGTATTAAACTCTCGACCTATGACGGAAAATCCTCATGGCCAGTTTTTAAGACACAATTTGGGATCGTAGCGGACTCTAATGAATGGGATTCCCAGACAAAGGCTTGCCAGCTAGCTGCGTCTCTACGAGCTGATGCTGCCGACGTCCTACAGACTTTGCCTGCAAATGAACCGCTGGATTTTGAAACGCTCGTTAGTGCCTTAGAATTGCGTTTTGGCGAGAAATGCATGAAGGAATATAGCAGACTCCAGCTCAAATCTCGACAGCAGAAATCCACTGAATCCCTGCAAGAGCTTGCTACGGATGTCGAGAGACTTTCACATCTTGCTTATCCTGACTGTCCGACTGAAATTAGAGAAAGTTTAGCTCTGCAACATTTTATCGATGGTGTGCTTGATTCTGAGATCCAGAAAGCACTCCGGATTGCAGATCTCAGTGATTTAAAAGGGGCTTTAGTTTATGCCCTGAAATTCGAGGCAGCCCAGAAAGCTACAAGGAAAGATCGACACTTTGTGCGAGCAGCCAACATGTCTGAGACGTCGGATAGAGCTGTGGAGCGTTTACAGCAGCAGATGAAGGATATGATGAAACAGATGAACTCCTTGTTGGACAACAAACCTGGCAGAAAAATCAAGTGCTGGAAATGCGGTGGAGAAGGCCATATTCAAAGAAACTGCCTAAAACGACCCAGCACAGAAGGTAATAGCTCCCCACGAACGGCGGAGCAGGAAAACTAATTAATGGCCATCTCGCGGGGCGGAGGTTGCCAGATTTTGAGAAGCCCCATTATCAAGTGTGTCAAATTTCTGCAAGAAGTTGCGGCGAGAACGGAGTTTTTATAGTCGGGCGTGTGAATGATTTGCCCTGTAATATGATCATCGATACAGGAGCCAATGTGACCATCATTCGGAAAGATCTAGCTCACCGGCTAAAGGAAAAACTCCTCTGGACCCCGCCCCGTGTTATCCTTCAAACCGTGACCGGGGATAAGATCGACATACATGGAAGAATGAAATTGAAAATAAAGTTTGGGAACGCCGCTTACCATCATACAGTCTATGTGGCCGATATTTGAGACCCTTTCATACTCGGACTGGACTTTTTAAAAGAGCAAGGATTTACACTGGATTTTAAGAATAATGAGTTACGCTCTGCTCAAGAAGATGTCACTATTTTCAAACTTGGAAATGAGTCCGGGTCTATTCAACGGATCACAGCCAAGGCAGATGTTATCATCCCTCCTCGGACCGAAATGATGATACCTGGATTAACTGGAAACGAAAGAATTTTCCAGTATGGCTTGACTGGATATCCTGAGAAGAGCCCAAAGGGAGTGCTAATAGCATCAGCGCTGGTAGATCTGTCGAGAGATGTGATACCTGTGAGGATTGCGAACGTAAGTGAAAAGTCTAGAATTATCCAGAAAGGTGAAGTGCTTGCAACCTGTGCTCCAGTCACCTGTGTTTGCAAAGACCCGAGCTTGACGTTATCGGAGCCGCCTACAAGTTTAACACCTGTAATTGGACGAAATGAAAATTTATCTCCTGAACAGAGACATGCCGCAGAAAGACTGTTCCAGGAATTTAAGGATGTGTTTTCACAAAACGAGAGTGATATAGGGCGCACTTCACTGACACGTCATAGAATTGATACTGCCAACCATCCACCGATTAAACAGCATCCAAGACGCTTGCCGTTCGCAAAACAAGAAGAGGTTTCTAAGCTCTTACGAGAGATGCAGGATAGTGACATCATCGAACCGTCATCAAGTCCGTGGGCCTCTCCCATCGTGTTGGTCCGAAAGAAAGATGGCTTCACAAGATTTTGTGTGGATTATCGTAAACTTAACGATATCACGAAGAAGGTCAGCTATCCTCTACCAAGAATAGTCGACACGCTAGATACTCTTTCAGGACATAAATGGTTTTCCACGCTGGATTTGAAGAGTGGATATTGGCAAGTAGAGATCCATCCTGATGACAAAGAGAAGACCGCATTTACTACTGGACAAGGACTTTGGCAATTCAAAGTTATGCCGTTCGGGCTCTGCAATGCTCCAGCAACGTTCGAGCGCCTCATGGAGACAGTGTTAAAAGGCCTGACTTTTGAAGCTTGTCTCATCTACCTAGATGACGTCATCATTGGTGGCCGCACGTTTGAAGAACATCTTGGAAATATTCGAAAAGTGTTAACGAAGCTAAGAGCGGCGAATTTAAAGCTGAACCCTCTGAAATGCAAGTTCTTCCAACGCGAAGTAAATTATTTAGGACACATCATCTCAGCTGAAGGTGTTCGAACAGATCCTGAAAAAGTGTCTGCAGTAAAGAACTGGAAGCGTCCGGAAAACGTCCATCAGTTGCGAAGCTTTCTGGGACTATGCACTTATTACAGAAAGTTTGTACAGGGGTTCTCCAACATCGCAAGACCCTTGCATAGGCTCACTGAAAGCAAGCAGAAGTTTCTATGGACACAAGAATGCGAGAATTCCTTCCAGCAGCTGAAAGAAGCTCTCGCATCCTCTCCAGTCCTAACCTATCCACACCCCGACAAACAATTCATTGTGGACACGGATGCTAGTCATGAAAGTGTCGGTGCTGTACTTTCCCAAGAAATAGATGGCCAAGAACGAGTCGTAGCATACTGGAGCAAATGTTTGTCGAAACCAGAGCGGAATTATTGCGTCACTCGTAAGGAGTTATTAGCTATAGTAAAAGCCATAGAACACTTCCATCACTATCTCTATGGCAGGAAATTTCTCCTTCGTACTGATCACGCATCCCTAACATGGCTGATGAATTTTAAGAACCCAGAGGGCCAAGTAGCCAGATGGATACAACGACTCCAGGAATACGACTTTGACATCAGGCATCGTAAAGGCTCATCGCATGGAAATGCTGATGCCTTATCAAGAAGACCGTGTCCCGAAAGTTGTCGCTATTGTTCCAGAGCGGAGAACAAGTATAATCCCGAACATGTCATACGCCAGACGAAGACTTCACTATCAACGCCACCAGATCCCTGGAGTGATGAGAAGATTCGAGAAGATCAAATGGCAGACTCTGACATCAAACCAATCTTGGAGTTATTAGAATCTTCTAGCACGAAGCCCAGTTGGAAAGACATCTCGACTTACAGTCCTACGACGAAGCAATATTGGGCTCTTTGGAACTCCCTCCACGTCAAGAATGGTGTCCTGTTCCGAAAATTCGTATCGGAAGATGGGAAAACATCTCGGTGGCAGTTGGTACTTCCTCGATCCCGAATACCAGAGGTCCTCAAGGAATTACATGGCAGTCCCACTGGTGGCCATTTTGGAGTCATGAAAACATTACACAGAGTCCGAGAGCGCTTCTTCTGGGGAAAGGCGAGAGCTGACGTCGAACAATGGTGCAAATCTTGCGATGCATGTGCAGCTCGGAAAGGACCAAAGAAACGTAGCCGAGGAAGACTACATCTCTACAATGTAGGAGCACCTTTTGAACGCATCGCCCTTGACATCCTAGGTCCTCTGCCAAGAAGTGCTGATGGCAACAAATACCTCCTTGTTGTCATGGACTATTTTACGAAATGGCCTGAAGCTTATGCCATCCCTGATCAAGAAGCTTCTACGGTTGCGGATGCCTTGGTACACCAGTGGATATCAAGGTATGGAGTTCCCCTTCAAATGCATTCTGACCAAGGGAGAAATTTCATATCTGCTGTGATTGAGGGTCTTTGTCAACTTCTCGGAATGGACAAAACTAGGACGACGCCTTTACATCCACAGTCGGATGGCATGGTTGAGAGGTTTAATCGTACCATCCTCAACAACCTCTCACTGCTAGTTTCAAGAAACCAACAAGACTGGGACCAAAAACTTCCCTTGTTTCTCCTCGCCTATCGCAGCGCCGTCCATGAAACGACCGGCTATTCCCCGTCTCAGATGCTTTTCGGTCGTGATCTTCGTCTACCTTGTGATCTGATTTTTGGTCGCCCTCCAGATGCGCCTTCATCGCCAGAGGGATACGTGCAGAATCTCCAGGCACGATTTGAAGACGTCCACAACTTGGCTCGAGAGCGGATCAATATACAGACGGAGAAGATGAAGACCAGGTACGACACGAAAGCCACGGGACATCAATTCAAAGAAGGTGACAAGGTTTGGTTTTATAATCCGACTCGACGTAAAGGACTTTCTCCCAAACTGCAATCGCACTGGGACGGTCCTTATACAGTCCTAAACAGACTGAACGATGTCGTAATTCGGATCCGAAAGTCACCAAGTTCGAAGCCTAGAGTCGTTCATTACGACAGGCTGGCTCCATACTATGGCCATAGTACATAGTTCATTGATTGTAAATAGTGTAATGTAAATAATGTAAATTAGTATGACCATGGTCTTGTATATAAGTTAATGTAAAAATGTCTATGCTTTAATTTAATTTATTTTTTTAAATAAGTGTATATTTTGTATAATTCAGCATTATGAATGTGTTTAATGGTTATTTTGCATGTTTGCTTTAAGTGTTTTGAATAGTATAGCATTTGTTGGCAACGGGTTTGCTTTCCGATCAAAGGTTGAACTGCCCGGGACGTGCAGTCCTTGAGAGGGGGGCAATGTTATGAATTTTGTATATATCTGTAAATATTCCATTTGTTTAAATTTATTTCATTTTATTATTGTGAAAATTGCAGTATTATTAATGTATTTCCTATTGAGCATCATGTAACTCAATGCTAAAGGCCTCAGGTGGTTTGCAAGAAAAACAACCTTACAGCATCGGTTTTATAATGAATATTGGAAAATCGCCAAGGAATGGGTTTATCGCCAAGTTGGCGATGGTTTTGGCGACTTATTTTTGTCGCCAAGTTTGGCGATATATCGCCAAATGTCGCCAAGTTGGCGACGGATTTGGCGACTTTTTGTGCAACCACCCCCCCCTTATACCTGTACATTGGGATCCTTTCTTGCTTGGGTTCTCTTTCGAAAGTTAAAGCACTTTCTGGTAATTTCTAGCATCTGAAGGCTCTGGAATAATCTGGAAAGATCTCTGAAACCTATATAAGGACCTCCATCAGTTCAGTTGAGTTAGTTGTCTGTCAACTGCGATTGAATTCATACGAGAGGCTTTGCATTGAGAACTGTGTTACTCAGATTGATTTTGTCGTTGATACGTCGTATTGAACGCATTGTTTCTGTGTGAAATTTTGCTGCGCTTTTATTGGATTTGAAGATTACTGAATATCTTGTAATTTTCAGAAGATATTTGTGATCGTATTGCACTGTTTATAGTGAATAAAGCCTTTTTATTGTCCTTATATATTGGCATCAGTCCTTTCGAACCCCGAGCTCACAACAATATATATATTTCACTTACAACGATTATCCTAAAATCTTTAAAAATCACCACACTAAATTACCACCAGATATCAGTTTTGAAATAATATTGGAAATTAGAATCCATAAATTGTAGAAAAAATATTTTACTCACAATAATTTTCCAGGATCCTCAAAATATAGAAACTTCTGCATAATGTCCACGTCCACATGGCGCGCATCAAACATGTTGACAGTCGAGTTGAGAGAAATGATTTGAAAGACAAGTTCAGAGCTCATTTTTTTAAACACAACTCCACTCATTTACACCCCAACACAAAATGATTCAAAAACACACAAAATTATTCTGTTGATAATACTATTATAACAAAATTATATCCGTGAATATATAATTACTCCATTTCCAATCATGTATTTAATAATATCAATTTACACAATATAATAAATAACATTACTAACAATTTTCCAATAAAAAATTTTACCATTCACAAGACATACAAATATAATCGCACACTTGGACGTAAAATTTTTAATTACAATTCTTTTGCAAAACAAATGGTCTCTTCAAATAATTACACATGTTATTGTAATGACCCAAAATATCAAAAGTACATAAATACAACACATGGTCATATCATTACTGGTGATCTTAATATTGTAGAACAACCTATTTTACAAAACTTAATGCATAATGGAACAAAATTTCGCCTTCCATATAAGTGTAATATCAAATCCATAATATTGCAGTTTATTCAAGATATTGATTTATTTATATATAAAATTGCTATTGATTACAATAAACCAATCGAGTATTTTAGTGAATGGAGATTTTCTGTTATAGATAAATTGAAAAATGAAATTATAAAAAATTATCATCATATTACACATGCAGCTTTTAAAAATATAAATAAACATATATCAGAATTACAAAACAAATTTATAATTACTTATGTAGATAAATCTCCAAATAATTATGCTATCATTTGTAAAGAATACTATAAAGTGTTAATTCACAATGCAATCAACACAAGTAATATTTTTAATAAAACTAAATTAAATATTGAAATAAATAATAGAAAATTATTAAATTATCACAAATTACTAAAAATCAAATGTAATAATTTAAATTATCCTTATCTTCTTATAATTCCAAAATTTCATAAAAATCCTATTAAATTTCGCACTGTTACCATCGGGTGTAACACATATAATAATGCAAGTAATTTACTACTTAATATTTTAAAGCAGATATATGATATAACGTTAAAACATAATAACAAACATTGCCTAAAAAACAGTTTTCAACTCATTAATAAAATTCATAATATCAATCCGGTAAAATTCATAAAAACATTGGATTTTAATGATTTATTTAATAACATTGATATAAAAGACTTACATAAAACAATGTGTATATTATTTAAAGAATTTAAATCTCAATTAAAATTAAAAGAACATATTTCAGTAAATTTTTTTAAAACTTTACTAAATTTTACATTGCATAATAATTACATCATATATGATAATATTATTTATAAACAATGCCAGGGAATTCCGCAGGGCGGAACAGCATCTAGTATTCTCTCTGACCTTTACTTATATTATTATGAAAGAAATATTAGTACGAACAATGATTATGTATTTTATCGCTATATAGATGACATTATCATATTTTATTTCAATGAAAAAAATTGCACATCACCACTCAATTTTTATCCTACTCAGCTTAAATTAACCGAAAATGATTTAATTAATAATAATATAAACTTTCTTGACTTAAAAATCAATATTAATAATAATTATAAATTAATTTTTGATATTTATGATAAGAGATTTGATTTTCCATTTAAAGTAAATATTTTTACCAATTATGCTTCATGTTTACATAAATCTGTATATAAAAATATAATTATCAATTATCTACATCGTATAAAATACTTATGCTCAGATATAAATAAAAACAAAAATATTAGATTTATTCGAGATCAAGCAAAAATATATGGTTATCCAATATATATATATATATATAAAGTTTTAGGCGGCGTTCTGTAACCCGGGAAGCCCGGGTTCGATTCCCTAATATTTCAATAAAAGTTGATAAAGTTCCGCTTCATTCGCCGGGGCACGTATCTCGACAAAATCCTGTATAGGTAAAAAGAACAGAGGAAGCAGGACATCTAATAATTCAGCATGTTGAAAATCAGGTGCTAACTTATTTTTAAGTTCCAGTTTGCGGAGAAAGAATACTGACGTTTTCTCATATATAGACTGGCGCTTGCAGTAAAATTCACGTCTTAAATAAGTTTTATTGCAGTCATTAGGAAAGGCTTTAAGTAACTGGGTACAAGTTTGCTCGAAGCGTTTACAGGGTGGCTAGTGGTCAGGGAAAAATACAGTTAAAAAAAATTATAGTTACTAGTATATTCTTATAGAAAAATTCAAATTAAATATTTGATCGAATAATCAACATAAATTTTTCTATAAGAATATATTGGTGTTTATAACTTCTTTTGACTGTATTTTTCCCTGACCACTAGCCACCCTGGTTTAGCGTCATCTGTGACTAGAACTCGTCCAATATTATCGAAAGATAATAGAGCTTCCCCCTTTAATGAACATTTTAAAACAACTATGTACTTGTTTTTTCCGGGATGCTGTTGAACGTAATGTAGTCTTTTAGTTTATTTAAAAATTCAGACACATCGGAATTCCCGGTAAAGTATACCCTAGGTACAATTTCTCTGGGCATTGGTCATAGGCACCGTCAGCTAAACCGACGGTTACCTAATCCATGTTGTTGGGCGGGGCGCCATTTGAGACGGTCATTACTGAGTGAAGCAGGCCGTTCAGTTATACAAGGAGAGCACCAGAGTTAAGGTTTAAAATTATTGTTTATTTAAACTTAATCGGGCTGGGATTGAGAAGGCCGCTACTAATTTTCCTCACTCCGAAAGAAATAATTAAACTTCTTCCCGAAACTATACTCCGTAAAATATAAAACTTCAAATATATTAAAAGATACAAAAACGAACTCATAATTTTGAAGACAGTCACAGGATGCCTTTAATAATAATACAATTCCACGCCGTAGACTCGGTGGGCGCTAATTTCATACGTCCGTCCAGGCCAAAACGTCAGCTTCAGATTATTGATGCAAGCGCAGGATCTCCAATTACTCCTATCGAGAGAGAACACGATCCCAAGTTCCGAATTCCAAACGTATTTCCGAAGCTTATATATCCCAAATATCGATTGACCAGCTACAATAATTTGCATGAATATCGATAAAAAGCAGAAACGCACAAGTTCCAAGATTTACACAGTCATCCGTCGAAAGTTAAAGAAAGAGAGCCTTGATCAACTTTTATGCACACGGACAATTAGTGGATAAAACCTTACGATCGCATTCAAAACATCGCCTACTCACATGATCAGAGTAGCCGATCCATCACACATTAATTTTACTCTTTTTCTAAAACGTATATATATCAAGTTTCGTGCAAATCTGTATAAAAAATTGTAGATTTGCATAGAAACATACAGATTAGACCTACAGATAATTATTTAATTTTTATTTCAGATGATTAGCATACAGAAATTAATCAACGATAGACTCTTCCACCAAACACAATAATCGCTAACAACAATGATTTCTTTCGATGATCGGAATGCTTTCACCTTTAATGTCATAATGTTCTTTTTCTAGTGTTTTTAAAAATTTCGCAACTCTATCGCTTAATTAGAACCATACCAGAAAGATAAAATGAAAGTAAATAAAAAATAGAAAAAAATAATCAATGTAAAAGCATGAATGACATTCGAAATCCATCATGTCATCTTCAAATGACATTAAAAATCACTTCGATTATGAAACGAAAGCGTTCTCTTCTAGTTGGTCATCTACACTGGAATAGTTTTCTTCAGCTCAGGGTCAAGGGGAAAAAAAATTAAAAAAAAAAAAAAAAAAAAAACTTGACGTGCAAATGGGAGTTGTGGCAACAAACTTGGAGAAATTGTTAACCCAGATTTCTGAGGTGACGACATACCTTTTTGGAAGTGAGGATGTTTGCCAGAGCATCTGCTGGTTATTTTGAGATAAGTTCTTAAGTAAAGAAATAACACAAATCACCCACGGAGTATACATTATTTTACACTTTAAATCAATTTTAGCAAGACTTATCTGTAGTCGCCCACAGATCAGTTCTAAAATGTAGCAAGAAAATCACGCAATACGAAATTTAAGTTAACATAGTCAATTTTCCTACATTAACAAGAAACTGTTCTACTTTGCTATAAATATTTATGTTACTTCTTATTTGCTGTTTCGATCATTGACCACGTGATAGGTAAGGTTCACGGGTGTTCCAGGCTGTGTCTTTTTTTTATGTCCTTTCATGCGTTTATTTATTTATTTTAACCACTAATAACTTTTCTAGACTGAGCCAAAATTGCATATATCCTAATCCTAATAATATTATAAATCTGATTGTGTGCAAATGTTAGGCTGAAGCCACCGTCAAAATGGAGCATTTAATGATCCTGTATCTTTGCATATAAGCTGATTATAACCCTCAAATGAATATAGGCTGGTTTTCGTTTATTTTATTTCAATATTTTTCTTAAAAATTAAAATTTTCATTATTTTCATACAGAATAAATGGACATTTTTTTCGTATATTTTACAATGGTTGGTTTGGCCCAAAGGGCCGGTTTTGTAGCTATTTTTTAAATGGTTAAATTTATTTTACCGCTGCTGATACTTTATCGTTGTCAATATAAAATAAAACCCCTGAATAATAATTTTTAATCAACAATTTATTTTCAAGTGAAAATTTTCCACGTGAAAAATGAAAAGGAAATGAATTATTTAAGAATTAAACAGAATATGAAATGATGTCATATTAGAAATAAAACGTGCGTTTTCAAATATTTGATAATAATAGAAAGTGCATAAATACGAGTAAGTATGGAATGCAAGCGAATATGATGTCATATAGAAAAATAAAACAGATTTGTTTTGATGTTGAAATAAAATGATCTTGGGTTATCAAATTATTTGTGATTAATTTATCTTTTTTTCTTTTTCTTTTTCACATGAAAGGAATTATTTTAAATGTACGTAATATATATATTTTAAATGTATGTGTTGTAAATTAAAGTTCTGTGTTTTAAATGAAATGAGTGAAAGATTTATATTTTTAATGAATTCAATACGAATGATGGGATAGGTTGGTGATTTATCGTCTGCACACGGCTAACATAAAGATGCCATATTTTTAATTTAAATTATAAAAAGTAAAAAAAAAAAAAAAAAAAAATGGATGGCAAATGTCAATGATATGCATCGCAAAATTATCCGTATCGAAAATCAGAAAATTTTCATAAAAATAACTATATTTTTTAAAAGAAAGTTGCTTTTCTCATAAAAGCTAAAGATTTAATATGATTGTGTCGAAGTAACAGCATTTTTCCTCTATCATTTTCCCACAATCGAAAACACATTTGTAAATCGTCGTTTCGAACCGGAATTTAATTTTACATTTCTTTTAGTTTTAAAATAGGAAAAACTTTGTTGTCTTTTTTAAATATAGTTTTTTTTAAAGTTGTTTCATAATAGATTTTTGTAAAGTCTTGCAGGATAAGAAAAATTGCATAGATTTTAAAGCAATGTTTAAGTAAAATTACAATATTTTTTAAACTTAAAAAACAACAATGTTATCGAAAAGAAAATCGATTTTACCAACAAATTCGCGGAATGCAAAAGCAAAGAAGAAATAAAAAAGTAATGAATCTTTTCTTCCAGCCGAATTGTGTAAACTTGAACGAGCCGATCGTGCCAATTCATAACATTATAAACGTGAAAGCGCGTTCTATACAGTAGAATTTTTTTTTACATATAGGTAGAACATTTGTGAGAATAGGAAGGTTAGGGGTCTGTAATTAGGTCCATAGTCAATTTGATTTTTTTTTTAATCAAGTGAAATTTGGCGCAAAATTAAATACATTGTTGTAACCAGATTTGTTTTTTGCGTGGTAAACACTTAATGATATTTTAGATGATCATTTCCCCGCTCATCTTTGATGCCAACTATGACTGTAAAACATATTAAAAAATATTAGCCGATAATTTTCTAATTTTATTATTACTTCACTAGCCGCTACTGGTGACCAGTTTGGTCGCCCTTAAATGTATGTTAAGCATTGTAACAAATTATTTTTATTCATAATTTATTTTTTTCCTTAATCCCTCGCATAACTGGAAAAATCTAATAGACAAATCAAGAACATTTGCGATCGCGGTAGCATTTCGCATATTTTTTGTTGTTATGTATTTCATCTTTCTTGACAAAAACCACTTAACCCACTTAAGAATTTATGCTTCATGTCCGTTTGCTTATCACTTGCAATATGTTCGCTAATGCGGAGATTCTTAAACATATTTGGCGCAAAACAAAAATCGCGCCAACCCCGGTGCGTCCGTGACAACTGTTTCAATTTAAAATACATGACGTTCACATTTTTCATTTAAAATAGAAAATAGAAAAATAATAATTATCATAAATCAAAACATTTGATTTCAAATTAAAGTATCGTTTCTAATTTGTACGCGCAAAAAATAAAAGCTGACAATTCTTTTCGAAATTTGATCCATTAAATATTATTACATGAGTTCAACTTACGTCAAAAAAGATCCGGAAGTTGAGTTGTATGGAACAGAATTAAGGTAAACTTTGACTGTCTCACTGGTGCGGATTATTTTTTTTACGCCAGGCAGCGATCCAAAAATTCATGGTTTAATATTTTAAACATTCACAACGAATGAATCTTTTTCTTTGTTTACTTTCATAGATAGAGAATTTTAACTGCGAACCTAATTTAAACTGAAGTTATTGCAGAATGTATACATAATTGAACGTAAGTCATCTCTCAAATATTAATTTATTTTGAACGATCTTTCTAAAAATGTAACTTTTATGCAGTTTTATTTGCAAAAATAATTTTGAATAAAAATGGCCGCCTGGCATATGAAAAAGTGAAACGGACATCCCGGAACTGTTGATGACAGTCACATGACTTACGGTTTTATATATAGATTACGGTTTTATTATATAGATATAGATGATGTAAATATACTTCCTGGTTCATACTTTAAACCTGAATCGGTCATGCCATTGTCGTTCAATTTTTATTCCTAATCCTAACCCTAATCGAATCCTATCCTAATCCTGATAATAACTTTAAAGAATATTCTTTGACACGAATATGTAAATGAAATCAATATCCATAAATGGAATGAATGGAAAACAGAATAAATAGAAATGGCAAAATAAAATAACAAGAAAATGCATTTATTCGACACCTAACCCTAGAGAAAGCGTAAAAAATTTCAAGCGCATGAAATAAATCAAAATAATCCTATATATACTAACAAAAATATGTAAATTTAGATTATCAGATTTGTGTCGTCGGTATTTATTTGCTTATAGTGTTCTTGACGCGATAGAGAAAATATCGAGGTTAAATTGGGCAGAATTTAAAGTACTTTCTAGCAACCTTTATTTACATTTTAGAATCGCATCAGATTGTTATATCTTTGTGAAATATCTATCAATTTATAAAATCCACAAGCAGTTTGTTCACTATTTACACCACTTAGCGTGAAGCACTTAATTTAATATATACATAAACAGGATAATGTAGTAAGAAATATATAACATGTCTATGCAAATAAACAATATAATAATGCCCATTTAGCAATGCACACATATACAAATTGTCACCAAATACAACCTAAAATGCACTGTTGTATAGAAGAATTCTGCCAGTGTTGTTTTTCGTTTTACGAAGAGGTATTCCTCGATTTTCACGATTTTCCTTGGTCCTCCTTTTTGCATTTGTTGCAGTTTCATTTTCGCGATTGTATATATTATTTGGCATGAAATTTCCCTTTTTTAAGACTGGGTTATGTCAAGGCCCCTATAGCAAAGAAATACCGTTTGGTCTCCTATAAAATTTGATAAAGCTTTGGTTAATTATATATGTTGTTAATTATCAAGTGAAATGTTTTACTAAGTTAATGCATTTATTCTTTTTTTAATGTTACGTGAACGAAGTCACGGGTAACAGCTAGTAATATTATAAATGTGATTGTGTGTGTGAATGCTTGACTGAAGTAAACGTCAAAACGGAGGATTTAATGGCCCTGTATCTTTGCATATAGATGGATTATAACCCAGAAATGGGTTTTATATAGAAATATATATATGGAATTTTATATAGATGATACCGCTATTTTAGAATAACAGTTTTCGTAAAAATTAAATTTATGTTCCTAATAAAAGTACAGAGCCCGTATTCAGTTGATGTATACCAACAGTCAAAGTTAGTGATTTGTTGTTGAGCACTTGACCGTGCGCCTCCTCGCAGCGCCTCCCTCAAGATTTTTTCTCTAACTGTGCTTTATTTCCAGAACTCAGATAATTATGTTTCGAACTTCTCCAAACCAGTTCCATTTTGCTAAATTATCATAAAAATCAGCATTCATAGTTTCAGGGTGTATTCTAGAAAACAGTTACCAGTATTTCCGAATAATAGTCTAAGCCAAATTTCAAATTAAGTTCCTAGCTTAACCAAATGAATCAATCTTTAAAGATGCATATAGTGACTATTTTAATTTATAATTTGCTGAAAGGCACTTGAACATCCGCTCTCCCCCCCCCCCCCGTCCCTCCCTCAAGGCTTTTTGTCTAATTGTACCCTGTTTCCACATTTCAGCAACTAATTTTCCGATTTCAGCGCAACTGATTCCAAACATCATACTTAACTTAATCAATGTCTATATCATTAAAATAAATTTATGAGTAGCGGGTACCACTATTCCGAATAACAGTCTAAGACAAATTTCTAATTCAGTTCCTAGCTTAACCAAACGAACAAATTTTTAGAGATGCATAGTGGTCCTCCTAATTAGTAATTTACTAAAGTGAACTTGAACATCCGCTCTTCCCCGGCACCTCCTTCAAGGTTTTTTCTCTAACTATGCCCCGTTTCCATAACTCAGCAACTATCTTTCCGATTTCAACGCAACTGATTACAAACATTATAATTAACTTAATAGTCACCCTCTATAACATTAAAGTAAATTTATGAGTAGTAGTTGCCACTATTTCCGAATAATAGTTTAAGCCAAATTTGTAATTAAGTTTTCCTAGCTTAACCAAACGAAAATTTTTTTAAAGATGCATAGTGGTCCTCCTAATTAGTCATTTTCTGAAGGACACTTGAACATTCCCTCCCACCGGCATTCCCCTCAAGGTTATTTTCTATAACTGTGCCTTATTTCAATAACTCGGCTAATAATGTGTCCATCTTCTCCAAACCGCTTTTGTAGCACGTCTACTATTACGGTGCCGTAAGCAACGGGAACCTGTGTCAGATGTTCGTTCGGAAAGAGGTTTGTTTAGAACAGAATGCTCCCCTGGCGGTGGAAATAAAAGATTTTCCAGAGCGTACGAGCATGCCCGGTATACGGTGCCAAAGCCATCGGAGACCGTGGCCAGAATTTCGTTTTTTAAGAGATTTAAGTTTATTACACGAGCCCGGGCAACGCCGAGCGGGTCATCTAGAATAATATACCCTATTAAAATCCGTGCGCGTATATCTATCCATTTAACCTCAAAAACTCGGAAATCACAGGGAGCAGGGCTACGAAATTTGGCATACCGGTTGCTGGTAGAGAACCTATGAACGATTGGGGCAAAAAATTCGAAATTTTTAAATAGATTTTTTTTTTCATTTATGTTTTTGACAAATTTTTGCCTTTTTTATGTCAACCCGTAATCGCGCGAGTTCTAACCAGTTCCAAATGTTTACTGCAATGTGAGATATAAATATTACGGACGCCACGCTGCAATACTAAGAAGCTGTAGTGGGTATTACGACAATTCTTTAACCTCGCATGCAAATAATTAGAGATTATGTAATTGCGCTTCATTATTTCATTTCTTTAAAAATAAAGAAAAACATTTTATCACAAACATCAACAAAATTTTTATTCTATTTATTCCCTTATTCCAAAGACATCTTTTATCGTCTACTGCCATAGGAACATAAATTAAGTTTCGTTAAAAAAAATGCACAGTAGTAAATTTTTTTTTCTAAATCGTATAGTTATTGAACAACTCAACACTTTAACAGGGGAATTAAATTCATTTTATTCACATTTTAGAATTAAATTCATGAACTCCCGTGCGTAGAACGGGTTAAACAGCTAGTAATTAAATTATTACGCGTTCTAACCATTAAAAGAGGAAACTTACGTCCAGGGGTGCAAAAATCTAGGCGCCAATGGGCCGATTCCCACCACTAAATTTTTAGTATTCTTCGCCTAATAAGAATACTGATAAAATTTAGGCGAAGCATACTAATAAAATTTTGCAAATAATACTGACAAAATTTAGTGGTGGGAATCAGCCCATTGGCGCCTAGATTTTTGCACCCCTGCTTACGTCATATTTAAAATGATCAAATAACAATACTTCCAAACAGTTTCAATTAAAAAAAAAACATATTTACATGAGAAATTCATTTATTTCGGTAAAATCTTCTACCTATTGTAGCAAATTTTAAAACAGCTTAAATAATGATACTTCCCTTCAATTAAAAAATATTTTTACGTTTAATAATAGGAAGAAAACATTGGTGACGTGATATATTTTAAACGTCGTACTGAAAACAATTTTCGGTACTTTTCGGTTAGCCGGACGCCAGTGATATACGTACGTATATAAATATATATGTATATACATATATATATATATTCATACATATAAGTGCATATATATATGTATGTATATATATGTACATGTGTAGATACATGTGTATATGTATATGTGTGTATATATACATGTTCATAAATCACTGGCGCCCGGCTAACCGAAAAGTACCCAATTTTCTTATATTATTGTTAAACAAGAACGAAAAATCATGCGTCAAGCATAGATTATGTAACACTTTCCAACGCTTCCAAAAAAATTTTACAAAGCATTACCGTTTAATAAACTGAAAGATAACATCTAAGTAAACAATTTGGAAAACGCATAACATATTTAAGAATATAATTTCAGGAATTTCCAACATATGCAATATTCGGAAAAATATCCGAATACTTTCATTCAGCCCTGTATAGGATTTATAGATTTGTATATATACTACATAGGATGCTAAATTTTAGTTCAGTTAGGAAACGCGTAGCACAGTTTAAAATTCTCCGTCTGGAGTTTCTGTCCATAAACGGAAATGTGTTCGCGAACTTTTGTGCTTCCCTGTATAGGATCTACAGAATTTATACACACCACGTAATAGACAAAAAGCGAGTTAAAATTAAAATCGCGTTCAGTAGCTTAAAACGCACTTCCAAGAATTATTGTTAACATACAGTAGAGAATTCTTTTGTGTGTCCCTGTAAATGAACGATGACTGCTATACACACACTATTCTGTAGTAAGCCTCTTGTCATGCACCTTAGTGATATATATAAATTTCAATGCGTTTAAAATAGTGAAACATTATTTAAATAAACCGCAGACGATTTTTCTCCATAGACGTAATGTAACGGAATTCTTTTGACTGTCCCTGTCAAGTAACTATAAGTGCTATGCACACCCTATTCCATATTAAGCTTCTTCTAATGCACTTTAGTAATATATATAAATTTCAATGCGTTTAAAATAGTGAAACATTATTTAAATAAACCGCAAATGATTTTTCCCCATAGACCGCAATGTAACGGAATTCTTTTGAGTGTCCCTGTAAAAAAACTATAAGTGCTACACACTTCCGTTGAAATAGGGAACATGCTATAGATAACGACAATAACATATAAAAATTGCAGAGCAATCCGAGCATATTTACGGGAGTTAGAGCACGGACAGACGGCCAGACGGCAGACGGCTGACGGCCATACGGCAGACAAACCGAAGTCATAAACACTTTTCAACTAGGTTGGAAAGTGTTAAAAATCCCAACGCAGCGACATTGTTTACTAAGGTATTTTACCCAGGTTTATTTTCAAATATTTAATTTAACTTATTTAATCATTCACGAAAACAGTTGTTAGCTGTTTCGACAGCAGTTGATTCGGCCTTAAAACCCCTCAGTCAAAGGAAAGAAAATGAATGGAAACCCGTTTACTGGTCGCCACTGGTCGTTTAATTATAATTCAATCTTCCGTAGTTGTTTTAGAGCCGATCAAATTAGCGTGTTTTAAGTTTTCAATGTCAGAGGGTTGGTGAGCGTAGTTCGTGGGAGCAGAGCACCATAGTATATTTCTAATCTCATCAAAAAGTCACCTGTAAAAAATGCAGCCAAGTCTCGTAACTCATTTACCGTAAAAAGTACTGAGATCGTATAAAGCCAAGTTTAACTATCTTATTAACTCTGAAATTTTCATTCATAAATCACTCCTAGTCTCTACATCTTTAGTTAATTATTATTTTGTGACTTGGCAATTACGTAGCACGAGAATGTGATGTATATAGTTAGTCTTAATCAAATAATACTATAATATATTAAAGTGTAATAACTTCCCTGTGCGTATATAATTTGCCTTAATTAAATTATCTCATCCCATTCCATAACATAGTAAGGTGTAATAACTTCCCTGTGCTGCGTAATTGCCAAGTCACAAAATAATAATTAACTAAAGATGTAGAGACTAGGAGTGATTTATGAATGAAAATTTCAGAGTTAATAAGATACAGTGTCTCACATAAGTGATGGGACACTTGTGCTTTACAAAAGGAAACTAATCAAATAAATTAAAAAAACATGTACACATTTTTTGTGGGTATGTTTCATACTTAAATTTAGTAAAGATTATTACATAACATACATTTTGTCAAAATATTAAAATATTAATTTAATAAAAATACAAATGTTTAGAACGGAGCAAAAAATAGCTCACATAAGTGATGGGACACCATTATATATGCAACAAAAATCGTCTGAAATAAGCAATAAAAATATTTTTTGGGGTTTTATTTTTACTTAAAAGCAATTGGCAATAATTTATAAAATCGTCTGCAGTATTTCTCTCCAGTTTGTTTTGGAATTTTTGTGTTTTTTAGCTCTGTGTAGCCATGAATGCTAAACGAAAAGAAACTTCGCCTGAAATTCGAAAATTAGTTATTAATTTGCATATTGAACGTGGAAAATCTATTAGAAAAACTGCTGAAACAGTTAACTTGAGTCGTTCAACAGTTTTCAATATCATTAAACGATATAAAAAGAATCATATGATTCAGGATAAAAGAAGACCTGGCCGACCATCAAAGCTATCCAATGGAATAAAGCGAATCATCGTTCGAAATATTAAAAAAAATCCAAGAATTAGTGCTTCAAAAGTTGCTGCTGATTTACAAGCATTATATGGAATAATTGTTAATCCTGAGACTATTAGAAGGGTAATTCGATCTGCTGGATATCACGGTAGAGTAGCCAGGAAAAAATTCTTCGTAAGTGAAAAGAATAGAAAACTCAGACTAGCTTTCGCAAAATCCAACATAAATAAGAATTCTGATTACTGGAATAAAGTTATATTTGCTGATGAGAGTAAATTTAATATATTTGGTTCTGACGGTAGAATCTTGGTATGGAGAAAACCCAGGGAAGAATTTCGCAAACAGAACTTGGTACCAACAGTAAAACATGGTGGAGGAGGAGTTATGGTATGGGGGTGTACGTCCATTGCTGGAGTTGGTAATCTTGTTTTTATTGACAGTATAATGGATCAGTACAAGTATATTGATATTTTAAAGCAAAATTTGAAATCTTCAGCACGAAAATTGAACCTTCATAACGATTTTAAATTCTACCAGGACAATGACCCCAAGCACACTGCTCTGAACGTTAGACTCTGGCTGCTATATAACTGTCCTGAAATAATAAAAACACCACCACCATCTCCAGACTTAAATCCCATAGAGAATATTTGGCAAGAATTGGAATCAAGAATTCGCAAACACACCATTTCTTTAAAACAACAACTAAAATCGGTGCTTCAAGAAGAATGGGGTAAAATCACTCCAGAAATCACAAAAAAATTAGTCGAATCCATCCCAAAAAGATTAAATCATGTTTTAAAAGTAAAAGGAAATCCAACAAAATATTAAAACCTTTTAAAAAGTAAAATTTTTGGATAAATATTTGATGGAAAAGTAAGTGTCCCATCACTTATGTGAGCCATTTTTTGCTCCGTTCTGAACAATTGTATTTTTACTAAATTAATATTTTAATATTTTGACAAAATGTATGTTATGTAATAATTGTTACTAACTTTAAATATGAAACACACCCAAAAAATTTTTGCACATGTTTGTTTATTTATTTTATTGCAGTTTCTTTTTATAAAGCACAAGTGTCCCATCACTTTTGTGAGACACTGTAGTTAAACTTGGCTTTATACGATCTCAGTACTTTTTACGGTAAATGAGTTACGAAACTTGGCTGCATTTTTTACAGGTGACTTTTTGATGAGATTTCACTTCTTTTTGTAAGTAATCCTCCTTTTCTTGATTTTGGGTTCTTTTTGGAGATCATCCACTGATTTTCGCTAAGCCCACACTCTGTGCCTATTATTTACAGGTATCAAAAATTTGAAGCTTTAGTTTCGTTTGCAAAGTACTGTAGATAAAAAGAGATTTCAGGTTCCTAGGCAAGCACTAAGTTATGGGAGGGGAGTGTCAAAAGTACTCTCAATTGCTTCCAGGATAGGTGCTATCCATCTGAGATATTACTCGCAGCCCTAGATACTTGATATTTAACATAAAATAACTTTTTAGTATAAAAAGAAAGCCAAAATTTAAATTTCCGGAAATTTCCAATAAATCAAACTATATTCCTTTTTTCGATGGTTTCTTTTTCGTTTTTTTTAGTCTTTTTTATATTATTTACGGATTTTTTAATTTTTTTCTTACTTTGTGTACTAAACCCTGCCTTTCTGCCAAATGTCAAGCTTCTAGGACTACAAAATCAAATTATTTTCAAATTTTCGACTTTTTATAAATTTATTGATTTTTCGATTTTAATTCTAAGTTACCTGATTGTCATGCCAATATAGTATTTTTTTGATCCGTCTTCTTAGGATCATTTAGGTTCAATTTAGAGATAAATCAAGTGAATCTTAGAGTCACCATGATTTTATTTAGAAAGGACTATAAAGCCATAACCAGCCAGTAATGTCGGGAGGGTAGGGGGAGCTGTGAAAATTTTTGTGGGGCTAACATCATTTAACAATCCATATTTCATATGTGAAGTTAATAGAGTACAATCTGTGAAAGAAAACAAACCTGTCTATAAAGAAATCGCCTATATCATAGCCAGTCTATAGCGGAACTTTTCTATAACGAAATTCGTAAACGAAAGAAAAGAAAACCATAATCCGGGGGAAATAACATAAAACAATTAGGGGCGTTGTACTAGCTAATAAGACAATTATCTTAAAACTAATGTTTCTAGCAGTACAAAATCAAATTGTTTTCGAATTTTCGATTTCTTAAAGATATTTCGATTTTATTTTCGAATATTTTAATTGTTCCTTTTATTGAATAGTAAATACTACCTTTACACCAAGATTTAAGTTTCTAAGACTACAAGATAAAATTATTTTCAATTTTTGATTTTTTCGAATTTTTTTTTATAATTTTCTGGATTTTTTAATTTCTTCTTATTTTGTATCCTTATTACAAATTTCAAGTTTCTAGCGCTACAAAATCGAATTATTTTGAAATTTCCGATCTTTTTCGAGTTTATTCTTTTTACAAATTTATTGTGTTTTAATTTTTCCTTTTTCAGTATCCTAAACAATAAGTTTACGCCGAATTTTACGTTCTAAAGCTACAAAATCGAATTTTTTTCAATTTTTCGAATTTTCGAATTATTTTTTTCGAATTTTACAGATTTTTTATTTATTTATTTTTTTTTTTTTTGTATCCTAAATACTACCTTTATTCCAAATTTTAAATTTCTAGCTTTACAAAATCGAATTATTTTCAAATTTTCGTTTTTTTTTTCGATTTTTTTATTTTATTTTCAATTTTTGTTGTGTTTTTAATTTTTTCTTTTTCTGAATTCTAAACACTACCTTTACACCAAATTTTCAGTTTCTAAGACTACGAGATCATATTATTTTCAATTCTCTTTTTCTTTCTTTCTTTCTTTTTCTTTTTTTTTTTTTTTGAAATTTTCGACATTTTTTTGAAATTATCCATATTTTTTAATGTTCCCTTATTTAGTATCTTAAATGTTACCTTTATTCCAAATTTCATGTTTCTAGCTCTATGAAATCGAATTATTTTCAAAATTTCCTTATTTTTCGATTTCTGTCGATTTTTTTATTTTATTTTCGAATTTTATTGCGTTTTTATTTTAACTTATTCTGAATCCTAAACACTATCTTTACCGCGAATTTTAAGTTTCTAAGGCACAAAAAATCAAATTATTTTAATTTTTTTCATTTTTTTTCGAAATTTTCGTACTTTTTGATTTTTTTTTTCGAATTTTCTGGATTTTTTAATTTTTCCTTATTTTGCATCCTAAATACTACCTTTATTCCGAATTCCAAGTTTCTAGCGCAACAAAATTGGATTATTTGAAATTTTTCGATTTTTTTCGATTTTTCGATTTTATTTTCAATTTTTTTAACACTTTCCAACCTAGTTGAAAAGTGTTTATGACTTCGGTTTGTCTGGCCGTCTGCCGTCTGTCCGTGCTCTAACTCCCGTAAATATGCTCGGATTGCTCTGCAATTTTTATATGTTATAGTCGTCATCTATAGCATGTTCCCTATTTCAACGGAAGTGTGTAGCACTTATAGTTTTTTTACAGGGACACTCAAAAGAATTCCATTATATTGCGGTCTATGGGGAAAAATCATTTGCGGTTTATTTAAATAATGTTTCACTATTTTAAACGCATTGAAATTTATATATATCACTAAGGTGCATTAGAAGAAGCTTAATATGGAATAAGGTGTGCATAGCACTTATAGTTACTTTACAGGGACAGTCAAAAGAATTCCGTTACATTACGTCTATGGAGAAAAATCGTCTGCGGTTTATTTAAATAATATTTCCCAATTTTAAACGCATTGGAATTTATATAAGGTGCATTACAAGAGGCTTACTACAGAATATTGTGTGTATAGCAGTCATCGTTCATTTACAGGGACACACAAAAGAATTCTCTACTGTATGTTAACAATAATTCATGGAAGTGCGTTTTAAGTTACTGAACGCGATTTTAATTTTAACTCGCTTTTTGTCTATTACGTGGTATGTATAAATTCTATAGATCCTATACAGGGAAGCACAAAAGTTCGCGAACACATTTCCGTATTATTTAACTCCAGACGGTGAATTTTAAACTGTGCTACGCGTTTCCTAAGTGAAATAAATTTTAGCATCCTATGTAGTATACAGTGTCTCACATAAGTGATGGGACACTTGTGCTTTACAAAAGGAAACTAATCAAATAAATTAAAAAAACATGTACACATTTTTTTGTGGGTGTGTTTCATACTTAAATTTAGTAAAGATTATTACATAACATACATTTTGTCAAAATATTAAAATATTAATTTAATAAAAATACAAATGTTTAGAACGGAGCAAAAAATAGCTCACATAAGTGATGGGACACCATTATATATGCAACAAAAATCGTCTGAAATAAGCAATAAAAATATTTTTTGGGGTTTTATTTTTACTTAAAAGCAATTGGCAATAATTTATAAAATCGTCTGCAGTATTTCTCTCCAGTTTGTTTTGGAATTTTTGTGTTTTTTAGCTCTGTGTAGCCATGAATGCTAAACGAAAAGAAACTTCGCCTGAAATTCGAAAATTAGTTATTAATTTGCATATTGAACGTGGAAAATCTATTAGAAAAACTGCTGAAACAGTTAACTTGAGTCGTTCAACAGTTTTCAATATCATTAAACGATATAAAAAGAATCATATGATTCAGGATAAAAGAAGACCTGGCCGACCATCAAAGCTATCCAATGGAATAAAGCGAATTATCGTTCGAAATATTAAAAAAAATCCAAGAATTAGTGCTTCAAAAGTTGCTGCTGATTTACAAGCATTATATGGAATAATTGTTAATCCTGAGACTATTAGAAGGGTAATTCGATCTGCTGGATATCACGGTAGAGTAGCCAGGAAAAAATTCTTCGTAAGTGAAAAGAATAGAAAACTCCGACTAGCTTTCGCAAAATCCAACATAAATAAGAATTCTGATTACTGGAATAAAGTTATATTTGCTGATGAGAGTAAATTTAATATATTTGGTTCTGACGGTAGAATCTTGGTGTGGAGAAAACCCAGGGAAGAATTTCGCAAACAGAACTTGGTACCAACAGTAAAACATGGTGGAGGAGGAGTTATGGTATGGGGGTGTATGTCGTCCGCTGGAGTTGGTAATCTTGTTTTTATTGACAGTATAATGGATCAGTACAAGTATATTGATATTTTAAAGCAAAATTTGAAATCTTCAGCACGAAAATTGAACCTTCATAACGATTTTAAATTCTACCAAGACAATGACCCCAAGCACACTGCTCTGAACGTTAGACTCTGGCTGCCATATAACTGTCCTGAAATAATAAAAACACCACCACAATCTCCAGACTTAAATCCCATAGAGAATATTTGGCAAGAATTGGAATCAAGAATTCGCAAACACACCATTTCTTCAAAACAACAACTAAAATCGGTGCTTCAAGAAGAATGGGGTAAAATCACTCCAGAAATCACAAAAAAATTAGTCGAATCCATCCCAAAAAGATTAAATCATGTTTTAAAAGTAAAAGGAAATCCAACAAAATATTAAAACCTTTTAAAAAGTAAAATTTTTGGATAAATATTTGATGGAAAAGTAAGTGTCCCATCACTTATGTGAGCCATTTTTTGCTCCGTTCTGAACAATTGTATTTTTACTAAATTAATATTTTAATATTTTGACAAAATGTATGTTATGTAATAATTGTTACTAACTTTAAATATGAAACACACCCAAAAAATTTTTGCACATGTTTGTTTATTTATTTTATTGCAGTTTCTTTTTATAAAGCACAAGTGTCCCATCACTTTTGTGAGACACTGTAGTTAAACTTGGCTTTATACGATCTCAGTACTTTTTACGGTAAATGAGTTACGAAACTTGGCTGCATTTTTTACAGGTGACTTTTTGATGAGATTTCACTTCTTTTTGTAAGTAATCCTCCTTTTCTTGATTTTGGGTTCTTTTTGGAGATCATCCACTGATTTTCGCTAAGCCCACACTCTGTGCCTATTATTTACAGGTATCAAAAATTTGAAGCTTTAGTTTCGTTTGCAAAGTACTGTAGATAAAAAGAGATTTCAGGTTCCTAGGCAAGCACTAAGTTATGGGAGGGGAGTGTCAAAAGTACTCTCAATTGCTTCCAGGATAGGTGCTATCCATCTGAGATATTACTCGCAGCCCTAGATACTTGATATTTAACATAAAATAACTTTTTAGTATAAAAAGAAAGCCAAAATTTAAATTTCCGGAAATTTCCAATAAATCAAACTATATTCCTTTTTTCGATGGTTTCTTTTTCGTTTTTTTTAGTCTTTTTTATATTATTTACGGATTTTTTAATTTTTTTCTTACTTTGTGTACTAAACCCTGCCTTTCTGCCAAATGTCAAGCTTCTAGGACTACAAAATCAAATTATTTTCAAATTTTCGACTTTTTATAAATTTATTGATTTTTCGATTTTAATTCTAAGTTACCTGATTGTCATGCCAATATAGTATTTTTTTGATCCGTCTTCTTAGGATCATTTAGGTTCAATTTAGAGATAAATCAAGTGAATCTTAGAGTCACCATGATTTTATTTAGAAAGGACTATAAAGCCATAACCAGCCAGTAATGTCGGGAGGGTAGGGGGAGCTGTGAAAATTTTTGTGGGGCTAACATCATTTAACAATCCATATTTCATATGTGAAGTTAATAGAGTACAATCTGTGAAAGAAAACAAACCTGTCTATAAAGAAATCGCCTATATCATAGCCAGTCTATAGCGGAACTTTTCTATAACGAAATTCGTAAACGAAAGAAAAGAAAACCATAATCCGGGGGAAATAACATAAAACAATTAGGGGCGTTGTACTAGCTAATAAGACAATTATCTTAAAACTAATGTTTCTAGCAGTACAAAATCAAATTGTTTTCGAATTTTCGATTTCTTAAAGATATTTCGATTTTATTTTCGAATATTTTAATTGTTCCTTTTATTGAATAGTAAATACTACCTTTACACCAAGATTTAAGTTTCTAAGACTACAAGATAAAATTATTTTCAATTTTTGATTTTTTCGAATTTTTTTTTATAATTTTCTGGATTTTTTAATTTCTTCTTATTTTGTATCCTTATTACAAATTTCAAGTTTCTAGCGCTACAAAATCGAATTATTTTGAAATTTCCGATCTTTTTCGAGTTTATTCTTTTTACAAATTTATTGTGTTTTAATTTTTCCTTTTTCAGTATCCTAAACAATAAGTTTACGCCGAATTTTACGTTCTAAAGCTACAAAATCGAATTTTTTTCAATTTTTCGAATTTTCGAATTATTTTTTTCGAATTTTACAGATTTTTTATTTATTTATTTTTTTTTTTTTTGTATCCTAAATACTACCTTTATTCCAAATTTTAAATTTCTAGCTTTACAAAATCGAATTATTTTCAAATTTTCGTTTTTTTTTTCGATTTTTTTATTTTATTTTCAATTTTTGTTGTGTTTTTAATTTTTTCTTTTTCTGAATTCTAAACACTACCTTTACACCAAATTTTCAGTTTCTAAGACTACGAGATCATATTATTTTCAATTCTCTTTTTCTTTCTTTCTTTCTTTTTCTTTTTTTTTTTTTTTGAAATTTTCGACATTTTTTTGAAATTATCCATATTTTTTAATGTTCCCTTATTTAGTATCTTAAATGTTACCTTTATTCCAAATTTCATGTTTCTAGCTCTATGAAATCGAATTATTTTCAAAATTTCCTTATTTTTCGATTTCTGTCGATTTTTTTATTTTATTTTCGAATTTTATTGCGTTTTTATTTTAACTTATTCTGAATCCTAAACACTATCTTTACCGCGAATTTTAAGTTTCTAAGGCACAAAAAATCAAATTATTTTAATTTTTTTCATTTTTTTTCGAAATTTTCGTACTTTTTGATTTTTTTTTTCGAATTTTCTGGATTTTTTAATTTTTCCTTATTTTGCATCCTAAATACTACCTTTATTCCGAATTCCAAGTTTCTAGCGCAACAAAATTGGATTATTTGAAATTTTTCGATTTTTTTCGATTTTTCGATTTTATTTTCAATTTTTTTAACACTTTCCAACCTAGTTGAAAAGTGTTTATGACTTCGGTTTGTCTGGCCGTCTGCCGTCTGTCCGTGCTCTAACTCCCGTAAATATGCTCGGATTGCTCTGCAATTTTTATATGTTATAGTCGTCATCTATAGCATGTTCCCTATTTCAACGGAAGTGTGTAGCACTTATAGTTTTTTTACAGGGACACTCAAAAGAATTCCATTATATTGCGGTCTATGGGGAAAAATCATTTGCGGTTTATTTAAATAATGTTTCACTATTTTAAACGCATTGAAATTTATATATATCACTAAGGTGCATTAGAAGAAGCTTAATATGGAATAAGGTGTGCATAGCACTTATAGTTACTTTACAGGGACAGTCAAAAGAATTCCGTTACATTACGTCTATGGAGAAAAATCGTCTGCGGTTTATTTAAATAATATTTCCCAATTTTAAACGCATTGGAATTTATATAAGGTGCATTACAAGAGGCTTACTACAGAATATTGTGTGTATAGCAGTCATCGTTCATTTACAGGGACACACAAAAGAATTCTCTACTGTATGTTAACAATAATTCATGGAAGTGCGTTTTAAGTTACTGAACGCGATTTTAATTTTAACTCGCTTTTTGTCTATTACGTGGTATGTATAAATTCTATAGATCCTATACAGGGAAGCACAAAAGTTCGCGAACACATTTCCGTATTATTTAACTCCAGACGGTGAATTTTAAACTGTGCTACGCGTTTCCTAAGTGAAATAAATTTTAGCATCCTATGTAGTATACAGTGTCTCACATAAGTGATGGGACACTTGTGCTTTACAAAAGGAAACTAATCAAATAAATTAAAAAAACATGTACACATTTTTTTGTGGGTGTGTTTCATACTTAAATTTAGTAAAGATTATTACATAACATACATTTTGTCAAAATATTAAAATATTAATTTAATAAAAATACAAATGTTTAGAACGGAGCAAAAAATAGCTCACATAAGTGATGGGACACCATTATATATGCAACAAAAATCGTCTGAAATAAGCAATAAAAATATTTTTTGGGGTTTTATTTTTACTTAAAAGCAATTGGCAATAATTTATAAAATCGTCTGCAGTATTTCTCTCCAGTTTGTTTTGGAATTTTTGTGTTTTTTAGCTCTGTGTAGCCATGAATGCTAAACGAAAAGAAACTTCGCCTGAAATTCGAAAATTAGTTATTAATTTGCATATTGAACGTGGAAAATCTATTAGAAAAACTGCTGAAACAGTTAACTTGAGTCGTTCAACAGTTTTCAATATCATTAAACGATATAAAAAGAATCATATGATTCAGGATAAAAGAAGACCTGGCCGACCATCAAAGCTATCCAATGGAATAAAGCGAATTATCGTTCGAAATATTAAAAAAAATCCAAGAATTAGTGCTTCAAAAGTTGCTGCTGATTTACAAGCATTATATGGAATAATTGTTAATCCTGAGACTATTAGAAGGGTAATTCGATCTGCTGGATATCACGGTAGAGTAGCCAGGAAAAAATTCTTCGTAAGTGAAAAGAATAGAAAACTCCGACTAGCTTTCGCAAAATCCAACATAAATAAGAATTCTGATTACTGGAATAAAGTTATATTTGCTGATGAGAGTAAATTTAATATATTTGGTTCTGACGGTAGAATCTTGGTGTGGAGAAAACCCAGGGAAGAATTTCGCAAACAGAACTTGGTACCAACAGTAAAACATGGTGGAGGAGGAGTTATGGTATGGGGGTGTATGTCGTCCGCTGGAGTTGGTAATCTTGTTTTTATTGACAGTATAATGGATCAGTACAAGTATATTGATATTTTAAAGCAAAATTTGAAATCTTCAGCACGAAAATTGAACCTTCATAACGATTTTAAATTCTACCAAGACAATGACCCCAAGCACACTGCTCTGAACGTTAGACTCTGGCTGCCATATAACTGTCCTGAAATAATAAAAACACCACCACAATCTCCAGACTTAAATCCCATAGAGAATATTTGGCAAGAATTGGAATCAAGAATTCGCAAACACACCATTTCTTCAAAACAACAACTAAAATCGGTGCTTCAAGAAGAATGGGGTAAAATCACTCCAGAAATCACAAAAAAATTAGTCGAATCCATCCCAAAAAGATTAAATCATGTTTTAAAAGTAAAAGGAAATCCAACAAAATATTAAAACCTTTTAAAAAGTAAAATTTTTGGATAAATATTTGATGGAAAAGTAAGTGTCCCATCACTTATGTGAGCCATTTTTTGCTCCGTTCTGAACAATTGTATTTTTACTAAATTAATATTTTAATATTTTGACAAAATGTATGTTATGTAATAATTGTTACTAACTTTAAATATGAAACACACCCAAAAAATTTTTGCACATGTTTGTTTATTTATTTTATTGCAGTTTCTTTTTATAAAGCACAAGTGTCCCATCACTTTTGTGAGACACTGTATATACAAATCTACAGATACTATACAGGGCGGAATAAAAGTATTCGGATTACTTAGATGTTATCTTTTAGCTTATTAAACGGTATGATTTGTAAAATTATTTTGAAAGCGTTGGAAAGTGTTACATAATCTATACTTGACGCATGATTTTTTTGTTCTCTTTTTTGTGTCTTTTTCTGAATGTTTTCTTTTTCTGAATTCTAAATACTACCTTCACATCAAATTTTAAGTTTTTAAGACTACAAGATCGTGTTATTTTCAATTTTCAATTTTGTTCGATTTTTTTGAATTTTCGAATGTTTTTTTTTTTTAATTTTTCGGATTTTATAATTTTTCCTCTTTTTGTATCCGAAACACTAGCTTTATTCCAAATTTTAAGTTTCTGTGGCTGCGGGATCTACCCAATCTTTTTGATGACTCGAGAATGAGTGAGTGTGTGAGTGACAAAAAATCGAAACTTTGAGTTCATATATCGTCTGCACTAATTTATGGGTATTTTTTGAATTATCCATATTTTTGAATTTTTCCTTATTTAGTATCTTAAATATTACCTTTATTCCAAATTTCAAGTTTCTAGCGCTATGAAATCGAATTATTTTCAAATTTTCCTTATTTTTCGGCCCCACCAGTGGCTGAGAGGTTGTGCTCTCGAAGCTGGTAGACGGGAGGTGCTGGGTTCGATCCCAATCGCGCCCGTCGGCCTAATCGTTCGGAGTTTTCGTGGTTTTCTTCGAGCCGTGGATTTATCCATGCGTAAATACGGATTAGGTTCCCTTAGAAAGTCCCCCACGAAGGGCACTCCCCCCGGGCCTATATCCCTAGTGTAGATAATTGGCCGTCAATAATCAACCCAACCCAACCCTTATTTTTCGATTTTTTTTGATTTTATTTTCAAATTTTACTGCGTTTTTTATTTTAACTTATTCTGAATCCTAAACACTATCTTTACTGCGAATTTTAAGTTTCTAAGGCTAAAAAATCAAGATATTTTAATTTTTTCAATTTTTTTTCGAATTTTTGAAATTGTTTTTTTTTTCGAATTTTCCGGAATTTTTAATTTTTCCTTATTTTGCATCCTAAATACTACCTTTATTCCGAATTCGAAGTTTCTAGCGCAACAAAATCGGATTATTTGAAAATTTTCGATTGTTTTCGATTTTTCGATTTTTTTGGTGTTTTTGATGTTTTTTTTTTCTGGATACTAAACACTACCTTCACACCGAATCTTAAGTTTCTAAGACTACAAGATCGTATTATTTTAAATTTTCAATTTTGATGGAATTTGTTGAATTTTCGTATGTTTTTGTTTCTAATTTTCCGGATTTTATAATTTTTCCTTTCTTTGTATTCTAAACACTTCCTTTTTTCCAACTGTCAAGTTTGTAGGGCTACGGGATCTACCTAATCTTTTTGATGACACGTGAACGAGTGAGTGAGTGAGTGACAAAAAATCGAATGTTTGTGTTCATATATCGTCTGAACTAGAAAAGACAGAAAGTTGTAATTTTAAATTTTTGTCCTGCGTGCCAAATACTCTAGAAAAACGAAGTTTCAAATTTTTGGGATACTCCAGCGTGGAGATATGGGGGGGGGGGGGTCAAAAGTGCCCTGAGTTGCTTCCAGAAAAGTATGCTTACGGCTGTCCTTTCTCGACTTGGCGGAGGATTGGCTCCAGATTATCTTAAAAACTATCTAAAACAAACTATCTCCATCCTGTGGGATTTGTTTTTCAATGTTTTACTTTATTTAATGCAAAACATAGATTGCATCCGACAACTCATAAAAAAAGTCCTCCGGCCTGTACCGGCAGGAAAAGGTAGCTTTCCTATATCTTCGTTTTAAAATTTTAGCTAATGTTACTCGAAAACAGCAAGTTAAAATGCAAAGAAACCGTTTACAAAAGATTCGTTTACACTGAATTTGAATAAGAAATTCGCCAAATTATTGAGCTATAGCCAAGTTGGCTTCATTTATGAAGACTTATTTTTGGTCGCCAAATTTGGCGAGATTTCGCCAATTGTCGCCAAGTTTGGCGAGAATTTGGCGCTAATGGATATGAATATATAGTTTTATGCGTATGATTGGGAAAATGATTACAACAATGAAAGAAAATAATTTGCGAGAAATAGCGTTCACTAAAACCTTTAAATTTATATTAAAATCATTAAAATTACAGACATTACAATACACTTTCATAAAACATTAAAAACATATTAAAATTGGACGTTTTGGATTTACATGGAAAATCCCTCTTCAACAACAACATTTCACTTAGCGTAAATCATAGTTCAAAAATATCAACAAATAGAAAATGCAACGTATCAAAATTTCGAAGTCAAAGTTACAGTTATAATAACACGGAGTATTCATTCGGGATTGCACCTGCTTGACCATTATTGACCATAAATTTATCGTTGGTTTTTTGTAATGTGCTGTTTTGTTTCAAAATGTCAGCCACCCTAGAATTTCAAACTGCTCTATCTCAGCCAATTTTTAAGATAGAGGTAAAACAAAAAATGCTCTGGAATCCTTGTATCAAGTCCTAACACCTAATTAAAAAATAAACTTGATTTTTTAACTTTTTTGTATATTTATTTTAGTTTTAAAATTTTCCGTGGCCGCCATCTTGAAACAAGAGGGCGGACCAAGCTGGCCAACGAACTCGGTCGAGGCATTGGTGAGCTTAATACACACAATTAGTTTCATCCAAATTAATTTATAAATACGAGCGTTATCGTATCAAATTATTTTCATTTTTTCAATTTTTTTCGAATTTTTTTATTTTTTTTTTCGAATTTTCTGGATTTTTTTAATTTTCCTTTTTCTGTATCCTACATACTACCTTTATTCCTAATTTGAATTTTCTAGCGCAACAAAATCGGATTGTCTTCAGATTTTCGGTTTTTTTCAATTTCTTCGATTTTTTCAATTTTGCTTTCGATTTTTTTTGGTGTTTTTGATGTTTTCTTTTTCTGGATGTTAAACACTACCTTCACACCAAATCTTAAGTTTCCAAGACTATAAGATCGTATTATTTTCAATTTTCAATTTTGATGGAATTTGTTGAATTTTCGAATGTTTTTTTTTCGAATTTTCTGGATTTTATAATTTTTTCTTTCTTTGTATCCTAAACACTACCTTTTTTCCAAATGTCAAGTTTCTGGGGCTACGGGATCTACCCAATCTTTTTGATGACGCGTGAACGAGTGAGTAAGAAGTGACAAAAAATCGAATGTTTGAGTTCATATATCGCCTGAACTAGAAAAGACAGAAAGTTGTAATTTTAAATTTTGGTCCTGTGGGCCAAATACTCTCTATAATTAAAGTTTAAAATTTTTGGGATACTCCAGCGCGGAGATAAGGGGGGGTCAAAAGTGCCCTGAGTTGCTTCCAGAAAAGTATGCTTACGGCTGTCCTCTCTCGACTTGGCGGAGGCACTGCCGTGCCTCCAGAAAAGAAAGTTGCATTTTCGTACATAAAACATAAAGATTTAATATAATTGCGTCAAAGTAACGTCATTTTCCCTCTCTCTTACAAGTATTAAAATTATGGCTCGAGGGCTTGAAGTATATTGGTACAATCGAGACACGTACGTTTGTATATCGTTGTTTGACAACCGGATTTTAATTCCAAATTTCTTTTAGCTTTAAAAGAGCAAAAAGTTTGTCGTCATTTTTAAAAATAGCTTTTTTTTTTATTATTCTTTTTTTAATATGTTTTTGTAAAGTCTTATAGGATGAGAAAAATAGCATAGGTTTTAATGCAATGTTTAAGTAAAATTTGCATTTTTTTTAAAACTAAAAAAAAAAATAATATCGAAACGAAAATCAGATCTATCGAGAAATTCGCATAATGCAAGAGCAAAGGAAAAATAGAATTGTAATGAGGCTTTTCTTCAAGCCGAATTGCGTAAGACGTGAAGCTTATATAATTTTAAATAAGCCGATCGTGCCAATTCCTAAAAATTAGCTAATTCCTAATATTATAAATGTGAAAGCGCGTTGTATATAGTACAAATGTTTTCATATACGTAGAAAATAGTATACGTAGAAAATAGCAGATAATAGGAAAGTTAGGCTCTGTAATCAGGTGCATTACCCAATGTGCTTTTTCTAGCGAGCGAAATTTGGCGCAAAACCCTCACTGATACCAGAATTTTTGTTAAAAAAAATACGGTTTATTAGTTGCGTGAAATATAGCTTCTTCATATTTACAAGAAAGTTCGTTTTCAAATTCTGGTGTCATTCATTAATTTCAATAGTTAAGCAATGGAAATTCTCTGCGCCGCAAAGGGTTAAGGAAAGCATTTCCGACCCCACATTGCTATATGATTAATGATTTCGAGTTGTCAGGATGTACCCTACCCCTCTTAGAAGTTCTGAAACGTTTAACTGAAACACCCTGTATATGCAGTTTTGGATTGAACCACTTAGAAATTTGCATTTAACTTTCTTTTAATATTAACTGGACGTAGACGATCCAACCCGGGCTCCCAGGATAACAAAACATCGATGAAAACCATTAAAAAAAAATAGATTTCTTACAATTGATATATTTATATATATATTAGATTGCCCAATAACAACAGCAAAACGCATTTTTATATCAAAAATATCAATTATGCATTCAAATAAAGTTTTGAAATTTACTAAGAGTATTAGTTTCATGTCAGGAGTTAATAACCAATGAATAAATCGCCAATGATTTCGCTACTTACAGCAGCCTTTTTTATTCTGATAATTTCCAGTTGTTTAAGCGCTTAGTTCGATTACACGTCTGTTAAATTTGTGTTTAATTTATATTACTTTATTTATTGATTGGTGAACTTTTATTTCGTTATGTAATATTTTCTTGAAACAAATGTTGAACTGTTTAAATTGTTTTGAGTGCAAACGGGTGATAATCGTTTGTAATCGGGCTGCACGCAATAGTAATAGATTGTTTTTTAAATTATGCTTGAATTTTTTTTAAACCCATAAAAAATAAATAAATTGAGATATAATTTTCAAACAAATTGCATTTGTTTGAAATTTAAATCCCAACCTAATTTGAATTCCCATAATTTGAATATTTTCATAATATATATTCATAATTTGAATCCCAACCTAATTTTAAATCCCAACCTAATTTTAAATCCCAACCTAATTTGAAAGAACATTTTTTTTCCATTCGATGGTGCAAAAATTGAAATTGTTCGATGTCTAGAAGTCAAAAATATTGCAGTAAAAGCGAAAGTTGTGGGTCAATTTGTGCCAAGATATGTGCCAAGATGTAGATATTACGGAAATCATTAAATACGCAGCATGCTACCTGTTAGGCTATATACGCCAAAACCTAATGAGCACCTATATGTGCCAAGCCAAGGTTCTAACTGAATATGAAGTTTGATGAAATTCCATCCCATAAATACTAAGATATAGATACCACGGCAATCAGGAAATACGCAGCACAGCATGCCACCTCTTAGGCTTACGCCAAAACCTAATGAGCGCCTATATGTGCCAAGCCAAGGTTCTAACTGAATATGACGTTTGATGAAATTCCATCCCATAAATGCTATGATATTAGATAGCACGGATATTATGAAATATGCAGCACAGCATGCCACCTGTTAAGCTATATACGCCAAAACCTAATGAGCACCTATATCTACCAAGGTTCTAACTGAATATGACGTTTGATGAAATTACATCCCATATAAATGCCAAGATATAGATATCATGGAATTCATGAAATACGCCAGCACAGCATGCCACCTGTTAGGCTATATACGCCAAAACCTATTGAGCGCCTAATATGTGCCAAGGTTCTAAGTGAATATGACGTTTGATGAAATTTCATCCATAGATGCCGAGAAAAACAATGAAAAACACATTGTAGCAGCGCCATCAGTGGGCTATATACACTCAAATCTAATCAGCACCAATTAGTAGATGATAAAAGAGAGTTCTACGCCAGCGCAGTTCGCGCAGTCGACCTCTGAAGGTGAAGTTCAAGGTTACCGGAAGTGGCAGGTGTGGACACCGGAAGTCGCAGGTAGGGATAACAGGCATGTTGAGACAGGAAGTGAACAGGAAGTGTAGATAGGAAGTTTAACCGGAAACACCACAGGAAGTGAATGCGATAAGGAGAGAGGGGGAGGGCTTATTTTTGTGGGGGGCTTATGCTAACCTGAAATAAAAATGGAATTATTTCTTACTTTGTAAAAATTTAACATAAAATGTATCTTTTTTTTTTTTTTTTTTTTTTTTTTTTTCACCTGAAATAAAAATTTTATTTGCTAACTAACATCTAATATAAAAATGGAAATCTTTCTGACTTTGTTTTACTTTCTAAAAGTTTTACATGAAATTTATTTTAAGACTGGAAACGCGACAGGAAGTAAGACCTGAAACCGGATTAGACATGCTTTTTCCAAAAAGGGTTTTCAGGAAGCAGTAAACATGTTTTGGGAACATGTTTGGGAGTTTGTTGCAACAGGAAAGGCAGTTTAAAAGACCGGAAGTGATTAAGCGATAAGAAAAGTACAGGAATATACACGTAGATTTTGTTCTTTGTAGAGGGTGAAATTTTATTTTATTTTTTATTTAAAGAGTTTTCTTTTTCTTTTTTTTTTTTTTTTTTTTTTTTTTTTCTTTAAAGCGTTTAAAATTATTTTTTATATTATTATTATTTTTTTTTTGGTAGTGGTTTACGTATTATTTTAATTTTTAGTGACGTTAGAACCTGCAATGTTCTGTACCACACATGTCTTATCTTAGATTATCAAGGATGTGTGTGTGTTGTTATCTCTTTAAATGCGAGAGATGGGGCTTCAGACCTGCGTTGAGATATCTTTATCATAGTTTTAATGAACTGCAGGAAATTGTCTTTAGCTATTGAGTAATTCGCGAGTTTTGGTTTAATATGAATGCTATTACATCTGTTTGTTTAATTTACAAGCACATTTCTCTTACAACATTCTGTCAACAGATCATTTCTATATTCGAAATAATAATTTAGAAGGAAAATTTTTATATGAAAATACTATGAAATGTCATTTATAGAGATTGACAAAAATAGCATGCTTGATTCTTTCTTGTATTAACCTTATAATCATTTATTTTAGAAATATAGGTTTATAGTTTTGTTACGAAAAATAACGTGTTTATACATTTTAAAAACGAAAGCAAAGTGATTTTTACAAATGTAACTATAAGCTATACACCCACGCATTTGTGTTATTGAATTAAATTACAATGCTTAATATTGTATTCACCATACTATTTTCCTGCAAAAGCCGTTTCACAAACTTGTGTACTGAAATTAATGTATCATTTTTAGGGAAAAAATTAATTCAAGTCTTTGAGACTAATCTTTCAAAGGAAAAAAAAGATTTGTCATACTTTCTCTTACATTATATCTTCCGTTTTTTTTTTAAGTTTACAAATTTGTGGAGTAACTTAAATAATCGTTTTTATGCTAATTAAACAATATATTTTTTAATTATATGTTTTTTTTAATTAACTTGTAATAGCTTCTTTTTCTTTTCTTAAAAGGGTACTGTAGAATAACTTATGTCACAAATACTACATCCTTCTTTAGTTAAATATGTTTCACTTAAGACATGACAAAGTGTCTTAGAAACATTTCATTTTGGAGTTAAGTGATTAAACAAGAAAAATATTATTTATAAAAACACAACACATAAGACTAGCGGCTGAGAGGTTCTACTCTCAAAGCTGATAGATGGAAGGTGTTAGGTTTAAACCTCTCTCACGGTCGTCGACCTAACCGTTTGAAGTTTTCTTCGAAACTTGTCAATACGAGTTAGGAGCCCTTAGAATGACCCCTAGAGTGACCTATATCCCTAACGCAGATAATCGGTTTTAACAAATAACCAACCATCCACAACACATAAGACATTTTAGATCATTCCATTTAGTTAATAAGTGATTTAACGTGCAAAATATTATTCATAAAACATACAATAAGAGAATTTTAAAGAATTTTTTCTTTCAAATGAACAATTTTTAGTGACTATTTAACTTATTAAAGAGAGCGGGTATTTTGTTTAGAGTTATACGATTAAAATAAATTTTCAATAGATTTGACTTTATACAACCAACATTTAAAAAAAAAAAAGGGAATGGAATCTAGTTTTTATAAAGTAACGTTTTTCAATTTTACAAATACTTTACACCCCGTCTTTTTCCCCCCTCTTTTAGTAGACTTTACATACATAAGACATAAAAAGCGTTTTAGAATACATCATTTAGAAATTAAGTGGTTTGATAAATAAAATATTATTTATAAAAGCAATAGATACAAAAGTAATAAAGATTTTTACTTACAAATGTACGAACTTCTGATAGGTAAGACTTTCTAAATCATTGTGCAAGAATTAAGTGGTTATTGAACTTATAACATTATAGGATGAAATAATCATGTGACGTATTTTTAAACCAATAAAATGTCAATATTTTTAAACCAATAAAATGTCAATATTTTTAAACCAATAAAAAGTTAGTATTTTTTACACGAGCGCCCTCTATTACTATATAAATTTCAATGAAACGAGTTCATAACATTCTACTGTAACCTGGTATCGTTGTAATAGGTTGTATTTTTCGTTAAGTTAGTTTTCATTTAAGTTATTATGGAACGAGTTATGAATTCTTATGTTGGTGACGTAACCAACTTGGAGTGTCAACACTCATCACCAAAGTTAAATAATCAAGAGATGGATTCTACACTTTTATCCAAAGAAGGACTCGTTTCGAATTATGAAGTGAAACCCACCTCATCAGGACTAAAGAAACAGAAGTTACCCCATGTGTGTAAGACGTGTAACAAAGCATTTCCTCGAAAAGTTAACTTAATGTTTCACATGAAATGTCATTTAAAAGAAAAGTCTTTTCGTTGTGAGGTGTGTGCTGAAGTTTTTTCACAAAAGAGTGATTTACATAATCATCAAAAGATTCACAAATCGCCCAAACAATACAAGTGTAGTGATTGCAACGAGATATTTTCAAGAATGGCTGACTTATTGAAACATAAGAAGACTCATAAGATTCGTAAACAACAGTCATGTACAAAGTGTAGCGAAATGTTTGATTGTGAATCAGATTTAGTACAACATTGTGATACTTTTCATAAAGTTGTGAAATCACCCTATTCAAAAGATTTGTTATTTGAAAAAGTGAAGCATTTTAAAAGACAAAAGGATGTGCGAAATATTTATACTAAAACTATCATTGTGTCCAATGAGATGAATCAAAAAGACTTTCGTTCATTTTTTAACAGTGTTCGATCAGATGTTTTAAACGAATTAAATTATCAATTGCAAATGAAAAAGTCAATAAAATGGTATGCAGCCGTTAAAGTGGATGCATATCGTGAATCACAGGATGGTGACTTAGAGAGAGCAACCCCCTTTTTCCTTTCCAAAAGTGAACTGGAATTAACAGAACAAAACATACATGTACATGTTGAGAATGCCTTTCTAAAGCTGTACAACGGCTTTGAAGATTTCACAGAACGTGTGTTTAATTGGACATTACAAAAAATTTTGAAATTAGAATTGATTACAGCTCAATATGACAGACTTATTTGATTTGTATTACTTTAAATGATTAATAAATAGTTTTAATATGAAAAAGTATAGTGTTTTTTTTTTTTTTTTAGTTGATGTAAATTACTTTGAACAGTTTGACAATGCAACATAAACTACTGTTTAACATTTTGAATGTCTTAGACAAAATGGGAATGAATTTGTTGAAATTATGTAAAACATAATGAAATAAATGTGATGTATTTATTATATGTTACTTAAACTACAAGAGAAATGATTGGAAATGTGTTATTTTAAATCTATGATACTTTTAATCACTAACAAAGTAAGACGTGACGTTATGAATCATCGATGGGTTTTCCTTTGAATAGGTATTAATCTTACTTATTGATAAGAAAGTTGAATTTTTCTCTTCGTTTAAACAATGACACTACATGTTTTGATAATTTTCTCTCAACAGTCAACATCAATGTTTTTAACCTAGTTAAGAAATTTTTTAACTTAAACCGTCACTGAGTTTATCCTAGATAAGTAAATTTTTATATTTAACCTACATATAAATTAAATGATTAACTATAACCATGACTGTTTTTAAAATCTAGATAAGTAGACGTTTTTATGAAACACATCCAGTGTTCTGCTGACTTTTATCGAGATTACATCAGTTAGTGAAGCAGATTAAATTGTATAAAAATATTTTATGAAATGAATATGCGATCCCACGAAGAAGTGTTTCCACCTTCAAAGCGTCCATGCTTAGAAAAAGCTATGGAAAAATCAAATACTTGTGAGAAGGAGTTAAAAGACCCAAGATTAAAACTTTCTAAAATGGACAATGACTGCGTAACTATATCACATGATATCTCCTCTACTAAGAACTTACCAGATGTGAAACCTGAGATCGCTATGAAATTTTCAAACTTTACCGATGGTTACGATGCAACATCTTTCGAGAATCCACATCAAGAGTCAGTTTTTGCCCAGGACTATTTAAATACATTTTTCAAAGACATGAATTTTGAAAATTTAGATTGTTCTACCCCCTTAACCTCGCTAAAGGATGAATCCTTTCAAGAACCTACGAATAATATCTTACAGACTACTGTTAAACATGAGATGAACGAGCTACAAGCAAACAGACTTTCGCAAGCAAGTGGTGAAATACAAAGCATCACTACACCTACATTTGCCACTAAAAGTGACAAATTATACAATTCCAATGTGTTTCACAAAGAACTAAGTGACTGTTTCTACTTAACTTTGAAGTTAAAAAATAAACAATATTCTATACATATACGAGAATTTAAACGCAATGTATCTACTAATGAAGAAATCCCAACCAAAAACGGAGTTAATATGGATATTCTTAGCTGGTATGAGTTTCAATATAAAATCCTTGCATTTAATTTAAGATACAAAAGTGCATCCTTTGTTTCTAATAACACGATTTTAGTGTTAAATCAAGATTCTATGATGCGAATTAAAAATTTGAAGAATTTTTCTCATGTTGACTTAAACGAACAACAAATGGAAAAATTAAAAGAAAGTACCTCACACTTAAATACTGTACTTTTACAACATATGTACACAAAACTATTACCCTTTCTCATTAAACAGAAATGTGTGGTGAGTAACAGATCCACAGAAAAAGAACCTGTGTTATTGTCTAAACTTAATAAGTGTATCGAGAATAATATGGTAACAATACTTAACCAGTTGTATGAATGTACAGGATGTATTTTTCGACATGCAAGTCAAAGTCTTCACTCATGCTTCGCATTTAATAATAAGGAAAAATTTAATCAACTAGGTGAAGCTTTGTTAATGCTCATCGATTTCGATTATGTAATTTCAACGTTTTTGAATGGAGTTTATAGTGTTAGTGAACACTTTGTACATAAGCTTCATGAACAAACTGTTTATAATGAATTGTTTAAGACAAAATAAATGATTTGTTTTGTTAAAGATCTGTGTGTGTTTATTTCTACAAAGTGTCTCTGTGTGAATTTATTAGTTTTTTATCTAATCGAACTTTTAAGTGAAGAGATGTAATTTAACTTTTTTGTATATTCCAATTCAAAAATTTCAACAATTGCAAAAAAGATTAAACTATTGAAAAAAAAAATATCCACGTTAGAAAAAAATTTTGAAAAAATGATTAGTTAACAAAAATAAAATAAAATAAAATAAAATAAAATAAAATAAAGTTAACAAAACAGCTTAAAAACATTAAAGTTAACAAAAAGTTTATAAATGTTAAAAGTTAACAAAAAAAAAACTTATGTTGAAAAGTTAAAAAAACAATGAAAAGTAAACAAAAATATAGTTTTTAAATTAAAATTTTTTAAAGTCTTCAAGTTAATCAAAATTAACTTTTTACTTTTAACTATTGAGAGACTATGATCTAACTGTTTATCCTCGCAACCAACTGGTGCATATCAACTATATACTCTATATCTGCATATGCGCAGAAAAACATAGACATTTACACTAACGACTTTAAATTCGTTAAATTTGTTCGACTTTAAATTCTTTGCCAACTTTTAAGTTTAATTACTATACACAACTCGATTACCTTTCCCACAAAACACCTTTCAGAAACAAAACAGAAATTAACACTTACCGAAAAACACGTCCACTTTGGGTGTTAGTCTTCACTCAACTAACGTTTCTCCCTTATCTTTGCTAGGGAGCGCTGCAATCGCCGCTAGAGGCGTCAGTAGTCTTCAGGTGTGTGATAAGAATAAACTTTAAATCCAACTTACACTCGCTCAGTCATTCTTGCTTCTCTCTACCTTGCTAACAACCGTTTGCTGCTGGCTCATTGTTTGGTTGTTTAAACTTGTTGAATGACGTCATCATGTGTTTGTCTAAACTTGTTCAGTTTTGTTTTTATGCAGTACGTCTATTTAGATGAGTCATCACTCGCTTATCTTAGTTGACTTGTCCAAACTTGTTTTTGTGTGGCACGTCTATTTGGGTGAGTCATCGTTCGCTTATCTTGCTTTACTTGTTTGAACTTGTCTAGTATCCACTACCTCATGTCTTTTGTCATAGCTTGAATATACTTTACACCAATCACTTAAATATAAAAGTCTTGTCACAACTTACTTAAACTTTGATAAAAATATTAATTATTTATAAATTTCATCAAATTCTTATTTTTCTGATACATTTACTATGTAATTTTCGTTCAAAAATATGGTAAAGCCCGATTTTAAATCAAAGTCTAAGATAAATTCCCCAAATTTGTAACATTTTAACACTAATAATAAATATTGTAAGCACCCAGTACATACAAGTTTTGTAAAAATAATATTACTTATAGCTAACTCGTTATGTCCCATGATACAAAACTTCAATATAACTAAAATCAGTGTTAAACGAAAATCTAATCACGTGTCTTTATATATTATTTTGAAATGCAAAGCATTATATCTAAACGAATGATATAAGGAGTAGTTAGAATAGTTCTTATATTTTTGTTAGTAAAAAATTTATACACATTATCTTACAAGGTTGCAATATTCAACACACGGTTCACCATATTTAAAAACGATTCACCATGATTTAAAAACTTAGTAACATATTTTAAATTTATAAATTTAAATTAAAACATATTTTTATAAATAAACAATTATAAATACTTAAGTATTTTTAATTTAAATTTATAAATTTAAAATATGTTACTAAGTTTTTAAATCATGGTGAATCGTTTTTAAATATGGTGAACCGTGTGTTGAATATTGCAACCTTGTAAGATAATGTGTATAAATTTTTTACTAACAAAAATATAAGAACTATTCTAACTACTCCTTATATCATTCGTTTAGATATAATGCTTTGCATTTCAAAATAATATATAAAGACACGTGATTAGATTTTCGTTTAACACTGATTTTAGTTATATTGAAGTTTTGTATCATGGGACATAACGAGTTAGCTATAAGTAATATTATTTTTACAAAACTTGTATGTACTGGGTGCTTACAATATTTATTATTAGTGTTAAAATGTTACAAATTTGGGGAATTTATCTTAGACTTCGATTTAAAATCGGGCTTTACCATATTTTTGAACGAAAATTACATAGTAAATGTATCAGAAAAATAAGAATTTGATGAAATTTATAAATAATTAATATTTTTATCAAAGTTTAAGTAAGTTGTGACAAGACTTTTATATTTAAGTGATTGGTGTAAAGTATATTCAAGCTATGACAAAAGACATGAGGTAGTGGATACTAGACAAGTTCAAACAAGTAAAGTAAGATAAGCGAACGATGACTCACCCAAATAGACGTGCCACACAAAAACAAGTTTGGACAAGTCAACTAAGATAAGCGAGTGATGACTCATCTAAATAGACGTACTGCATAAAAACAAAACTGAACAAGTTTAGACAAACACATGATGACGTCATTCAACAAGTTTAAACAACAAAACAATGAGCCAGCAGCAAACGGTTGTTAGCAAGGTAGAGAGAAGCAAGAATGACTGAGCGAGTGTAAGTTGGATTTAAAGTTTATTCTTATCACACACCTGAAGACTACTGACGCCTCTAGCGGCGATTGCAGCGCTCCCTAGCAAAGATAAGGGAGAAACGTTAGTTGAGTGAAGACTAACACCCAAAGTGGACGTGTTTTTCGGTAAGTGTTAATTTCTGTTTTGTTTCTGAAAGGTGTTTTGTGGGAAAGGTAATCGAGTTGTGTATAGTAATTAAACTTAAAAGTTGGCAAAGAATTTAAAGTCGAACAAATTTAACGAATTTAAAGTCGTTAGTGTAAATGTCTATGTTTTTCTGCGCATATGCAGATATAGAGTATATAGTTGATATGCACCAGTTGGTTGCGAGGATAAACAGTTAGATCATAGTCTCTCAATAGTTAAAAGTAAAAAGTTAATTTTGATTAACTTGAAGACTTTAAAAAATTTTAATTTAAAAACTATATTTTTGTTTACTTTTCATTGTTTTTTTAACTTTTCAACATAAGTTTTTTTTTGTTAACTTTTAACATTTATAAACTTTTTGTTAACTTTAATGTTTTTAAGCTGTTTTGTTAACTTTATTTTATTTTATTTTATTTTATTTTATTTTATTTTTGTTAACTAATCATTTTTTCAAAATTTTTTTCTAACGTGGATATTTTTTTTTTTCAATAGTTTAATCTTTTTTGCAATTGTTGAAATTTTTGAATTGGAATATACAAAAAAGTTAAATTACATCTCTTCACTTAAAAGTTCGATTAGATAAAAAACTAATAAATTCACACAGAGACACTTTGTAGAAATAAACACACACAGATCTTTAACAAAACAAATCATTTATTTTGTCTTAAACAATTCATTATAAACAGTTTGTTCATGAAGCTTATGTACAAAGTGTTCACTAACACTATAAACTCCATTCAAAAACGTTGAAATTACATAATCGAAATCGATGAGCATTAACAAAGCTTCACCTAGTTGATTAAATTTTTCCTTATTATTAAATGCGAAGCATGAGTGAAGGCTTTGACTTGCATGTCGAAAAATACATCCTGTACATTCATACAACTGGTTAAGTATTGTTACCATATTATTCTCGATACACTTATTAAGTTTAGACCATAACACAGGTTCTTTTTCTGTGGATCTGTTACTCACCACACATTTCTGTTTAATGAGAAAGGGTAATAGTTTTGTGTACATATGTTGTAAAAGTACAGTATTTAAGTGTGAGGTACTTTCTTTTAATTTTTCCATTTGTTGTTCGTTTAAGTCAACATGAGAAAAATTCTTCAAATTTTTAATTCGCATCATAGAATCTTGATTTAACACTAAAATCGTGTTATTAGAAACAAAGGATGCACTTTTGTATCTTAAATTAAATGCAAGGATTTTATATTGAAACTCATACCAGCTAAGAATATCCATATTAACTCCGTTTTTGGTTGGGATTTCTTCATTAGTAGATACATTGCGTTTAAATTCTCGTATATGTATAGAATATTGTTTATTTTTTAACTTCAAAGTTAAGTAGAAACAGTCACTTAGTTCTTTGTGAAACACATTGGAATTGTATAATTTGTCACTTTTAGTGGCAAATGTAGGTGTAGTGATGCTTTGTATTTCACCACTTGCTTGCGAAAGTCTGTTTGCTTGTAGCTCGTTCATCTCATGTTTAACAGTAGTCTGTAAGATATTATTCGTAGGTTCTTGAAAGGATTCATCCTTTAGCGAGGTTAAGGGGGTAGAACAATCTAAATTTTCAAAATTCATGTCTTTGAAAAATGTATTTAAATAGTCCTGGGCAAAAACTGACTCTTGATGTGGATTCTCGAAAGATGTTGCATCGTAACCATCGGTAAAGTTTGAAAATTTCATAGCGATCTCAGGTTTCACATCTGGTAAGTTCTTAGTAGAGGAGATATCATGTGATATAGTTACGCAGTCATTGTCCATTTTAGAAAGTTTTAATCTTGGGTCTTTTAACTCCTTCTCACAAGTATTTGATTTTTCCATAGCTTTTTCTAAGCATGGACGCTTTGAAGGTGGAAACACTTCTTCGTGGGATCGCATATTCATTTCATAAAATATTTTTATACAATTTAATCTGCTTCACTAACTGATGTAATCTCGATAAAAGTCAGCAGAACACTGGATGTGTTTCATAAAAACGTCTACTTATCTAGATTTTAAAAACAGTCATGGTTATAGTTAATCATTTAATTTATATGTAGGTTAAATATAAAAATTTACTTATCTAGGATAAACTCAGTGACGGTTTAAGTTAAAAAATTTCTTAACTAGGTTAAAAACATTGATGTTGACTGTTGAGAGAAAATTATCAAAACATGTAGTGTCATTGTTTAAACGAAGAGAAAAATTCAACTTTCTTATCAATAAGTAAGATTAATACCTATTCAAAGGAAAACCCATCGATGATTCATAACGTCACGTCTTACTTTGTTAGTGATTAAAAGTATCATAGATTTAAAATAACACATTTCCAATCATTTCTCTTGTAGTTTAAGTAACATATAATAAATACATCACATTTATTTCATTATGTTTTACATAATTTCAACAAATTCATTCCCATTTTGTCTAAGACATTCAAAATGTTAAACAGTAGTTTATGTTGCATTGTCAAACTGTTCAAAGTAATTTACATCAACTAAAAAAAAAAAAAAAACACTATACTTTTTCATATTAAAACTATTTATTAATCATTTAAAGTAATACAAATCAAATAAGTCTGTCATATTGAGCTGTAATCAATTCTAATTTCAAAATTTTTTGTAATGTCCAATTAAACACACGTTCTGTGAAATCTTCAAAGCCGTTGTACAGCTTTAGAAAGGCATTCTCAACATGTACATGTATGTTTTGTTCTGTTAATTCCAGTTCACTTTTGGAAAGGAAAAAGGGGGTTGCTCTCTCTAAGTCACCATCCTGTGATTCACGATATGCATCCACTTTAACGGCTGCATACCATTTTATTGACTTTTTCATTTGCAATTGATAATTTAATTCGTTTAAAACATCTGATCGAACACTGTTAAAAAATGAACGAAAGTCTTTTTGATTCATCTCATTGGACACAATGATAGTTTTAGTATAAATATTTCGCACATCCTTTTGTCTTTTAAAATGCTTCACTTTTTCAAATAACAAATCTTTTGAATAGGGTGATTTCACAACTTTATGAAAAGTATCACAATGTTGTACTAAATCTGATTCACAATCAAACATTTCGCTACACTTTGTACATGACTGTTGTTTACGAATCTTATGAGTCTTCTTATGTTTCAATAAGTCAGCCATTCTTGAAAATATCTCGTTGCAATCACTACACTTGTATTGTTTGGGCGATTTGTGAATCTTTTGATGATTATGTAAATCACTCTTTTGTGAAAAAACTTCAGCACACACCTCACAACGAAAAGACTTTTCTTTTAAATGACATTTCATGTGAAACATTAAGTTAACTTTTCGAGGAAATGCTTTGTTACACGTCTTACACACATGGGGTAACTTCTGTTTCTTTAGTCCTGATGAGGTGGGTTTCACTTCATAATTCGAAACGAGTCCTTCTTTGGATAAAAGTGTAGAATCCATCTCTTGATTATTTAACTTTGGTGATGAGTGTTGACACTCCAAGTTGGTTACGTCACCAACATAAGAATTCATAACTCGTTCCATAATAACTTAAATGAAAACTAACTTAACGAAAAATACAACCTATTACAACGATACCAGGTTACAGTAGAATGTTATGAACTCGTTTCATTGAAATTTATATAGTAATAGAGGGCGCTCGTGTAAAAAATACTAACTTTTTATTGGTTTAAAAATATTGACATTTTATTGGTTTAAAAATATTGACATTTTATTGGTTTAAAAATACGTCACATGATTATTTCATCCTATAATGTTATAAGTTCAATAACCACTTAATTCTTGCACAATGATTTAGAAAGTCTTACCTATCAGAAGTTCGTACATTTGTAAGTAAAAATCTTTATTACTTTTGTATCTATTGCTTTTATAAATAATATTTTATTTATCAAACCACTTAATTTCTAAATGATGTATTCTAAAACGCTTTTTATGTCTTATGTATGTAAAGTCTACTAAAAGAGGGGGGAAAAAGACGGGGTGTAAAGTATTTGTAAAATTGAAAAACGTTACTTTATAAAAACTAGATTCCATTCCCTTTTTTTTTTTTAAATGTTGGTTGTATAAAGTCAAATCTATTGAAAATTTATTTTAATCGTATAACTCTAAACAAAATACCCGCTCTCTTTAATAAGTTAAATAGTCACTAAAAATTGTTCATTTGAAAGAAAAAATTCTTTAAAATTCTCTTATTGTATGTTTTATGAATAATATTTTGCACGTTAAATCACTTATTAACTAAATGGAATGATCTAAAATGTCTTATGTGTTGTGGATGGTTGGTTATTTGTTAAAACCGATTATCTGCGTTAGGGATATAGGTCACTCTAGGGGTCATTCTAAGGGCTCCTAACTCGTATTGACAAGTTTCGAAGAAAACTTCGAACGGTTAGGTCGACGACCGTGAGAGAGGTTTAAACCTAACACCTTCCATCTATCAGCTTTGAGAGTAGAACCTCTCAGCCGCTAGTCTTATGTGTTGTGTTTTTATAAATAATATTTTTCTTGTTTAATCACTTAACTCCAAAATGAAATGTTTCTAAGACACTTTGTCATGTCTTAAGTGAAACATATTTAACTAAAGAAGGATGTAGTATTTGTGACATAAGTTATTCTACAGTACCCTTTTAAGAAAAGAAAAAGAAGCTATTACAAGTTAATTAAAAAAAACATATAATTAAAAAATATATTGTTTAATTAGCATAAAAACGATTATTTAAGTTACTCCACAAATTTGTAAACTTAAAAAAAAAACGGAAGATATAATGTAAGAGAAAGTATGACAAATCTTTTTTTTCCTTTGAAAGATTAGTCTCAAAGACTTGAATTAATTTTTTCCCTAAAAATGATACATTAATTTCAGTACACAAGTTTGTGAAACGGCTTTTGCAGGAAAATAGTATGGTGAATACAATATTAAGCATTGTAATTTAATTCAATAACACAAATGCGTGGGTGTATAGCTTATAGTTACATTTGTAAAAATCACTTTGCTTTCGTTTTTAAAATGTATAAACACGTTATTTTTCGTAACAAAACTATAAACCTATATTTCTAAAATAAATGATTATAAGGTTAATACAAGAAAGAATCAAGCATGCTATTTTTGTCAATCTCTATAAATGACATTTCATAGTATTTTCATATAAAAATTTTCCTTCTAAATTATTATTTCGAATATAGAAATGATCTGTTGACAGCATGTTGTAAGAGAAATGTGCTTGTAAATTAAACAAACAGATGTAATAGCATTCATATTAAACCAAAACTCGCGAATTACTCAATAGCTAAAGACAATTTCCTGCAGTTCATTAAAACTATGATAAAGATATCTCAACGCAGGTCTGAAGCCCCATCTCTCGCATTTAAAGAGATAACAACACACACACATCCTTGATAATCTAAGATAAGACATGTGTGGTACAGAACATTGCAGGTTCTAACGTCACTAAAAATTAAAATAATACGTAAACCACTACCAAAAAAAAAAAATAATAATAATATAAAAAATAATTTTAAACGCTTTAAAGAAAAAAAAAAAGAAAAAGAAAACTCTTTAAATAAAAAATAAAATAAAATTTCACCCTCTACAAAGAACAAAATCTACGTGTATATTCCTGTACTTTTCTTATCGCTTAATCACTTCCGGTCTTTTAAACTGCCTTTCCTGTTGCAACAAGCTCCCAAACATGTTCCCAAAACATGTTTACTGCTTCCTGAAAACCCTTTTTGGAAAAAGCATGTCTAATCCGGTTTCAGGTCTTACTTCCTGTCGCGTTTCCAGTCTTAAAATAAATTTCATGTAAAACTTTTAGAAAGTAAAACAAAGTCAGAAAGATTTCCATTTTTATATTAGATGTTAGTTAGCAAATAAAATTTTTATTTTAGGTGAAAAAAAAAAAAAAAAAAAAAAAAAAAGATACATTTTATGTTAAATTTTTACAAAGTAAGAAATAATTCCATTTTTATTTCAGGTTAGCATAAGCCCCCCACAAAAATAAGCCCTCCCCCTCTCTCCTTATCGCATTCACTTCCTGTGGTGTTTCCGGTTAAACTTCCTATCTACACTTCCTGTTCACTTCCTGTCTCAACATGCCTGTTATCCCTACCTGCGACTTCCGGTGTCCACACCTGCCACTTCCGGTAACCTTGAACTTCACCTTCAGAGGTCGACTGCGCGAACTGCGCTGGCGTAGAACTCTCTTTTATCATCTACTCCAATTCATGTCAAGGTCTAGGAAACGCAATTTATTTCCAGTAGCGAAATATAGAGGTGGCGAAATTATGATGTCTGGTTTAGATTCATCGTATAATTTTACAGATTGCATCAATTCTCCGATTGCTTTCTTGATTAATACTTATTCCATTTAGTTAACTAAACAATGTTAAAAGTTCAATTTCGGTTTTATAAAAATATTTTTTTTAATAATTTCTTTCAACTATGTGAACTCTAGCGGTTTGTCAATTTTTCCCAGATTTTGACCTCTTTGGTGTACCGAACGACGTGAACTGGGTTAAAGATTGTAAAAACCATTCCAATTAAACATTTAAGCAACTTTTCTGATAGTCAGTGTCTGTTTATCTAGAAAAATACTCAAAAACTAGGGTAAACGTGCCAATAATGAACACCCTTAAGGAATTTCTTTAAACATTCTTTTTTAATTAATAGTTATAATAATTATTATACTATAACAGTTATTTTAATAGTATACTGATCTCTCAACAATATTTTAACCAATCTCATAGTCACATACCTCACTCTGAATCAAAATTTAATTGTAATAACAGAAATAATTCAAAACACCCAAAATTCCGGCAATGGACAGCCACTACACTGCAAAAAATAATTGTTGATTTTACGGTATAATACTGGCAGCTGGGGGCCAGTTTTATACTGTAAAATCAACAATTATTTTTTGCAGTGTACTCCAGTAATGGACACCCATTATCCCAGTATAATGGACACCCTACAAAAAGTAATAGATAGTTGATTGAATGGTTGTATTTCGAATCAGAACTTAATGAAAGCATATACTAATGAAACAAAATAGTCATTTAAAAATAAATTTAACAAATGGGATATCAATAATTATTGACCAGTGGATCTGTATACGAGGATGCAGTCGAATAATTTTTAGCAATATCTAATATTTTTTATATGCAGGTTTAAACTTCTAAAGAAAAAAAAAATAAAGATAAAAATATCTGAAAACAACATTAGTTAAGCCAGAATATCCTCTCATTTATTCCATCAACGTTACAGTACAAACTGATTGGAGCCAGCAAAAGGCACAACGCGAGAAAAAAAAAATGAACAATCGTATTTTAACTGCATTAGAAGCTGACGTCATCTGCTTTTTTTAAAAACATGAAATAAAGAAAAATAAATTGAATGCATTTAAATTACAATTTAATCGAATATAACAAAGTATGCATTTTATTCTGCACCTGAAATATCACTCCTTCGATCGATCGATGGTGTCTTTTTATTCTAAACATTGCAATTTCAATTTTGCTTTTTAACCATAAATATAAAATAAATCCGTGCGGATAAATCACACTTTATCTTTTTTGTACTTTTTTTTTTTTTTTTTTTTTTTTTTTTTTTATAATCAGTGTTGAGAATCATATAATGCGGTATTTTATTTTTGTGGCAACACTAATTTGAGGTAAACCTTTCAATCCATTTATGAAAACAATGCCGATTTAATTTTTAATTAATAGCAATTTTTATCAAAAAACATGTTTTAAAGAAATGTAAGTGTACTGTGTCAGAAGCCGCTTCAAAAACCTTTCGAATGATACTTCATTCGTTGCTGTGCGTTTCGTAAATTCGTAGAAAAAGGGATGTTGACAACAGAAACAATATATATTATGATAAAATATTTATAAGAGTAACCAATTGTTCAAATTAGTTATTGTCACTATCACAAGATCAATATTTTAATTATTTTAGATAGACATTTTAAAATACTGAATTTCAGAGAATTACAGTTATCAAATTATTATTGACAATAGGGGGGGGGGGAATCAGAAAAAAAAATGTCTGCGAGTATCAGCACGTGGAATCATATTTCCCGTTGCAATTCTTAGGAGTTAACTTTCCTGAAACTACTTGATATATTACTTGTACTAGTTAGTAATTCAAATATTAAAATAATGAAATTCGTGTTGAATGTTTTAAATACCAAATAAAATGATCATATATATTGTTTATGTTGTCAACATCCCTTTTACTCAGAAAATACGAAACGCACAACAACGAATGAGATGAAGGATTTTGAACAGGCTTCTGACATAGTGCACTTACATTTCGGTAAAAGAAATTCTATGATTAAACATTTTTGTTAATTAAAAATTAAATAGGTATTGTTTTCATAAATGAAATGAAAGGTTTTCTTCAAATTATTGTTGCCACAAAAATAAAATACCGCATTATGTGATGCTCAAAATAATTATAAAAAATAAATAGTACGAAAAAGATAAACTGAAATTTAGTTGCTCTTACGGGTTTATTTTATTTATGATTGAAAAGCAAAATTGAAATTAAGTGCTCAATTTATTTTTCTTTGTCCCATGTATTTCCGAAACAGGTGATATCATCCTCTAAAGCAGTTAAAATACTATTGATAATTTTATCTTTGCCTTTGCTATGCTCCATCATCTTTTACTGTAACTTGTGTTAACTAATGTCTTTATTTGAATGGGAATGACTTCAGCTCCATGATCCCTCCTTTTTCCTATGCCCTTGAACATTATTCTCTTCTTCCTAAGTGGTTTGATTGATTGCAGATTATAAAATGTGCAAGACATGAATTATAAAAACTATAATCTGGTTTAATGTTAAAATTTTTAATTAATCACGTGAAATTAATTAAAAGCAGCTACTTATTTAAAAAAAAAATCTTATTACATTCTGGTAACTGCAATTTAAAAATTAAATTTCACTATTTAGAGTTTCAGTTAAATCAAAAGATCTTATGCACTATGACCATTACTGAAATTACATATTTAGTAATGGCCACGGTGTCCATTACTGGAAATTGACTAATTAAGCATTCTAGTAATGGACACCGGTACTAAAACCTTAAAAATAAATGAATTTTTGTAAAAGGCCCTTAGTAAATAAAATTCAAAATTTTCTATTATTTTTAAAACGAAAACATGCAATATTTAAATAAAATAAAGAATATATAAATTGGTTAAGCAAAACCAGTTATTAGCTCAGTTAAATTTTCGCTGTAAGACAATGGAACTGTAAAGCCTTATTTTATGTTTCCTGACTGGTTTTACTGAGAAGTTCTAGGTAAGTTATATATAAAAAAAGGTTAAAGCTTAAAGTTGAACTATCTTAAACATACACACTAAGAGAAAGGGTAAAACCCCTCTATATTACCAGAATGTCATCTATTGCAGGCATACATAAAAAAAAAAAAAAAAAAAAAAAAAAAAAAGAGGATCGTAATATTTTTTGGTTAAGAAGGAAAATTAAAGTAGTAAAATTTTAAGAACGTCAATTTAAAATTAAACAAGTGGGTAAGTGTGATCGAAGATCGCAGAAAGGGTTTCGTTTAATATTCCTTTCAAAACACTTTATCTCTTCTTTAATAAATCCAAATAAATTTCATTTAGCAACAAGGAAAAAAAAGTCATATTTTTTATAAAGTAAAAATTTACCGGTCTATTTTTCTCGTTTTTTCGAAAATCTGAACCGGTCTGATCGCGGGCGAAGCCCCGCTATTATACTCTGTCATAAAAATATATGTCATGTGGACTAAATGGGATACAACAACAACAACAACAACAAAACAAAAAAAAGCAATTTCAAAATTAAACATGTTGTATTATAGAGACTTTCAAAATGTTAAAATATGCCAATATTTCCATAATCGGGTTTTTATCATGATTCACGACGCTCCTCAAACTCATATGACGTTATAATCATACGCTGCCGCGCATGCGCCGCAGCGTATTACTGCTTATTTTACTGTTTAATACTGTTAATTTTACGGTATAATACTGACAGCTGGGATGCCAGTATTATGCTGTAAAATCAACACTTTTTTTTTGCAGTGTGTGCATACAATTCGGAATATATATATATATATTTTAATTTTGCCAAAAAGTAAAACTCTATAAAGTTTGGAAAATAAATTTAAGCAAGGCCTAAAAAAATCTACCAAATTCCGAAAAATCACCAGTACATATTTTTACACAAGAAAATTACATTTGACCATGTACTTTGATGACACAAGACATCTTCACATATCCCTAGCACCCAAAACAACATTTAAAAATAGTATATTCAAAATAAAATAAAATACATCATATTTAGAAACAGCATTTGCAAAAATAAAGACACATTCCGTTTCATTCCTTTAAAATTATATAAAATCAAGTCAACAATTAAACAAATTTGTACAAAATAGTACAAAATGTGACATACTTTGGGATCAAATTTTTATTATCGTATGTATTACTAAATAATTCAACAATGAAGAACAAGAAGGAGAAAAAAAATAAAGTAAAATTTTGTGAATCTATTCCACTGTTGTGGCATAGTAAATACGTACCTGTGAAAGAATTCTATCACATTTACTATATCTTTGTTAATCCATTGTGCTGATTAACCATTGATCCATCTTTGACATAAAATAAAGTTTTATCGATAGCAAATAACAAAATATACCCTTTCTATACTTGAAGACTAAAATTCAACAGTCAGCCATTCCAGGATTTTTTAGGGGAGATTGAGGAACAAACTCTCTGAAAAACCACAAATGTTAAACAAAAAAAATTACACAAAAAAGGGTCTAAAGAGTTAGCGCATCAGTAATATAAAATTACAGGCTGTGGATGACAAAGGGAGATTTAAAAAATGTACCAACTATTTGTCGTACTGTCCTTGCTATTTGTCGTATTTATGTATTATTAAAAGTTTAAAAAGCATCTAAATTTAGTTTCAATCAATATATTGTGTGTTTTTGTTCTGTTCCATAATTTTGTGAAGATTTTTAGTTGTAACCCATTATTTACTTGTCACAAAATTCAGGAAGTTGAGAGTGGTTCGGGGGGGGAGCAGGAAATTTTCGGATCGAGTCGGGCACGACCCAACCCGTGTGAGATTCTAATACAAAGTAGGATACTGAAAATCCCTGACACGCTCAACAGAAATTACGTTAAGAACGATAGAAATACCAAAGATTGCTGTGATGTAATTTATCTGAAATGGTATGTCTGAGTTCTTATATCACATTTTTAAAAAAAAGAAACAAATATTTTCATAATTGCTCAACAGCACGAATATCTCTCTAATTTGCAGTATATACGGAAAAAGAAAAATCAAAAGAAGAAGGTATATGGTAATTTGTTTTACTATCACGGCCGAGTGACCTACTACCGAAGTCCATTTTACGCTTGGTTAGAGATATCCTTGAACTATTATCAACAATCAAAAGTAAGATTCCATCATTTGATAAAAGAAATAAAGGTCTCCATTTAAATTAGAATTATTTTGTCATAAGTTTATATTTATATTTTTAATTTTCTCAAGTCAAGCTATTAAACCGTTTTAGCTCTTTCAAAACGTGCAATTCTGCAGACATTTCTTAAAAGGACGTGTCCATAACTGAAGAAAGTGAAATTTCATACTACGTCAGTTTTGATCTCATGATAACTCTAAAAAGCTACAGGGTGTCCCACAAGGTACGCAGCGTCTAATATGTACAGATTCAGATAGAGCACGTCAATATGAGTATTTTGAATGGTAACATGTGGGGTCCCCGAATATAGCGTGATAGTGTAAGTAAGATGTGAAGCTTGTCATAGGAAAAACACAAGAAGTGAGGAAAAAAACAAGTGAAAATCAATGTTTATTGAGAAATTTTGGATATATTCGGGGACCCCACATGTTTCCATTCAAAATACTCATATTGACGTGCTCTATCCGAATCTGCACATATTAGACGCTGCGTACCTTGTGAGACACCCTGTATTAAGTTTACGAATAAATTCAATGAACGTTACTAAATTTAGTAAATATTTTTTATGAGGTAAATATCACAATGCGTAGAATAATTTTTTTTTTTTTTTTTTTTTTTTTTTTTTTTTTTTTAAACAGAATTATTTTTTGTATTTTTGATAGTATTAAATATTTAAATATTTTGTAATAATTTATTAATTACTAGTTGACCCGCCCGGCATTGTCTGGGCCCGTGATAATAAGTTTAAACAAACCTCAAGTTTGTATGATATTTTAACCCGATTTTGTATGAAATTATATTTTTCATATTTTTGTTTATATTTGTTTGTTGTTTTCGCGTCGGCTTTTTAACATAACAATAAAAAAAAATAGTTATCTGTAATTTGGTAAGCTTAATAATGCATACCAACCATAACTGAAAACGCATTTCTGGCAATTATCGCTAATAGACAGTGCTGCACGTAACATTTTGTGTGCCGCTGTAAATGAACGATAAATGCTATGCAAAACATATTATATAACAAGTAACTTGTAGTAAATCTCACTAATATATATCAATTTCATTTTGAAACAGTCTAACATAAATAAAATACGTTGCAAACAGCTTTCCCCTGTGGATCATTACGTAACTGAATTCTTTTCTGGGACCCTATAAATGAATTATAAATGTTTTGAACTTCATTTTCTACAGAAAGCATGATTTTAGTGCGCTTTGTAAATGCATATCAATTTCACTATGTTTGAAATAGTGTAACATCATTAAAATATGCCACAAACATAATGTAAAAGGGATTCTTTTAAGTAGCTCTGTAAACGAACTATAAATGCTACACACTCCATTTTCAAAAGCGAACATGCCATAATAAACCTCAATAACATATATCAATTACATATGACAATCAGAGTATATTTACGAGAGGTAGATTACGGACCGACGGCAGACGGCTAATAGACAAACCGAAGTCATAAACACTTTTCAACTATGTTGGATAGTGTTAAACATAAAAAGAAAAACCATGCGCCAAGCATAGATTATGCAGCATTTTCCTACACATCCAAAATACTGTAACAAAACCTCACCGTTTAATAAGGTGAAAGATGTTATTAAGTAAACAATTTGGAAAACGAAAAACGTATAGCAAATCTGAAATCCCAATTTCAACAATTACCATTGATAGTCGGGAAAATATCCGAATTATTTTATGTAGCCCTGTATATAATCTGTAGATTTTCATAACACAGTTGAAGGCCTCTTATTCCCGTTAATAAACGGAAACGTACTCGAATTTCTTTTGTATAGTCCTGTATATGAGCTATGGAATTTATACACACCAAGTAGGGGAGATTAGGGAGGGATGGGACAATTTTAACAAAAATATTTTTTTACAAATTATGTTTCACTAGTACAAAATGGAAATTTTCAGAATAACATCTTGAAACATTTTAACATATTTAAAATATATAAATTTGATGATAATAATTAAAATTTTAAGTTAATAAACCAATTAAATTAACAAGAAAAATGTCTCATCCTTCCCTCATGTGAGGGAGGGATGGAACATGTATTTAAAATGAAAATTCATATTTAATTTTCAAAAATGTGGTAAAAAAATGACAAAAACTGTGTGACATTTATATTCCTAAGGTTTATTGTAAATCACAACATTTATTTTATCTTATATTATGCTTTGTAAAATCCAAACCAAATGAAAAATATGCTTGTGCCTGCCGCCAATTATTTTTGGTGGATGTAGCTTCGCAATTATGTCTTGTTCATCAATGATGGAACAGTCATAATGGGCTTTTACATACATTTTTAAATAGTGTATTGACATGTAAAAATAAAAGTTCGCAGTTTGATTTCAATAATTATTTCAAAACAATAATATTTTATTAAAAGAAAAAAAACTAAGGAAATTGATAATTTAGAAATAAATATAAATATTTAATACTAATGGTTGAGATTGATATAAATAATGCATGAGTAAGAAAAGAAAAAATTGCACTGATTTAATTTATCAATGCATATTTCTTTTTAAAAAAATCTTGAAAATAGTTATAAATTCCTTTTTAAATTGCAAAATAATAAGTTTTGTTTGTTACACTATTCAATTCCAAAACAAGATGGTCTTAAAATTATAAAATACCAAAAATTGTATGTAATTAAACATATACAAATACATATTTGGATACATATTTGGATAGAGATATCACTTGGAAGGGATTGTCATTTCCCATCCCTCCCTGAGTCTTATAGTGTTCCATCCCTTCCTTAGAGAAACATTAAAAAAAAAAATAGGTTTTTACAACAAGCATGTGGCTTTTAGTCTTAACTTAACTGTTCATTCATTAACGATATATCGTTGAGTTTATAAAACATTAAAAACAATTAAGTTAGCAACAAAGAATGAGATTGAAAATTTACATTAAAAATCTGAGTAGTTAGTTACTTTTGATATTGTAAAACAGTATTTTTAATTCACAGACTCATAGGTGCTTGCAACTAAAAAGATTTACAGCAACAAGTATGATGCAATGATTACTCCATCTGGTGGAAGAGTCATAAATTAAAAATAAAGCTTTTTTTAAGCCTTACTGCAGATCTCCCATCCCTCCCTAATCTCTCCTAATATGGAAAAAATTTTCAACATTTAAAAATTCAAACCACAAGTGAAAACACACTTCTAGTAGTTATTGTTCGTAGATTGTATTGTAACCGAATTTTTTTGTGTGTCCCTGTAAATGAATTATAAATGCTGTGAACACAATATTCTATAGTAAGCACCTAAGTGCATCGCAGTAATGTATATCAATTTCAATAAGCTTGAAATAGTGTAACATCATTAAAATGACATTGCGAAAGATTTTTCCCCATAGATCAATGAAGGAAATTATTTTGAGAGTCTCTGTAAACGAACTATAAATGCTATACACTTCATTTTTAATACTGAACACGCCATAGTAAACCTCAATAACATATATCCATTACACGGCAATTCGGAAATATTTACTCGAATTAGAAGCACAGACAGACAAACATACAGATTGCCAGAAAAACCGAATTCTTAAACACTTTTCAACTATGTTGGAAAGTGTTAAAACGACTTATTTTGATGATGGTCCCATTATAAATTTCTCCTGGATCCAAAAATTGTGTATTTGGCTGCTTGTCTGTTTATTTGTCTTTATCAACACTTTCCAGCAAAGTTGAAAAGTATTTATGAATTCGGTTTGTCTGTCTGTCACTCCGCGCTCTAACTCGCGTAAATATACTCGGATCTCGGATTGCCATGCAATTGATGTGTTATTGAAGTTTACTATTACCATCTAATATACTATGCACAGAATTCATCGTTCATTTACGGGGACACACAAAAGAATCTGGTTCCAATACTGTCTATATTAACAATAATTGCTGGAAATGCGTTTTAAATGTGGTACGTGTTTTTAGGTGCGTTCGTAATTATATAAATACATAGCACCTACACTGCAAAAAATAATTGTTGATTTTACAGTATAAAACTGGCATCCCAGCTGCCAGTATTATACCGTAAAATTAACAGTATTAAACAGTAAAATAAGCAGTAATACGCTGCCGCGCAAGCAGTAATACGCTACCGCGCATGCGTAATACTGTTAATACTGTTAATTTTACGGTATAATACTGGCAGCTGGGGTGCCAGTTTTATACTGTAAAATCAACAATTATTTTTTGCAGTGAAGTTACCCTCGATTGGGGAAGAACAATATAGGAAGGATGTTAGCATTGCCTTAAACAGGCAGACACACATATCATACATGGGTATTAACAAAACTTATAAAAGATCACCAAGAAAAAAAACCTTTTTAACAAAAAATAATTCTCAAAATCGCAGCATCTGTTCAGAAATGCGTGAATATACATAAAAGGCACACATATACAGGGTCTAACTATCCAAAAGGCATGTTAAACACAATTTTACCCTCTAAAATTTGATAATGCACCCAAAATGACCGTACAATTGACCACTAACTTCCATTTTATTTTTACTTACCCATCATACGTAATTTGCCACCATCACTTTTGAAATCGGTTCGGTAGTTCCAGAGATTACCCCCTACAAACAAACAATCAAGATTTACTCCTTTATAATATTAGTATAGATGTATGTATATTATGCTAATCCTGCTGTGATTCACCAATTAAATTTTATATTATCTGTTTATTATTGTGTATGTAAATTCAATTGATTTTTTTCTTTTAATGCGAATTTAATCTCATATACTAATTTATATTAAAATATGCAATTTTTCATCTAAAATAATGTCCTGAAGTTCATTTTGATAAAGTCTAAAATACCATACTCGAACCCCAACCTGCAAGAGTTAAAAGGTAACTCGAAATCGAATAGAACCGCAAAAAGTTCGTAAAACCGAGACGGTTGTATCGGGAAATCGGGTTGATATACGATTAAGTTATAGGACCCGATGCAGGACTCTACTTCGGGCCAGTAGGTTGTCATATAAATTTCATATTTATAAAACTCAGTTGCATTGCCCGATCAAGCCTACGAGAGGTCCGGTGACCGGGTGCAGTTTGGGACCTACTGCTATAATCTGGGAGCAGATTTCACGTTTTCGGCTCAGTCCCAGCTTCTTGATTTAAAAAGCAAGTTGAGTTTTAAGAAGTTGATAAAGGATCAGGGTCCATAAGCCGTGTTTTTGGCCCATGAAATGAGACTAAAATTAGATTTTATTATACTGACTTAATTATTTCACTTTTTAATATTAGAAGGTTTATCCTGTACGATTTCAACAATATTTTTTGCATTTTGTTCGGATTTATATAACTTGCACAAGCTCAAAGTTCGTATTATTCATAGTTTTTGATGAAAAATACACAATTTCTCCTAATTTTACCTCAATTTTTAATATATTTTGTAATATTTTACTATGAGCGCAGCTCTGCAACACTTTTATTTATACATATATTGTACATTTTGATGTATTTTATATTACATATGTAAAGAAAAAAGTGTTGCACGATTGCGCTCATATAAATAATTGAGGTAAAATTAGGAGAAATTGCGTATTTTTCATCAAAAACTACGAATATTACGAACTTTGAGCTTGTGTAAGTCATATAAATCCGAACAAAATGCAAAAACTATTGTTGAAATCGTACAGGATAAACCTTCTAATATTAAAAAGTGAAATAATTAAGTCAGTATACCAAAATCGAGTTTTAGTCAATTTCATGGGCCAAAAACACGGCTTATGGACTCTGATCTTTTATGAAGCTTAAAAAAATAATAAAGCTTAAAAAGTTATTAATGTATTAATTTCTTAAAGATTTGAGTCTACAAAATTTTGAAATTTTGGTTTTCTTACGGAGCAATATTAATTGAATGTGAAATTGTTATAATATGAAAATGTAGGAAACGTATTATTCAAAATCCACTGAAATTTTGGGTCCAAGTCCTCGGAACTGTTGGACCCTGCATTAATTAGGCCCTGCTCACTGGTTTTTGGAACCAGGGATTTTTTTTTCCCGATTCTATCTCTGTTAAACGATTTCGACTCTAATAGTACATAATGCGTCAAACATTAATTAGTAATCAGACGAAATCTAACGGATGTGGAAACCTGACCCTGTAAAAAGTATTGAATATTCAAAAAATATTTATTTTACTAATTTTGTATGCATCGGAGAATAGGGAAAGATTTTGCAAACCACCACTATCCAAAACAATTTATTCACTGTGGTTCATATTCTCCCGGAAGTTCGCCATTCATAATCAATAAATGACGGCATGTTCTATTTTTATTCGCCATTATGTAATGACTTACATAATCAAAAAAAAAAAAAAAAACTTTGATAATTAACGACAGGATTATTTCATCAACATATTCTTAATTCCTGCCTTATATTGAAGCTTCTGCAATTTACATTGCCTACGTATCTCCAGCAGATAAAGAATTAAAATGTGTTTCAACCCTTTTTGGAACACCCTGTATTTAGTACAATATTATTTTGAAAAGAAATGTAGTCATTTAAACAATTTTAAAGGTAGTCATAATACCAATTACGAAAGATTAAGCAGAAAGTCTGGATGAGGGAAATTGGTGGGTATAGTTAATCTTAATAGGTTAATTAATCGCGTAAATAAAATCTGCAAAAAAGGATGTTTTTAACATTTTCGAACATGGTTGAAAAATGCTTATGAATTCTTTTCATCTGGTCAACTCACGAAAATATACTTCTATTTTGCGTTATTCATACTAATCTTTGCTTTGTAATCGGGTCTATAGCTGAGGTTTGCGTCAAATATGAACGATGGTAGTAACATTACGATACAAATTTAATGCGGATACTATTAAAAACCTATCACAAATCCACGTTTGCTAAAATGGTCAATTGGCAATGGAAACAATTGTGAATGATTAGCAAATAGATTTAAAAGTCTCCAAATATGGTTATTTTTAGGTGCTTTTAGTTATGCTATTGCTATCGAGTATATTGGGATGTATAAATTTGATAAGATCTAACATCTAAAAACTATAATATGACTACCAAGACTGTTTTTACGAAACAACAATTGTAAAAACATTAGATTTTTAAATTACCTTAAATTATAGTAAATTCAGTTTACTTTTCCATAAGCACCATTTTCCCATAACATCTTGTTCAACTTCTCCATCAGATGCAGATGTTTTGTTCTTTGGCAGATGAGTAAGTACTGCTATTTGGATATTAGGATAACACTGCCCAAACTGATGCTCGCAGTATAGAATGAAATACTATCACGATACAGCAATCATAATATAGCACAATCATTAGGAAATTTCAAAAGTAAAATTAATGAGACAATGAGGATTCAGAGCCCCCCCTCAAGAAATGTATATTTGGAAAACATTACAAGAATAAGCAGTTTATCAGAATAGTACTGCTTAAAACCGCGTTTATTATGACTCTTCTAATTTCTAGAAGCTTCGAAGAATCTTATATGCTTATATACAGTCAACTCCCTCTAATCCGCAAACGCCTATAATCCGCACACTGTTTCAGATGTAAACAATGAAAATTTGGTTATCATTAACTGTGCGAAAGAAATTCCGGAATGGCTGCAATTTGATTGATTTATCAGTAGACAGCCCCCTCCCCCTAAATTTTTGTATTCCAATGAAAAAAAAAAGTAAAAAATCACGAGACTATTTTCTTGCTTATTACATGTTGTAACAATAAAAAAGCATGGTTTCACCCAGCAGGTTTTCACAGAATGGTTTGAAAATCATTTTGTAAATGAAGCCTATATGCATTGTAGTACAAAGGTCTGTTTACCTGTAAACTGTAAAATATTATTGCTCTTAGACAATTGTGCTAGAAATCCAAAATTATTTCAAAAAGACAATGTATCTACATTACTTTTACCCCCGAATGCAAATTCTGTTATTCAGCCAATGGATCTGGGAATTATTCGTAGCATGAAATGACAATACAAAATGGAATTTATGCACAAATTTATAACCTGATTTATCGGCTAATATGGAGGAGTATAGAAGGCAATTTACAATTAAGGGCTGTATATATCTCTTGGCTGATGCATGAGTCTCTGTATACAAAAACACTTTACTAGGTGCAAAGCAAAATTTGTGGCCAGCATCTTCAGTTATAGACAGTAATGGTGATGATGTTACTTAGTTGGCTTTAGTTTGGTTAGTGCTAAACAGAAATCTGCAGAAAAATTTACTAACACAAAACTAAAAAATTCACTAAGAGTTGTGCTGGATTTCTTGAATGGAGAAAATATAATTCGATGGATATCCTCCCAAGATGAAGCTGCAATAAAGAGAGTTTCACAAATGACATTATGAGTACTACTATGTTAAACTCTACTGAAAATAAGATAGAGTATGATGATGAAGGTGAAAAAGAAACTCTTGAACAGGTCTTGGATATGGGTTATAAATATCTGGATTTTCTTCAGAAAAGAGTTTTGTCTCAGAACAAGAAATAATGACTATACATAGACTCCAAGAAAAAATACTAGACCAAAAGTTCTCAAACAAATGACAATTATTACTATGTTTGAAAATTGTAAAAATAAACAAAAGAAATTGTAAAATAAAATTTAAAGACATTTTTCTTTAAACATAATGAGATTTTTAATTAAATAATCCAATGTTTTACAATATCTTCTTTTTTTTACCAACTAGTTTATGCATTAATAATTAATTTACTGTAAAATTACAGGAGAAAAAAAACGTAAACAAAGCAATGACCTATAATCCGCAAAATTCTATAATCTGCACAACCTTTGGTCCCAAGCTGTGTGGATTAGAGGGAGTTGACTGTATATATAACATATTTAAATTGCGGATTGTAGGATATTAAATATCATGCAATGTGAGACTAAAAAACAATGACATGCAGAGATGACGCTGAGGCCTCTGATCTGCAGATTCACTAGTAAAGAATAAAAATAATTTTAACTTTGCCTTTGTTGTTATGTAATGTAAGAACCTATAATTATTAATTTTCATTAAAATAATTAATATCTGTTGTTTAAAATAACTATTAAAAAACTCCACAGCACGCGTTCAATACCTGAGAGGGGGGGGGGGGGAGTAATAAAAAAAAGGACCATAAAATGGACTGACACTACACTATCCAGAATATATATTAATCTCTGGGCTCTTCTGAGCTTATATCAATTGAGATAATGCGGTTGTCACATTTCGCACACTCAGGTCCTTTTAGCACCTGGACTAACATATAAAAACATAACGACGGCTGAATAAAAGCACTAATTAATATTTACACTGTCTTTTTAAATAAAATAGATAAAAATGTTTTGCATAGGGGCTCATAATGGGAATAGGAGAGAGCGACCTGAAATGTACCTGGCCCTCTCGATTATAGTTGTTCCAAGGAGACTGAAATACTTTTCCTTAGCCTGTTTTATAAAATGTTACTCTCCCAAAATTTTGCTTCCACAACTTATTCTTACAAGGCCTCCGATAAGACTAGAACCCCAACAATTTTCTTGCAGTTGGGTCAAAGATCCGTAGGGTCTCTTTAAAGAGAAAAGCAACCGTGCCTGTGATTTCAATAGACGCTTTCAGTCGTGACGTCAATGATGACGTTTTGCTTGGAAACTGATTCCAAACAAACGGTTGCTATGTTGTATTTTCTATTATGTTTGTATATTATACCAATATCTTATAATTATATCTCACGGGAAAGTGTTTTAATACCTTATATGCAGTGGTAATATTTTCTACGATTTATATTTAATAAGAAATGAAACATAGCAACCGTTTGTTTGGAGTCAGTATCCAACCAAAACGTCATGACTGACGTCACACTGAAAGCGTCTATTGAATCATTCCCTACCGTTTCTGCTGTCTACCGGAGGCTAGACAGCTTGAAGCCTCCAGACCGGATTGGCGCGTAATAGTTTTCTCCTCCCTCTCCCCTTCTCCTTCCCGAATTCGTTCACTTTCAAACGGCTATAAAAGTCTCCATTGCCTCTCTGTAACCAGGTTTGGAATCCACTTATTTCTTCAAAAATAAGGGTTCGCTTACACGTTTGGTTGGTAGACTTTGCAAAGTTCTTTTTTTTTTTTTTTTTTTTTAATCCGTTGAGTTACAAAATTATTTATTGATGTACATTGATGCATAAATATTTTAAGTATTTGAAAAAAAAAAAAAAAAGAACAAATGTACATATTAAAAAAAAAAAAAAGAAAAGAAAATTCAATTATTATTTTTTACATGCTTTTTGCGTTCTATTTTTTTTTTCTTAGAACTGCATTATTATTATTATTTAAAAATACATTTTGGAGAAATCTGTGTATCAGTTTGTAGATTCGTTGAAAAGTTTATTTTTAACAAATAAACATACTTTGTAAAACATATTAGATTTCTATGAAAAATTCGAGCTTTTGAATGGAAAAACACAGATTTTAAAATATAAATTTAGGTAAAATTAAAAATGGATACACAGGTTTCTTATAATTGTGTAATAAGAGCCTTTACTACAGATTTTTTACAATTTAAGCTAAAATTGATAAAGCATTAAAAGAAAAAAAAAAAAGAGAGAGAGAGAGAGAGAAAACGGCATTTAAAGTAGATTTTAACATTTACCTATAATCACTTTAATTTTTATAAAGGCTTGTAACTTTTGAAAATATTAACTTAGATTCATGTGGTTTTTGCTTATAGTGTAAAGATTTAAGCATTAGAGCATTAATAGGACAAAAAGAAAAATTCAATTTTCTTTCTTTAAATCATTCCTTATTCGTAATTTTTTTAGTCTACCATTCCATTAACAATATTTTATTTTTGAGGATATTTTAGCGATATTTTCATCAAATTAATTTTGCTTTGTAGGAAATGTAAGTTTGTGGCGGAACCCTCGGGCCTAGTGATGCCAGTTCCGCTAGTGGACAAGAGAGATCAAAAGAGCGGAACAGTGTTTTTTACTTACCCATCATACGTAGTATAGGGTAAGTCTTGTAATCGTTTTGAAAATCGAAAATTTTTTTTGACGGATTTACACGTTTCAGACACTGGAGATTCCAAAAAACATATTTTTAGAAAAAAAAATTTGCCGTCCGTCTGTGTGTCTGTAAACGCTCTATCTCCCGAACAAATTGAGATAGAGACTTGCAATTTGGTATGTACTTAGTATGTAATAATGGGAAGAAGCCTATTTCATTTCAATAACCTCGATTAACCGGAACATTTTTTTTCGGACTCTCGAAATATTCGTTCTGATGAAAATAAAAATTTTCGAAATTGTTTATTTTAAGTAGTAAATATAAAAAACAATAAAAAAACATAAATTTTGCATAAAACATGAAGTCGATCGGATAATGAGTTGTCGAGATATTTGTAATCCTATTTTCCACACTCTTCGATTTTTCATGACCCTGTATTTCATCCAAATTTCACTTCAAAGATATATTTTAATTGGAAATTTGACGCTTAATCAGATGCAATAAACCGCTAGTTAATAGGAGTATTATTTTTGGAGTTATAAGGAAAAACCTCTTTCAAGCAATTCAGTAATCGAGCCTTTTTATGACGTCATCAAGCCACGATTTTATTTGAATTGCAATGCATTTTATAAGTAGTTTACACATTTTTATTTTAATATTTTACATTATACATATACATGATGGGTAAGTATTATGGTGGCCCCCAACGACTAGTTAAATCGGGACATAAAAATACAGTAAATCGTATGAAAGCAGAATCTGTCTATATCGGAATTCTTATACTTAAACGTAAAAAAATCATAGTACCTATGGCAGAAACATAATAAAAATATACTTGCTAAGAAAAAAAAAAAAAAAAAACCCTCTATAAAACGGAGTCTTAATCCGATGCTTTCAGATTCCTTCTTAGTAGGTATTACTGTAACTAAATACACATAATAATCTTACACAGTAAAATCTGCAAATGCACAATCGGTAGGGACTGAACACTGAAAGAAAGTTCACATTTGGAGAGGTTTCGTATTACTGTAACTAAATACACATAATAATCTTATATAGTAAAATCTGTAAATCCCCAATCGCTAGGGACTGAAAGAAAATTCAGTTTTGGAGAGGTTTCCTATTATTAACAATTCGTATTATTTAAAATTTCGCGAATAGAAGTAATTTTTTTAAACGAGAATAAAAATGTTTTAAATCGAAATAGTTGAGATCCAAAACAAGGTAAAATATCACAGGTCTATGTCGGTTGTAACAAATATGGTCCATCTATAATAACTTGTTAATCATAATTAAAAATTATACAAATATTTTTTAACACTTTCAAATTTGGCGCCCTTATGATTCGTGCGCCAGGAGCAGTTTGCTCCAACTGCTCCACGGTAGATACGCCCTTGGGCTACTAATTTATAATACAGGAGCCTTATCCTCTGCCATTCCATGTCCCCACTTACCACATCTGTCGTCACTTGTCCGTCAAGCATAAGCAAGCGACCGAGTTTTTTTTTGAAAAATTGGCTTTTTTAACCCATGATTTTTTTCAAAGCATGCACAAGGAACAAGTTTTTAGTTAAAAAAAGTTCAAAACTATACAAAATATTGTTGTGCAAATTACACTTTTAAGTTCAGAAAGAATCATAAAATTAAAATTTCTTGTAAATAATTGACATTTTTATTTACTAAAATAGCCACCAAAATTCAAGTTATGATAGTTTCAAGTTCTAATAGCAGATTGTTTATTAATAATAATAATGAAAGATTTGCTTGATATTAGAACTATGCCAGATCTTGGCCACGATTGTACCAAACTTTTAATAATAATTTATTATTATTATTATTATTATTATTATTATTGTAGTAGTGTAATTTTAATTTCCTTTCATCATTTACAAAAGTCTTCATTTAATCTCAAAATGAATTCTTTTATCCTTCATAAATCAAAATATACTTTAGAAATAGTTTTACAGCTTAGTTGCTCCAGAAATTTGAATTTCTCTAATCCCTGATGGTCCCCTTTTTCTGATAAATCCCAGGGACCAGCTGACCTTGACAAGGCAAAATATCTGTACCATCAAAAAATAAAAGAGCACCAGTGGTCTAGTGACGATTAGACATGCCTCCAAAAATTCTTTCCCTTTAACCAATCAAACTCCGCAAACTCTAAGCGATTGCAACACAGCTGTTTATCAAGGGGTGGAGGTGGGCTTGGCTCAAGCATGCGCTGTAGTGTCGATTCTCTGCCTCTCTTGTTTGCCATTGCATTTGTGGTTATGGTTATGTTGTGGGACAGCTGATGCTGCAATTTAAATCAGCCATTGTTTTTGTAATATTTTTGGGAATATATTGCCAGGATACATTAATGCATTTTAGGAATATTCGCAGTTTTTAAGGATTTGTTATGCTCACTAAGGGATAACATTTAACTGAAGTCGCCGATTCTTTGGCGACGGTTATCAGAACTGTAACCCTTCAATTAGTTCACATAAACACGTGAACAAAATAAGAGTTTGTTTTCATCTTATTTATTGCTCATTTTACGTTATTGTGGTAAGTGTGTTTTGTTTATACCGGATTGTGTTCCCTTACAATTAGGTTCCTAAACCTAAACTCTTTTGAAAATTTAGAAAATATGTCAATGGATTCAACGCAGTTTAATAATGAAATTAGCCCTTGTTGATTGTATGTGAAATGCTTTTTAATTAATATAAAAGCCTAAAAAAATTCCCACTTGTTCATTTCTTAGCAGAGAAATTTTAAATTTTCTGATTGCTTTCTCTCGCCATTTGAGTAATAAAAAAATATGTTTGAAAGTGTGTTGACTAACTAAATAATTTAAATAATTAGTAATTAGTAGTAAATTAAAAAAAAAAATAAGTAGTTTTTAAGATTACCTTAAAATTGACTACCTCCCTGTCCATTTAATAAAATATATATATTTATAAATTTAGAGAGGAGTAGCATAAACTTTTAGATGGATTCTTTAATTTATTAAATAAATTAAATTCCAAGTTGGAAATATTTTGTTACAAAATACGGCAATATTTTAATGGGCTTAGATTTGATATGGTGGTGCGCGATTAAAAAAAACAAAATATAGCTTATCTTCTCGAGTGCATATAGATCAACATTTTGTAAAAAGTTGTATATTTTGGTACAATTTCTTTACTTATTGAAATTGACTATCTAGTCATAGAAGAATATGCACTTTTAAAAATATTAATTTAGTTATAGAGTGTACTTTAATGTTTCAATTTTAATAAATTTGAAAATCATACATTTTTGAACGTGTCAACATTCAGCAACTTGTAAAGATTAGATTGTATTACAAGCTAGTGTATCACTATAATTTCATCAAAAAATTTGCACTGGAAATGAATAAAGAAAATTCTTCTATTGAAATTAGTTCTTTCACAGGAACTTTTATTTATTCTATAACTTTACACCCACCTTTCTTTTTGTGTGCATACTACTCTAGTAAATAAATGAATTCTAAATTTTAAGCATTTATTTATTTCGATTTTATTTTAAAAAAATTTAAAATCTATACATTATTTAACTTTTCAGCATTCAGCAACCTGGAAAGGTTTGTACATCTAAGTAATTTATCAATCTTAATTCATCGGTAAAATGTGTAAATTGAAATTAGTTCTTTCGCTGGAACTTTATTTATCCAATAACTTCATATTCATCTTTCTTGTGTGCATATTCTAAATGGAAAAAAAAAAAAAAATTATAAAGTTTAAGTTTTTTTTTTTTTTTTTTTTAAATCTATATATACAGATTATGCATCAAATAAATGTTTATTTATGTGTGTATTTAAAACTTTTAAAGGACTCTTAAAAAATAAATAAATGATGCATTCACCTGATTTGTTAAGTAATTATAAATAGTAGATCCCAAAAATCAGGATATAAAAAAAATCATGATTTTCTTTAAAAAATATATAAATGAAATTTGATTTTTTATTAAAATGGGATTTTGTTAATTTAAATAAGATTATGATTCCCCCTCCTCCCTCTCTTAGTTAAAATATGGAATAGTTCCCAAGCGTAGCAGGTTTCCTGAAAAGAGTCTCTAGTTAGATGATATCTTAATAAAGCACAATCTAATTTTTATTACTAAGATTGCAGTAAGTAATTATAGAAATTAAAAAAAATTGCAAATAAACAATTTCATTAGTAATGCAAGTAACAAATCAAACAAAACCTGTAAACATTTTTTAAAGATTTATTTTATTTATTCAATAACCAAAATATCTTAAGAAACATTACAAATTTTGTTCATATTACATTTAATATTTTTTCACATCATTTTTTTTTATTAGCTCATTTAAATTGCTAATTTTAATCATCAAATAAAAATTGTTCACATATTGCTAAATGTTAGTTTGATTTATGAAAGAAGGGGGTATCGCTAAATTATCAAACTTCATGTGTAATCTTTATTTACGAGTGAATTTATTTTCTTTTGAACTTTTACCTTTGACCGGAGGATATTTTAGTGTAAGTTATTCATATCATTTCATATTTAAGATTTTACTATCTGAGGACAAAGTTCAGTTTTCAGATGATAAAAAAAAAAAAAATCAAAAAAAAGATTGCTTTACCCTTATCAGTTACATACAAAAAGAGTTCAGTTCAAAGATCCAGTTTATTCTTGTTTACAATACAGAAAAGAGGGGAAGGGAGAATGGGATTAGCATTTGTCAGCAGATTTTAAAACTCTGCATAGAATTTTTCTATATAGGGTAGATGTGCCAGTAATGGACCCCCTTCCAGTAATGGGCCACTTTCAAAGTTTTTGATTTATAAAAAAATAACCAATAAAAATTTAGCCTTTTATATATTTTTTCATAATTCCTCCTTGCTTGTTTTATAATCTGGGTTATTGTTGACACTCTTAATCAAACCAATCAGGAAGCAGAAAATAATGTTTCACAGTTCCACAGATTTTCTGTGAAAATCTTAATGAACATGCTAAGAGCTGGCTTCACTTAAACAACTGATATCTTTTTTATTTTCTTGAAAAAATTGCATGTTTTTGTTTAGACAATAATAGAAAACTTTGAATTTTACATACTAATGGCAATTTACAAAATTTCATTTATTTTTCAGGTTTTAGGACCATGGCCCATTACTGGAATGCTTATTTAGTCAATTTCCAGTAATGGACACCCCATGTGGACATTACTGAAAAAGCAATTTCAGTAATGTTCATAGTGCATATATTTTTGTTATTTAACTGAAAAGCTAAGTAGTCAAATTTTAATTTTTTAATTTTACTTACCAGACTGTAATAATACATTTTTTTTTATTAATTTCATGTAATTAATAATTTTTTTTAGATTGCTATCAAATTATTTTTTTGTAAACCGTACCTTGCATATTTTATAATGTGGCAATTAACACCCATCAGCAACAACACCCATGTGGCAACTAACACCCACAGGAAGCAGACAATAATCTTTAAGGGCATGGGAAAATGAGGGGCTCATGGGGTTCACACTTTTCCCATTTAAAAAAAAGACAAATTTTTAAGTCATAACGAGTGCTTAAAAATTTATTTTCTGTCTTAAATGTTTCATTATTCAGCTCTGACAAAAGAACTACATACATAAAAAATCCCCATAATATTAAATTTATAGTAGCAATGAAAGTAGTAAATCTGCAGATCAGGGGGCTCAAATGTCAGTTCTGATATTTTATTTTGAAATAATTTTATTTAGTATTTAAAAAACATTCAACCTACACTTTCATTTATTTGATATATTTTATACAAATTGCTAAAAGTAATATATAAAGCAGTTTTAGGAAGTTTAACTGTTAAGAATAAAAAGAAATATGATTCCATGCACTGGTACTTCAAGACACTTAAAAAAAAAATCTTTTTCTTTTGTTAAACTAACCCTTCTAAACCCCCTCCCCCCACCCCCTCAATGACTTAATAATTTGATAGATAATTCTTTGAAAGTTAGTATTTTAAACCTTCTATCTAAAATAATTAAAATATTGATCTTGTGATAGTGACAATAATTAATTTAAACAGTGAATTATTCTCATAAATATTTTATTAATTATTGATATCCTAATTGTTAAATTTATTTTAAAATGACTATTTTATTTCATTAATATGCTTTCATGAAATTCTGGTTTTAAATACAATCATAAAATCAATTACCTATTATTTTTTGTGGGGTGTCCATTACTGGGTGGCCCATTACTGGAAGAGAGGTGGCCCATTACTGGAATTTAGGGTGTTTTGATTTATTTCTGTTATTTACAATTAAATTTTGATCCACATTGGGAAATGTGACTATGAGCATGATTAAATATTGTTGATAGATTAATATAATATTAAAAAAAGTGGACTATAATAATTATAACTATTAATTAAAAAATAATTTTTAAAGAAATTCCTTAAGGGTGTCCATTACTGGCACATCTACCCTAGATCATCAAATATTTGATGATATAATTTTTCACAAGTAAAAGCATTATGCCTAAAATGCTTGAGTTACACCTCTCTTCCCATCCTAATCCTAGACATTTGATGGGTGTTACACTGAGCCAAAGCCAGAGGGGACGTAAACATTTTCGGTGGAACTAATTCACATGATCTCTTCTTTTTTCGCTTTATTTTAATAATAAATATAGACATAAGTAGAGGGAAAGTATAAGCACTGCCATAAAACTTTGGATTACAAAATTTTAAATGTAATAATAGATATGAAAATATTATGAATTCTAGAGGAGACAAGAAGTTGTTAGGGAGGGGAGAGAGCTCTGTCCTCATCTGGTTATGACATTGGATTTACAAGCATTGACTATGTTTTCTTGTGGCATGTTAATTAAAAAACGTATATACAGTAGAAGATCTTTATAACGCAAACCTAAAAACATGAGGTGCGTTATATAGATCACATTTCACACATCATTAAATGAAGCTTGTAAAACATGGCCAAATATGTGTGAAACATACCAAAATACATTAGAGTATCTTTATACTGTTTTCTTTATTACCAGGAGTTGTGCAGATTATAATTTTTTACATAATATAGATCATTCCACACATTGTTAAATTTACTTTATAAACATTGTCCAAACATAACTGTACCAAATCATAGCAATTTTTTCAGTAATTAGCTCTGAAATAAGGAGATAAAGTTGAACTAATGTATCAAATTCTAGTCTAGAGAATAGCAACTATGTGATTATATAATTTATATGTGAGAATTCAGGTGTTAACTGAAAATTCATTGTTTACATCTGAGAAGTTGTGCGCTATATGGAGAATTGCATTATAAAGATCTTCTACTGTATATTACCTTTAATTTATCATACAGCTATAATGAACTAAATAAGGAAATGCACCGTTTGGGACATTGAATTTTATGAGACAATAAAAGAAAAAAAATCTTTCACACTGCAAGAGCACAGAATTCGTCTGTGATTCAGAGGTGTCCATTTTTTAGAGGTAAAAACATACAAATAATGTATTTTAGGGATTGAAAAGTGTTCACTATTCAAGAATGTTTGTTATGGATGTTTCACTGTCTGTCTAGCAAAAGAACGTTTGGTCTAATAATCAAACAGTGGGTTAATGTCATAACAGCCAGGTATTCAAAATAGAAATTATATTTAAAATTATATGGTGGATTTTGGCCAGAACACTGTGTAGCAAAATCAAACTGTTCAAAAACATACTTGAAGGCCACATACCAGATGCTTCCCCACCGGGATCCTCGCCACAAGAAGAAATTAATGCTGTGTCTGGAAAAATAGTAACTAATACATGCTAGTGATAATAGTTGTGATTGAGAAGTCGGAGTCCTGTCAATAAACATAACTAACCAACTCACCCACGTTGCCACATTTAAAAGTAAACAGCAAAATAAACAATCAATTTTCCAGCAGTCAATTCTAATCCATTCCAAGTCTGATGCCTTTAAACACAGTTTAATTTGGTGATTTTCCCCTCCCCTTTCATAAAGTAAGCTATTTTTAGGATTTTTTTTTTATATAGTGTTCCCACATTGTGTTATTTTATAATTCTGTGCCTCACCCTTTTTTAAACTAATAAAATGTGCACCGAGTTGTAACTAGGGATCATTTATAAAAATTTTCTTGTACGTCAGTATTTCTAAATCTTCAAATGTGCCTGAGAGCCTGCAAAAAATACTTTCTTCTTACCTCTAGTAGAAAAAATATTGAAGATTACAACATGATTAACTAATTGTAATTTTGTTATTTATAATTCATTAAATCATTTGAAATTATTATTAATATCTAATATTACATAATTATTTTTTATTACCAAAGACAATTCCTATTGTAAAAAATTGTGGAATTGTGAAATTTCCTATAATTGATATTGTGAAATTTCCTATTGTAAAAATGCCCTTTATTTGCTATACTTTTGCCTTTTACATAATATAGATCATTCCACACATTGTTAAATTTACTTTATAAACATAGACTAGCACTCTGCCTTTTTCCTTTCTAGAGTAAACACTACTATTATATCTGCATTTAACAAACCAAATATAAACCTTTACATAATTCCCTTTATATAGGCTTAATAAATACATATACTTAAAATAAATTATTTTATTTTTGAATTACTTATTTTCATTTAGAGTACACACAAGGATAGAAAGATGAAGAGGCTTCTCAGAATAAATTGTATTTGGTGATATTGTACTGAGTTTATAAAATACATAACATTTCCAGATTGCTGATCATAGTAAAGAATCTATGGATTTTCAAATTTATTAAAATTCATTAAGTATAACATATAACTGAATTAATATTTAAAATAAGAGTACATTGTATACAAGCTGTTATTTAACTTCCAAAGTTTGTATGTATGTATACCCTTCCATTTCAGAATTTGTACTCTAATTTCAAATCACTTTCAATTATCCAATCAAGCTGAATTTTGGTGTACATTATATAAATCTGATGACAATGTAATATTATTATCATTTGAAATTCATAGCATTTATACTCGTCTTATTGGGGCACAGCACACAAAGTATTTCAGATAGGGGAGACCGGTACACACTGGACCTATGGGCACAGTGGACCACCCCCTAATATTTTATTTATTTAATTTTTTTTTTAAGCTTCTCTTCTATCCTAATAGACAACAGCACTGCAATGATTATTTATAGCCTTCAGAAAATATGTTTTGCTCAGATTGAACTATTTTATCCGATTGGTTGTTTTAAGCTTCTAAAAGTAAAATTTTTCATCATCATATATTTATTTTTTTAGTAATTAAAGGTTGTAGATAAATAAAATAAAACAGCTTTTTTGCAAAGCTAAGATACTTGTTTTTGTTTTACTTTAAAGTTAATATGTTTAAAAGAAAGCTATAAACAATATTAATATGATTATTTATTGAACTTCAACAGGGAGTACAGTGGACCACCCACGGCACAGTGGAAGTGGTCCACAATCCACTCTGCTCCTGTAATGCAGAATGTTCAAAATATTTAAAAATTGCTTATTTTCTATAAAGAAAGATTGTTTTAAAGTAGATTTAACTGTGAAATAAAGTTAACAAATAAAAATAACAATTTATTTAACATAGTAAGAAATATTTTGTTTTGTATTTACTGCCTTTGATAAATATAACTGTAGTCTAATTGTTGATGATTCTATTCAAGTAAGATTCATGAGACGCAAATTGAATGGAAATCAGTTTATTTCTCCCGAAACTGTAGATGAATTTGCTGTTGATGTCAATGATTTCATAATGTTGCTCTCAGACCCAAAATTATTTCTTGAAAATTCCAGGCTCAATCTTACTCATAAGTACTTAGGAATTTCATTTGCAAATTTTAATGTGCGCTGATTTTTTTGTACTTAAGTAATAACTTCAACTAAATTGCAATTGTTCCTGTATTAATCTGTTATTATTTTCAAAATATAATTAATTTTTTGTTTTTGTTTCACAATTTATATTACTATGTTATTTTGCGGGTGAAGGAGCAACAAAAAAGAATTAGATTAATGAAAAATAGATTTATATTGTATTTTAGATAATACCTAATAGTGGTCCACTTTACAAGTGTATATAATTTTTTTTTTTTTAATGTATTGAAAACTATGTTGTGAGAAAATTATGATGGATGTAAGAAGGTTTAAGGAATATTCAAAAATATTTTCATACAGATTGGTCAGTCTGTTAAAGAGAATAAAAATGTTAACTGAAAAAGTGGTCCACTGTGTACCGGTCTCCCACGCTACATTACCACATACAAGCAGGAATCTTAATTCAAATTCAACAAAATTTATTATGTTACTGAAATACATAACATTTTTCAAATTTCAAATAAAGTGTGTAGCATTTGTATTTCTTTTACAGGGCTACACAAAAGAATATCACAATCTATGGGCATAGATTGGTTAAAATACATTTTAATTTTTTAAAAGATATTAAAAAGCTTCTTTTAAAAAAAAAAAAAAAAAAAAAAAAAAAAAACTTATTTCTACGAAAATATACGAAGGATGTTGTATCAAAATTAATGTCTGACTTAAATAAAAAGCTGTTTTTTTGAATGGGAAAATTTTTTTTTTTTTTAATCTTGTTATACAGGGCAAAATTAGCACTAGTCACAGGCCACTAAATGAAAAAAAGTGGCTATTTAAAACAGGGTTGTAGTGGGCAGAGTTGTATAATATAGATGCACGCCGTGCACGGAAAATGTTCTGCAAAATTCAAAACTTTGCAGAAAAAAAAAATATATATATATTTTTTTTTAAGATATCAAATATATATATATATATATATTCCCCAATTTTATGTACGATTTATTTACTGTTTGCGCACAAAAAACATTAAAGTAGTTAAAGATGCAATCAATTTAAAGATGCAAAACTTTTTTGTGACTTTACAGATGCTTGGAAAATATTAAGGATTGGGCTGTTTCTAAATACATTGACAAAATATTTGATAAGACTTCAGCTTTTACTATCATGGATTTTTAGCTTTATTATTATTTTTAACCAAAATAATTATTCTTTAATTAATATTAATTTTAAATTTAAATGGTAATTATTTTAAACTATTGTTTTTAATTCATATCGTCAAAATAATATAACACGTAATTTTATTAAACATTAAATTAATTTGCAGAAAGTTTTTGACCCGATATTTATGTGCACAGAAAGTTTTTGGTTTTATACAAGTCTCGTAGTGGGTAGCTGCCCGGGTACCTGCCCAGCTATCTGCCAGGGCTGGGTTTGAAAAAAAAACTGCTTTTTTACAACCATAAGGGTTGTAGTGAGTAGCTGCCCAGCTATCCGCCCGGGTACCCGCCCAGGCAGGTTTTTTTTTTTAAACCCGGGTTTTTTACAACCTTGATTTAAAAACAGTCTGTCAGCAGCCACCTTATGGCCACATTCCTGAAAGGAAAGAGTAAAATTTTTTTGTGTTTCATCAAGGATTCTACTTTTGCTGGTTGAAATACGCTTAAATTAACATATTTTTGGGGGCTGTTTAATTTTAGATTAATGCCAATTGAAATTTTAACAAAAGTTTACTGTTTAGAACTTTTTAATTAAAATGTGACCACTTATAAAACTGCTACTACTGGCTACTGGCCACTAATGAAATTTCCCAGTTTTGCCCTTTATCTTGCTATTAATTAGTTGATTTTTTCATTATTAAAGATAAACATAATTTGTAATGTTTCTAAAATATATTTTAATTTCTGTAATTGTAAATTATAATTCATGATTGAAAATATGTTATGCTATAATATTGTTTAATTAGAGGTTTAGTTATTTTGAAAACCTACAGGACTTGGTAGTCATTGAATAAGTTTGTTGAAAGATCTCAAATCTAATTTAAATTAAAAAAGCTAATTTTAGTTTTTTAAATAAAGGAAAAATTTAAATATAATAAAAATTCTGCGTTATATAAATATCTTCTACTGTACTTTAAAAATATTTATTTTTAAAATTTTAAAACTGTTTGCTTTAAACTTTTATTTCACTGGAATTTTAATATATTTCTTTTAAATGCTAAAAGGTGTAAATTAACATAAAACTTTTATTAGGTTGTTTAACATGTTTCGACTCACTCAGTCATTTTCAAAAACAAATGAGAATATTCTATAATTGCACGGGCTTTGAAGTTATTATTTAAAATGCTATCATTTAATTTTCATGTACTTTCTTTAAAATTACGCACGTTATCTTTTATTTTTACTTTGTTGTTTATTTTCATATCTGTAACGATGGAATAATTCGAGCCACAATTTCGGTAAGTTAAAATAATAACTTCAATGAAAATTAAATGATAGCATTTTAAATAACTTCAAAGCCTGTGCAATTATGGAATATTCTCATTTGTTTTTGAAAATGACTCTGAGTGAGTCGAAATATGTCAAACAACTTAATAAAAGTTATTTTAATTTGTATTATGTTGTTAATTTACACCTTTTAGCATTTAAAAGAAATATATTATTACAAGGTGTTATAATTTATTATATTGGAATTTTAATATTTAATTTTGTTTAGAGGGGAGGGGGGAATAAATAACCCCTTAGAAGTTGATCTATATTTTCTTAAATTAAAAAAAGTATTCATGTATTGAAAGAGATAGTTGGAAGAGGTAGAGAAACCTTGCACTTAATCAAGCTATCAATTTAGAAATTAAAGGCCAGGAATCAATATCATTCATCTAATTATGAATAACTAATAAAACTGGAAAAAAAAATCTAATATAAAATATTGCTCCAAATATGTTTCATTGAATTTGATTATTTTTATTTTATTATGCGTATTTGAAAGTTTGATTAATGATTAGTCTTGGAAGCTTGAAAGCATAATGTTACCTGTTAAAGAGCATCATAGCTGTTCTGCACTTACTGGATAACACCACTTAAAAAAAAAAAAAAAAAACTTTTCTATTTTCCTATTTATAAAACCTTTTTAATAAATCATAGTGATTATTATTTTCTTGAAGTATTCATAAAAGTACACTTCCTTCTTTTTTCATATTTCAAAATTGTGCTAACCCTTAAGGGTCTCCTTCCTGGCCATGAAATTCCATTTTAATCTGTGGGAAAATTGAGATAGGTGTTCACTCATCATCATTACCTAATATAGTTATCAAAATGTGGTTTTCACTATCAGAAAACCTAATACTGACTGAGTGAGTTTTTAAAAATTGTCTTATTAAATTTAAATCATTTTAAAGAAGGTAAAATTTGAAAAAAAAAATGAATAAAAAAGTAGAAATTTCAAAGTTTATAGGTTTTTTTTAAAAATTTAAAATTTAAGATTTTTTTTTTAATCGCATGTCTACTTTCTGAGGGGGAAAACCATATTTTGATAACTATGGTAGATAATAAAAATTCATCTAATTAAATTTTCCCATTGATCAATATAAAATTTCACGATTGGATAGGAGAAAACTTGTTTCAAGTGAGTGAAGCACCCCTTAAGAGAAAATGAGAAATTGCATATTGATTTTTAAACTTGTCAAATTTGTTATTAAATATTTGATTGTTCTTCTTTTTCAGTCATAAATTATGGCAGAGGCTCACTCTGCTGTGGCATTCAGTTTTACTATTACTCATGATGGTGTGAACATTAATTATGATCATGAAATCATCAGTGCTGTATGGCAGAGTGGGTTGCGATCGTGGAGGAGGCGGATAACGAAGTTTTGGGTAAGTTAAATATTTTATTAGTAGCTTTCCTTATTAAATCATTTGTATGTCTTATATATATTGTATGTTCTGGTGTATAGCATGCACTTTTAGGTATAAATAATTCTACAATATAAATCTCCAATGCTAGCTATTTCTATCTCTTTGCTATTTCTTTTTTTTTTCTATACAAAAATCAGGATTTTACTGAAATAAAAAATTATATGTCGAAATCGAAAATTTTTTGAATCTGTGTATCTGTGAAATCTCAGCCCACTCCAAGTAAGGATGCATACTTTTCAGATCCAAAAATCCACTAATTTAAAAAATATATATATAGCTTATAAAAATTGCAGTTCCTTTAAAAATGAATTATTTTATCTCTACAAATAATGCCACAATGTCTCTGCCGTGTCTGGCCGAGAAATGATGATACATATGGATGTATAATTTTCAAATCGATAAATGTAATATTTCAAAAAATTTTGGTAGATCTGGAATCTTTCCACTATAAAGAAAGGTGCTTTGTTTTATTATTTCTTCGGCAGACCTTTTGTTTCCATTAGACACCTTCTGGAGTATTGAAATCTAAAACTGATCTTTTTCCCGACCTAAAATTAAAAGTTTATTAATTGATATCTTCTCTTCTAAGTGGCCGAATTTTACAAATTTTACCATCCTTAAATCGCGATTATTTTTTTTTTTCGTCTGTTTGTAAATTTTCGTACAGATGGAGCAATAATTGCAACTTTTTTCAAAAAAGCCCGGAAAACACGCAGTACGCCATTATTACTGTAGCTGAAAAGAAAATTATTGGGGTGCTGGTCGAAGATGAAAACTGATTGGTCGGTTGCGAGCCTCGCAGCAGGGTACCATTGCAGTCAAAATTGAAATTCTTTCTTCGTTTCGGAAAAAAAGTTCATTTTTCGCTAATTTTTTAAACTTTCTTAATTTATAATTTTCTTAAAGGACACTTAACAATTCCAGGATTTTTCTAAATTTTTTGACACAAAAAGCGCTTTGCTACTCGTTCCGCTTGCAGAGTTTTTCCAAGTACAGACACATACACAGACACTCAGACGTTTCCAAACATTAATAATAAAGAAGATTACAAAAGGTGTTTACACATTTTTAGAATGATTTTGGGAATTTAATTTTTTCTTATATTTAAATTGTAAAGATGAATTTTTTAAATATTCAATCTGATAATATAAGTCTGCATCATGCTTTCTATGATAGGAGAGCTTTTTGTAAAATTTCCAAAGGTATTTCTTGCCTCCTCTTTTATTACTTTCCAGAGTCCATCAATTGTGGTGGTTTTGTTCTTTGAAAGAGCTTTTTCTGCAGACCAAGGGCACAATAATCTATAGGCAAAACATCAGGTGACTTCGCAGGGATATGTTGAAAAGATATATATGCAATGCCTGTGTGAGTTTTCATTTTTTCAAGGAATGCAGTCAGTAGTTTTTGAAATATGACCATTGGCTTTGTCTTGGTGCAGTTTCACTTTCTGAAAGTCATTTTGATAATGAAATGGAATTTCTTCTGTAAATATCGGTATCATTCTCCTGATAGTATGATGAGTTGATTTTAACATTTTTTTTCTCTCCTCTTATTTTTAATATCTCATTATAAGAGAAACTTGTGACAATCCTAAAACCTTTTCTGCAACTTCTCGGAACCAATGTTATCTTTTTCTCCATGTTTACAAATGATGGTAGATAGAACTTTTTCTGTTGCAACCATGTAGGTAAACCCATGCTTCATCATGGGTAACAGTGTATTTCCATTTATCTTATGTTAAATGATTTTCATACAGGGCTTTACCGAATGTCTTGCGTTGAGTAAAAAATGATAAACATCTTTTTTTTTTTTTCTTTTTCTTAAGATGTAGATCTTGATTTATTATTATTTTTTTATTGTTGCTATAGTTGTATATAAAGACTACAGTTAATTTTTGCATCAGTGGATTTTCTCTTGTTACCTGCAATTTCACTTCAGAAACCTCTTTATGATATTCATTTGGAGGAGTGTTCTTTTTTTTTTCTTTCTCATTTAAAAGTACTGATTGACAGGATTTCATTTTCCAATTAATAATGTTGTTTATTTTGTACTTATAAATTTTTGTACCATGTGCAGTAATATTTTTTTTATGTATGTTTTTAAAATGTCTCATTATCTTTATTGTTTTTAGCATAAACCAAATGCTAAATTACAAAAGTGTGCAAAATTTTCAAATAGCCACTAATAAAACAAAATTTTAATACTACTCTGTTTTAAATATAGAATTGTATGTCCTTTTGTATTCATATATGTAAAATTTTTATTTTGAATGTATATCATAAGTTTTCTCATAATCATTTCTTCTTTATTGTAGAATAGTCTATGGACTGGTGCTTACCCTGCTTCGCCTTATAGTCTTCTTTTTATTGCCATTATCATAGCTTTTCTCACGTGGAAAGAAACAGATGTGTCTCATGGCTTTGTAGATTTTCTTGGTTATTATTTCACAGAGTAAGGCTTTTAATTTAACTTTGTCAGTTTAACATTTTACAAAGTTTTTTTTTATGTTTATTTAAAATAGGTTCAGAAAACTTCTCTGAAAAATTTTTAAAATCAATAATTGCTCAAGTTTGCAGCATTTAGATTTTTTTTCTGAGTAAAGCAAATAGTAATAAGAAAATTTGGCTGGTAGCCACTAGCAAATAGATCAGCTTATTTTAGTGGCCAGTTTCAGTCAAGCACTTATTTTTTGTTTTTTAAATATCATCTGGTCAGTTAGAATATTTTTATTAATAGGGAAAATGCATGTAAATGACATTGAAAACTGAAAAAGCAGTGAATAAAGTTTCTGAAAGTTCATTTTAAATCTAATATTAAAGAAAATTAATAAATTATTAATTAATTAAAAATACTAAGAGCAGTATTATTGGCTTGTTGTTAGAAGCAATAATAGAAAGGGAAAGTAAAGGGTTCTAAAATGTAAACTTTATCTTCTCTCTGGAAATTAGCATTGGGGGTGGAGGGGGGGGGGATATATATGTTATGGTCAATATGATTAATCCGGTTATTAGGTTATTATTAATAATAACCGGACATAAAGGCTGGTTATTAATAATGACCGGATTAATCATATTGGCCGTAACATATATATGGCAATATTTTTAATTGTCAACTAACAAGTAGTTATTTTTAGCTTTACTTCTGTGTTAATCATTTACAAATAAATATGAGTTCATAATTATTATTTAATCCTGTTTATTGAAAAGCCATTTTGTCAAGAGAATTCTATTAAGTAAGATATTCAATTATCTGAAATCACATTGTCTGTTTTGTTAACAATAATTAAAAATTTTATAGAAAAGGTAAATTTTTCTTGCATTCAGGCCCTTTAAATGAGAAAATCATCATGTCTAGAGATTTAATGCAAATTAAACTTTAGAATATTTTATATTTATGTCATCTTAAACATCTCATTCTTAAACATGAGCTTTATTTTAACTAGATTTGCTCATATCCCCACCCTTCTCTCTCCCATTTCTAATTTTGATTTGTACACATTTTGTCTGTGGATCTGAAAGTGTTTCATTACTTTTTGCTTAACTTTTGAATAGGATTAAATAGTAACAACCAGGCTTTATAGATTCTCTCTATAGCATTTCTAAAGTACTATTATAATCTTATTTCAAATATAGATATTAGTCTTATTTAATTTCATTAAGTTCGACATCTTGTTTTGATTTCTTTTTCCAGTAGTCCACTTGTTTCAGCATTCAGTATTGCAGCATTCTATATAACTTATACAGTCCTTCTGTGGTTAATTTTTGTCAATATCATACGATACTTAGTGAAGCTGTTATTTATGTACAAAGGATGGATGTATCAAGCACGTACAGGAAAAATTTCAACAAAAACAAAAGTGTGGTTGGTAAGTTTTGTATTTTCATGTTCCACTTTTTTTTTTCTTACAGTACTGAAATTACTTTGCTGTGTATGATTATTGTCCTTATCAAATTAATTTTTATAGTAGCCCCTTATTATATTGTGCATGCTGGGAGACACAAAAAGAGCATAATTATACACTAACTGATCGAAGTATTCAGGCATTTTCGACTTCAGAGATTTTGTCGAATATCTAGAGAAATGCTTGACAAATTCTTATGGGACTTCAGGAATGTAAAGAGCATGTCTAAAAGACTTTTCAGCGCATGCGTAAAATGCCTGCTATATGGTGTCGTAGCAGCAGGGACACTCGCCGAAGTTTCGATTGGAAATAGTTTTATTTAGAACAGAGTGCGCTCCTAGCAGTAGGAAGTAGAACTAAAAAATTTTGCATTTAAAATTTGTCAAATTTCAAACAAAGGGCATAATTTTAACGAGAATTGGTTCATTCAACTTAACATGAACTAATTAAGATATAGATAACTATTTAAGACAGATTTGGCGCCCTCTGGCAGTGGAATGTGGAATTAAAAGATTTTCAGCGCATGCACAGCACGCCTACTATATGGTGCCATAAGCAGCGAATTTCATTCTGAAAGTACTGGAACTTCGTTCGGAAAGAGGTTTGTTTAAAACAGTGTGCCTCCTGGCAATGGAAAATGTAACTAAAAGATTTTGCATTTAATCTTGGTCTGATTCAAATGAAATTTTTTCTAACATTCTTCCGAGGTATCCTTTTTTCAGCCCTTGGTTACCACCATTTATGGATATTAATCTCAAGGGGGGTGATTTATTTTCTCGAGTTCTATGAGCCCGATTTCAACGGGAATTGGTTCATTCAACTTTAGATTAACTAATTAAGATATAAATTTGGTATCCCATGGCGGTGCAAAGTAAAACTAACAGATTTTCTGCATGTGCATAGCAAGCCTTCTACATGGTGCCGTAAGCAGCGGGAACGAGTGCCGTAGTTTCATTCAGAAAGAGGTTTATTTAGAAGAGAATGCTCCACCTGTTGGTGAAAACTGGAACTAAAAGATTTTGTAGCACGTCTGCCATACAAGGTACTGTAGGCAGCGGGGACACATGTCAAAAATTTGTTTTGAACAGAATGCACTGGTGGTGGAACTAAAAGATTTTTCTGCTCATGTGCCAAAAATGGCTATTTTTATTGAAACCGCAAAAGAAAGTTATCGATTTGATTATCCCAGATAACAAAATATTCTCCTTTCAACTCATCCTCAAGTATTAAGAAAAGTATTGGAGGTATTGATTTGAAATTTACACCCTGTACATAGTTTATTTTTCTGATTCTGAAAATGCAAATTTTGTGAAAATCAGACAGTAAATTTTTGACCAAAAACTTGGCCCTCTTTGAATCAAATGATCCAGACATTTAAGGAGGTGGTATTAAATTTACTTCCACTTTAATGTTCATCTCTCTCTATATAATTTCTGAAAGACAGAGAGTTACCAGAGGAACGGTTTCGTGTGGCGTTTTTTAGACTGATTTCATATTTTCTATTATTTTTTGACAGGACAGGGCATGCCGGACAGGTCAGCTAGTATGCATTAGGTTTAAAAATAGCAAAAACTGACTCAGGGAACTCAAATTCATGTAAAATGTACCACAATAGCCATAATTTTTTTTAAATCATGATTATAGTATTTTCCTTACATGTGCCTGGAAAGTAATAATGCAAAAAGAGTATTTGTATATTTTTTATTATGAAATTATTTATCCAAACTTAATTAGAATAAAACAAGCTAATATTTTGTTTGATGTCATTGGTTTTAATGATTGTTTCAAAATGTTGTGGCATAGATTCCATTTTTTTTTTTTTTTTTTTTTTTTTTTTGATTTTGTGTCTATCATCTCCCTAGTTTTCACAAGGGATTCTTTAAAATTGTTTTGTCTTTTTTCAGTTTTCAATAGAAATGGGTTAAATGTTTTCTAGATTGAGTTCTGTAAATTGTGGTACAGTTGCAAGTCATCTTAGAGAAATGTAAAACAGCCATGTCTTTGTAACCACATAATTTGGTTCAGTATCATTTCCTGATGGAAGTTGGAAAGTTTTTGCTAGGCCAAATTTCCTAGCATGGTTCAAAAATTTATGATGCAACAGATCAATATAATCTAAAGTTATGGTTGTAGTATAATAAAAATAGATTTAAAAGCTACTTAACCCCCAAATTACAGCATTTGCATCATTATGTTTTAGAGGTAGAAGTATAAGTTTCTGTAGAAGTTCTATTTTTTTCCTATTTTCAGACTATTTTGTGAGAAGAAATTTTCTATTTGGCTCTTCTCAGAGTTATTTATTTTTTCAACAATTCTGTACTAGGTCAAGGCAAACAAACTTCAAGGATTTTTTTTCTAAATTTCTTCAATGATGAGAGTATTTTATCTCGATTTTATTTCTTTTGTGCCTATGCCATGAAAAGCATTTCTTATTATTTGAGATGTCACTGTGATGCTAGAAGATGTTGGAAGTTCCTTTGTTATTTTTTGAGTTGTGGTGGTTTTTTTAAAAGTTGCTTTATAAACATCTTTCTGTCTTTGACGTTAACTTACTGAAACCACCTATTGTGATTTTATTTTCAACACATTCAATTTTTTAAAATAGTTTCTGAGTATATAACCAGCAGTTGTATTTAACATTTTTTCCAATTTCTATTTCCCAGTAAGATTTTCATTTTTGTGGATAACAGTAATGGGATTTTACCTATCTAGTGATACTTCTTCAGTTTTCGATTCTGTTCTCAGTAACTCCATAAATAATTAGATGTTTCATATTAAAAAAAAAAAAAATGAAACCAACAATTATTTACAAACCACTCTTTAATTGAATCATTAACACCATATGATAGTATATATCATGAGTATGCATAGTATACAAATACTTTTTTTTACATAAAATTTTTAAACTTGTGCAGTTAAAAAAATATTTGACTGTTACACAATTTTATTTTGTGTTTAATAATAATAATAAAAACTCTTGAAAAATAATGCAATAAAATTGTTTCTATCAAAATATCTATATATATTTTGTTAAAACTTATAAATATTTAGGTGTACAAATAATCATTTTGCCAACTGTATATGTTTATTATTATTGGCCATATTTCACATTTCTCCCAATTGCTGTAATGTAAATGTTGTATATCTTTCTTAATTTTATACAAAATTTTTATAAAGATGCTACTGTGAAAATGCATTGTAGTAGTGAATTAATTTTGCAGTCACGTTAATTTTGTCATAACATATTGACTGTATGTTGCATCTTGCTGGCTGTTAAGATTTTCTGAAAATTTCCCACCCCTGATCTATAATCATTATTGATCAAAGATGTTCTATTAGATTCACATCAAAGCTTTTTATAACCACTTTGGCAATAAAATCCAAATCGATGTAAACTAAAATAATGAAAAACTATTTGTTCAGAATGGAGCCTCTGACAAACTCTGTCTTAATATTCTTTTGAAAATGTTTTTCTATCTAAAAATGCTGTCAGAGTTGTTCCATTGTAAGCAAAACCCTTTTACATTGTAAGTCAAACCCTTTGACTGCAATCTCAGTGGGTCACAGTGTCTTTTTCACCATGTTATGGAGTGCTGGTATACAGATTGCACTCAAATGGTTTGAGATAGTTCTGTTTGCAAAGGAAAAATACACTATAACGTATAAGGCTACACTGTTTGTGTAGCATGGCAATGGGCGCTGCAGATTTTAGACCTTGCATGTTAAACTAACAGCTTAAAACAATATGCTGGGGCTAACAAAAATTTCTAAAATTTACTTTGTTTTGTATATCTTTATTATATTTTGTTTTCAAATGCAAATTTGACTTATTTTATGGGTTATTATTATTATTATTTTTTTTTTAATGGTAGTAAGCTTGGTTCAACATGATTTTGGGTGCAAATAAATTTTGGTTTGCTGCAGATTGACACAGAAGATCTGTTACAGGGGGAACAACTGATAGCATTCTTTTTAACACAAAAATGAATTCAGATGCACATTGAGTGAAAAAAAAAATAAATGGGGTGAACTTTATTAATTTGACATTCTTGATTCTGAATATGTCATCGAAATTCCTCCATCACATACCGTTTTTAAGAGAGACAATTTTAAAATTAAAGTGTCAAATGAAAATTTACTACATTCATCGACCATGCTATAAAACAATAAAAACCTGAAAAATAATTTATTTTCATTACCTTTATTAAGAAATGGATATCCTGAAAAATTGATTTTGTTGACATTTTTCTCTTGTATTTTTTTTATTGTATATGTCCCATATATAAGTTTCCAACAGTTATTTACTAACATATTTTGGTACTTCTCTATTATCCCGTCAACCACTTTTCATAACAAAAAATTATCGCCAAACTGTAGCGCTAAATAAACGCGAGAACATTGCCATTGGAATATCAAAGTAAATAAATAAATAAAAGATAACAATTTAAGGACACAATTGTTATTTTAATTAATGAAATAACTAATAAATCAGTAAAACATAAAGAAAAATACACGGAAATGTCGAATTAAAAACCACTTGATGACATAACAAACACATATAATGCTTCTGACATCAAGTAAATGGAACTGCATTTTTGGCATTTAATCTTACAGTTTGGCGATAGTTTTTTGTTATGAAAAGTGGTCGACGGGATAATAGAGAAGTACCCATATTTTATTTTTATTTGCCACTGTATCTCTTTTCTATTCCGGTTAAATCCTTGTGAAACATTTCTTCATACTCATCAGAAAAAACTCCCATATTATCCAGACAAAAGTCCATTTGAGAATGTCAAGGAGTGCAGATTAAGTGACATATTGCATCCCAATCCTCTAAATGAGGAGAGTGGACTCTTCACAATTTCTTTATAATTTTGAGACTTTGTTTGCCAAACAATTTTTATATACTTTTACAAAAGTGCTTTTTGCACTACTTTCTCGACAGCATTCAGTTTATTTTTTTAAGTTGAATCTTGAAATATATGTTCTATTTAAGGTCCAACAAAAGTACTTTGTTTTATTTTGGCCTCACTCATGCATAGAAATTTGTCTATCTCTTTATTCATCGCTTTAACAAATTGTTTTATAAATCTACAATTCATATGGAGAGTAGGTAAATATAGTTTTGTCTTATCTATTACCTGGGTGTGTGACATTTTTCATGCCAGGAGTATTTTTTCTCACAGTGGCCGGATTTTCACTCAGATGTGCTTATCTTTTGCTCAACTGTCCCATTCAAATTAAAAAAATTTGAATTTTATGAAACCTCATTGTGACTCAGTTAGCAATGCTAATTAGTTATTTAGTTAATTATTAAATTAAACAACAGACTCTGCATGTTCCTCTCATCAGTGAAGCTGTGCTAATTCCCTCAGTATCATTTGAGATTAAATGTATGCAAATTTTGATAGTTGAATTGCAGAAAACAGTGGAAATCTATTTCAAAAGAGGCTGGGAAAAAATAAAGGGCAGGAGAAGCCAAAAATAAAATAATAGTATGTCTTTAGCACTAATGTTTTAGCAAGGGAAAACTATTTTAATTTTAAAGATGACCCCCCACCAAAAAAAATTGGTATGTGATGGAGCAATTTGATTGCCATATATGAAAATTGTATCGTTAAATCTGTCAGAAACAATAATTATTTTTACAGGGAGTATTTTGATGCCACACAGTGTAATTAATCATCTGCAATAATCAGAACTGTTTCTAGATATTTCTAAATATTTTGATACCCTAGGCAAAAATTAAAAATGCTGACCCCCCTCTCTTACTACCATGACTGTTTATTTTTTAAATATTTTGCTTTCCTTGGTGGCCATCTAATCCTGCCTAAGGGTAGAGAAATACCTCCTGGAAATAATAAAAGTATATGACTGCCAAACAGTACTTCACGATTTACATTTTTATTTATTTTGTACAGAATTAAATTTTTTATAATTTTGCTATTAATTTCTTATTTTGTACTTGCAGACAATCATCAAAGTAATTGTCAAACGGAAACCTCAATTGTTTAGTTTTCAAGGTTCACTTCCTAATTTACCAGTTCCTGAATTAGAAAAAACTATGGAAAGGGTAAGTGGAATTTTTAAATATAATTTCAAAGATATAGGGTAAAAGTACCAATAGTTGGCCACATTGACATAAAATGCCTTACGAATAGCTTATTTTTGGTTTTGAATGAAATATTACAATTTCTCTATATGCATCCATCTTTCATAAGTCATAAACCATCACCGAAGAATTTTGGGTATTTTTATTGAATTAGTAATCAGCCAATTTTTTTTTTTCAAGATTGAGGTCAGATAACCATTTTTCCCTTTTTTACTTTCTTCTATCTATAATAGAAGAAAATATTGTAATCGAAATTTTTTTCGACTTCCAGTTTTCGACGAATTTACACGTTTTAGGGGTCAGATATTCCGAAAAACATGTTTTTACAAAATGTCTGTCTGTCTGTCTGTGTATCTTATCATTGTACCATTGAAAAGTGTATGAAGTTATGCTTCAAATTGAACCTAATTTTTTTTCTATGTTTTTGGCTATGGCAAGCAGATTCTATCAGAATTTGGGGATATTTCGACGAAAGGGGGTGCTGTGACTGATATTTTTGTTCCATTTTCACTATTGTACCATCGAAAAGTGTAAAGTTATGCTTCAAATTGAACCTATTTTTTTTTCTATGCTTTTGGCTATGGCAAGCAGGTTCTATTAGAATTTGGGGATATTTCGACGAAAGGGGGCACTGTGATCGATATTTTTGTTCCATTTTCACTATTGTATCATCGAAAAGTGTATGAAGTTATGCAGATAATTGAACCAGTTTTTACTTTCTTCTATCTATAATAGAAGAAAGTATTGTAATCGAAATTTTTTTCGACTTCCGGTTTTCGACGGATTTACACGTTTTAGGGGTCAGAGATTCCGAAAAACATGTTTTTACGAAATGTCTGTCTGTCCATCTGTGTGTCTTCATTGTATCATCGAAAAGTGTATGAAGTTATGCTTCAAATTGAACCTCATTTTTTTTCTATGGTTTTGACAATGGCAAGCAGGTTCTATTAGAATTTGGGGATATTTCGACGAAAGGGGGCGCTGTGATTGATATTTTTGTTCCATTTTCACTATTGTATCATCGAAAAGTGTATGAAGTTATGCTTCAAATTGAACCACATTTTTTTCCTATGATTTTGGCTATTGCAAGCAGGTTCTATTAGAATTTGGGGATATTTCGACGAAAGGGGGCGCTGTGATAGCCATTTAAAAATTTCAAATTCAAAAACATGTGCAAAAAAATTAGAAATCCTAAAAGTTTTTTCGTTAAATGTTCGGCCTTGATCCGGAGAATCCGGAACAATTTTTGTTTTGCCTCTATCTTAAAAAATGGCTGAAATATAGCGGTTTGAAATTTTAGGGTGACTGACATTTTCAAACAAGACAGCAGATTTCATCCATAAACGGGTTTAATTTATGAGTTTTACTTAACGTGGTTTCAGCAAATTTTCTTTCATTGTTGTAACCATTAATCCTATTATATACTTATCACTATATATTTATACGTCAAAATCTCGCCAAACTTGGTGACAGTTGGCGAAATATCACCAAGTTTGGAGACAAAAATAGTTTGCCATAAATGAAGCCAAACTTGGCTGTAGAGGACAAATTTGGCGATATTTTCATTCAAATTCAATGTTGACGAGAACTGGGATTGAATCTTCTTTTCGTAGGTTCCACGCATTTTACCTGCGTGTTTTCCAGTAAAATTAGCTAAAATCGTAAAATCAAGAAATCGGAGGCTATCTGTTCCTGTCGGTTCAGGGCAGAAGGACTTTTCGTAGTTTAGTATACATCAGTTGATCGCATCCCGGTAACCCGACGATTCGCAAGAAGCTGACGTACAACAGAATGACGAAAAATATGGATTTTATTGGCGATGTGATAGCGAATTTTGAAGTATTAACATGACTGAGATAGAAGAAAGTTTTGCGATTGGCACATCCGACTAGTTTTTTTTTTTTTGTTAACTGATGACAAATTTTTTTAAAGGTTAGTATTCATTTATTTTTTATTCTTTTTTTAAATTATGAGGCTCGAATATTAGCAGCGTAATTAAACTAATGTTTTTGAGTAGAAAAAGTAAATAAATTTGTTAGTTTTAATTAATTTTAATGTGGCCGACCATTGGATATTATATTTTACTCGCATGTTCAGTAGTCAGCCATCAGCAGATGACTACTGGATAAACAGCTTGTTTTACTTTTTGAGTTTATTTTTCATAATTTGATAGGTATAGCTTTATCTCTATTACTATACTAATATTATGAAAAAGAAACGTTTTTTATGTGCTTGTTTGTTTGTTTGTAGGGAAAACTACTGGAACTACTGAATCAATTTCAAAAGTAAAAGTGGCAAAATGAGGGTGACAATATCTTCTCTGACATAGGAGATATTTTGTGTCAGGGCCACTGTAAGTAGGTGGAGGAGCACAAAACATTCTAAACTTGCCCTTTTTAGCACTTTCCAACCTAGTTGAAAAGTGCTTATGACTTCGGTTTGTCTGGCCGTCTGCCGTCTGTCCGTGCTCTAACTCCTGTAAATATGCTCGGATTGCTCTGCAATTTTTATATGTTATTGTCGTTATCTATAGCATGTTCCCTATTTCAACGGAAGTGTGTAGCACTTATAGTTTTTTACAGGGACACTCAAAAGAATTCCGTTACATTGCGGTCTATGGGGAAAAATCATTTGCGGTTTATTTAAATAATGTTTCACTATTTTAAACGCATTGTAATTTATATAGATCACTAAGGCGCATTAGAAGAAGCTTAATATGGAACAGGGTGTGCATAGCACTTATAGTTACTTTACAGGGACAGTAAAAATAATTCCGTTACATTACGTCTATGGAGAAAAATCGTCTGCGGTTTATTTAAATAATGTTTCACTATTTTAAACGCATTGAAATTTATATAAATCACTAAGGTGCATTACAAGAGACTTACTACGGAATATTGTGTGCATAGCAGTCATCGTTCATTTACAGGGACACGCAAAAGAATTCTCTACTGTCTGTTAACAATAATTCCTGGAATTGCGTTTTAAGTTATTGAACGCGATTTTAATTTTAACTTGCTTTTTGTCTATTACGTGGTGTGTATAAATTCTGTAGATCCTATACAGGGCAGCACAAAAGTTCGCGAACACATTTCTGTTTTTTGACAAACTCCAGACGGAGAATTTTAAACTGTGCTACGCGTTTCCTAACTGAACTAAAATTATCATCCTATGTAGTATATATACAAATCTATATATCCTATACAGGGCTGAATAAAAGTATTCGGATATTTTTCCGAATATTGTATATGTTGGAAATTCCTGAAATTATGTTTTTAAATATGTTATGCATTTTCTAAATTGTTTACTTAGATGTTAGCTTTTAGCTTATTAAACGGTATGATTTGTAAAATTATTTTGGAAGCGTTGGAAAGTGCTATATAATCTATGCTTGACGCATGATTTTTCGTTCTTGTTGTGATATTGAAGGAGCTAGTAACTTGAAATTTTACCTGGTGGTTGTTTTCTAGAAAAATCGAAATTGAAAAGTGTTGTAAAGACCTGACTGCGTGATGATTTCAAAGGGTAGCGTGAAAACAGACTAGGTCACTGTTTTTCCATAGAATAATTTTTTATTCATTCTGGGATATAAAGCACATAAAATTTAAAAGGGTTACACTGTTTATAACGTGAGTTCTGTCATTTATAATTAGCCGGACCGTAAGAGTTCTTTGGGATTTAAGTCCAAACTATAAATAGAATACAGTTCGTATTTCGGATCAAGACCTCCCTTTCTTTGGAGAATCAGAAATTGCATAAAAGAGAGACAGGGTGTCTCTTTTGTTCATGTCTCTTTTGATTTTGCTTGCAATGATAGTGGCCTGCAAACTTTAAGCACAGGGCATGCCGTTCCTCAGATAAAGGGGCTCTCCCCTTTCGTTCCCGGTCCGAAGTTTTTCTGAACCTCCTCAACATGCTCTCAAATCCAGACTGTCCAAAAACATCTCTCTCCTCCACAGGCCAACTAGGCCGCGGCCTTGGGCCCCCTGCTTATGGGGGCCCCAAAATGGGTAAAATGATTCAGAAAAAGTTTCATAAAAATGAATTTTTCTGTAATTATTTTCTCAAAAACAGAGCAAAGAGATTTTGATTAACTTGTCACCTGCATCATAACATCTAATAATAATCCTCTAAAAAAATTCTAGTACTATTTTAATTTGAGGGGGCCCCAAAATGTTGCTGGGCCTTGGGCCCCAGACGACCTTAATCGTGCTCTGCTCCTCCATCTCTTCTCAGGAGGGAGGGGGGGGGGGGAAGGAGAATTGGGCGTTTACTGGTTTGGGTCAGAGTTCCAATTGAGTTGTTCACTAGTTCTGATAGGAAAAATTAAGTTTTAATCTGGCGCCATCATTGCCAATTCCAGACTATAGCAGACCTGAGAAACCCTACATTTCAAGGATTTTGAAGGATGAAACTAATTAATCACCTCTCTGCCGTAATGAATTTTCCTGTCACGTATATTTGACTGTATGTTACGCCAAGTCTGCTTTATTGTCTGTGAAGGGAGAAGACATTCTCTAGGCGTGAGAAGAAAATAGTTACGATGAAAAGTCTCATCTGGTATCCACAATTAGAAAATTAATAGTCAATCTGTTAGTTAAATGGAGATTGTACAGCACCCTCTCACACAGATGAGATTTTTCACACAGTTGAAAAATCTTAATTGCGATCCAGTCGGACTCCTATTTTGTTTGAATCAGAGGTCTCAACCTGGCCATACATATTTACATAAAAATACATTTACTGATACAAATTCAAATTTTAAAATAATATTGTACTCAATTTACAATGCTAAGAATTTCGAAACTTATATACAACTTCTTCCTTTTTTTTTTTTTTTTTTTTTTTTTTAAATTTACCTCAGTCAATTCTACTTAATCAATCAACGTGCAGTATTTGTCTCCATGGCTTGTATTGGATTGAATAATGATAATTTTGCAGAATCAATGACCAACGTAACAACTGGGATTATTCCCAGTGTTATTTTTGAGCCAACTCAAAGGGTCATGGTCAGTTTCAATCCGGAATTGTTGACCATCCAAATAATGTCTTAATTTTTTTATAGCATAAATTATCGCGGCACATTCCTTTTTGGTCGTAGCAAAATTTCTCTCAGGGGGAGTAAATCTCAGACATAAAAATATTATGGGGTGTTCTTCACTATTTATATTCTGGGCTATAACTACTCCGATTTCCTTGTTGGATGCATCTGTCTGAATAAGGAATTGCTCAGTGTAATTTGGCACGTACAACACCGGTTTCTCGGTCAATTTATTTTTTAACGTAAGGAATGCTTCTTCTATGTCTGAATTCCAATTAATTTTTGCTTTTCTTTCTTTTCCTTTCAAAGCGTGAGTTAAAGGCTCTACTATCGTCGCAAAATCTCTAATATATCTGGAATAATAACCTGCCATTCCTAGAAAACGTCGAATTTCAGTTTTGGATTTAGGAACAGGAAATTCCGTTATTGCTTGAATTTTAGATTCTGCAGGTGTAGGCCGCCTGTTGCCCACTACATGACCCAGATATTTTACCATACGCTGTGCATATTTACACTTAGACAGTTTTACTTTTATTTTCGTTTCTCGGGTGCTGTCTAATACCATACCTATATACCTCACATGATCATTCCAATCATCCGAGAAAATTGCCATATCATCCAAATATGGAAGACAAAAATTTTCTAGGCTGCAGAGCAGAATACTCATAAATTTTGAAAATCTATAGCTGGTGCCTATAAGCCCGAAGGTCATTGTTTTTCGGAAAAATGAGCCCCAGCTGGTCACAAATGCGGCTATTTTCTGGGCCATGAAGCAGGGTTCACATAGACCTTAAAAGTCCTTAAAAACTCCTTACATTTTGATAGTCCTTAATATAATAAGGATCCTTAAAGTCCTTATTTTTTATTGAAAGTCTATTTTTTAACCTGAGCTGAATATTTACCCCCGCCCACCTTTAATGTTGCTTAGCATTCTACAGATATATTCTGGAGCAAATAAACATGTTTCAAACCTGTTAAATTATTTAATAAATTGTGCCTTGTTTCTTTCCAGTCTTTATTTAATTCTGTATATTAAGTAAAATTTCTGGTTTAAGCATGTTTATTTAACCTAGGTGGTATTGACAAAATGCTCCAAGAGTTATTGGCATGTTGAAAACTATGAATGTTTTTCTTAGAAATAATTATCAATATTCTGATTTTGTTTCAAAAAGAACATTGCACATCGAAAAAGCTTATGCTACCTTAATTTTTTTTTTTATATGTTCTTTTTTTTTTTTTTTTTTTTTTATATATAATTCATGTGCAGTTTTCAGTGAAGCACTAAATCTTAAGGAATGATATGAGAGGCTTCTTTTTCTGTTATTAAATAGTATATATATTAAAAGGTATCTTCTCACAAAAATATATACTTGGGATAAATTTGTCATCATTAAAATTTTTCTTCTTTTAATTTGCAATGTTATATCACATCTAACACTGTAAAATGTGTACATAGACATTTTTAAAAAATATATATATTTCAGTAGTTTTATATATTTTTATATTTTCTATTTTTAGTATTTACTGTCAGTAAAACCTTTGCTAAATGAACAGAAGTATAAAAAAATGGAAGGCTTAGCTAAAGAGTTCGAAAAAGGCATTGGAAAAAAACTGCAACGCTATCTTATTTTGAAATCTTGGTGGTCTACTAATTATGTGAGTATTTGAAAATGACTCATTTCTGTGTTTGTTTACTATTATATGTGTGTGTGTGTGTGTGTAATGAATTACTGCGGAGACTTTGAGATAAATAACTTGGACTTGGGACCTCGCTTTTGGATCGAACTCATTAGTCGTTCCATCATACAATTGTAGTCGTAAGTTCAATCAGAGGCCACTTACGTTCATTTTAGAGACTTACATTATCGTATGTTTAGCAGGCTACTCAAATATGCAAAATCTGAACATTTTCACTTGAGTTCATGCTTATAAATTGGTGTTTGGGATATTTTCCAGCAGGGCACAAAGGTGTCAAACAGGAAGGTAATTTAATGTAATTAGTTAGCTTTTAATTGATGTCTAAACATTATGACAAAACAAGACCTGGGTCCATCGCTAACCACAAAAAAGGAGCATCGCGTAAAGCTCAGCACTTTTAATCTAAAAGACTTGAATTTTGAGGTCTGAAAGTGATAAGTGCTATGCTGTAAAATAAACTTAACAGGTTAAAAAAAAAAGAGGATTGGGGATTAAATTGAAATTTTAAATTAAAAAAAGGGTTTATTTTTATCCTTTCACATATACAGTCGAGTCTGTAATTATTATAATGAACCTGGCTGGATCATCAAAACAGGTTCGGTATATCTGAGGTTCATTATAAATGATTTACGGTTTTTTTTTATAATAAGTAATGCTCTAAATGCTTTTGAATATAAGTAAGAATCTTAATGAATGTTTTAAGAGTATTAAAATAATTTTACACATTTTAATTTGATTCCTTGGAAAGATAAGGGGTTCCTAGTGTGATTAATTGTCATTATTAGCCCACCTCATGAGCCCAGGGGACAACAATTGTATAAATATCTACATGTTTCTGCAGCTACCTATTACACATAAATCCTCTTTGAAAAAGAATGGGATCTGTCGGCACTCTTCACACGACACATTATTTACTCTCTGGGTGCCGATTAAGTTGACGTGTTGAGGTAAAGGGTTAACGTGAAGAGGGGGGGGGGGCAGGGAGCAGAAGCAGAGAATTAAAAATGTGGAATGCTGAAGACTACAGTTAAGATAAAAGTATTTTGTCAATGTGAATTTTTTTAAAATGGTGATTTTAAAAAGATCTTATTTTGTGTTGGTTCCACATAAATTTCACCAGAATTTAAAAGAGTATGCTTTTGTTTGCCCATTTTTGTTATTTTTTACCTTTCGAACTGTTTTTTTCCATAAAACATTGGGTAGTTTAAATACATTATTTAGGTACACACTGCTATTTTACATATAATTTTTTTAAAAGAAATTACTTGTTATGATACTAGCAAGAAAGATCTTTAAGTGCATTCTCAAAAAGTTTTCTAAAGAATACTGAAGAGGTTACTCATACAATTATTTTTTTTTTTTTAGGTGGGGGGGGGGGCAAAATCTGTATTGTGTCCATTAAAAAATTTTTAAGAATTTCCACACATTTTTCATACATATGTTTGTATTCTTCATGTGTTTTGGATATTCATATTGTTTTAAAGTTTGACAATATGATTTGATTTTTAATTTAATTTGTTCTTCTGCGACTTTATTGCAACATGTTTATTCATTGCAGGTACATATGAATGTTAGTATGTTAATAAATAAATATATAATGCAAATTAAGATTAGTAAAAAAAACAATCAAAATATTTCTATTTGTGTGTTTGCATTCTTCATGTGTTTTGGATATTCATATAGTTTTAAAGTGTGACAATGATTTTTAATTTAATTTGTGCTTCTGTGACTTTCATTAACCCTATTTTTTTTTTTCATATATTCCTTTGAATGCCTGTGAAGAAAATTGTATGTGTTTACTAGAATATCTATAGCTATTTTGTGAGAAGAAAATAAAATAGTCTTAATATTTAAACTTAGAAATTAAGTGCTTGAAAGTACTTGTCACTAAAAGATAAAATAAATAGTATCCATAGCTTGCAAAACTAATTCAGTGGTTTAGTTACATTTTAAAGTTGAAATTGCAAAAACCATTCCTTTTGAAAAAGCAGTTTCAAAGTGCAGTGATTTTACTAGTGTTTTCATTACTTGTTGTTAATCATGCCAACATGTTTGCTATGTTGCATGGAGTACTTGGGTTTATTTATAAAACCCATAGTTTCTAATTCCCCCCTCCCTCTCTAGGTTATCTATCGGGATATTGCTACTAAATTTGATTTTTATATTATATACATATGCACAGGGATGGGGAATACATCATTTTACTCGCCATTGGCGAGTGGATTATCTGACAGGGTGAGTAAATTTTTTGGACAGTCTTTGAAAAACTGCAGACCAAGAACTTTATTTTACTTGACTAGTTAGCTATACTTTGAAAATAACAACAAAGTAAACATGGTATTAAGTTCTATACTCAACGTTTCTCTGCTGAATATATTTCTTAATTTTATAGAAAAAGGGAAATGAAAATGCATTGTAGTAATAGTAATAGTCATTAAGTATTTTTGAAGTCGTGTACATTTTGCCATAACAATTTTTAACTGTACGTTTCATCTTGCTGGCTGGTGAAATAAATCCTTGGCTGGCAAAATTTTCAGAAAATTCCCTACTCCTGCATATGCAGGTTGTTGTGTATCTTTATATATATATATATAACATTTTGAGAATGTGCTTTAAGGAATCCTCCCCTTAAAAAACACTTCCATACTTTTTGAAACATGTCAAATTTCATTAAAGTATCCTGTGCAAATATTTTTATTTTTGTATTCTTATTAATATATATTTTTAAAGGTCTCTGACTGGTGGGAAGAATTCATTTATCTTCGTGGAAGAGGTCCTTTAATGATCAACAGTAATTTTTATGGAACAGTAAGTCATTTTAAGTTTTTAAATTTTTATGAAACATCTCTTCAGCACTAGCATTCAAAACCTTTAATGTTTCACTGGTACAAGACAACTAAAAAAAATTTTTTTTAATGATCCATAAACTTTTTTTTAAATTTGAGTTAGTAGTAATAATAAGGTTAGTAATAATAATAATCAATATTTTTACTGATTTCCTTGTGCATTTATTGGAACTGAAAGAGTGTTTAGGAATTTAGACGATATTAATATACTTACTTGAGAAGTTAGATAAATAAATAATGTTAGACAATGAAAAACATGGAATATAATAATAGAAATTTCATTCATTACTTGTAGTTTCACTTTAGCTTCATTTGAGCAAGAAATCAAGTTGTTTACGTTTAAACCATATAATCAAACTAGCTGCTGTAACAATCTGATCTGTTGTATTTGCTTCACATGAGATTTTTCGATTTTTGGGTTAAAAAAAAAAAAAATCTTATTTAATTTCTTATCATAAGCAAAAAATTGTTTACAGTGTAAATGAACTGAAAATTAGGAAAATTAATTGTGCAAGTTACATGATTTTGATGCATTTACAATGCCTTTATAAAAAGAATGGTGATCTGCAAGCTATAAAATTCTCTTTCTAGGGAAGATTTTGGATAAAAATTTGTAGAGCTTTCCATTGTTACCAAGCTAATGTTTGTTTACTTGTCTAACTCATCCAAGCGAATTCATCCAGGCAAGTATCACCATGTTCTGTAGTGTGGGTTGCTATGGTTTGGACAAAAACTTTTAATCTGAGCATATGCTCTGTTCAGACTTCAAGCTCCATGTTCTATCACAGTCTTATTTATTCATTTACATTTTAAACAAATTTAGAAAACATTATTTCATATGGATGAATATTAAAATCTTTCAGAATTTTGATAATTTTTGTAAATGGGGAAGTCATGTGAATATTCCTTACATTACATTTAAAAACAAAAAAGAAAGAATTTAAATTACAATTTCCATTCTCAACTTTAACAGTAATGAAAATATTTTAGTGAGATTTTCATCAGATTAATTTTGCTTTCCATGAAATTTGATATGAAAAGTGCACTGCATTTTATTCAGTGATAGTGATGCAGTATATACAGCTGCATTACAAATAATGGAACATCATTGTTGTTTAGATGTGAATGGTGGCAATTTCCAGCACTTCTAGTGATGTCATATTTCATAGAAAGCAAAGCAAGTCTTGTGAAAATATCGCTACCCTATCTTCATTATTGTTATACAGACAAAAATTTTAGCTTGACTTGGATTGAGTTAGTTTGTATTTTTGACTGAATAAGTTGATTGCGATCATGGTTTCCTATACAAAACATTTTTGTCTCGATGCCTATTATCATCTGTAAAATTTAGTTTAGTACCAAATTTTAGCTCCATTTTTGGTTTAGTAGGTTTTTTTAGTATGTAAAAAAGCAAGAACAGATTGTTACAAGGCAATATTCAAGAACTTGCATTTATACATCATTAATACTTATGAATTTATACCTATGTCACTAATAATTAATTTTGTGTTTTTTCATACAACAAAATAAATAATGATAAAGAAATCTTTTATTTAAATATTATTCTATTTATTAATTATTCATAATTACTATATTTATTGACAATTAAAAAAATCAATTTACACATAAAAATTTTTGTAAAAAAAAAAAAAAAAAATATTTTATTTGGCATAACTGCATATTTGGTAATATGGCTGAATACTAAATACATACTTACTGATTATTCAGTAATATGTTCGAATATCAATATATATATATATACTGAATATTTGGTGCAACCCTAATTTTGTATGTTTAAAAACTTTTTTGTTTTTTCCCAGGATGCAATATTAGTTCATCCCACTCCAATTCAATCTGCTCGAGCTGCTGGTATTATCCATGCTGCTTTTCTATTTAGAAGAACTATCGATCGACAGACCTTAACTCCAGTTTGTATTTTTTAATATGCAATGATTTATTTTACTAACTTATAATATATATGAAATGTAAGGTGAATTAAATTTGTATTAATTTTGTTCTAATAGATTATGGTTCAAGGAATAGTTCCTTTGTGTTCAGCACAGTATGAACGAGTATTCAACACCACCCGAATACCTGGAAAAGAGACTGGTAAGTAACCAAGAATATATAGATGTAATAAAAAATTACTTACTTTCTTTATTTACTGTTAATGCCATCTTTTTGCTGTTACTGGATTTTTTTTTCTTTTTTTTTATGTTTTATTGTTTACTTAGATTGGGAAAGAGTGCAGGAAAAAAACAAGTGGGTAAGTGTGATCGAAGATCGCACAAAGGGTTTTGTTTAATATTCCTTTCAAAACACTTTATCCTTTCTTTTGTAAATCCAAATTAATTTAATTTAGCAAGAACAAAAAAAAAAAAGGTCATGTTTTTTTTATAAAGTAAAAATTTACCGGTCTATTTTTTCTTTTTTTCGAATATTTAAACTCTCCGATAGCGGGCAAAGCCCGCTATTATACTCTGTCATAATAATATCTGTCATGTGGGCTAAATGCAATATTAAAAAAATAGATATTTTATATAAAATAGATATTTAAATATATTATATTATTATTATCTACCCTATATATATAAAATCCTAATGAAACAAATTTGTGAAACGATTTTATGAAACGAATTTATGAAACGATTTTGTGAAACGACTGATTAAACGACTGATTATGTTTCAGGGCTATTTTTAATAAAATATTAAACGCTTGATGGTGAAATTAATACCAATTGTCCATAAAAATCCGCGGATGTCAAAACTGGTAATAGAATTCTGAAATTGGAATTAGTTTTCGAGATATTAATTTTTTTCTAATTTTAATGACATTTCTGTAATGATGGCAACTAATTACTCAGTTTTTTTGTGACAAAAAAGGGGAAAAAATTGAAAAGGATCCCGATAGGGATTATTGATTTCTTTTTATTCGTTATTTTCAAATTGAAATTGAATTTATCTTTTATTTCAATCGATAATGAAGACAAGATTGTGATTAAATTATGTTTTTCAGGAAAATTTGAAAAAAAAATCACATTTCTATCGTCAGGATTCAATTGTCTGTCAGCATTTAATTTAATTTATAAACTGAAAATATTTTGAATAAATTCGTCCAAATGACGTCATTTATGTAAACGCAAAAGAAAGGAGCAAAAAAATATTTATACAATTTGTTTAGCGTAAAATGTCATTTATCCTATTTTATATATAATCAGAAGTAATTTGTATCGAAAAACAATAATAGTATACGTATAATTAAAATACGCATATAAACAAAAAAATCGTCGGATTTGTTTCCATGGCTGTTTATGTCATTTGGCACCAAATCTCACTTTCTGATGCCCGAATTGCGCCAAGCTTTTTAAAAAAGCGTCAGGACCCCTATAATAGAAAAGCACCAAAAGCTCATTGGGTTTGTTTTCATAACTTTTGGCAACAAATCTATGTATATTAACGAATCTATCCCTTTTCGAAGATCAAATTACGCCAAACCTAAAAGCAAAGGATCCTATACTGGAAAAGTACCCTATTTTCTTATGTACAATATTCAAGTGACATAACAAGGTGTAAAATTATTGCGGATAGCAAATTTGTTTAAATATGTCATCAATTAATGCCGAATAAATGCGGGCATGCATGCACAAAATATTTAATTAATTTTGTATGATAAATAATTATTAGAAAATTCGTATATACATATTAATTAAAATAAATAATTTACATATTTAAAATAACATGAAAATATGCATGATGGTGCACTAAAATAGAGAGAAAATTAAAACCTGTTACTAAAAATGTCTATAACAGTACTTTTCAATACCGTGGTTCTTAATGTTATTTACAAGCAGATGGAATTTTTCTCATCCTTAAACGCAAAGGAAGAATAGAATACAGATCGTTGTTATAAAAGGCCGAGAGGTAGCCACAATTTAAACCTAACCATTTTATACAAGCTGGTTTTCAAGTTGTAATTGATTTTACTTATCAATCCCAAAAACAGTCGTCAGTTGTCGCAACAGCTGTGTATGAGGCCATGGTAATCAAAAAATGCCCCATTAAAACTTTAAAAGCATGGCAACCCAATTACAGATTTACCAATATTTTTAAAACAAAGCATGCTGTCATGTTTTTAGAGGCTTCGAAGTCTGAGTGGGGGTTGGCGAGCGTAGCTCGCAGGGGGTAGGCCCCCTAGTATTACTATATTATTATATTATTATTATATTATTATATTACTATATTATTATATTATTATTATATTATTATTATATTACTATATTATTATAGATATTTAATAGATATTTATCCTCTGTAATCCAGGTCCTATTGCCAAATTGCGTATTTTAGAAAGTGAGACTTTTTGTGACAGTTCTTTAAAAGTGTCTACATTGATTTTAAACTATATTGTTGCTAGCAAATGCCCATGTTTGGAGCTAACCTTGTCCACAGATTACATAAGATTAGTTATTTTATATTTTATTAGCTGTTATCCATGACGTCATTCACGTAACATTAAAAGAAAAATAAATGCATTAATTAAGGAAAACGTTTCACACCCGATAATTAAAAACATATGTAACTTTCTTTATAACAAATTCAGTTTTTTCGAATATCTGAACAGGCCGATAGCGGACGAAACCCACTATTATACTCTGTCATAATAATATCTGTCATGTGGACTAAATGCGATATTAAAAAAAAAAAATTAATTTAAAAATTAAACACATTGTACACCTTCAAAATGTTAAAATATTCGAATATTTCCATAATCTGGTTTTTATCATGATTCAATACATTCCTCAAGCTCATATATTTACTGTTATCTATTACTCATATTGATACTCGCTTTGTATTATTCTCAAACATTTGAAAAATCCGTTAAACTTCCAATATGACGTCAGATTAATTTTCTTTTTAATTCTTTAATGACATGATATTAATCTGCTTTCTGTGCATACACATATTCATACTCCTTGTATTATTGAGAAATCTTTGAAAATTTCCATTTTATTACCAATATGATGTCCTATTAATCTTTTTTTCAATTGGTGAAACTTTTGATTTCATTTTCTTTTTTCATGTGGAAATCTTTCAACAGAAAATTAATTATTGTAGAAAGAATTTTATTGTGGATTTTTAACTGTTGGCAAATGCTATAACGAAAAATGTTTAAATCTAATAGGTAAAGGCTGTTAGAATTTTGGTTTTTTATCTCTATATATTAAAATAATACGATTTTTTCAAATTTTAATATTTTGAGTTTCATAGTAGGTATTTAGCTATAAGTACACAAATTTTCATGCCTGTAAGTTATATAGTTTCTGAGAACATCTCTGTGACGGACAGACAACGGAGTGGGAGTAATAGGGTTTCATGAGATGAACGAAACCCTAAAAAGACAGCTTTTTACTTACTGTTTCTGATAGATTATTGCTTTTTACAAGTGTTAATGTGTTCTTAAAGTAAATAACAATTCTTGCAGAAAAATTCCTATATGTTTATATGTATGTGGAATATAAATTTTTGATTTAAATAACTAAATAAATTTATTATTTTTGTGGTATTTTAAACAGATAAAAAAAATTTCTGTACTTGATATTTTTGGCTAAAATATTTCAAAAAAAAAAAAAAAAATACTTGAAAGGAAAAATAATGTTACACGTTAAACTGTATTGATTTCTGAAATCTTGAAGTGCAGGTCAAAAGAATTTATATTTTGAATTGAGTAAAAAGGGCCCAGAAGGGACGCCATTTGGGGGAGACGCCAGTTCCGAATGTGTCAGTAATCACAGCTCCAACTCAAAAAAATTCAAAAATTGTACATAAGGTATAATAATGTCAGATAAGAAGGTTTAGCATTAAATAAACACTTTAAGCACAGAAATTAATAAGTATCATTAAAAAAAAATTAAAGTCTTAATATTGTAACATTCTTAAAGGGACGCACATTAATTGTCAATGAGTATTTTGGCCAATTTTGAAAATATATATGAGAATAAAACCGTAGCAATTGCTTCTTAGCTTTGCACAACAGGATCCAAAGAAATCCCCCCCCCCTCCACCACCACCACCACCACCACCACACACACACACACACACACACACACACAAAAAGAAAAAAAAATTGAAAATGGTTTGACTCATGACCTGGACACTTTTCACCCAGTTAGAAATATGATTTCTTTCAACCTCCACTTCAAGCCTTCTTTAAGGTTTCTGAGATTTCATCTGTTGAGATGGAATTTTTGTAATAGCTGATCTTACCATGATGTTATGCGTGCATTGTACTTGCCAGAAACATTAGGGTAGCTGAGTTGATAGTGTGTTGGCACATTATGCCATAATTTTTAGGTTTGTCTCCTGGCCTGGTCAATCAACTCCTTTTTCTTCACTTTGAGATTTCTGTAACCTTTGTATAAATTTTGCTATTTTCATTGTTAAGTTAGTAGTAAAAAATATTTGTTTCAATAGTTATGCTTTAAAGAAAATCACAGGTATTACTTTACATTACACTAATCTGGTCTGACCTACTTATCGTACTTGCCGACCTCATCTAAAACTGTTCAGTATGACCCAAATCAAATAAACATGTTTCGAACCAGAATTTTAACTTAATAAAATCAAATCAAATACATACCACATAGGCACAAGCAGCATTATTGCTGAATTTTGACTGACCTTAGCAGATCAGTTAATCACCAAAATGGGAACTCGACAAATGGGAAAAAAATATTAGCAAAAAAGATTCACTGTGACATGTGGATTCTAAAATCATTTTTTAAACCTCCAGTTCCTAGTTATCATAAGAAATGGAAAAATGTAACATAGATTTTATCCTATATTGCACTAGGGGCAATTTCACTATTTCTAATTCTTTTGTCGTTAGTATGAGTTTAAATTACTATATCTCGTTTAAAAAAAATTATTTTGTTACTTTTATATTGATGAAGTGATGTGGTGCAATTATTACATTATTAAAGTAATTTTGGCCAATAGTTTATTAGTTGAAATATTTACTATGTTTAAATTAAATATATATAAATAATATCCAGGCATTCTTTTTCAGTAACTGATTCATTAAATTGTTTCAGAATTTTGTTAATTGGCTTCTGTTTGCTGCAACATATTTTTTATTCTATACATTGATTTTGATTAACAGTACATAATATTTCATTTTAAAAATACAAATTAGTAATAAAAAACATTCTGTGAATTTTTTAAAAGTTCTCTATTTTTTAAATTAAAATAGAATATGAAATATATAAAACATGACACAATGCTTTTTTCCTTTCTTAGGGTTTCGTTCATCTCACGAAACCCTATTACCCCCGCTCTGTTGTCTCTCCGTCACAGAGCCATTCTCAAAAAGTATGTAACTTATAGAGTTGAAACTTAGTGTATAAATCTGAATAGCAGCTGTAAAGAGCTCAAAATATTAAAATTTGAAAAATTCGTATTATTTTAATAAATAGAGATAAAAAACCAAAATTCTAACAGCCTTTTCCTATTAAATTGAAACATTTTTCGTTATAGCAGATGCCAAAGATTTAAAATCCACAATGAAATTCTTTCTACAATAATTAATTTTCTATCAGACGATTTTCACGTGAAAAATGAAAATGAAATAAAAAGTTTCACCAACTGAAAAAAAGATAAATATGAAATAAAATTGATTGATGTCATAGTCGTAATAAAACGAAAAATGTCTAAGATTTCTCAATAATACAAGGAGTATGTGTAAGTGGACAAAGCAGATTAATATCACGTCATTAGAGAATTAAAAAGAAAATCTGACGTCATATAGGAAGTTTAACTAATTTTTCAAATGTTTGAGAATAATACAAAGCGAGTATCAATATAAATAATAGAGAATAGTAAATATGAGTTTGAGAAACATATTGAATCGTGATAAAAATCTGATTATGGAAATATTCGCATATTTTAACATTTTGAAAGTGTACAATTTGTTTAATTTTGAAATTATTTTTTTAAATATTGCATTTAGTCCGTATGACGGATATTATTATGACAGAATATAATAGCGGGCTTGGACCGCTATCCGGCTGGTGTTTAGATATTCGAAAAAAGGGAAAAATAGACCGGTAAATTTTTACTTTATAAAAAACATGACTTTTTTTTTTTTTTTTTTTTTTTTTGTCGTTGCTAAATGAAATTTGTTTGAATTTATTAAAGAAAGGATAAAATGTTTTGAAAGGAATATTAAACGAAACCCTTTCAGCGATCTTCGATCACACTTAGCCACTTGTTTAATGTCCCTCCAGAGTCAGTTTTACTTGCAGCGATGCCATATGTGTGTTTGCTTAAAGCAGTAAGATTTTTAAAATGACACAAAGATTCAATATTAGAAAGACTGAAATAAAGCATCAACGAGATGTATTGTTGCACTGGCAGATGTACGCAAAAATAACTTGTTTCACAAACTTGCAAAATTTTCAGTTTGTTCCTGAATCCTGACCATACTTAAGTTGCCCATAAAACTGCATACTTTTGACATAAAACTTTTTTTGGCAGAGTGGTCCTGAAATTAGTTATGGCTTTCTGAAATAAATGACATCCGGTAGAATATAAACGACCATTTGTGAAATAAGTGATGTTTTATAGATTGAGACGATTTGTGAAAATGATAATGTTATCTTTTTAAAATATATCTAAAATGATAATGTTATCTTTTTAAAATACATCTAAAATGATAATGTTATCTTTTTAAAATATATCTAAGTATTCGTAAAATGTTACTTCAAATACTTACTTGTACAAAAAATTGTAGCTCTACTTTAAACCTAGAAAGATTAGAATTCACAAAGAAGGCTAATAAAGTTAGCAGTTTATTGATAATTTGTTGTCCCGTCTTCATTAATATCTCAAATAATTTCACATATCTCCTCTTCCTCTTATCCAAAACTATCTTTGCCAATGTACTCTTATTTACCTCAGCTTTTCTTTTGTTCTTATTTTCAGTTCTAATAATTATATATATATAAAGAAGAAGCATAAGCATTTAGAAATTTTTGATTTCAGCATTTATATTTAAAATGCATTTGAAAACAAACCATTTTAAAGTTAATCTGTGTGGTCTCAAGACAGTAGCGTGATTTAATATTTGTACCATTGTTCTTTTGTTTGTTAATTTGAAGCATTAATTATTTATTATTTTGAGTGTTTTTCTATTGGCATTGTTTGAGTCTGAAAATAGATAAATGATTAAAAGCTTAAAACTTAAGATTTGCAATTGACATCCAAGATCCAAATCGTAATAACTAACAGAAACAAATATTTTTTGTGCAGATATAGATAGGGTGGGTTTATGAGAAGAGGAGTACTCGTAAATGGAAAGCCCAAGCAAGGGTTATGAGAGAGAAAACAATTTGGGAACTGCTGCTGTAAAGGTGTACAGGTTATGCAATGAAATTTTTAAAATTTTATTTTTGGTGTTTTATAAAGTACACTTCATTTCTAGATAAGTTAATGCATTACGATGACAGTCAACATGTGGTTGTGTACCATGCTGGGCGGTACTTCAAACTTCCAGTATATTATATGGGTCGCCTATTACGTCCAGTTGAACTACAGAGGTGAGTTTGGTTCAGCAGTAGAATTTATTTACATACTATGAAGTTACTAAATTATTTAACTGTATACAGTCAACCTTTTGGTATCTTAAGATGTTTCCTATGGTGATATGTAAAAGCTCTTTCGAGATATCAAACATATAGGTTAGCCATTTGATGTAGGTAGACATTTAATTTATATGAGTTTTACTAATTTCTGTATGTTAAATATTTTTAATAGGAAGCTAAAAAAATTTAGCAACTATATATTATTTTTTAAGCTTCAGTCTTAAAACCTTTTTTGTTTATGCAAAATTTAAATTTTTAGTTAGTTGCTAGTCACTAGTAGACTCTTTTAGCTTAATAGCCACTTTTTTGAAAATTTCTTATTAAAGTACATTAAAATATCTTACATAGATAGTAACAGTTAGCTTTATTATAGTTATGCTTATAAACATACTACAAAACAGATAAAAATATATATAATTCAATTAGTTTTAATATTTATGTATGGATACAATGGTAATTGAGTATAAAAGTGGCCAGTAGATTATTTTATCTAGTTACTTTTTTTTTCTTGTTTAGTCTATATGTAGCAAGTGGTTATTTTAAGGAATATTCTTGTTGCTAAAACATACATCTTTTTTAAATACTTTGAATTGTTTTTTGCAGGCAGATAGAAAAAATATTAAATGATAAATCTGATCCCCAACCAGGTGAAGAACATCTTGCGGCATTATCTGCTGTTGAAAGGTAATTTTCATACCTTAAAACTTTTGATTCTTATAATTGATATTAATCTTATTTTTTAATTGCATTAAATTACTCCTTTTGAATAAAATTTTAATGTTATAATAAATGCCTTGTTCTATAATGCAAAATTACAAACAAAAAATAACAAATATGTTCTTTAAACCATAAGCAACATAAGAGGATGAAAGATAATGAATTATTTATTTATTTTTAGAATATAAAATTTGATTTAATATTTCATGCTGTGAATTCCGTAATACACAATTATATATATATATATATTAGCTGACCCGCCTGTCGTTACCCGGACAGACTGTCATTGAAAAATATAACAGTAGAGTGGACTTCATAAAAAAAAAAAACAAGAACGAAAAATCATGCGTCAAGCATAGATTATATAACACTTTCCAACGCTTCCAAAATAATTTTACAAATCATTACCGTTTAATAAGCTGAAAGACAACATCTAAGTAAACAATTTAGAAAACGCGTAACATATTTAAAAACTTAATTTCAGAATTTCCAACATATACAATATTCAGAAAAATATCCAAATACTTTTATTCAGCCCTGTATATGATCTACAGATTTGTATATATACTACATAGGATGCTAAATTTTAGTTTAGTTAGGAAACGCGTGGCACAGTTTAAAATTCCCCTTCTGCAATTTCCGACAAGAAACGGAAATGTGTTCGCGAACTTTTGTGCTGCCCTGTATATGAAATACAGAATTTATACACATCAAGTAATAGACAAAAAGCGAGTTAAATTTAAAATCGCGTTCAGTAACTTAAAACTCACTTCCAGGAATTATTGTTAACTGACAGTAGAGAATTCTTTTGTTCGTCCCTGTCACACATCAAGTAATAGACAAAAAGCGAGTTAAATTTAAAATCGCATTCAGTAACTTAAAACTCACTTCCAGGAATTATTGTTAACTGACAGTAGAGAATTCTTTTGTTCGTCCCTCTTGTAATGCACCTTAGTGATATATATAAATTTCAATCCGTTTAAAATAGTGAAACATTATTTAATTAAACCGCAAACAATTTTTCTCCATAGACGTAATGTAACGGATTTCTTTTGACTGTCCCTGTAAAGTAACTATAAGTGCTATGCACACCCTAGAGGTCTGCACGGGCCGAAATTTCCAGGCCCGTGCCCGGCCCAACCCATACAAAAAAAATTCGGCCCAGCCCGGCCCGATACAAAAATTAAAAGTTCGGCCCGGCCCGATTTAAAAGTGAAAAATTCGGCTCCGGCTCGGCCCGGAAAACAGTTAAAATCTCAGCCCGAGACCGGCCCGAGTAAATTTCTACAAAACATTGATTTTTACGTCGATTTGGTTAAAAATTTGCCTCGTAGGAGGAGATCTAACCAAAAATTCGTGTACTAGCTTTTTTTTTCATGTTTATAATCTTCATTTTTATAGAAGTGTCGCAAGCTGGAATATTTATTTTTTTAATAAATCTCTATTTGTTGTATGTATGTGTTTAAGTTATCATCAATATTGTTAATCCATATTCCATTTATTGAAGTGTTAAAAATCAGAAAAATGCTATAAAGTAAAATCTTCTAAGATGGAATTGCATAGGGAAAAAAAAATGAGCTATAGACAATTGGCCTTCTTATCAGGTGTAAATGTATTATATATTATTTTCGTACATATTAGTACATTCATTTTTAATGGATCAACACATTTTCCAATTTAAGACAGGAGGATTCCTTTTCACACGTTTTACTATATTTTAATTTAGCCATATTTTAATAAGTGTATTCTGCACGGGCCGAAATTTCCAGGCCTGGGCCCAGCCCGACCCATACAAAAAAAAAAAAAATTAAAAAAAAATTATTCTTTAAAAAGAATAAATTTTAATGTTTAATTATAAAATAATGGTGATTTAAAAATGTATGCATGTTTTGCAAATAATTTTGTGCCAGGTCTTATTTTACTGACCTTCGAACGGACCAGGCACGCCGAGACAATGATTTTCATACGGGTCAAAACCAGGACTAAAAATTTTGAGGCGTGAAGACTAGGAAGAATGAAACCAGTCCCAGCTCTGTACGGAAAAAATAATTTAAGGCACAGCCTTATCCTTCAGGAAAAAACTAAGGCCCGGCCCGTAAAGAGTAATCACTAGGCCCGGCCCGGCCCGAGTGCCATGAAGGAAAATAGTCCCGAGCCCGTGCAGATCTCTAGCACACCCTATTCCATATTAAGCTTCTTGTAATGCACCTTAGTGATATATATCAATTACAATGTATTTGAAATTGTGTAACATCATTAAAATAAACCGCAAATGATTTTTCCCCATAGATCGTAATGTAACGGAATTCTTTTGAGTGTCCCTGTAAAAAAACTATAAGTGCTAAACACTTCAGTTGAAATAGAGAACATGCTATAGATAACGACAATAACATAATTGCAGCGCAATCCGAGCATATTTACGGGAGTTAGAGCACGGCAGACAAACCGAAGTCATAAACACTTTTCAACTAGGTTGAAAAGTGTTAAAAAGACTGAATAATATTTATTTATACTAAAAGCTTGTAAAAAAAGAGTAAATAAGATCTAAAATTTCAAAAGTATAACAGTTACCTTTAAAAACTGAAAGGGTCAGGTAAAATTATTTACTTTTCCCTTTTTACTAAAAATCCCTTTTCAATTTTATATTGCTAATTGTATTTTTTAAGTTATAATTACAATTTATTTGCTCTATAATAAATAAATTGGTGTTTGTTTCACTTTTATTCCTGTAGATGGCAGCACCAACCAACAAGATAAATTTCATTCCAGCGTTGCCATTAAGCAATTAACAAATAATCGCGATTTCTGTGCCACGTACGATAGCGTAATATAAATATATATATATATATATTATAAATTTTCCCAAAATATCCAAAATCAGTCCATATTTAATGCCAATATCATATCATTTTTGATAGACAATTTCTAGAAAATGTACTCAAACCATGAGTACAAAATAACTTTTTGTTTCCTAATTTACAAGCTCATCTCAAAATTTGAATGGGGCTTAGTAAAATCACGAGAGTTGCATCTTTCAAGTTCCATACTGTAACCTTCATTTTTAAGTCAAATTGTTTGAGCTTCTTATTATATCCTATGTTTCACTTTTCATGATTAATGAAATATCTACCTTTTTATTTATTTATATATATAATCCTAATGGAATAATTTTATGAAACAAATTTGTGTAGTGGTTTTATAAAATGAATTTAGTATGTAATGATTTTATCAAATTCTTTTGAAATGCTTAAATGTGGGGTTTGTAGAACACTGGTGGAAGTGTCATTTTATTATGTTGTTACAGTCACCTACAGCATATTTTTTCTTGAAGAGGGTGTATATAGCATTTATAGTTATTCTATCTGCTATTATCAAATTTATGTATTAATAAAATTTTTCTTTAAAAATAAATAAATAAAAAATTAACATTGGTAGTGTCCCTGGTCAGAAATTGCATAGTTAAAATTTTAAACTGATTTTTTTTTTTTTCATATGGCAACCTTACTCCAAGTTAAAATTAGATAGGGTAATTTAAATTCAACTGTTTTTTTACACCCCCTAGCAAGAAATATATTAACCAAATTTAAATAAGTGTGGATTTTTTTTTTTTTTTTTTTTTTTATGATTCACTGTATGACAGCCATACTCAAGATAGTAATAGGTAATACTGATTCATTCAACACTATTTTTTTTTAATTTATAGGCTCCCATTGGGGGGGGGGGGGATGAGGGAGAGGAAGAATATTATAAACAAATTTTAAAAAAATGATTATTTTACATTTCATTGTATGACATCTATACTGAAGTTAAAAATAGATGGCACAGATTCAACACAGTTAACTTAGCTAAATTTAAATAAAGTTGATTTTTTATGGATTTTTTTCTAATAAATCTTCAGAATAAGCTTTTGCCATGGTCAAATTTATGTTTTTATTAAAAATTTTCTCATAAGTTTTTTATGCTGGTAGCCCTCCTGAGGGAAAATTGCCGTTTTCTGATAACCAATTTTCTGATTTATTTTATGTTTTCTCATTTGGTCATCATATTCAAAGTTAAAATTAGATATGGCAGATTCAACTCAACTTTCATTTATATTGACAGTGCCCCTTGCAAAAAATAAATAAATAAAAAGGTTTTATGTTTCACTGTATGACAACATTAATATAAAGAAAAATCCCTGACGGCTCGGCCTACAGGCACAGGTAGATTTCGAAGACGCAAACCGTGGGGCGCCTGTTTGTTGGAAATTGCGGAAGAAATGACCTTTTTACGATGATGCGGCAGTTGGAACCGCCTACTTCGAAACCTAACTTGTTTGCAGGCGGAGCCGGCAGGGATTTTTTTTTTTCCTATAACGGTTGGTCCTATAAAAAACTTGTCAATATGAAAGTTTTAGATAATATTATGAGGATTTATAATAAATTTAAGCGGATTTGAAATCTTGGGAATTGACGAAGTTATGATTTTTTTTTCCTTTTAACCCCCCCCCCCCCCCCCCCCCCCCCCCCTTAAGGCAATTTTTAATTATATCAAAAATCTGTCATACATAAATTTTTGGCCCTGTTCCTAGAAGTAATAACAACTTCAAACGGATTCGATACGTATCATAATTAAGAAATTGTTTTTTTTTTCTGTTTTCACAAAAATGCCCCACCCCCCCTCCCTGGTTTGATTGTGCCCATTAACGAACTTGACTGACATTTTATGCCCCTTGATTTTATGTATCAGTTTCGAAAAGATGCGGGAGTTGGAACCGCCTACTTCGAAAAATAACTTGTTTGCAGGCGGAGCCGGTAGGGATTTTTTTTTGCTATAACGGTTGGTCCTATAAAAAACTTGTCAAATAAAAGTTTTAGATAATATTAAGAGGATTAATAATAAATTTACGCGAATTTGATATCTTGTGAATTGATGAAGCTATGATTTTTTTCTTCTAAAACCCCCCTTTCCCCCCCCCCCCCCTTGGGGCCATTTTTAATTATATCAAAAATCTGTCATTCATAAATTTTTGGCCCTTTTCCTAGAAGTAATAATAACTTTAAACGGATTCGATATGTATAATAATTAAGAAATTATGGGGTTTTTTCTGTTTTCACAAAAAGCTCCCCCCCCCCCTGGTTTGATTTTGCCCATTAACGAACTTGACTGAGATTTTATGCCCCTTGATTTTATGTATCAGTTTGGAAGAGATTTATGCAGATTTTTTCCAGTTATCGTGTCCATAAAAAAGTGACATAGATAGATAGATAGATAGATAGATAAAGTTTTGAAGTTTTTGGGTTCTGGGAGTCATGATCGGCGTAGATCTGCAAAAATTTTTCAAAATTTCCAACTTAGGTGAGAATGTAATAGGTAGTATTTCTTACGAAATCTACCTAATAGTACTGATTTAACTAAATTTTCTTTTGCATTTATACAGACTCCTGGTAGGAAATAGGCTATCTACATTAAATGTAATTTATTTTTTTATGTTTTATTGTATGAAGACATTTATGGTAATTACTTTGAATTTAAACTCATTTCATAAAGCAAACAAAATTTTAAATTATGACTATAGAAATAAATACAAATTAGCTATTCATTACTGATATTAAACTATTAACAAAGTTGTTACATAAAACACACAAATGCAGCATATATGCAATTTATCTGTCAGCAATTTATGCAATTTATCTATTATGCCTATCCATCTATACACAATTTAAATTTGTTATTGGGGTATAGTGTGTGTTACTACCAATGGATGAATTATGAACAAGTTTGCAATGTGTTAGTCTGCTGAAAGTCCAGGGGTTTGCACAGTAAGGGCACAGGGGGTAGAGGAATATATATAAATAATTAACTATGTAACATATAATAAGAAAATTTTATTTTGTTATATAAAATATACTAATAAAAAAAATAAAGAATTTTCTATTGTTTAATGAGTCACAAAAAGAAAACTTATAATTACAAAAGAAGTTGATGTTTTTTATTTTAAGAGCACTATGAAAATTGTTCATAACCTGTTCAGACATGAAAATGCTTGATGCAGAAAATGTAAATGTGTAAGAAGCCCACTACCTTAATTTGCTGTTAGATTTCTTATTAGCCAAGAAGTAAGTACAAGGCTTGAATATATGGTATATACAAAAACTGACTGTAGCATCTTCAAACCAAACAACTAATTTATATAAGGGGTGCAAAAATCAAGTAGTCATGTCCTGAAACTGATCTCTCTATTATCTTTTTTATAAATTCAAAAGATTTAAAATCTGACTTATCGTTGCACAGTAAAACCTGTGAAAACAGAACCTATCTCTAATTAAACCCTGCCTTTAATGTTCATGATCCTAGTGAAAAGAATATAATACAATTACAACAAACAGTGTACTTCCTTAGACGGAAAGTTATTTGAAACAGATTCTTTTTCTTTTTCTGGTCTTTTATTATTTCTTCTTAGCAGATTTTACTGCATTAAGTTATCTATGTGCGAAAAATAAGTTTCTCAGTTATTTATAATAAATTATCTTAATATATATATTTTTAAATTTGCAAGGTGTAACTTTACATTTGTTAGTATATATATATATATATACAGTTGAAGCACTTTATAACGAACTACGATATAACGAAAAGCACGATATAACGAAATGCTCATAACCATTTAGTTGGTCTGTATGTTAAAGAATACTGAATTCGAAACGATATAACGAAATATTTATAACGAAAAGCACGATATAACGAAAATAATTCGAGCATGAAAATTGATAAAAAGAACGATATAGCGAATTTTTTACTTTTTTTACTTAAAAAACGGCCGGGAAATAGAATTTTATTTTTTAAATACCAGATTTTTTTTTCAGGAGATAACCTTCAATCTTTTTCTCTATGACCAGTCACATATTTTCAATACTTCCAAGAGAGATTTGGGGGAGGGGCAGTATTTTAAGACAGACAGAGGGGCGACAGCTTAGCTGAACTGGATTTATGTTATTTTTTATTAGATGACTGATTTCATTGACATTTGCTTTTCGTGTAAATTTATCGCGTGCTAATTTTTAAAACTTTTTGTAAACTGGCTATGTCTGTCAAAAAAAAATAAATAAATAAATAAATAAATAAATAAAAAGTTTGAGTTTAGAAGAGAAAGTTGAAATTATAAAATGCGTCAAAAATGATGTTAAAATAAGCGATGTAGCGAAAAAAATTGTTAGTAAATATTCTAAGTAGCACTGTCAGCAATTGAAAAATTGAGAAAAAATTATTAAAATATTCAAAAAGAGTGCAGTTTCCTCATCGTTTAAACGTATATGCACAGCGAAATATGAAGATGTGGAGGAAGTATTCTTTTCATGGTTTAACGAAGCAAGATCTAAAAACTTCCATATTAGTGGAAGTATTTTGCAATAAAAAGCATATGCGTTTTCCGAAACACTTCTATATAAAGACTTTCATGTAAATGATGGTTGGTTGAGTAAATTCAAAAAAAGATATGAAATTGTGTGTAAAAAATTACGTGGAGAAACAGCCTCTGCTTCAGAAGAAACAATTGAAGAATGGACGAACGGAAACTCAAACATTTTTTAGGATTACGATTGAAAAGATATATTTAATATGTATATGCCTGATAAAACTTTAAAAAAAAGAAACTTGTCACAGTGGAAGAAGGAGCGAAGACCGACTTTCATAAGCATTATGTTCCCTGAAAGGCGAAAACCTCTTGTAATTGGAAAAGCAAATAATCCATGGTGTATCCATAAAAACGTAATAAAAACTTTGCCTGCCATGTACATGCGTAATTGAAAAGCTTGAATGATGAAATGTCTTTTTAAAGAATGGATTTTAGATTTTGACGAATAGATGCAAAAAGCCAAAAGAAAAGTTCTGCTTATTTCAGACACAGTCTCAACGTCTCCTCGCATGTGAGTTCTGTTTGTAATTTATAAAACTACTTTTTTTACCACCTAATACTACATCCAAAGTGCAACCATGAGACCAAGGAAGTATTTTTTTAAATCTGATTTCCGAGTTTAAATTTGATCAGTATGTTAATGTTGATTCAAACATAATGGCAAATGCAAAATTCGAAGAAGAGAACATAATAAAAAAAGTACAGAAGATGAGGCGTTTGTTGGCAGTGTCAGTGAGGAAGAAGAATGAATTCCTCTTCCTGAAGAAAACATCCTTCTAGAAGCTGGTGAGAAGATTTTACCATTTGATGTACTTGAGTATTTACAGATAATTGTGTGTTGCATGCACAATGAAAACTTGTTAACGAATTAAATTAACATGTATGTTGTCAAAATAGGGTCACTGTAAAAAATGATTGTCAAATTCACTGCATTTATTCCAGTAAATCGCAACGTAATATTTTTGTATGTAAAAATACCGCAAATATAACAGTAGATTTAACCAGCGTTTTCGCTTTCAAAATCCTTTCATGCGAACAACCAATCAGATCACATCATTCATTTTCTAATCGGCGCCTGCGCGCAAAGACATTTTACTAGCATGATTTGCGCAAGGAACTTCTATTCAAAAGTACGTGCTCTTTCCCGCGCGACGGCGAAAGCGAGCAAAATGGTGTGTTTCTTGACTTACGCTTAGGAGCCTGCATTGTTTATATATCAGTGTTTAATTACAAATGGTATTTTATATTTGTATTAGATAAACGTAAGCTTGTAATTCTAGTCCAATTATTTAAAATATATATATATATATATTATCTAAATTCTTCTCGTCCTTCAGAATTGAAGCGTTTCTTTTTTTAGTACTACAAATATACTCTCTCTATATATAATGTATTTACACATAGTATTATAATGAATATTTGATGTCTCAGTTTTGCCACATTAAAAAAATTCCTATTAATAAATTCTGAATTCTTATATATATCATATACAAAGCAGTAAAGAAATGTTTTATATGGGATTGAATTTCTATACATAAAATAATGAATTCCAATGTTTTTCAAACAAGCGATGAACTTTATGACTATTCTAATAGTCATCTAAAAATGAAAGTTGATTAAAATCAATGATTTAAAAAAAATATGGCTTTTAAAATTAGCAGCTATTGTGATAATTTGTACGGAAATAGGACTGTTAAAATTACAGAACTTTTTGTGGTAATTTGTACGGAAAAATGGCTGTGAAATTTACTACATTTATAACCGTTGAAATGACGGAAAATATGCGATAAATTTTACATCGATTTTTACTGCTATTTTTACGTAAAAACTGCTGGCAACATTGCTGCCTGCAGTTTTTGCCGTAAATTTGCCGGATTTTTTTTACAGTGTGTACAATATTAGTCAATGTTATTAAGAAAAGAAAGCAGAGCTTGTTAACTTCATTCTTCAAACTTATATAGGTATGTAAAACTGCACTTTAAGAGAATTAAATCAATACATTTTTTTTTTACATTTAAATTTGCCCGTTTTTTTATGTGTAGCGTAGTAAGATACATATATATACCGTTAAAATAATACAACAATGCTCCAATTATCTGAAGTTCAGTCATCCAGATCTATCATCACAAAATAAAAATTCTGTGTTATGAATTGTACATATTTATTCGTAAAAATATGATTTCCTAGAAATTCCATTTTAAATCAACGCCTTTCTTTTCTTTTCTGTTTGTAGTAAAAATGATCCTTACTATGGAGGCTTAATATAATATGAATACATAAGGCCTAGCTTTTTTTTTTTATAATTAAACAAAAGTTATTTTAAGACTTATCTTTATGTAATAAAACGTCCTTTTATATGATTGTCTCCATTATATGGAATTCTGCATACTCAGATTACGTTCAGACCCTATTAGTCAGGGTAATTGGCGTTCTTACTATATAATGAAATAATTCGTTATAACGTTTTAACGAAAGCACGTTATAACGAGCAAATCTTTGGAGCACTTTCGATTTCGTTATAAGGTGCTTTGACTGTATATATATATATATATATATATATATATATATATATATATATATATATATTTAAAATTAAATCACATGTGTGCAAAACAAAGGAAGAGATATTATAAAAAACAATGGAAATACACACACACATATATATATATATATATATATATATAAACTTATTGCAAAAATTAACCATTGAAACAGAAATAACTGACCAAATGCAATGAAATTATTATCCCAAATAGCTATGTCAAATTACACATTATAAAACATAGTCCTAACAAATGAAGTATTTATTCAAAAAGTGAAACATAAGTAAAAAAAAAAAAAAAAAAAAAAAAAAAAACACAAATGCAAGCTTATAATGTAATTTACTTTTTCAAGGGCTGGGAAACCACATTATAAGCAAAGAATGATTGTTTTCTGTAACTGTCACAAGCTTAAAGCCAAAATTTTGTGACAATTCCAAGCCCTAACAATCATTGGAAAAAAATTGGAAAAAAAAAAAAAAAAGGATACCTTTGAAAATAGAACACTACAAATCAAACGGAAGAAAATGAATCCATTTATAAACAAATAAATACAAAGGAAGACAAAGAAAATCTATACATTACAACATAAATTTGTCCAGAATCCGAAGCCAAAAATGTTTTGTGCTAAGCACATGGTAAAGTGAATAAGTGAATTCAAACGTACAAGTTAAAATTACAGTTAATTTTCTAAAAGTAGCAGTTTTTAATTTAACCATTGTGATTTTAACTATTTCTAATTTAAAATATAAAAATACAAATAAATAATATAAAAACTATAAATTCATTTACTAAAAATATTTTTTAACTTAAATAATTTTAATATATATATTATATTATTGGAATATTTAAAAATTTCACTTGTATTCCAAGTTTTCAGTTAAAAGAGAAAAAAAAAAATTGTGAAAATTTATATGGTGCTGCCATCTGGTTTTATAATAAACAATAACTAAAAAATAATACTAAAGAATAATAGTAATAGTTTTTTTTTAAATCATTATATGGTGCTGCCATCTAGTTAAAGATTAAAACAATATCTAAATAACTATTAATTATTTTGATTAAGTAAATTTTCAGTATAAAATTATTTTATCTATTTATTTTTACATATGTCAACATTTAAATAATTTCAAAACATAAATAAACCCATAAATTCTAAAATATTATTGTAGAAGTCAAATTAAATTTTCATTTTATAAATAATTATATGCAAGCTTAAAAGATTTACCAATATGACTACATGCACTTATTGGAACAAACATCTTGCAAAATTTTATTAACCCTGAAAAATAAAATTAGATTTTCATTTTATAAATAACAATGCAAGTTTAAAAGAAATACCAAAATGGCTACACACAATTAATGGAACTAACATCTTGCTAAATATTATGAAAAATAAAATCAGATTTCACACACTGATAGCTAAAAATAACCAAACATTTCCAATATGTTAACCTCACGTATTGAATCTAATATCTTGCAAAAAATAAAAAATAAAAAAGCATTTAACTAAATTGTTAAATGTTCTCTACCTGGCAAGGGAAAAAAAAATAAACATTAAATCTCCAATATGGCAACGCACTTATTGGAACAATATTATATTTAAAGTTCTCTCCCTAGAAAAGAAAAAAAAATTTAGAATTTACTATTTAAATTTTTTAATTAATAAAAGATATTTAACCAAAATATTCCCACTCAGCTCTCACATAAAGGAATTCATTCTTTAGCCAAATATATCAGTAATGTAAGCGTTTTAACAGATAGAATGTGCAAACATATAAACCCCAGTGAAAGCAAAATTTATATTCGTAAAATTGACTTAACTAAATAAAAGGGATAGCCATATTCTACTGCATGTTGAAGAATAAGTTTTAAATTTTGAGTTTTAAAATTATTAGAACAAAGATTGTTTATTCTATGTGCAAAATTTAGTAAAATATTTACAAATACTGATTTATGTATACAAGACTCATAATTAGTAAATAAGTTAACTTTAAATGTAAAATCATTTCTTTTGTCATAAATGTCAAACAAAATTTTATTATCTTTAAGAATTATCTTAAGATCAAGAAAATTAATTACATTATTTACCATAAGGTTGAAACTATAATTTAAATTTTTATGATATTTTATTGGTAGTAAATAATTTGAATTATTATTAAAATATGGTATTCACTTTAATATCTCTTTTATGCATATGTGTTTATATATGAATGTTTCAAAGACTGATTAAAACTATCTTTCATTTAGACCTGTATGGGCTGAAGCTCGTGAGAAATATTTTTCTAAGGGCATTAATAAAGCATCTCTAGCCACCATTGAAAAGGTATTGTGATAATAATTTACATTGCAGTAAAATATAGCTCTCTGATGTTCCAGATTATTTATAAATAATTATCTTTTTTATTACAGGCTGCTTTCTTTGTTAGTCTGGATGAAGAAGCCTATGAATTTGATCCTGTAAGTTTGTAAATTTGCTGTTTATAATCAAGGCTTGATTGTTGCGTATGGGCACACTAAGGTTATCACCAGATTTTAGTAAATCAATAATTTTAGCATGTGACTTAAAAAAAAAAAAAATTGGAACAAATTTAAAAGCATGTTTAATTCTGCGAGCTCACTTCAATTCTATGAGTATATCCTCTTGAAACGTGAAAAAAATAAAAACTAAGCAACACACCTGGTTAACTACATTATTTTCACATAGTTGACAGAAGCTGCCACTCACTTTTCTTTATATAGAACCCAGTCATCAAATTCTCAGTTGTTGTATCTGTTTAATTAACTTATTCCAGTTATTATTCCCTTATTCTAATATATTATTTCATTTATATTGTTTTTCACTATATTGGCTATACGTCTTTTAAGCAATTAAAATTTGAAATATTATGAATGCAAGGCGTGAGAAATTTTCTGTGGAAAAATTTTCAAGTATTAAATATAGATTTATTCAATTATCGATGCAATATAACAATTCATCAAATTTTCAATACGTAATTAATTTAAAAGCAACTAATTAAAAATGAAAGCCTATTTCTAAAGAAACTTTCAAGTTATTTACTGTCAAATCTTGACAGGTACCATCTAGTTTATATTTTAAAGTAAAAATTAAAAAATATCGATTAGTCACCACATAAATAAAATCTTTGAATATAGCAGTTTTTGTGTTCAGTATTTCCTATATTATTGTTATTTATTTACTATTAAAGACATTGGAAATTGTATTTTTTTCTTTACAGAAAGATCCTAGTAAGCTGAATGAGTTTGGGCGAGCTATGCTTCATGGCAAAGGTTGTGATCGCTGGTTCGATAAATCCTTTAATGTTATAGTCGGGAAAAATGGCAGAGTAAGTACACTTTACGGCATATTTATCTGAAGTCTTTCTCTAAAACTTTCTTGCTTTTTTTACATGTGTTTTCCCATTCTAAAATATTTAACATTTATAAGGTTACCAATAGGTGTAGAAACAAAAACTCCACATTGTTTTTAATACATTCTACACATCACTTAATTGAAATTACTTTTTTTCTATTATTATTTTAAATAATATATGCTTTTGTCTTGTATTTTTTCTTTTTATTTTCCATCATAAATTTTATTGCGATTTAAAATGTGTATTGGAACTATTGTGTTATATAAGTTGTAATTTTCCAACTGGACGAAAAATGTCCGGGCCAGGATTCGGATCTAGGATCTCTTGGCTGAAGCTGCCATGCTCTACCAACTGAGCCATCCCGATCGAATCTGGAGGACCTAATTCATCCAGTTAAACTTATTGATCATAGCATCTGGTCTGATATCTGAATCAGCTCAACAGAATAAATCGCAGGTAATTTGGAACACCAGTAAACACTGGATACGTGATTACACTAGATTAATTTTAAAACAATTATTCAAAATTGGTAAAGAAATCATAAGTTGTAATTTTCCAACTGGACGAAAAATGTCATGGCCAGGATTCGAACCTGGGATCTCTTGGCTGAAACTGCCATGCTCTACCAACTGAGCCATCCCGATCGAATCTGGAGGACCTAATTCATCCAGTTAACCTTATTGATCATTGTTAGTATTTATCATAGTTGTCTTATTGTGTTAGCTTTTGTATACTGCGAGAAAGTAAAAATATTCAATTGATATAGAATTGATTAGCCTGAATTTTTATCATGTAATGTGGTTCTATGTTAAATAAAAAAAAAACTGTTGTTTAAACCTACAAGATGATTTTACATTTGAATTAGTTTTTAATGATGAAGATATGCATGTTTGCATAAAAAAGTAGATTTTATATTTTTATTTGTCAAATTTCTCATTGTGCTGTGGGAGATTTTAATGTTTGATACTCAAATCAATATGTTTCAGAAATGAAGAAAGTGTTAATTTTAATAATATCACACTTTAAAAATTTTTTCATTAATGGGAACTTGCCGGGGAGGGGGGGGGGAGAGGTTGTGTAATATTTCTTTTTCTAATTTTTATTTAAGAATAAGAATAAAAGTTAACAGTTATAGTTACTTGTCCAAAATACTCTTAAGTAGAATGTAACATTTCATTTCTATTTGAATCATTCTTTTTGAAAATTTGAAAAGTACATTATAATTAGAATAAAATATCTAAGTAAAGTTAAAAATAGAATTTTTATTTCAAGAAAGCAAGATTTTAAAAAGGAAGAGCTTTTGTTATTTAATAAAGATAATCAAATTTGCTCTTATGTTTTCAGCTCATCATATAACTTTTGTCAATAAGTTTTTATTAGAAGTAAAATTTTAAGAATCAAAATCATTTTGTATTTTCTCAAATTTGCATAATTTTTATTTCCATACAGTTAAAATCTACATATAATTACTTTCTGGTGGATGTCTATAAAACTATAAATTATTATTTTATACAATACAATCAAATTTATTTTAGTGCTTGTTAAGCTATGTATATTCAGGTATAATAAAAAAAAAAGTTAATGTACATGTGTTAAATATTGAATATTAGCTGGTGGGAAAAAAAAAAATCCCCTTCTATCCAAATATCCTGGGCATACCTACCATTCTTATTCTTTTTCAAGAAAAACATATTTTGAACCTGAAATTTTATTTCGCCTTGAAAAAATGAAAGTAAAGTGAGATAAGGACGTTTCAAATACTGCCTATTCGCAAAAGTGCCATGTAAAGGAAGAAGCATAGAAGAACACTGTTATTTGTTTGTCTTTAAATCTGGACTCTGGGTCATATTAATCAACCTTTTCATTTCTCTTATTGCACTTTTAAAATGAAAAGGATATGTGAAATCAATAGCTCAAAAATTGCAGTGTTGGCAGGGTTTTTCCAGGAAAATGGAAAGTTATCAGTTGCATTACTGTATGTTCATATCTTTTAGAATTACTAGTTCATTAAGTAGCTTCGATTTTACTGGGATAAAACACTCACAAAAGTAAGACTAAATATAATATTTCATATTAATGTTATGATATCAAGTTAATTTTAGCATAGAGATATTTAGAACAATTAATCATAGTAATTAGTTTAATTATGTTTGTATTTTTAAGGTTTTTAATTATCTTTACATGTATTATGAGTAATAATAGTTAATACGAGAACTTTTATAATGCCCTTGTTTCTCATCTTTACTGAGTTTGACTGTATATCATCATATCATATCATATATATTATAAAGCAAGAAGCTGTAAAGGTGTGTGTCCGGGGTAATTTCAAAAACTACCTGTTGGATTTTCTTGCAGTTTGTACCATCAGAGTGAGAAAATTCTTGCAGTCATTATGATGTATAATACACTGATATAACCATGATTTTTTATAATAAAACTTATCCTTGTTTAATACTTGTTGGTGTTTTATACTTGTTTTGGACGAGAAGTTTGCCATTGGAATATGTCTTATGCTATCATTTGGTTAACGTTTTTTGAGAAAAATGGCTGTATCAGTTAAGGATTTTTTTAAGAAAAATACAAACATCTCGAAAAATAAAACAAAATAAAATCAGAATTTCTTTTTTTTAACTACAAAGAAAAAAAGTTTTAATGAGAAATAATATTATGAAATGAAGATATTTAGTTTAAATATGAAAGGAATGTTTGTACAGCTTAAAAGAAGTATTCTGTTGTATAGGTGGGTTGTTGTTTAAAGATTGCGAGTGCCGTGAGATTGACTGAACACAATAACGAATACTTATTAACGGAGAGACAAGCGCATCGCATCGTGGCTGACATGAGACTGCCGAACTCTTGGCGATACGCCGATCACAGAAGGCGTGCAATAGCCGCATCCACAATAGAGGCGCCATCTGTCGTGAATCAGATAAGATACAAGTAATACATAACATATTCAATGTCAAAGGCAGCCATTGAAACAATATTTGGCAATTTATCATTTTTGTTACCTATATTTGGCCCCCGGATAAGAAAAAAAATTTACTTTTAGGGCCTCTTGCTTTATATAATATATGAAAGTTGCAGCAGACGATTTTTAAAAAATATATTTTTTATATGTATCATAACTTGTATCTCTCATTTACAGGCTATTTTTGCATTTCCAGTTGATTTTTTTATGTATGACATCAACAGTGTTTTTACTTGATAGAATAAGAAAAAAAAAAAATCAAATGTAATCTGTAACTTTTTATCTGTGCAAGTTAAAAATGATGTTGGGTTTGAACTTTACAGATAAATATATTTAGAGATATCTTTAAAATATTATGGCATCCGTGCAAAGCCGATTGCTAGTACTATATATATATATAGAGAGAGAGAGAGATATATATATATAGATGTAATAAATTCTGGTGAAACAGACATGTGATCTGCAAAACATAAAGTAGAGGTCTGCACTTGTAGATGTTTTACCTTTTGCAAATCATATGAATGTTTTGCCTAACAAATTATTCTTTAAATATACATATTTATTTATTTAGAAGTGGTTGTTTTGCTATTATTTTTGCCTCGCAGTATTTTAGTTCTACATTTTTTTTCTTTTTATAGATTGGCTTAAATGCTGAACATTCATGGTAAGTATTTGTTACATTTAATTTCAATAATGTATATTTCTTTCTCCTTAATTTGTTGTCAACAAATTTCCTTAAATCATTTTTAAATCATATATTCTAATACGAGCAAATCTTGCTCGTATTAGAAAAATGGCTCTAACGATTTTGATGAAATTTTTTTATCCTACCATTTTTAGGCACGAGAAGGCTATTGGGCTGGGTCACATATTCAAGAACTTTCGATTAGTGGGTCATTTTTGGGTCACTGTGGGTCAAGCTAATTTTATCTAAAAAACGGCTGAGACTATTTAGACTAAATTTTGCATCCTTTGGTTTTGGGGCATGAGAAGACTGTCAGGCTAGGTCACATGTTTAAGAAAATTTGATTAGTGGGTCATTAGGGGTCAAGCTAGTTTTATCTTAAAAATGGACCAGAGGATTTGAACGAGAAGACTATTGGGCTAGGTCACAGTTCAAGAAATTTCAATTAGTGGGTCATTTTGGTCATGTGTCATTATGGGTCAAGCTATTTTTATCTTAAAAACGGCTCAGACGATTTGAACTAAATTTTGTATCCTACGGTTTTTGGACACTAGAAAATCATTGGGCTAGGTCACATGCTCGAGAAAATCCGATTAGTGGATAATTTTTGGGTCTCTGTGGGTCAAGCTAATTTTATATAAAAAACGGGTGAGACTATTTTGACTATATTTTATATCCTACGGGTTTCGGGCACAAGAAGCAGGGGTGGAAAATCTGCTCCAATTGCTCCGAACTGCTCCAATTTTGATTTCCTGCTACATTCTGCTCCAAAAATAGCAATTTTTTAAAATTCTGCTCCAAAAATGGAAATTTCTTAATCTAAAAAATTAGAATAAAAAAAAAAAAAACTTCATTAACTTTGTATAGGTTTGGCAACACACTGCTATGATGCATGTAGCTAAGATATACAGCATCATTTAAGTTTAAAAATTATCTCTAACTGAATAATGGATTATACTACATAATCATTGTCTTACATTTCAGTTTTTATAATATAACATATCTTAATCCAAAGAGGATGATTACTCCAAAACACAGCTGATGTACCATCTATCAAAAGTAAGCATTATTGAAAAGATATGCAGCATTAAGACTGCTCTCAAACAAAATATTTTTACCCCCTCAACAATGCAGAAATTTCTGACAAATCTACAAACTATTTTTAGATGTAAAAGCATGAAATTGGTAAGGCATGACTGCTGAAGTAATTGAAAATTGAATAGCAGTTTTTGTTAAATGTCACATCTTATGCTATAAGTGATTTTTGAGGCATAAAGACCTTTACAGAAGTGTAGCGTCCTAAAATTGAGTTAAAAATGCTCACTTTCATAACATTATAAAAAATAATCTTTGTTTTTATTGAAAAATAGAAAATGCTATTTGATTTCAATGCTAAAACATAAGTTTGTTCTACTACAAAACCATTAAATTCTGATACAGAACTGCAATTTATTCTGATACAAAACAATTTTTTTATTTTCTACTCCTGTATTATGAGACTCCAAATCAGAAGATTTGTTATTATTATAAAGTGTGCTTTAGCCAATTAGCCAAAAGATTGGTTGCTGTCGTTCTTTAGCATAGCAGTGAACTAAATGTCACGAAGATTGTAAAAAACAAATTGCATGGAATCAACAATAATACTGTTGATATAGAAGCATGCACTCTTCACAAAGTCCACAATGCATTTGGCCACGATTTTAAAATGTGTCTTATTGACATGTACTACTTTTTAAAAAGAAAACCACTGGGCAGTCTAGTGATTACTCACAGTTACAGGTATCACTTGAGTTATTTAAATTTACTATCAAATGTTTGTCATTTGCCAAAAATATGAAATAACTATTGTAAGTAAACATATTTAACTTGTTACATTCTGTTTTTAATTTAAATGCTTTCTTAAAAGTTTTTTTTAATCCTTTCCTAAAGTGTTAGATAAGTCGAATTATTTTTTTATTTCTAAAAGGGTGTAAAATATTTGTTGTCAGAATATGGTATATTTATTATGTATTATTGGAATGTGGAAAGTTAATTCACCTGTTATAGTCATATTACTACAAATGTTGAAACTCTCTAAGTATATAATTTTTTTTCTTGTTTTAACATTTATTACATTTTATACGGTTGAAATTGTATATATGCACTATATTAAAGAAAAGTTCATTAACAAAGCATATTTGCTTTTAATTTGGAGCTGCTACAAAATGTAATTAACCCACTCCAAAATTGTAATTGGCGTGCTCCAAAAGTGGCATTTACTGCTCCAAAACTGTAATTGACGTGCTCAAAAACTGGCATTTACTGCTCCAAAATTGCAATTTGACCTGCTCCAAACCTGCTCCAAAAATGGATTTTCGATTTTCCACCCCAGAAGACAATTGGACTTGGTCACAAGTTTGAAAAAATTTCATTAGTGGGTCATTTTGGTCATGGGTGATATTTGAACTCAAAGCTAATTTTGACCGAGCATAGCTCGGTATTCCCTGTTCGTTTGTATAAAATGAACTAGCTCACTTTCTTTAAAAGCTAAATAATGCAAGACAAAAAAATTTCTTTTGGGGGAGGGCACTTTCGGGATTTTTTTTAATTTTTCATTTTGCTTACAAAGTGCGAGGGGGTGCTTAATCAGGAAGGGCGGATTAATGGGAGTTTACAGTACTTTCCATTCACTAAATGTGTTCGGAAAGAGATGCTAAAACTGAATATACATAGCCAGGCCAATGGGGAATTTTAAGATGTTTTAAATGTGTATATTTTGCCTTTTTCCTTAATAAAATGCAATACTAAAATTTCCACACATTGTTATCACACAAATAAAACTGAAGTATTTATGTCTACTTTGATTTTTTAATTTAAAAGGTTTTACTAAATTAAGTCTAGTTCTGATAAAATCTCATCCATTTTCTTTTGTCACAAAATGTTTGAAATATGGTTTAGATACGAATCTAGTTTTCCAATTTGTATGAAAACTAATTCGGCTCTTGCAATAATGGCCTATAACATATTCACTTAATGGGAGGTCAGTTGAAAGCACAGTTTGGATGCTATTGTGTTCACTCGCACGCATAATACATACTGACATTAAAAAAAATATTAAAAACAGGCTCTGGGGGACCTGAAAATGTGAGGAAATTCTATTATACATGCATGCATACACACATACATATGGAATAGTTTTAAAAATAGCAAAAACTGATTCAGGAAACCTCAAAATGTAAAAATATACTAAAATAGTCCTAATCTGGTTCTCATGTTGATTACAATACTTTCCTTACACTGTATGTTATGGGAAGTAAAAATGCATATATATCAAATAAGGTACAACTTGCTATAATAAATTAATAAAGGAACTCAAAATGCAGTTTGCCAAATCATAGTTATCTATACATACTTTTTCTGTTTTTATTTTTCTTATTTAACATGTTTTTCTTTCATTTTAAATACTTCATAATAGTTATTTTAAATAGGCTTTTTGTATGCTTTTCCTTCCATATACTTTCAAGTGTTAAAAATAAATATTGATTATCATGTATAGAGAATATACACACTACATAGTGCCTTGTTTTAACAAATTATATCCCAAAGAAATTGGATATGTGAAAAAGTTTCTGAACCTTTTGCTTTAAGTCATGTCAATTGTACAATGTTTATCACACATGGAAATTGTCCACTTTCTTTGCCATATATAAATTTCTAGGGCTAATTGTATCTGGAATATGTTAGAGGTTAAAGTAATGCTAAACTGTATAGAAGTTTATTCTCAAAATTTTCATATTGTGAGAATGTGACAATCTCCTAGTTATCTGTTCCACCTTTAGAGACCAACATAATCTGTGAACATTAATAAAAATGGTAGCTATTTCAAATAAAATTATACCTATGTAAAGTTTCATTTATGAGTTATAATATATCTTAAATTTATCTTTTTCTGTTTAATATTAATAAAATAAAATAAGTAATTGTTACAGTATTTAGTAGTCACCATGTATTTTCTTTGCTAAATATTATTTTATTACATTAGAATTGTTATTATTTTTTAAGAAACAGTGCATATTTAAATGTGAAAATTTTACATTAGGGCTGATGCACCAGTCATGTCACATTGTTGGGAGTTCTGCTTAGCACAGGAATTTAATTCAAATTGGTAACTATACTTTTATTTTATTTACATGTCTATTGGTTGTATCTGAGCCAAAAATGCATTCAGTAAATAACATTTCCTTATTTAACTTTTGAGAACTAAAAAAATTGCAGGTATGGAGAAGATGGTAATTGTGTGGGAGAATCCAAAAACAACTTATTCCCTCCAAGCAGGTTAAAATGGGATTTTTCAAATGAGGTAATTATCAAATTAGAATTTCTTAGAAAATTTTGTTCTTAGAAATGCTCATTTAAATGTCAATGAAGTAATTTTGCTTGCTGTTATTTTTCATGCTGCTTTTGTTTGTATGAAATTTATAAACAAGTTAATCAATTGAATTAAATTATCTTTAATTTTTTTCTCTCTTTCCCCTTCATTTGTTTATGTACTTGCTTTTTCAGAGATTTCTCGTTATATATAAGGGTGGTTTGATAAGTTCTTGACCTGACAGTGAAAGCACAAGATTTTTGATATAATTTATATTATTTTTCAATGTAGTCCCCTTGCAACACAACACAATACATTTAAGGTATGCTCTTGTGTGCGAATTCTTTAGTGCTGGCCTGTACGAGGGTGGTTCGAAAAGTTCTCAGCCTGACAAAAAGATTTTTGACAATATTTAATTTTATTTTTCAACTTTCAACACAATACATTTCAGAACACTTTTGAGAAATGTTCATTCTTTGAAGTTTTTGGTCGACGTTCAACAAATGTGGCATGCATCAAGCAGAAAGCTTTTTTATACCCAAAATATCGTGTAAAATGTAGTAGACATGATCTATCGATGTTTGCAATGTCAGCAAGTTCCTGTATCTTCAATCATCGATCATTCAATACAGCATTGTGAATTTTTGAGACTATTTCATCGGTCGTAGCGGTTTTCGGACGTCCTGAGCATTCATCATTGTGAATGGATTTCCTACCATGTTTAAATTCAGCAGCCCACTTTTTATCATCAAATACGAAGGACAAGAATCCTTTAAGGTGGAATGTAACTCTTTTTGTATGTCTGTGGGGGTTAAATCTTTTTTAACAAAGTATTTTATGACAGCTCAAACTTCAGTTTTTTCCATTTTTAGAAAATGTTAAAACTTGTTTACTCTATCGCCAAGCAACAACCAATAAACTCACACATCTGAAACTTGGCAGCAGGCCATCTAAAGGATCATACTTTACAAACATCATTGTCATTTGGTCATACTTGTTCCATCTCTGTATCAGGCTGAGAACTTATCAAACTACCCTCGTATATATACAGGGTTCTCGCTGAATTTTGACCAACATTAGAAATTTGGCTAATCAGAAATAAAAAACTGTAGCCAAATGAAAAAAAATGTTAGCAACATAGATTCTTTGTGAAACCCTGAAAAATCTATCTTTAACCCCTTAATATACCCTTTTTCTCAATATCTTCTAAAATAACCTAATTTTTTGTAACTGCTTATAGATCTGTTATTCATCTAAATTCAATTATACACAAAAGAAACTATTAAAAATAACTATAGTCTAATTGTCTTGTGCAATCACGAAAAAAAGTTCTAAATCTGATATAACATTAAAATGTTATGAAATAAAACTTTCCCATCCAAGAAAAAAATCAAAATATAAACAACACAATATGTGTCGCATAAAAAAAAAAAAAAAAAAAAAAAAAAAAAAAAAAACTTTTTCTAGAGAGTTTTTCAGTTTTTCATTGAAGGCGATACTTCATAGGCAGTTTCAAAATTGTATTGTCGCTTATTGGGCCTGTTGACACATAGTTAAATGACATTAAATTTTTAAGAAAATTTTAAATAATAATAATAACGCGAATAAGAGTGTCGCCTGTACTGACATACATGCAAACTGAGCGAAAATTGAGCACTTGCAATTTGGCAAGTTTAATCATTCATTTACTCGCCAAATGAAGCATTTTATCATAAATTGGTGCAGTGGCGAGTGGCAGTGAGAACCCTCTGAAGTTTCAGGATAATTCCTCATGTATCGTTCCAGATATTTGACAAAACGTCTAAAATCGCAAGTGACCGGTCATCATTGGCCATATAGTGTATACTCACATATAACTTAGGGAATTTCTGACAATTTTCGGCAAGCAAATTGGGAGGGTCGACTTATACGCCAATCAATTAAAAAAGCAAAGAAAAAACTGCAAAATTATGGCTTTTTATGTGTATGAATAATAATATATATAATATACAAATAATTACAATTTAAATATATTTCAATGATTTGTTTTTGTTTACTACTTTTTCGCATCGGTGAATCTCTCCTACCATATCAAGCACACATTTTTCTCCCATCTTTTCTTTTGACGCAAAGCGTTTCTCAAGCCTAACATAGAGAAAAGGTTGACCGCACTATTCAGCATCTTGCCAGCAAGATACAACGCGGTACATTTGTGTTGCAGCATGCTGCTGCGTTTATTAAAAGAAAACACAAGCTTTTTACTTATACGCAAGTAAATGTTAATGTAATGTTGCATTTCAAATGCTACCGTCAAATTCATCAAAATCAGAATCATCCGAATTTCCAAACAGTTCCTTAAATTCGGCTATAGTCTTTTTTTTTTTTTTTTTTTTTAAATCGAATTTATAAATATCTTCTGCCTCAGATTCTAGTTCACTATTGGGTCATTCCATGGCAAATCAGCCAAAAATTTTCAATTTTCAACCTAACCATTTTAAGATTTCAAAGATACTGTCAGGAATCATTCTCACTGATGATATAAATGAGAATATATCTTTAAAAAAATTTTATCTCATTAGATTATCATAGAATTAATTTTTTTAATTTCGAAAAATCACCATTTTTTGGCTTGCATAAATGTTTTCAATTTTGATTTTCTTGGATTCTATCAGGTATAGGGTGTTGTTTGACCACTCATTGTAAAGAGAATTCCATAAGGTTTAATTTGATATACAAGTTGACTATGGTTGGTTAAAAAAATATTTTTTTCTAATTAAACAATTTTTTAGTGCTTTTTTTAAAATTTTGAAAAAAAATGTTTTTTTGTAATATTATAAGCTTGAAAATTTTAAAGTGGGATCGCAATGGGATCAGGAGTTATGAAATAAAAGCTGAAGATTACCATATAAATCTAATAATTTAATAATCGAACTCTGGTGCCTGTAGGGGTGATGGGGGGGGGGGGGGGTGCCTGTAGAGATCAATCTCAGCTATCCAAAGCAATTTTTTTTTCTTCTGAATATTGAAATGCAAACGAGATATTGTAAAATAACTGTCCTATAGGATTAACATTAGCAAGTGGGTGTTTTCTCATGAGGGGACATAACCCTTAAGCTCTTGTTGTAAAAAAACTAACTAAACAGGTAAAGAAAAGTGGCACTGCGATTCTAATTAAAGATTTTTTTTTTATATTCCTGTGATCCCATATTCATCTCTGCATCTTCTGAACTAAATGTATTTCTGCCTTTTTTTGCAATAAGAGTTTGGTAGAGACTTTTTCTACTTGGACTATTTGACATTCACTAAAGTTTGAGTTCATTATTTCTTTATTGCAAAAGTGTTTAAAATTTTAACAAAACTATATTTTACAATAGATTTACCTATTTTTTTATTTTCTTTATTTTAATTTAACTGCAGTACATGTGCATAGATTATCTTGTCACCTAAAAAATTTTGGTTCAGAACATGGTCAAATGTTTTGGCTGAACAATGGTGAAAATTGTGTTTCTAAATTACTTTATTTTGCTTAAACTTTATTTTATTTATGTAGATGTATGTTTTCTTTTTCAAACTTCTGTAAACACTATTCTAGAGAAAGATTTGTTTGTTAGTCCTCAAAAAGTTGTTTGTAATGATGTTTAGAGTTTAGAATGCTCTTTGAATTGTCTGGTTCAGTTTCCTTGAAAAGTTTGCAGCTAATAACGGTTATTTAATTATTTTAAAGGGAAGGAGCTTGTCATCAAGCATATTTGAATCTACAAATTTATGTATTAAACTGAACTCTGTATTATCTGGTTCTTCAAATTATAATCCTTTTCAAACTCATTCAATTTATATCAGGGTAAGAACAGTCAAAGTACAAAAAAAGCAGACCATATTTTTTTCCTTTTCTCATATTTAAGAATCCACTCCCTCTTTTGCTTGGTGTGTGTGTGTGAGGGGGGGGGAGGGGAGCAAAAATTTGGAGAAGAGAGTATGATTATTTATTTATTGTTACTATAAAATAACAAAACATATACGGTAGAAATTTTTTTTAAAAAGAATAAAGCTTTGGACTTTTTAAATTTTGTTTTATATGTGACAAATTAGGAAGAAAAGAAATTTTGGGAAAGTGGGGTAATTTAGATGACTATATATTGTTATTAATAAAGTAAAAAATGGGCTAAAAAAGATTTTTTAATTTTGTGTACTGGGTGGGTTTAAACTTTAAAAACTTTAAACTTAACTTTGTCGGCTTCGGTGAATGAAAAATTAGCTTTTATCTTTTTTTCCCTTTTTTTTTGTGGGGGGGGGGGGTGTGTGTAGAAATCTACCAAAAAGTAGAAAATTCTCAGCCCTGATTTACATGAATAACCAATTTCATTTTGTAACATAAGAGCTCTTTTTTGTTATAGTAGCTATGACGGTAAAATATTTTTATTTAAAGCATATGACATTTTCTTTATATAACGAAAATTTATTTTATTTTAGATTGTTGAAGTAATTGAAAACTGTATGCAGTCATGTCAGACTGCAATAGCTGATGTCGATTTAAGATTATTGATGCATGATGCTTATGGAAAAGGTTTCATGAAAAAATGCCGAGTCAGCCCTGATGCATATATTCAAATGGCTCTGCAGTTAGCCTATTTTAGGGTAAGATTCTGACACTTCTGTAGAAAATTTGTTATAAAAGGTATAAAAGTAAAATTATAAAAGTTAAAATTTTATAGTCAACTTTTTAAAGTGAAAAATATTTAGTTGTTGAACAAAAGAGTTAAAAAATTAGTTTCTTTTAAAAGAGAGGACAAAATAGGTTGTTTAAAAATAAAAATTTTGATAAAAAGTTAAAATTTCAGTGCAAATACACGTTGTTTAGTAATTAAAATTCATAAAGATACAAATAAATGTAAATATATTGCTTGAAGGTGCATAAAAACATACATAAAAACATTTAAAGGCACATTAAAGTCCTTTTTAAATCAAACATTTTCAACCAATGGAATGAATTAATACATGATTGATTAACCTGTACTTATTTTTGAAATGTTGAATGACCTTTCCCATCCCACCTTATATTCCACACCCTTGAAGTAAAATGGTTTGTTCCGGGCAAGCTAGAAGATGCGAAGAGACAACAACTCAACTCAACTCAACTATTAGTTTTTCACTGATGATGACCGAGTAAGTTCGGTTCAAAACGTTTTGATTTTAAAAGGACTTTAATGTGCTTTTAAATGTTTTTATGTATGTTTTTACACACCTTCAAGCAATATATTTACATTTACTTATATCTTTATGAATTTTAATTGAAAATTTTATTTTATTTATTTTTTTAGATTAATAAAAATAAACATCAAATTAAAAGAATAATTTTTCATATAGGAATTTAAAAAAAAAATTCCAACTGTAGAAAGTTATTTAAAAGCAAAGTTTTGTGTGTGTGAATACATAACTATAAAATGATTTGTTTTAATGTAGGATGCAAGAAAATTTAGCCTTACGTATGAAGCTTCAATGACTCGTCTTTACAGAGAAGGGCGCACGGAAACTGTTAGACCAGTTACTTTGGAATCCTGTGAATGGGTCAAAGCAATGTTAGATCCAAATGCTAAAGTAAGTTTATAATTTCTTCAAGCTAATTTTTTTTTTAATTCAAATAAAGTTTTTAAAGAATTTTCAGTACTTGTTATAGTGGCCCCCAAGGATGAATCGCCAAGTGGTCGAGATATATTACCAAGTTAGGTTGTAAATCGTCAAATGGTTTGCAGTCCTAAAGAAACAGCACATGTTTATGTTATCATCATATTTATTTTTCGTTGATGTTCCAGAATATTTTTCATGTGTTTTCTTTTTTAAATGGCATGTTGTATTATTTTCTTTTTCTTTAATCGCCTGTATTTATTTTCATAAATATGAAAACAATCTTTGATTTTACCTTGTATTGTGGTAATTTCATTTTTAAAAAAGTGAGGGCTTTTACCCAACAAACAACTAAGCGAAATTACCATCCATAAAATGGTGTAAGGAACAACTATATTTGGGTAAAAATGTGACAGTTGATTGAAATAGAAACATGGGAAACATGATGAAATAGAAACATGAAATGATTGAAATAGAAACATGAGAGAAGTGTTATAAAATGAAAAAGTTGTTATTCTTGTGCAGCTTTGTAAGAAATTGTTATGAAACATTGTACTATATTCTTATTGACATAAAATATTATATTTTTTTAATGCAATGGTATTTATTTTATATCTCTATTACACATGCACACTTCACTAGCTCTGCTACGACCTTGGCAAAATTGACTGCAACTTGATATAATTGTAAGTGTGTGTGCCACTATAACAAAAAAGTACCAATTTTTTTTTTTTTTTTTTTTTTTAATAATATGCAAGATAGAAGCTAGAAATTCATGTATGTGTTAATTTAGATATTGGAGTTTTTTTTTCTGTGTCAAAAAAATCAACAGATGGTGCTAGTGGTTCTGTGATAGCAACATTTACAGAATCCGCCAAGCTTTTTCTGTAACCCGCAGAAATCTGTACACACTGCCGTGAGGCAATTATCAATTCCATTTCCAACAGTGCATCGCGTGCTTCATAAGAAACTTCGCCTTCATGCGTATAAAGTGGAGGTACTGCAAAATTTACAAAGGAATGACAAACCTCGTCATTTTGACTTTGCTGTGCAAATGTTCAATTATCTGGAAAATAGCGATTTTTTAAGAAACATCATTTTTACAGATGAAGCAAAAGTGAACAATGTTGAAGAACTGAAAACACGCATAATTGCTGCAATTTCTTGTGTCACATAATCGATGTTGGAACACACACAGGCCGAGATAGATTATCGACTAGATGCTCTTCGTGCCATGAAAGGTGCACATATTTAAAATTATTGACTATATTAAAAAAAACTCTTAATATCTCATGCAACACATACGTGAATTTCTAGTTTCCATCTTGTATGTATTTTGTTTTATAATTTTTTTAAATGTGTCAAGGTTTTGTGATACTCTGTATAAATCTTGCATAGCTGTCAACCTTTTTTTTTCTCCTCCAATAAAACCAGTAGATTTATTAGATAAAAGAGGTTAATAAATAACCACATAGAAAAAAGAAACATTAAGTAATTTTTATGGTTACAATTCCAAATGGGGAAAGCAAATCTATATTATAAAGCAAAAGCATGTCCATGAGTAATGCTAACAACATATTAGCTGGAAACAAATGCTGAACTATTTATAGTGTTTTAAATGCAAACAGCTAATCTTCCATAATCAAACTGCCTGCGAGAGAGATAATCGAAAAAAAAAAATCATGCTTGAAAATAATTTTTAAAAACATGCTAAAGCAGGCAATTGAGATACAGTTTTCAAAGATGTTGCATTTGAAAGTACATATTTTTTCCTGTTTGATGGTGTAAACATTAAAATTGTGCAATGTTTGGAAGTTAAAAAAATTGCAGAAAAATAGAAATTTAGAATGAGTCGTTGCTACCGTCATTATGACGCTGGTGTTACTCACGGATATGTTTTTGCTTTATAATATAGAGTTTCAAGAATGAATTTTTTTTTTATCTATTGCGTGCAGCCTGATTATGGCAGATTGCAATTAAAACAATATATATCATAAAGCACAAACATGTCTGTGAGTAATGCTGATGCCATATCGACAGTGGTCAACAACCTAAACTTTCGTTTTATTGCTATTTTTTTAACTTCTAAACATTACACAATTTATTTTTTTATACTGTTGAATAGAACAAAAGATGTGCTTTCAAAAGTCATTTCTTTGAAAACTCTATCTTAATTTATTGTTTTTTGTGCTTTTTAAAATATTTTAAACATGAATTTATCTCAAAAAAGACATGCATTCTGGTTACAGAAAATTGATCTATTTGCTCTTAAAACAATGTAAGTAATTTGTAAAAAAAAAAGAAAAATCCAAACAGAATTAAAACTTTACAAGTAAATAAACAATTAAAACACTAATTTAACAGACGTATAATCAAACTACATGTTTAAACACTGCAACAATTAAAATCGAAAAAGGTTGTTATAAATAGGGAAACCTTTCATGGCTAACCGCTGGCATACGGCTAATACGAAAGTGCAAAACACTCTTTTTGATGTATTTGGTACGCAATCTAAGAAAATAAACTAATGTAAAAAAATATATTAATTTTCAATTAAAAATGATTTTCAACTACATTCTGTGCGCCACACCAGTGTTTAATTTGTGCTGGAGCTCACCGGAGGTCATAAATACTGTGCTCCGGAGCCCACCGAAACAGAGCTGTGTGTTGTATTTTGCTTGTTGATATAAAGAAATCCTTGGTGAGTAATATATTCTGAAAATTCCCCACTCGAGGTTTTAATATTTTTGCTCTTTTCATTTATTAGATTTTATTATACGTATATAAATGCCTGTAGATATAGTCAAAATATATCACAAATTTTCTTTTGCTGAAAACAGAATTGCTTTAACTTTTGCAAATAATGTATGGAATGTAAATATGTAGGTAGAAGCATAGGCGTAGCGTGGCCTGAAATTTTGGGGGGACACACATGTTTTAAGTGCTTATTATTATCATCATCATTTTTTTTAATTTTTTCTGTTTACATAATATGATGACCAACGTTTGAAAGAAGTTTTCGGTAATTTTGTTTATTACTTTCAATTGAAATTGTACATAACATTTTATCTTGTGCTAAGAAGGTTATAAGGAAAGGTTCTTCATTAAATTACAATGAAATGAATGATATTTTAATAAACTTAAATCAAATTATGTTTTACCCGTTGACCCATGAGAGGATTTTGCTCTGTCGCCTAGTTTTTAGCAATATCTAATATTTTGTAGAGGCAGGTTTAAACTTCTAGAGAAAAATTAAGGATGAAAATATCTGTAAACAACATTAGTCAAGACAATATCGTCTCATTTATTCTATCAAAGTTACAGGGAAAACTGATTGAAGATAGCAAAAGGCATGCGCGGGGAAAAAAACAATAATATTTTAACTGTATTAGAGGATGACGACATTCGCTTCGGGAAAAACACGAGAAGAAAAAAAAAATAAATTGAATAAATATAAAATACAATTTAATTTAACGTAACAAAGCATACATTTTAGGCTACACGTGAAATACCACTGCTTCAATCGATCGATGGTATCTTTTTCTTAAAAAGCCCGTGCAGAGACGTCCCACTTTATTTTTTTGTACTATTTATTTCTAATTTTTTTTTCATAATCATTGTTGGAGCATGATATAATGCGGTATTTTACTTTTGTGGCAACATTGATTTGAGAAAAAAAAAAAATTCATTTCATTTATGAAAACAATGCTGATTTAATTTTTAATTAAATGCAATTTTTAATTAAAAAATCATGTTTTAACAAAATGGGAGTACATTATGTCAGAAGCCGATTAAAAAACCTTTCAAATGATAGCTCGTTCATTTTTGTGTCTTTGTGTGTTTTGTATTTGCTTAGAAAAAGGGATGTTGACAACAAAAATAATATATATGACCAGTGGAACCGTGCGAGGATTTCGCACTGCAGTCTAATATTTTCTTAGCAATATCTAATAGGTTTTAGATGCAGGTTTAAACTTTAAGAAAAATTAAGGATAAAAATATCTGAAAACAACATTTGTGAAGCCAGAATATCATCTCATTTATTCCATCAAAGTTAGCAAAAGGCACGTGGGAGAAAGAAAATTAACAATAGTATTTTAACTGCATTTAGAGGATGGCATCACTCGCTTCGGGAAAACTGAGAAAAACCTTTCATTTTTTTTAATGAAAACAATGCTGATTTAAATTTTAATTAACTATAATTTTACTTCGATCGATCAATGGTGTTTTTTTTCTTCTAAATATTTCAATTTTCTATTTTAATCATAAATATAAAATAAACCCGTGCGTTGGCATCTCATTTTATACTTGTTGTACTTATTACGTATTCTACGCATTACGTAAATAATATACTGTTATTATGTATGCCACGGTTATACTGTTTTTTTTTTTTTTTTTAATAATCATTATTGAGCATCACATAATACGGTATTTTACTTTTGTGGCAACACTCATTTGAGGAAAACTTTTCATTTCATTTATGAAAACAATGCCGATTTAATTTTTCATGAACAGCAATTTTTAATCAAAAAACATGTTTCAACGAAATGTGAGCGCACTATGTCAGGAGCCTGTTCAAGATCCTTTCATTTGGTATCTGATGTATCGTTCTGTGTTTTGTATTTGCTTAAAAAAAGGGATGTTGACAACAGAAATATTACATATGATGATTTTTAAATTTCTATAATAATGGATATATTAATCCATCTTATAATAACAAAATTGTTTTAGCATCATGAAATTATATTGCATCTTTAATAATAATAAAAAAATATTAAGTTGCAATATTTTTATTGACGTTTAAAAGGAATTGAAAGCAAATATCACACTAGAAACACTTTTCTTAAAACATAACAATGCTACAGTAGACTCCAGATTATCTGACGCTCGATAATATGTTTCAGCTCAAAACACAAACTTTGACAGCTTTTTCTGAAAGATTTTCTGACTTACTGAAAAGTTCAATACTTTCAGAAATTATAAATTCAATTTTCTAAAATATCATTCAATTTCTTACAGAAACGTTCAATTACATAGTTTCCGAATAAAAACACCTGTCAATCTCATGTGTTTGTGAACAAAAATGAATTAAAAATTGTGCCAGAAAGTACACAGTTTGGATTTGAGAACAGCTTTAAAAAACCTTTTTTTTTTATAATACGTATTAGCAATATTAAAAAATAAAAATTAGTAGGGGTTTTTAAAAATAATAATTATAATAAAACATAACTTACCAGTTTCCCCAAAGTTACTTTTGGTCTTCTTATTAAATAATGTGGTAATCTTGGGTTGTATTTTGATTCGTTTCATATTTTTGCATCATGTGCACACAATTCAAAATTTGGTAGTCTGAGACAATGTCAAACAGTCTTTGTTCTCAGATGGATTTTATTTTTCCCTCTAAATTACAGAGCAAAATATCCCTAGATTTCCTTAGATTCTTAAATAAGTAACTTGCTGTATTTTGAATGACTGATGCTGCCATTGTAACATATGACAAGTCCAAAAAGACGGGGTGTGATGTGGAATTACATATATTTTTCTTAAATTAATCCTTTTCTCTAATTTTCAGTTTAAACTAACGTTTAATTACTTATTTATTTTATCCTAACTTTTATTACAGTTCTCGCTGTAATTTTCCACCATTAAAAGAAAATATATTTAAACATATGCCCGTTAACAATAAAACTGCTCTCACATAGATATAATTCTTTTAAATTATTTTTCACCCTCACTAGATATCCAACAAAAAAAAAAAAAAAGAAAAAGAGATGGACTTTGTATTCGGTCTGCATTTTATTCTCATTCCGTTCAACGTTCATTAGAAATGTCTTTGTCTGCTTAATATTTGAGTTTAGCTTTCTCGGTAAATCACAAACACAGCTAGATTCTCAAAACAAAAACTCTCAAGGTACATTTGGCGTTCGAATTCTCGTTCGCTCATTTTTCAAGACTGCTATTCTGGTTGCCCTGTCGTGTAATTAAAAAATTCTCATAATTGCCTAAAGATTAACTGATAATTTTACATCATTTCATATGCTCTTTCGCCAATTCCATCTTATCTGAAATTATCAGCCCTGTAATTAATAATGCATTTTAAAAGTTTCGTAGACCTAATTTAAATTACCTATATTAAGATTCAGCCAAAACCTCTAATATATGGACAGAATTTCCCACTTTCAGGGAATTCTTTTTCTTAACATAATTTGAATATAATTACTATATAGCTATTTAAGGTTAATTCTGAAAGCTAAATTGGCTACTTTCTGACACAATCCTGAATTAAATTTTGTTCGTCAACGCGTAAAATGTACAGATGTTTTTATTAAGAAATTATGAAATTGAATGGCATTTTTCAGCATTCGATAAAGGGAAAAGATATTTAGAAAATACTGTCAAAGTTGGCATTTTGGGATGGATTGCTAAACCAAATTTCTATCAAGAGCCCGAGAAATGTTGTCATGAGACAGCAATCGCTTATCATTCAATATGAAATACATTTATCAAAATATTGCTATTTGATTTGAATTCCTTTCAATAGTTGTGCCTACCAGTACCAATTGCATGCTTTTATGTCTGAAAATGTCAGAAAGTTTCATGTTGTTAGGCGGTGGAAAATATTTTTGGGAAAACCTCAAACCCTTCACCGTCTGAGGGTCTCCCTGCATTTTCATAAGTATGCTTTTAAATCCCAGAATATATAAATTTTTTTATCACAGTTTGATGCTATAATATATTTTATTTCTCCTCATTCTATATACGGTTCAAAACAGAATTCTGTTGAAAATATTTTTGTCTAGCCATTTTAACATGATTTCTAGAAACGAATAAACACGGGCCTAACGGTCGGCTGTTCTCAAATCCAAACTGCATATTAGTGACACATTTCTGAAACATACTGGCTACTTATTGATACATTTCTGACAATCATACGCGGTACAGAAATGTATAGGTGATATAAAACTGGAGAGTTCACTATAAACTTTTAACTGGAACGATGTTCTATTAGGTTATTTCAAGGTAAATATTAATTAAGGCTGTTCTCGAATCCAAACTGGCTAACTTTCTGACGCATTTCTGAATTTAACTTTATTTGCCAACACATAAAACTGGCAAGTATTCTTATTAAGAAACTAGAAAATCGAATAGGTTTTCAATTTTTTAATAAAGAAAAATGATGTTTTAAAAATACTGTCAAAGTTTGCATTTTGAATCGATTTTCCTGACACGATAGTCCAAAAAAGATCGTCATAAGCAGCAATCGTCTCATAATTCAAGACGTAATACATTAATCGAAAAATGAAAAACGGTATGCTATTTCAAATCATTTCAATGGTCATGCCTGCGCTTCTACCTATAAAAAAGGGTCCATGAATGATGAGTAAAGAAGAGAAGGGTAAAAATAAAGAAGGAAAAAAATCTTAAAATACTAATTTAATTCTATTGTAGTTTATGTTATTTCCAGAAATACTTGCTATTGTTATGGCTAATACTTAAAAAAAGTAGAAAAGCGGTCATGGGATGTTTTGTATTTTTAGAAGTTCTTTTCATCAGCATTCAAAGAATGTTGTTATGAATATTAAAGTGACAGGAAAAAATAATTTCTTTTGTGGTGTTCATTTCTTTCTTCAAAGATCTTGCAGAGTAAACTGGGACTGCTAAAACATTTCTTTCATACGCAAACTTTCCTTCTTTGTTTCCAAAACAACAGTAATCGTTAATAACAGTCTAAAATTTTTCACAGACAAATAGATGCCTGTAAGCACCTTTTTTCGGTTGAAGATCCAAATCGAAAGATGTTTCGAGTGTGATATAAGGGTCGTCAAATATTAAATCCTCCCATAAACACTTTGTCTAGAACAAAAATATTTTCACTTAAGCTTTTCGAGCATTGTATGATAGACATTTCTTAACTGACAGCAATCAGTTCTAAAAGTGTGGTACTCAGAATGTTGGGGGGGCACGTGCCCCCCCGACGCTACGCCTATGGGTAGAAGGGGATAGGGGGGGGATACACGACTTCTGTTATTACTGCAGAATATTAGAGCTCCGGTACTGTTTTTGTTAGAAATTAAGCCCTGCACCAGACAGTATATCTAGAATATTTAACCCAGGTAGCCTGGGTTGGATCACATTCTTTTGATAATGGAGCATCTAAGAAGGGAACCACTTTGCTTGCACCTAGAATTGAGACCTGGTGCATTTTAAAGCCCTATATTACGAAGTTTGAGAATCGATGAAAATTTTCTCCTAAAATCGTATTTTTTTATTTTACAGCAGCAGAACTTTCTGAAAATGTAATTTTCGAGACCACTTATCACACTATTAACATGGAAGATTTTTTGAAAAAAGTACTTTCAAATACAAATTAGTTTTGAACTTTTTTTAATATTTTATTCTTGTTACAAAACTCCTTTAAAAACCTACGAATTTCACCAAAATGAATCTTTCAAACTTACTCCTGCACCAACTAATATCGGTAATACAATCATAACACTTCAAGAAATTTTTACACTGTACATTTACCTATTTGTAGATAATTCATTTTGAAAAAATACAACAATATAATTGCATTTTTGACATCGTGACATTGGCTTTATTTATTACCGTAGAATTTTACCCAGCAACCCTGGCCGAATGTCGTAATCTTCTGTTATGTGTGAATGAGAAGTGGTGTGGATTTGTAGCACCCTATTTGGCAACTTAACTCGCTTTTGGCATGAAATTAACAATTAAAAATCCAATAATAAAGAAATAAAAGTGTTATATATAAAATATCAATTTAACAGGGAAATTTTATCGATTCTCTAACTTTTATGTATAGGGCTACAAAATGCACCAGGTCTCAATTCTAGGTGCGAGCTGCACCAAAAGTGGTTCCCCTGTAAGTTATCTTTCTCGTATGAACTTGTATTGCTTAAAATACTAGTAACAATAAGGTTTTTTTTAAAATGAACATTTTGATTATTTTTTGGGTAGAGCCGGAGGGTCAATTTCCAAGACAATTGTTGACTCACTGTTATAAAACTTATGAGCCATGTTTTGTGATATTCCTGGAATTTGAGTTAAATTGGAATAAATGTGAATGCTGAGCATATTTTGCAATGAACTATTAATGTTTTAAATATATCATACTTATTTTCACTTACTAAAAGCTATTTGTGATAATATTATATAGATTTTTTTTCTCCCTACTCCCTAGAATGAAGATAAAATTAATCTTCTGCGTAAGGCCTGTAATCGTCATCAAAGAGGTTATCAAGATGCCATGTGTGGGAAAGGCATTGATCGACATTTATTTTGCTTGTACGTTGTTGCAAGGTATTTAAATGTTGATTCACCTTTCTTAGATGAAGTTCTCAGTGAACCATGGAGACTTTCCACCAGTCAGGTACATTATTTCTTATAATGATGCATGTATGTCTGCTAATAAGGGATTTTTAGAATGTGATGTCTAGGTCATTCATTTTAATATATGTATTATTTTAATAAGGCAGAGAAATACTCTTTATTTTTTAACAAGGAAAGTTAATGCGATTTATGGATAAGAAATTATTCAAATTTTCATGTGTGTAGTCTTTTTTTTTTAAATTATTTGTTTAAAGAATTATTCCAATACTTTATTATGTACACTAGCTGACCCGCCCGGCGTTGCTCGAGCCCTTGTAATAAACTGAAATCTCTTAAAAAACAGAACTCTGGCCACGGTCTACGATGGCTTCGGAACCATATACCAGGCATGCTCGTACGCTCTAGAAAATCTTTTATTTCCCCCTACCACCGCCAGGGGAGCATTCTGTTCTAAACAAACCTCTTTCCGAACGAACTTCTGAGACAGGTCCCCGCTGCCTACGTTACTGTATAGTAGGCACACTACAAAATTGAGCTGGTTTCGAGAAGATTGGAACATTATTAGCCCAGTTATTGCAATAAGGCACAGTTAGAGAAAATAACCTTGAGTGAGGTGCCGAAGGGAGGAGATGTTCGAGTGTCCTTCAGAAAATGACTAATTAGGAGGCCCACTATGCATGCATAAATATTCCTTCGTTTTGTTAAGCTAGGAACTTAATTACAAAGTTGGCTTAAACTCTTATTTGTAAATAGTGGTAACCGCTACTCATAAATTTAATTTAATGTTATAAAGGGTGACTATTAAGTTAAATGTAATGTTTGGAATCACTTGCGTTGAAATCGGAAAGATAGTTGCTGATATATAGAAACGGGGCATAGTTAGAGAAAAACCTTGAATGAGGGGCCGGGGGGGGTTGTTCAAGTACCCTTCAGCAAATGACTAATTAAGAGGAGCACTATGCATCTTTCAAAATTCGTTCGTTTACTTAAGCTAGGAACTTAATTACAAATTTGGCTTACCCAATTATTCGGAAATAGTGGTAACCGCTACTCATAAATTTAGTTTAATGTTATAAAGAGTGACAATTAAGTTAATTATAATGTTTGGAATCACTTGTGTTGAAATCGGAAAGATAGTTGCTGAGATATGGAAACGGAGCATAGTTAGAGAAAAAAACCTTGAAGGACGGGCCGGGAGGGGTGGGGGGGGTGTTCATGTGGCCTTCAGCAAATAACTAATTAGGGGGACCACTATGCATCTTTCAAAATTCGTTCGTTTCCTTAAGTTTTGAATTTAATTACAAATTTGGCTTAAACTGTTATTCGTAAATAGTGGTAACCGCTACTCATAAATTTAGTTTAATGTTATAAATGGTGACTATTAAATTAATTATAATGTTTGAAATCACTTGCGTTGAAATCGGAAAGATAGTTGCTGAGATATGGAAACGGAGCAGAGTTAGAGAAAAAACCTTGAAGGACGGTCCGGGGGGGGGGGGGGGTGTTCAAGTGGCCTTCAGCAAATAACTAATTAGGAGGATCACAATACATCTTTAATGATTGATTCATTTGGTTAAGCTAGGAACTTAATTTGAAATTTGGCTTACTACTTTTACACTACTATTTGGAAATTCTGGTAACTGCTTTCTAGAAATACACCTTGAAGCTTAAATGTAATTAGACCCTTGTCCCTCTTAATTCCCGCAAATATAAAAAAAAAATCTGTTAAATAAAGTTTTCTGTATTAACAATCTCCATCATAATAATAAATGTCATGTAAAAAAAAAACTTAAACCCGACTAATTGTCATGAAGAAAAATATGCCTGCAAAATATTTCAATCAGTGGGACGTATGTGTAATTTGTCATGTACAGGTGGCGTGACATTCGCATGGCTCCTCTACGCTAATAACTTCAATCCATGTTGACACTATTTAGTTAGAAATCCTTATTTGTGCATCGCTACTCTGGTTTATTTAATTACTTCTGTGAAGAATCGATGCAACCAACCAGAGAACCAACCAACCCAAAAGAATAAAAGCGTATTTTTAATGAGAGTTCTTTGTGCATTTTAATTAATATTTCAGAAAGTAATTAAAATATTAAAATTCTGAAGTAATGTTGCACCAGGAGAGGGTTTGGACTACCTAAATCTAAATTTCCAGCCTTCTAGGTGGGCCAGATTTTCCTAGCCATCGCCAACAGACACACACACAGACACACAGAGCGAAACTTTCTTTTATTAGTTTAGATATAATCTGATTCAAAATGGCTGCTTTGGGTACAACTGACAGTAATTTCATTTTAAACAATGATAGGCAGAAAAAATTTGAATAAAATACATATGGAAGGTCAAAGGTTTGCTTGTGTATTTTACTTTATAACTTCTATGCAACACATTTCGGTCACATAGACAGCATTTAAGTGATAATCCATTTCATGCCAGATATTATAAATCATGTTTGTAATCACTGATGCCTTTCATCTGTATCAGCTTGTGGTACGAGCCACAGCTGTGAAAAATCCAAATAACTGTTGACTGTAAAAATTGTCTAAGGTAATAAAAAAAGATATTTGAACTTTGCTTTTTGAAACCGCTAAGAAAATGTTGATTTTAGATGACCTCATGTGACCAGTCAAGGGAAATCAGATAGAACAATTATTAATCACAAGCAAAAGTTTGATTTTCCTTTTGTATTATATTGAAAATTTTCTTCCTATCATTGTTTACAATGAAATTGATATTTATAATCAGAATAATAGTTTTGAATCACTCTGTATTGTTGGTTTAAAACTATTATCGGACTAAGAATCTTGTTCAAAGTCGGCAAATTTAGATTTGTGTTTACTGCATGTCAGTTGTTAGAATCATTTCATTGTTAAGTCATATAACATTTATCTAATAAAGTATAGTATAATATGTGAAATATTTCGTTTGTTAAATTATTTTTAGACTCCTCATGGTCAGAGTGATTTAATGGACTTAAGAAAATATCCTGAACGTATTTCAGCTGGTGGAGGCTTTGGTCCAGTAAGTATTTTTATCAACCTAAATATTTAAAGCTCATGTTTAAGTAATAATTCGCTTGAAAATAATACAACAGTGTTTATGTAGTTTTATTAAAAAATAATATAATTTTTATTCTCATATTTTAAAAGATAAATTTATCATATATTCTAATACGAGCAAATCTTTCGTGTGTGTGGTTATATATATCACCCTGTTATATATGTGTATATATGCAAATTTTATCTTAAAAACGGCTCTAACGATTTTGATGAAATTTTGTATCCTACCGTTTTGGGGCACCAGAAAACCATTGGGCTAGGTCACATGTTCGAGAAAATTTGATTAGTGGGTCATTTTGGGTCACCATGGGTCAAGGTCAAGCTAATTGTATCTAAGAAACGGTTCAAGTAATTTTGACTAAATTTTGTATCCTACCATTTTTGGGCATGAGAAGATTAAGACTGGGTCACATGTTCGAGAACTTTTGATTAGTTGGTCATTTTTGGGTCAATGTGGATCAAGTTAATTTTATCTGAAAAACGGCTCTAACGATTTTGATTAAATTTTGTATCCTACGAGTTTCGGGCACGAGAAAATCATTTGGTTAGGTCACATGTTCAAGAAAATTCAATTAGTGAGTCAATGTGGGTCAAGCTAATTTTATCTAAAAGGGGGCTCAGAATATTTAGACTAAATTTTGCTTCCTATGGTTTTCGGGCACAATAAGACTGTTGGGCTATGTCACACGTTCGAGAAAATTTGATTAGTGGGTCATTTTGGTCATGGGTCATTATGGGTCAAGCTATTTTTATCTTAAAAATGGCTCAGAGGATTTGAACTAAATTTAGTATCCTACAGTTTTAGGGAATGAAAGACAATTGGGCTTCGTCATTTTTAATAAATAAAGCATATTTTCCAATGTGATATAAAATTAGAGAATAGAAAAATAAATGATTATTTTCAACATATGTAAAACACATAAAAATTGATAAAATCACTAAGTTGTCAGACTCACAATCTCACATTTTGCTATGCTCCAATTGTTTATCTTTATATCCACTTGTAGCTGAAATTTTAAATTGTGTTAGATTTGTCTATGTGTTTGTCTGATGATTACCTTATCTAAGTCCATGGTTAGTGGAAATATACCAAGCAAAATGCATTTTCTGCTTGCATGTTAAAACAACTAAATTAAACACAGGTAAACTGTCAATGGGTTAGTGAACACTAAGTTGTTGTCTGCCAAATGTGACCCCACGGACCACATTTACATGCCTGTTGTGTTGCCGTAAAAAGTTATTTATTTCTGATGAAAATTATATTTTGTAAATTTATTAATCTTCTACTGTCAATTGAGTAATTTTTAAATTATATTTTCACTGTATCAAATTATCCAATACAGTAGTAATTTAAAATTTGACTAAGCTTCTACTGCTCTAAAAGCAGTAATATTAATTTATTTCTTTACTAAATGTAAAAACTTATGTTTTTTTTTTTTTTTAAAGGAAAAAAAACTGTTAAAGGTGTGAATTGTGAATTGGTTTAATTTTGTCTCTACTGTTAAGTCTGCTGTTTCATTTAACTAATAGGATTAATGTAATAAAATGCAGTTTCCTGTTACTTTTATGTGTAAAATACTACTTCTTGATGCTAAACATGATTAATTTTTCTTAGGTAGCAGATGATGGATATGGTGTATCATACATAATAGCTGGAGAAGATATTGTGTTTTTCCACATTTCAAGTAAAGTCTCTTCTCCAGAAACAGTAAGTTCATTGTTTATTTTGATCTAACTTATATAAGTAATTATGTAACTTGTATTTAAAACTCAGTTTTAAATGGCTTGTTTGTTTTCTAGTAATATTGAAGTTTGTTTTTCTAATATGTTTATAATTTATGTGAAGAGTTAGTATTTTATGCACTAATTTTCATCTATATGTTTTTTGTATGGTTTATTTTAGGTATATACTTTCATTATACTATAGCTTTAATTTTGTCACTTTTTTTTTCTTTTTCCCTTGTTAAGTGTACTTAAGGTTGTTCTCAAACCCAAAGGAGAAACTTTTTGACACATTTCTGAATCCATTTTTATTCAGAAATGTATGAAATTGGCAGGTGTTTTTATTCAAAGCTGTGGAATTGAAAGATGTTTCCATTTTTCAATAAAGACAGAAGATCTTTCAGAAAATACTGTTAAAGTAGTCGTTTTGAACAGAATTTCTGGACTTGATGCTGCCAGAAAGGAGTAAAACTGGTCATCATGTGACAAAAATCACTTATAACTTGATAAGTAATTTATTTATCAAAAAATGGAAAACGCCGTTTGATTCCAAATTGCTTCAATACAATTTGATGCCGTTTGATTATGTTTAAAAATTAGTCAGAAGGTTTTGCGTCGTTTAGCAGGGAATTTGATAATCTCCTTAATGTAGTAAACTAAGTGATGTAATGAGCAGTTTCTTCAGGGGTCAATCCCGACAAAAATTGTTGCCTTTTTATGACCTTTCACAAAATTCCATTTCCTAAAACGAGTTTCTTCACGGGGGTAATAGATCTTAATAAAAGACACTCTTCCACAAAATTCTATTCCATAAAAACATCTGTATATTGTGACATGAATTGCATTGATGGGATGGAGAATAAGGAATAAATCGTAATAATATTATTTTAATGGATGGAGGAATAAGATTGTATAGTGAACTTTTAAATATTTATTGCAGTTGTGATTTAAATAAGCAAATAACCCTGCACAATTTGTGCATCTGTTCTTTTGGTCAAATTAGAAGAGAAGAGAATCACATCTAAATAATAATATAAATGAAACATTCTTACTTGTTCTTTGTTGAAAAATAAGAGACTCATACTCATAAAGAAAATGCTCCTATAGGATTGGATCCAACAATTTTTTTATTATCTTCTCATGGAAAAGGAAGGATGAGGATGATAGCTGCACATCTTGGCTTTATAAAGGTTCTGGCTCAATCATCATGAAATTCGAAGAATCTCTAAAATATTCCTTCTGGCCGAATCCATTAAGGGATGTAGAATTAATGCAGAATTAATTAAATTACCAGTTAATTTAAACTTTTAAAATATTAAACTTAAAATTACAACAGCATTTTTATAGAATAATTAAAAACTGAAAATGCGAAATTGATCTTCAAAGAATCCACGCAACGGCGATTCTAGGATACGAGCGCCGGCACAGGACAGGCCTCCAGACCATATGACGTTTAGCATAAAATTACAGCATCATTTTTATTAAAATTCTGTTGGGAAAAATGCACAACATTAATATATATACCCATAACAGGGGTGCACAAATGTGAGAGCAAGATTAATTTAAACTAATTTGTTGATTAGGAATTACGTGAAAATTAAAATAACAAATCAGAAACTCATTAACATTTAAAATTAAAAGAACCATTCTAATTTGTATTTGAAAGACACGCCCCTTTCGCCTGCAGCGCCAAAACAAAACAGCTCCCGAAAACACAGGGAACAAGAGCGACGGTGACGCATGCGCACAACACACGAGCGGAAAGCCGCCGAATGCGATGACGCAGTTGTAAATGCAAACACCTCTGTGCTGCTGTTTTAGATCTTTGGGGATTGAAAGATTTCCTTTGCTACACCTTTTTTCCCTTTATTTGTTTATCATACACCTCTTCTCCCTCTCCTTTTCCTTTTTTTCTTCAGTTTTTCCTCCTTTTGCTCGTTCAGCATTCTCCTCCAATGGGGGTAATAGATTGTGTCATATCATTGCAAACATCTTTTGTTGATAAATTAATTCCTCTCTTATTAATGCATTATGCAAATTTTCATTGTTGGCTATTTTCTCTATTGTAATTGTTTTCAAGTTTTATGAGGGTTTTGATATTTAGTCTTGCAAGAGCTGCTGCAATTAATTTATCAACACAAGATGTTTGCAATGATATGACACAAAAGCCCTTGCAAGACTAAATATCGAAACCCTCATAAAACTTGAAAACAATTACAATAGAGAAAATAGCCAACTATGAAAATTTGCATAATGCATTAATAAGAGAGGCCTTGGAAATTAATTTATCAACACAAGATGTTTGCAATGATATGGCACCACCTATTATTGACTGCCGTTGGAGGAGAATTCTAAACGAGCAAGAAGAGGAAAAACTGTAGGGAAAAAGGAGGGAGAAGGAGAAATAAAGGGAGTAAAGATCTAAAATGGCAGCACAGAAGTGTTTGCATTACAACTGAGGACGCTCTGGACCGGAGACTAAAATGTTATTGTGTAGTGATAGTTTTTATGAAAACTGTTGGCCATTTTTAATGACTCATGCTGTTAATGACTATCTATATAATGTCTGCTTGTAAAAATTGGTAATATGTACAGATGTTTTTTATTTATGAAATACAGACATTAACTCATTTTAAGATATAAATATATCTTTATATTATTTTTATTAGTTGTTTTTATTTTATTAGGATTAGAAATTTGTAATTTGTTAACAAACAAGTTCACCAAGCAGAAATTTGTTTAAAGTAGGACTTAAAAACTTATTAATAAATGCTTGGTTTGAATTCAAGTAATGAGATTTGATCTTTTGTTACAATATTTCATTTTCCACGAAAATATAAGCTTCATATATATATATATATATATATATATATATATATATATATATATATATATTCTTTTACAAAATGTGGAACCAACAAAAAAAAAAAAAAAAATGCAGGTAAAGGAAAAAAAAATGTTTTTAGTTTTCACTTTTAACATAAGACACATATAAAAATAAATGGCCTTTTTTGACAGCTACTATCAATGTATTAAGATACTCTGAATTATCTTATTCAAATTATCATTATATTTTAAGATGGAAATTTTTTCCTTTCAAATTTTAATACACTGAAATACAGCTGAAAACTGATTTCAGTTTATATACTTGTCTCTCTTTGTTCCTGCCTGTGTTCCAAATTTTTCAAACATGTCTGACTAGTCTTGAAATTTAAATACTATGTTGAGATCAACTATACAGTATTTTTACCTCACAGAAAATGAACTTTAACATTTATATTCAGGGTGTCAGTGATTTTAATCAGCTTTTTTAAATCATTGATTAATAAAAATGATATTTTTTCAATTTTTAAAATGATGTGAAAAATTATTAAAAATAATGCATAATGTTTCTAATGATGTTTCAAATGAGTAATTAAAAAGAAAAGAAAATATTTTCTATATTCTAAAGGAATAAGCTTGTAAAGTTTTTACTAAGTATTAAAATAATTTCATTTAAACAATATGTTTAACCCTTTCGTGACGAGTGTCCTTTACAGAATTTTTAATCTTTTACCACCGATTTTTCAAAACAGAAATTTTCGCCTAATTGAATCGCAGAAATGCTATGATTAAATAAGGCAAAGCTTACAATAAATAACGTGGGAATAATCGAGGATCCTGAGCATCTTATGCGGCACATATACGTGTCGCTCGTCCCCAAGGGTTTAATTAGATCTAATTATCATATATGTAAAATTCTAATAATGTATGTCTTAATTTTCTTTTGAATAAATTATCTACTTTATTATATATTACTATTATACTATATAATACGGGCACAAATAATTTCTGTAAGTAAATGTAATAATTCTCTTATTTTCTGATTATACTTTTATAAATAGCAATAAAAGCAAATTTAAAAAAGAATGAAAGAGCAATAACATCTGCTTTAAAAATCTTTTGTAAGAGAAGGAAGGAAAACAGCTATCAGCCTCCAAGTTGGCTTTGGGCCGTGTAATTATAGATGAATGTTCAGTGAATAAGATGTCAAATAACACTTTTTTATTATGTAATGCATCATCATTTTACACATTGTAATTAAATCTAATGTTAACTGCCTGCTGCCTCTGTATACGTTTGTCTGTCAAATGTTTGAGACACCTGCATGAATTTAACAATTCAAGAAATTTACTAAAACTGAAATTCTGTAGTTTCTTCAAATCAGAGGATATGGATAAATTTGATATTCTAAATAAGACAACTTAATTAGGAGAACCTAAATATCATATAAAGTTATGTACTGGTTTCTTTCTTGTGAATTAATTTACCTTTTGTATCATACTATATCACTATTCACTGCTGTTATTTCAGGATTCTGAAAGATTCCGCAGACACATTGAGCAAGCTTTAGCTGATATGAAAAACTTATTTGAAGAAAAATCTAGCAATAAATTGGAAAATTCTGTTTGAAAACTGCTGCCATATTTGTTAATTTGTCCCAAGTTGTTTTTTGCCTTGCATGATGGAAAGATGCAATAGTATATAAGTTGCTGAAATGAAAGAACTTTTATGGAGTCTTGCTATTGCATCTGATTTGAGAGGTGTGTCTAGTTGCTTTGAAGACTTTTATCATTAAAATTTAGATGCAATTTGTAGAAAATGCATGTCATTCATTATTCACTTCATTTTAATTATGTGATGTTTGAATTAAGTTAGAAAAATCTTGTACGAATTTTTAGCTTAAAATTATGTTTTAAAACATATAAGATTTATTTATATGAATTGGAAATAAAAAATAAAAAATATCTGCCATCATATTTTTAAAAGTATTTTTTATCTGTGATTTTTCACTTTACAGCTGCTTTCTTTTTACTAGTCTGTTTTAGAATTTAGCATTAAAGTATTTTTGTCAATTTTTGGATGCTCATATTCACTAAATGTAAGGGGAGAAGGACGTAGATGATTCAAGCATTCAGATTTCATTGTTTTATATAGTTTTTTTTAAACTTTGTTTAGTGGCGATGCTAAATAATATTTATTATTGTGTAAAATTTTATAAATAATTTTTTTTAAAACAAAAATGTCTTTTAACAGTTCATTTCTAGAACTGAGAAAATGTTTTAGGTTTAGCTATAGGTTTTACCCCATAAAAAAAAAGTTTTTTTCTTGTTTTCAATTTGATTTCAGTTCAAAGCATTGTTTTGTATAGCAATGTTTTTTAAAGATCATAGATAATCGAAGTTGTTCCATAAAATGGTACTAATGATGCTTGTTTATTTATAAATTTGAACTACTCTTGGAGGCAGAATTTTATAATGAAGTTTTCTCATATTTATTATACTAGTTTAAAATGTTATGACTTCATAAAAATCAGAATATCAATTAACTTGATTTAAGCATCCACCATGTTAATTTCAAGGTATATCAAAATATATACATTATTTTCATTTGTTATGTATATGCACCTATTTCATCTAATTATTATATCATAGTTGTTACATTCACATTCTTTTTTATGGGTTTTCTCAGTTATTTTTTGTGGATTTTTTTTAATACTGATTTGATGTTTTACTAGTTAAATTGAAGCCCAAACGGAAAATAAGTATCCTTAACTGTCTGTCATATTTGAATGTAAGTTTTGTGTAGTTTGTTTTGATTTATCTTTGTGTAGTTTTCAGAAATAAGAAATTTTGTCCATGATTAAGTTACTTGATTTATTTAAAGTCTATGAAATGTTTTGTGTGTGGCAAATTTAAGCCATTTTAAGTTAATTTTTATTTGGCACATTATTTAAAAATTAGCATTTATTGTATGTTTTAAAATATTTTGAACATCTGTTTAGAAAAGTGTCATATTTTATTTATTTTATGTTATTTTTAATTTTGTCTTGTTTAATTTCTGCCTTATACAATGATCTTAATTCAGGGGTGGTCAAATTAATGCATACACACATTGAAAGAGAGTAGCTTATGTATTATTGTGATTATTACAATAATCTAAATTGAAAAATTACCACGTTTCTTGTTGTAGAAGTGCTCAAACTGGAAACTACCAACTTTAAAACACTTTTGAGTAAAGTGTACTACATTCATGGTGATATCTTCCAGAATAGCCACAGGGATTACTGCATAAGCTATTCCAATTTCATCGTGCAGTTCTGCTAGTCATTGTAGCTTCATACTGTATACTACATCATTGAGGGGTCTCCACAAGTAAAAGTCAAGGGGGGTTAAACCATTTACACAGTGCGGTACTAAATCGGGGTGCCTTTGTCCTACCCAATGACCCACCACCGTGTTATTCAGATGATGCCATCTATTGATGAACCATCATACTGCATGATCAACTTATAGCTGATGTTTTTTAAAGCGTGTGACATGTATAGCGTATTTCAAAATATGTATGCATTTTTTTACCACCCTGATATTTAGGGAAAAATAAAAGTATGATTTATTACAGATTTTGTAGTAGGTTTCTTGTTTATTAAAATAGTAACTTTTTTTTTTTTTTTTTTTTTTTTAATTCAGCAATTTTAATAGTTTAAGTACTTGGCTATATTCATTAAAGTTTTTATTACAAGTGCTTGAAAAATTTTCTTACTCAGGAAAATGACCTACAACAGAAACTAAATGCTGGGGCTGTATGTGCTTTTGTTTTATGTTATTCTTTGAGGTATGGTTTAAAAAATAATAATTTTCAAGATAATTGGTTTAGGAGGTTTTACTTTGGATTCGATTTCTTAATACGGGTGATTCTCAAAAGGTGGGAGCAAAGCACAGATTTTATTTTTTATCTAATACAGGAGATGCTTAATTTTCTTTAATTGCATTCTGTTTTTAAAAAAACGTTCTTGGTGTTGTCAAAAACAAGAATACACATCATTTACTTTAAAACTTTATTATAAATATTATTATTATTTAATATAATTACCTATAAATAATCACTTTTGGACATCCATAATGTTAACTGACAAAACAAAAAATCATTGTATGGTTTATTTATGAGTTTAAAGAAGAAAAAACACATAAATTTTAAAAAGGACATATTGTTTATATTTTCATGCAATAAATGGCATCAGTGAGGGTTATTTTGTAGAATTAAAAAGGAATAAATGTATTGATGTATATTTTGTCCAACTGTAACGATCTACACAACAATATTAATTTTGGAAAGTTGGATGAACAGAAATATCAAAGTTGGATGAACAGAAATATCGGTAAGCACTTTAATCATTATTTATTTGTTCTTAAAATTAATTTTAAAAAGTTTTTTTTATGGTTTTGACATTTTAATAGTAGTAAATCTCTTATTTATTGCTTACAAAATGGTGATGTCCAAAACATGTAACGATCGCCATACCGATTTTTTCAGCGATTTAATTTATGTTTAATAAACCCTACTGTCTTAAAATATCAGAAATATAATAAAATATAGTCTTATTTTTTTTAATTAAGTGCTTTTTTTGTGAAATACGTCATATTAACTTAATAGAAAAGCAAAAACTTTGTTAACCACACGTCAACAATCATGTAACGATCGCCATTCCAATTTTTTCCGCGATTTAATTTATGTTTAATAAGCTCCACTGTCCTAAAATATCAGAAATATAATAAAATATAGTCTTATTTCTTATAATTAAGTGTTTTTTCGGCGAAATATGTCATATTAACTTACTGGAAAAGCAAAAACTTTGTTAACCACATGTCAACAATCATGCACGATGGAAACAAAATGGCGGCCGTCGCGATCGTTGGCCATTTTGGACATCTCTTTTAAGGGAATATAATAAATATTTAACATTTTTTATTATTATTTTGAATAATGTAGTAAAAATTATGATTTATCTTATTTAAACAAGTTGAGAACACCTGTGATTTGAGTATATGGCATAGTGTTTCAAATGCTAAGAGTAAAGAAATTTTTACATAATAAAAATCTATTGCAGATTAATTTTAATATTGAATTGTAATTTGAAAGTAATGTCAAGTGTTTCACTAAAAGTTAAAAGAAAACATATATATATATTTTTAATGTGTGTGAATAAAAATTGTCTAATTCAACATTTTTTTTTCAAAATGTTTAATATAATTTTGTAATTTGCATTAAAAAATAAGTCAATTACATTTTTTTTTAAATTCATATTAAAGTATGGAAAAGTCAAATTTATGTAATCTACAGTTCATCCAATGTCCAAAATATGTAACCTACAGTTCATCCAATGTCCAAAATGTGTAACCTACAGTTCATCCAATGTCCAAAATGTGTAACCTACAGTTCATCCAATGTCCAAAATGTGTAACCTACAGGTACCATAATTAAATACTTTAATTATTAATTTTTAATGCAATTTCCTGTCTTTAAAGGAACATATACTATATTATGAACTTGTAAACTAATGGATTAAAATATATTTTTTTTTAATTTCATGATTTTTAAAATTTATTAAAGTTAACATTTAGTGTTCCCACATTTTGAAAATCACTCATACAATAAAATGAGTAATGTGCTTTACAAAAAAAAAATTTTTATTGTTCGTATTTTAAACTACTTTATTATCAATCTTGCACTAATCAGATTAAATTATGTCTTGTTTTTTTATCAAAGCAATATATTTTTATGAAAATATGAAAAGACGATATTATTTAAAATTGGCAATGAATTTGTTTTGTTTCTGAAATTTACCAGATGTCTTTCTTTTTCTCCTTCCATTAAGTATATAGAAGTTGCAGCTTTATTAAATGTAATTTTATCATTGTGAGTTGTTTTTATATTTATGTTTTGTTTATTTAGTTATGAATGATTTAACTTTCGTTTTATTTGGTAACTTCTGAATTATTTTTCACACTTTTTTTTAAATAAAGTATTTCCTTTTCATTTTATTGTAATATATAATTTTTGTAATACATAATTACATTAGAATCTTAAGTTTATCTTGATTTTTTATATGTATCTTGTATGGTTGTGTTTATATGTGAAAAAAATTATACATGGGCGCAGGCAGAATAAAATACAGGTAGAGGCAATATTCGCTCTTTTTTTTGGGGAGGGGGGGAGGGGAGGGGGTAAAAAGAGTCCTTTTTTCTGTTTAAAATTATTTTTAAACACAGGAACATAAAAAGCAATATAAAAAAACAAATGAGAAATTTTAGACATAAAGAAAATAAACTTCTACCAGCTCTTTTCAAAATAAAGAACTGCAACAGTTTTCTCTTCAGGATTGGCTCTGCACACCTGAACTCTTTGTCAAAGATAATTTTTAAATGCATGAACATAAAAAAAAAAAAAAAAAAAAAAATTAAAATTTTATAGGGAAAAAATTATAGTTTAGCTTATTTTATGTTTGTCTGCTCCATTTAAAAAAATGTTTTTTTAAATGTTTTTTATGTATCTCTGACTATCAGCTTGACTATTATTTTCAGAAATGACATTTTGGCATGGTTTTGAAAAAATTTCCTAGTCTAGGCTGAAATTGACAGGCACATCTGTACCTCTTTAGTGTTTAAACATTGTAAGTTACTTGGAAGAATAAATTTTACTATTTATTTCAAAATAATCAGAGATATTTCAATATCTATTGCGTTGCAATGGTTCTCCCCTTACCCTGCCCTCCTTCCCAGCACTCATGAAAGTATGTTTGATTCCGAGACTATGTAAATGCGTAAATACGGATTAGGTTCCCTTAGAAAGACCCCCACGGAGGGCACTCCCCCCGGGCCTATATCCCTAGTGTAGATAATTGGCCGTCAATAATCAACCCAACCCAACCCGAGACTATGTAAAGCTTTCTTTATGTTTTACAAATTGCTGTAAGTTTGAATAAAAAGTTTTAAAAATATCAAAAAATGAAAGTTTTAGCTGTCTAACTGGAATGCTGGATTATCTTAAAGTTTATAGATCTCACTTTCCTGTATTTGGTAGTACAGTGTAAGGATTTTGGTATCTGGCACTCCAGTAAAGACATTCAATATATGGCTTTTTAATAGGCTAAAGTGCAAAGGATTAAAATTGTGAAATTTTCATAGATTAAATTAAAGCTATATCATAAATACTTTGATTGGGGACTTTTTTAATGTCTTAAAAATAATTTCATCTTAACCAATTTTTAAGAAAAATGCATGGGATCTTGCTTATAATTCATACATGCCAATCCTTCCTATCTTTCTGTATCATCCAATCAGAAAGTTTGAAAACAAATGGAAATTTCTTGATAAATTGGAAAGATTCGCACATATGATTTTAATCTCATTAAAATCCTTAAATATATTTATTAATTATATTTCAGGATTTAATATTTACAAAAATAATTAATCATTTAAATTATTAATATCTATTATAATTATTATTTATTATAAAATCAAATCAGTATTTTAATTACTGTATTTATGCTCATAATTTGCACCTCCATGTAATTTATGTGCTCCATACTTTTGAAAGAAAAAAAATTGTCTCCCCCCTCCCATATATATATATATATATATATAGCATAATTTTTGCACCACCTATATTTTGAAAAAAAAATTACTTAACAAAATTAAAACGTGCAATTTTCAGATGAAGCATCAATAGGAACATCTAAAATTATGAAACAGGATTTAAAACTATTCTAACTGCACATATCCTAGCAATTTTAATAGATCATAATAAGATTTAGTCAATTTTGGGTTTAGAATGAGCATATCCCCCTCTTTGTGTTTGTATCCTGCAATTTTCTATTTTCACTTTCTCTAAGAATGCTGGGATTTTATGACCAATAATACTGCATCAACAGACATATGACATATTAGTTCGTCCTGTCGAAAAATAGCCAGTCTAAGTTAAGATATTTGATCATATTGTTCATGCTGGAAAATTATAGCTAAAAAAAAAATAAAATAAAGTTTTGCTGCAGATTTGAAATTTAGAGCAGTCCACTTTATGGGAAAATGTAAGAATAAAGTTTTTTTAATTTCTACTAATACTCTTTCACTAATTTAGTTTATTATGAATATTATTACTAGAATACTCTTGAAAACTAAAAAAGAACTTTGTTCACCCTGTTTAAAAAAGGCCTCTTAAATAACTGCTGCAACTGTTTTTTAATATAAATTATTTTTTTAAGGTTATAATTATCTTAAAGAGAGACATTTCTTTAATTACTTCAAATTTTTCTGCAAAGAAATTTAATATAAAAAAATATATTTTTAAATAACCCATGTACTTTTTCACATCCCTTACTTTTGGCACTGATGATAAGGTAAAAAAAAAGGTGTGCAAAATATGCAAGGAAATACGGTACTTTTGTTGATAATTAGCCGGTAAAAACAGAAAATAATAGTTTTTAAATAACTCATGTGGATTTTAGGTTTAAAAAAAATTATCTTGAATGGGGGGGAGGCACTTAGGTCTCTTTCTTTTCCTACAGCTCTGAGATTGCCTCGGTGGTTTAAAAGTTAAAACAATTGATTCATGAAATTTAATTAGCTTGAAATAATTGTTAATCTAAATATGTAAAAAAAAAAAAAAAAAAAAAAAAAAAAAAAAAAACTTTGAAAGATGCAACTGTTGTATTTGCATAGTACATCTCCAATTTCTCCATTATTATAAGAACATTAATATTTTATTCAACCCTGTCAGTTCTTTTTGGACATATGTTCTAACTGGGTAACATATACAGTGGTGAAAAGGTTAGACATTTTTAATTTGGCATCGTAACATCAGTAATTTTATGCAGAAAAAGACTATTAATATTTCTGAAGTATCACTAATTGATTTTGAAATTATCTCTAGTTGTGTGATTGTAATTATTTATAAATTTGATTCAATGATTGAATTTGCTGTCAATTTATAATCTAACTGTTGTAATTTGTGTGGGCCTTGAGACTTTTAAAAAATATATATATAAATGAAATTTTATAATAAAAAATACAAACCTGTATTTTCTTTATTAAAATAAATATGTATAAACATTAATATGAATAATATTTAATTATGCAATTTCATTAAGAAATTTATTCACTGTGATAATTTATTAGTTATTGTTTAAAACTAAGCAATATTGTAAATTGTATAAGTAAAAATTGTTGCTTTATTTTCTTTTTTGTATTCACATTTGTACCTTTACGAAGATGGTGTGGTTGTGCATTAACATGAAAATGTATCCCATATTTAGTGTCTTATTTTGTCCATTTATCTTCTTGTAAAAAATATATATATAAATAAAATGTTAAAAATATATTTCACTTTATTAAATACTGCTTTTTTTTCAGCCTACTTTAAGAGCCCCATTTTCATTTAATGTATTACTTAAAGTTTTTTAACCATGACTACCATTAAGGAGAAAAAAAAAGGACTATGCTAAGCATTTATCATCTTGCCAAATGCGAATAAATCTGAAAATTGGCAATAAAAGAAAACAGTTTTGGCTAATGGTTATTTGTTGCCAGTCGTCAAAATTCAAATGCAAGTAATTTTTTTTTTTTTTTTTTTTTAAATAAACCAAAAGAAGAGAAACAAAATGAATCTACTATGTGAAATGAGCTAATGGAGATGAATCCAGTAGTGGCTGATGGACACCTTTGTGATGTATCCCTGACTGTCCTGTAATTAGCAACAATAGGTTTTGTCTGTCCTATGGCAATTGCAACTAGTGAAAAAGGCTGTAGCAGTAAAATATTAAGAGGACTCTATGAAAGCAGCAATTGTTATTGTTTAATATTAATCCATACTTATCGAATCTTCTGGTTTTTTATACTTATCTTCTTTTTTTCTGGCTAGAAAATAAAATCTTCTGGTTTTACCATATCTCCACTCACTGAGATGAATAAATCAAAATTATTTTAAATATTAAAACTAAAGTCATATTAAATAACAACAGTAAAAGTTCACAAAAGTGTCAGTGTGAAATTGTACATTTCTTTGATCACATACCATCCACTTGCATCACAAGGTACATTTGATGCTTTCCTCCTCTTTCACTTTTACACTGACCTAGCTTCCATTTTTATTTCCAATGAGACGTGTTGCCAGGTTTACTGTCCCAAAAAGCAGAACATTCAGAGAGAAAAAGATGAGACAGTGGCTTCTAAATCGGGACATAAAAGTACAGTAAATCCCATGAAAAGAAAACCTGTCTATAACAGGATCCTGCCTTAAACGGAAAATTTCCTTGCTATTGGTGAAAAGAAAACTATAAATTATACCTGCTATTTCCTTCTCTTTCACCTTTTCACTGATCTAGCTTCCATTTTTATTTCTAATGAGACTAGTGTTGCCAGGTCCACTGTCACAAAAAAACTGGGCATGCGGAGAGAAAAAGATGAGACAGTGGCTTCTAAATCGAGACACAAAAGTACAGTAAATCCCATGAAAAGAAAACCTGTCTATAACGGAATCCTGCCTTAAGCAGAAAATTTCTTTGCTATTGGTGAAAAGAAAACTATAAATTAACCTGCTAAGACGGAATCTTTCTCTGGTCACCAGAGATTCCATCTCTGTAGGGTTTTATTACAGTAAACACAGTAGTCTACAGAGTAAAGTCTGTGAAAGCAGAATCACTAGGGGCTGAAGCAAAATTTTATTTTGGAGAAATTTCGGATTGAGCAGTTATAATTGTTGTGTGGTATTCCTTCATTAGGAACCATGAAATTTTAACATTTAAGTTTCTGTTATGAACAGGTTCTGTTTTCAGAGGTTTTACTAAACAAAGTACAATAAAACCTGTAAAAAGTGAATTGGTATGGAGCAGAAAAAATTCAGTCTTAGACAAGTTTCCATCTAAATAAGTAAATTTATAAGATACTCCTTTTGATGGAATCATAAAAATTTCCTGTTATGGACAGGTTCTGTTTTCACAGGTTTTACTGAGTTCCATTCGATGCAGACTAACGGATTTAAAGGAATTAGTGCATCAGGAAAAGTCAGGACTTTTGGGTCTCGTGCAGTGGTACTGCAAGGTGGGTCTTGGAACCCTTAAAAATCGGTACATCCTATGTAAATCGGGACACCTGGCAACACTAGATGAGACATTCAAGAGAGTACTCAAGTGGTTAAAACATGTGGTTTCTCCATTGTGATGCTTCATTTTATTAACAAGAAAACATTTTAAACTACCAGCTATTTCCACCTCAGTTTTTTTTTAAAAATCAAAATCATCTTTCTTTATTAATCTCTTTGCATAATTTTAACTCTTTTATCATTAGTTTTTCAAAACAGAAATTTTTGCATAATTGAATTGCACAAATATTCTGATTAAATAAGACAAAGTTTACAATTAAATATAACTAGTGGGGAAATTCAAGGATTCTGATCACCTTATGCATAATATGCATAGTTAAAATATACTTTTCTTATGTTTCAGCAATTATTTTTTAAAAATATGGTAGGTTTTTTTTTTTCCCCTTAGAGAAAGTTAAATTTAAAAGGGGAAAGTTATTCAGTAGTCACCCGTTGAAATCTAGTGTTCAGTCATCACTGAATCAATTGTCAGCCATTTCAGAGTTTTGTCATTGTAAATAACTTAAAGTAGAACTTTTTAAAAACAGCACAGCATTTTTAATAGTGACATGTATTAATGCATATTTTTCTTATGGCTCAGCAATTATTTAAAAAAAATATTTTTCTTAATGGAAAGTTAAATTTAAAAGTAGCAAATTCCTTTGTTGCTGGGCTTTCAAATTTAGTAATTTAGTGCTCAACCATGATAGACCAGGCTGTGACAAAAATGACTACGCCATCGATTTTTTAGATAAAATTATGATGTAGGAAAAGATTATTAACAGTACATGAAATAATGATAGATTTTGCCTCTGCATGTCTTGATATGATATGAGCAGCAGGGGGTGCCAATTCATCACTTTGGCGTTATTACTAGGTCATCAAATTTCAGAATGAAATTTTAATATGTTGCATATGTCGACTAGTACACTACAAATATTTCAGTCTGACTATTTTGGTACGATATGAGCAGAATCGGGTGCCATTTCTTCATTTTGGTGGTACTATCTCGTCATCTAGTTTCGGCATGAAATTTTAAAATGATATTGTACGAATTATTGTGCTAATGTTGTTTGTGATTATTGTACTAATGTGATATGTTTAATGTGTTAAAAAGTTTAAGCCGAAACTAAATAACATGATAGCATTGCCAATATGAAGAATTGGTGCCCTCTTCTGCTCATATCTTACCAAGATATGCCAAAGCAGACCAATGATTGTTTGAAGTATTATTAATAATCTTGTTCTATATCATAAATTCATTTCATAACTCGATGACGTAGTTAATTTTGTGCCACAACCCTCTGTTCTCTCTCTCTATATTTTTTAATTATAGAATCATTATGCCCAGCTTTATCTTTCTGAGAACGATATTTCTTCTGTGTCAAAATTCTTTTCAGAAACTCATAAGTTATTTCTCATGACTTACTTTTCAAAGTAACGTCGATCAAAATCATCATTTTTATTTTTTTTAATATCTTATAGATGATTACTTTCTTAGTATTAAACTGCAAGAAATGAATAACAGAATACTTTTTTATGTTTAAACAAATTAATTTTCTGTATAATGTGAATCTTAAAGTGGCAGTTCATTTGAAAATGGCACATGTAAAAAAAAACCTTCATTATTTTATTATTTAAGTTTAATAAAGGCTGCAAAAAGGAGTCTAAAGTCTATATAGTCTATGTTTGAACAGAGACTGTCTCCCTAATTTTATCACATTTACTTTTGAAATTGGTTCGGAAGTTCCAGTAGCTTCCCCTACAAACAAACAACAAGCACAAGCACCTAAAAAACATTTATTTTTTATAATATTAGTATAGTAGTAGAGATAAAGCTATATTTACCAAACTATGAAAAATAAACTCAAAAAAGTTAAATAAGCTCTTTAGCCAGTATAGTCAGCTCCTAGTGGCCAACCACTGAACACTTTAAGCAAAATATAATACCCAATGGTCGACCCCATTCAAATTAAGACTAACAAATTTATTTTCATTTTCTACTCAAAAACAGTTTATTCATCCAGCTAATATTAGTCTTATAATTTTAGAAAATAATAAAAAATAAATTAATATACCTTTTAAAATAAAATGCCATCAGTTAACAAAAACAGTAGGAAAAGTTGTTTTCTGACCTCAATCTTGAAAAAAAAAATGGCTGCTTACTAATTCAATAAAAATACCCACAATTCTTTGGCGATGGCTTATGACTTTTGCAAGATGGCTGTATATAGTAAAATTGTAATATTTCATTCAGAACCAAAAATAAGCTATTTTAAGGCATTTTATCTCTATGTGGCCGACTACTGAAGCACTTACCCTATATATCTTGACAACCTCTAATACTTTCTTAGTCAACTTGTTAATGGTACTATTGATAAAAAAAATATATAAATTTTATTTGATTTTTAATTATTCTTGAATTATTATATCGAAAATTAATCTGAGCTAAATGTACTTCAATGAATTATTTTAATTCACTAAATGATGCATTTTAATGTACCGTATAGTAAAGTTCTCGCTCTCTTTTAACCAATCTTAGCAATTTGGCTAATCAGCAAAAAGAAACTGTAGCCAAATGAAAAAAAAAAATTAGCAAAATAGATTCATCATGGAACATGGATGGATTCTGATGTTCTTCTTCATCCTCCAGTTGTTGTTGTTTTTTTAACCCCCATAGCTTGGCACCTGGTACTGGGGTACCGCTCACACAATGCTTGCAGCGGGTTTGGATGATATTAAAATGAAATGGGGTTGAGAAATGCCTCTCTAAAAGTGGGCTTAGAAGAGCCAAAATGTAAAAAATAGGAAAATATTTGCTTTGTACCCGTACCTAGAAATTCATATTTCAGGAAGTTATTTAGATGATTTATTGTTGCTAGAGTAACAAATAATAATAATAATAATAAAAATATTTTAAGTTCTGTGTGCTTCGGAGAAGCAAAATGGGGTGGGTGCAGGAAAATTTAAATGACTGATTATTTGTTACAACAAAGTTAGCAGAAAAAAAGTAAACAGTTTTCAATTTTGAGAGATGGGAGAGTAGAGGAGAATAAGTGTTAAGATGATTATTATTTTTTTATTACTACAGAGTAACAAGTCAGAAAAAATTTGAAAATTTAAGACTTTTAGAGATTTTTAACTAAGTTCTGTGCTGTGGAGCTCTCACTTCACAGCACCGAACACAAAAGAGGAGGTGGTGATTTCAGAGGGGGATTTACATCATTGTTTATTTATTCTTACAATAAAGTAAAAATACAGTGCAGAAAATCTTTAAAAGATGTGAAGATTATTTAGTTTTTGTGCTGCGGGTGGGCAAAAGGCGATTTTTGAAGGGTAAATAAATTTCAATGAATTACCATGTTGCCATACCAACATTGCGCAGCCCGTTGCAAAGTGAAATGAATGGCAACTATATTACTAATAATGCTTCCAAGTCGAGGTAACATCGCTAATCGGGTTGCCATTCATTTCACATTGCAGTGGGCTGTGCGGTGTTGTTATGGTAACAACCCCTGCTGGTGCACCAGCTGACTGGCAGTTTCGTTAGCTTCACCATCTAATCTATCATGTATACCAAAATCATCGACGCTAAAATTTTTTGCAAGTATGTGACACTGCCTCCCAGACTAAAATCATCAAATAAAAGTTTATACACAGTCCAAATGATAATAATGTCTATTGTTAAATGTTATTCTTGGATCAGGATTTGGAGGCTGTGTACAGTACATATTCAAAAATGTACCAAGATACAGTGAATAGACTCAAAAATATCTTGGTATTTTTATTATTATTTAAAGGCATTCATTCATTTAATTATGAAAATCATTCAACTGAAATATTTAAAAAATATAAAATTATGACACATTAGTTTTTACATAAAAAGCATCATCAAAACCACGTAGTGAGATATATCTCTTCCTCCGTCGTCAAAACATAGATATCTGAATTTACAGCTCATTCTTATTAGATTTGTTTTTGAGATATAGAGAAATTTTACTTTTCAACGGTCTGGCTAAACGATCTCCTGTTATTTGCATCCACAGAAAATAAGGTCTTAGAAAAAAAAAATGCATATAAAATTTTCTTTTAAAAGCTTATTTATACGTATAAGGAGATTTTTCATGTAATTTTTTCTATGACTAGATGCATGGCTCTTGTACTTTTTTCTTGTAAGATTTACTTTTTTTTAAATTTATGGATAAACCCTTAACACATTTTTTTAAAATAACTCTATGAACATTGAAGGAAAAAAAAATATATTAAACTATATAATTTTTCAGTTTGATTTAATACAAAGAAATCAAATATAGGATCAACAAGTTGGAAATTGTACGTCAAACGTGACAAATGAGGTGCGTTCGTACTATAACTAGTTACATAAATATTCAGATCTTGAGGATTTTTAATTCTGTAAAATGAGTTAGATCGTCTGAAGATTAATTTCTGTAATAAAATAAGTATCTCGGTCGCTTGACGATTGAACTTCGGAAGCTCCTATAACAAAAAAGCACCGATTTAAAAAAAAAAAAAAAAAATCAAACTTCTTAATAAATATTTTTATTAATATCTCCTAAAGTTTTGATTCGATTTTAATAAAATTTGAAATGTCTCGACAAAATTCTGCAAAGATAATATATCTTAAATTGCAAACCATTCGGTTGGGTAGTTTTTGCGTTATATGCGGACGGTCATACAGACAGACGGACGGACCAAGCAACGACAATAGGGAGCTACGTATTTATATAATTACGAACGCACCTAAAAATGGATGTTGCCTCTTAAAAAAAAATAAAGTTTGTACAATTTTCAATATAGATAGAGACAGTCCCCATATTCTGATCCAGGCATAGCATAGAGATAGACGTTATTACTGATCTGTTGTGTTCTAATAATACAATGAATTTGGCAGAGTTAGTGACTAATTGAATGATTTGCCTAATTTCGCAGAGTTAGTTAGTGTGTGTGGAGAGTATGCTCTTCCCCCTCTCTCTCCCTATGACTGTATTTCATAAAAAAAAAAAGCTATTTTTGTGAATAAAATTAACTTTTTTAAAATTATTATTATTGGCGTAAAAACTTTAAAAGTTCTTTAGATTTTCAGTTTTAGAAGACTTTGTTGCTCTTCAGATTTAAGAAAAATCAGTTTTTCAGAAATTAAAATACTGTTTAAAAAAAGATATGTACAGTGAACTCTCGTTCTCGAAATTTTGATCTATGGTCAGGGCTTAATTTCTAACAAGAAAATTACCGGAACTCTAATATTCTGCAGTAATAACAACCATATTGTATCCCCCCCCCCCCCCCCCCCCATCTCTCCACTTGCATATTTATATTTCATACATTTGCAAAATTTAAAGCAATTTCATCTTCAGCAAAAGAATTTTTTTCTATATCTATATGCATTTATATATAATATAATCTAATAAATGAACAGAGCAAAAATATTAAAATCAGGAGTGGGGAATTTTCAGAAAATCCTACTCGCAAAGGGTTTCTTTGTATCAACTAGCAAATCACAACACACAGCGCTGTACCGGTGGACTCCGGAGCGCCGTATTTATGAGCTTCCGTGAATTCCTACCAATATTTTAGTATTCACTAAAATCAAAGAAGTACCGGAGCTGCCCTGGTGAGCTCCGGCGCAAATTAAGCACTGTCTATGGCGGAACAGTCCTTAGCACTTTTTGAAATGATTACGTTTTTGGTGGTCGAATGTTTTGTTTCTCTTCATTACTGACAATTTATTGATATCTCAATAACCAAAGTTAACCGATTTTTGCTTTTGAAAAAAGTAATGTTCAGAACTAGTTTCGATTTTGCCCGGACAATTTGTGAAAAAATGTCCCCATTATCCGGTGAGTAAGTAGTATCCGATTTTTTTAAGCTCTGTCCTTAACATTAATTACGAATAGAAAATGATGAGGAAAACGAACTGTCCTCGTTAACAAGAGATACGCATTACGAGAGTCCACTGTATATTATATATTATTCATTTATTTAAACCATTATAAAATATATTTGATATTTTTGATGGTAGATGGCAGCATCAAAGCAAAAGCCAACGTTGACGATCCTCTAGCAAATAGTAATAGTTTTTTCTCTAGTATTTGATAAGAAAAATTATTGCTTTTAATCGATCCAAAATTTAGGTTTTGTGACAACAACGAATTTGGTCAAAATTATTTTCCTGTTCCCATTGTCAGATTAATTGAAATTTTAATATTCTTTCAACTTTATGTACCTTAATTGTAGAATACAAAATGAAGAAAAATTACGTTTATCTCAATAATAGTTTGGTATGAAAGATAAAAAAATGCACATATACTGCTAAACATTAGTATCGCCACTGAAGACTCCTGTGTTTTTCAGACTAGAATCGTAAGTTAATATTTAAAAATATTTCTATCTGACAATAAAAATGTACAGGGGGGGGGGGGGTTACCGGTTAAATTACGCAATGTTAAAAAAAGAAAAAAAAATTATAGCTTTAGAATTTTATAAAATGTAGCGAAATGGTTTTGCCAAAACTTTAAAAAAAGGTCGAAAAATATCCTTTTAATTTTTACATTACAGTAAGAATTCTGAGACTTACAGGAAAATGATTTTCGCACAGTCGTAAGTAAAATGCTTTAAATTCATGTATGAAAATGCACGTTTTATTTTTAAAATGACCCACTTTCAATGGTAGATTTTTGTCAGTTATATGTTATAGCGCTCTTGGTTTATCCGTAGAAATTATGACAATTTGTTTTTGTGATGTAGGGATGATGAAGTAAAGGCTGAAGATGAAAATGAATAGTGCATCTCTTTTAAAACAATCATTGTAATATGTTTTATTTTTAACACTTTTCAACATACTTGAAAAGTGTTTATGAATTCGGTGTGTCTGTCTGGCCATGCTCCAACTCGCGTAAATATACTCGGATTGCCATACAATTGATGTATGTTATTGGATAAAAGCATAAAAACTTCTTAAAAACACCATAAAATAAGGATTGCGCTAGGCCCTTTCAAAAGAACTTTCTCTTTCTTCGTCAGGCGCAAAGAAAAAAGACAAAGTTCTTTGAAAGGTCTAGCGCAATCGTCTTTTCTGCCTTCAAAGTAGTAGCACGTCTTCTTTGCGCCTGACGAAGAAAGACAAAGTTCTTTTGAAAAGCCTAGCGTAATCCTTATTTTATGGTGTTCTTAAGAAGTTTTTTATGCTTTTATTGTTATCACACCAGTTTTTCAATACTTTAATATGTTATTGAAGTTTACTATGGCATGTCTAATATTAAAATTGATGCGTGTAGCATTTATAGTTCGTTTACAGGAACACTCAAAAGAATTCCGATACATTACGTTCGATAGGTAAAAATTGTTGGCCGTAAATTTTAATGATGTTGCACTATTTCAAATTCAAACATATCGAAATTAATATATATCACTAATCTGCACTACAAGAGGCATAGAATATGGTGTGCTTAGCATTCATCGTTTATTTATAGGGACACACAAAAGGATTCGGTTACAGTACTGTATATTATAATTGCTGGAAGTGCGTTTCAGCTGTGGGACGCGTTTTCAAATTTAATAAATTTTTTGTCTATTACTTGGTGTGCATAAATTTTATTGATTATATACAGGACATCACAAAGGATCTCGAGTACATTTCCTTTTATTGGCGGAAATGCTGAAGGGAAATTTTCAACTCTGCTATGCGTTTCCTAACGGAACTAAATTTTAGCATACTATGTAGTTTATATACAAATCTATAGATCATATACCGTACTGTACAAAAGAATTTGGATATTTTTTGGACTATTGGTGGTAATTCCTGAAATTGGGTTTTGAAATGCGTTATTACTTAGACATCACCTTTCACCTTATTAAACGGCGAAATTTTGTTAGAGTATTTTGGATGTGTTGGAAAGTGTTTCATAATCTATGCTTGACGCATGATTTTTCGTTCTTGTTATGAATGAAACTGTCGATATACTCTTAAATGTGTCGTATTCATCAATGAAAGCGTTGAGTCTTTCTGTGTATAGGGTTGATGAGTATATATGTTTTTTTCATTCTCTCTGAGCGAAGAACGGGTTTACTACTTAGTTACGTATAAAACTATCAGGCATGCTTTTTATGTGTCGCAGTTGTATGATTTTTTTCATATCGGATGTGTACGAAAAATAAAGGAAAATGTGGTCTATATTTGTACTAATTGAAAATAAGTTTAACTTGGCCTACTTTTTAGGGTTCGGTGAACCAAAACATTAGAGACAATTCCTCACGGGAAAAAAAGCAACAATTTCTTTAGTTAGTTGACCGTAACCTACTGCTGTCCATTTTGTAATGATATTCCGCCTGCAATTTCAAAAACTTTTGAATCAAGTGACCCGGATCTTACCTAAAATCCGCTGTGTGTTAGTCAAAGAAAAGTTATTTACCGTTACTCAAATTCAAAGTTATTCATTTTTATTTAAAAGGAACAGAAAAGAAAAAGCTATTTTTCTGTTATAAGTAAAAATTTAATTTTGAGCTAACATCAATTTTGTTTTATTTGAAAGACTGTAAAATTAGCTATCCAAACAGTTTTAATTTGTTCTTACGATCATTGAAGTTGTAGTTTTGGTTGCTTTTGTTTCAGCTGTCAAACTGAAAGTGTGTATTTCAGCAGTAACTGGAAATTACTGTCTAAAGGTTTCAAAATAGAAAACATTTTCTAGTATTAAGATTAAGGGAGGTACAACATAAAAATCTGGAGAATTTTAAGAATTTGAGCTAAATATTTCAAACAGATTTTCAGCAATAAAAGCTTTAAATGAGTTTTATGAAAAAGATGTTTTTTTTATGAACAATCAGTTACGATAAACTTTGTCTCTAAAAATTATTATTATATTTACGTAAGACTGGCCGCCTACAATTCAGATGTTATTGTGAGTTTAATGAACTAGCGATTTAAAAATGTGAGAATTTCCTGAAATTTTGCAGCTGTTTTTTAAGTTAACATGCGAAAAAATATATTAAAAACTATTATGATAATAATTCGAATCGGTATATCTATTGAAACATTCTTAGTATATAAAACTGTACATTTATTGAAAAAATTAGTAAACTATCATTATTTTTCTCGTGAAGACATTTTTGGTACATATCAAATATTTCCTTATTTTTGCTTATAATTGTAAAAATTAAAAACAAAATAACTTATTTAATATACGAAATTGTCTTTTTCGATAATTACTTCATTAAAACAATCAGTGTTATACTCAGTTTTGCTTTGTTAAGCATAGTAAGATAAGTTAAATTAGCAATTAACTTTTTTGTTCTTTTTTCTGTTTTATTCTTTTTAGATATTTAACAAACAAAAATTACTTTTTCACAGGGCACAGATGATATACATAAAATGCTTGAATTTTTTAATTTCGAGCATAAAAAATAAAACAAATTCACGCAATTTCAAAAACAACTAATTTATATATTTTCACAATACACCCTTAAACGGAGTCTTTATATTCGTAAACAATAATACCATGCATTATATTTGTAAATCTTTTTTACACCTTTTCTCAGAAGACATTTTATGCATATTTGAGTACAATTTTGGGAGCAGCTTCACTAAAACTCCCCGATCGCGAAATCCCATATCAACCTAAGATGCCGACGATGTGCGTTTTTAGGCGCGTTCGTAATTATATAAATACGTAGTACCTATAGTCGTCGTCTGGTACGTCCATCTGTCCGTCTGTCAGCATATAACAGCACAAAAAGTATCCAATCGAATTGTTTGAAATTTAATATATACAATCATTGCAGAATTTTGTCGAGTCATTTCAAATTTTATGAAAATCGAATCAAAACTTAAAAAGATATTAATGAAAGTTTTCTTCATTCTTCGTATGCTAGGCGGCCATTTTTATTCAAAATTATTTTTTCGATTAAAATTGCATAAAGGTTGCATTTTTAGAAAGATCGTTCAAAAAAATTGTTTGTTTGAGGGATGAGTTATATTAAAATATTTATAGAGTCTGAGATAAATTCAGTTGAAATTAGGTTAACAGCCCAATATTTATCCGAATATCCAGTAAAGTAAATAAACACAAGAGATTCGTTCATCATGAATCATAGAAATAGTAAACCATGGAAGTAATCATACGCAAAGCAAGATCTCCATGGTGAATTTTGCAGCGCTAACTGGTGTCGAAAAAAAAAATCGCATCTGTAAACGTGGCATACGTAATAAGATAAAAGAAAGGCATGCTCATTTTGTTCATAACAGACGATATAATTCATTTCACTGAAATAAAACGATGATTTTTTTACATTGTAAAACTATTTATAGTAAGAACACACCTCATTTGTCACGTTTAATGTACAATTTCCAACTTGTTAAAAACTGCCTTCGTAAATTATAAGTATTTTTAAGAAGATGAATGATAAAATTTTCATCAAGTGGAAATTTCAAAATTTATAGAGATATTTTTAAATACAGTTTTTCCTTAACATTCGCGAGGGATGCGTTCTAGGAAAACCTCGCGAATGTCGAGTCTATCTCTATGCATTTAGAAATGAGTTACATTCTACGAAATTTTAATTAGAGAGGCACAGCATTAAATATATATACATATATTGATTAATAATACGTTATGCCTAATATATGTGTAGAAGTTAATGTACGCACATATTCATAAACATGAAAATTATTTATGAATAGATAATTCAAATTAACTGACCAGAGAAATAATTACAGGTATGTTTTTGTATAAAGCAGTTTCGACTCTCTCTATTCGCAAAGGGATGATAATGTATTAGTGGGTCAGTATGCGATGCAATATTTAAATACAGCTAAATGCTTCAGAAATGCTTTCATTTATTTTTCATCTAACAGCAGTTTCAACTCCATCTCTTCGAGAACCTGAACGTGTTAAATTAATAGATTAAAGATGCCGCCTTAGACCTTACCACTTCTAATATCACCATCACAATGAATATTCTGCTGTTGTTATTATATTTTACTTTCCTACAACACTCGCTCCTTTTTCAGCTGACAACTGAAAATTGATTTGTAAATACATACCGAGAAAACATAGAAATCACGAATGATCAAATCAGATTCTCGCGAATGTTAAGTTTTTCCGCATTTTCATGTTCGCGAATAATCAAAACTTGCGAATGTTAAGGGATTACTGTACTTAAAATTTTTTTAAAACACACACTGTCGGCATCTGATGTCTACTGTCTGATGGTGAAAACCGTATTTTAATAATTAATTATCTTACGCAATGAGTAATCGCTCTTTTAAGTTTTCCCATAGGTTAACATGGGATTCTCGATCGGGGAGTTTCAGTGAAGCGGCCCCTTAAAGCCAGACAGTCGAAACTTCGCATGCTTGTATAGCTAAATTGTTTCTTTAAAACTATCTAAAATTATGAATAAAATTACAGGACGACTCAAAAAGATGAAAACGTGCTTTAATTTTTTTTACCTGTTGAAGATAAGGTGCAGTAATGTAAATTTCAAAAGTGATAAAAATAAGGCACACTCGACTCTGTAAATTTACCGAATAATTTCTCTGTTATTTAACAGAATCTCTGTTATTTTACATAAGACTTAAGATAACAGATTACCAGTAGATTCTCCGTAATTTCACAGAAAAAATTTTAACAGTGTAAAAACGGCATTTTCAATGGCTCCGAATCAAAAATACTCAAGTTTGAAACATGTATATACTCATTTCTGAAAACATGCACACACTCAAGAATAAAACATCATGTACTCATATTTGAGTATATCCATGTTTCAAAAATGCGTATGAACTGACTTCTATATGCTCATTTTTGAGTATTTCCCATGTTTCAACAATGAGTTTGAACTGATTCTAATCATTTTTGAGTATGGCCATGTTTCAAAAATGAGTATAAACTGATCTTTATGTGTTCAGTTTTGAATATGTCCATGTTTCAATATTCTGAGTATTTCCGGTATTTCTGAATTGAAAGCAATGAGTCGTCATATTTGAAACAAAAAAATTTTGTAACAAAATGAAAACATCGATTTACTCAGATCTGAGAGTGTCATTTTTCCCAGTGCAGGGAATAAGATTATGTCGATGAAATAGTCCTGCCATTAATTAAAAAAAAAAATTGCACTTTTTAAATTTTTATACGGTCTCTGGATCTTATAAGTTACAATTGAAAAATTTTTCTCCAGCTCTGAAAAATACAACATTAGATATTTCTTTCTTCTATACGTTACAAACTCACCAGGTTATGATACTTTGAGTTTAAGAAATTTCGCAGTTTTCCGGCACTGAAAACAGACACATTTCGAATGCCGGAAAGCTACGGAATTTCATGCATTAATTGTATTACTACTGTCATATTTACTAATATGCATATGTGCATATTAGTATATCATATATCATATCATATTAGTATATCATATATCATATGCATATATTTTCTATTGCTATACATTCCGGAAAGTAATAAATACTGAGTTAGCCATCCATGCAAAGGGAGTTTTAAGAGGGCGGAGGGTACTTCATCTATTTGGCCTTAACGTAATTTTTACTTTTTTTTTTTTTTTGTTACAAATAAAAGAGATAAACCTTCTGACTTTCTGCATTATATTTATTGACAATTGACATATATTTAAATTTTGATGATTATCATGATTACTAACACTGTACGCTATAAGCCCATGGTGGCCCAGGGGCAGGGGGATTTGTCTGCGCCCTCTGTCTGAGATATTTTTAGCGAGAATGAGGTGTTCTTAGCGATGTCATGCGATTTACTGTGAGAGCGCCGTCATCACCCTCTGTCCACCGCCCTCTCAAGACAATCAGCACAGATCCAATACGTGTCCCGAAAGTAAAAATGAAGTTTCGTTAGAATATCATGTTGTTTTGGAAAGTGTTTCATAATCAATGTATGAAGAATGATGTTTTTATCTTGTGATTTTAAAAACTATAAAAGTATCCATCTGAAATTTCGCAAAAAAATAAATAAATAAAGTCAATATTTTAAAATTGGATAATTTAAAATACATATTTACATTAAAAAAAATACATTGGATTTACATAAAAAATTCAGTTAGTTTTAATAATCTGCCAACAAAATGTTAGAAATTTTGAAACAAAATTCTTTAGACCATCATATTTAAAATCTGGACTTTTAGGACATATTTTTATCTGTTCAAACAATCTTTCTGTCCGACTACTAGGAAAAGTCCATTTATTTTATGGCCTTGGTGAAACAACGCGAATAAGAGAGAGGACTAGCAATGTCTGAAATTACCATTTTTATTTGTCTACTGTTTATGACGGATATAACCTGAAGGAAACAAAAGGGGACGGAAAACGCACAATTGGACACTTGATCCTCGAATTTACATTCCTCGCTAGTTAGAAATTCCAGAATGAGAATAACTCTTCACATCTCAATGTTCCATGTCTTTATCGTCTGCTTGGAATATCTTTGTCAAGGAGTTACTGATGGAATGTCTCTGAATCGCGAAAAAGTTGATGCCAGTGTGATTTTAGAAGCATTTTGTAGTAAGTATTTGATAATCAGATTGTATATTAAAATCTCACTATGTTTGTTTATGTTTAAGATCGGATGTGAACATTCTGAACATGGGAAGAATCAAAGTTTAATAATTGAGTAAGTGATTAATCACGTATTAAAATTTCGACATGTTAATTTGGAATTTTTGGATAGGCGAGGGCTGTGTTGTCAGTCCACTATTTTTGTTAAATTTAGATTGCTTGATTGCTACTACTTTTTTGAAATAGTTTAATTCGCCTTAATTAATCTGTGATTAAAAAAGGTGAATATTATTATTTCAAAATCGTAGATCCAATCAAGCATTTTTTTTTTTTTTTTTTTTTTTTGTTTTAAGTTGTGCAGTGGCAACACTGGACGAGGGAAAATTTGTTTTGCGGGGGTCCGGTGCCTTTGATGGAAAAAAATAATAATTTGTATTACTTTTAAGTAACAGATGCATATATTATCAAGATTTGATGCACGCTGTACGCAAAATGACACCCACATAACTTAGTCGTACAAGATGTTTCTTTTATTTCCCTTTTTTAATTTATATAAATGTGTCTTAATTACAATGACCTACTTCCGAAATAAAGCTTGCATTCTTTAAATAAAAAAATTAAATAAAATTGGAAAATTGGAACTTTTAAAAAAATATAACATATATATAAATTATAAACATATTTAAAGATGCCAGTGTATTCGTGCGACGCTTTTGCTCTGCAATCTTTGAGATTATTTGCTGATACGTTTTTTCATTAATTTTTAATTAACTAATTTCTAATCAAACAAATCAAATGTGTCATTTTTAATCAAACGTGTTTTAATAAAATGTGAGTGTATTATGTCAAAAGATTATTCAAAAAACCTTTTATATGATACCTCATTCGTCATAGTGCGTTTTGTATGTGCATCGGAAAAAGGATGTTGATATCAAAAATAATATATGATATGATTAACTAAAAGATCAAAATTTTAGATTATTTCATGTACTGTTCGTTTCATAAGAAACGGTGCACTGACTTTTATTTGCTGATCATTTACATTAAAATCACAATAAAGATGTCATTAAACTCGGAATAATGTCTTCTTATCGAATATGACTGCTTTTACCTGGGGGATCGTCTACATATTAAAAGTTGTACAGACTTTCATTTTTCAAATTGTAACACTCACATTTGACACTTAATTTGTTTGAGTTCCTTAGACCATTCTGAAAAGTTTACAGTTTGTGCTTTTTATTTTTTAAATCTCCATAGAGTTAGAAGGGGTTAATTTTAAGAATGCTAATGTTGCGAAAATTATGTGGACATCATTACGCATATAATATACAGAAAGAAAGAGATTTTTTAGAACATTAATTATTAAAACTTGGAATGTTTGTTTTAAATATTATTAGCATTGTCGTTTCGAATGTATTCGTTATTCAAATATTAATATCCTCAAAATAAAGCTCAATATAAAAATTTAATTCACTTATAAAAATTAAAGTAAACTTTCGTATAATTTTAAAATTTTAATTTTGAGATAATTATGTAGACATCATTACTTATGAGGGGACATATTACTGATTATTACAAAGAGAAAATTTCAGTTTTGAAGTATAATGTAATTTATTTTCAAACTGAGTCTCTGTAAGAACATTCATGGAATGTTGTTTTAATTAACATTTTCATATCCAGTGGATATATTACTGGAATATTGTACTTCTCAAAATTAAAACTTACTTACAAATTTAAACTCTTTAATAAAACTTAACGTGGAATTTAAAAATCATTTAAATTTACATTTTATGAAAAATATGTGGACATGATTGCCTACTTATTATATAGAAGAGAAAGAGTAAGCCTTGAAATTACTTTGAGATAATGTACTTTGTACTTTTTCAGTTTCTTCTTTTTTGAAAACATTCTTTATTAAAACTTGAAATGTCGTTTTAAATATTCACAAGACACTCATTTCGACTGCACATATTATTCAAATATTATATCCCTCGAAATAAAACTCACTAACAATTCTAAATTCACTAATAAAGCTTAAAGTGGACCTTCGAAGGTTGTAAGATTTTAATTTCGTGTAGAAAAATTACTGACATATTATATTACATACCACAAAAAGAAATCCCCTTTTTACTAATAATAAACTTTAATTCATTATTTAAATATATATATTAATGAATTTATATAAACGCATTTAAAATGAATGTTTTATTATGTTTAAGATTTTTATTTTACATATTTATATCAGCATCATTATCCTTATTGTACCGAAAAAAATAATACAGTTTAAAATAATACCTTTTTAAAACTGTTTATTGTAATATGTTTGTAAGAATACTCACTGTCATAAATTTATGAAGATTTTAAAATATAATTAAAATCTCATTTTGTGAAATTTATCTGAGCATCATTACCCGTATACTGTACAGAATGAAAGATCAATTTTAAGTTGAAATAATGCTCCCCCCTCCCCTCCCTATAAAACTTTTCAATGTTAAAACTTGAAATGTTGTTTTAAACGTGTTAATATTTTCATATAGAGTGGACATATTGCTGATATTTCATATCGCTTGAAATCAATTTTTACTATTTAAACTCGTTAATAAATCTTAAATTGAATTTTCAAATGTTGTTAAGATTTTCATAATGTGAAAGTTATGTGAACATCATCGCACATACTGAATTATGAAGAAAGAGAGTATCAGTTTAAATTAAAATAATGTTGTTCTCAAGTTTACATCTTTTTGAGAACATTCGTTATTTTAAAACTTGAAAGTTTCTTTTAAATATTGGCAACATCATCATTTTGAAAGCACATATCATTCAGGTTCCTTGGTTCCTTGAAGTAAAACTCGCCAATAAATCTAAATTCACGGATAAAGTTTAAAGTAGACCTTCAAATATTTATTAAAATTTTCATTTTCTGAAAATTATGTGGACATCACTAATTATGCATTATACAGAAAGAAAAAGTCAGTTTTGAACAGTTTTTGCCTTAGGCAAATACCAATATGGAGTGCATTTCTTGGAATTGAACATGGAGTTAAATAATTCACTTTTAGAATAAAAAAAGCACAAAGCCCCCTGGGTTGTGCATTCAAAGCTGAAATTAGACCAACATATATAGATTTAACATATATATATTAATAGAGAAATTTTATTTGAAAAAGCATATCAATTTAGCTTTTTCATATTCATAATTGTTATCGTTCAACTGCCCTTTTTGAATTAATATATTGGAATTATATAGAAGAAAACACTGTTATACTAGTTGCATAAACGTCAATAGAGGCTTATTGTGTAATACAAAAAAAAGTTTTTGGTGTTTTTGCGTCTGCATGTAGGAATGTCCTGCGATAAGTATTTCAAAGCATCCGATTTGCTTGAAATTGAGTAGATATGTTTATGAAAAGCATACAAAAATTATATGAGCTGGAGATTGAAAAAGTGTTCGCTAAATAGAGGTGAGAACTATTCAGGAGTGTCCATTATGGAGGTTTTGCAGTATATAAAGTTAAAAAAAAAAAAAAAAAAAAAAAAAAAAAACTAAATTTCAGATTTAAGACATTACACTGCAAAAAATAATTGTTGATTTTACAGTATAAAACTGGCACCCCAGCTGCCAGTATTATACCGTAAAATTAACAGTATTAAACAGTAAAATGAACAGTAATACGCTGCCGCGCAAGCAGTAATACGCTACCGCGTGTTTAATACTGTTAATTTTACGGTATAATACTGGCAGCTGGGATGCCAGTTTTATACTGTAAAATCAACAATTATTTTTTGCAGTGTAGATATGTATTATGTAATTTAAGATAAAAAATAAAACGACTTGCAGAGTTGATGTTGAGGCTTCTGTCCTGCAGATTTATTAATTTCACTTTTTTGTACTTATAACAAGAAATAATATTTCAAAACCCCACTCAAAGTAACATCCTGGTTACACCACTGAAGAAGTTTTCATAAACATTAAAATTCATTTCATTAACCCTTTCAGGGGCAAAACAATTATGTCTGTAAAATGTGAAAATGATGTGCTGCCACCAGAATTTACGAACAAATTTATCTGAAAATAAATAAATGCTTTCTTTAACGCGTATTGTAATAACAATTTTTTTTTTCAAAAACCTTCCTACAATTTCCACAGTTTGGAATTAAAATTAAGTAGGAAGTATACTTCCCACCACCTTTGAAAGAGTTAACCAAATTTAATCTCCTCCATGCGTTAACCTGTTGTTGTTTCCGTCAGTTTAATATTTAAATTTTTTTTTCCCAATACAAAGCTGGTTATAAAGTATAGCTCATACAGGAAGAATGCATGACTTTGAACTTGAATGTGTTAAATCCAGCGTGGTTGCCTTTTCTTGGGTAACAGAGCATACAAACCACGGGAATCTTTGATACGCTTTCGCGATTCCTTTTTGCCGTGTATTCTAAATGTTTCTAAATAGAGCTATCAAGACTCGTTTTATTATAACGTGAAATTTTTATTTTTACAGGCTGATATTGCAGAATAACAGGTAAAAGAACTCTCGATTAAATTAAAGATAGGCTGATCAGTAAGAGGTCATTGGCATTTGACTCAATGGCAGGATATGGCATATTCAAACTCTTTGTGTTGTCGAAAGTTTCTGTTTTCAGTAACGCGAAAGTACGCTGAATATATTAGTGATAAAATATTATCTTATTTTCATTAACCGACTTCAAACAAAGGAGGTTATTCAATTCGTTCGTTTTTATTATTTTTTTTTTAAAGGATGGTGGAATTTCCAATTAAGAAATTTCTCTTTTTATTTAAAAAAGCTCTATAAATTATGACTGATATAAAACAAGCATTTCTTACGTATATATAGCATTTTTAAAAATAAAATATATAATTTTTTGCACGAAAAAAGTTTCAATTAAAGAAAATAATTCAAATGAAATTCACATTTTAAAATGCTCCGTGTTTCTTCTAAATGATGCAAAACCAATGATTACTTTAATATGGGCTCGGTTTCTGAAAATATAAAATTTGTGCACTGGTTTTGATATGCATCAAATGTTTTTTTCGATTTTTGCCCTGAATATTGCATTTAACGGCTATACCTTTGATATTTAATCTTTGTTTTGTAAACTGATGCCCCCCCCCCCACACACACACACTTTTTTATAAATAAAACCAATAACGCATTTGAGTAATATGAAAGGGATTGGAGTAAAATTGGTTAGCATGGGATATTTTAACCATTACCATTTTAACACATGCCAGATTTTAAAACTGCGTAAATTAGTTAAAAACTTGATTGGATTGAAATCGCACTCGGTCTGATTTATGGAGAATATGGATAATTAAAGATGAATATAGATAATTTAATAAGAATTTCTTTTTAAAACTAAATAAGTAAATCAAAGAAAGAAACTTATGAGAAAAAAAAAATATTTTGCTTAGTTTTATGAATTTACTATAGTGATGTCAAATTATCTTTAATTAATTTAGTATTGGAACAAGACTCAAAATACTCCTGTGTCAATGATATATTGTAATGAATATAATTATTTTCTGTCAATTTATTTTAAAATTTAAAATTACTTGTGTGGCTTTCAGTGTTAAATTATCAGGGTAATTTTCTTTGCAAATAATATGTTAGATAATATATGGTTTGTTAAAACAAACTTGAAGAAAAGCAGAAATGACCAGGACTTTTCCATTTCTTTACGTTTGTTTTAACTCCGTTTCATTTTCATAGTCTATTTTCAACGTGGCACTCCAGACAAGCGCATGTTTTGCCGCTTGAGATTGGTTGTAAGAAAATGTTATTTTTATTACTTATCTTTAAGAAATATGAAAACACACATTCTGCCAAGTATATGGCAATATATTGATGTTTTTTAAATTTTGAAAAGACATTTTAACACAAAAACAAAAATTAGTATTTTTGGTCGATTTTTTTGCTTATTTTAAAGTCTACCGTCTTTTTAAAATAATTTAAAAATTTAAAAAGTATTTATTTATTAGTTTTAATCACGCTAGTGCGTAAATAAAATCTTAATAAATAAGGCATTTTTGTAATCATTTTAGCATTATGAAAAAACGTATTTTTTAATTATTGCATAAAGTGGGATTTCTGTAGTTTCTGCCTGTGAGATTGAAAATCTTTCTGTGTTTACAAATTATTGTGTGAGTTTAGTTCTACCTGCAGAACTTGACTGCAGTTATGAATTACTCGATGGGATCTTGCAAGATTTGGAAGTTCGAAATCTTCCGTTACGTATGTTTTACTGTGAAAGCTCATGTGTATCTGAAATCTAGATAACCTTGTCACAATTGTTTTTAAAAAATATGATTTTTAATGCTTATTTCAGCTTTTGGCTGAATCCTTTCAAGTGCCATTTTGTGTTATAAACTTATTTTTAACTGTTATAAAACGAATTTTCGCAAATATTACTTGACGGACCAAAATTTTTCCCTAATGGCACCTTATGTTTTATGAATGAGCGGACATTTTCTCTTATAATCATTGTGTAAACTCAGATGTGTCTTTGCAATATAATAATGATTATAAAGTTCCAGAATTTTTAAGATTAACACTTGATTTTGTTCAAACCAGCTACTTTTCATAAGTGGTTTTGATGTAAAATAAAATATTTGTTAACGTTAGAATAAAACGAGATCTAGCAAGCTTTCTAGAGACTGAAAATCTTCCCGTATACGAGTTTCATTGTAGCTTTTCAAGGGGGTCCATGAAGTCCAGACTCTCTCCGAAATTGAAATAAAAGATGACAAAAAAAAAATGCGATTTTTTATAGAAAACTTTTAAAAGCTATTATTATTTATTTGATATCTGTATGCACATATACAATCTTTCCAAAGTCAAACTCGGTAAAAATAGAAACTCTGTTCGATTTTGTTTATTTGATCAATAAAAAGGCTACTTTCTTGATTCTTTAGTCTTAGGTACAGCTATTATATTTGCCATTATTAATCTGGAAATTGCCTTCAAACCTATCAAGTTTGGAACTTCCTGCAAAATCAAATCAAACAAATATTTCAGAAACCAGAGGGCCCGTGCGAAGATTTCGCACTGAAATTTAATATTTTTTAGGTACTTCTCTATTAACCCGTCGACCGCTTTTCATAACAAAAAACTACCGCCAAACTGTAAGATTAAACGCCAAAAATGCAGTCCCATTTACTTGATGTCAGAATCATTATGCGTGTTTGTTACGTCATCTAGTGGTATTACATTCGACATTTGCGTGTATTTTTCATTATGTTTTACTGATTTAGTAGTTATTTTATTAATTAAAATAACAATTGTGTCCTTAAATTCTTATATTTTATTTATTTTTTGATATTCCAATGGCAACGTTCTCCCGTTTATTTGGCGATAGTTTTTTGTTATGAAAAGTGGTCGACGGGATAATAGAGAAGTATAATTTTTTATCAATATGTAATATTTATTAGATGCAGGTTAAACTTCTAAAGAAAAAGCAAGGATAAAAATATCTGCAAACAACATTTAGTTGTTAGTCAAGCCAGAATATCATCTAATTTATTCCATCAAAGTTAGACTAAAAACTGATCCAAGATTGCTAAAGGCACGCGCGAGAAAAAAAAAATTAACAATCGTATTTTGACTGCATTAGAGGATGACGTCATCCGCTTCGGGAAAACCATGGAACTTATAAATCTAAACATTTCAATTTCAATTTCGCTTTTTAATCGTAAGTATAAAATAAACCCGTGCGGTGTTTTTTATAATAATTGCTATGAGCATCATATAATGTGGTATTTTATTTTTTTGGCAACAATAATTTCAGGAAAACCTTTCATTTCTTTCATGAAAACAATGCCGATTTAATTTTTTAATTTCAGCAAATTTTAATCAAAAACATGTTTTAACGAATTGTTAAGTGGGCTATGTCAGAAGCCTGTTCTAAGACCTTTCATATGGTATCTCATTCGTTGTTCTGCGTTTCATATTTTCTGAGTAAAAGGGATGTTGACAGGAGAAATAATATATAAGGACCAGAGGGCCCGTGCGAGGATTTCGCATTGAAATCTAATATTTTTTAGGTACTTCTCTAATTATCCCGTCGACCACTTTTCATAACAAAAAACTATCGCCAAACTGTAAGATTAAACGCCAAAAATGCAGTCCCATTTACTTGATGTCAGAAGCATTGTCAAGTGGTTTTTAATTCGACATTTGCGTGTATTTTTCATTATGTTTTACTGATTTATTAGTTACTTTATTAATTAAAATAATAATTGTGTCCTTAAATTCTTATATTTTATTTATTTATTTATTTTGATGTTCCAATGGCTACGTTCTCCCGTTTATTTGGCGATAGTTGTTTGTTATGAAAAGTGGTTGACGGGATAATAGAGAAGTACCATTTTTTATCAATATGTAATATTTATTAGATGCAGGTTTAAACTTCTAAAGAAAAAGTAAGGATAAAAATATCTGCAAACAACATTTAGTTTTTAGTCAATCCGAAATATTATCTAATTTATTCCATCAAAGTTAGAGTAAAAACGGATCCAAGATTGCAAAAGGCACGCTAGAGAAAAAAAAAATTAACAATCATATTTTGACTGAATTAGAGGATGACGTCATCCGCTTCGAGAAAAACATGGGACATAGAAATATAAATCTAAGCATTTCAATTTCAATGTCACTTTTTAATCATAAATATAAAATAAACCCGTGCGGTGTTTTTTATAATAATTGCTGAGCATCATATAATGTGGTATTTTATTTTTTTGGCAACAATAATTTGAGGAAAACCTTTCATTTCTTTTAAGAAAACAATGCCGATTTAATTTTTAATTTTCAGCAAATTTTAATCAAAAACATGTTTTAACGAAACGTTAAGTGTGCTATGTCAGAAGCCTGTTCAAAATCCTTTCATATGCTATCTCATTCGTCGTTCTGCGTTTCGTATTTTCTGCGAAAAAGGGATGTTGACAGGAGAAATAATATATATATATGATGATAGAAATTTCTTATGATTCTGAAATGTATAGGCAACCCTTTCACCGTTTGAAGATTTTCCAATATTTCTATAAATATGCTTGTAAATCCCAGAATATATATATTTTTTAATCCGCTGTTTGATGCTATAAATATCTTTTATATCTCTTCATTCTATATACGGTACAAAAAAGTATCTTGTTAAACATATTTTTGTCTACAGCCATTTTAACATGACTACATGAAACGGAAAAACACGGGCCTAACGCTTAAAGGGAAGGGGAATACATACACTTTTGTGGGACAAATAGATCAAAAGAGAATCAAAACCTCTAAATCCATTGAATGTATAACCTAATGTAATGGAAATATCTCCCCCGTTATTAACTAATTTCTTGAAGTTTTGAGATTTTCCTCCTACTACCATCTTGTTTAACTGAGGGGAAATTTCGTGCTTCAAAAGAGTAAAAACTAAGTGAAAGGGCTTTTTATTCAAATGGAAAATTTTGGACTCGCCTCGGAAAAAAGTGCTGGCGACGGCACTGCTTCGATACAATAAGGTGGGATGTTTAAACGATTGTACGATGGTAAACGATTGTTTATGCTTTCAACATCGACACCAGATATTTATTGAATCAGTTTCGCTTTAATTCTTTTTTTTTTCTTTTGTAAAATATAATGCAGTTTTCGGCTGCTTTATAAAATGAAATATTAGATTTTTCGAATGAGAAACATTGTTTTATTTGCCATTAAACAAACAAACAAACAAACAAACAAAAAAGTGTCGCATTATAGATATATTTCAAACATCTCTCTACATTCAAGGTCTTTTAGTTGATGTTGATTAAAATTTTATATAAGAGTTTATAGGACGATATCATACCAAAACACGTTTTTAATATGCATCAAAAACAATTCTCGATTGTTGTTGTTTCAGTTGCCTAGACGACAGACATTTCTCCTAATTTATGGAAACGGATACTATTTTTGAACTACGCAGACGAAAAAACTTTTCGAATCCCTGCAAATCTGATTAGCGTTCATGCAACATAAACCTTCTAAGCCATGAACAACTTATAATTTTTATGTGCAATTTACTCAACACTAAAACTTTCGGTAAAATATAAAATGTAATCATAATAAACATCTGGGCTCTTGGCTTCTTCATTCCAGTAACTTTGGTTTTAATATTATTATTATTATTTTTTTTTTTTTTTTAATGGTTAAAATAACTCTTTTAATGTGTAGATCTTATGTTCGCAGCTAGGTGATATCACAAATGCAGTACATATTTTACTTTTAATTTTTTTTTTTTTACATTTAGTCTCTATGGTGACTGGTATTAACTGAGTCAGTGAAAGTGAGCGACCACGATAACTGATAACTCCAAAATAGCAGCACTTTCGACTGAACTACTATTTGCCGAATACGTTATATCAGTATCGGTAAGAGCCTCCCCTGAATAAAGAAAAATACATTTTATTAATATTTATACATTATAATTTACAGCCAGATGATAACAAATATCCATATATCAAATATATATAAACTACATAAATTTGTATACTCACTAATTTTTCAGCAGAGCCGAAATTACGCCCTAGGCCCTAAATTAATGAAATACAAAGGATATGAATTATCACTTTACTAAACAGCGTACAACCAATAGAGTGAAAAAATGTCCAGACCGGTATTCGATCCCGGATCTCTTGGTATAGCCCACCAAGTGCTTTACCAATTAATACCTAATACTTAATAACAATATTGTGCTTTACCTAGCCATATAAGAGTGAGAGAATGGTAGACCGGATGGCTTAATTGGTAAATGACCCATACATAAATTTGTATCAGTTATTAGCCACACACAGGGTGGCTTATTCTTTCAATCTCTATCATTTTTCATGTTTATGAAAAGTCACAGCAATCCATCGTTGCCACAGATTAATCTCGGAAAATGAAACATTTGAAGTTACTTAAAAAATTAATAACTCGAAAAGTATTTGTCACAAAATTGTTTTACAAACTGCGTTAGAATGGTAAAAAAATGTATTTTTCTTGATATAAATTTCAAATCTAATGATTATGTCGTTTTTCAAATATTAGATTTCAAAAATTACAAAACTTCACAATGGAGTACCGTAGCGAAACTTTTACGTGTAAAAAGATAATGATAAAGGCATTGTGGCTCGACGTGTATCGTGTAGACTGGCCATAGCATGAGTAACGAATTATAGTAAACTTATTATTCTGTTAAAATATAAAAGTGAATTATGTATATACATTTTTAAAAAATAAAGAAAAACATTTTATCACAAACATCAACAAAATTTTTTCTTCTATTTATTCCCTTATTCCAAAGATATCGTTTTATCTTCTGCTGCCATAGCAACATGAATTAAATTTCATTAAAAAAAATTGCTTAGTGGTAGAAAAATATTTTTCTAAATCGAATGGTTATTGAACAACTCAACACTTTAACAGGGGAATTTTTATTTGTTATTTAGATATTTTAAAATTGTTTGTTGTCATTGCGTTTTTATTCTGAGTTACAGCTAGTTTATTTATTTTTTAAATAAAAGCCGTGTGTGGCAATCTATATTCGGCCTTATAGCAGAATTTTCCCCTCTTGTTTTGGTAATTTCTATCGTATTTATTTTTTTACGAATTCTAAAAACCTTACTCCAGGGGGTGTCGATCTTTTTACTATCATGGGCGCATTTGAATTTTATAAACATATTCATATGGGTGCAAACCCTCCTTCCCACATACATCGGCATTTGTTTATATGGACGTATGTGGTGCACATTGTATAAACATCTGTATTTGACATATATTGGATGAGTATGAACATATTTATATTAAAAAAAAAACTGCATAAATTTAGAATATTCTAACTCGTAACATCAAAACTAGTATTTACTAACCATAGATGTAAAAAATATAAAAGATCGGTGGGCGCAAGTGAACGAGCGGACGCGCGTTTGGCGACCCCCGTTTTAAAATATCTTGTTTATTCCTGGAATTTTGGATTTGATATTCAAACATTCATCAATGTTTTATCGTTGTTCTTAATTAATTTTAACGAAAGAAAACAATCCTGTTAACATTTATATCGTAATTTTTTTCGTATTAAATGATGACAAATATTAAACTGAATAATTTGTTTTTTTATTACAATTATTAATTTCTATCGTATTTTTTTTTTTCTATCTTTAAAGAAAAAAGTATTGGATTCATGAAAAAATTCGACTTCCGGTTTTCGACGGATCTTTACGTTTTAGAAGGTCATGAGCACGATTCGACTGTTTTTGGAAAATGTCTATCTGTGAGTCTGTCTGTCTGTGAAAAAAATTTTGTTGGTGCTCTACTTCAAGAACTAATGCACGGAATTTAATAAAACTTTAGATTCAGTTAGTCCTTGATATAAACTGGTGCTGATTAGCTTTTGGTGAAAATCGTCCAACAGGTGGCGCTGCTATGCTGCATTTTTCGCGATTTCCGCCATAACTCTATCTGAAGGACTAATGCACTGATTTTCATCAAACTTCAGATTCAGTTAGACCTTGACATAAATAGACGCTGATTATGTTTCAGTGCAGATATCCCAATAGGTGGCGCTGCTATACCACTTTTTTCATTATTTTTACGATAGTTATATCTCAAGAACTAATGCATGAATTTTCATCGAACTTCAGATTCAGTTAGACGTTGAGATAAGTTGTTAGTGATTAGGTTTTGGGGTAAATCACCCAACAGGTGGCACTGCTATGCTGCATTTCTCAGGATTTACACGATTTCCGCAATAGCTCTGTCTCAATAACTAATGCACGGAATTTCATCAAACTTCATATTCTGTTAGACCTTGACATAAGTTGGTGCTGATTAGGTTTTCGTGTAAATCATATAACAAGTGGCGCTGCTATGATGCATTTTTCACGATTTTCGCGATATCTATAGCTCAATAACTATACACGAAATTTAATCAAACTTCATACTCTGTTACACTTTCACATAAATAGATCCTCATTAATTAGGCTTAGGTGTATACAGCCGAATAGGTGTTGCCTTCATGCTCTTTTTGTTGGGAATTTTAGTCGCAGACATCTAAGAGTGGTGGGTGCCGAAATTCATTGATTTTTTTGAAAAATGCGATGCTTATTTCTCCTTTTTAAATGCACACAATTCAACAAACCTTAAACCTCTAGAATCCTCTTAACCCCTTAGCGACGAGCGTCCTGTACAGTATTTTTAATCTTTTACCACCGGTTTTTCAAAACAGAAATTTTCGCCTATTAATTGAATCGCTGAAATGCTAGAATTAATGAAGGCAAAACTTACAATAAAAAATAACTGGTGGGAATAATCGAGGATTCTGAGCATCTTATGCGGCACGTATACGTGTCGTTCGTCCCCAAGGGATTAATGGGCATAGATTGTCATTTTATTTTGGCACTCTGGTAGCGAATTTTGAAGTAGTATTAACATTTATGATATAGAAGAAAGTTTTGGGATTGGCACATCTGACTACTTTTTTTACGAATTCTAAAAGCCTGTAATCAAAAACTTTTCAGTACTCGATAAAATATATTGCCCAACTACTTTAATCTTGGTATTGATATTGCAATTTTCATGAAAATAATTTTGGTGTTATTATTACTATCATAAAATAAATATACCCTTTTCAATACCTAGATAACGTATTTTGTTGTTAGATGATAACAAATTTTAAACAGCCTATATCATCATCATCATCATCATCATCATCATCAACCGTTTTCAATCCACTGCTGGATGTAGGTCTCCCCCAGATTTTTCCATTGTTGCCTGTCTAGTGCTTTAGTCATCCAATTAACACCGGCCACTTTTCTGATTTCGTCACTCCATCTTACTTGAGGTCGTCTTCTTGGTCGTTTTACATCTCTGGGATACCACTGTAGGGTGTTTGTGCTCCATCTATTGTCTTGTCTTCTTGCAATGTGCCCAGCCCATTTCCATTTTAGCCGTTTAATTCTCTCGATGATGTCAAAAACTTTCGTCTGACTTCTTATCCACGTCATTCTCTTTCTGTCTCTTCTGGTTATGCCTAGCATACATCTTTCCATACTTCTCTGTGTTGTTTGTGGCCTATATATATTTGATATATTATTAATATTGTTAATTTCTATCGCAATTAAATTTTACGAATTCTTAAAGTCTGGTACTTTTCACATTCCTCGAAATCTTGGTCACTCATCTACCTTTGATTTTGATAGCCGTAACTTTCTTCAAAATCATATTGGTGTTTACTTTAATCTAATAAAACATTTGATTTAATATTTAGATTTTATGTTTTTCCAGCTAATTGGTTGCAAAACATGCAAATCGATTTTTTTGTAGGTTTAGCAGTCGTATGACATCCTAAGCGCCAATAATAATAATAATAATAATAATAATAGTAATAATAAAGTTTGCTGAATGTTAGCCCTTTTATTCTAAAGTCAACACTAAATCTACATATGTTTTCTTTTACTAACAAAGATAGATCTGTAATTTCTCCTCTGTTTTGTCATTTTATTTACATCAGATTAAAAATTTGTTGATAAAACACCAGAGGGCCATTAATCAGGTCCTGAACGTAACGTTTCAGGTCAGTTTTCTTTATTGTTGATGAATAGCATATGAATATTTTTCTCAATTAGTTCAAATAATTGAAAACCATGTAGACCGGGAGGCGGCAGCACAGACAATCACCTCATCGAGTTCACGGCTGAAATTCCAGAATTAGTTAAAACTTGATTCGCATATTAAAACGCAATCGGTCTGCCAAGTCATATCTTGGTGGAAAACACTCGAAAACCCGATTTTAGCGGTTGGCTCGTAGGTTTACCATTGTCTATTCCTGCTCCCAGTCCTCCATGTTTTCGTACCTTTGGGTGCAGGAAAACGCAATGGTAAACCTACGAGTCAACCGCTAAAATCGGGTTCTAAGGTGTTTTCCACCAAGATATGACTTGGCAGACCGATTGAGTTTTAATATGCGAATCGAGTTTTAACTAATTCTGGAATTTCAGCCGTGAACTCGATAAGGTGATTATCAGTACTGCCGCCTCCCGGTCTAATGATTTCTACCCACCGCCCTAGGACGGGCATTTACACTAGTAATAAATAAAATAGTTTGCTGAATGTTGGTTTTCTTGCTTTTTCTTTTCATAATATTTGTACGGATTGTACAAAGTGTATGGAGCATCTCATTGTAACAGGTAATATATTGCTCAATATGGATGTGTAAGGGTATGAGAGGAAGGATTAAAAAATAAACGGAAGATTTTTTTTTCTTAAGAAAAAAAAATATTTTTCTAAGAAAAGTAAATATATTTCAAGCCTAACGAATAATTATGTCGCGTAAATAATATCTAGAATTTCTTTCCCCCCTACGTCTGTAACTTAAAAATAAACTTGAATATTAATTCCATACTTCTTTTTCCACCCAATAGTGAAACCAAACCTTCGAACTGGAACCGAACCGAAAATCAGAAAATAATATTATTTCTGATAGAGCGAAAACCGGTACTGAACCGAAATTGTTTTCTGTTTTAGAACTAAACCGCAAAAAACATTTTATTCAATTATTTCCTTTAAAATTTAATTGTTATAAAGAAAGCGTTATTATAGATAAATTGTTATAAAGATAAAAATTAATTGTTATAAAGATAAAACGTAAGCCATTGACATCATTCACTTCTGGTCTTTAACTTTATATGGCATGCCAAAAAAAGAAATCTCAAGTTACATAAACTGAAATTTATTAAATTGACTGCAAGAACGAAAAATAATGCATTCGGCATAGATTATGAAACAAACATTTTTAAGAAATTTCTTTTTTCACTAAAATGAAATTGAGATATCTAAATAGGCAACTTAAAAAAAAAATACATAACTCAGTAAAAATACACTTTCAGCAGTTGCTGTCCAGTCTATATCCAATAATGTGTGCGAAGTCTTTCGTGTAGCCCCGTATGCAATCGATAAAATTTATACACACCACCTAATACACCCAAAATTAGATCAGTTTCAGAATGCATAACCACAGAGGAAAACGCACTTCCAGCAATTATCGATCTTAATCAGACATTTATCCGAATTCTTATCGGTCATTTATCCGAATTCTTTGTACGTTTCTGTAAATAAAAGATAACTGCTATGTACTCTATAATCTATATAAAGCATGCAGTACATTTAAGTAATTTCGTTATGTTTGAAGTATCATAACATCATTAAAATGCATCGCAAACGGTTTTTCCCCCATAAATCATAATGTTATGGAATCATTTTGAGCGTCCCTGTAAATGAGCTACAAATACCACTTATTCTATAAATGCTACTTCTACTACTCCTGCGAAAGCATGCTGTTGCCCATCTCAGAAATGTAGATAAATCCCATTATGTTTGAAATACCGTAACATGAATGAAATGCACCGCAAACGATTTTTCCCCATGTAACTGTAAGGTAACGGAATTTTTTTGTGTATCCCTGTAAATAAACTATAAATGCTACACACTTAATTTTCAATGCCGAACATTCTATAGTAAATCTTTATAGCCCAATCAAATAAGGATGCAACCTCGGAATAAAAGATAACAAGTTGAAAATTTGCAAAAATCTTTGTTTTGACATTCTAAATGTAAACTAAAAAGTCTCATATAATCTCGTGTCCGCGTCTCGAGATATTCAAGGTCAAAGATCAAGAAAATCGGTCTTTTGCTTATATCTCGAAAACTGTACATTTTATTAAAATAAATTCAATTACAAAATTAAATTAGACAAAATTTCCTATAAAATACATATATTATCTTTAATTTTCTGACAAAGGGTTGGGCGCTAGAGCGCGCTGAAGAAAGACAACTTTTTGACCTTCAGACCAAAACGAGAGAAACTTCATCTTTCACCCTCGATTTTGCAAAAACTATGCATTTTATCGAGAAAACATGTTACAAAATTGAAGTAGGCAACATTTTCTACAAAATTCATAAATTAACTTTAATTTTCTGACGAAATTTTTAGGCGCTAAATAGCGCTGAAAAAAAAAACGACTTTTTGACCTTTGAGCCAAAACACTAGAGAAACCCCCTTTCCTACCCTCAATTATCCCAAAACTAGGCATTTTATTGAATAACACCAGCTACAAAATTAATGTAGATAACATTTTCTGCAAAATGCCTATATTAACTTTAATTAGTTTTTGGCCCTCAGGCCTAAAAGGGAGAAAAACCCACTAAAGATTTTTTCTTATATTCAAATAATATTTGAAGTTATTACAAAACTTGTAGAGAATAAAATTATCTACAAATTTAGTCTTAATTAGTGACATTATTTACTTATTAATAAATATTAATTATAAATAAGAATTAATTATAAATAAATTTTATAATATTTTGTTAAATTATGTATAAATAACATATTGAAATGAGTTTTTATGTATTGTAATTAAATTTTTATTTATCATAAGATTATCAAATCTATTACATTTTGTTTAAGTTAAATTATAAGGCGATTATTACCTCTGATTATCAATAGCAGGCATACAGCTTACGTTTCCTATTGTTCGTCGTCGTCTCTTTCTTCTGGTCGCCCATATAAAATTTCCAGATCGTTATCATCATCCTCGTTGTCCGTAATACTTGGCTCTAAAACCTCAAGAATCTCAGGTACATATTCACTTTCTTCATCAAGATCATTTGGATAGGATGAAGCGTTGAGACATGCTTGTCCGTTACACTGACCACAAACTGAGGAGCATTGGAACCCTACTTTTCTACATCCACAGTTCGCGCCACAGCCTTTCTTGCAATTCCAAAAGATCGTACTGAGTAGTTCTTCTGGGGCTGAAGGTAATAATGTTGTTGTGGGTTCCAGGATCTCGTTTTGTATTACCCACCCCTAAGTCTCCTATATACCGGCTCCAACAAACGGTATCCAACATAACGGCTCCAACACAAGGCTCCAACAAACGGTAAGTGGGCATCAAAATGCTTGATGATTCAGCCTATATTAAAGGAGCCCTACCAACCCCCATTCTCTGGGTTCTAAATCTTTCCCTAACCAAGTTTGGATCTGATAGTAGACAAGATAAATATGCTGTCGAGCTACTGCACTTGTTGGTGGAAGATATGATAATTGCACCGGTTTATTGAGTCTTGTTGATTTAATGAATTGTGTGTACCTAAAATTGTCAATACTATGTTCTGATTTTGGAGCATTATACATTGCTAAAAGAACACGTATTCCATTTTCAAATAATGTGTTTGGAGGGCAGTTGTCTTCCTGAAATAATTGAGCTGATTCGTGCAAATTGGAATGTTTCTTGAACATTTTTATAATTGTCAGTTTTCCTTTTTTAAACAGCGCAGATGTTGTGTCACATCCACTGATAGCGTGCAAAAATAAAATATGTTCTTTAGAACGAGAATATTTGTCGAAGTTTTTAGACGAATACATTCGTGTCTCCACATTGCCTTTACCCGTTTTTTTAAAAAAGATTTCTCGCTGATGTGACTGTGTTCGTCCTATTAAAATAACTAACAGATCAACATCTTCTCCAACTATGATGGCGGTCGTTTGATGTTTCGATTCTTCAATAACTGTTTCGATGATGAGGGTATCAGCATCATCTCTGGCTTGTTTTGTAGTGATGTTAACAGTTTTTAACTGCTCAATAAGCATTTCAATAAAGTTTTTTTTATTGCACCGGTTCGATAAAAACTTTTCCTGGCTGATTGGCACAATCATTGACTCATCAAAACGAACTTCGCAAGATGTTGAAACAGCAACAGTTCTTCCGAGTTGTTCCATTGCTTTTATATTTTTACTGCTATCTGAATAACCGCCGAATACAACAACAATATTTGAACCAAAATGTATTTGCAAATATTTGACGTATTTCTGAAGAATAATTGAGAAAGTATCGTCTTTGCTCCATATGACGCGATGCAGAAGAAATCCACCATCGATAATGTAAGTCACAGTATCTTCATCCAACTCAATATTAAGAGGTTCCATATTGTTATACAATTTTGCTTTTGTAGTTTTTCGCATGCCGGCATTATGAAAAAGCGATTTTGGGTATGGACTTAATTCATACTGCAGGTTTATGTTGATTCATTGGTATCATAATATAGATATTTGCAGGTTTTGAGATTATGTTCAAACTTATCATTTATAAATAAGTAAACAATTTAAATTTCTTAATTTTGTTATATATTTCAAACACCATTTGAAGCGTAGGAAACAATCTTGAAGGATGTTTCTCTTGTTTTGGCAGAGGGCTTTAAACTAGCCCTTTTTCAGCGCGCTTTAGCGCCTGAACCCTTTGTCAGAAAATTAAAGTTACTTTTGCAATATTTAGATAATGTTGTGAACTTTAATTTTGTAATTAATGTTCTTTGATAAAACGAACAGTTTTCGAGTAATCGAAGGTAGGAAAGAGCCGTTATTCTTGTATTGGCTCGAAAGTCAAAAAATCGCTTTTTTTTCAGCGCTAATTAGGGCCTAAACATTCCGTCAGAAATTAAAGTTAATTTATGAATTTTGTAGAAAATATTGCCTACTTTAATTTTGTAACAGATGTTTTCTCGATAAAATGCATAGTTTTTTGAAAAATCGAGGGTGAAAGATGAAGTTTCTCTCGTTTTGGTCTGAAGGTCAAAAAGTTGTCTTTCTTCAGCGCGCTCTATAGCGCCCAAACCCTTTGTCAGAAAATTAAAGATAATATATGTATTTTATAGGAAATTTTGTCTACTTTAATTTTATAATTGAATTTATTTTAATAAAATGCACAGTTTTCGAGATACAAGCAAAAGACCGATTTTCTTGACCTTTGACCTTGAATATCTCGAGACGCGGACACGAGATTATATGAGACTTTTTAGTTTACATTTAGAATGTCAAAACAAAGATTTTTGCAAATTTTCAGCTTATCTTTCATTCCGAGGTTTACCCCTTTTTTCACCTTATTTGACTGGGCTAATCCCATATTAAAATTTCAGAGCAGTCCGAGTTTTTACGAGAGTTAGAGCACGGACATACAGACAGACCGAATTCATAAACGCTCTTCACCTATGTTGGAAAGAGTTGAAAATGAAAATATTTGTTAACTGATGTATAAGAATACAGCTATAGTGCATATGTCCAAAGCACCAACCTAAAGAATGAACACAAAGTTATTTTTCTTTTCTAATTTCAGAAGTAATTTATTTTTATTATTCTTTTTAAATAGGATATAGGGCTGTTATTAAGGTTAAGAGGGCAGTTAATTGAATTTTAAATGTTTAACTTTCACTATTAAAACGAGAATTTTATAAAATTTCGAAAGGCTTGGCGAGATAAACAAGTGGGTAAATGTGATCGAAGATCGCACAAAGGGTTTCGTTTAATATTCCTTTCAAAACACTTTATCCTTCCTTTAATAAATCCAAATAAATTTCATTTAAAAAAAAAAAAAAAAAAGAAAAAAAAAAAGAAAAAAAAGAAAAAAAGTCGATGTTTTTTATAAAGTAAAAATTTACCGTTCTATTTTTCTCGTTTTTTCGAAAATCTGAACTGGTCCGATAGCGGGCGAAGCCCGCTATTATACATTGTCATAATAATATCTATCATGTGGACTAAATGCAATATTAAAAAAAAATCAATTTCAAAATTAAACATGTTGCATAAGAGACCTTCAAAATGTTAGACGTGAGATTAATTTTCTTTTTAATTTTATAATGACGTCATATTAAGCTGCTTTCTGTATTTACACATACTCATACTGCTTGTATTATTGAGAAATGTTTGAAATTTTCCGTTTTATTATCAATATGACGTCATATTAATCTTTTTTTCAATTGTGAAACTTTTTATTTCATTTTCATTTTAAACGTGAAAATCTTTCAATAGAAAATTAATTATTGTAGAAAGAATTTTATTGTGGATTTTTTATTGTTGGCAACAGCTATAACGAAAAATGTTTAAATTTAATAGGAAAATGCTGTTAGATTTTTGGTTTTTTATCTATCTCTATTAAAATAATACGATTTTTTCAAATTTTAATATTTTGAGCTTCATATTAGGTATTTAGCTATAAGTACACAAAATTTAATGACTGTAAGTTACATAGTTTCTGAGAACCGGCCCTGTGACGGACAGACAACGAAGCGGGAGTAATAGGGTTTCGTGAGATGAACGAGAGATGAACGAAACCCTAATAAAAAAGAATTCGATCATTTGGCATAATGTTATTTTGCTGTAAGCACTGTTCAGTTTCAATATTTCGCTAAATTCTATGTATACGGGGCGATGGTAAAATATTTTTTGGTAAATTGAACTGGAGCAAAAAATATTATACGGTTCGCAGTCCTGAGTGAAACTACTATAATTCAGCAATGTTCAGAAGGGATGACGTATGCGATCATAAGTTCTGATGCACGCAAAAATTCGTTAACGTGTAAATCCGCAATGCATGGATGATTTTAGCAATTCCCTTTTTTCCCTCTCAAAGGGTACATCTGCCAGATGGTATACCGTGTCAATTTTATTAGGGTTTTTTTGTCCTTCGTCTGCTTGACGAAATTAATGAATGAGCATGATAGCAACATACTGAATTTATCAACTAATTGTATACTATTGATATTGTGGCATATGTTATGTCCTTATTTTGTTGCGTCTGTAACGATTTCGACAGTTCTTCGTCTGTTTGAAATGAGAGAATTCAGTTTATCCTTGTAAAAATTATAAGATTCTAATCACGGACTATATCTGTAAATCTATCTTATATCTGTCCATTCGCATCATTTGTAGCATTTTGTAATCGGAGCATGATTAATCTCTGAAATTAGAAGCATACTTAGCATTTCGAGACACCCTTTCATTCGGGAAAAGTTTTCTAAATTCTATAAACACGGAAACTCATCAATGGTACATATATTGTTCTCAGAATTCACTTAGAAGAATTCAGATTTCATTAACACTAGAACCAGTGAGAAATTTTACTCAAATTTTAAAAATATTTTGACACCAGAATTTTTATTTAAAAATATGTAATTTATTTATTGTCTGAGTGCAACGAAGACTCATACACAGCGCAGTATTACTTTGCCCCATATATAGTTACGATGGATATTACAACCTTTCGTCAAGCATAACTCAAAAAATATTTAACGGATTTCGTTCAAATTTTTACAGCAGGTACCTATAAAGGTGACAACGACGTCTATTTATTACCAAGAATAAATGTTAAACTGTTTGGAAATTATATTAAAAAAATAGATAAAAAAGCACAATTAAAGTACATACGTCACGAAATTTTGTGGTACGTCATTTTCACCGGCGGGAGATTTTCGTAGACAATCGGAATTGAAAAGTTCATGGAGTACATGGAGCAAAAAAAATATGCACGCACTAATATTCAGCACAATAAAATATATTTCAATTGAGTAGAAATCGAAAATTAATCTGGATTTTTTTTCTGTTTGAAAGAAAACCCCCGCAATAACTTAGTAGACTTGGTATTAGAGATTTGGCGCAAATCTCAGCAATAGCAGCTTTTTTTATTTCGCATGTGTAAATAATAAAAAAAAAAATCTTTGGTGTTTAAATAAAAGGTTTCGATTTATGGCATTATTTCTTTTTTTTTCTTCTCTTTTTAGCATTTTAAATGGGATTAATGAAAGGCATGTATTTTAAATTAAATGAGTGAAAGGTTTATATTTAAATGAAATGAATTCAATATGAAAATGTTATAGGAACAATATTTGGCGATTTATCAACTGCGCCAGGATAACATAAAAGTACCAATATATCAAACGGTATGTAGTATGTGAAATGAAACAATTATAATCACCCATCGTACAAGAAAAAAAAACTAATATTCTGCATTCAGAGGGAAAAATCCATCTCCTGTGCCGTAAGATTTGGCGAGTTCTTTTTTGGTGATAAGTTTTGCGATGTGATTGTTGGGATCTGAAGGATTTGGCTTACTTTTTCTAAATCTTATTTTTTTGCAGATGTAGTATTATGTAAATATATTTTTTTGCAGATATTTTTCTATTTTGTATATTTTCTATTTGGCATTTGGAAAAGAGATTTTTACCTTTTTATCTGTGCCTTCGGAAATATTAAAAAATAAAAAAAGATTTACATATATCAAGCGTTTAATTTTTATACGGACCACTTCTCCATTTTTAGATTTTAAATGCTATTTATTATTTACTAGCCGTTTATTAATTGTTTACAATTGGGTTACCCTGACAATAACAATTATTTATCACAAAAATGCCTCTTAGGTTTGTTAAATAAGTTTGTTTATGTGTTTTCATTACTTATTAAAATATCGAATATGGCGATAAAATTTCATTTTAGCATCGTGCTTAAATTTTTAAGATGGCGCAAAAACATGCTTTAATAAACGTATGTTTGTAAATATTTGAAAAACATGTTTTACCGCTCTCTTGAAAAATTTTGTAAGATGCTAAAACTACCTTTTGGCACCATTTAAAATTTTTTTCGCCAACCGATATAGAATACGTAACTTTTTCCCATTCAAATACACATGCAAGGCTGGTCTCAAACAAGAGTAAAGCTAGCAACAATATTGTTTTAACTCTATAAGAGTTACAATAATGATATTAAATACTCCGATTGGCTTTGGGCCCAATTACGAAAGTTTCTCCTAAAAAAACTGTAGAAGTCTTTTACATTTGTTTCAAATGAAGCTCGGTCTACAAGGTATTAGTTAATAATACAAACAACACTAATGGCATGGAGGCAAAAGTTTTAATTTAAATTTATATATTTGAAACCCTTCCCCCCTAACCCCCCCCCCACCCCCCCCCCCCCAAAAAAAAAAAAAAGAAAAAAAGAAAAGAAAAGAGAGTTACAGTAATGAATTTAAAATTGCGTTAAGCCACGCTTTCAGACATAAGCAATTGGCTGCAAACGCGATAACGAAACTTTCACCTAACTTAATAACATGTAGCTAATATAGCCCTCAGGGTACTTTGCAGTTATACAGACCTTGTGGTTTTTTAAAAAGCTTGAGACAATTCAGGTTTAAGAAGTTGAGATTTACTGTCAAATGATATAAACAACTATGAACACAAAACTGATGAATTATTATTCAGGTTTATGTATGTATTTAAGAAAATGCATCTGATTACACTTATTAGATAAATTACTTCTGTTTGCATTTAATAACTGATAAACGGCTTCTGTATATTAAATGAACTGTTTAAATATTGGGAAGAGGTGGCGAGAGGTAGAAAGACGAGTAAACAAACGGTTAGACAGACGGGTAGTGAGATGGGTAGAGAGACGAGTAGCGACATAGGTAGGCTGACAGGTAGCGAAACGAATAGACAGACGGCTAGAGAGAAAGGTAAAAAGAGGGTTGACAGAGGGGTAGCGAGATGGGTCACGAGACGGGTAGCGACACCGGTAGACAGGAATGTAGCGAGAAAGGTTGTGAGACGCGTAGCGTGGTAGATAAAGAAACGAGTAGAGAGATGAGTACAGAGACGAGTTGACTGACGGGTAATGAGATTGATAGCGAGACGGGTGAAGAGTCGGGTACAAAAACAGACGGATAGTGAGACGGGTATACAGACGAGTAGAGAGACAGTAGATGGGTACGGAGATGGGTAAGAAGATGGGTAGAGAGGCGTATAGCCAGACGGGTAGAGAGACAGATAGACAAATGGGTAGCGAAGTCGATAGAGACACAGCTAGACATACAAGTAGTTAGACGGATAGACAGACGGTTAGAGAAATAGATTGGCGGGTAGCGAGACCGGTAGAGAAATATAGAGACGGGTTGCGAGACCGGTAGAGAAATATAGAGACAGGTAGCGAGACGTGTAGAGAGATAGACAATCAGTTAGAGAGACGGGCAGAAAAACGGATAGGGAAACAAACAGATTGTGGAGAGACAGACAGACAGGCAAAAGAAAAGTCTGCGGATTGGCGCAGTAAAGGCGCATTAAAGGCGCAGGGGGCAGAGCCTCCTAGAGAATAATCAAGAAGTATCTGTTAAGCTTAACTTTGTAATATATATAATTTTTCAATTTTGCCGATATGGAGATTTAATGTAAAAGTTATTTTACAGAACTCATCGAAAGATTTTTTGTATACTTTAATAGTAATTTAGACTATAGTTTTGCAATCTGGTTTGTAGCAAAACATGCTATCAATGTGGTTTGAAGTGTAAGAGTTTCTATAAACAGTTATACAAATAATAGATGTATAATCAAGGAAGAAAAATTTTAAATTCACACACAAAAAAGGTGCAACAATGAAATTAAATTTGCGTTAAGCCACGCTTGATAGAATAATCTATTGGCTGCAAATCCAATTACGTAACTTTAAAAAGCTTGGCGTTTTAAAAGATCCGGCGTTTTTTTTTTTTCAAGTTTTGCGCAATACGCGCTTAAGAAAATGAGATTCTTTGCCACATGTTAAAAAAAAATTATGACAACACATCTGATGAACGGTACTTCTTTTCTATTTTTTTTAACAGTGTATATGAATTTATATATGATATTTTGTAATTCTATCATTTAATTTGCTCTTTTTCTTTATATTGTAATTGTTAACCCTATGTTCTCAGCAATATCACTCAGACTAATCCCTTTGAGGGAAGTCCTAGTTTAACTTACATAATTGTAATTATTTAAAGTATTTTAAGTTTTGGGCCACTAGCAAGGACTACCAACCATTTAGTAATCCCAAGATGTTATATTTCGGGGATGTCTGGTGCTGACCACAGGCACCTCGGTAAATATCCTAGAAGACCAGACATGTGATATATATATATATAGTATATTTAAGATTTTTATTAAAAAGAAATTCTGGTTGGGATCGAAATATATTGATTTGGTAACGGTCAAAATGACTGCTCAGCGCCATTCTAGTGTTAAACAGCTTGTTAGGTAGATTTCGTAAGAAATACTACCTATTACATTCTCCCCTAAGTTGGAAATTTTGAAAAATTTTTGCAGATCTACGCCGATCATGACTCCCAGAACCCAAAACCACCCCCAGTTCAAAAGTTTATCTATCTATCTATCTATCTATCTATCTATGTCACTTTTTTCTGACTACGATAACTGGAAAAATTCTGCATAAATCTCTTCCAAACTGATACATAAAATCAAGGGTCATAAAATCTTGGTCAAGTTCGTTAACGGGCAAAATCGAACCAAGGGGGTGGGGGGGAAATGGGGGGGCTTTTTGTGAAAACAGAAAAATCCTCATAATTTCTTTATTATTATACGTATCGAATCCGTTTAAAGTTATTATTACTTCTAGGAAAAGGGCTGAAAATTTATGTATGACAGATTTTTGATATAATTAAAAATGGCCCCAAGGGGGGGGGGAAAGGTGGGTTTTAGAAGAAAAAAAATCATAGCTTCGTTAATTCACAAGATATCAAATCCACGTAAATTTATTATTAATCCTCTTAGTATTATCTAAAACTTTTATATTGACAAGTTTTTTATAGGACCAACCGTTATAGCAAAAAAAAAAATTAAAAACAAAAAAAATCCCTGCCGGCTCCGCCTGCAAACAAGTTATTTTTCGAAGTAGGCGGGTCCAACTCCCGCATCTTTTCGAAACTGATACATAAAATCAAGGGGCATAAAATCTCGGCCAAGTTCGTTAATGGGCAAAATCGAACCAAGGGGGGGGGGGGGAGCTTTTTGTGAAAACAGAAAAAAACCCATAATTTCTTAATTATGATACGTATCGAATCCGTTTGAAGTTATTATTACTTCTAGGAGAAGGGCCGAAAATTTATGTCTGACAGATTTTTGATATAATTAAAAATTGCCTTAAGGGGGGGGGGGGGGGGGAGGGGGTTTTAGAAGAAAAAAATTCATAACTTCATCAATTCCCAAGATTTCAAATCTGCTTAAATTTATTATAAATCCTCTTAATATTATCTAAAACTTTTATATTGACATGTTTTTTATAGGACCAACTCTTATAGCAAAAAAAAAAAAAAAAAAAAAAAAAAAAAAAAATCCTTGCTGGCTCCGCCTGCAAACAAGTTTGGTTTCGAAGTAGGCGGTTCCAACTGCAGCATCATCGCAAAAAGGTCATTTCTTCTGCAATTCCCGACAAACAGGCGCCCCACGTTCTGCGTCTTCGAAATCTACCTGTGCCTGTAGGCCGAGCCGTCCGGGATTTTTTTTAACACTTTTTTAACATACGTTGAAAGTGTTTATGAATTCGTGGTTTGTCTGCTTGGCCATGCTCAAACTCTCTTAAATATACTTGGATTGCCATGTGTATTTTTATATGTTATTAAGGTTTGTTATAGAATGTTCGTTATTGTAATGAAGTGTGTACAGCATTTATAGCTCGTATACAGGGACACACAAAACGTTTACGTTACATTATGGTCTGTCGGGGAAAATCGTTTGCGGTGCACTTTATTGATATCACGGTATTTCAAACATAATGAGACTGATAAGCGTCACTGAGGTGGATTACAACATGCTTTCTCTGGAGTATAGAACAAATAGTATTTATAGTTCGTTTGCAGAGATGCACAAAAGTGTTCCATTACATTATGATCTATTGGGGGGAAATAGTTTGCAATGCATTTAAATCATGTTATAATACTTCAAACATAATGAAATTAAAAAGGATCATCAAGATGCACTACAACATTTTTTCTATAGATTATGGCGTGCGTGACTTTTATCGTATCCATTTATAGAGACGGACAAAAGAATTCAGTTGTTGGATTGACTAAAATTGATAATTGCTGGAAATACGTTTTCCGCCGTCGTATGCATTTTGAAACTTATCTGATTGTTAGTGCATTACGTGTGATTTATAAATTCTATAGATCACATAGAGCTGCCCGAAAGAATTTGCACATATTACTGGATATGAACCTGGAAATCAATCCCAGAAAATGAATTTTTACTGAGTTATGTGGTTTTTAAATTGCCTTTTTTTAGCTATCATATTTTATTGTATTATGAATAAAGAAAACTGCCCAGTTAAACTGAGGGCATTGAGCTCACAGGCTATTCACACTAATTGTATATTATGCTATTTTTTCAAAGAATAATGCTACTCGAAAAATAAAGAAATCGACAATATATTAAGGGGAGGGGGATAAGCACCCGTTCCCACCCTTTATACTTAACCAATAAACCCCCAAAATCTAATCAGGCAAGCGCTTTACCACAATGAATTTATACACAAAATTTGAAAAAATCGGATAATTTTGTTTGAAAAACCCATTTATCTAAATTAAGGGAGGTGAGCCCCCCCCCCCCCGTTCCCCGCTTTATACTTAACAAATGAAAACCCAAAACTAATCAGGCAAGCGCCTTACCACAATGAATCTATATACAAAATTTGAAGAAAATCGGATAATTCTGCATGAAAAACCCATTTATATAAATTAAGGGGAATTAGCCCCCGTTTACACTTACCCAATGAACACCCAAAACTAATTAGGGAAGTGCCTTATCACAATGAGCCTATATGCAAAGTTTAAAGAAAATCGGATAATTCTGCATGAAAAACCCATTTATCTAAATTAAGGGGGGGTAGCCCCCCGTTTCCCCCCTTTATACTTATCCAATGAACCCCCAAAACTAATCAGGTAAGTGCCTTACCACAATGAGCCTATATACAAAATTTGAAGAAAATCGGATAATTTTGCATGAAAAACCCATTTATCTAATTTAAGGGGGTTAGCCCCGCGTTTCCCCCCTTTATACTTAACTAATGAACTTCCAAAAATAATCAGGGAAGCGCCTTATTAGAATGAACCTGTAAACAAAATTTGAAGCAAAACGGATAATTCTATCACGAGTTATCGCGTTACGTACATACATACATACATACGTACATACATACAGAATGGGCGGGCACATTAGCTCTCAGGCTTTGATAGCCTGTGAGCTAAAAATGAAATTTCTTAATTATATTCTGTTAGTGTTTCATAATCTATGCCTGAAACATGATTTTTCGTTTCGGTTTTTTTAATGTTGCACATGTAAAAATACTGCAGAGAAGGTCTGTCCCACCTTTCAGTAAGCAGGGGCGCACCTTAGTTCTCGACAAACAATGAAGGACACCATTCATTATTCACATGGCTCATGTAAAAAGTTTAAAAAAAATAAAAAAATACTAAAAAGAAAAAAGAAAACTGCCCAGTTAAACTGAGGGCATTGAGCTCACAGGCTATTCACACTAATTGTATATTATACTCTTATTTCAAAGAATTTGAAATATGCCCCTCGAAAAATAAAGAAATCAACAATATATTAAGGGGGGGTCATCCCCCGTTACCCCCCTCATAGTTAACTAATGAACCCCTTAAACTAATCAGGGAAGTCTCTAATTACAATGGATATATATACAAAATTTGAAGAAAATCGGATAATTCTGCATGAAAAACCCATTTATCTAAATTAGGGGGTTATCCCCCCCTTTCCCCCTTTATACTTAACCAATGAACCCCCAAAACTATTGACAGAAGCGCATTATCAAAATGAACCTATATACAAAATTTGAAGATAATGGGATAATTCTGCATGAAAAACCCATTTATCTAAATTATGGGGGGTTAGCCCCCCGTTTCCCCCCTTTATGCTTAACCAATGAACCTCCAAAACTAATCAGTGAAGCGCTTTATCACAAAGAACCTATAAACAAAATTTAAAGTAAAACGGTTAGTTTTATCAAGAGTTATCGCGTTACGTACATACATACATACGTACGTACGTACATACAGAACCGGCGGGCACATAAGCTCTCAGGCTTTGATAGCCTGTGAGCTAAAAAAGAAAACTGCCCAGTTAAACTGAGGGCATTGAGCTCACAGGCTATTCACACTAATTGTATATTAAACTCTTATTTCAAAGAATTTGAAATATGCCCCTCGAAAAATAAAGAAATCAACAATATATTAAGGGGGGGGGGTCATCCCCCCGTTACCCCCATCATAGTTAACTAATGAACCCCTTAAACTAATCAGGGAAGTCTCTAATTACAATGAATATATATATACAAAATTTGAAGAAAATCAGATAATTCTGTATGAAAAACCCATTTATCTAAATTAAGGGGAGATTAGCCCCCCTTTCCCCCTTTATGCTTAACCAATGAACCCCCAAAACTATTCAGAGAAGCGCATTATCAAAATGAACCTATATACAAAATTTGAAGAAAATGGGATAATTCTGCATGAAAAACACATTTATCTAAATTAAGAGGGGACTAGCCCCCCCCTTCCCCCTTTATACTTAACCAATGAACCCCCGAAACTATTCAGAGAAGCGCATTATCACAATGAACCTATATACAAAATATTAAGAAAATTGGATAATTCTGCATCAAAAACTCATTTATCTAAATTAGGGGGGGGAGGTTATCGCCCCCCCCCTTTCCCCCTTTATACTTAACCAATGAACCCCCAAAACTATTGACTGAAGCGCATTATGAAAATGAACCTATATACAAAATTTGAAGAAAATGGGATAATTCTGCATGAAAAACACATTTATCTAAATTAAGGGGGGATTAGCCCCCCCTTTCCCCCTTTATATTTAACCAATGAACCCCCGAAACTATTCAGAGAAGCGCATTATCACAATGAACCTATATACAAAATTTGAAGAAAATTGGATAATTCTGCATGAAAAACCTATTTATCTAAATTATGGGGGGCTAGCCCCCCGTTTCCCCCCTTTATGCTTAACCAATGAACCTCCAAAACTAATCAGGGAAGCGCCTTATCACAAGGAACCTATAAACAAAATTTAAAGTAAAACGGTTAGTTCTATCAAGAGTTATCGCGTTACGTACATACATACATACGTACGTACATACAGAACCGGCGGGCACATAAGCTCTCAGGCTTTGATAGCCTGTGAGCTAAAAAAATAAAATAAAAAAACATAAATCGTAATAAATTTCGAATTATGCATTTTTCTCTGAGGTGGCCTATCGTATTATTTTTTTTCTAGTGGAAGGTACCAGACACTTTAATCTCGCCTATGGTAAAAACATGGATATCAGATATTTCTCGCATTTTTATGATTTAAAAATACTTTTTAGCTCACAGGCTATCAAAGCCTGAGAGTTTATGTGCCCGCCCGTTCTGTATGTATGTATGTACGTAACGCGATAACTCTTGATAGAAATAACCGTTTTGCTTCATATTTCGTTTTTAGGTTCATTGTGATAAGGCGCTTCCCTGATTAGTTTTCGGGGTTCATTGGTTAAGTATAAAGGGGGAAACGGGGGGCTGCCCCCCTCAATTTAGATAAATGGGGTTTTCATGCAGAATTATCCCATTTCTTCAAATTTTGTATATAAGTTCATTTTGATAATGCACTTCTGTGAATAGTTTTGGGGGTTCATTGGTGAAGTATAAAGGGGGAAAGGAGGGGGCTAATCCCCCCTTAATTTAGATAAATGGGTTTTTCATGCAGAATTATCTGATTTTCTTCAAATTTTGTATATATATATTCATTGTAATTAGAGGCTTCTCTGATTAGTTTAAGGGGTTCATTAGTTAAGGGGGAGGGGTGTAACGGGGGAATACCCCCCCATAACATATTGTCGATTTCTTTATTTTTCGAATGGCTTATTTCAAACTCTTTGAAATAGGAGTATAATATACAATTAGTGTGAATAGCCTGTGAGCTCAATGCCCTCAGTTTAACTGGGGGGGGGGGGGGGGGCTACCCCCCCCTTAAATTAGATGAATGGATTTTTTATGCAGAATTATCCGATTTGCTTCAAATTTTGTATATAAGTCCATTGTAATAAGGCGCTTCCCTGAATAGTTTTGGGTGTTCATTGGTTAATTATAAGGGGAGGGAGGTGATCCCCCTTAATATATTGTCGATTTCTTTATTTTCGAGAGGCTTATTTAAAATTCTTTGAAATAAGAGTATAATATACAATTAGTGTATATTATACGCTGTGAGGTCAATGCCCTCAATTTAACTGGGTATTTTTCTTTTTTATTGATTTTATTTGGAGTCGTGAATTTAGCGTTATAAAAAGTATATTATAAACACAGGCTTGGTAGTGACCAATCCAACCAAATTTTTGGTTCCATGAGATATCCTGGCAGAGGTTTCACTGACGGAAATCCTTTCGCAAGGTTTTATCGAATTTTCTAAACAAAATGAGAAAGATTACCTAAGATTTCATAGGTCAGAGAGGGAAAATTATCCCCCCCCCCATTCTTTTAAAACAGCCACTGGGTCAGTGTAAAAAAGAAAAAAAAAAACGATGAGTTTTGATGCACGCAGGAGGAGGGAGGGAGAGAAAAGTTTGCTGTTCTAAATTTTACTTCTTAACATATTAAAAGAGTTATTGTCAATTATTATCAGTTTCAATCATCATAATTAAACTAAACAATAACTACAAACCGCGAAAATGCGCATAATTAAATTGCTAAAGTGCATTTTTGGTTTTCATTGCGTGTAAACCGTGTTCTCGTTTTAGCCGAGTTCTGCTGTATAATTAAAATGAAATCAGATGTATGAAAGTAAATAATTAAATTAAACTCAGGAAAGCGAAAATAAGAAGTAAAACTTTAAATGTGTTATGGAATCGTCAGAAGAGCTTCATAAGCACAGTTCATAGTAAATATATGTTATTTCGTCGAATATTGTCAACATAAGGCTTAAAAATGACAATATTAAGGACCTTATAACACATAGAAAAAAAACCCCACTAATTCTTGAAATATATTAAGATATCTAAGGAATGAATTAAAAGTCAGCAAGAATAGGCAAAAAACTTAATAGATATCAAAAACAACTCACCAAGTAATACAACTGACATAGATGCAACAGGATGCATGTGCCAAGAAATAGCTAAGTAAAGTGAGCCAAGATAGAGAAAGAATAAATATATACAGGGTGTCCTAAAAAAAAATTTAAACATTCGTTATTTTTTTACTTGTTCGAGATGCGTATTCAACGTAAATTGCAAAAGTGGTTAAAATAAGGTAAGAATAAAGATTATGTTGCAAAAATAGTCCGGCCATAAATTTTCAAAAAGTTGCACTCTTTAAAATTTTATATGCACCCTATGTTCTATAATTTATATTTAGAAAAAAATTCTCCATACTCTAACAAGACAAAAGTAAAAATTCCATTCTTCTACGGCTTTGACTATTTTTAGAAAATTTCTGTCTGTCTGTCTATGTGTCTGTATGTGACGAAAATTTTGTGTGTGCTCTTAATCTCAAGAGCTAATGCACGGAATTTAATAAAACTTTAGATTCAGTTAGACTTGATATGAATTAGTGCTGATTAGTTTTTGGTGTAAATCGTCCAACAGACGTGCTATGCTGCATTTTTCATGATTTAGCAATAGCTCTATCTCAAGAACTAATTCACGTATTTTCATCCAACTACAGATTCAGTCAGACGTTGACATAAGTTGCTGATTACGTTCTGGTGTAAATCGTCAAACAGGTAGCGCTACTATGCAGCTTTTCTCATGATTTTTCACGATAGCTATATCACAGGAACTAATACACAGGACTTCATAAAACTTTATATTCTGTTAGACCTCGACATAAATAGACGCTGATTACGTTTTCATACAAATCTCCCAACAGGTGGCGCTGCTATGCAGTTTTTTTCACGATTTCCGCGATTGCTGTATCTCAAGAACTAATGAACAGATTTTCATCAAACTTCCGATTCAGTTAGACGTTGACGAAAATAGAGGCTGTAGTTCTGTACTTCTTTTAATTCACCGATCACTGAATAACTCCGTGTTAATTCGAAGAAATGCATTATGCTGTACATTCATAATCGTTGATGTTATTATAAATTAATATATTACGAATGGTATAGAAAAATGTTATATGATGGCCACAACATACTAGTTATAACAGCCTTAAAATTTTCGTGAAGCAGCATTTCATGTTGATGTCTAAAAATTATCATAAATTAATCTCTCTCTCTCTCTCACTCTCTTTTTTTTAGGTCTGGAGCATAAATTAAATGTTATGGAGTGTGTTGATGATGCAACAGATGGTCAAGTAAGTATTTGTTCGCTTTTTTAATCTTATTATTCTGTTGTCTGAAAACACATATATTTTAAAAATCTACCTGTTTTTCTCTTTTATATGCCATTTAACTAAGTGGTGTCGTGCCCTCTTTGAAACATTTATTCACCATACAAATAAAACATCAGAAAGCGACACGATTCAGCAATAGTTTAGCAGCTATAGTCCACTGGATATATACAGTCCACTGGATATATAATACTTAGCAGCTGTATTTCATAACCAGTCCATAACTATAGCCCATAAAGTGGGTGGAGTATAGTCTATATATAACATCTATTAGTCTACGAAAATTTGGCTGATGAGTAAAGCAAATTTAGATGAATTTATTCGATGATTACGGTGACAATCACTACTAGTACTAGCAGAATCCAGTTTTAGTGAAATAATGCGTTTCTTGCACTATTTGTGTCTGTTAGCAATTTTCTTTCCCCGTAGAATTGCGTACTCTTTCAAAATCATAGGCTAAGTTATCGTGGACTTACTGTATATTAAAGACACGGCAGCGGAATGCAGCGTCACATTTTTTTAAACAATTTTAGCATCAATGATTTTTGTATGTTCGAAAGATTAGATGGTACAGATAACGAAACTGACAGTCAGCTGGCACAGATATTTTTATGGCAACACTCCTTGGTGCGCCAACTGATTGGCAATTTCGTTATCTGTATCATATGATCTATCGTAATACAAAAATCAGCAACGCTAAAATTGGTTTTAAACGGCTTTTTGGTGCGGCTTTGTAAAAGCGAATCACAGTCAATCTATTTCAAAATATTACCTTTCCCTAGATTTCGTTATGTTGGTGCCCATTTTATTTGTTGTAATAGGCTGTTCTTGTTCATATCGATCCTGATGTTGCAGATTAAAATTTCCGATTCGAACTCTTGAAAACCAGCAGCAAGCTGCTAACCTAAAACATGATCTTTATAGACTACACAAATGTTACTAAAATTTTCAGTGGTATTATCTTCCTTAAATACAAATAAATAAATAAATAAAATAGCACCGAAGTATCTAAAATGCAGTTTTCCACCATCCAAATGGAACAATATGATCTAACTACACCGATCTCGATAAATACTAGACCAAGCCTTTCCGTAGACTTTCTATATTATCATTCTGATTAAAAATTACTATTTTCAAGCGGTAAAAAGAACCACAAGCAATTGAAATTTGAAAATAAATAAAACACTCACAACTTAGCAGATAACCGAATGTTTATTAATCCATTGAAGTCATTTGATGAATGAAGCGCGATACAGTTAAAACAACTTAGTTAAAATTCTATTAAAACTGAAGCGAAATGATTAAAACTCCTTATCCACAACAGCACATTCGGAAGTATAATTTATTCATCTCAAGTGGTTTAAAATAATTAAGCATTAAAAGAAAAAAGAACTAAAACTTTTTCGTCAAAGGGACTCTGCCCCGCTGAACCCCCTCCCCCCCCCCCCGGGCAACACAACTTTTAATTATTGTTTCACGAACATTTGTTTAAAAATATCTTAAACGGGACGTTCAGGAAGACAGAGCCCCCTGACAAGAAAATAATATATAGTAAGGTTAATACTTCTCTATCTTGTTAAATTTATTTATTACTTTTTATATTGATATGTTTCAAAATAGTCGATTCTGGCAAAAAATCCCTATTGTTGAAAATTCCTTTATCTCAAATTACTCATTTCATATTTCTATTCTCCATTTTAAGAAATGCGGGTTTAAAGAAGTGTTGAAACTGATGTCTATATTGTCAACCGAAGTTTCCACGGACATTCGACTTGGCCATCAATTTTAGAAACAGCATCTTGGTACGATTTCAAAAAGAATCACCAAGACTAGACTGCGGACCACAGGCATATATGTTCAGGGGCCGACTAGCAAGTTTTTGTGCCCAGGGCACTTTCAATTTTCTGTGCCCCCATAGATTGGTTGGTTTACTGATACTAGTTTTTAGTCTACTTATTTGAAAAGTGTCAACTAAAAAAATTAAGTTTTCTGGAAAATTGGAAAACAGTTCCAGGAAAAAAAATAAAATATTTTCTCTTTTATTTATTGAAATGTGCTTTTAACAATAGATTGAGATATATTTTTGTCATTTCATTGTATTAATATCTCAAACATCACATATTTTCAGTTGTGTCACTTTTCCAATAAATGTGCAATATGATAAAATTGAATGACTTGATAAATACAGTACATCATTTACTAGAAAATAATGATGGGAAGTCTACTTATTAATGTTACTGTTATTAAATAATAAAACCAAACTGAGTGCAAACAAAAATCCTAAAAGCATTAAAACAACTTCTATTTTAAATTCTAATTTCATGCCCCTCAGAAATTTCGTGCCCAGGGCATGGGCCCCGGGTGCCCGTGCGATAGTCAGGGCCTGTATATGTTTCTAAATGTAGCTCATACCTGAATTTCGTTCTGTCGGCGCCTATATTAAATACTAAATTAAGATGAAGAGGAAAGACAAATTCTTTTTGAGTTTAATTTCACCCAGTTGTGAATGAGATTAAACTACCAAAATATGTGAAACCTTACATGATTCGCTAATGAAAATCAGCATGTCAATAGAATAGAATAGACTCCTGCTTCCATTCTGAAACAAGAAAAATAAAGCAGTAAAAAAAACTCTTACGCAGCGACGACGTTTTAAATTACAAAGAAACCATATATTTTTTAGCAGGCGGACTACTGATTGCTTTTCGCTGGAGAAAGCCGTGTATTTTATTTTTGTTCTTTAGTCATTGAAAAAAGATCGCTCATTGTAAAAGAATTAATTAACTGAGATGCCTTACAGTGACAAAATTTTACAAGGTTTGCTGCAAGTTTTCTTTTTTTTTTTTTTTTTTTTTTTTTTAAATGTTTGGTCAACCTAATTTACATTCTCTTTATAATTACTTAAGACAGCCGCGAATTCCTGTGTCGAGAGAGTGTTTCAGGCATAATGCGCCAGCCAACAAGAGGGGTAAGGGGAGGGCGCCATTGTCCTTCCCTGAATTCTGAAATTAAATGAACTAAATTTTCTTTTTCTCCAATAATTTTGAGAAAAAAAAAAGCAAAATGTATTCTGAAACTGACCTAAAATATTTAAACACTAAAATAAAAAAAGGATTTTTTTTGTCAGGAGGGTCCCCCTTCTCCCCCCTCCATATGAACGTTTCATAGCAAACATTATTTAGCCCTGTGTTTTCCTTTTACATTCTAGTGCTTTAAAATGATCTTCGCCTCCTGACGAAAACACAAACGAAAAATTATTAATTTTTCGTTCTTGTTATTTAGTGTAAACAAAGAGGTAGAAAACTACTGTTTTTTCTTTACACTTTTTTGTTTAACTCAAACTGGTTTTTTCTTTTCTTTTTTTCTTTTTGTATGAAAGGATGGAATTTTGTAATCGATTTTTAAGTCATTTCCTCATACGCCCAGAATTAGTGATGGCCATAACTTATTTTGATTATTCGAATGAATCATTCGGGCATGCACACAAGCATATCTGTCAAACTTCAAAACTTTTTTTTTTATTAAATTACTACCAGAAATTTTGAAAAAAAAAAAAAAAAAAAAAAAAACCTCTTATATTATAAAACAACGCGTAACAAGCGAGGAAAGTGTACTGCTACAGTTGTTATTTCCAAAAAATTTATTGTTAAACAAATCAATACTCTTCATCATAACTATATTAAGAATTACAACTGGTTTTTAATACGAAAATACATTTTTGCTATTAAAAAGAAACAGATAGTACAATATTTAAATGTATTTCTTAGTAAATCTTACTCAAATCATTTCTCTGATATTTTTTATGATCTAATTATGACAAGAGCTAATCTTTTCAACATTAATTTACATAAAAAACAAAAAAATCAAAACACTAATACTCAAATAATTATAACTTTTTCAAATCAAATCTTTAATAAAATTAATATTAATTCTATAATTAATGATAAAAACTGTTATTTTCCTATAAATAATCTTCAAATTTCAAAAACATTTAAATATCCTAATACAATCGGAAGAAAGATTTTTAACTATAATGCATTTTCAAAAAATACATCTGATGCTAGTACTTTTCAGTGTAAATGCAATGACCCCACTCTAAAAAAATTCATTAATAATGATCATGGACATATAATCACTGGTAATCTTAATATTGTGAATGATTATAAACTACAAAAACTAATGGGTTATGGCACTAAATATAGACTTCCTTCTAAATTTAATGTAAATTCTATTATAAAACAGTTTACATACGATATAGACATTTTTATTTATAAAATTTCAATTTCATATAGTAAACCTATTGAATATTTTAATCAATGGAAAATACTGGTAATTAAAAAATTAAGTTCGTCTTTAAAACATAATTTATCGCATATGGTTAAAATTAACACAAAACATTTGTTCCAGCAAATTACTAAATTACAAAAAAACTATGTAATAACATATATTGACAAATCTCCTATTAATTATGCAATCATATGTAAAGCTTATTATCATCATCAACTACTTACATCCTGTATTTCTACTAACAATTCTTTTAAAAAAACTAATGAAAATGTAATTGTAAACAATCGTAAAATTCACAGTTATTATAAATTATTAAATATTACTTCTACTAACTTTAATTATCCTTATTTAGTTCTTATACCCAAATTTCATAAAAATCCAATTAAATTTAGGACTGTAACTATAGGATGTAATACATATAATAATATAGCCAATAAATATCTATTAAAAATTCTCAATCAAATTTATACACTGACAACATCCACTGATAATACACATTGTATAAAAAATAGCTATCAATTCGTCAATATTTTGAAAAATCTTAAATGTGTTAACAATATAATGACATATGATTTCAAAGATCTATTTAATAATATAGATTTATTAGATCTACATAATATTATAAATGCATTATTTAATAAGTATCATCATTCACTTAATTTACCAGTTCATATAGATACAGCTTATTTTAAAACTTTAACAAATTTCATTATATATAATAATTATATAATGCATGATAACACGTTATATTTACAGAAAGTCGGTATACCACAAGGGGGATGTACATCTAATATACTTTCAGACTTATACTTGTATCATTATGAACGTACTTTTATTAACAGTAGTATACATTTATATCGTTATATTGATGATATAATTTTAATTGCCACTGATCACGCTAATATTTCTATATTTCCAGTTGATTATCCTACTAATTTAGAATTAACGGAAAACCTCCTTTCTAACAATACTATTAACTTTTTAGATCTTAAAATTACACTTAAAGAAAACAAAACAATAATTGATCTATTTGATAAACGTAAAGAATTTAAATTTAAAGTTAATTCATTTACTAATTTTAAATCATGTCTTCATAATTCTGTATATCTTAATATACTCCTTAATCATATTTATAAAATAAAAAGTTTATGTTCTTCTCAACTAATTAACAACAATATTAAAAAACTTATCTATGATGCATTTCCAAAAAAATTCATATATTCCTTAATATATAGTTAGTTCTTATATAATCTTTACAACCAAATTAACACATGCGTTAAAAATTGTAGAAAAAAATCATATAATCTTATATAAAAAAAAAAGAAAAAAAATTATAACAGGACGGTTGGGTGGGTAGACGTTGGATTGAGGAGGTGTGTGGCGGAGTTGTATTTAAAAATACGCATGGTTAATTTATATTATTAATATATATATATATATATATATATATATATATATATATATATATAATTATAATATCTATGAATTTCAAAAAACATATCAAGTTCTATTATCATTCTACTTAAATCTCCAAAGAGATAATTAATGATATTGTGTATACAGAATACCACATAGCTAATAATTAACATGTGCAAACATAATATTACCATAGCTTGTGCTTCAATGGTAATTGGCCAAATTTTACTCATACCTAAAGAATATTGAAAAAAGAAAAAAGAAATAGAGAGAAAGGGAAAAAAAAATTATAAATTGGAGTTGCAATTAAGTAAATACAAATGGATTAATAAATTAAATATGAACCATATACAATGGAAAATTGGACCACATGAGAATTAAATATGAATTGGATATGAAAAAACACATGCACATGTACTCATCAGCCTGGATGCACCCACATGTGTTTTAAATAATAATTCAGTGTTTCATAATTCTACTGGCATAATGCTAAGATCAGTAGAATCATCCAGGTACACTGAATTATTACCAGACAAGAATTGGAAATATATAATATATATATATATATATATATATATATATATATATATATATATATATATATATATATATATAAAGGGGCATTTTGATTTACACAATTGTTTGATATTACACATTTTATAATGGACTGCGATGTGATATTTTTATATGTATATTAATTTAGTTAGATTTACATATTCATTATTTAATTAATTTAAATGAATTTATATTCATTAATATTAAGAATGTTTTTAATCTAATGATTTGGATTAATACCTACGGTGGACAATATCATATTAACTTCTAATATAATGTATACTTTTCTACAGTGTTAATATAATATGTTTTAATTTTTATTAAACGTTCTACCCTTACCACTTATATTAAGTGTTTATAATTTTTTTTTAACTTTGTATGAAGAAATATTATATGTGACTAATTTATTTCAATATTTAATTAATATTAATTTTAAATTCTTTGTATCTAAATTCAAATATTTAGTATTTTATTTTAATTTAATTTATGTGATGTTGCATTTTTGGCACAGTTATTTAATCGTTTTTGTCATTTAATGGTACATATATTTTTATGTTGCTTTAATTATTAATATTTCCATCTTACTACTAATTTATAACATAGAATTATTCATTAATACATCCATTACTTTAATGTAATTCGATATTCTATTTATTAATTAATTTCATTTATTTATTATTTAACTAATTGCTATCATTTAAGATAGTAATTTGGTTTAATTATTAAACATTAATTTCCATCCAATACTTTCTATTCAGATTATATTCACTTTTACCAATAGATGGCAGCACTAATGTTCCTGTTTGCTTTACAATATTCATATTATTCTAACATTATTTCTGGCAACTTTGTAAAGCATTTTATATTTCTAAAATTGGCAACATGTAATGATATTTTTTTTTTCCAATTCATTCCCTAGTTATGGTTGTGTTTCATGCTGATTCTTGTGGCGCACAGGTATCTTATTTAATCATTATGGATTTTATACTTTCTGACTCTATTTAATGTTTTCTCTGTATATTATAAGTTTGGCTTCTTTCCTTTTTAATATTGTATTTTTTTTTTTATCACTGGTTTGCTTCATTGTTTATGAGAGGTAGTCCCAAAATCATATTTTTTAGCAATGTATGGCTAATATGATGATGAAACCTCTCATTTCATTTTATTTGTGGTATTTAGGCATTTGGGACTTGATAATTCTGTCTAAATTCCACAAATTTCATTTCATTTCATTCATTTAATTCCATTTATTCAATTTTTAATTTAATTTCTTATACTTTTAACTAGGGGGCCTACCCCCTGCGAGCTACGCTCGCCAACCCCCGCTCAGACTTCGAGGCCTCTAAAAACATGACAGCGTGCTTCGTTTTAAAAATATTGGTAAATCTGTAATTGGGTTGCCATGCTTTTAACGTTTTAATGGGGCATTTTTTTATTATCATGGCCTCATACACAGCTGTTGCGACAACTGACGACTGTTTTAGGGATTGGTAAGTAAAATCAATTACACCTTGAAAACCAGCTTGTATAAAATGGTTAGGTTTAAATTGTGGCTACCTCTCGCCCTTTTATAACAACGATCTGTATTCTATTCTTCCTTTGCGTTTAAGGATGAGAAAAATTCCATCTGCTTGTGAATAACATTAAGAACCACGGTATTGAGAATGTTATAGACATTTACAGTAACAGGTTTTAATTTTCTCTGTATTTTAGTGCACCATCATGCATATTTTCATGTTATTTTAAATATGTAAATTATTTATTTTAATTAATATGTATACACGAATTTTCTAATAATTATTTATCATACAAAATTAATTAAATATTTTGTGCATGCATGCCTGCATTTATTCGGCATCAATTGATGAGATATTTAAACAAATTCGCTATCCGCGATAATTTTACACCATGTTATGTCACTTGAATATTGTCCATAAGAAAATCGGGTACTTTTCCATTATAGGATCCTTTGCTTTTAGGTTTGTCGTAATTCGAGTTTCAAAAACGAATAGATTCGTTAATATACATATATTTGTTGCCAAAAGTTATGAAAACAAACCCAATGAACTTTTGGTGATTTTCTATAATAGGGGTCTTGACGTTTTTTTAAAAAGCTTGGCGCAATTCGGGCATCAGAAAGTGAGATTTGGTGCCAAATTACATAAACAGCCATGGAAACAAATTCGACGATTTTTTTTGTTTATATGCGTATTTTAATTATACGTATATTATTATTGTTTTTTCTATACAAATTACTTCTGATTATATATAAAATAGGATAAATGACATTTTACGCTAAACAAATTGTATAAATATTGAAAAAATGCTTCTGTATACGAAATGACAAAGTAAATAGGTTGACAGAAAGTATGTTGCCATATTTCCTTTTCCGCCAAGGCTATTTTCTCGTTTCGTCAAGGCCCCATATACGGGAAAAGCACCGAACTTTTATGCTTGTTTATACATGTATTTATATGTATATATACAATTTATTTATAATTATCTTTCAATTTACCTCTTTTTGTACATAAAAATAGATAAATGGCTTCTTTATATTAAATAAATTGTATAAACATAAATGACGTATTTACATAAATGACGTCATTTGGACGAATTTATTCAAAATATTTTCAGTTTATAAATTAAATTAAATGCTGACAGACGATTGAATCCTGACGATAGAAATATGATTTTTTTTTTTCAAATTTTCGTGAAAAACATAATTTAATCACAATCTTGTCTTCATTATCGATTGAAATAAAAGATAAATTCAATTTCAATTTGAAAATGACGAATAAAAATAAATCAATAATCCCTATCGGGATCCTTTTTTATTTTTTTCCCTTTTTTGTCACAAAAAAAAACTGAGTAATTAGTTGCCATCATTACAGAAATGTCATTAAAATTAGAAAAAAATTAATATCTCGAAAACTAATTCCAATTTCAAAATTCTATTACCAGTTTTGACATCCGCGGATTTTTATGGACAATTGGTATTAATTTCACCATCAAGCGTTTGATATTTTATTAAAAATAGCCCTGAAACATAATCAGTCGTTTAATCAGTCGTTTCATAAAATCGTTTCATAAATTCGTTTCATAAAATCGTTTCACAAATTCGTTTCATTAGGATTTTATATATATAGGGTAGATATGTTTTTGTTTCCATATTCAGTGTGTTGGGGAATCTTTTATTGTCAACTAATTATTACATACTTAATTATTATTGCATTGTTTAAGTTGGTGTTATGATAATGTTTCATTTATGGTTATATATATATATATATATATATATATATATATATTAATAATTAAGTATGTAATAATTAGTTGACAATGAAAGATTCCCCAACACACTGAATATGGAAACAAAAACATATTAAAAGAATAAGAATTTAAATTAAAAATTGAATAAATGAAATTAAATGAATGAAATTAAATTTGTGCAATTTAGACAGAATTATCAAGTCCCAAATGCCTAAATACCACAAATAAAATGAAATGAGAGGTTTCATCATCATATTAGCCAAACATTGCTAAAGAATATGATTTTGGGACTACCTGCTCATAAACAATGAATCAAACCTGTGAAAAAATAAAAAATAAATACAATATTAAAAAGGAAAGAAGCCATACCGATAATATACAGAGAAAAAATTAAATAGAGTCAGAAAGTATAAAATTCATTATGATTAAAAAAGATACCTGTGAACCACAAGAACCACACATGAAACCCAACCAAAACTAGGGAATGAATTGCAAAAAAATCATTACATATTGCCGATTTTAGAAATAGAAAATGCTTTACAATGTATATAATGCCATATATATATATATATATATATATATATATATAATGCCATATATATATATATATATATATATATATATTTTCCCAGGTGTGCGGACATTTTTGTTAAATATCACATAGGGCATTATTTTCCCTCAAAATTGCAAAAATTAAAACAAAATCGCATCAAAATAATTTATTTAACAAATGAATTTTATGTACTGTCTTCTTATGTACTAATTTATTTGAAACAACTAAAAATATATAAATACTAGGGGGCCTACCCCCTGCGATCTACGCTCGCCAACCCCCACTCAGACTTCGAGGCCTCTAAAAACATGACAGCTTGCTTTGTTTTAAAAATATTGGTCGATCTGTAATTGTTTTGCCATGCTTTTAACGTTTTAATGGGGCATTTTTTGATTATCATGTCCTCATACACAGCTGTTACAACAACTGACGACTGTTTTCGGGATTGATAAGTAAAATCAATTACAACTTGAAAACCAGCTTGTATAAAATGGTTAGGTTTAAATTGTGGCTACCTCTTGGACTTTTATAACAACGATCTGTATTCTATTCTTCCTTTGCGTTTAAGGATGAGAAAAATTCCATCTGCTTGTGAATAACATTAAGAACCACGGTATTGAAAAGTACTATGTTATAGATATTTTCAGTAACAGGTTTTAATTTTCTCTCTATTTTAGCGCCCCATCATGCATATTTTCATGTTATTTTAAATATGTAAATTATTTATTTTAATTAATATGTATATACGAATTTTCTAATAATTATTTATCATACAAAATTAATTAAATATTTTGTGCATGCATGACTGCATTTATTTGGCATCAATTGATGATATATTTAAACAAATTTGGTATCCGCGATAATTTTACACCATGTTATGTCACTTGAATATTGTCCATAAGAAAATCGGGTACTTTTCCAGTATAGGACCCTTTGCTTTTAGGTTTGTCGTAATTCGAGTTTCAAAAACGAATAGATTCGTTAATATACATATATTTGTTGCCAAAAGTTATGAAAACAAACCCAATGAACTTTTGGTGCTTTTCTATTATAGGGGTCTTGACGCTTTTTTAAAAAGCTTGGCGCAATTCGGGCATCAGAAAGTGAGATTTGGTGCCAAATGACATAAACAGCCATGGAAACAAATTCGACGATTTTTTAGTTTATATGCGTATTTTAATTATACATATATTATTATTGTTTTTTCTATCAAAATACTTCTGATTATATATAAAATAAGATAAATGACATTTTACGCTAAACAAAAATTTCCGAAATTTGCCAAATTTCCTTTTCCGCCAAGACTATTTTCCCTATTTCGTCAAGGCCCCATATACTGGAAAAGCACCGAATAAATTAAATTAAATGCTGACAGACGTTTGAATCCTGACGATAGAAATGTGATTTTTTTCCAAATTTTCCTGAAAAACATAATTTAATCACAATCTTGTCTTCATTAATGATAGAAATAAAAGATAAATTCAAAGTAAAAAGAATATAGATTCAAAGTAGATTCAAATAAAAAGAAATCAATAATCCCTATCGGGATCCTTTTCAATTTTTTTCCCTTTTTTGTCACAAAAAAACTGAGTAATTAGTTGCCATTATTACAGAAATGTCATTTAAAATTAGAAAAAAATTAATATCTCGAAAACTAATTCTAATTTCAAAATTCCATCACCAGTTTTGACATCCGCGGATTTTTATGGACAATTGGTATTAATTTCACTATCAAGCGTTTAATATTTTATTAAAAATAGCCCTGAAACATAATCAGTCGTTTAATCAGTCGTTTCATAAAATCGTTTCATAAAATCGTTTCACAAATTCGTTTCATTAGGATTTTATATATATAGGGTAGATATTTGCTTTATTATTTAAAAAAAAATGAGTATCGAATATAGTGGGATACCTTATGTCAACAAGGTAGAAATCTAGAAATCCATTTTGCAAACAGTACAAATCGATGATCGTCAACTCAAGAACTGTTTTACTGCACCTGTATAATGAAACCTAATATGCTGAATCATCACAGTAAAGATAAAAGTCGAGGGGTCCTAATAATCCGATTACATTTATGAAGGGTTTTGTGGTTTGCCTAAAGACTTATAAGTACTAGATTGCAAAATCGCCTTTTGTAACTGCCGATTTTTAAGTCTTGTTCAAAGCCACTACGTTGTGTTTGAATAGCAAAACAGTAAAAACTCTTTAGATGTAAAAGTAACAGTAAAAACTTCAGATGTATCTTCTGACTTGTAATTGCCCATTTTAACACTTTCCAACATCTAGTTGCCGAAACGTCAGTTGAGGCTAACTGTGGAGACGCGAAAAGTTTTTGGTTTCCGTCTGTCTGTTTATCTGTTTGTCTGTATGTCTGTTCCGCGATAACTGCCGTAAAAATCGTCCTTTTAAGTTGATTTTTGGTGGGTATATTAGTGAGGTACCCCGAATTAGCTGTATAGTTTTCAATTACATTTGGTTCATTCGTTCGAAAAATATAGAACATTTCGTTTTAGGTCATAATGCTTTCCTATGGGAATGCAGACGATTTTCAAATTTCCTTTTTAACTGAAATGAAAATCACATATTTGAATAATGGATTTAAACGCAAAATTACTGATGCTAAATTTTCGATATGGAGATTTTAAATATATCCAATAGCTTTGAAAAATTGCCGATACATTTATTAGAATTTAGAAATTGTTTAAATTATTGGAACTTTTTTTTTTTTGCAACTGTTCGGGAATTTTAAAACTATTTTGTTGCAGTTGCAATATTTTATTAGCAGAATAAATTATTTTTTGCAGATTTTATTATTCTATTGACATAAATGAGAATTTATTTTGATACAAATTTATTTTTTTATCTAAAAAGTTACATGAATAAGAAGTTCATAAGAATTTCAGAATATCATTGCATAAACCGTGTTTAATTTAACGCTTCTAATTTCTGAAACCTCCGAAGTATTTTATGTGCCTATATAAATATGTATAATATACAAAAATTAAATTGCGGATTGTAAGATGCTAAATAATATGAAAAGTGAGATTAAAAAACAATGACTTTTAGAGCTGATATTGAGGCTCCTGATCTGCAGATTTACTAGTTGAAAAGTGTTTATGAATTGGGCTTGTCTGCCCGTCTGCCGTTTGTCTGTCCGTGCTCTCCAGTAAATATACTCGGATTGTCATGTAATTGATATATGCTATTGAGGTTCACTATGGCATGTTCGCTATTGAAAATGAAGTGTGTAGCATATATAGTTTGTTTACAGGGACACTCAAAATAATTCCGTTACATTACGATCTACGGGGAAAAGTCGTTTGCGGTATATTTTATTAATGTTACACTATTTCAAAGATATTGAAATTGATATATATCACCGAAGTGCACTACAAGACACTTACTATGGACTAGGGTGTGCACATTGTTTGTTCATTTACAGGGACACACAGAATAATTTGATTACCTTATTGTCTATGAACAATAAATGCCGGAAGTACGCTTTCATTTGCGGTACGTGTTTTTAAATTTAAGTAAATTTTTGCATATTACTTGGTCTGTATAAATTCTATAGATCAGATGTAGGACTGTACAAAAGATTTCGAGTACATTTCTGTTTATTGACGCAAATTGCTGGGAATTTTCAGCTTTGCTGCACTTCCTAACTGAACTAAATTTTAAACTCTAGAATTATTATTTATTCATTATTGTTCATTTAGTACTTACTTCTATCCATTATTATTATTTACTTCAGCATCTTACAGTATTATTTCATGATAGTATTATTGCTCAGTATCACATAGTAAGTATTTAGTACTGCTAAGTAGGATTGGTAAATTGTATTTTCAGAATTTGTATTTTTGGAATCTTATAGTTTCAGAATTTGTATTTCAGAATTACATAGTATAATTATTGCTCAATATATATCAAGTATAATTTAATAATGCTCAGTATAATTAGGTAAACAAAACTACTGGGCGGGGCTAGTTGAGCTTAAGCCGAAAGGTCAGTCACATCACCCGATTTGTCTTTGACATTATTTACTTAACCATTATCTTTCACTTTAATAAACGGCGAAGGTCTGCTGCAGTATTCTGAATGTGTTGGAAAATGTTTTATAATCTATGTTTGAACGCATGATTTTTCGTTCTTGTTATTATTTAGCTGACGTCAAAGAAAGGGTACAAAACTGTACAAAAGATTTCGAGTACATTTCTGTTTATTGACGCAAATTGCTGGGAATTTTCAGCTTTGCTGCACTTCCTAACTGAACTAAATTTTAAACTCTAGAATTATTATTTATTCATTATTGTTCATTTAGTACTTACTTTCAGAATTTGTATTTCAGAATTACATAGTATAATTATTGCTCAATATATATCAAGTATAATTTAATAATGCTCAGTATAATTAGGTAAACAAAACTACTGGGCGGGGCTAGTTGAGCTTAAGCCGAAAGGTCAGTCACATCACCCGATTTGTCTTTGACATTATTTACTTAACCATTATCTTTCACTTTAATAAACGGCGAAGGTCTGCTGCAGTATTCTGAATGTGGAATACAACTCGACAACACACACATATTTATAGGCTTGCTATAACTTACTCGGATCAAACCAAGAGCCTTCTAAAAAAGCTTAGGAATGGCAGTTGCTCGAGACACAGTAATCATCTTTTACACATGAGGGCTAATGGAAAAGGCAAAAGGAAGTTCGAATTTTTCAACTATCGACGTTCAAATGATTTTTGATATTTTCCTAGAATAATTGTTTTTAACTGTTGTTGTTTACACACATACACAAACACCACGAAGAATCTATCAGGTTGGGAGCCTGGGCCCACCTCACAAAATTGTTGCCCACACTGCAAAAAATAATTGTTGATTTTACAGTATAAAACTGGCACCCCAGCTGCCAGTATTATACCGTAAAATTAACAGTATTAAACAGTAAAATAAGCAGTAATACGCTGCCGTGCAAGCAGTAATACGGTACCGCGCATGCGCGGTAGCGTATTACTCCTTGCACGGCAGCGTATTACTGCTTATTTTACTGTTTAATACTGTTAATTTTACGGTATAATACTGGCAGTTGGGGTGCCAGTTTTATACTGTAAAATCAACAATTATTTTTTGCAGTGCAATGCATCGCGTGCAGGCTTCATTACAGAAGAATAACAACCCATTTTCACTTAAAACAATAGAGGTCATTCATGATTTGTCACCGGTTAATTTTCCATAACAAAATTAAAACTTCACCAATAAATAAGTAAATACAGTAAAATAAAACAAAACATAAATTTAACATATATGTAATCAAACAATTTCAATTTTTACAACGCCGAATCGGGGGAATAATGTACTTTTAAATATAATTTATTTGCAAACCGTACCTCAGTTAACTGAGTATTTATGGTTTTTAAAATAATTTTCAAGCATAAATTATTTTTATATCTATCTCTATCGCGTGCAGATTAATTAACCAGATTAAAGAAAAACATAACCCAATTGCACTTAAAACAATATCAATAATTCAGCATTTGTTTCCGGCTAATATTCCAGAACGAAATTAAAACTTCATCAATAAATAAATAAAATAATGTAAACTAGGTAAATACAAATTTAACAGACATGTAATCGAACTAGGTGCTTAAACCGCTGAAATGACACGGATAAAAAAAAGTTGCTGTAAGTAGCAAAATCTTTGGCAATTTCTTCGGCTATTATATTAACTCCTGGCCTGCGGCTAATACGAAAGTATCGCTTTTAATAAATTTCAAAACTTTATTTGAATAAATTTTTGATACTTTTCATATAAAAATGCTTTTTTGCATTATTAATGGGTAATCTAAAAAATGATTAATAATATTGCATGATAGTATTAAATATATTAATGTATATAACAATAATAAATGTATATAAAATAAAATATATGTATATAAAATGTATATTAATATTGTATATAAAATAAAATATATGTATATAAAATGTATATTAACTATTAAATGTATATGATAATATTAAAAGTAAAAAATCTATTAGAGTTAGAAAAAAATGATTTTCATCTATGTTCTATAACCCGGGAAGCCCGGGTTGGATCCGCCTAAGTATTTTTACAGGGACGATTTTGATGCTAACCATGAGTGTTATGGGATCCTTGCTGCACTTCATACAAATATGCTAGGAGATGTCTTTTCTTATATCTAAATTCATTTAAAGCAAAAAGTTAGAAAATTGATATTTTCGTCATTTTTATCGAGAGCTCTTAATGAGATACGGATTCCTAATCAATTTTCAATTAATTAATATAACAAAGTACATGTGAATTATCACTTATTACACAGCGTACTACCAACACAGTGAAAATTATCCAGACCGGGAATCGAACTCGCAACCCTTGGTATCACGCACCAATGCTCTACCATATGAGCTATCCTGACGACATTTAGTCATTTTCTATGTTGGCACTTTATATGTTGTCAAAGCTCCAACTTTGCAGCACAAGATGGAAAGTCAATCACGAGTGCACATTTTCAATGGCATGCATGAGACGAATTTAATCCCAGTATCGGTTAATATATATACATATAACTAATTAAATTTTTCAGCAGTGCTGAAATTACGTTGGAAATTAATGAATATAACAAAGATCACTCTACTTACTTTTAAAGGATCACTCTACTTACTCTTAAAGGATCTCACTACACCGCGTACAACCAACAGAGCGAAAAATGACCAGACCGGGGATCGAACCCGTAACTCTTGGTATGATTATCATGCACCAATATTCTACATTGGTACGTGATACCAAGCTACATAGAGCATTGGCGCGTGATACCAAGGGTTACGGGCTCGATCCCCAGTCTGGACATTTTTCGCAGTGTTGAATTCAGGGGGTGGCCCGGAGGGGACATTCTCCCCCCCCCCCGGAGCATGGAAATGCCCCCCCCGGAACTCTATTATGTCCCCCCCGGAGCTTCAGAAATCCCTCCCGGAGAAAAGTGTCTGAATTCAACACTGATTTTTCGTTCTGTGTAGAAAAGGGATAATTCATACCCTTTGTAATATTCATTAATTTCCAACGTAATTTCAGCACTGCTGAAAAAATTAATTAGTTATACAATTTTCAATTATTTAATATTTTTAGGCTCTTATACCATGGAAATACTGTTTGAATATAGACAGAATTTTATCCAGGAAGGAGTTAATTTCTTTATCATGCAAATCTTTGTATCCAGGCTATAAAGAGGTAAGTATGAATTAATCTGTTGTACAATTTGAATTTTTTAAGTTTATGATTTTTTTTAAAGATAAAACCCTTGAGAACGGAATCTACCTATAACAGAAACATGTCTGAAACGGAAAAATTCCATGCTCTTGACGGAAGGACAACAACACAATTAATTATACACTGCGAAAAAAATTGTTAATTTTACAGTATAATATTGGCATGCGCGGCAGCGTATTACTGCTTATTTTACTGTTTATTACTGTTAGTTTTACGGTATAATACTGGCAGCTGGGATGCAAGTATTATACTGTAAAATCAACACATTTTTTTTGCAGTGTACCTGATAAAACGGAAATTTGACTAAATCAAAGTTTGTTTCGGTTCCTAGCTATTCCGTTTCCTCAAATTTTACTGTATTAAAATGTTGAAAAAAGAAAAATATAATATAACTAGCAGAACTGCTAGGGTGCCACTACCACAGGGAGGTGCAAGAACAAAAAACTTCCTAAAATTTCGATTTTTATTTTATACTGAAGGAACTAGAAACTTGAAATTTGGCATGGTAGTTATATATAAAATGTAAATGCTCTCTAAGAACAAATTCTAAAAATATTCGAAATTTAAAAGTGTGAGATGAGCGAAAAGCGTTCTAAAAACATTCTAAATTGCAATTTCTATGGAATCTCTGGAACTAACAGAACCATTTTTAAAAGTGATGGTGGCAAATTGATGGTAAAAGTCTCTGCTGTAACATAGGCTATATTTTTACATATGCCACTACCATAGGGGTGCCACTATACCACAAGAGCGAAAAACGTTAAAAAAAATTAGATTTTTTTAATGCTGAAGGAACTAGAAACTTTAAATTTGGCATGGTAGTTATTTATAAAATGTAAATGCTCTCTAAGAACAAATTCTATAAAAATTCGTAATTTTAAAGGGTGAGATTAGCGAAAAGCGGTCTAAAAACATTCTAAATTACAATTTCCATGGAATCTCTGGAACTACAGAACCATTTTCAAAAGTGATGGTAACAGTCACTGCTGTAACATAGGCTATATTTTATATCGGTGACACTACCACAGTGGGGGGGGGGGGGGTGAAAGAGCGAAAAACATTCTAAATTTTCGATTTATTTTCGACATTAGTGTGGCTTAATTAGTAATTTTTGAATTATCTCTGGCAGTAAAATTTCCTCAAATGAAAATAGGCCAACGAATACCACTTGGCATTTTTCAAGAATTACGCGAGCAAAGCCGCGAGTTTTGCTAGTAAGAAATGAAGAGTGTAATATTAAGAAACAACACCTTTTAACAAATATAGTTTAATATTAATTAATTTACGATTATACATATTGAGAAATCAATTTAGAAATCATAAAAAGATAGTTTAAATATAATGTTTCTTTTTTTTTTCTTTCCTGTTGCCATATCTTTATAAAACAAGAACGGAAAATCATGCGTCAAGCATAGATTATGAAACACTTTACAACACATCTAGAAAACTGTAACGAAACTTCACCGTTAAATGATGTGAAATAAGATATTAAATAATTAATCTAACACATTTAAAAATCCTGTTTTTGCATTTACCTTCCATAGTCAAAAAAATAATCAAATTATATAGTGCAACCTCATATATGACCTAAGATTTGGATATATATTACATGCATGATAAAAGTTAGTTCAGTTAGAAAATTCACATATATTAATTTTCGCCAATCGATGGAAATGCACTCGAAATCTTTTCTACAGCCCTGTATATTATCTAAAGACTTTTGCACACACCACATATTAAGCTAAAATTTAATTCAGGTAAAAAAAGCATAAGGCAAACTAAAACTCATTTCCAGCAGTTACCAACCATAAATGACAATGTATCTTGTTCTTTGCGTAGCCCTGCATATGAATTTATTTATATTCCACAAACTTCTATTAGTCTACTAAATATAGTTTAGCAGGAAAATGCGTAACACAATTAAAAATACACTTAAGCAATTTTCTCTCATAGTTAGTAGTACTTACGCATTCCTTTGTGTAGCCCTGTATATGATCAAGAGAATATATAGACACCAGACGTACGATGCAAACATTTAGTCAAACCTAAAAATACAAATCAAAATTGAAAACCCATTTATCACACATAGACTGTAATTATCGTACAAAGACTGTAACAGAATTATTTTGTGTATCCGTGTAAATGGACGATAAACGCAATGCACACCATACTATTCAGTGAGCAATTTATAGTGCATCTCAGTAATACATATAAATTTCATTATATTTTAAATATTGAAACATCATTTACATTTCAAACGATTTTTTCCAGTAGAACATTGTGTGACAGAATTATTTTGTGTGACCCTGTAAATGAATAACAAATGCTTTGTACACCATATTTTAGAAAAAACATGTTTTAGTGCACTACATAATTGTATATCAATTTCATCATGTTTCGAATGGCGTAACATCAACAAAATGCACTTGAGATTTTTCCCCATTGACCGTAATGTAACTGAATACTTTTGATTGCCCCTGTACATAAACTATAAATGCTACAAACTTCACTTTCAATAGGGATCATGCTATAGTAAGTGCCAATCACATACCAAAATTTCAGGTCAATCCGAGTATATTTATGACAGTTCGAGCACGGGCAGACGGCAGACGGGCAGACAGCAGACAGCAGACGGCAGACAAACCGAAGTCATAAACACTTTTCAGCTAGGTTGGAAAGTGTTAAGAAGAGCAAGTAATTATATATATTTTAATAAATTCACTTGCTTGCGCTTTCTACCAGGTGTAAAAAAGCAGCGCCTAATTGAGTTTGGTACCAACGACAAGTTAATGTACTGTAACGGAAATTTTTAGGAAAAAATATGAATTACTGTAATGAAACTAGGCGTGATTTTAAAGATAAACAATGAATGCTTATAAAAGAGTGATTTCTAAAAAATATATGTTTATTTTTATATTTATTTATCTAGGTTCTTGATATATTAACAGCTTGTGTCGATGGCATGATGAGTCCAGAAGAAGCGGCCGCATGGATGCCAGTTTTGGAGGTAAAAACAAATTTTGTTAAAAAATCCCCATTTCGCATATTGCCTTCGCCTTCACGGTTGAAAGTTGACGGCTGCAGTTGAAATGTAAAACGTCAATTTACATGAAAATGATACCTCCTGATTAAAAAAAAAAAAAAATAAAAAAATAAAAAAATAAAGAAGATCAAAATATAGGCTAGGGTCTAAAATGGGCTAGATGTGAAACAGTGTGACGGGTAATTGCAAATCAAACTGATGAAGAACGGGCATCAGCGAACGGGAGAAACAGACAAAGAATTGCTCAAATACGTGCCGAGGAAGCAGCAGAGCAGCGGCGTATAGCCAGACTTGGGGTTGCACGGTTGCGAGCGTTCTGCAGCTTCAGATCTGCTTCGTTCTCAACAGAATGAAAGACTAAAAAACAAAGAACGATTTGGCCTGGTATTTGAATGAACTAAACCAGATCGATTGCTTGAGGAAAAAAAAGGAAAGACCGTTATAACAAACACATATAAAATTGCTAAACATTAAAAAAGGGAAAAAACACGAACTAAAAAACAAAGAAAAAAAATACTAACGAAATATTTCAGAAAAGTGCAAAGGGAGGCATAGCAGGGAGGCGACGGGAGGTGCATAGTATGAAAGAGTGATCAAAGGGCTTTCTAATGATATATCACATGATAGGTGTCGGAAAAGTTAAAAAGGGACCCCCGGGGGAGGGAGAGAGGGAAGCGAGGTTCATAATATGAGAGAATGGTCCAAGGGCTTTCTAATGATATATCACATGATGGGTGTCGGAAAAAGTTTAAAAAGTACCCCCGGGGGGCAAATTAGGAGAGGAGGATTAGTAGGTATATAAAAACACACATTTTAAGTATCAAGCATTGTAAATTTAAAAATATTAGAAACGTGCGTTTTCTATTTTCTTTCTTTTCCATTTAACTAAACTGAACCACAGCTACGTGTGGCCGCACTCTAAAAACGACATTTTCAAAACTGAGCAAAAAATACTCAAATCCGAGTATGTCGCATAGTCGAAATGGCTCCGAATCAGAACTACTTAAGTTTGAAACATGTAAATACTCATTTCTGAAAACATGCACACACTCAAGAATAAAACATCATGTGCTCATATTTGAGTATGTCCATGTTTCAAAAATGAGTATGAACTGACTTCTATGTGCTGATTTTTGAGTATGTCCATATTTCAAAAATGAGTTTTGAACTGATTCTAATCATGTTTGAGTATGTCCATGTTTCAAAAATGAGTATGAACTAACCTCTATGTGTTCAGTTTTGAGTATGACCATGTTTCAATATTCTGAGTATTTCTGGTATTTCAGAATTGAAAGCATTGGGTGGTCATATTTGAAACAAAAAAATTCATAACAAAATGAAAACATCGATTTACTCAGATTTGAAAGTGTCATTTTTATGAATGCGGGTACAGCTAGTAATAAATAATAACAAATGAATAAAATAATCTTATTGGGTGGAGATTTCCGTCAAGTCCTACATGTCATTTTTACCTGTCATTTTTAGCGGTTCAAGATCGGTAACAGTTTCAGGTTGCATAAAGAGGCATAGACTTTGTTCTTAATCTTACATTATGAAACTTATAGAAAATATGCGTACCTTTCAAACAGCGAAAGAGTTAACGAGGTGGCTGTTACAGGTTGGCGAATGTCAAAGTGGAGAAACTATTAAGTTGCCCTTAATTTGCCATCCAGATATACAAGATTCAGTGCAGCAACTTTTCAGTGACATAGATTTTAAGACAGTGACGCCTCAAAAGCTTAAATGACGAGCCATACTAACAGCGACGAACAATTTGTCAATTGAAATTAATAATCGTGTTTTACAGTGTATACCAGGAACTGAAAGGTTTTATGAAAGCATTGATACCGTCATAAGTGATGATCCAGAAGAACAACTTGCATATACTGAAGAACTTTTAAATAGTTTAACACCAACTGGAATACCACCTCATAAACTGAAATTAAAGCCAGGAGCTATCAAAATGTTACTAAGAAATTTAGTACCTGCGAAAGGTCTGTGCAGTGCTACAAGACTTAGTAACTTGCAGAATAATGTTACTGAAGAAATAAAAAAGATTCCAATATTAATGAAATTTTTCTTATCCTTCGAATACCACTTATTCCATCAGGTAATAGTATGTCTTTCACATTTAAGCGTATACAATTTCCTATCCGATTAGCTTTTTCAATGACTATAAATAAAGCCCAGGGTAAAACTTTTGAAAAAATTGCTTAGATTTGTCATAACCAGTTTTTAGCTAGGGTCAGTTGTATGTGAGTCTTCCAAGAGTTAGATCTTTTGATTCAGTTACTGTAGTATATTTCCGAGCTCTGAAATTTATAATTGTGTATATAAAGAAGTTTTCGATGCTGAAAATTTAAAAAAAAGATAAATTGTTTTGATAATTGTGAATGGTATAGTTACTTTCAATATAATATGTAAACACTTTTTAATTTTAAATATTATCCAGTAATTATTGTGTGCATGCAAAGTTTTTTATATGCATGATGCTGAAAAGTACTTCTATTTTCTTCTAATATGCATATATTTAAAAGAGTAGACACTAGAGCGCAGATGTTCTGCGCGGGATCCACTAATTATATATATTTTACTTACGTGGCGCGGAAATAAGGCTGAATTTGTAGCTTGTCGTTTGGCAATAACTGTAGTAACATAAAATTAATTTGCCTTAGTACATTCCACCAATCAGAAGTGTGATCCCCAATTGCCAATTTTGTCGTGCTCTGTACTGGGAAAAAGAACTTAACTCCATTAATACACCAAATATTGCCACGATGGAAATGTTCAACTTCCAAACGTTTTAGATGCATCTGATTTATTGAAAGAACTTTTATGCAGTCATTCACCGGATCTAAAAATTACAGACAGCATATCTATACTATTATATGAAGAGGAAACGGTGACTGACTGACTCATCAACGCCCAGCCGAAACTACTAAAGTCAGGGTCACGCAATTTGGACTGTAGATTGCTGTTATGGCCTAGGCAAGCAATAAGAAGGGACTTTTGAAAATTCCCACCCGAAGGGGGTTAAAGGGGGGGGGGGTTCGAATGTTTTAGGTTATTTTGCCATATCTCAGCAGCAGTTACAGGTAGGAGCTTGAAATTCCAGAAAACAAATCTACTAAAAAAATTATTAAACACCTATTTCAGCGATTTTAGAAATTCCCTCCAGAAGGGGGTTAAAGGGAGGTTCGAATGTTTTATGTAATTTTGCCATATCTCAGCAGCAGTTATAGGTAGCAGCTTGAATTTCCAGAAAACAAATCTACTAAAAAAATGATTAAACACCTATATCAGCGATTTTAGAAATTCCCCCCAGAAGGGGGTTAAAGGGGGGTGATCGAATGTTTTAGGTCATTTCGCCATATCTCAGCAGCAGTTATAGGTAGGAGCGCGAAAATCAGGAAAACAAAGCTACTAAAAAATGATTAAACACGTATTTCAGCGATTTCAGAAATTCCCCCCCCCCCCCGAAGGGTGTTAAAGGGGGTGGTCGAATGTTTTAGGTCATTTCGCCATATCTCAGCAGCCGTTATAGGTAGGAACGCGTAAATCAGAAAAACAAATCTACTAAAAAAATTATTAAACACCTATTTCAGCGATTTTAGAAATTCCCCCCAGAAGGGAGTTAAAGGGGGATGGTCGAATGTTTTAGGTCATTTCGCCATATCTCAGCTGCAGTTATAAGTAGCAGCGCGTAAATCAGGAAAATAAATCTACTAAAAAAATGATTAAACATATATTTCAACGATTTTAGAAATTCTCCAGCCGTGGGGTTAAAGGGGGGGGGGGTGATCGAATGTTTTAGGTCATTTCGCCATATCTCAGCAGCAGTTATAGGTAGGAGCGCGAAAATCAGAAAAACAAATCTACTAAAAAATGATTAAACATGTATTTCAGCGATTTTAGAAATTGCCCTCCCGGAGGGGGTTAAAGGGTGGTGGTCGAATGTTTTAGGTCATTTCGCCATATCTCAGCAGCAGTTTATGTAGGAGCGCAAAAATCAGGAAAACAAATCTACTAAAAAAATGAATACAAATGATGAAAATGAATACAAAAATGAATAAAACACGTATTTCAGCAATTTTGAAAATTCCCTCCAGAAGGTGGTTAAATGGGAGGGGGGGGGGGGGGGTCGAATTTTTTAGGCCATTTCGCCATATCTCAGCTTTTAAGTAGGAGGGCGAAATTAATTAACACAAATCTACTAAAAAATTGGTTAAACACGTATTTCGGCGATTTTGGAAATTCCCTCCAGAAGCTGGTTAAAGGGATATTCAAAGTTTTGGGTCATTTCGCCATATCTCAGCAGCAGATTTAGGTAGTAGCGTGAAATTCAGGAAAACACATCTACTAAAAGATGGATAAACACGCATTTCAGTGATTTTAGAAATCCCCCCCGAAGGGTTTTAAAGGGGATGGTTTCGAAAATTTTAGGATATTTCGCCATATCTCAGCAGCTGTTTTATGTAGGTGCGCGAAATTCAAGAAAACAAATCTACTAAACAAATGATTAAACACGATTTCAGTGAATTTAGAAATCCCCCCCCCCCCCGAAGATGGTTAAAGGGGGATTCGAAAGTTTTAGGTCATTTCACCATATCTCAGCAACAGTTTTTGGTAGGAGCGCGAAATTCAGGAAAACAAATGTACTAAAAAAATTATATTGTCTACCCGTGCAAAGAAGGGACGGGCCGCTAGTAAAGTAATATAATGCCTCTTGAACCTTTGCATCTATGGGGGCTCAAATAAAACCACCTCCTGGAATAGGACCATATTGTTTTAGGATACATGTGCAACACTTTATCACATGATGTCTCCGTTTTATACGAATGAAGAAAATAATAGAGTGGGCTATGGTCAATGATACATGAGGCAACAAAAAAGCGCATGGAAAATAATCAAGGATGCTTGCAAACAGTCATGGAGAAATTAGATAATTTTTTAAGAAACGTAAATCCTTTTGCTGATTCCTACCTACATATGCACCAATTGATTCATGATAATCCAATCGCTGATACAAAGATGGTCTTCATGGAGAATAATGATTTGGATTTGCGTAGATACAATGCACTTCAAAAACAGAAGTTGCATCTATATTTGTTGGAGATAATGAAGATGTATGCATCTATCCCGTCGATGACAGCTGCAAAAACACTTCTCATATGAACCAAAGCTGTATCCTTTGTTGTTTTCAAGTTGTGAATTAGGATGAAACAGCAACATGGAGCATGCTCAGGACAGACGATCATGTAGGCGAATTCGAATTACACAACTTCAATATTATGCATACCGACTTGTAACATGCAATGCTTTCAGCATACTTCATAATAGCGGGAAACTCTTTCAACCCATTAACTGTTTTTTTTTTTTTTTTTTTTTTTTTTTTTTTTTAACATTTTAAACTAAAAAGAGGGATAAATCACCATTTTTTCCGTACTAAAATATTTGTCATATGTAATCGAAAAATCTCTTCCAATTATTAAAGTGCAAATTACAGTTAAAAATTATAGGTATCCAAAAGCTTTGTGTAACGAAGCAACCAAACTCTTCGAGCCTGAGTGGTATTCGGGCAAAACTGTTAAGTGGTTAACAATATATTGTTGATGCTTACGTCAAAACGGAAGAATCACTCTTGAATTATTTACGATTTAATCAGAAAGATTTAAGGATTGAATTATATAGTGGACTATTAGATGCATTAGATTCTCGACCCCATCATGGAAATATGCATGCAGGAAAACTGATAATATTGCCTTCTAAATACATTTCAAGGAAGTCCTCGCCACATACAGCAAAATTACCAAGATGCGATGGCAATGGTTCAAAAATTCGGACGTCCAGATCTATTTGTGACTTTTACCTGTAATCCGACATGCCCTGAAACTCAGAATGCTTTGGATAGACTGCAGCGGCCAGAAAATAAAGTCCAGACATAATTGTCGGTGTTTTTAAAATGAAATTTTCAGAACTTTTGGATAATATTTTGAGACATAATATATTTGGTATTTTTCTGGCATATATTTATGTGACAGAATTGCAAAAGAGAGGATTACCTCATGAGCACATTCTTTTAACACTCTATTCATCAAACAAGATCCGCACAAAAGATGACATTGATAAATTTGTCAGTGCATAGCTGCCAGATTTTAACACAAATCCAAAGCTCTTTGGAATAATAACCAAATGGCCCATGTCGTACTTTAAATCCCAACTCACTTTGCATTAAAAAGGGTAAATGCTCAAAAGAATTCCAAAAGAGTTCAGGCAAACTGCGAGAGAAAACGTAAAGGGATATCCCACGTACTAAAGAACTACTATTCCTGTCAAGGTTGGGAAACATGAAATTGATAATCGATGGACTGTGCGCTTTTTAATTCAGGGCTATAAAAAAAAATTCAATTCAATAAACACATCAATGTTGAATTGTGTGCATCGGTGAAAAGTGTAAAATAAACCTGTAAAACCTATCCTAACCTGTAAAACATGCATATATTCAATGCAGTATCAGTTAGAATACAGACAGAAAATAATGTAATTGTCCATGATGAGATATTTAGTTATTTAGATGCCAGGTAATATTAGTGCTCTAGAAGCACCAGGGCGCTTGAATGAATTCACCATGTCCAAAAATTCACACACAGTAGTGCGACTAGCTGTCCATTTACCAAACCAACAGCAGATCGTGTACGAAGGTGGTCAGGCAATTCAAGCTATTGAACGGGCTGCTAGAAGCAAACATGGTTTGAACTTAATCAAACTCATTCCCAAGCGCATTAACTATCCCTATACAGATATTCTTCATTATTATGTATTTGTTAAAATTGAAAAAGATGGAAAATACAACAACGAGGAAGCCAACAAGTAATATATGATACTTTTCCACAAGCAAGAATGCGAGGCCTATTGGTAGGAGATCAACACTGGCATGATACACTTAATGAAGAAAAATTGGCACAAGCACAAAGTCAGCTTAGATTACTATTGTCAATTATTTGTGGCTTTGGATAGGTGGTAGATAATCTAAAACTTTGGAGCAAACATAAGGATGCTCTCAACGAGGACCTTGTTCATCGTTATTCAGAAATCACTGAACCGTAATATGCCCTTTGCTGAAATTAATAGCCTACTTTAGACATATGGTTTAAATTTACAGAAAGTTCAACTATCAGTCACATCTTTAGCAGTAGCTGTTTGAAATATGCCAACATTTGACATTGTTGAAGAACAAACCAAAGCACAATTTAAAACTGACAAACTTAATGCTGAACAACGATTAGTTGTTGATACTGTCTTTTTAATGCAATTTATGGAAGTCAAGCAGATACACCCAAACTTTTCATTTTAATACGACCGTGCTGAAATTGGAAAAACTTTCGTTTATTCCATTTTATCTCATACAATCAGAGGTAAAGGAGATGATATCGCTTAAACTGCAACTTTACTAAGTGGTGGGAGAACGGCACATTCAGTTTTCAAGATACGTATCCATTCTTTTGAATGGGATTTCCACGTACTTAATACCCAAGATTAAAAAATATTGCTAAACACTAAATTAGTTATATGGGATGAAGAACCAATGACACATGTGCATGAGCATGCATTTATTGCAGTTAATAGATTGCTACAAGATCTTACAAAATGCAAGAAACCATTTGGTGGAAAACTAATTTTACTTTTGGGTGATTTCTGTCAAGTATTACCAGTTACTTAGAGATGTTCAAGGTCAATAATTGTTAGCAGCTCTTTGAAGAAGCATCCCCTTTGGTTTCAATTTCACACATTATACCTTACTCAAAATATGCGTGCTCAGAAGGAGTTTTCAAGTTGACTCTTAGATATCAGTGAATGTAAGAATGGAGATGCTGTTGAACTGCCATTAAAATGCTACCTACCAATTCAATATCCTATAAAACAACTGTACAGTGACTTAGACTTTGCAATAGTTTCACCTCAACAGTTGAAAGGAAGTGCTATTCTTACTGTAACCAATGAAGCTGAATAATGGAGCGGAATAATCAAGTTTTAGAATGTTTACCGGGCAGTAAGGTTGTACACGACGGAGTCGACAGCATTATATCTGATGATCCTCAAGGCCAACTTACATTTTCAGAAAAAATGAAGCTAGGGTGTATAATAATGTTACTCAGAATTTTAGCACCCTCGAAAGGTTTGTGAAATCGTGCACGACTTATTGTTACAAAATTGAATATTAATGCAATGGAAGCTACGGCTATTGACAGTAATATTAATAAGACTTTTTTTAGACCAGGAATTCCATTTTCCCCATCTGAAACTAACATGCCATTTAAATTTAGACGCCGTTAATTTCCAGTACGATTAGCTTTCCCAATGATGACCAACAAGTCACTATCAAAGCCAGTATTCACTCATGGGCAACTGTGACAATATGTTGGACTTTCAAGAGGGAGGGCTTTTGATTCTGTTACAGTGGTGCAACCAGATAAAAAAGTTTAATTACGTTTTTAAAGAAGTTTTAAATCAATTGGATTTAAAAGGTATTTTTTTCTGTTATTTATTTTACATTTAAAAAAATTGTAAATTTCATAATGCTAAAATGATTTATGTCCATTGTGCACCGTGTTTTCAACAAAGTTTTCAATTATTTTTTTTACATTAAAATACTTTGTTCATTTCATTTGTTAAAATTATTTATAATAGTACTCTGCTTTCTGGCTAGAGTTACTGCAAAAAGTGGCGAGCAAGTGTAGCTAGGTAAGACCGCGTAGAGGTCCCAGTATGAATTGCGTCGCAATTCAAGGGGGTAGATGAGCGTTAGCAAACAGGGCCCTAGTTTTTGTTTTTTCTCCTTTGAAAATCACATACTTTCAGACCAATTTCAAACCTCGAAACTTTACCACGCAAGTAAATTTTAATTTCTGTACATTTTAATCGAAAACTATTGCATGTTTTGTTGTTACCACATCACTGACTAGATAATAAGCTACGTTTTGAGATCCTTGATCAAAGAATATTATTAACAGACTAGGGGGCCTACCCCCTGCGAGCTACGCTCGCCAACCCCCGCTCAGACTTCGAGGCCTCTAAAAACATGACAGCGTGCTTTATTTTATAAATATTGGTAAATCTGTAATTGAGTTGCCATGCTTTTAACGTTTTAATGGGGCATTTTTTGATTATCATGGCCTCATACACAGCTGTTGCGACAACTGACGACTGTTTTCGGGAATAAGTAAAATCAATTACAACGTGAAAACCAACTTGTATAAAATGGTTAGGTTTAAATTGTGGCTACCTCTCGGACTTTTATAACAACGATCTGTATTCTATTCTTCCTTTGCGTTTAAGGATGAGAAAAATTCCATCTGCTTGTGAATAACATTAAGAACCACGGTATTGAAAAGTACTATGTTATAGACATTTTCAGTAACAGATTTTAATTTTCTCCCTATTTTAGTGCACCATCATGCATATTTTCATGTTATTTTAAATATGTAAATTATTTTTTTTAATTAATATGTATATACGAATTTTTTAATAATTATTTATCATACAAAATTAATTAAATATTTTGTGCATGTATGCCTGCATTTATTTGGCATCAATTGATGAGATATTTAAACAAATTTGCTATCCCCGATAATTTTACACCATGTTATGTCACTTGAATATCGTCCATAAGAAAATCGGGTACTTTTCCATTATAGGATCCTTTTCTTTTAGGTTTGGCGTAATTCGAGCTTCAAAAAGGGATAGATTCGTTAATATATATAGATTTGTTGCCAAAAGTTATGAAAACAAACCCAATAAACTTTTGGTGCTTTTCTATTATAGGGGTCTTGACGCTTTTTTAAAAAGCTTGGCGGAGAAAACCAAGCAGGATAGAAAACCAAGCAGGATATTTTATTCTTCCGTTCAGTTGGGCAATTATTATTTTATATATTAGTTTCAAATATACAAATTAATGATTTTATAAAGTCGTTTAATTAAATTTTACAAAAAAATAACAAAATGATATCAATAAATAATAATTACTATTAATTCCTTTTCCTCCCTTTCTTTTGCGTTTACCTAAATGACGTCATTTGGACGAATTTATTCAAAACATTTTCAGTTTATAAATTAAATTAAATGCTGACAGACGATTGAATCCTGACGATAGAAATGTGATTTTTTTTTCAGATTTTACTGAAAAACATAATTTAATCACAATCTTGTCTTCATTATCGATTGAAATAAAAGATAAATCCAATTTCAATTTGAAAATGACGAATAAAAAGAAATCAATAATCCCTATCGGGATCCTTTTCAATTTTTTCCCCTTTTTTGTCACAAAAAAACTGAGTAATTAGTTGCCATCATTACAGAAATGTCATTAAAATTAGAAAAAAATTAATATCTCGAAAACTAATTCCAATTTCAAAATTCTATTACCAGTTTTGACATCCGCGGATTTTTATGAAAAATTGGTATTAATTTCACCATCAAGCGTTTAATATTTTATTAAAAATAGCCCTGAAACATAATCAGTTGTTTAATCAGTCGTTTCATAAAATCGTTTCATAAATTCGTTTCATAAAATCGTTTCACAAATTCGTTTCATAAGGATTTTATATATATAGGGTAGATAATGGCTGCCTATCACTAAAGTTGAACATACTTTTGGTCAAAAAATGGGCTAGCAGAATGGTCTAAAAATGGGGCTAGCAAAATGTCCTAAAAAGGGTCTAGCTCATATTTAGGCCATTTTTCCATCTGTCACATATCACTTATAATTTTTGGCTTTTCATGTTTGTGTTGGAAAGTGCTTCATAATCTATGTCTGATGCATGATTTTTCTTTCTGGTTTCCGTATGAAGTTCCTTATAATATTCTTGTTTTGATGTTTGTTTATTTTATTTTGTTTTATTTTTTGAGTTCGTCTTTCATTATCATTAATTGACTCATCCTTTATTAAAGTAAATAATGATTTGATATTTCCCTTCTTTCTTTCTTACTTTTTCAGCTTTGTGCTGACAGAGTTCAAAGCACAAGAATGTATATAGAGGACAGTTATGAAACCTCTTCCACGAACCACAAATTCTATCCAACTACATGACAGCCTGAAAATCTTCCTGGGCAAACAAAATCGAAACATTTGACCACCAAATTTCTTTGTAAACATATCGGGAAATATATTTGTTGAAATAAACAGTTAAGAATAAATGTTGATTTCATTAATTACTGTTTGATAAAGAATTGAATATCCTAATATCATAAATAGATTATCTGTCAACTTTATTTTATGACAGTTTAAAACTGTCATAAAATAAAGTTGTCTGATTAAACTACACTGCAAAAAATAATTGTTGATTTTACAGTATAAAACTGGCATCCCAGCTGCCAGTATTATACCGTAAAATTAACAGTATTAAACAGTAAAATAAGCAGTAATACTACGCTGCCGCGCAAGCAGTAATACGCTACCACGCATGCGCGGTAGCGTATTACTGCTTGCGCGGCAGCGTATTACTGCTTATTTTACTGTTTAATACTGTTAATTTTACAGTATAATACTGGCAGCTGGGATGCCAGTTTTATACTGTAAAATCAACAATTATTTTTTGCAGTGCAAGCTTCTATAACAACCATATCACAGAAATCGAAATTTTAGAACGTATTTTATTCTTGCACACTTTAAAAATTTTAATTTTTTAAAAACGGTTCTGTGGATGAATTTATGTATCTGAAGCAAAAGCCGTGTAAAATTTCAAGTTTCTATCCCTAACAATTTCAGATAAATCATAGATTAGATGGTTTTTAGAATGCTTCCTGCTCATTCCACTCTTTTAAATTTCGAATTTTATAGAAATTGTTTTAGCACTTGCATCTTAAAAATAACCACAATGCTAAATTTCAACTTTCTAGCTCAGCAGCACCCTAAAAATCATAATTTTAGACCGTTTTTTGTTTCTGCACACTTTTAAATTCCGAATTTTGTAACCTCAATAACATATAGCAATTGCATGACTATCCGGATATATTTACGCGAGTTAGTGCACGGACAGACAGACAGATAGATAGTCGGCAGGCAGACAGACAGACAAACCGAATTCATAAACACTTTTCAACTATGTTGGAAAGTGTTAAAAAAGACATCACTTCCAACCAATCGACTATTAGCGTTTTTTTCTGCGTCATTTTGGAGATTAAAACGTATGGAGTGTTCTTTTGTAACACTTTCCAACATAGTTAAAAAGTGTTCATGAATTCGGTTTGTCTGTCTGTCTTCCGAGCTCTAACTCGCGTAAATATACTCGGATTTCCATGCATTTGATATATGTTATTATGGTTAACTATTGTAGGTTCGGTATTGAAACTGAAGTATGTAGCACTTATAGTTCATTTACAGGGCCACTCAAAAGAATTCTTTTACATTACGGCCTATGGTCTATGGGGGGGGGGATCATTTGCAGCGTATTTTAATGATGTTACGCTATTTCAAACATAATGAAATTGATCTACGTCACTGAAAGTGAATGTCCACACTTACAAGATGCTTACTGTAGAATATGGTGTGCATAGTATTTATAGTTCATTTGCAGAAACACGCAAAACAATTCGGTTACAGTACTGTCTAATGAGCGATAATTGCTGGTAGTGTGTTTTCAATTGTGGTATGCGTTTTTAAATTTAACTAATTTTTAACATACTATGTAGTATATATACAAATCTATAGATGGATATTTGTCCGACTATAGGTGATAATTGCTGAATTTGGGTTTTCAAATGTATTATGCTTTTTCCAAGAGCTTAAGCCGAAAGATAGGCCTCCCCACCCGGTTTGATCTTGACTTTGTTTGTAAAAAAAAACATTATTTTTTAACTAATTAATTGCAAAAAAACATCCCCTTTCACCTTATTAAACGGTGCAGGTTTGTTACATCATTCTGAATGTGTTGGAAAGTGTTTCATAATATATGCTTAATGCATGATTTTTCTTGTTTTTTTATATGGGGGGGGGGGAGGCCAATGTGCATCCCAAATTAAATGGCGTATTATATAGTAGTGGATTTCAGATAGTTGATTGTAGAATACAACGTTATAGTAAATTATCGTGCATTGACGTCTTTGCTAAATAGATTTCATTATCGAGCATTGATGTCTTTGCTAAATAGATTTCATTATCGAACATTGATGTCTTTGCTAAATAGATTTCATTGATACGTTTGAAAAATATTAAAAAAAACAAAAGCATAAACAAATTTCAGAGAGTACAAAACGCAACTACATATAGAATTTAACATGTAGTGTATGTTGGGGCTGGAGGGGGGGGGGGGGGAGATGAGAGTGAGAGGGTGGACATAGTCATCAAGAGGTGATTCAGCTCAGAAGACTTACAGGGTACTACAACTTACAGCTGCATTTTAAGTCTCTTACTTAAGCTAATTGTAATACGGTGTGTTAAGAAAGGTCAGTTGAATTAACTAGCTTTTCATTGATTTACATGAAGACTCAAAAGTTCTACGTTAATGTCTTTTATTCAACCGAACTACCAGTTCGACCAGCAGCAGCAATATTTTCCCAAAATTCACAAAGAGACTTTAGTAAAGGGGTGCATTTCAATTGTTTTTAAATGTTTGAATATATAAATTTTGATGGTTATGCAACTCCTACCTAATTATAAAACAAAAACGAAAAATCATGTGTCAAGCATAGATTATGAAACATTTTCCAACACTAACAGAACGAACTTTAACGAAACTTCACCGTTACATACGGTGACAGAAGATATGTAATAAACAGTTTAGGAAACATATAACACATTTAAAAATCCAGTTTTAGCAATTACCTTCCATTATCAAAAATGTATTCATATTCTTTTGTGCAGCCCTGTATGTGATCTATATATTACGATACATACTACATAGCATGATAAAATTTAGTTGAGTTAGAAAATTCACGTTTAGCAATTTTCGTCAATCGATGGAATTGCACTCGAAATCTTTTGTACAGCTCTGTATGTTATCTAAAGACTATTGTACGCACCACATATTCAGCTAAAATTTAATTCAGGTAAAAAACGTATAGGGCAACTTAAAACTCACTTCCAGCAATTACCAACCATAAACGAAAATGTATCTTGTTCTCTATATCAATTTATTTATATTCCACACCACAAACACACCTATTAGTCTACTAAATATAGTTCAGCAGGAAAACGCGTAAAACAAATAAAAATGCGCTTAAGCAATTCACCCCCATAGTCAGTAATACTTACAAATTCCTTTGTGTAGCCCTGTATATGATGAACAGAATTTGTACACACCACGTACTATGCAAAAATTTAGTTAAACTTAAAAACGCAAACTAAAGTTGAAAACATACACTGTAAAAAATTCTAGGAACGTTTCACATCTGAAGCGAAACTTTCAATTTCTGAAAAGAAACATAGCCCATTTTTACTTTCTTCTATCTATAATAGAAGAAAGTATTGTAATCGAAATTTTTTTCGACTTCCGGTTTTCGACGAATTTACACGTTTTAGGGGTCAGAGATTCCGAAAAACATGTTTTTACAAAATGTCTGTCTGTCCGTCTGACCGTCCGTCCGTCTGTTCGTCTGTCCGTCTGTCCGTCTGTGTGGCTTTTAATTGTACCATCTAAAAGTGTATGAAGTTATGCTTCAAATTGAACCTAATTTTTTTTCTATGTTTTTGACTATGGCAAGCAGATTCTATCAGAATTTGGGGATATTTCGACGAAAGGGGGCGCTGTGATCGATATTTTTGTTCCATTTTCACTATTGTACCATCTAAAAGTGTATGAAGTTATGCTTCAAATTGAACCTAATTTTTTTTCTATGTTTTTGGCTATGGCAAGCAGATTCTATCAGAATTTGGAGATATTTCGACGAAAGGGGGCGCTGTGATCGATATTTTTGTTCCATTTTCACTATTGTACCATCTAAAAGTGTATAAAGTTATACTTCAAATTGAACCATATTTTTTTTCTATGTTTTTGGCTATGGCAAGCAGATTCTATCAGAATTTGGGAATATTTCGACGAAAGGGGGCGCTGTGATCGATAGTTTTGTTCCATTTTCACTATTGTATCATCGAAAAGTGTATGAAGTTATGCTTCAAATTCAACCACATTTATTTTCTATGTTTTTGGCTATGGCAAGCAGGTTCTATTAGAATTTGGGGATATTTCGACGAAAGGGGGCGTTGCGATAGCCATTTAAAGATTTCAAATTCAAAAAAGATGTGCAAATTCAAAAAAATTAGAAATCCTAAAACTTATTTTTCGTTAAATGTTCGGCCTTGATCCGGAGAATCCGGAACAATTTTTGCTTTGCCTCTATGTTAAAAAATGGCTGAGATATAGCAGTTTGAAATTTTAGGGTGGCTAACATTTTCAAAGAAGACAGCAGAATTCATCCATAAACGGGTTTAATTTATGAGCTTTAGTTAACATGGTTTCGGAAAATTTTCTTTCATTGTTGTAACCATTAATCCTATTATTTGCTTATCACTATATATTTATATTCGCCAACGTCAAATTCTCGCCAAACTTGGCGACAGTTGGCGGAATATCGCCAAATTTGGCGACCAAAATAAGTTGCCATAAATGAAGCCAACTTGGCTGTAGAGGACTAATTTGGCGATATTCTCATTCAAATTCAATGTTGACGAGAACTGGGATTGAATCTTCTTTAATTAGGTTCCACGCGTTTTACCTTCGTGTTTTCCATTAAATTAATTAGCTAAAATCATAAAACCAAGGAATAGGAAGGCTATGTGTTCCTGTCGGTTCAGGCCAGAAGGACTTTTCGTAGTTTAGTATACATCGGTTGTTCGCATCCTTGTAACCCGACCATTTGCACGCAGCTGACGTACAACAGAATGATGAAAAATATTGATTTTATTGGCGATGTGATAGCGAATTTTGAAGTATTAACATGACTGAGATAGAAGAAAGTTTTGGGATTGGCACATCCGACTAGTTCAGGTTTGAATACGGAACATCTCAAAAACGATGGGAAATCTTTCTGCTGGAATCCGTATTATCAATTATGACGTCATACTTTTCATTATCAAAATTAATCTATTCGTTTCAGAAAAGGCAACTAGTTGCCTTTTCCGAAACGGACCGTTTGAGATTTTTTTTTTTTTTTTCAGTTTCTTATCACACATTCATTCGCAACAAGACTGCAACCGAATTATTTTGCGTGTTCTGCAAATGAATGATAAAGACAATGCAGATCTGGAGGCACGGCAGTGCCTCCGCCAAGTCGAGAAAGCACAGCCGTAAGCATACTTTTCTGGAAGCAACTCAGGGCACTTTTGACCCTCCCCCACCTCCCCCATATCTCTGCGCTGAAGTTTCCCAAAAACCTGAAACTTCGTTTTTCTGGAGTATGTGACAAATAAGATAAAAATTTTAAATTTCACGTTTCTGTCTTTTCTGGTTCAGACGACATATGAACTCAAAGTTTCGATTTTTTGTCACTCACTCACTCACCAAGGACGGATCTAGAGAATCTTCAAGGTGGAGGGGGGGGGGCGATATAAAAAAATTTGGAGGTTAATATCCGACCCGCAATCTTGGTCGGGTCGAGCCTATTTTTTTTTAAATTGCGGGTCAGGTTTACTTCCACTTTTTTGCTACGGGTCAGGTTTGGGGCGGGTTGACTCCTACTTGTTTACTACGGGTCGGGTTAATTTGTTTTTTGGTATGAGATGGGTTCGAGTTGGGTAAATTTTTACTTTTTTTGCTGCGAGTCGGGTTGACTTCTACATTTTTCCTGCGGGTCGGGCTGCTTACATTATCGGATTGGGTTTTTTCACTCTTGCGTGCCGTGTTCGGATTGACCTGATTTTTTAAAAGAATGTCTAAAATATTTTTTCCGATAAAATCTATATGCAGTAAAAATTTCATAACGGACAGTCCCGAAAAGCGGTATGCTTTATGTTGGGAATACTTCTGAAATCTTTTATTTAGTAAAACCTCCGAATTACGGACACCTTGGAGCCGTCGAGTTTATCCGCAAATTCTGAAGTAATAGCATGTACAGTAAGACCTCCGTACGGTCACTCCTGAAGAGCGGAGACAGTCCCCAATACAATTATTTGCATATTTTTGTGCACTCCTCCGAGTAAGAGATAAATTCGATATCACCGAGGTGTCCGTTATTTAAATGTTTTACAGTATTTGAATATTAATGAGTATATACATAATATATGTTTATATTTCTCTATAAAAGAAAGTTGAAATTAGAGATATAATTGCATACTACATTTTATAATTCTATTAAAATTTGGATTAATTTTCTTTCATTTCTTTTTCAAAAAACTAAAAAATTTTTCTTATTTTTTATTTTTTTTACAATTGAATTTTTGGGTTCGGTTTGAGACAACCAGATCCGCGCAGGTCTCTAGGTGGAATTTTAAGTTGTATGTTCAAAAGGTGGAGTTCTTTTAAATGGGATTTTTGTAGTATCTTAAAAATTGCCCCGTGCGCTAAACTCCAAAACATCACTGTATTAAAAATTACGGTATAAGAAACAACAGTAGTCTCTAGGGAGCGAGAGCAAATTTTTGAATTGCTACGGGCGCTTAAAACACAGCCTATGCTACTGATCTTGTGTATGATATGTGTATGAATAGCAATGATTTTGTAAATGTGTCAGAAAAAAGCGAGTTTGTTTTTGAGAACTAAACTTACAATTCATTAAGGCTTATGGCCTATATTACCGAGCTCTGTTTTTTTTTTTTTATTATTATGGGCCCTGGTGTGCTATAATGCCCCTGTCAAGTTGTCAGCCTAACGCGGGAGGGACCATCAATGTTTAGTCCCCAAGTAATCTTGGTTCTCAATTTATAGACCCCGAATGGATTAAGGCCTGAGTTAGCCCTGATCAGTCCGCAGTCGAATTGGGAACCTGTAGCCTGGTAGCGAGAAAAGCTGAGCATTACACTACTGGGCTAACTGTTGTTGAGAGTATTAACAAAAATAATAAACAAATGCTTTAAATGTCTTTACCTTTTTAATCTTTATCACCCCTTTTTAAACGTATTTCTTTTATAATGGAAGAGCCCAAGTTACTTCGAAATTTCGTGCCTTGTCCTGGTTCTGTTTTAAATAAAATGTTGCTTGTTTTTTGTTTTCATTTTCCCCCTGAATTACATATGCTTCGCCAGTTTTTCTCGCTTTTCGCAACAAACACATCAAATTTTGAATGTGAATCTCTGCTATCTACCATTTTACACATGTAAGCAATTGCTGTATCACTAGATTCTTTTTACTCTCACTGCTAGTAAATTACAGGGTGTGGAGGACCGGAGGGAGCGAAGATTATCGTAGTTATGCTAACTTGAAAGTTGTCACTAACTAGACAGATGTAGGGATGGGTAACAGTGAGACTGGGCGAGCACTTCTCCCTGTAACATCGCCTAATGACGCAATCGACGTACTGGACCTAGTAATAAAACGCCCAAAGAAACAACGAACACGTCGAAGATAGAACTAAAGCGAAGAACGACATCACATTACAGTACTAATAAAAAGGTTGTCCAGATTTTTATTAGAATTATACAGCAGTAGGACGAAAATTATACAAAGAATTCACACAAACTTTTTTTTAGAGGCAATGTGTATCTCTGAGCACTTGGGGAGATACATTTCAGAAGTCGCATAAGGGCTCAATTGTTTGAAGGCTAATATAATCATAGAGACAATTTTAAGCTTTGATTGATCGCCACATTTCAGAATTCTGTAAAAAAAATACTAACTGGGCATAAGACTGCTTGTTTCTTTATACCAAACATCAGTTCTAATTCAGTAAAGACTGTTTTGGAACTTATTAACGAAACATATATTCAGTAGCTATGGGACGCTGGCTGAAAGAGGCATTTAGAAAAAACATTAAAACTAGCTTAGATATCTCCGTTAGGGGTCTACACTTGCCGAAATTTCCAGCCTCGAGCCAGGCCAGACCTGTACAAAAAGTATTGGCCCTGCCCGGTATAAAAGCCCGAGATCGGCTTGGCCCTCTCCAGTATAAAAGCTAAAAGTTTGCCCCAAGCCCGGATCTGCCCGTACAAAAACTTAATTGGTACTTCACCGCCAGACTTAATTTCTACAAAACATGCCGATATTTTTGAAACAACATTATTCTACAATTAAAACTATTCATAAATCCCACTTACTTATAAGCAGATTTATTTTTCAGATTATGTTCGTAATTGATGGAATACAGAATGAAAACAATATTAATGACAGTTAGATAATTGTGTATATAAACACACATTAAATATTTGAATTATGCAATTACATTCAGATGAATATTCATTAATATTAACGTAGTTTAGAATTAAAGAAACAAATAATAAAAGAAAGTCATAATTTTAAAGCTCTACAAAGAAAAAAAGTACATTTTTACTTTCTTTTATATATAACAGAAGACAGTATTGTAATTGAAAAATTTTTTGACTTCCGGTTTTCGAAGGATTTACACCGAAAGAGATCCCGAAAAACACGTTTTTACAAAATGCCTGTCTGTCCGTGTGTGTGTCCTCTTTGTATCATCGAAAGTGTATGAAGTTGTGCATAGAATTAAACCAAATTTCATTTATAGGTTTTTGACTACGGCTAGCAGGTCGTACTTAAATTTGGGGATATTCCGTCGGATGAGGGCTCTGTAATAGCGATTTTTGTGCCATTTTCATTGTTGTATCATTGAAAAGTGTATAAAGTTATGCAAAGAATTGAACCAAATTTTATTTATTGGTTTTCGACTATGCCCAGCAGGTTCTAATTGAATTTTGGGACATTCAACCGGAAGGGGGCACTGTGATAGCGATTTTTGTGCAATTTTTCGTAATTTAGCATCGGCTGTTCATGCATCGAAGGTAATCCGGCGCTTCGCAAGCAGCTGACGTAAAACAGAATTCCGTGATAGCGAATTTTGAAGTATTATCATGTATGAGATAGAAGAACGTTTTGGGACTGGAACACCACACTAGTTAAAAATATATCACTTTGATTTATTAAACCAAATTAAATTTCTAAAAATTATGCTAAAAAAAGGTACAACATCACTACAATTTTTACGAAAACAAATAAATACTAGTATGTTGTGACTATCACAAAACTTTCTTCTATATAAATCAAATCGTCTACAATAAAAATTAAATGACAATCTATTCGTTCTTGAGATATAGTTAACGCGGAAATCGTGAAAAGCAGATCATAGTGGCAACATCTGTAGGGCGGTATGTACCCAATTCTCATAAAGATCTATTTACACCAAGGTCAAACATAATCTAAAGTTTAATGAAATTCCGTGCGTTAATTCTTGAGATATCGCGGAAATCGCGAAAAATGCAGCATAGCAGCACCCACCACCTGTTGAGTAATTTAAACCAAAACCTCATCAGCACCAATTTATGTCAAGGTCTAACTGAATATGAATTTGTATTAAATTCTGCGCATTAGTTCTCGAGATAGAGCGTAGAGCCCCACAAAATTTGTGTCACATATATATAGACAGACATTTTCTAAGAACAGTCAATTCGTGTTCAGGACCTCCTAAATTGTAGAAATACGTCGAAAATTTTTACCAATCCAATATTTTGTTCTTGTAAAGATGGAAGAAAGTAAAAAATACTACCCGAACTTAGGCTCGGGGCGAAGAATTTAGAGGTATGTATGCACGAGTCAATAATGGATTTCATACGGGTTGAGTCAGACACGGGCCGAACTCTTAACTTTTATACCGGGTCGGGCCCTGTTTGGAAATTTCAGCTCGTGCAGGTCTCTAGGAAGAATGAATTCCATGCCAAACTCGTCCCGGAAAAAAAGAAGTCTAGCCCGGCCCGGCTCGAGTCTTCAGAAGAAAGGAATAGCCGGCCAGGAAAGAGTAGAGAACAGGCAAGGTCCGAATTTGCAGAACTTTTATTAGCGCAAGGGGGGGGGGAGGTGGTGCAATCAATCCGCCATTCTTCGCAACCATGCCGAATTTCCAGCTTATATGCCGGGCCCAGACCTGAAAATTTCGGCCCGTGCAGACCTCTAGAAAGAATGAAATCTAAGCCAGGTTCCACACGAAAAAAAAGAAGTCTGGTCCAGCCCCAGTCTTCAGAAAAAGCAAGGTCCGGTACAGACTCAAGTCTCCAGAAAAAAATAAGGCCCGACCCGACCCTTTAAAAGTGAAGACTTGTCCCGGACCGACCCGCTGGTCGGGCCGGACTTCGCCACAGGCCTTATCCCGTGAAGGCCTCTAATGTCGGTTTACCGATCCTTTTTTATCCCAAGGGGGGGGGGGGCGATCGCCCCATCGCCCTCCCCTTAGATCCGCCATTGTCACTCACGCACGCGTCATCAAACAGATTAGGTAGATCCCGTAGCCCTAGAAACTTGAAATTTAGAATAAAGGTAGTGTTTAGAATACAAAGAAAGGAAAATTATAAAATCCAGACAATTCGAAAAAAAAAAAAAAAAAACATTCGAAAGTTCAACTAATTCCAACAAAATTGAAGATTGAAAATAATACGATCTTTTTTTTAGTCTTAGAAACTTAAAATTTGGTGTGAAAGTAGTGTCTAGAATTCAAGAAAGAAAGAAAGAAAAAAAAAAAAAAAAAAAAAAAAAAAAAAAATCGAAAATAAAATAAAAAAAATCGAAAATTTGTTAACAATCCGATTTTGTTGCGCTAGAAACTTCAAATTTGGAATAGTCGTAGTATTTAGGATACAGAAAAAGAAAAAATTTAAAAAATCCTGAAAATTCGAAAAAAAATTTTAAAAATTCGAAAAAAAAATTCGAAATAAATTGAAAAAATGAAAATAATTTGATCTTTTAGCCTTAGAAACTTAAAATTCGGAGTAAAGGTAGTGTTTGAAATTTAGAATAAGGAAAAATTAAAAACACAATAAAAATCGAAAATAAAATTAAAAAATCGAAAAACATCGAAAATTTGAAAATATTTCGATTTTCTAGCGCTGGGAACTTGAAATTTGGAATAAAGGTAGTATTTAGGATACAAAAAAAGAATAAAAAAATTAAAAAATCCAAAAAATTAAAAAAAAAAATCAAAAATTCGAAAAATTAAAAAAAATAAAAAAATGATAATAATTCGATCTTTTCGCCTTAGAAACTTAAAATTCGGCGTAAAAGTAGTGTTTGGAATTCAGAATAAGGATAAATTAAAAACACAATAAAAATCGAAAATAAATTTAAAAAATCGTCAAAATCGAAAAACATTGGAAATTTGAAAATAATTCGATTTTGTAGCGCTAGAAACTTGAAATTTGGAATAAAGGTAGTATTTAGGATACAAAAAAAGAAAAAAATTTAAAAATCCAGAAAAATTAAAAAAATTAAAAAATTCGAAAAAAATTGAAAAAATGATAATTTTTTAGCTTTAGAAACTTAAAATTCGGCGTAAATATAGTGTTTGGGATTTAGAATAAGCAAAAATTAAAAACACAATAAAAATCAAATTAAAAAATCGTCAAAATCGAAAATAATTCTATTTTTAGAACTAGAAACTTGAAATTTGGAATATAGGTAGTATTTAGGATACAAAAAAAAAAAAAAAAAAAAGAAAGAAAAGAAAAGAAAACGAAAAAATACAGAAAATTTGTAAAAATTGAAAAAAAAATTGAAAAAAGTTTGATTTGTTAGAATTTTTAATTTTGTATTTATTTTTATCCTAAACAGTACTTTTATGCCAAATATCAAGTATATAGGTCTGTGAGCAGGGGCGCCATTTCGGTTGCCCCCCCCCCCCCCCAAGGAATTTGAAATTTCAGAAAATTTATCAGTTATCACAGGTTAAACCAAAAAAAAAAAAAAAATCAAAATATGATCAAAAGCTAAAATAACGTCAGATTTCACAGATTTGATTAAAATAAAATACGAAAGTCTGATGTATCAATACATGTACCGCATATGGCCCGGCGACCTTTTATGTGTGGCCCGAGACACATAATCATTAATTCATATTTCTAAAATTAATTGAGATAAGCATAAAAAATGTTTAAGAAGTTCACCTTTGTTTTATCTATTTTTATGGGAAGACAAAGCATTGTTCTGTTACTTATATAATAAATTTAAAATAGTGTTTAAAAATCTTAAAATCAGTTTTCTTAGTCAAAAGTTCTTATTACATGTAGTTTTATTTGTGCTACAGTGCCGTACACATTTCTTAATTTTCAACACTAATAAAAAATTATTCCAAATTAATTAAATGTGTGATATACATTTTTACAATTAAAAAATAATACAAAGTTTTTGCATTGAACGCAGACTGATTTATTAGAAAAAATTCCCTGATTTTTTTTCTTTAAAAATTCTTTATTGTTATATTGTTACATTTTGTAGTTTTTTAGAGCTAATACTGCTTTTTTAGGGTTGGACCTTTGTCCCGGGAAAAAATTGGAATCAAACTATTTTTAGAAGACTATTTCCAAACAACAAACTTCACGGCATATTTCTACAACATTTGCAGTAAAAATCTACCACGAAATTTATTGTTTCGAAATACTAGTGTTATAATGTTTTGGTAACATTTCTTCCGCAACAAATGTTCAACCCTACTGATAATATTAACTTTGCTTTCTGCTTTGTTATACTACTTTTGTATCTTAGTATTTTAATTACTTTTTTTAACCCTTTTTAGGGTTTCGCTCATCTCACGAAACCCTATTACCCCCGTTCCGTTGTCTGTCCGTCACAGAGCCATTCTCAAAAAGTATGTAACTTACAGAGTTGAAACTTAGTGTATAAATCTGAATAGCAGCTGTAAAGAGCTCAAAATATTAAAATTTGAAAAATTCTTATTATTTTAATAAATAGAGATAAAAAACCAAAATTCTAACAGCCTTTTCCTATTGAATTGAAACATTTTTCGCTATAGCAGATGCCAAAGATTTAAAATCCACAATGAAATTATTTCTACAATAATTAATTTTCTATCAGACGATTTTCACGTGAAAAATGAAAATGAAATAAAAAGTTTCACCAATTGAAAAAAAGATAAATATGAAATAAAATTGTTTGACGTCATAGTCGTAATAAAACGGAAAATGTCTAAGATTTCTCAATAATACAATGAGTATGAGTATGTGTAAGTGGACAAAGCAGATTAATATCACGTCATTAGAGAATTAAAAAGAAAATCTGACGTCATATAGGAAGTTTAACTAATTTTTCAAATGTTTGAGAATAATACAAAGCGAGTATCAATATAAATAATAGAAAATAGTAAATATATGAGTTTGAGAAACATATTGAATCGTGATAAAAATCCGATTATGGAAATATTCGCATATTTTAACATTTTGTAGGTGTACAATTTGTTTAATTTTGAAATTATTTTTTTAAATATTGCATTTAGTCCGTATGACGGATATTATTATGACAGAATATAATAGCGGGCTTGGACCGCTATCCGGATGGTTTAGATATTCGAAAAAAGGAAAAAATAGACCGGTAAATTTTTACTTTATAAAAAGCATGACCTTTTTTTTTTGTTTTTGTTGCTAAATGAAATTTGTTTAAATTTATTAAAGAAAGGATAAAGTGTTTTGAAAGGAATATTAAACGAAACCCTTTGGGCGATCTTCGATCACACTTACCCACTTGTTTAAGTGTGCTGCGGCCCGCCTAATGTCGCAAGCATGTGTATGCCCAACCTTACGCCAGATAAAAAGGTTGAGTACGGCTGCACTACAGCGCCTAGAATACATAGTGTGGAAAATCTGCTATAAAATAGTACTAAAAAATTGAATCCAGTAAATGTACAACGTTGCTGAAAACATAACGATGGGATCGCAGCGCCATCTGCTATCTCTTCTCAACGTAAACATTGTATTAGAATGTTTCGGCTGGTGGTAAGTGTTTTAAATACTTAAATTATATCATTTTCTCCTCTGACTTAGCGATTTTCATAAGCTTTTTTTAAAATTATGAAAGCATGGCTAAAGAGCGTGATATGTCTCTGGTTGCAATATTATCGTAGGAGCACCGTTGCACATTTATAGGCTACAACTTTTTAGCACTTTTTAAAGCATTACAAGGACAGCCGGTTTCCATACTATTTATTCTAGGCGCTGTAGCTGCACATCTGTACTATTCTGCAGTAGTCGGGTTTATAGGCTGCCACTATCTAGTTTGTTGGGTTTGAGGCAATATTTCGTAGATTTCTCAGTGCAAAGCGACGTCTTCTATGTATCACTTAAATGCTACAATACGAGTTCAACAGAGATGTTGAACGTCTTATCAGAAGATCTTCCTCTAAACTTTCTGGTGGAGTCGGAGTGAAACTGCGTATCCTAATCCCATTGGGGAACATGCATTGAAGGTCAGGAAGCATTCAAAACTCAGGCTAGATTCTATAGAGCTCTGGAAAAATTATCCTCGATCTAAAACCTTTAGTATATCCTACCTATGGACCCTGTACTTGATCTAAAGTCGACGTATATTTATTATGCGGGAGGATTGATTCAAACTGTAGGACGGAAGATCGGGTTGCCTTGATATGAATGAAAGAGAGAAATCGTCTACTGTTCTGGAGTCACTGTTTCGGTACTTGTCATTGCCGCTCACCTCAAACGAACACGTACCTTCCCACACAGCACACTTGGTCCCAGTGATGTCCCGAGTACATCGGAAAGTCTCATTATCATCACGTCTCTGTGTGATGTACATGAAACATCTCTGAGATAACAAAACAGGCTGCCACTAAGATGTATCTTTGCGATAGCCTGGAGACGCAAGCTGCCCATGCGCAAATACGCGATGGTCATTCACGCATGTGCGAGCTAAATGGCGTCTAATGCAAAGCGAATTCATAGTGAAGGATGTGTATGCATGCCATGTTGTTTGCTGTGTGTTGGATTTCTGTCTTTTTTTATATTTGAGTGACGTTTCTTCAGTTTTTAGGAAAAAAATCAAATAACTATGGTTATTTTTGAAGACTAAGCGTACATATAAATGATTATGTTAATATAATCAGGCTTGATAACTGTACTTCCTTTCGCAATTTTAAAGTAGATTGCTGTTTGCATTATTTTTCATATCTAGAGGAACTCTCAAAAATATTAATCTTCAAATATAATAATAAAAACTTGTCATAATAGAAAAGTTTATCATAGCAAAACATATTAAAAACGCTTTGTGATGTTATAATTATTTTATTTACATGTGATATTTTCAGCTTTTAGGTATCTAAATAAAATTTCTTTTTGATGTTTACCTTTTGTACTTTATTTAGATTTTTTTATGTTAAAAAATATAATTAAACAATTGTTCATTGCAATTCATTGCAAACATCATAAAACATTTATATTAATATATATAAATCTACAATATCGAGTAATGGTCTAGTCTAATAAAAAATAATAGTTTTATTTGCAAAAGTTGAGAGATCATGAAAGGTAAGTGTTATAGTAATTTATTAAACTTTATTATCGTGTTATGTATTTATACATTTTACATTTTCTTAAATATATTTAAATGTCTTATAAAGCTTATTCTGCAGTTTTATTTAATGTATATTAAAGAAATATGTGTTGCGAGTTTTAAGTAAAAAATATAATAAAACTGTAGAAAATTAACATTTTACATTATCCACCATCCATGCAATACTAAATATTTTATATCTACCCTATATATATAAAATCCTAATGAAACGAATTTGTGAAACGATTTTATGAAACGACTGATTAAACGACTGATTATGTTTCAAGGCTATTTTTAATAAAATATTAAACGCTTGATGGTGAAATTAATACCAATTGTTCATAAAAATCCGCGGATGTCAAAACTGGTAATAGAATTTTGAAATTGGAATTAGTTTTCGAGATATTAATTTTTTCTAATTTTAATGACATTTCTGTAATGATGGCAACTAATTACTCAGTTTTTTTGTGACAAAAAAAGGGAAAAAATTGAAAAGGATTCCGATAGGGATTAATGATTTCTTTTTATTCGTCATTTTCAAATTGAAATTGAATTTATCTTTTATTTCAATCGATAATGAAGATTGATGATGAATGTGATTAAATTATGTTTTTCAGGAAAATGTGAAAAAAAAAATCACATTTCTATCGTAAGGATTCAATCGTCTGTCAGCATTTAGTTTAATTTATAAACTGTGAATAAATTCGTCCAAATGACGTCATTTAGGTAAACGCAAAAGAAAGGGAGGAAAAGGAATTAATAGTAATTATTATTTATTGATATCATTTTGTTATTTTTTTGTAAAATTTAACTAAACGAAATTATAAAATCATTAATTCGGATATTTGAAACTAATATATAAAATAATAATTGCCCAACTGAACGGAAGAATAAAATATCCTGCTTGGTTTTCTATCCTGCTTGGTTTTTTCCGCCAAGCTTTTTAAAAAAGCGTCAAGACCCCTATAATAGAAAAGCACCAAAAGTTCATTGGGTTTATTTTCATAACTTTTGGCAACAAATCTATGTATATTAACGAATCTATCCCTTTTTAGGTGCGTTCGTAATTATATAAATACGTAGCACCTATAGTCGTCGTTTGGTCCGTCCGTCTGTCCGTCCGTCTGTCTGTCTGTCCGTCTGTCTGTCCGTCCGTCTGTCTGTCTGTCCGCATATAACAACGCAAAAACTACCCAACCAAATGGTTTGCAATTTAAAATATATTATCTTTGCAGAATTTTGTCGAGACATTTCAAATTTTATTAAAATCGAATCAAAACTTTAGGAGATATTAATAAAAATATTTATTAAGAAATTTGATTTTTTTTTTTTTAAATCGGTGCTTTTTTGTTATAGGAGCTTCCGATGGATGTTTAATCGTCAAGCGAGCGAGATACTTATTTTAATACAGAAATTAATCTGCAGACGATATAATTCATTTCACAGAATTAAAAATCATCAAGATCTGAATATATATATAACTAGCTGATACATATATATCTGAATATTTATATAACTAGTTAAGATATTTGTATGAACAGTGTCATAAAATATATACTTAACTAGCTGTTTAACCCGTTCTACGCACGGGATATCATGAATTTAATTCTAAAACGTGCGCACGAACGCACCTCGTTTGTAACGTTTGACGTACAATTTCCAACTTGTTGAAGCTCGAATTGCTCCAAATCTAAAAGCAAAGGATCCTATAATGGAAAAGCACCCGATTTTCTTATGGATAATATTCAAGTGACAGAACATGGTGTAAAATTACCGCGGATAGCAAATTTGTTTAAATATCTCATCAATTGATGCCGAATAAATGAAGGCATGCATGCACAAAATATTTAATTAATTTTGTATGATAAATAATTATTAGAAAATTCGTATATACATATTAATTAAAAAAAATAATTTACATATTTAAAATAACATGAAAATATGAATGATGGTGCACTAAAATAGTGAGAAAATTAAAACCTGTTACTGAAAATGTCTATAACATAGTACTTTTCAATAACGTGGTTCTTAATGTTATTCACAAGCAGATGGAATTTTTCTCATCCTTATACGCGAAGGAAGAATAGAATAGAGATTGTTGTTATAAAAGTCCGAGAGGTAGTCACAATTTAAACCTAACCATTTTATACAAGCTGGTTTTCAAGTAGTAATTGATTTTACTTATCAACCCCGAAAACAGTCGTCGCAACAGTTGTGTATAAGGCCATGATAATCGAAAAATGTCCCATTAAAATGTTAAATGCATGGCAACCCAATTACAGATTTACCAATATTTTTAAAATAAAGCACGCTGTCATGTTTTTAGAGGCCTCGAAGTCTGAGCGGGGGTTGGCGAGCGTAGCTCGCAGGGGGTAGGCCCCCTAGTATATATATATGGTAATTGTGTAAACAATGCGAGTCAGTATTCAAGTTGCAAGCACTTTTGAACTTTTTTTCGGTATAAAAAATAATAATTTTAGTCTCTTATTTAATGTAAAAATGAACCATTCATTCAAAAATAGTTATATAAAGTTTAGAATTTGTTTTGTTCCTTTTTAAAAGGACTATTTAATTTTATTTTCTTAAAAGAGTATTGCTTTTTACAAATATGTACAGTTCAGATCTGTGAGGATTATGTCTTAAGGATTAAGATGTATTACATCAGTGAAATTACTATGTATTCTTAAAAACTGAGAGTGTATCATAAGTTGAAATTTATTTCATCTATTTGTGCTGGGAGGGGGGGGGGGTCCTGTTTTTACAATGAAACGCATGCAGTATTTTCTTAAAATTAAACACAGAATATATTTGTTAAATTGTGAAGATTTAGGTAGTAATATCTTTAAGGTCAGATAAAAAAATAATATAGTAATAAAGATAACTTTAGTTTCTCGGTGGATTTTACATTATATGCTCATATGCTGCAGCAGGATTATTTTAGAGGCTGCATTAATTGTGTTTGTTTAAATTATTATTCTAAAGTTATGTACTGCCAAAATTCAAGATAATTTTAAATATGCATTAAAAATAGAACATCAATGAAAAAAAAAAAAAAAAGAGCACATTTGTATCAATATATATTTGTGCTATACAATAGGGACATCAAAGTTTTCTCATTTCTGTAAATGCTCGCTAAATATGATTTGATAGAAAAACATAGCAATATTTTAATTGAAACCTGGTTAGTATAATAAGGTTGGTTTATTTATATTTTAATATTATTCATGAATTTATTTTTGAGCAATGAAAAAATAAATTTAAACATTTCATTATGCATTTTAAAACCATTTAAAGTTAAAAAAAATATTTAACACTGGCATGAGGAATTATTTTTAGAAACATGTTGTTTTATCGAGATGATAAAGTTCTTTAATTCTAATACAACACATGTTGATTTCTAGTCAATGAAGAAAATTGTTAAAATTTGCAAATTTGGTATACATCAGAAAATTTTCTCAGCATTTAGCACAGATTGCTTTTAAATAATTGAAATTAAAACAAATATAATAATCAAATTCCATCTGTATTAAAGGATGTAAAATTTGTTTGTATGAAAAATGATTGATTCATCAATAGCATTTTATCGATTCAAAGAAGCAATTTTTTAATATTAAACTGAATTATTTTAATATGTAGGTATGTGGAATTTTATGATTAATAAAGTAATTATTAATTTCTGATACCATAGTACAACAAACTGCAAAGTTTAATCCTTTTCACTCCAAATGCTCTGCTGGAAAGGGGGGGGAGTCGATATTCAATAGATTGCTTTTAGTAAGAGATTAATATATAATTTTCTATTACTGTTAATCATGATTAACAGTTGATCTTCATGAAATGCAAAATGTTTGCATTAAAAAATATGATTTTTTAAACAGTTGAGTTTGAACCAGTAAAATTCATAAATTGAAATAGTGACACATGTGACATATGATGTAATGTAAGCAGCCACAGGAGTGTTAAAAATAAAAAGTTGTCTTAGTTTCGGTTTAAAATGGATAAGAAAAATTGGAAATAAACATTGAATAAATGTATTGTACGAGTTTTGATTTTTAAGAAAACTTCAGGAAAAATTCATCAACTATGAAATAGGATGGAGTTTAGTCTCATCAAGTAAATTTCAATGCATACACACATTTAAAAAAGTATTATTGATTATAAATTTTACTATGCAAACACAATTCCAATAATTTAGGTACTCAGAATACAAATGATACAAGTCTATGAAAGCTAATTTTTTAGAAATGTAAACAAAAATTTAGAGTAGAATGGTAATGTCCTGGAATGAATTGGGATGATAAAGCAACACTGTTCATACTTAGAAAGAACATAGTCATTAAGCACTTTTTCAGCAAATTTTCATCTTTGAATCAGGTATTCTGGATGCCTCAATAATCATAATGAAAGTTGTCGAGTTGTCACACAAACTTCCAGAAAAATATAAACTAAAAATCCTGCTTCATATATAGATTATGTAACACTTTCCAACATTTTCAGAATACTTTACCAATTAATAAAGTGGAAGTTGATGTCTAAGTAAACAATTTTGGAAACACATAACAATTTTGAAAACCCAATTTCAGCAGTTATTATCAATTGTGGAAAAAATAATTGTATTATTTTGTGCAGTCTTGTATATGATCTGTAGATTTGTATATATACTACTTAGTATGTTAAAATTTAGTTCAGTTAGGAAACACATAACACAGTTGAAAATTCCCCTTCAGCAATTTCCATCAATAAACAGAAATGTACCCGAATTCTTTGCCCCCCTCCCCCCAATCACTTAAATTTTTAAAAGTTGGCTCTCTGACACAAAAACAAATGAATATAAACAGATCTTATCAGGGAGTTTGGTCTATTTCTACAGAACTTCTTTGAATATGTAAACTACTATTATAAATATAAAGATAATAAAACTGTATTAGTCATTGATATTTTTGCACAATAAGTACTCATGAAAGTATTGTGATTATACATGTGACAGACTTCATTTATCATTTAAACATTCTCATTACAAAATCAGCAGGAATATTTTAATTTAAACCTGATTAGTTTAATGATGTTTGAGTTTTTTTATTGATATTATTCATATTTTTATTGATATTATTCATATTTTATTTCATCAATGAAAAATAAATTACAAATAAATAAATTTAAACTTTTCATTAGGCATTAAAACTATTGAAAGTTACAAAATGTTTAACATCTACATGAGAAATAATTAATGAATTATTATTTACTAGAAACATATTGTTTTATCTACATGATAATTGTGAAATTTTACAAATTTGGAAATTATCAAAAGATTTCCGCAGTAATTACCACAAATTACTATTGAATAATTTAAATAAAAATAATTATTGTAAATAATGAAATTACATCTGTATTAGAGGATGTAAAATTCTTGTACATCCAAAAAGATTAATAACATTTTTATAATATTCAGAGAAGCATATTTTGAAACTTGCTTAGCTGAATTATTTTAATCAGCAGATATGTGGAATTTTATGATTAATCAAGTAATTATTGATTTATAATATTATATTATAGTACAGCGTACTACAAAATTACCCTTTTCACCCCAAAGACTCTGCTGGAAAGGGGGGGGGGATTAATATATTCCTTAATAAGTTTTCTTAATAATACTAAAAAAATTAATACGTAACTTTTGATTAAAAAAAATAAATTAAGCATGCAAATATTGTAACGTGTAAGAGTTAACATTTTATGACAATCTTTTCTTAATCATAATTAACAAATGATTTTCATCAGAAGTAAAATGCTTGCATTCAGTAATATGAGTTTATTTTTTTTAAATAATTAAGTTTGAACCAGTAAAATTCATCGATTGAAATAGTGAAACATATATGATGTAAAACAAGGAATATTTAATAAAAGGGGTTGAATATAATTTCTGTTTAAAATAACTGAGAAAAAAAAAACATCGAATAAACACTAATAGAATTCTTTGTCTTACACTATTATATAATATTATTACTCATCATAAATCATGTATTGCATGAGTTTTCATTAAAAAAGTGTGTAATGAGAAATTCTTCAATTATGTATTAGCATGGTTTTATCTCTACAGTAAATTCTAATATCACACATGCATTTTTTAAAAAGTGATTACCAATTATAAATTTTACAATGCAAATACAATTCCAATAATTTAGGTACCCAGAATACAAATGATACAAGTCCAAAAATCACTGGACTTATTTTGAGAAATTTAAACAAAGATTTAGTTTAAAATGGTAATGTCTTGGAATGAATTAGGATAATAAAGCAACTTGAACTGTTTATACTTAGAAAGAATACACACTCTTTCACCAAATTTTTAACAATGTATTAAATTTGCTGAAAGTGTGTTTTCAAAAAGTATTCATTAAAAGTGTATTCAGGATTTCTCCGATATCATAGACATATCCTAAGAAAGTTGTCACACAAACTCACAATACAATAACACAGTGGTATTTCTGTGTCATTAAAGGATGGAAGATTTTATTAAATGCAAGATGATTTAGGAACAAAGAAGAACTTTTTGACATTTACTTGGGCTTGCTTAAGTTAAGTGGGACCCTGCAGTATGAATTATTTACTAACAAAGTATTTTACTTATGCAATGTCTTTTTAGGTAGATTTCGTAAGAAATACTACCTATTACATTCTCCCCTAAGTTGGAATTTTTGAAAAATTTTTGCACATCTACGCCAATTATGATTCCTAGAACCCAAACACAAACCCCAGTTCAAAACTTTATATATCTATCTATCTATATACCTATGTCACTTTTTTATGGACACAATAACTGCAATCATTCGTCACAAATCTCTTCCAAACTGATACATAAAATCAAGGAGCATAAAATCTCGGTCAAGTTCGTGAATGGGCAAAATCGAACCAAGGGGGGGAAATGGGGTTTTTTTTTTTTTGTGAAAACAAAAACACCCTATAATTTCTTATTTATGATACGTATCGAATCCGTTTAAAGTTATTATTACTTCTAGGAGAAGGGCCGAAAATGTATGTATGACAGATTTTTGATATAATTATAAATGGCCCCAAAGGGGGGTATTTTAGAAGAAAAAAATTCATAACTTCGTCAATTTCTAAGATATCAAATCCGCTTAAATTTATTATAAACTCTCTTAATATTATCTAAAACTTTTATATTGACAAGTTTTTTATAGGACCAACACTTATAGCAAAAAAAAAAAATTAAAACCAAACAAAAATCCCTGCCGGCTCCGCCTGCAAACAAGTTATTTTTCGAAGTAGGCGGTTCCAACTTCCGCCTCTCTTCGAAACTGATACATAAAATCTCTGTCAAGTTCGTTAATGGGCAAAATCGAACCAAGGGGGGGGGGGGGGGGAGGATAGGGGGGCTTTTTGTGAAAACAGAAAAAAACCCATAATTTCTTAATTATGCTTCGTATCGAATCCGTTTGAAGTTATTATTACTTCTAGGAGAAGGACCGAAATTTTATGTATGACAGATTTTTGATATAATTAAAAATGGCCCCAAGGGGGGCGGGAAGGGTGTTTTTAGAAGAAAAAAAATCATAACTTCGTCAATTCACAAGATTTCAAATCCGCTTAAATTTATTATAAATCCTCTTAATATTATCTAAAACTTTTATATTGACAAGTTTTTTATAGAACCAACTCTTATAGCAAAAAAAAAAATAATTCCTGCTGGCTCCGCCTGCAAACAAGTTAGGTTTTGAAGTAGGCGGTTCCAACTGCCGCATCATGGCATAAAGGTCGTTTCTTCCGCAATTCCCAACAAATAGGCGCCCCACGGTCTGCGTCTTCGAAATCTACCTGTGCCTGTAGGCCGAGCCGTCAGGGATTTTTTTTTAAAGTGTATCGATTACCAATTTAGTATGTAAACACAAGTAGAATAATTTATATACCCAGAATAAAGCCATACAAGTCCATCAAAACTAATTTGTAGACATTTAGAGTAGGGTAGTACAGTCACTCAAACTGTTATATATACTTGGGAAAAATAGATTATTGAGAAAGAAGAAGAGTACTGTTTTCAGATTACTTGTATTCAATGTGTTTTCTCATATTATAGATAACTCTTAGGAAAGTTCTTAAAACATGAATTTCCAATTCATTACTAGAATGCATTTCAGTTTTATTAGAGGATGCAAGAAGTTGCAGGATTCAGAGAAGGGAATTTTTGATATTACTATGACTATCTTGAATTGAAAAATAACAGAAATGTGAAATTGAGTTATTTTGCAATACCTTTGAATAACAGTCACACCTTGCAGGGGTCGATGCAGGGTTTTTTTTTCTTAGGGCCCATTTTATGAAAAGTAAAGATTATTTTTGTGAAATTTATCATATTTTTGTGAAAAATAACATTTTGTAACGAGTGTTGAAATCCAGTTAATCAAATTCGAACCATAAGCATTTATAAACAAAACCTTTTTAAAATCCTTTTGCTGAAGTTTTCCTCACTGGTAAAGTTGTTCGTTTACAAATTACACATTTTAAAACATCACAAAATAATAAATAGTAAGTTTTTATGGAATAGAATTTTGTGAAGGGCCCATTTTATCAAATTGATTTTTGTGAAGGAGCCCATTTTACCAAATTGATTTTTGTGAAGGGGTCCATTTTATCAAATTGATTTTTGTGAAAAGGCCCATTTTATTAATTAGATTTTTGTGAAGGGGCCCTAAATAGGCCCCAAATTTTTCCTGGATCGACCCCTGCCTTGGGTAATTAATTTGATTTACAAGTAAGTGAGGTCCTTAAAAGTAATTTTTTTTAAGTTAGAGAAATTACAGCAACAAAAAAGTCAGGGTAAATTTACATATCAGCAGGCCAATTGTCATCACTATTTCCGACTAGTAATTTTAATTTTATTTAGGATATAAATTTGTTATTAAATAAGATTAAGATTGGTAATCAGAAGTAGTGGTAACAATTTGAGACCTGTAGATGTTACAATGTGACGTCGCATAGGTGTTGCACTGCGATATTGCTGAAAAAGGACATTCGCACATTTCCAGAACATTTCTGAGACCATATGTGCGATGTAGTGTAGACATTAAAATGCACTGTTGCATAGATATCGCAATGTGATACCTCATAGATGTTGCACCGCGACGTCACTGAAAAAGGACATTCGCACATCGCCAGAACATCTCTGAGACCATCTGTGCGATGTACTGTAGATGATAAAATGCAATATCGCACAGATATCGCAATGCGATGGCTCATAGATATTGCAATGCGACGTCGCTGAAAAAGGACATTTGCGCATTGCCAGAACATCTCTGAGACCATCTGTGCGATGTACTGTAGATGATAAAATGCAATATCGCACAGATATCGCAATGCGATGGCTCATAGATATTGCAATGCGACGTCGCTGAAAAAGGACATTTGCGCATTGCCAGAACATCTCTGAGACGTTCCGCGGGACATCACAACGTCGCAGTGCGATGTATATGCGACGTTCTAGAGATGAAAGTGTGCTGTATGGGTTTGCCAGCATCATCACTCCTCTTGGAACCAACAGATGGCAGCATTGAAAGCCCCCTCACTACACAAAGCAAATGAAACGTTCACATCACAAAGCCTATCTAACACGTGCGCGTGACAGCGTCACTCTGGCAACCGCCAAGTAATAAAACACGAGGCTAACGAAAAAGACAGGCTACCGCGGTACATTCCACTTATCTTTTTTTACAGACCGCTAGAGTGACGTGTTGCTCTTTTCGTACACCTGCATTGGTGCATTCGATCACCACGTGACTCCCGCGGTCTGTAAAAAAAGATACGACTAAAGCACCGCGGTAGCCTTTCTTTTTCATTAGCCTCGAATAAAACACGAGTGAACAAGCTCGTCCGACGTCAAAGAGACGTTCTTCTCACTGTTGGTGGAGTACTGTGGCGACGTCTCGCACGGACAGTAAAACGAGTTTGTAACAAGAATCAGCAGGCAGGACTAGCCTTTTGCTCTGCACTGTAGTATTCGTCTACTGTTCCGGGATGTCTGGTTCGATCCTTGCCATTGCCTCTCACATCTCCTTCAGAGAATTACAACAATGAAATTAATTTTGCATCATGCTACGCTCGCTAAAATATGGTAAATGACTTTAAACCCAGTTACGTAAACATTTCCAGGAAAAAAAATGAAGAAAGCACATAAAGTGTACATGATTGATACGATACTTTCATTGATTTGGGATATAACAGCATATAAATTGGGAACCCGGAACGGCCCGGAGAGGATGAAGTTCAGGACATCAGGACCATACCTAGTTTATAAACAGAAAAAAAGCAGGGCTGACCCGAATCTACAGGGTCCTTATAAATATAATAAAATTTCCCCGAGCCTGGAACCACATACCTGCCTGTGCAGATATCTAGCTCGCTACTCTGATAAATAAGGATACTCTAGCTTTGCTGAAAAGTTACTGAGCAAGGAAATTAAAAAAAATAGACAAAATATTTAATTTATTATTTTAGCGAAATGCAGAAATAATCCAATGCAACATTTCAGTAAACACATATCCAAAAAATTACGATTAGCTGCAAAAATTATGGAAATATTTTTTTATACCATTGCATATTGCAGATATGCGCAAAAATTGTTTTCCATTAGTAACTGGCAACGGAAAATGTGACATTTCTGGGCAGGGGTATTTGGATTTAGTTACGGGCCTACCACAACAAATTGACAAGTTAGTGATCCTTTATGTTTACTTTAACAGCAAATTCATTTTCGATTACGAGTTTTTAATATATATACTGATCTATAATGCAAGCCCATCGCTCATCTTATTACTATTGTTTGGTTCAACGTGCTGAAGAGCCACCTATATCGACCATATATACAAAATTTTAAAACCGAGTATTCAGTATGGTTCTGCTTCTGCTCTTGGTCTAATGATTTCGGCCAGAGTTAAAAGGCAAGCTTGCATTGCTTATAATTTACAATCTTCAAGGTTTGATTCAATTTATTCATATAGTGGTTGCATTTATCATTTTTTTTCCAGTTTATATTATTATCTTTTTAAGCATTTTTTGTGCTTTCTATCCTTTTTATATTTGTTTACAGTTTGCTAAAATGAAACAAAAGTATTTTTTTTATGTGATCTAAAAGCTATAGCACAATCTATTTTGCAAATGTTTTTCTAAATATTCTTCCCTTTTAAATAATTTTACCATTATATTTAATAGGCATTTATTAATTGCTTTTTAAAAAATAGGAGTAAATTAATAACAATCTGGTTTAAAACTGGATTTAATGGAATTATTAATAGAAATGTATCTCTTTTAAATTATAGCTCTTTTTCCTTGATTATTTAGTTTAGCCGTACTTAATTTAACTGTAGAACGTAAATGGATTCATATTATTATTTGAATTTATATTAATAAAATACCAGAGCGATCCTTCACAATTATTTCTTTAGTATTACTTAAGTTTTACTATTATTTAGTATTCTTTACATTTATTTCCTTTATTTTTTGAATTAATGCTAATAAATATCTCCATCAAAAGAAAAAAGTACATTAATTATGAATTGTTTTACACTGTAGAGATTAGTTTAAACAAACTTGATAAATAATATTTCTTAAAATGTCTGCTGATTCAAAAGTTTTAATCACATATGTACATTGTCTTATTTCAAATTGTTTTGTAAGAATAAATTAATCATAGATGTGAAAGCATATTTGCATAGCATTTAGTAATTTAAAATTAAAACAAAAAAAATATATTTTTAAAGAAAATTAATATATTCATACAATAATAATAAAAAAAATTGCTAACTAATTTTATTTTTCAATAAAAATGAAGAGAGAAATAATCTAATTCAGTGTTCGAAATTAGCGGTCGTTAGTCGTCAAATACAACTCAATTATTGCATTTTGACGACTACAAAATTATTCTTGGTCCTCAAATTTGACGCCTAGCTTTTTAAAAACATTTATTCACTATTTTTTTCTAACGGTTAACACACATACACACAAAATAAATAAATTAGTGCACTTTTTTATTTTATTTTAATGAGAATCAAATGTAGATGTATTTTTTTTTCCCCAGTAAATTCAATTGTAATTATTAACATTGAATAACATTTTGTTTTACATGATTGAGTGCATTTCATTAATTTCTAAAAATGCTTTACATTAGTTTTACAGTTGTTTCAATTACACTAATCGTGAAGAGTTTAATAATTTTATATAAAAATGTATAACATATATAAAATTTTATATATATTAATTTATTTTTTTAAGTAGCATACAATATTAGTTATGCTAAAAAGGAATTTTAAAAATTGCAGCTAAAATTTTTGACACCTAAGATATTTACAGTAGGCGTTATTTGACATCTACGGTTTATGTCTCAATTTCTATCACTGATCTAATTATATTAGCAGTTGTGGGCTGATTACAAATCTGTTGAATTAAAGTAGTACATTTTTAGAAATGTTTTTCAGCATAATGAATAAAATAAATATTACGAAACAATTTAAGTTCATTTTATAATTTTTTTAAACATTGATTTACAATTTATTAAAATGAAACAAAAGTTGTATTATTTTATAAAAGATAGTACCATTATTAAAAGTATTATTATCAATATAATAATATAGGGTAGATGTACCAGTAATGGACCGCCTTCCAGTAATGGGCCACCTTCAATATTTTTGGTTTATAAAAAAATAACCAATAAAAATTCAGCTTTTTTTATTTCATTAATATGCTTTCTTTAAATTCTAGTTTTAAATACAATCATAATATATATCAATTATCTATTACTTTTTGTGGGGAAAGAAATATAAAATTCTTATATTATATGTTGCCTTGTAGTATTTTGTTGAATGATTGTTATTATTATTTTTTTAATTGTATGACACTGTTTGAATTTCTATCTTACATACCTTTAATTTTCTTTTAATCTTCCAAGAAGGATTACTGGAAAATTTAAAAAGAAGTTATTTTGTACTAGAATTTTGACCTGAAACATACATTACATTCACTTTATAATCAGTGTTCGCCATGTAACTTGCATCAATGAATATTTGGCACAGATGTCATATACACAACACATTGGCACGATTTCAACAAAATGGCAATTTTATGCCAAACATGTAACCCGGTTATTTTGTTTATGTGTTAATATTTACGATTTATTGTGATATTTATATTTATTATTATGTTTATTATTTATAACTGTTTATTTATTTTTGCATGCTATTTGTAATTAATATTAAAAAACAGTTTTCGTCAAATTGACGGGAGGGGGGGGGGGGGAATCGCGCCAATGTGGTGCGTATATAACATTTGTGCCGAATATTTTACCTATTTAGAATCACTTACACTTTTACTCATTGGGAAAATGTAGGAAAGTGAAATTACATTCATCAATATTTTGAAAAATTTCATCAAGTTAAAGCCGGAACCAGAACATTCCATAAAATACAAAAATACTTTAATAAATAATAATAAAAAATACTTTCATAAATGCTAATAAAAAAATACTCTCATAAATACAAAATTAAGGAATTGCTTATTAAGTATAAATGGTACTTTTCCTTGGCAAAATAGAGAAAATGACCTTGGCGAGAGAAGAAAATTTTGCAATATATTTTCTGCCAACCTATTCAATGTTTCATATACACAAGTAATTTATTTTTAACATAAATAAGCCATTTATCTACTTTTATATACAAACAGAAAGCAAATTGCATATAAAAACTGTAATATATATAATAGTACATATATAGTGTGGTTAAAGTAAATGTATAATTGTGTTTTAGTAATATATATATTATATATATATATATAAATAAATTGTTTATATATATAAATTGTTTATATATAAATAATATATGTATAAATATAAATACATGTATAAACAAGCATAAAAGTTCATCAGGTTTGTTTTCATAGCCGTTTTTATTATTTGGCAACAAATTTCACTTTCTGAAGTCCAAATTGCACCGAACTGTTAAAAAAAAAGCCAAGGCACCTATACTGGAAAAGTACCTTGTACCTTATCCTTCAGTATTAAAAAAAAGTGATTTGGAACTGAGCCAAAAACGATTTAGAAATGAACCAATCAAATTCTGCGTAGATATTCCAGGTTATTCTCATCGCTTTTTTGAGAAGCTATTACTTTTTTTCTAGCTATCCTACGGATTCGAAAATCATACCACCAGACGCGAAATGTAACAAGCTTTCAGAAATTAGAAAAATTATCACGCTCAGACAATAAAAACTCAAAAAATTCTTAAAAAACGAGTAAAAAATATTTTTATTGAAAAAGTCATTTTTTTATATTGTTGCCAATTTCTAAATAAGCGCAAAGGATTATGTTTTATCTCAAATAAAAAATGTATTTGCGCGAGACTATTAAAAACAATAATGGAAGTTTAAAATAATAATTAAATGATCACATTTTGAAAGCAGGAAATAAAGAAAATTACGTCATAAAAATTGTGTTTAGACATGAATATTAAAAATAAAAAAGATGAATTAAATGAAAAAGCATTATAACCAGTTAAATGAAAAAGCATTATAACCTGATTACAGAAGAAAGTCGCCGTTCGTGATATCATCATCATCATCTTTTTAAAACAGGATACATTACCAGGTTTTAAGAGGTTGTGAAATCAGAACGGAGGTTGGTGAGCGTAGCGAGCAGGGGGCAGAGCCCCCTAGTTATATAAATATAAATATTCATAAGTGATGGTCTTTTGCAAATTTGCATCTGAGAGTAAATGCATTGAGAATAGTGTAGGGTTGTACGTTTTTGTGTCTTATTGTATGTTTAAACCATTCCCCTGCTATGATTTCCTAAAGAATTTTTTTTTTTTTGTTACATCAATTATCTTACATAATTCAGTACACTAGGCTCACTCAAATCTGCAACCGTAAAATCCGCACATTGTTTCAGATGTAAACAATAAAACTTTCAGTTAAGATGTAGGTGAAAATTTTAAGTTGTAATTATTTTGATATCATTCTGTACAGATTTTAATATGGAATTCTGGTTAATATGATCAAAGTCATGTTTTCTAATAAAGGAAGCATAAATTTATTTCTGAAAAATTTCAAGATAGCGCTTATATCAGTGGTGATCACTTTCTTTTTATTAAATACATTTATGTATTAATGAAGCATTTTGGTTATTAAGTATGGTTAAACATGAAATAAAACTTCTTTATTTTTTAAGATTTTGATGTGAATTATGTGTATATTTATAAGGAGAGTTTCACTGAATAATTCAAGAAAAAATTATCTCATCATTATGCATATTTATTTATGCATTAATTATTTACTTGACTTTTAATATTTAAAAAAAAAATAATAATTCTTAATTTTTATTATTTTACTAAGCATTCATTATAATAAATATATAAGCATTCATTATAATAAAGTGATTTTTATTAAATTCAAATTACTATTTAAAAATGTTAACAAAACAGAGAGCAGAAATCCGCACAACCTCTGGTTTTAAGCTTTGTACGTTTAAGGGAGTCTACTGTACATATACTTAACTTAAATAATTCCTAAGCCTCATACTGAAGACTTTTTGTTCCATAATTGTACAGTACTTTTCCCAGATTATGTAGACCTAAACTTGATATTATTGTAAAGTATTTCCATTCTAAAAAAATTAATTTTTTTATTTTAAATTTTGACGTTTTATTTATTTTATTATCTTATTTAAATTAAAAAACAAGCATTCTTTTTTGTAGGGATTCTATTTAATAAAATGTTAATGACCATTAATGATTATTAGGATATTTTTATTTGTTTCTATTGCACCATTAATTTTTAATTCCCAATGGGAAGGATGATTGCAAAATTAGTTAAACTATGTTGATAGAACAAGGTAATATAAATATTTTTGGAAAAAAATAATTGCTGAAACGTTAGCTGTGGAGACCCGAAAAGTTTTTGTTTTCTGTTTGGCTGTCTGTCTGTTCCGCGATAACTGCCGTAAAAAACATTTGATTAAGTTGATTTTTGGTGTGTGTGTTGGTGAGGTACCCAGAATTAGCTGTATAGTTTTTGGTTACATTTGGTTCATTTGTTCGAAAAATATAGAACATTTCTTTTTAGGTCATAATGCTTTCCTATGGGGATGAATGCAGACGATTTTCAAATTTCATTTTTAACTGAAATGAAAATCGCATATTTGAATAATGGATTGAAACGTAAAATTACTGATACTAAATTTTCGATACGGAGGTCTTAAATATGTGCAATAATAGCTTTGAAAATTTGCCAATACATCTATTAGAATTTAGAAATTAATTGTTTAAATTCTTGGAAATTTTTTTGCAACTGTTCGGGGAAATATAAAACATTTTATTTTCCTATTTTTTACAAATTTTAAAATGCATTTATTTTTCTTCTTTATTTTATTAGTTGCTTAGCAACCATCTTTCAAAGCATATCAAAATAAGAAATGCATTTTTTTATCTAAAAAATTACAAGAATAAGAATTTCAGAATATCATTGCATAAATCATGTTTAATTTAACGCTTCTAATTTCTGAATCCTCCAAAGTATTTTATATACCTATAAATATGTATGTAATATAAAAAATAAAATAAATTGCGGATTGTAAGATGCTAAATTATATGAAAAGTGAGATTAAAAATCAATGACTTTCAGAGCTGACATTGAGGCTCCTGATCAGCAGATTTACTAGTTGTAAATATTAATAAAAAACTACTTTTAAGGAAAATTCCTTAAAGAAAAATATCACTGGTGCATTCAGCATAGTTTAGTAGGGTGTGAAAAATGATAATAGTGTGATAAAATCAAAACAAACTTATGTCAATAAAAATCATCCTTTTTTTTTGATAGATTAATCTGGTAACTGTAGATAGTATATCATTTATGTTTCCAGAATGTAATATTAAACTTATTATCATTGGTATTGGACTGACATATGTTATAAGGTAAAATTTCAAAAAGAAAATATGCTTTAAAAATAGCACCTAAAATTAATATTAAGTCTATTCCTAACAACTGTGAAATGCAAATCATTTATTTAACTAATGCTGTTTGCAATATGAATTATTGTTTGAAATCAGATAGTTTTTGATAAGTGTAGATATAAGATTGTAAATTGTTACAAGATTTACTGAAACTTTGTGTTGAGGATATCAAACATAAGATATTTGTAGTTCATTACAGAAATTATTTAAATTCATTGGACTTAAACTATTTCTTGTGTTGAAGTGATTTAAATTTAACTTCAACATGTTACCAAAAGCCAAATGAGCTATTATTTATAATTTATATTAGCATTAGAAGATTTTGTTATTTTAAAATTATGTATGTAGGGGAGACTGGTACACGGTGGACCACTTTTTCAGTTAATTTTTTTTTTCTCTTTAACGGACAAACCGATCTGCATGAAAATATTTTTGAATATTTCTTAAACCTTTAATACATTCATCATAATTTTCCCAAAAAATAGTTTTCAATACATTTTTCAAAAAAAAAAAAAAAAATTATATGCACCTGTAAAGTGGACCAGTGTGCCCCAGAAGTGGGGCACAGTGGACCGCTATTAGGTATTATCTGAAATACAATATAAATCTATTATTCATTAATTTAATTCTTTTTTATTTCTCCTTTACCCAGAAAATAACATAGTAATATAAATTTACTAGTAACATTTTGAAACAAAAACAAAATAATTATAATTTGAAAATAATAACAGATTAATACAGGAACAATTGCAATTTAGTTGAAGTTATTACTTAAGTACAAAAAAATCAGCACACATTAAAATTTGCAAATGAAATTCCAAAATACAGTGCTACTCTATTATCCCGTCGACCACTTTTCATAACAAAAAATTATCGCCAATCTGTAACGCCAAATAAATGGGAGAACGTTGCCATTCAAATATCAAAATAAATAAATAAATAAAATATAAGAATTTAAGGACACAATTGTTATTTTAGTTAATGAAATAACTAATAAATCAGTAAAACATAATGAAAAATACACGCAAATGTCGAATTAAAAACCACTTGATGACATAACAAACATATATAATGCTTCTGACATCAAGTAAATGGGACTGTATTTTTGGCGTTTTAAATCTTACAATTTGGCGATAGTTTTTTGTTTGAAAAGTGGTCGACGGGATAATAGAGTAGTACCCAAAATACTTATGAGTAAGTTTGAGACTGGAATTTTCCTGAAATACTTTTGGGTCTGGGAGCAACATTATGAAATCATTGACATCAACAACAGATTCATCTACAGTTTCGGGAAAAATAAACTGATTTCCATTCAATTTGCATCTCATGAATCTTACTTGAATAGAATCATCACCAATTAGACTACACAGTGATATTTATCAAAGGCAGTAAATACAAAACAAAATATTTCTTACTATGTTAAATAAATTGTTATTTTCTTTATTTTATTTTACAGTTAAATAACTACTTTAAAACAATATTTCTTGATAGAAAATAAGCAATTATTAAATATTTTGAACATTCTGCATTACAGGAGCAGAGTGGATTGTGGACCACTGTGCCCCAGTAGTGCGTGGTCCACTGTGCCCCATGTTGAAGTTCAATAACTAATCATATTAATATTGTTTATAATATAACTTTCTTTTAAATATATTGACTTTAAAAGTTTAATAAAAACATGTATCTTAGCTTTGCAAAAAAGATGTTTTATCTTATTTATCTACAACCTTTTAATTACTAAAAAAATAAAAATATGATAACATTTTACTTTTAAAAGTGCTCAAAACAACTAATCAGGATAAAATAATTCGATCTGAGCTAAACATATTTTCTGAAGACTATAAATAATCAGTGCAGTGCTGTTGTCTATTAGGATAGAAGAGAGAAGCTTGGAAAAATAAAATATTGGTCTACTGTGCTCATAGGTCCAGTGTATACCGGTCTCCCCTATTTTGAAAAATATTGGAATTTTAATTTATTTCTAGGTACATTTATCGAGTTTATTTTAAGTGTAATGATTATAATCTGTTGAAATTAATTTTATTTGAAGTGGGCATCATTTAAACATAAACACAAGTTTGAGCTTTTAAGCAAACTTATTATGACTGACCTTAATTTCAACATTCAACTTATGCTATGATTGATAGGTTGAAGTTAGTTAACCTTTAAGTTTTATGTTTATTTGTATTGTCATTGTGAATAAAGCTACTGTCTTAAAAAAAAAAAGTTTGTGTTTTTAGTTTTAGAAAAGACTAACTAAAAACTATTTGGGGGAAAAGTTTAGGTACTTCTCTATTATCCCGTCGAGCACTTTTCATAACAAAAAACTATCGCCAAACTGTAAGATTAAACGCCAAAAATGCAGTCCCATTTACTTGATGTCAGAAGCATTATACGCGTTTGTTATGTCATCAAGTGTTTTTTAATTCCACATTTGCATGCATTTTTCATTATGTTTTACTAATTTATTAGTTATTTCATTAATTAAAATAACAATTGTGTCCTTAAATTCTTATATTTTATTTATTTATTTATTTTGATATTCCAATGGCAACGTTCTCCCGTTTATTTGGTGTAACAGTTTGGCGATAGTTTTTTATTATGAAAAGTGGTCGACGGGATAATAGAGAAGTACCAAAGTTTATAATGTTAAAAGGAAAAGTGTCATCTTTTTAAATATTTGAGATTAAATGGGCCCAGCACAATGCTAATAAACTTTCCTGAATCACCCTATAAAAGCCAAAAGTGCTATTTTAATTCTTCTGTGTTATTCTTTGGCTTATATGTTTTATTAATTTAATTATTTTCAGTTGAAATTGTGAAACATTTTAATGTAATTTCTTAAAAATATCATATATTTTTTAGATTGATGGTCCCGTTATAAGCTATTGAATGTTAGGGCCCTTACAATGTCAGGGTGGGCTCAAAGGGTGCATCGTGGAGCTGCTACTTTGAGCAATGTTGTTACATCATGTGGACATACTCAAGTCCCTTACCCGACTCGCATGGAAAAGTAAGTACACATATTTAATTTGTCAAAAAACTTTGTTGAGTTCACCATTTTTATTTTTGGTCTATGTCTACCAGTCACTTCACAATAGTCATAGATAAGAAAATTAGCCAATGTCATCCCGTTAATCATAGAAACTCGACAGAGTTTCTCGCCAAGCATAAGAAACGGCAATGCATTGAACCGTAAATGAAAGGAATTTCCGCCAATGGATGCCAAACGATTTTACAATTTTTTTTTTTTAACTCTGTCTAGTTTATATTTTGCGGACGGGACAAAACGGGTTTTTGACACATCTATATCTCGCGTTCTATTTATGATAGAAACAAAATTCTTGATTCTATGGAATGGGGCGTGCCCAGTGACTCAGAATTCAAAAGTAAAGCAAAATTCGACGAATAGGTTTTCAGTAAATGCGATTTTAAAAGTGCTGTTTTTTGCCCTTTTTAAATCTTGTTCCGGCCAAAAACTGTTGACAGGGCTACAGCAATGTGTAATTATCGGATTTTTACGCAGTTTACGTTATTTGAATCATTTTTATGAGTAGTTCAAACCTTTGTAAGTTTCATGTAAAAATATTAATTAGTTTTTGATTTATATCAGTTTAAAGTTATTGATTCCTATACTTAACATAGAGCAAAAAACTGTTGACAGGGCTACAGCAATGTGTAATTATCGGATTTTTACGTGGTTTGCGTTATTTGAATCGTTTTTATGAGTAGTTCAAACCTTTGTAAGTTTCATATAAAAATATTAATTAGTTTTTGATTTATATCAGTTTAAAGTTATTGATTCCTATAGTTAACATAGAGCAAAAAAATAATAAATGACCCAACTCTTTTAGGAATGGTCGTATACACATGATATTAAGATATGTTATTACACTCGACCCAAGTAAGCTTCCTATTATAAAAAATCTTAACATTTAAGGTTCGTTTACAGGGTCTCACAAAAGATCTTTTGATATAGGGCTAAAGAGTTGTGTAATTATCCGATTTTTACGCGGTTTGAAGCATTTGAATTGTTTTTATAAGTAGTTCAAATGTTTAATATTTCGTGTAAAAATATTAATTAGTTTTTTATGTATACCACTTAAAAGTGATTTATTCCTATACTTAAGATGAAGCAAACAAAATGTTAAATGGTCTAACTCTTTTCAAAAAGAACGTATGCGCATGATGTTAAAATATGTTACTACGAACTACCTAAGTTAGTTTCCTATTGTAAAACAGAATTGTAGAATTTACTGTTCGTTTACAGGGTAACTCAAAAGATTTTTTAATAAGACTAAAAAGTTGTGTAATTAGCAAATTTTTACGTTGAAGGACATGATTCCTGCACTTAACACAGAGGAAAAACAATAGTAAATTGCATAACTTTTGTCAAATTCGCTATATACACAAGATATTCAAATATGTTACTACATCCTTTCTATTGTAAAGCGGCATTGAAGCATATACGCTTCGTTTACAGAGTCTCTTAGAAGATCTTGATTACACTACAACCGATGTATATTTACTGAGTGAGATGTATTTTAATGATTTTACACTGTTTCAATCTCTGTAAGGTTTCATTATCTTGCTTTAAAATTTAATATAAGATCATTTTGTCGGTCTGAAATCTCGTCGCTCTAAATCTATTAATATATAGTATTTTCATCGATTAAAAAAACTGTGTTTATTTATAAATATATAATTCTAGCGTATTAGGAATTGATTGAAATAGCGATTACAAAATTCCAACTTTACATTCATGCGCTGAGTAATAGAATGTAAAAATGTTGATACCCCAAGATTACAAGTTTTGCATTTAAATATTTGCCGTTCATCGAATCTCCGGCTATGACGAACTTAAAATGCTAAATTTCGTATACAATAGATGATCGGTAACGAACTGTTCGGTTTACGAACCAATCGGTTAACGAACACTTTCGTGTGAGATTTTTATGTTCGGAGAACGAACTCCTCACGAAACAAAGCCATGATGAAGCAATGCCGTGTTTCATATTTGCCGAGCTATACTTATTGCCTCTATTGTCAACTTTGAGAACATTTTAACAGTTGCATACATATGTCCTAATTAATTCATGGACTGACGGAGATTGGGGACCTATATTTTAGGATCACCGAATTGGAATGAACAGACTATATGAACAGAAATCACTTTAATAGTTTTTATACTTTTGCAAACGTTGCGAATTTTATATTTTTCAAATTCTCGAAACGTTGAGTTAAAAAACTTAAACAAATAAAAAACTTCTAAGGTGCTCAGTAATTTTCAAAAATAATATATTTAATATGTTAGTATAAAAATCCCTGAAATTTTTATACTAATAGAAATAAGTTCGTAGGAAAAAAAAAATGTTGATTATTCTCGATAAAGTATGCTCCATAAACTTATCGTTGTAGTTGACCGAAAAAAAGTGCTTCTTATTTTTCCACATTTTTCTGAAACTGTAGTATTTTAATTAGTTTGTAAACTACTGTAAAAATGTGTATTTTTTTGTTTTTGAATGTATATAAAAAGAAGAGTGATATAAACAAAAGAAAAAGGAAAATAAATATGTCATAAATAATCTGATGAATACAATGTAAGGAAATGAATATAAAAGTTTCCCAGTTGTTATGGTAGCGACATGTACATTGGAATAAGTCACTCAATAAATTGTATAATTCTGTTTATAGCATCACTATTATTTTTTTCGCCCCTTTTATCTTTTCTTTTCTGAATAAAAATGGAATCCGTATAATTGAAATGAAATACCTTACAAAAAGGAGTGATATCTCATCAAAAACAACTCGTTGTAAATGATCCCGCCAAGCCATAAACCTAAAACGTCAGTCACAAAAAGAAGTGATATCACATAAAAAGAAGCTATATAGAAGTGCATACTCCGAGTCCCGTGTAAAAATCTATCACCACTCATAATGTTTCCAAAGGACTCGGAGTGAGGTACAGTATGTGAAAACTGCTTGGCGACCTGCAGGCTTTTATAATGTTTACGTTTCCTGCAATTACATATGACTATATTATTTTAATTTAATTTAATATAATTTAATTTAATTTAATTTATTTATTTTGCTCCCATAAAATTGTAAAAAGTTGAAGCTTCTGTGTTTGCATGTCCTTTCTTATTTATGAGCTTGAAAAATCAATTTGTTGATTTTATTTACCATTATTTAAACTAGAAACACCACTCTTACGAAGAGGATTTTTTAAGTAAACATGTAAAAATTTTGAGTTTGTAATATATATATATATATATATATATATATATATATATATATGATGATGATGATCATACGCATATTAATAACATTGTACCTTATAATAAACGTTAACTAAATTGAGATATATTGCAGTAATTCTAGCGTAAGCGGAATCGCATAGATCTGGGGAAAAATCCGTTCTGTCAGTTCTTTCGCATACAAAAATATTTAAAAAATGATGTAACAAAAATTAAAAATTTATTTTTTTCGATTTTCAAAATTGATATACTGCATATATTATAAAAGCCTGCAGGTCGCCAAGCAGTTTTCACATACTGTACCTCACTCCGAGTCCTTTGGAAACATTATGAGTGGTGATAGATTTTTACACGGGACTCGGAGTATGCACTTCTATATAGCTTCTTTTTATGTGATATCACTTCTTTTTGTGACTGACGTTTTAGGTTTATGGCTTGGCGGGATCATTTACAACGAGTTGTTTTTGATGAGATATATACTATGATAACCACAATAATAATCAGCTTGTTTTCATTTATGCCCACCAGTCATGACAACAGCCATGGATATAACAGAAAAATGCCAATGTCCACTATTTATTGTATTCCATAAGGATTTTTTTTTCCCAGTTATCTTTCATAGGGATTTTAAAAAATAAAAACAATAACTCTTTTCTCAAAATGCGGTAATGAGACTTGTCTCCAGCCTCTTTTTTTAATACAAGGTACATACAGATATATAAAATATTTTTATTGGCAGAAATGTGTTATTTTATATTGAACTTACTAATTATTTCATTTATGGGATGCTTCAGTGATCCTTGCTGATCACAAAATCCATGTTAACCTATGGGATAATTTAAAGACTAGACTACTCATTATCTAATATTAGTAACGAAGTTTCGTTTAAATCCTTCCAGTAGTAGATGCTCCATGGCAATGAACTATGTTTTAAAAATTGTCTCTTTAAGTAATTTTAAGAAGATGATAAATGTTGAAAAATTTGCTGAAGTGTGGAATAAAAAAAGTAAATAATACCCATCTATGCATCAATAGCCACAATAATACAAACTCAATATGTTTTAATTAATTGACATGTGAAATTGCAAAATTATTACAAGACTCGTGATAGATAAAAAGAGAGCGAGAAATAAGTTGTTGTTCTATAGTTTTGTATCCAAGTATGAAGATGGGTGATCCGATATATGTAAAATAAGTAATTTATAGTATAATTCTAGGTGAATTGAAGTTTCTGTGTACAAATACATTATAGTTGAATAATCTCATCATTGTCTTTGTTTAATTGAGTAAGTAAAAAAGACTATTTAACCTTAGATTGAAGAACTATACTCATTTCATAGTTATAAGTCAAGTAAATACTTAAGGAACTGTAAATAAGAATTACTACAGAAGTGAAATTCAAATATTTTAAAATAATTTTTAAAAAGGCAGTACTTTATTTTTTAAAATATTTTTTGTTTCATGTATAGTTTTTTTTTTTTTTTTTTTTTTTTTACAGGGAGAGTAAAAATTTTAATGCGTCTATTGCATGTCAGAATGATTGACATTGATTAGCAACAATGAAATTTAATAAGATTGTGGATAACAATAAAAGGTTGTCACAAAAAAAATTCTCTATTGTGTCAAACCAGTCTCATTAAAATATGCCATCTACCATATAATAAGTAAATATCAATGTAATAAGATAAAAAACAATCTCTTGAAGTGAATTTTTTTTTTTTTTTTTTTTTTTTTTTAAATTAGTTGTAAAACTCCAGATTATTTCTGTTTAGTGTGCTTTTATTCTCCTTCCTAGTCAAAACATAAGCATCAAATAAGGTGAGAAAAAGGAGTTCAGCCTAGTCAACGGGTATGTCATTGCTATAATTACCACTCATGACAATGGGTCAAAATTCGACATTGAGTTGCCCATTTTTAATGAAACAGATTATATTATAATCGCTATTTTTTCAGTATAAGGGCCGTGGCTAGAGAAGGAAATTTGGCAACATATTCTCTGTTTCATATACACAAGTAATTTTTTCAATATTTATACAATTTATTTAATATAAAGAAGGCATTCATACTTTTTTATATACAAACAGACGTAAATTGTATACAAAAAACAATATACATATATAATATATATATATATAAATAAAATGTTTTTATATGTATAAATCCATATATAAACAAGCATAACAGGTCATCAGCTTTGTTTTCATAACCGTTTACATTATTTGGCACAAATCTCACTTTCTGAAGCCCATATTGAACCAAACTTAAAAAAAAAAAAATGCCAAGGCCCCTATAGGGGAAAAACACTGTATCATATTTTTATTATAGATTAGTTGTAATTTATTCATTGAATAAAATTGATTTAGAAATCTTTTATTACTTACCCATCATACGTAGTATAGGGTAAGTCTTGTAATTGTTTTGAAAATCGAAAATTTTTTTTGACGGATTTACACGTTTCAGACATTGGAGATTCCGAAAAACATATTTTTACATAAAAAATTTTGCCGTCCGTCTGTGTGTGTGTCTGTGTGTCTGTAAACGCTCTATCTCCCGAAAAAATTGAGATAGAGACTTGCAATTTGGTATGTACTTAGTATGTAATAATGGGAAGAAGCCTATTTCATTTCAATAACCTCGATTAACCAGAACAATTTTTTTTGGACTCTCGAAATATTCGTTCTGATAAAAGGTATATAAAAATTTTCGAAATTGTTTATTTTAAGAAATGAATACAAAAGACAATAAAAAAACGTAAATTTTGCATAAAGCATGAAGTCGATCGGATAATGAGTTGCCGAGATATTTGGAATCCTATTTGCCACACTCTTCGATTTTTCACGACCCTGTATTTCATGCAAATTTCACTTCAAAGATATATTTTAATTGTAAATTTGACGCTTAATCAGACGCAATAAACCGCTAGTTAATAGGATTATTATTTTTGGAGTTATAAGGATGTTTCTTTCAAGCAATTCAGTAATCGAGCCTTTAAAGTTTGTGACGTCATCAAGCCACGATTTTATTTCAATTGCAATGCATTTTATAAATAGTTTACACATTTTTATTTTAATATTTTACATTATGCATATCCATGATGGGTAAGTATTACGGTGGCCCCCAACGACTAGTTTTGAAATTAACAGACCAGTTTTATGGATTGCATACCTGCAACATGGTGATATAAAATATTAAATCTTTTTTAACCTCTGGAACCAATACTTCAGTTCAGCACCTACTCACTCCACACCGGTGCGATTTGGGATTCTGTAACTTCAGCTGCATATAACTTTGCCGACAGTATAGTGATAATGAAATGTAACACATGATTCCTTTACGAAATTTGATGAAAAATCAAACTGTGATATTTATTTTTATCAGAAATTTTATTTTGTTAATAAAAAATGCAAATTAATGAAAGCATATTTTTTTTTTGAAAATGCCAACATTTAAAATTTTAGTCTGTGCAAATTCGCACTAGTGTGAAGTTCACAGTTTAATAGTGTTTGAATGCCCTTTTTAAAAAATAAAGGTATATACAATGATTTGAATATTAATTTTAAAATACATCTGTTTTCTTATATAGGGTTAAATTTGGTGTTGTGCTTGATCAGGTGTGCAAGACAGATATCCCTGGACCATTACTTGTAAGTATTTTTTATTAAACTTACTTAGTTTATTTAACTTTTTCAAGTGCAAATTGAATTTATTGAACAAGACCGATAAAATATGATCCAAAAATTATATTTAGATTTTAATGTTATTATTATGTTTCATTCAAAAAACAAATTCTGAATTCAATTTTCTAATTAAACGGCTAATAGCAATGACAAAATTTAACTGACATTTATAAAATATTGTTAGTTATTTTATTTACCTTTTTGAATTTAAACCTTTCTGGAATTATAATATAAATTTATAGTAAAACCATTTGTAATGTAGCTAAAAAAAAAAACTTCTTAATAAGTACAAATGTGAAAGTAAGTGTGAGTAACTTCTTACAGTATTCATTATAAGCAAGATTTGGACATCAGTTGTTGCAGTTATAATACACTCTTGTGTAAATAATAATAATAAAAATTCTGATTGTCTCCAGAATTCTTATTTCTCCCCCCCCCCCCCCCATCTCAGTAAATAATTTCTTCAATAGGTCTGCAAAACTCCCTGTCACTATGTTAAAACTTTGAAATTTGTACCTTTTTTTTCAAAAACTATAATGGTTAAGAATATAAAGTTTTCATGGTGGCTAAAGCAATGTTTAATGCACTTTAACATCACTTTTTTTTTTAGAAAATTTGAACTGCAGATCAGTTTTCAGCCTAAGATTTTTTGTATTTAAATATATTTGTAGAAAGACCTTGGTACTTTTTGGTTAGCTGAGTGCCAGTGAAATATAGCTATCTGTCTATCTATATCTATATTTATATATATATACACAGGGTGACAATTATTGAACTATATGAAATTAAACCGTCATAACTTCTGAAAGGTTGGCGTGATGAAGTTCAAACTTGTTGTTGTCGGCCATTTGCAAGTGAAAATGTCACGGTACAGTGTGCCTGAGCGTATATCGCTTGTGAAGGCCTACTATGTGAGCAATAAGAATAACAGCCCGACTGCGGCTCAAAGACAGTTTGCGACTGAGTACAAGCTGAAAACAACCGGTCCAAGTTTGCTAACAATCAAGAATTTGATTTGCAAGTTTGTGAGAACTGGTAGAGTTTGTGATTACAGTGTTGGTAATGTCGGTTCGTCCCATCGAACCAAGAAAGTGTTTTATGTCCTGGAGGATCACTTTGGGGACCGCATTCTGGCTCTGGAGTACCCAGAGGCCACTGGAATGGGACACGCTTGGCCGCCATATTCTCCGGATCTGAACACATGTGACACATTTTTGTGAGGCTACATTATAGACAATGTGTACAGAAATAACCCTAAAACCATTGCTGAGCTGAAAACCACCATTCAGCAGGTCATCGACAGCATCGATGTTCCGACACTTCAGCGGGTCATGCAGAATTTTGCTATTCGTCTGCGCCACATCATAGCCAATGATGGCAGCTGTATCGGACATGTCATAACCTAAATCCGAATATCTGTAGTGACGTTTACATGTTGAATAAAGTTTGTGCACTCAGTAGTTTTTAAATAATTTACGTTTTATTTCATATAGTTCAATAATTGTCACCTTGTACACACACATACATGCATATATGTATATATATAAAAGCTTTCTGTACAATTAATCCATTGAAACATAAGACATTGACCAAATACAATGAAATCACTATACCAAATAGCAGAGTCAAATTACAAATTAAATGATGTAGTCCTAAGAAATGAAATATATATATTTCACTGGCGCCCGGCTAACCGAAAAGTACCAAGACCTTTTTCCATCCATTGGGCATGGCATAATTTTTTCTGAGCAATATACACTTTGACAAATAATAAAAATGCAGTTATTTGAAAAAAATATTTTCTTTAATTAATATTTTTTTATTTGCTTATTTTTTATTGTATTCTGGGCACCTCATACTTCACCCACTGCTGTCTCAGAAATTTAAAATAATCTGCACAAGATTGTAAAACATGTGATATTTTTATGTTCTATTAAAAGTATAGTCCTCCCACCATAACTTTGCTGATAAGTAATGTAAATTTAGATTAATTTATTCATTAATTTAGGTGACAATCCCTACTAGCAACTAGTTGAATCTAGCTTTTGGTTAAATAATGCATTTCCTGCACCATTTGTGACTTTTAGAACTTTCTTACCTCATGGCATCACAAACTTTTTTAAGGTCATTGGCCAAATTATATTGTGGGGGGATTATATATGAAAGGTATGAGTTTAAAGGGTTAAACACCTTTTTTTTTTTCAGTAATTAATACTTGTTATTAAATGAAAACTATGAATTTTTCAAGAGAAACATAAATGATTTTCTTTTCTGTAGATTTTAATTCTCAAACTAAATAAAGAAGGACCATATAAAAAAGATGTTTTCAGAGCTCCCGGACATCAGGGGAATATGAAAAAATTGATTCATTTTTTACAGCATGGACGTCTAGTCAATATAGAAAATTTTTCTGTCTACACAATAGCATCTGTTTTAAAGGTAAGATTGTGGATTCCTCATACATCCCTCATTTCAAAATATGTTAATTATAATAATCTATACTAATAAAAGAAAGTTTCGCTCTGTCTCTCTCTCTCTCTCTCTCTCTGTGTGTTTGTGTGTTTGTTTGTCTGTCTGCAAAATCTAGTCCACCTAGAAGTCTGAAAATTTAGGTGTGGATAGTCCAAGGCCTGGCCTGGTGCACCTGAGTCTCAGAATTTTAATACTTTGAAAATTAATAAAAATATTAATTAAAAACTGATCAATAACTCATCTCTTTTTTCGCAAGCCGGCTTTCAGAACTTGCACATGCCCAGAACCCGATTTACCACAGCACACGAGAATGAAGAACCATTCACATGAAAAATGCATTTATTTCACAATTCTGTTTTAAATTCTATTGACTAAACCGTTTGGTTTATTTAAAAATGAAAAACATATTCTGAAAGATTGCACTCTTACATCTCCAATGCCGTAGTCAATGTGAAAAAAATTAAACAATGGCACTCCGGGAGTGCCGACAGAAGTGAAAACTTGAACAATTACGTGTGTATTTTTTGAATTGTCAGGAGACGTTTTATTGTGCAGGAAATACTTTTAAATGAAGTGTTTTTTTTATTCATTATTATAAACTACCACCACAAAAATTATATTACAATTTTCATTTAATGCACTATTGTACATTATAATATTATATTATAAATTGAAATATTTCATTATTTTCATTTTTTCTTTTTATATTACTTCTGTCTATTTTTTTTTTCTCGTGCTCGTGAAATTATAATATTTTCCATGTTTTGTTATTTCATTTTCATCTTTTGATTTGGTCTTGCGAGTTGAGTCACTTTTATCTGTTTTCACCGCGCGTGCTAAATTTATCTTGAAATAATTTTTTGAATTATTTTTATTCATAATACCAATCATTTCGTTTTCTGCACGTGAACTATTTCCTTTTGATACTTTTGCTTCATTGTATGAATTGGCAACATAATTTAATTTTTTATCGGAATTATTTACAACTTTAAGGCAACGGACTTGAAAAGTATTGCGCTCGCCAACAATTTTAATTCCCTCTTCATCTATCGCCAACTTTAGTTTGCTGATCACGTCTTGCCCTATTACAATATCGTATGCGAGAGATTTTGAAACATAAAATTTCGTTGATATAAGAAACCCATTGACACGTATTTCATACACAAAATATCCAATTAGATTTACAGTTTCTCCTCCAATGTCAGTTAATAAGATATCAACAGAAGACAAATTTGGCGACCCAATATGACATAACATTCGTAACTGAATAAAGAACTATAGCTGTCTGTATCAAACAATAGATTTGCTTCTTTGCCTTTGATATTAATTATTTTACCCATTCCATTAGGTTTAGACTTATTTCTGATTCGAATTGTAGCAATGTTAGCTTTTTCCTGTACATCGGCATTAGGATTGTGATTTTGGCGATTATAATTTCGATAGTTTTCGGTAGAGTCTTGAATGAACTCATTAGTTTGACCGTTATTGCTATTATTACACTGAGATGCTATGTGGCCTTGAGAGTTACATATATCTAAAACACCTAATTTGAGATTTATTTCTTTTGTTTTGGTATTGGGTATGAAAGAAAGATTGTGAATTTTCATTTTTACTTACTTCGGGTTTTCTATCTTCAAAGTGGTGTGAAATTCTATTCATGGTTTTAATATTACGTCTCGCCGCATCATAATCATCTAGTTTAGTTACTAATACGTTTACATTTTTAATTTTTGGAAGATCATCAATAAAATGTTCTTTCATTTCTATAGGTAACCTTTTCTTAATTTGATCTATTACTATTAATTCTTTTAAGGATTCAAAATCAGATACTTTAAGACCGCTAATCCATTCTTCCAAATGATTTCTTAATTCAAATGCTAAGTTGCGCCAAGTGGCTGAAGATTCTTTTTTATGTGATATTAATTTCTGCCTAAATTCTTCTGGCGTCATTTTGAAGCGTTTAAGAAGTAAATCTTTTACATAATCGTAATTGTTCGCCAATGTTTCTGGCTCTCTAGCTATAATATTGGCGATTTCTAACGGAATTAAACTTAACAAATGTGTGACCCAATTTTCTTTTATTATATTCATTCGAGAAATTTGCCTTTCAAATAATGCTAAATAGAGACTAATATCACTTTTGCTGTCAAAGTGAGATAGATATTAATTTAAGCAAATCTATGGTTGCTTACCTGAACCAGCTATTACAGAATCGTCGCCAAATATATAGAGGTGTCGGGGTACTTTTCGGTTAGCCGGGCGCCAGTGATATATGTATATACATAAATTTGTATATATATACATCCATATATGCATATATATGTGTATGTATATGTATATATCTGTAGATGTGTGTAGATATATGTGTGCGTGTATATATACATGTATATATATTACTGGCGCCCGGCTAACCGAAAAGTACCGGTGTCGGTAACAGTGTCGCGAATTCAATGGTTTTTTCCCATCTCAAAAAATGCCCAACGCGCCTAAAGAAGTTTTCACTTCAAAAAATTTGTTAACCCTTTGAAAAAATTTTAGAAAAAGGGTCGTTTTCCCAGCTGCATGTTTTCTCCCTTACGTCAATGCCCCTCAATAGCACAATTTTAGATATACAGACAAACCAACAATATGCTCTTAGAGCTGAAACCTTCTTCTAATAGATGATATAATTATTTTTTTAAATACAGATTTTTTAACCCTTTCAAAAACACCGGCGAATGCAGGTTATTTCGCACCACACAAGAATTTTTTTCTTATGCGAAAAGTTACTAAATGTTCATATTTCAACACAATCTTTTTAGAACTTCTCGATAGACCAGATTTACATCACCTACAACAATTTCGAAGCGTTCGGATGAGAATCAGTATTTAAAAAAAAAAAAAAAAATCTGAGGTATTTTCGGCGAAAACCCATAATAACGGGATGTTTTCTGCAGTCACGCTGAGCTTCGGATAACGTTTTCACTATTTAAAATGCATATATTTGCACATAGTTTTATCAAGGACTTGGAAACAGTTACATTTATAAACGTCTAAAATTTCAGAGAGATCAGACGACGAATGCTTTTTTTTTTATGTTAACGGACCTGATGCGAAAAGAAAACATATTTATTATACAACCAGATAACAATATTTCTGATGTAATTTTTACACGGGCTGTAAAACCATTAATTATATTTATAACCATTAAAAATTTCAAAGGGTTTGTACAGCAAAAGCTATTTTTTTAAAACTATATAACGATCCTATGTGAAAAAAGAAGTAAATGTTTTTTTTGTGATTTTGTCATTAAAGATATAATTTCATACAAAATTGGATAAAATATATAAAGTAATACAAATTTGGGGTTTATTTAAGGTTTTATCACGGTCCCGGGCAACGCTGGGTGGGTCAGCTAGTATATAATATAATATATAATATAATAATATCGAGGGTGCCAGGTTACCACGGCAACTAAAATTTTAGACCACTGTTTTTCTACTAAGTTTAAAATAATCACCCTTTTTTTAAAGAAACAATTTGTTATAACATTGTAGCAGCAATGCTAAAAAAAAAAAAAAAGATTTGATAACAAAAGCAGTCTCTAAAATTTGCATTAACATTTAGTTTCAAATTATTCTATTGCTCATTAACTGAATTTGGCTGTGTTAAACTCACGAAAAGGTACAGTGTACATTTCAAAAATTGACTTTGTATGAAAGCAACTGCACAAATTTTATCAGAATTCACCTAATACAAAACAGCTTTAGAAAGTGGCTTTAAAAATCTGAAGTTTTGAAATTCTATTATATTTTTTATGTTAAATGGGTTTGCAAACAAAGTAAGAGATGTGTTTGCACTGATTAAATAAATAAATAATAATAATAATCTAGTATTTTCTTATACTTAGAAGAATTATCAAATGGTTCTATAGAAGACACTGAAATTGCCAGGGTTATATTGAAACATAATTCATTTCATTTTCTAATATTACTACACTTTTTGTAAGATTTCTTTAAAATATTTAATTCAATATTCCATCTATTTTAAAAATCTAACCAACTGTTGCCTTCAGTTAATATACTGACAAAGAAAACTTTAGTCAAAACTTTTAACTCAGAATAATAAAAAGAAAAGAAAAGAGCCTTGAAAGAGATTTTCCATATTTAAGCAAACTTAGTAAGACAGTAGTGTTAGTTTCCACAGCTTCATGGGAGACTCTCATATGACCTTGATGAGAAATAAATTAATAAATAGATTAGAAATTGAGAGTTACAAAATTGAATAATGATTAATCTGAATCGAACTCATTAAATAATTTTAATCCTTAGAGAGCTGTTAATAATTAACCTTTTAAAACTAAAAATACATGTATATGTAAAGTAAAATGTACTTATATGTATATATTAAAAGCATTTTTAGGCATGTAAAAGGCCATAAGGTTAGTGTATAAAGTGAATGCAAGTTTTATATTTACACATTTAGTGCAATCTTTCATTAAATGTATCTTTTAAATTAAACTGCCATATTTTTTTTCCTGACACCTAAGTTTTCTAGGCTGGCTCGTAACATTTCAAGAGTTTTTTAATCCCCGTATTAAATAAATTGTGTAAATTTTTAAGAAATTACTTGTACATAGGAGTCAGTAGAATAGAGTACTAGAAAGTGTTGATGATTTTTTTTCTCTCTCCCCAAGTTCATTTTCTCTCTCTCACTATTATTATTTGCATGTTTACATTAAATAAACTGCTTCTGTGTGTAAGTATACATCCAACAAGTAGCTTCTTCATGTACAGTCAGTATTTAAAAAAAAAAAAAATGCACACCATAAAATTTAATTGTCAAAGAGAAAAAGGAAAATAGCCATTCAATTAAGAACTATGTCTTATTTCAATTTATGTTTGAAAAAATAAGCTCAAAGGGCTATTTTCCTACTGAAAATGCACCACATTCTGAAATTTTCAACACAAACACCCAATTTTGACAGCATGTTTGGATTTTTCAATACATTTTACTTTCAGATTCAAAACAAAAGTCATTCGGTCAACTATTCTAAATTTTAAAAATATGAATTGTAACCTATGCATTTTTTAAAATCCAAAATTAGGAATTATGGAGTCTAGGAATTATGAAGGTTTAAAGTTTGGAACTCATAATGTTAAATTAATTTTTAATTGTTGCAAAACTGGTTGCAATGCAGGTAGTTTTTAAAGCATAACTCAAAACTACTTGTCAAAATAAGCTGTAATTTTGTGTTTTCAGAAATATACATATTTTAAGAGATTTTCAAAAAATGTATATTATTTGTAACTTATGCATTTTTTTAAATAGATATAGATTTCTAGAAGCTTTAAATATGTTAATCCAAAGTTACAGTTCATTCTGACAAGTAGCTTTTGAGTTTTGTTTTTTAAAAACCATTACAAGTTTCAAACTTTAAACCTTCATAATTCTTAAACTATATGACTGAGTGACTTCCTGTGTAGTATCCAAAGGTAAAATTTACTGAAAAATCCATATATGATGCCAAAATTGGGTGTTTGTATTCAGAGTTTGGTACAATTTCAATATGAAGGTGGGCCCTCTATTTTTTTTTAACATCAATTTAAATAAGACATAGTTCCCAATCAAATACTTGTCATGCATAAAGCAGTCTTTGTAATTATCTCATACACAGTTTCTTTTTAATAATTTCATATTTCTGCTTTTTTATTTTTTACCTTCTTGCAATCACATGTCTACTCTTGGTGTATCTATTCAAATAAAGTAATCCTTCGTTATATTGTGAATGCCAAAAAACAAGAAAAAAGCACAATATAACCCACAGTATTAAAAAATTAAGAAAGAAAACTTATAAATGTTTTAAATTTTTTTCCGAAACATTAGCTTATATGCATTTTACAATTTTCGTAATAAAAATAATGATAGATAATTATGCTTATTCTAATTGACACATACATAAAATTAATATTTAAAAAATCCAATTAAGGCTCTCATGGTCAGTCAGATCTTAAATTCTCTTCTGTTAATGTTAAACCTACAACCCTCGAATGCAATCGCATTCCAATTTATCATCAGAAGATAAATATTTTTAACTTATTTTTTATGTATACTTTTCTTAAAGGATGTCTGTTACTGGTTTGTTTGACAAAATATTTGCTTAATTTTTATTTTATGAGTTCAAATCAGAGAGTAAGATTATAAACACTTCAAACAAAATTAAGTATATATTATAGAATTAGTTTGTCATACAAACCAGTAAGAGAGGTTTTTTTAAGAAGAGTATACAGAAAAAAGGAGTTAAAAATATTTATCTTCTGGTGAGAAATATGAAAATTCCATCCCTATATAATAGGTTTAACATTGGCGAGGTTTTTTTTTAAATTTCTAATTTCTAATCTGACTGACTACAAGCCTCGAGATAGAATTTATTTATTTATTTTTTTAAATTCCTACTATTAGCTCACACTCTCTCTATATATATCTTGTTGGAATTTTCAATCGTTAATAAAATATTTTCTATTCATCCATTCAAGTTCAAATAATTTTTTTTTAACTTGTACTGGATGACAATTGATGTTAATACAGTTTTTTCAAATATTAATTCATTAATTAAATTTAATTAATTAATTTTAATTTTTATTTGGGAAAAAAAAATTCTCCCATTGTTTTCATAAATGAAATGAAAGATTTATCTCAAATTAGTGATGCCAACAAAAAATAAAATACCACAACGATGATTATAAAATAATGTTCAATAAAGATAACATAGGACATTAATGCTGCACGGGTTTATTTTATATATTTATGATTAAAAAGTAGGAATTGACTTAAAAAATATATATATATATATATATATATATATATTACTTGTTTTTAAGAGAAAAAAAAAAGAGTGCTATCCAACTGAGCAATTTAACAAGGTGCAACATAATTGAGGGGAGGGAGCTACTGTCTAATAAATAATAGCAAAAAAATTCCTTATTCTTTGCTAAACTATCTTCTCTCATATGATATAAAATGTTCGCATCATGCAGTCCACTTTTTAAAGAAAGTAGTGAAGCCCTGTATAGCTGAATTAACATCAGTATTGAATTTTCTTTCACAGAATTTCTCATTCAAATCATCGTGCCGTCTAAAAATTGCTTTAATCTCCCAAAACATTTCTCTTTGTAAGCTTGTTTACTTAAATTAATTATTTTTGAAACTATTTTGTTCGAGCAAGAAGAAAAATCAGCACAAATGGTTAAGCAATTAGTTCAGCTCTATGGGATTCATTGCCATAAAATGCATTTGCCACTTGCTTTGAAAAGTGAGCTAAATGCTGGGTGCATTGCAATACATATAATTTAAGATAAGATATACTAACTTCAAAGAATAAGGTATTTTTTGCTGTATCTATCTATCTATTTATGATTTTACTATAAGTTTTTATGGAGTGTTTTTTGTATTAACATTATTTCTACCTATAGTGTCAGAAAGCATTTAAAATTTAGTCTTTTTTATATTTTGTTATTTGATTTGCAGTTTTTATTCTATAGTTTATATCTTCAAGAGGTTATTAAAATAAAATATTTAAAGATTGTAGAAATAGTGTTAAATTAGTTAAAAAGTGACTTGGAATAGTAGTTAACTTTTTAGTTTGATATAAAATATTTTATTATGTGCTTATTTTTTGTCTCATTTTGGTTTTATTTTTCTGTTAATTAATCTAACTTGTGTTTTTTTTTTTTTAAATAATTGTTACTATTTATTGCAGAAATTTTTAAGAAAACTACCTGGTGGCATTTTTGGACAAGAAAATGAAGAAGCTCTTTTTGAAATAATTAATTTAGAAAATATTGATGACAAGCGAGAAAGGATTCACAGGTTTTTATTTTATTTATATATTTTTTTTTCAAGTATGCATATACTATGCCTGTTTTTATTTCAGTTTAAGTTGATTAAATGTGTAATTCAAAATTTTCATTGGTTGAATTGGTTTCATTGGTAATTCAACAATTTTTTTTTTCGCAGGTTACATGCTGTAAATTTGGGGAGTATTTTTCTTGACAATGATTAAGTTTATAGCAAAACTGTAGTTTTTCTTTTTTTTAATGGTGGTGGTGGAAGTATGATTAGTCTTATTTTGGGGGTAGTAAATAGTATATGATGGAAATAATTTTAATTCAAAACAATAAGTGAAATAGTAAAAATTTGTTGCACACCAGATTATATCTACCCTATATATATAAAATCCTAATGAAACGAATTTGTGAAACGATTTTATGAAATGACTGATTATGTTTCAGGGCTATTTTTAATAAAATATTAAACGCTTGATGGTGAAATTTATACCAATTATCCATAAAAATCCGCGGATGTCAAAACTGGTAATATAATTTTGAAATTGGAATTAGTTTTCGAGATATTAATTTTTTTCTAATTTTAATTACATTTCTGTAATGATGGCAACTAATTACTCAATTTTTTTGTGACAAAAAAGGGAAAAAAATTTTAAAGGATCCCGATAGGGATTATTGATTTCTTTTTATTCGTCTTTCAAATTGAAATTGAATTTATCTTTTATTTCAGTCGATAATGAAGACAAGATTGTGATTAAATTATGTTTTTCAGGAAAATTTGAAAAAAAATCACATTTCTATCGTCAGGATTCAATCGTCTGTCAGCATTTAATTTAATTTATAAACTGAAAATATTTTGAATAAATTCGTCCTAATGACGTCATTTATGTAAACGCAAAAGAAAGGGGGGGGGAAGGAATTGATAGTAATTATTATTTATTGATATCATTTTGTTATTTTTTTGTAAAATTTAATTAACCGAATTTATAAAATCACTAATTTGGATATTTGAAACGAATATATAAAATAATAATTGCCCAACTGAACGCAAGGAGAATAAAATATCCTGCTTGGTTTTCTTTCCAATTTTAATGAGAATATGACATCAATTATGGTAAAATGGCATTTATTCCTTTCTCTCTTTTATTGGCAGCAAGGAAAAAAATGCTCCCTATATATTAGAGAAATGCTATTAAAGTTTAAAACAAATCAATATTTCAGTAGCATTACTTTTTTAATAATGAATTATATGTTTACACATAAATAACAAAGAGAAGAAAAAACAACAAATAATTAAATTACTATACTCGAAACACACTTAAGGTGTAAATTACGTTATATATTAAAATGATTTTCGTTACTTTTCCAATTTAGGGGCCTTCATGAGATTCAGAAAGTGACCTTGGCGATGAATTGAAATTCGGCAACATTGTTTTCCAACAATCTATTCGCTTTTTGATATACATAAGCTATTATTTCGATATTTATACAATTTATTGAATATAAAGAAGACATTTATCTATTTTTATGTACAAAAAGAGGTAAATTGAAAGACAATTAAAAATAAATTGTATATATACGTATAAATACATGTATAAACAAGCATAAAAGTTCGGTGCTTTTCCAGTATATGGGGCTTTGACAAAACAGAGAAAATAGCTTTGGTGGAAAAGGAAATTAGGCAACATACTTTCTGTCAACCTATTCACTTTGTCATTTCGTATACAGAAGCATTTTTTCAATATTTATACAATTTGTTTAGCGTAAAATGTCATTTATCCTATTTTATATATAATCAGAAGTAAATTGTATAGAAAAAACAATAATAATATACGTATAATTACAATACGCATATAAACAAAAAAATCGTCGAATTTGTTTCCATGGCTGTTTATGTCATTTGGCACCAAATATCACTTTCTGATGTCCGAATTGCGCCAAGCTTTTTTAAAAAGCTTCAAGACCCCTATAATAGAAAAGCACCAAAAGTTCATTGGGTTTCTTTTCATAACTTTTGGCAACAAATCTATGTATATTAATGAATCTATCCTTTTTTTAAGCTCGAATTACACCAAACCTAAAAGCAAAGAATCCTATACTGGAAAAGTACCCGATTTTCTTATGGACAATATTCAAGTGACATAACAAGGTGTAAAATTATAGCGGATAGTAAATTTGTTTAAATATCTCATCAATTTATGCCGAATAAATGCAGGCATGCATGCACAAATTATTTAATTAATTTTGTATGATAAATAATTATTAGAAAATTCGTATATACATATTAATTAAAATAAATAATTTGCATATTTAAAATAACATGAAAATATGCATGATGGTGCACTAAAACAGAGAGAAAATTAATACCTGTTCTGAAAATGTCTATAACATAGTACTTTTCAATACCGTGGTTCTTAATGTTATTCACAAGCAGATGGAATTTTTCTCATCCTTAAACGCAAAGGAAGAATAGAATACAGGTCGTTGTTATAAAATTTCGAGAGGTAGCCACAATTTAAACCTAACCATTTTATACAAGCTGGTTTTCAAGGTGCAATTGATTTTACTTATCAATCCCGAAAACAGTCGTCAGTTGTCGCAACAGCTGTGTATGAGGCCATGATAATCAAAAAATGCCCCATTAAAACGTAAAAGCATGGCAACCCAATTACAGTTTTACCAATATTTTTAAAACAAAGCACGCTGTCATGTTTTTAGAGGCCTCGAAGTCTGAGCGGGGGTTGGCGAGCGTAGCTCGCAGGGGGTAGGCCCCCTAGTCTTTAATTTAAAAACATTTCACAAATCTATTCTAGACATCATAAATTCATATGTTATAATAAAACATATGTAAACCATTCAAATAAAATGGAGTAAATTGATTGTTATTGCTATCTATCGGCAAAGGGAGAAAACAAAAGTAATAATAGGTGAATAATTGGAATTAAAGTTTGTGCATTCTCAATTATGGAGATTTCTGGATTTAAAGTATCTGGCTGTACTATATTAAAACTCAAAGAATTTAAACATTAATTTGGAATTCCTGTATGTAAGTAGCTTTCATTACTAATAGTAAGAAGCTACGTATTGAAGCTGTCTGGAAGCAAGCATTTGTGAAAAATTTTGGTATATTTCCACTGATCATGACTCTCAGACCCCAAAGCCATCTGTCCAAATGTTGTTATATATATATATATATATCTCATTATTTGTCATGCAATAGTACTCATATTTATTAACTATTGTGGATGTGACTAAGCATGTGCATATGACCTACCAAGATCTCGACAGAGTTTGTTGGCCAGCTTCTTCCACCATTTTGTTTCAAAATGGCAACCTCTTAGATAGTTCAAATTTTAAAAAAATGTAAAAAAAATTTAGAAATCCTAAAATTATTTTCTATTAAATGTTCGGCCTCAATACAAGGATGCTAGCCTCTTTTGTTTCAGCACTATCTTAAAAAATGATTGAGATTTAACAGTTTGAAAACATTTTGAAACAAGACAGCAGGATTCCTCTGTAAATAGGTTTAATTTATGACTTCTAGTGATTGTGGTTTATTGCAAATTTTCTCTCATTGTTGTAACCATTCTTCCAACTCTCGCATGCTTAAAACTATATATTCATATCCCTCAGCGTCAAATTGATGCAAGCTTAGCGGCACTTGGCAAAATATCGCCTGATTTGGGCAACTAGAAATGAAGCCAACTTGGCTATAGCTGACTAATCAGGCAAAATTCTCATTCAAATTCAGTATTGAAGAAAACTAGGAATGAATCTACTATAATTGTGTTCCATGCATTTTAGTTTTATGTGTTTGAGTAAAATTAGCTGAATTCTTAAAAACAAGGAATAGGAAAGCTACATTTTTCTCCTGGTACAGGCCGGAAGGACTTTTTAATTAAAAAAAATGTTTTTTTAGTATTTAAAAAAATAATGCAAATTTTAAAGAATGAAATAAAATACCCCCCCCCCCCCCCCCCCCCCCCCGTGGGTATTTCTAAATAAACAGAAAAAAATATACTTTTGTAAGCTAATTGATAGGCATTTTGATAATATAAATTGTTAATATTAAAGATTTTGTTAATTTTGAATGAATTGAGTCACTGGTAGACAAAAATTATTTTTTTCTGTTAGTGGAATTTTTAATTCTTTTTAAAAGTAATATTTTAATTGAGTCATGCTTAAAAAATAGTTTTATTTTTGTGTACATATGACTTGGCAGATTTTTACTGAATTTGTTTTTGGCAAATAGTTATGTTCATAGACATTTTTCAATTTTATACTAGCTATAATTTTTATATTGTCTAATACATGTTATGTGATTTTCTAGAGTTAATATATATATATTTTTAACTTTTAGGCTCATTGCATCGCTTCCTATTGTTGCTCAACACCTCTTGGTGCTTTTATTTGGTACATTCCGCGCCATTTCCAGTTGCTCTGATAAAGCACAGACTGGCATGTCCTCTGAAGCAATTGGAGTGAGCGTTGCTCCTAGTTTTTTTCAGTCTTGTGTGAGTGATGGCAAAATGGCAAGAATGGAAGATGTTGTGAGGTTTAAGGTAATATTTATTGCTGATTTATAAATAAAGTTTTTTTTAGAAAAAAATTAATCAATTTTAAAGACATTTATGTTGTGCATTTATTTGTATTGGGTCAACCGGAAGGTTCTACAGTTTTTCAAAGAGAAGCGGGGTTTTGTCAAGTTATTTTGCTACTGCTGATAAGGAATAATCTTGAATGACCCATATATGTAAATTTTGTCTTTTCTGCTTGCACTGCATAATTCTCACTTGTGTTGTGGCATGATTTTTGTTTCAGTGCAGTGCTAAGAATGGAGAACTAAAATTTTCATTTTTGTCATATTATGCTCTTTATTTTAAGAAAGGTAAAAATGTTGGTCAAACTGCTTGTAAAATTTGTGCTGTATATGGACAAAGTGTTCACAGTTCAAAGGTGGTTTGAGAAGTTTAAGCACGGAAATTTCTGCCTCGAAGATGATGCTTTGAATGCCAACATCTGTAAAGGAGGGTCCCTTAAAAGAAGCTATTGCTGAAAATTCAAATTACACATTTCAGGAACTATCACACAGACTAAGTATTTGAAAAAGTACAGTGCATGATCATTTGATAGCTTCTTTTAAGGGGTCTTTCTTTACAGATAATGAAGGTCACCCAGAGCAGGCATCATCTTCAAGGCTGAAATTTCCACGCTTAAACTTCAAAATCCATCTTCGAACTGTGTCATCTGAACAGTACTTTGTCCATATACAGCACAAATTTTGCGAGCAGTCTGACTAGCATTCTTACCTTTCTTGAAATAAAGAGCTTAATTGACGAAAATGAACTTTTTGGTTCTCTATTCTTAACACTGTATTGAAAAAAAAATTATGCCATAACCCAAACAAGAATAATGCAACGCAAGCAGAAAAGACCGAATTTATGTATCTGGGTCATTTTTAGTCCATATCAGCATTAAGCAAAATAACTAGACAAAACCACACTTCGCTTTTTGAAAAACCACAGAACTTTCCCGATGACCCAATAGTAGGAAAAAGTAAGATAAAATTTACAATTATACATATAAACTTATGTTTTGAAGACAAGTACTAAACATTTACTTGTAAGTTTTATTTAAAAAAAAATTTTATACTCTTGGTCATATTGTATTTTTTAATCTCCAAATATGCATAATATACGAGGGGCTGCTGTATTTTAAAAGAGATATTATAATTTTTTACAGTATTATTTGCATGGATTTTTAAAGACTGATTTGATTAATAGAATCAAGATAGTATACAGTTGTTTTCTGGCTTCAAGAAAGATTCCTTTTTTAGTCTAAAAGCCAAATAAATGATAATGTATCAGTAATAATAAAAATGCTTAACTGTGGTGCCAAGCATTTTTATTACACTTATTTATTTAACTGGGTTCATGGATGTAAAGATGGAATTTTATAATTGATGTTTCACTCACTTCCACATGGGCTACAATTAAAAAGGTACACAGGTGTGTATCTGATGACAGTGCAACATTTTAATATTTTTAGGACTTAATTATAAAGTAATTTTAAGACATCTTTCTGTTAGTTGGTCAAAGGAGATAAATTGCCAAATATTCTTTATGGTTACAACTGTATAAGAATTACAGCAACAATGGAGTTAATTATGCAGCACTCACTAAAATATGTTAACTGGCTGTGAAACTACAATAATAAAATATTTCAAACATTTAAAAAAAAATATATAATAATAAAGAGTGTAATATTTACATTTTTAAAAATGTGTTTATTTTTATTAATTAATCTATACTAATAAAAGAAAGTTTCGCTCTGTGTGTGGGGGGGGGAGGGGGAGGGGGGGGGGGGCTAGGAAAATCTGGCACACCTAGAAGTCTGAAAATTTAGGTGAGGATAGTGATAGTCCAAGGCCTCTCCTGGTGCACCTGAGTCTCAGAATTTTAGTATTTTGAAAATTAGAGTAGTTATTAATTAAAACCTGATCACAATAAAAAAAAAGCACTCTTCCGAAATTCGTGCGCACATGCTCAGAAGCCCTTTTACTGCATCTTCCCTGAAGAGAAGAAACAAAGTGACAGCCAGATCGTTTCTTTTTTCAGTTTTTCTAAATTCGTCACGGGTGAATGGCCAGAAATACAGAAAAACCTTCTATATAGTCTCGAAGAACGTACTTTTACATCTTGAACGATCTGGTCATTTTGAAAAACTTTCACATTTAACACTTTGAAAAAAAAAAAAAAATTAAGAAGCATTGAATTAATGTTTTTTATTTTCTCCTGATTTTCAAGCCTCATATCTGCTGGACTGCAAGAGATACGGAAAAATGGAGTTCACCAAATTAAAGATATGACTTTGCCTTTTTCAAAGCCACTTTTAGTTTTAAAAAATATGAAAGTTAACCCTTCGAAAAAGTACATTTCTGTACACCATTTCACAATTTTTGGGATTTTGCCAATTTTTAAAATTTTGCATCAGCGGTTCCAAGCGAGTTGCGAAAAAATAAAAATTCCAGACAATATCTGCATTTATTCCCTTTTCGACATCTGCAATCATTTTGCAAAAATTCGAATATTAACCCTTCGAAAAAAATTCGCATGCAGACTCACTTTTGTGAATTCAGATTTTCTGCGATGTATAAAATCGCGTATCAGTCTCAATAATAATAATAATAATAATAATAAAACACACACCTAAGGACATCTACATTCAATGGGGAGGCAGAAACCTATTGTTTTAGAAAAATTAACGTTCACCCTTTTGAAAACATTTTTTACCTTAAGTCAATTTCTCATTTTTAACAATTTCGCCTATCTTTAAAAATTCGAATCTGCGTTTATAACTAAGATACGAAAAACTAAAAATACCGTGCCTAATCTATGTTCCTTTGCTTTTTAAAATCTGGTATCCATTTCGAAAATTTTGAATTTTAACCCTCTGAAAAAAAATAGTATATCTGGTTTTATGCGCCCGATTACGACGTGGTTTGGTTCATTCGATTTGATATCTGTAGCCTTAAATATTTTAGTTGCACTTTCTAGCGCCAGGGTGCTCTTTCTGATCTCAGGTTCTTTGGGCCCGATTACGATGGGGTTTGCCTCATTCGACTTGATTTTGACAGCCTTACAGATTTCAGTCATGTTCATATAGAAGAGATTGTTATTATCACATGTCCAGGCAATGCTGGGCGGGTCAGCTAGTAGTTTAACAAGTATTAAGTTATGATTATACATTGAGAAAACAACTTAGAAATTCTAAATACATAGTTTAAATAATGTTTTTTTTTTCTTTCCTGTTGCCATATCTTAAAAGAAAAACAGCAAAAATGATAATTTTGTAATAAATTCACTTGTTCATGCTTTCTACCAAGTGTAAATCAAAACGGTGAATTTCCCACAATTAGGGCCCACACCAAAATAACATATTAATGGAAATTTTTCGGAACAACATGAATTTCATTTTATTCTTTTAAACTATTTTACTTTTATACTTATTTTCTTCCATCTTCTTTTCTATTGAAAAAGGGTCTTCTTAAACTGTATTGTGCTGTCCTCTAAAAAAACCCTATTTTTTTAAATTTTCTCTATATAAAGTCTAATAAAGAATTAAAAAAAAATAAATATGGCTAATTTTTTTACAGCTTGTTTTACTAAGATTTTAATGTTGGGCATTTTTCATTTTATCACTTTATTACAAAATGGCAGCCAATTAAGCGAGAATTTGAAAAACACCCACTTTTCCTAAAATTAACCCATGTTACCTGAAATAAACCTGAACATAATCGGAAAATGAAACATTTTATTACGTACTAGTATATAACCCCGTCAAAAATGACGGATTGTTGATCTGCGTATCATTTTCATAAGACTTCATACAAACAAACAGCATGAAGATTTTATTATTGAATGGTTTGTATTGTAGAAAAGTACATTTTAAAAATGACAAATGATTTCTACAAATAAAAATGATGAAGATATGTACATTTTTTTTTTTTTTTTTTACTCAGTATTAAATTTCTGAATAGTTCAACGATTGGACAAAACATTCAAATTAAATATTAACAAATAATCCATGTGCGAAAGTTTTTGTAAAAGTGTTATCAATGAGTTTCTAAACAGCTTGACTCACCACATAACTCATTGTTTGATTACATAAGCAAAATAATATACTGGATCTATCACCTTAAATCCTCCTATGAAAGAAATCCCTGCTATTTCTGAAAAAAAAAAGTGCTTACAGAAAAAAAATGTTTACAGAAATGTTGATATACATGTTTTATATGAAATAGTTTTTGAAGATTTTAAACAAAATTAAAATATTTAAAAGCTTTAATATGCTTTTACAAATATTTTAACAGCAGAATCGGATGTAGCATAGGTTTTTCATTAAGCCTAACATGGCATTTAACTATGGTCGATTCGCAGACCAGAGTGGTTCTGGCCTGGAATCGTTACAGATACTTTATTGCCTTTGGATTTTATTATAAGTAGATTAATGGTTTAACTTTAAAAAAATAAAAATGCATCTAGATCATTCTAAAATTATTATAACAAGAGAATCTGCAAAAATGAAGCTCGGCAGCAAAATGAACAAATAAAAATGATGAAGATATGTACATTTTTTTTTTTTTTTTTTTTTTTTTTACTCAGTATTAAATTTCTGAAATAGTTCAACGATTGGACAAAACATTCAAATTAAATATTAACAAATAATCCATGTGCGAAAGTTTTTGTAAAAGTGTTATCAATGAGTTTCTAAACAGCTTGACTCACCACATAACTCATTGTTTGATTACATAAGCAAAATAATATACTGGATCTATCACCTCAAATCCTCCTATGAAAGAAATCCCTGCTATTTCTGAAAAAAAAAAGTGCTTACGAAGCACTATGGGTATATAAGCACTTCTTAGGTATTTTTAACAATTTTCATTATTCTAATTGGTGCATAAAAACAGAACAAAAAAAAAAAAATGACTTTAGTGAAATATTTGATGTAGTACTAGATTGGGTTTTTTTTTTTAGGAAACATTTCACTGTGGGTTTTTTTTAGAGGCCAGCACAATATGTTAACTTTATTCTGGTTATTTATCATACCACGTAAAAAAAAAAAAAAAAAAAAAAAAAATATATTGAAATAGTTTTGTATCATTATTATATAGTCCCCCTTTCTCATTCAACTAATTATTAAATTTTGTTTAATTTTGAATGTACTTTTGAACTTAGTTTTATAATTATTTATTTATTTATTTATGTATTTATTTATTTTTAAGAAATCCAATAAAAAAGTACTCATATTTTTTTAGTTTCATTTTATGTTTTACGTATCTTGAATTCTCGACAAGCACTGAAACTTATGGGAGGTTGTGAGATAGATTACTTATTTTTAAATTATTCAGATTGTTACTCCATTTCAGTAGACAAATTTAAATATTATAGAAAATTTTTAAAGCCAATTTCAATGTAATTTTGTAATAAAAGTGAATAAATTATAAGAATTTTATTGGTTAAATCTATAAAAGCTATTCTATCGAACTATCCTTTTTTAATAGTATATTTTAAAAGCATATTTTTTCAAATGTTTATGTTTTTATGAAATAATGGAATATATTTCTAGGGTATTACTAAAATAAATTACTTAGATTATTAGGAATCTTTACTTCGTTTTCAGTGAACAAATTTAAGTTATAGATAATTGTTAAAACCAATTTTAATGTAATTTTTTAATAAAAGTTAATAAATTATATGAATTTTACTGGTTAAATCTATAAAAGTTATTTTGAATATCCTTTTCTAATAGTGTTATTTAAAAACATATTTTTTCAAATGTTTATTATTTTTAAAAAAATAAAAAAAGCCTATTTATAAATTTTTATGTAATCTAAAATATCTTGGAAATATAAACAGGTATGTCTGCAGAAAAGTTGTCAGTGGAAAAATTTTAATTATAATCATTTTTGTCCCAACAGAAGGTGAGTGAGGATAATGTACTTTGTCTTCAAATTACGATATTTTTATTATATCATAGGATATTAGGTTGAAAATATATAGGTGGTGTAAAGAATTCCTCATTTAGTATATCTTTTGATGCTAAAGCATATGATTTTTAAATTATGTTCAAGTATCAGAATTTGGAATAAGAAATTTTTAAAATTTATTTTATTACCATTAAAATATGTGCAACACAGTTCATTTCAGTTAATCAAAACTTTATTAAAAATCCCTAATGAATATATACTAATGTTAGAATACATTATATATGAGTACACAATGTATTATAGCATTTCTGTTAATGATAAATAGTTTATTAAATGACTGATATAGTTCGTCTCAAAGTAAAGGCTATGCTAAAAATGTAAGTAATAAAAGAGTATGAATATGTTACTTTAGAATGATTAAATATGGTCTTTTTTTAATAAGAAAATTACTGTCTCAAAACAAATTTTTTATTGTAATTTTGATGTAAATTTCAAATGTGCTGACATCATTTATACTTCATTTTTGTTTATAGCATACTGTTTTGTGCTAAATATCGACAGGTTAATTTGTGAATTTGGCATAATAAATTCACTTCATTTTAGTTATAAAAATGTATCAATACAGGATAGTCAATATATATATAGATGAGTATTGGGATTGAAGGAAACAGAGGCTTTAATTAACGTATAAAAAGAGTTTAATTGGTTCTTGACTAAATGGTAAATATAAAACAGTATTATTTACAAAACTAAAGGAGGGAAAGGGAGGATATTTGCAGTCATCTTACTGCAGGCATTTCGGTAAAATCTGGCCATGTTTCGGCCCGATTCGATCGAGCTTGCTCTCCCGTCTCGAGAGCACCCAGTATCTATCCTATCCTTTTCACGTTGAGTTAAAATCTGAACCTTTTTGCCGTTTCCAAGCTGGCAATGCCAAAAAATGTATCTCAGCATTCCTTGTGGCTTGCGGTCTGTCAACGTCACAGCCTAGTTGTGAGAACCGCTTGTTGCTATGTAAACCTTGTGGGAAAACTTAACCACATTCACACTCGGCCATTCGATAGGTGGGCGACCACGTCCACGTTCGGCCAAAACAACAAGTGATTTTTTTTTTTTTTTAAGTTTTAAAATTTCTACTATGAATATCTAAGCTGGGTTGTACTGGCTGTAACCTTGATCAAAAGAAAAAAGAAACAGTATCGAGAATTAAAAAAAAAATGTCATTTGGTGTCATGAAACCATCTGTTCCCTGCGCCATCGTCTAAAAAAAATTATGAATATTGGTCTCGTCTAAACTGAAAAAAAAAAAAAAAAAAAAAAAAGCATCATTTTGTGTCATGAGGTTGTCTATCTCACACGCTGCCGTCTAAAAAAAAAAAAAAAAAAAAAAATCAAAATCTGCCTCATCTAAGCTAGAATTTTGAAAAAAATGTCATCTCAAATTATCTAAATACTAAAAAGAGGAGGAAAAAAAAACAGATTTGCCTCATCTAAGTAAAAGAGAGAAAAGAAAATTTCTCTGAAAGAGATCTTTCCGGACAGCCAGTTGAAATTATTCAAAAGAAAAAAAAATTGCAAATGATGGTGAGGAGGAAGGGTGAATAACAATAATAAAAAAATAAAAATGTAATTGCAACACATTGATAAAAATAGACAAAAGGTAGATGAAAATGTTTACAATACGAATACTTGTTTGTTTGCTCGAACAAGTCTGGAGGGAAAAAACATAATAATAATAATAATAATAATAAATCGTTCAAAATGTTGTTTTTTTTTCAGTACTATATTCTAGGATCTAAAATAATACGTATGCAGCTACAAAAAAAAAAAAAAAAAAAAGACAACTGCTACGTAGATTAGAAAAAAAAACTGCCACTGCTAGACAAAACAAAAAAACACTGCCTAGGTTGCTCGAAAGTGTAAACTGCATGAAGAAAAAATTATAAAGAAAACACGATGCACGTCGAGATGGGGTAAAGAAAAAAAAAACTATTTCCGTTAGTAGCAATGACGGAATTAAAAAATAAAAATCGCACTTTAATTCCATCAAATTGTTTTTTTTTTTTTTTTTAAATCAGTGCAATGAGCTCTGAAAAAAAAATTGCACTAGAGCTGCATTGGTAAAAAAAAAAAAATGCATCATTTCTGTATGATGATATTCTTCATAAGTTTCACAATGCATGTAAGGTTTAATAAAACAAAAAGAAAGTAATTTGTGTATAGCTTGACAAAAAAAAACACACTCAAGCCTTATTAATGTTGACACTCTTATTGGTTTGAAGAAAAAGAAGAAAAACAAAGTAAATCATAACACAGCACATTTTACTTGATAAGAAACAGAAGAGTAGGCTCATTTCACATAAGTATCGTGTATATTTTCTTTTATTTTCTCCCTTCCTTCTCTGAAACTGGGTGTATATGAATGAAACTGTCAATTAGTAATTATCTGTGCGCTTCAGGCTTCACACATCTGGTTAAAATCTCGTAAGGCTTCATGTAATCATTAGCCATTGAAGTGAAGTTTGCTCATTCGTGTTGACCTACTTTTTAAACTTGGTATCTATTTGCATATCCGTTGGTAAAGTTTGAGGTTGGTAAAGCTCTTTAAATTCGGTGAGGGTATGGCATACGAAAAGAATTGCTTTATTGTGAGGCGTGTCAGTAATGCTCTGGATGATATAATGCTTATGCGAATCTTCATCGATATTTCCTTCATAGTAAGGAAATATTTTTACAAATTTTCGGTCGGTCTGCAGGTTTGGGAGCTCAATAGCTCATGAATCTGCAACGGTGAGGAAATGTGGGTGAATTCATTAATTAATGCCCGTTTTAGAACTCCATAAGAAGTTAGACTGGCTTTGCTACCTGCAAATAATAGAACGGTTCCTCTGAGGGCCCTTTCTACAAAAAGTAATGTTTCAATATCAGATAGCGCGAAGCTATCTGAGAACACTTCGAATCTTTTAAACCTGTTGAGAATATTATTGGAGGGCTTTCCCGAGAAGGGTGTAATAAGGGCCTCTAAATCACTAAAAGAAACGGAGTGGCGTGTTGCAAAATTGGTGCCAGTTGGCGTATTAGATGCCAGTGCTTGCTCACTGACGATTGATTGGGGGTGTTGGTAACAAGAGCCGGTGGATGGTTTAATGTTAAATTAGAGTCTAGGGTATTCTGTGGAGTAATTAAAGCATCATTTTCAGGTTCCAAGTCAGTGTGTGGAGCAATCGATTATTGAAGTACTTCCAGATCAGTCAATGCGATCAATATGCATTTTGCAATCTCTGCTTCGGTGCCTTGGAAGTCTAAATGTAACAAGTTGGCAATGGAGATTAATTGCATTTGTGAAAAATTTCTGAAAATTTTTTCTAACTTAATTTGAAAGTTGGCATCACCTTCTTTAAAATTAAATCTGGTAAATGCACATAGTCTTTTTCTGTTATCCCTTGATAAATTACAATTAAAAATTAAAGTGTGGAGCAATTTTATTCTGTCCATGTGAGCTGAATTAAGTTGAACTAGCCGACCCTGCGCAGAGTATCTGCAGTCTAGTGCCTACTTATTTAAATACTATATGCATATTAGAATACACAAATTTCAGCATTGTATGTATAAATATCATACATAAAAACTTCTCCACTTAGGACTGGGAACTTTGAAATAAAAAATATATACACATAAGATATGGACACCATTTAGAAATATGAAAACAGAGGTATTTTTCCAACATCGTGCATATAAAAAACCTTTGCATGCACACAATAGTTGCTGGATACTCTTTAAAATTAAAAAAAAAAATTATACATATTATATTGAAAATATCTACACCATTCACAATTAGGAAAATATTTTTATCTTTTTTTATAATTTTTCTGCTTCGAAAACGTCTTTATATACACAATTGTATATTTCAGAGCTCGGAGATATTATTATTAATTTTAATTGACAAATTGTTTGTCACTGTTAGTCTGGCTCGTCCTTTAAGCTGTTGGGGTGTCACCGTTGAAAAATTAATGTTACTGAAAAGTTGCCGCACTTGATTTTGTATATCTGGATAGCAAATTGAGGGAAACTCAATAGTTTTCCCATTTTGACATTCGCCAACCTGTAACAGCGAACTTGCTAACTGTCTCTTGTTTGAAAGGCACACATATTTGCTGTGAGTTGCATAATGTACAATATTCTCTTCTTTATGCAACTTGAAACTGTTAGTGATCTTGAACCTCTAAAAATGGCAGGTAGGACTGACTTGACGGAAATCTCCACCCAATAAGATTATTTTATTCATTTATTATTATTATTTATTTGTTATTATAAATAACAAATATGTGCATTCGTAATATTGACGTCATAACGATGCGGACAACAATGAGATTAAACTGCATAAGGTACAACAATGGAGTCAATGTTTTAATTAATAACAAAATGGCACGTTTCTTGGTTTGATTTCGCACTTTATTTTCTTTCCTTCTTAGAAAGTAGCTAGTTTTTTAAAATAAATAAGAAAACTTGCTGGCCAATTTTTACAAAAATTATATTTTCAGATGCAAAAATTTGTTCTACATATGTGTGTTGACTTTTAAATCGATACCTCAAATACTTTTCTTAATATTCGCAAATTAGTGAAAACAAACCTCTCATTGCCATCGGCAAATGATAAATAATTGCGATTTCTGTGCCACGTACCATAGCGTAATATATATATATAGATAGCAATACTTTTTATATCATTTAAAGACACTGTTAAAATAATAAAAAGAGACTTACTTGCATTAAGGTATCCGTTTAAAAAAAAAAAAAGAAGATAAATCTTGTGGTAATCAAACTTGAAATTATACTATAAACACTCTGTTGCGTCTTGAATCATGCACAAACTTGAATCATTCATACGAGTAGAAAAAAAAAATCTTTGCTTTCGATAAAATTCACGACCAGTTCCAACGTTGACCTAGTTTTCGTCTAGATCAGTGGTTCCCAACGGGGGGCGTACGCCCCACAGGGGGGCAATTTGACTTTTCAGGGGGGCAATTCAAGATTTTTGTGAACTCATACCCTCTGAATTGTTTTTGTAATAGTAATGCTGTAGACTGAAAATAAAAGTTACACATTTAAATTAAAAAAAACAAAATGAAAAAAAAACAAGTTTTTTATTCACTTTTTAAAAAGTCTCCATTCAAGAGTTTTAAATACACTTCTACCAGAATAATTATAGAAAAAATTATTTAAGATATTTAAATACTTTTATATATTTAAAAGTTCATTGTAATTTTTCTGATTTATGAGTATTTTAGAATTTTAAACAACTTTTTCGACTATTTATTGAATGAGTCGCACTGCAATATGTGGGAATCAATGGAAAATACATGGAAATCAATTTTACACGTGAAACTATTCAAATGTATATTTAACAATTACTTGAAGATCTTCCTTTTCTGATTAGAAATTGTTGTGTAATTTAATCGCAGAAATTCTGTGATTAAATAAGACAAAAATGTTTTATTCAAAATTATTGATTGGTCTAATCAAGGATTCTGAGCACTCTATACATCACGCATACATGGCGATCGTTGTGAAGAGATTAAAAGTGACCCTTTATGTGCCAACGATACTTTAAACTACGAGTAGTATCAGATGATTATAAAAAAAAATATTTGATTCATTCATTACCTTCGGTATGTTTCAGGATCAATATTAAATGTTTTTTACTCTATCAGTTCATTCATTTAAATTTTTATAAGAATTATATTTTTTAGGGGGAGGGGGGGCATCATCATTTTAGAGATGCTTTGGTGGGGCACGGCCAAAAAAGGTTGGGAACCACTGGTCTAGATGGAAACACAGCTATTGGTGTTCTGGCATGCGTCTCTGATAGAAGAAAAAAGAAATATCTGATGAGTAGACTTAGCTTCCAATGGATAATGTAAAAACTGTCGAAATTTTATATAGGCTCAGATGCTGTATCCCATGTGAGTATTGGGATTGAAGGAAACAGAGGCTTTAATTAATGTATAACAGGAGTTTAATTGGTTCTTGACTAAATGGTAAATATAAAAGTACTATTTACAAAACTAAAGGAGGATTTGCAGTCATTATTGCTAACTGCAGGCATTTTGGTAAAATCTGGCCGTGTTTCGGCCCGATTCGATCATGCCTCCTCTCCCATCTCGAGAGCGCCTAAGATCTGTCCTATCCTTTACACGTCAAGTTAAAATGTGAACTTTTTGTTGTTCCCAGGATGGCGATGACAAAAAATGTATCTCAACATTCTTTGTGGCTTGCAGTCTGTCCACATCACAGCCTAGTTGTGAGAAAACCACTTGTTGCTATGTGAACCTGATGGGAAAGCTTAACCACATTCACACATATATATATATATATATATATATATATATACACACATGTTGACCTTTCATTTATACACTTTTTAATCAATTGTACATATCATATAAAATGGTATCCTATGAAAATGTATATATTTCTTAATCGAAATTTGCTTGACCAATAGTTATGAGAGGTGTGATTGAGAATATCCCTCCCTTTGGGGAACCTTAAATTGTAGAGTACCTAATGAAACTATAATGAAACACACAAGAAGGATTTCAAAGAAAAATCAAAAGAGCTCATGCAGTAATCCCAGTTTCAAGTTTGAGAAGTATTGCACAAATATTTCACCATATTCAATAGTATTTAAACACTGTTGTTTGCTAATTTAAATCCATTTTGGAATTATTAAAAATGCAATTATTTATATTTTGTGTTACATACTTTTGCTACTGACGCTTTTACTGTGTATTTTTTTCTTCCTTGAAATGTATATACATTTTATAACATATCCTGAATATTCGTAGGAGTTATCCATTAAATTATGTTACACAAATTTTGTTTTTTTTACAGCTCCCTTTATGTCATAGCTTGTCACATTTGAGTGATACTCCTGCACACACGCACACACCTTCCTCTCCTAATGGGATAATGCATTTTTTGATATTGTTAATTGCCAAAACATCAGTTGAGGTTCACTGTTGAGACCAGAAAAGTTTTTGGTTTTTATCTGTTTGTCTGTTCCATGATAACTGCTACAAAAATAATTTGATTAGGTTGATTTTTTGGTTGGTATGTTGGCGAGGTACCCGGAATTAGCTGTATAGTTTTTGGTTAAATTTGGTTCATTCGTTCGAAAAATATAGAACATTTTCTTTTAAGTCATAATGCTTTTCAGTGGGAAGTCAAACGATTTTTTAATTTTAATATTTGCTGAAAGGAAAATGATGCATTGGGATAATTGATGCTAAATTTACGAACTGGCGATCGAACTGGCGATCTTAAATTAATACGATCGCTTTAAAAATTGCCATTTTTTTTTTTTAATTTTGAAATTAATTATATAAATTATTGGAAAATTTGAATCAATTGGAGAGATAGAAAACTTTTTAATTTTTCATTTTTTACAAAAATTTCTTTTTTTCCTCTCTTTCATTAACCCCTTAACTGCCATGGGCGTATATATATATGCCTTCAGAAAACATATTCCTCTTTTACAGTTTTGGCAAACCTGCGTGCTAATAGGCTCTTTTTCATTACTAGTTCCGTATTTTGCACACGGTAACATCTGTATTTTGTTATTGCTATGCCAGAAAAGTTGTCTTATTCATTCGCAGAATTCTCTGATAAAATAAGGTATTGGGGATCTTGTCAAATTTCGTTGGCAGTTAAGGGGTTAAATGGTTTTCTAGCAAACTGTATTTTAAAGAATGTATATATAAAAAAGAAAATTCGAGTAAATAACATTATTTTTATGTAAAATTTTATTAACAAAATAGCTTATTTTCGAGTGATTTTAGTTTTTAATATGCTTTTTATAATGAAGTAGATGAGGATTTATTTTAACTACTAAAAACAGATTACCAAATCGGTTTTCCAAACGAAAATTATAAAAAAGTTGAATGTGTAAATTGAATATAAGTATCATAAGAGGAGTTTGCATTTGTATAAGTATATTTAATGCACAGAATTTTATTCAATTTGAGCAACATATGATGATGTTTAGTGGTTGAAAAATAACTATTCATTTAAGGGTACGGTACAATCTCCTGTACAAAGAGATGGTTAATCTAATGAAATTACAGTAGTAAATACATTCAGACATATACTCGAATAATGAAATAACACAATTACTGGAAATTGAGAACATGAAATTAAAGCGAGAACAGGGGGTTCAGGGGGTGGACCCCCCCCCCCTCCCCATCCTGAAGGAATGTATTCTTATTCTGAAAAAATACTATAATAAGTAGTTTATCATATCATTGCATAAAATTGTGTTTAATGTGATACTTTAACTTTAAAAATCAAATTTTAGGATATCAAATATATAAAGCAGATTATATTAAAAATTAGTAAGATTAATGAACAATGATTTGTAGAGCTGACGTTGAGGCCTCTGATCTGTAGATTTACTAGTTTAGAGTTAGTTTTGATTAAAACAACAATGCAATTATTATTTTTCTATTAAAATTTTTACTAGTATGTGGCAAGTTAAAATCAACTTCACATTAAAACTATTACAATCAATACTACTTGAGTAAAAACACATACTGTAAAACCTGTAAGAATGGAACCTGTCTATGACCGACCTGCCTTAAATAGAAAAATTCCATGGCCCAGGCGAAAAGGATGTTGTACAAACATAACCTGCTTAAAGTGTATTTCTTTTCTGATCCCTTCCAATTTTGCCGTTGTAGGTTTAATCTATATTTTTTTTTTTATGAATTTTATTATGCTGCTTGTAAACAATGCCTACCTTATTCATACTTTAGGTGGGATGTCACAACGTTCTCAGATTCTCCTTTTTCAATATGTCATAAATTGTACATCCTCCCCCTTGAAGTGTGACATAATTAATGTATGACTCCTTATAGCAGTGTCTAATGACTAACATCTTTTAAACTAACGAAAACTTTTAAGATATACTGCTGCTATGTATGTCTTGCACGAAAGAAACTATTCTAATATATGTTTGATAATAAATTTGTTTTGTTTTTTCAATTATCATTTAAGCCCTATCCTTTTCTTTCACAATTATGAAATATTTTGATTTTTCATTTTTTCCCCTTTTTGTGTTTACCAGGTTTTATTATTTAAAGAATAAAACAAAAGTATATTAGATGGTGCAAAAATTATAAATGGAAGAAAAAAATGGAAATTGATCGTTTGGAAAATTAAAAATATTTTGTAATTTTGAAAAAGGATATAATTTTTTTTACTTTTTGATTGTAAAACAGTAAAAAAAAAAAAGCTTGCTTTTTTGACAGTGAGCTTTATGACTTAATGCTCACTGATTGCTGTTTTCTCTTTTCTTTGCTTACTTGCCCTTTCTGCTTTAAGGCCAAGATATCGGTAAGTTTTCTAATGCATGCAGCTGTTCCGTAACCTGTAGATTTCTTTGGGTTTTGCTTTTAGTTCATTGTTTTTAATCGGGGTTCGCACTAGAATATACAATCGTAAGGATTCTTGATATATTTTAAAAATCCCCACTTGCTTATTCTTCCTATATTTTCTCCCAGTAACCATTTCATCATCACACTGTGGTCTGGTATCAATTTTAGTCCTTTTTCAATAATGGTCCATTCTATAATAACCTACAAATAACCAAAAATTTTGCAACCTAGGTGGAAATATAATATGTATTACCTGCTCCACAATCACAAGTATCATTTTGAATATTTTTATGAATCTATATCCAAGTACTTATAATATTTATGAAATTATGTTAATAAATCCATTGCCTTTGTGTTTATTAAATGATCTTTTCGTATTTTTAATAGGATTTAAAATAAATTTAGGGACCTAATATATTTATAAACATTTAAGAATTTTCACTCATATTTCAGGTACAAACTTAGGTGTTGAAAATTTTCCCTTTCAAAGGTGCTGACAAACATTTTTTTTTAAACAGAAATAAAAAAAGAGAGAATATAGCATTAAACTCTAGTTTTCCCTAAATAATAAAAAAATATATTTCTCAATTAACTGTCAAGAATTCCCTTAGAAATTTTATTAGAGTGAGATAATCTTATTTTTTTCTCCCTAGTGCAAACCCTGTTCATAAAAATATTTCTTTTGAGTTGAAAATTTAATTTTTGTTTTTAGTTTTTAATTTATTTAGTTTTGTTTGTTATAGTCAGCACAGCTTTAGGGTAGAATTTTTTTAAATGATATTTGATTAGTTTAGGCAACATATTATTACTCATTTTATTTGATTAACAAATTTTGTGCTTAAAAAAAAAAAAATAATAATAATAAGCTGTGGAGTTTTTTAAAGGATTTTTAATTTTTTTCTTCAATGCTTTAAAAAAGTTATCTTAAATGAAAAGTTTGAGGATTGGAAAATGTAAAATGTTTTAAGTTATTTTCTTTAATTTACATTTAATAAAATATAATGACAAGGTTTTTGCTTACTTTTCTAGGATTTATTTTGCTGACATAATATAGATTTTATAGATATAGCCATTTCATACCCTTCCAGAGTTGCTATTTCAATAATAGCCTTGTACTTTTTAGCATAATGTATAATTTTTGCTAAATGTTATGCATAAAATGTAAAAATACTGTGCATTATAGTGCACTGGTAACTCTAAATGAAATTGTAAGAGATTGATCTAAGTTTTCTCTACATTAAGAAATATTGTGCCTTATAGAAAATGGCATCACTGCCCTTATAAAAAGTATGAGATATTTTCAGATTATTTTAGCATTTTTTTTTTTTTTTTAGTGACATTATTAAGTCAGAATATTTAGAGAAAAGTATAATTATTTGTACTTACTTATGATATACAAATAGTGGGGTGCATTTGTATTACAAGAAATCTTTCTATTCTTGGAAAGAAAGAGAAAAGAATTTTTTTTTTTGTATTCTACAGTTGGAAATGTTTAAACACCAAATGGTGCCTTGCTTCGATGCCTTGCCAAAGGGGAATAACTAGTTGCATGAAAAATCTGCATTCCAATAAATATATAAAAACTCTACCATAAAAGAATTTAACAGATTTAATTCATTTAACTTGAAGTGAAGTCATAATAAAGCATAATCCAGTTATCTCTCTCTATTTATTTTTTTTTTAAACCAAAAAAGCTAAAGATCTCACAGCACGATCAATTCAGTAGAAATAAATGAAATATAATAAAGGAAGATTTAATACATGTTGTGATATCAAAAGTCGCTTTTAAGAAACTAGAATCTAGGAACAAATCACAATCTACTGCAGACGACTCTTAGTTTGATGAATTAGAATATTTTGGAAAGCGTTTTGCCATTAAATTTTATAAATACAAAACAATGTACTTAGAAGATGTTACATCATTGTACATTGCCTCTGTATTAATACATGTAAATTAATTCCATAATTTCAAATTAATTCCCATTTAGCTAAAATTAATACTCATTTTTCAAAAAATTCATTTTTTTTCTAAAATTTAAGTATTAAGTTTAAATTATTTATATTCCTTTATTAATAACAAACCATAAAATTGTTTTTAGAAGCTTTCATTAAATGATTTGTTAATTAAATATTCCGTAAATTAATCTAAGCGAAATCTTCTTATCTCGCATAACAAAAATGTGTCAGCAAAAATTCTCTTAGTGGAAAAATCAAAATTCGAATTTGTTAAACATTAATTATTTTGTTTCAAAATTATATTTATTGTATAGAAATATTTATTTACTTTCAGAATCTGTGAAGTGTTGAAATAATTTGAAGAATTCAGATTTAAAAAAACAATATTTTTTTATTCATGAAGACACATGAAATATTTATAACTGAGATTTATATGGATGTCCACACTACTCAACAAATTCCCAATATTATTAATCTTGAACCATTAAATAAGTTTGAGGAAAATGAACTGTATAACATAATTTAGCTTTAAATCAATATTCTTATTTATTTGAAGAGATGTATTCTATTTTTCTTAAGGATTACTCACATATTTAACAGCTATAGATCTACCAACAATATCAAAATGGTTATCACACTCTAAATACTCAAAGCCTAAATGCTTATTTGTTAAGCAATAGAGTTTCTTATTGCTTTCGATTCTGGAAAAAAAAATCTGTTATTTCTAAAAAAAAAAAAAAAAATCCCAATGATGGATAAGCTTTGTCATATCAATTGTTGTTTGTAATTTAGGATTATGAAGTTTCGATATTGTCAAGAATATGCTCTAATGGTGAAATTTTTTTACTCGCAGAGATATTTTCAATTATAGATTTAGATATTTCAAAATTTAAAGGAATTATATAAGTATCAGAAAAGTATAACTGAATAATATTGGGATTTTTATTGGCTTTTCTCTTGTGTTTTTCCTTAATGGAGGTGCCTTTAAAAAATAGGGAGGGGGGGGGGGATAATTTCTTGCTTAATTTGTGGCATCGGCTCTTCTTTGAATTTCACATGAATGATGTCACAGGTAAACCCTAGTCTCCAATGAAAATTAAATACTAACAACTTAGTGACTAATATATTTATTAAATTCACCAAATTTCTTACAGACTAATACTTGTCTACATAAAAAAAATAAATAAATCATTCACTTCATGAATCACATACAAATGTGCATTTCTATTTATTTGAAACAGGAAAGTGCTTCAAAACTTATCAGTATATATATATAATATATATATTATATTATATATATATATTTTTTTTTTCAATTTAAGCCTAAATAAATATATCTTGATAAAAATAAAATTTGGAAGAGAATTGAAAATTCATGTTTTATAAATTAAAATGCAGTCATGGACACTTTCGGATGTAAAAACTATATATTAAAAAGTTAAAATTTAATGAACAGTTAGGGAAATTTCAATTAGATCTAAAAATATGGCAACAGGAAAGAAAAGGTAATGAATTCATATAAAAAATATCAGGTAATAATAATGTTAAAAATAAAATTAAATATTTCAAATAATTCTAAAAATTTAAATAAATTATCAAAATATGATTAAAATCAACATTATCTGCTTATCATGTCATTTTTAACAGATACTTTTCTGTAACTTTCTGTACTCATGCTTTTTGTATTGTTAAAAAGTATTTGAAAATGCCCATTTTATTTCAAATATGACTTCATTTTTTTCCCAGAAAAATCTCTTTTTAACAATATAAATCTTCTTCATTTTCTTTTCCTGTTAATCATGACATGATTTTTGACAGAAAACTTTCATCCGATTTTAACTGATCTGATATTCTTGCGCAATAATCAGTATAGGTAAAAAACAATTTAAAAAAAATATGACATCATATTCACCTACTTTCTGTACTTACTTATATTCATGCTCCTTGTATTGTTAAAAACATTTTGAAAATGCCTGTTATATTACAAATATGATGTCACATTTTTCTTAGCGGAATCTGTTTTTAATAATATAATTTTGGTTCATTTTCTTTTCCTGATAATCATGACATGAATTTTGATAGAAAACTCTCATCTGTATGTAACTGATATTCATACTTAATAATTAAGTATTGGTAAAAAATATCCCAGTTTTTCATTTTAAATATGACGTCATATTCATCTCTCCCCCCCCCCCCCCCCCTATGCTACTGATATTCATGCTCCTTGTGTTATCAACAAATATTTGAAAATGTCTGTTTTATTTCAAATATGACATGTTTTCTAAGCAAAAAAATCTTTTCTTGATAATATAATTCTTGTTCATTTTTCCCTCCTGCTAATTATGCTGCAATTTTTGACAGAAAAACTCTTCTTACTGTAACTGATATTCATGCTTCATATATAATAAAAATATTTAAATTTTTCATTTCAAATATGTAGTCATATTAATCTTTTTAATTCTTGGAATTTTTTATTTCATTTTCATTTTTTGCATGGAAAGCTTGCAATTAAAATTTAATTGCTGTGGAAATATTATTATTATTGGCTTTGAATTTTTGGCTTCGTATTATAAAGAAAACTAATTAAATTTTGTAGGAAAAATGTCCATTGATTCTCTGTGAAAATAATAAAATTTTGAATTAAGAAAAATATTTGAATAAAAAAAAAATATAAAATAGCCTATGTTCTTTACTGGGTTTATAATACACCAATATGCAAGAATACAAAGGCATTAAACAGTGCTCGAAAAATAGCATTCCCGGGATCCTGGAGAACCCAAAAAATAATTTCTGGGAACATATTTCTTCAACTCAGGTTCCTGGCCGGGAAACAAGCGCTCGCAAGTTGCCGTGGCCGCCACCATCAGCAATGAATTTGTATTCTATGGACAGCGGCGATTTTTGGAAGGAGGAGGTGGGACAAAGAACGTGTGGAGCACCGAGCACACACGGGTGTTGCATTTCCGTTGTATATATATATATGTATTAATTAATTATTTGTTCTGTATATGTTTGAATAAATTAGTAAATGCAATATGTAATGCTTAATCTTAATGGGCATGTAATACAACATTTCCCTTTCAAGTTACACATCTATAAGAATATGAAGGGAGGAGGTGCTTTTGGATAGAGAACAGTCAAAACATCAATTGAAAAACCATAAAACTAAAATTTTTGTTTATTATTCAAAACTGTGTCTATGTGACACAATATCTTCATTCATTAAGCTCTAAATTTATTAAAAAACTGTGAACACATAATTTTTTCTGGGAACCTTAAAATTTTTAGAATTTTCGAGCCCTGCATTAAATTATCCATTTTGATGCTGACTTCAGCCAAACATTCACATACATAATTTCATATTTATAATATTATTAGGATATAGTATTATAATGTAGGTTTAAACTCTCATTGCTGTATTAAGAAGATATAACAAGATAAATTCTGGCTTGTCAAATATTGCTTTTATTTATATATTTTGTTAAATAAAACTGTATAATTAGGATTTAGAAATTCGTTAAGTTATTTATTGAAATCAGAAGCATTTAAGAAATTTGGATTACAAATAGTTGAATCTAATATTAATAAATGTTAATTGAGTATAAAATTAGAAATTTCTAAAAATGCTGACTGTAATAATTTTGAATTTAGGGCTGTAAAATCAATTTCTAAGTTACATATACTAAGTTTGTTTTCACATTTAAAACTATACATGGTTTACATAAAAATAAAAGGTAATCTGAAGTGCTTACAAAATATAATATACAGTCAAATGCCACTACTTTGGACATCGTCTTTACTTGGGGTAATTTGGAACGTTTAGTGTTTGGGTGTTTGTAGCACTGTAGGTTGTTGCAGGTTACTTCTGAAGCAGGTTATATTTTTCCATTGTTGTTCGGTGATTGTTTAGGGCTGCTCCTGATGTTTTTGGGCATGGTCTCGGAGGAGGAGAATTTGTTTCTCTTTATTACTAAAACTGGTAAGTGTTATCTTTGAAATACTAAGGTTTGTACTTCATTTATATTAAAACTTTGGGGTTTTTTCTGCTTTAGAGCACCTGAGGTACAGTCTCTCCTATCTGAAGCCAATCCAATTTTATTTTTATCACTATTGTAGAAATCTCTACCATGGCTTGAATACCAAAAGATCAAAGTGTTAAAAACATGAGACATTGTCTCAAGTTTGGCATTGTTGTTTCAAGTTGAAAATTGTGCATTGTCAATTTTTTTTTTCCTTAAATGTTTTCATGTTTTAGACCATGTATAATATAATTTCCTGAAAAACTTTTATTTGTTTCTGTAAGCTGAATTTGCTATACTTTTGTCCTGTAACTTTTCTACATTTAAATGTTCCTTTGTTCCTCCTTAAAATATGTAGTATACATACATAATTTTTTAGTCAGCCCAAGGTGTTATTTACATATGTATGCCTTTGTTTTTCATGTTTTATTCTTAATCTTCCTAATCTTTATTCGTTTGGATTTGTTAATAAAGAGCATATTCTGACGTACCTTATTAGAGTAATTGATTGCAAAAGTCATCAAGTGTTCATTAGTCATTTTTAGATTTAAAAACTTTGTTTAGAATAAGTAGAATCCATTAAAGAAGTGAAACTTTGTTTTTTACCAGAAAACTTGACCTGTGATTTAATGAATACTGTAACCTTATATTTGATGATTTTTTTTTTCCACCATTTTCAATTTTATATTGTGTCTAAACATTTTTAAAAAAGATGTAACCTATCCCATGTATGGGATAAGGAACTTAAACATGAGACAAGTATTAAAAAAAAAGAGAGAATGTCCCAAGTTAAGTTGCCTAAGTATAACTTGGGACAGAAACCATTTTTTTTTAAGATATTAAATGTGATTCTAAAAATTTTAAATAAACATAGTTCAGATATCCTTCAAAACATGTTTTTTTGTAGCTTCTACATTTCATAAATGGTTGATTTCTCAATGCGAAGTTTGAAATTGTCCCAAGTATGGGCATTTGATTGTACATAGTTGTTTTTAAAGTATATGCACTTTTTTTGTATAGTAATTAAATATTTATTGTATCTTTAATCCATAAGATACAGTTCATAGTAAAGTTACAGTTTACAGTTACTAGTAAATTTTGATATTATTTTCTTATTACTTTTTTTTTCTTTTAATTTGCTGTAATAATGCATTGTGTTGCTCCATTTTGTAATCATTACATGCATGTGTGAAAATTTCCAAAATTTTATAAATAGCTTTTTTCCCTTAATAAAAAATCACAAGACATGGAGATAATATATTGCTGCAAATAGTTGGTAAAAAGCTTTTGTTTTATAATTTGTAAATATTATTATTTTTTTTGAAGTAGTATTCTTGAATAATAATAAATAATTTGATACTATTTTTGACACCAAAAAGTGGGCTTCATTTCTACTCAAAGAACTTATTTTATTGTATGATCATGGCAAAAACTAACTTAGTTTTTGAATTCCATGATTAAAGCATGAGGAATCTTTCACATTCTGAAAATATAAATGAATGCAAATAGTTGACTTGCTACAGTGTTGAAATATTAAACCATAAAATGAAATAAATAAAAAAAGGAATATTTGAAGTGAATGCTTACTTAAGAACAATGTTTTTAGAACAATATATTTGGATATATTGTAAAAAGGTATTTTGCAAATAATTATATTTTGAACAATTGAATATGAATACTAATGTTTTTAGTGTTATCGTTTATTTAAATTAGTTTTGGTAAACTCTTTTAAGCGCATATTTTATTCTTCAACATCAACATTTATTTTACATAAGTCTACTGTTGAAAATAAATTAATTCATTAGGTTCAGGTTCTTCTTATTTTGTTTTCTGATTGACAGTTTCATATATATTTAATGCATCTTTTAACTGATATTTTGATTTACATAATTTAATTCTATAACTGCTTGCTTTGTTGGAAACAAGCTATTGTATATTTTATTTCTTTTAAAATTGAAAGTTTCTTAATTTTAGGTTGCAACACGCATTATGAAGTTCCTCATCGATAATTTTGGTGTGAGTAATTTATTTGGCCGAGAAAACTATGAGTACTATGCACGAATAACTGGTAGGATACTGAAAGTTGAAGAAGACTGGATATTTGCATTTCGTTACCCACCTGATACATTAGTTTCACGTAATTATGACTGTATGTTTAAGTAGTTTGTAGATTTCTTTTAATAGTTTTTGAATGTATTCATATAGAATGTATTTATAGTAGTCTTTCTTATTACTGACCATTAATTCTAGTTGAAATTTTTTTTCAAATATTCTCCATCATATAAAGATCCACTTATGTCAAATTAAAAAAAAAATATATATGAAATTGAAATTTTTACATGGTCTTTGATTTCTACCTGTTATACTTAGAAAATCTTTCTCTATGCTCTAACAAGAGGATAGTAAAAATTCCATCTTTCTATGACCAAAACTTACTGAATTAGGATGAATTTTATGAATTTTTAGCATTTTCCAGCATTAAATGAGAGAGAGAGAGAAAAAAAAAATGTTTCAGTGCTAGAAAAAAATTTAAAATTCATAAAGTTCAAAGTAGCATAACTCTAAGTTTTGGTCATACAAAAATGGAATTTTTACTATTTTACTTGTTACAGCACAGAGAAAACTTAAACAACAACAACAAAAACAAGTTGGAAATTGTACGTCAAACGTTACAAACGAGGTGCGTTCGTACGCACGTTTTAGAATTAAATTCATGATATCCCGTGCGTAGAACGGGTTAAACAGCTAGTTAAGTATATATTTTATGACACTGTTCATACAAATATCTTAACTAGTTATATAAATATTCAGATATATATGTATCAGCTAGTTATATAAATATTCAGATCTTGATGATTTTTAATTCTGTGAAATGAATTATATCGTCTGCAGATTAATTTCTGTCATAAAATAAGTATCTCGGTCGCTTGAAGATTGAACTTCGGAAGCTCCTATAACAAAAAGCACCGATTTAAAAAAAAAAATTCAAATTTCTTAATAAATATTTTTATTAATATCTCCTGAAGTTTTGATTCGATTTTAATAAAATTTGAAATGTCTCGACAAAATTCTGCAAAGATAATATATTTTAAATTGCAAACCATTTGGTTGGGTAGTTTTTGCGTTGTTATATGCGGACAGACAGACAGACGGACGGAACAAACGACGACTATAGGTGCTACGTATTTATATAATTACGAACGCACCTAAAAAAAAGGTCAATTATAAGAAACCTTGTATATGTTACTTTATTTTGCATTTTGTGATAACTTTTTACAGCTTTTTAGTACATTTATTTTGCATTTTGTTTGACATTTGATATAATTTAAAATTAGATAAAACATGTTTTTTTTTTTTTTTTTTTTTTTTTTTTTTTTTGACAGAAAAAGATCAGGTTTGTTTAAAAGGTGAAAAAAAGAATTCTTATTAATATAGTTTTTGTCAGAATTTAATAAAATGTGCTAGCAACTATTTTATTTTACATTGTATTTACATTTTTACTGTATGACTTTCCATTCTTTAACCTTTCCGTTTCTTAAACTGTTTTATTTTCTATATTTGAGTAATAAAATATCATTTAGGGTTTTTATATATTTTTTTAATTTCATTTTTCAGAAATATTAAAGTTAAAATCAATTTTTATAAACACTTTCCAACATAGTTGAAAAATGTTTATATGAATTTGGTTTGTCTGGCCGTTTGTCTATCTGAGCTCTAACTTGCATAAATATATTCAGATTGCCATGTAATTGATATGTTATTGAGGTTTGCCATGACATGTTTGGTATTGAAAATCAAGTGGGTAGCATTTATAGTTCATTTACAGGGACATTCAAAAGTATTTCGTTACATTATGGTCTATGGAGAAAAACCATTTTCAGTGTATTTTAATGGTGGTACACTATTCAAAACATAATGAAATTTACGTGCATTATTGAGGTGCACTACAAGACGATTACTTTAGAATATGTTATGTGTACCCGTTACAGTTCATTTACAGGGCCACTAAAAAAAATTCTGTTATATTGTGGTCTAGAAGGAAAAATCATTTGTGGCCTATTTTAATGATCTGCCGATAAAATACGGAAGTAGGGTTTTAAAATGGGCTTGCAAATTATAAGATCTAATTTACCTTCACTTTTGAAAACAACACCGTGTGAATCATCTCTCTCTCCACATTAAAAGATTGTAAAAATTAAGGAAATCCATCATTAGAACCAAATATATTAATTATTATTTCATTAATTTGATTGCATAAAAATTATTCCTTTTAACGTGCTGTTTCAGAGCCAGACATTGGGACGTCTAGATGTCTAGAAGGATGAAAGATATGAAACCAGTTTAAGTGGGGTTATTATAGGCTATATAAAATTATTAAAAATATTGAATTTAACAGGGTTCGTACAGTCCTTGAAAGTGCTTAAAAGTCCTTAAATTTTTTTAAAGATTTTTTGGTCCTTGAAAGTACTTATTTTTATTCAAAATTTGCAAAAAGTGCTTGAAAGTCCTTAAATTTTTCTTTGATTTTTTTTTCCTTTAATTTTTGTCCGAAAAATTTCAATGATAATCATTTTTCTAAATTGTCTGCCTTCTTTTTGTTTTTATTACTATCGGTAATACTTTAACAAACGCCCTAACCTTAACCAGACAAAGCGGCGACGTCCCCCCCTCCTTCCCCTTCCTAGTCGGCGCCTATGCCCTCGCGGCCAGGAGCGCTTTCGTATCTCTGGATCTATGGGTCCGATCACGACGGGGTATGGCTCATTCGTCTCGACATCGATATCCTTAAAGATTTCAGTTATGTTCATATAGAAGAGATTGCGCCGCCTGGTGGTGGAAGGTGGAACTAATGGATTTTTGAGCTATCTCGAGTTCTATGGGTCCAATCACGACGCAGTTTGGCTCATTCGCCTCGACATCGATAGCTTTAAAGATTTCAGTTATGTTCGTATAGAAGATATTACGCCCCCTGGTGGTGGAAGGTGGAACTAATGGGTTTTGGAGCTATCTCGGGTTCTATGGGTCCGATCACAACGCGGTTTGGCTCATTCGCCTCGACATCGATAGACTTAAAGATTTCAGTTATGTTCGTATAGAAGAGATTGCGCTCCCGGTGGTGGAAGATGGAACTAATGGATTTTGGAGCTATCTCTGGCTCTATGGGTCCGATCACAACGCGGTTTGGCTCGTTCGCCTCAACATCAATAGTCTTAAAAATTTCAGTTATGTTCGTATAGAAGAGATTGTTCCCCCTGTCAGTGGAAGGTGGAAGTAATAGATTTTGCAGCTATATCCGATCACAATACGGTTTGACTCATTCGACTCAATTTCGACAAAACTTAATGATTTTAGTTCCGTGTTTCACCACCCGGGGCAATAGATTTAAGGTTATTACACGGGACCGGGTATCGCCGGGTGGGTCAGCTAGTTTTCTATATTTTAAAATAAATTTATTCTAGGTTTTTATTTATACTTCAGACATAAAAATAATAACATCTTAATTGATTGTATGCTTACATGTGTGATGTATTTGTAGATTATTTCTGATGTATTTTTATATTTCTTACACTTGGCAAACATTCTAAAAACCTTGAATCTAAAAAAATGTAAAAGAATGAAAGATTTCTTCTCAAAAACAGCATCTACTTCAAACAATTTAGATACCAATACATCAGAAAAAATAGATGGTAGTGCTTCAAAAAATTCTGAAAAAAATAGAATTGACACATTTGTTTCTAAAAATGATGTACTAGACGCTGAAATATTGTGGGCCTTAAAGTGCATTAAAAGTCACTATTCATATAAACCCTGTGAAGATATTGCACAATTACTTTCCAGAATGTTCTCAGACAGTAGCATCGCTAGCAATTTTTCATGTGGAGAAAAAAAATGTGCATATATATGTCATTTTGGTCTTCGCCCTCATTTTCAAACGCTTTTGGTAGATAACTGCAAAAATGCAGAGTTTTTTACTCTGCTCTTTGATGAGACTCTAAATCAAACTAACCAAAAAAAGCAGCTTGATATTTATGTACGATATTGGCACCAGGAGAAATGTAGAGTCAGGACACAATATTTAACATCAGCATTTATTGGGCATTCAACAAGTGAAGACATTCTCTCAGCTTTGTATGAATGTGTTGTAAAATTGGATTTATCAAAACTTCTACAAATATCTATGGATGGGCCTTATGTTAATTGGAAATTCTACAACAGTTTACAGGAAGACTTATCCAAGGAATATGGCATACAATCTTTGAATTTAGGTTCATGTGGTCTCCATATCCTAAACAATTCCTTCAAGCATGAAATTTCATCCATCGGGTGGGACATAACTTCAGTTCTGTCAAGTTTGTATTGGATTTTTAAAGATCCTCCAGCAAGACGTGATGATTTTATAAATATCTCATCAATGAAAAAATTCCCTGTAAAATTCTGTTAGTTACAGGTGGTTCGAAAATGTCCCAGCAGCCAAAAGGGCCATAGAAATAGGGAATGATATCATAACATATGTAAAGAAGATTGATATGGGTATTTTGCTAAAAATTACATCTAAATCATTTTGTATCATTAATGAAGCAACTAAAGATAAAACATTTTTGATAAAATTGAATTTTTTTCTATCGCTGTCAAAAATACTTTTACCATTTTTGAAGCTATATCAGAGTGATAAACCAATGATTCCATTTTTTGCCACTGACTTGTTGAAACTTGTAAATGATTGTATTCAGCATTTTAAGGATCTGAAACTTGAAAATCAGATACAGAAAGTTGAAGCATTATGCAAATTTAATTTTAGTGATCCAAATATGCACAACGATAAGGGTAAAATATATTTAGATTTTACTGCAGAGCAACTAATAAAAGAAAAGAAAAGGAAAACAGAAATAACAGAAAATGATATATTTTCACTTAGACAAGATTGTCTAAAGTGCGTTACAACAATGATAAAACATTTAATGCAAAAATGTCCAGTTAATTATTCATTAGTAAGAAATGCAATTAGCATTGACCCACGCATGATGGCTGGGCATCCCGAGAAAGCAAGAGAAAAAATGAAAAGCATCTTTAGTACTATCTCAAAATAAGCGTGTTTTAGAAAAAAATTGTGATGAGATTCCTATCCAGTGTTGTCAAGCCGAATTCATTCGATTTTGCTTCATTTGACCCAAACAATCTTTCCTTGGATACATTTTTTCAACCTTACTTTTCTTGAAACAAATATGAAAACCTATGGAAGATTATTAAAATGATTCTTATACTCTCCCATGGACAAGCATCTGTCGAAAGAGGCTTCTCAGTAAATAAAGCCCTTGAAGTTGAAAATTTGAAAGAGGCATCTTATATTTCTCAACGTGTCATTGATGAATATATCAAGCTGTCTGGGGAAATTCACAATTTGCAAATTACAAAAGAAATCAGAATAGCTGCTTCATCTGCTCGTTCAAAGTACATGCACATGCAGCATTTGGAAAAGAAAAAAAACGAAGATCAGGCTGAAACGGAAAACTTTAGAGGATGAGATCACCTTCCTAAAGAAAAAAAAAAAATTTCTTGAAAAGGACATGCAAAGTACAAATGTAGAAGCTAATAATTTGGCTGATAAAGCTGAAACATCTAAGAACATAGACTTGTTTATGCAATATCATGAACTGAGAAAAACTATCAAAGAAAACGAAATTCACATTAATAGCCTTGATCTAAAATTGTTAGAAAAAATTTCAGAATTAAAGAAAATTTAATTGTGTTTCTCGTTTCATAATTTGTATTATTAAAATTATTACTGATATTTTCAATTAAATATATTATACTTTTTTGTAAAGTTCAATTCGTTGTACATCTAATGTACTTATATTTACTTAAAAAGTTCTATGTATTTACAAAAATGAAGATTTCAATTCAAACATGCAATTCATTAGTTTATTCAATTTTTAGGTGCTTAAATTTTTTTGGTTTTGGTCCTTGAAAGTCCTTAAAAGTCCTTGAATTTCATGTAATGAAATGTGTACGAACCCTGTTTAAGAATTTGAAAAATATGTATCCCTACGTAATACAGAATGCCGAGTCCAAAAAAGTAATTTTCGTAAAAATCGGATAATAATTCCCGAAGATATCAATTAAAAAATCATTAATTTTCAAAAAGAAAATGAATTATTTGGAAGTCAACGCAACAGCTGTCTTTCACTGCACATGTTTTCATGATTTCAGTGGAAGAATAGTAGACATCATGACGCTTTCTGAAAAAAAAAAAGAGATAAAATGATGCATTTGCAAAAATGCATTATAAAATGATGATAAAATGATGATGATGCAAGGATTACTGTTTTTATAGGCGATATAAAATTTTTAAAAATATCGGATTTTCAAATCTGAAATATATGCATCCTTGCTCAGAGTGGGCTGACATTTCAGGGATTCAAAAAATTTTCAAATTTGGACCATAATTTTTTATTTTAGCAAAATTCCGATTTTCATATAGGGGAAAAAAAAAATAGAAAAAGCTAAGGAATCTGCTATTTCTTTTCTGAATATCTCTCGTCGTACGGGTCCCATCGCGACGTGGTCTGGCTCATTAGACTCGACATCGATAGAACTTACCGATTTTAGGTCAGAGTTTCAACACCAGGGGGCGCTTTCTTATCTATGGTTATATGGGCCTGATCACGACAAGGTATGGCTGATTCGACTCGAAATCGACAGCCTCAAAGATTTCAGTTATGTTCGTATAGAACAGATTGCGTCCCCTGTCGGTGGTAGAATGAACTAATGGATTTTGCAGCTAACTCTGGTTCTATGGGTCCCATCACGATGCGTTTTGATTCTTTCGACTCGACATAGACAGGACTTATCAATTGTAGTTCCAAATTTCACCACCAGAGCTGCTTTTCTATCTCGGGTTCTATGGGCCCGATTACGACGGAGTTTGGCTCATTCGACTAGATTTTGCAGCACGCATGCTATACGGTGCCGCAGGCAGCGGTGACACGTGCCCGAGGTTCGTATAGGACAGATTGCGCCCCTGGCAGTGGAAGGTGGAACTAATGGATTTTCATAGATTCGAGGCCCCGATGTAAATTAGGGGCCCGCTAGTTTGGTTTTATAATAGTCTGTAGGGAAAAACTGTTTGTTGAGTATTTTAAATTATGTTGTGCTATTTCACACATGATGAAATTGATATACATTACTGAGGTTTTTTTATAAGATACTTGCTGTAGAATATGATGTGCATAGCATTTATCCTTCATTTACAGGGACACACTAAAGATTTCGGATACAGTATTGTATCAAAGTATTGTGTATTAGGGATAATTATTAGGAATGAGTTTTCAGTTATGATATGCATTTAAGTTTAACTAAATTTTGCATATTACATGGTGTGTATAAATTCAATAGGTCATATTCAGGGCTGCACAAAAGTATTTGTAAGCATTACTGAGCATGAATGTGAATTGCTTACAGGTGTTTTTAAGTTGAGTTATGGATTTTCAAGCCTATTTATATTTAGTATACTAAGAGAGTTTTGTAGAATATAAAATCATATACAGAGCAATGAAAAGAACTGGATACATAACCAGCTCTGAATAGTAATTCCTGGAAGCTTGATTTCAGTCGTTTTAAGTGCATTTTTGTTGAATTAAATTTTAGCCTAATATGTGGCATGTATAAAAATCTGTAAGTAATATACAGATATGTACGGCTGCTGAAAAGAATTAGAGTACCTTTCTGGCTAGGGACGGTAATTGCTGAAATAAGGTTTTCAAAATTCATTATGCATTTTCTAAAATATCTGCTTAAGGTATCTTCTTTAACTTATTAAACACTGAAGTTTAAAGTATTCTTGAAGTGTTGGTAAGTGTTTCATAATATATGCTTCACGCATTATCTTTCTTTCTTGTTATCAATCTTAGTGGTAATATCTTTATTTTTGTAAAGGCACAATAATTAAACTATTTTCAATCTATGAATAAATTTACATGAATAGCTTTTGAACTCAATTTTTTAAATAATAATTTGCTGTTTTATTCCTCCTGAATTTTTATGATATTGTTACTAATCCATCTCATAGCCATTTAATTCATGTGCCTACTTTTTAATTGTTATTATAATGGAATTCTGGGATTAGATTGGTTATATGGAGAATTTAATAAAAAGATGACTCACCAGCAACCAGGGCCGGAGTGAATCACAACCTAAAAAATATATTTTTGAAGAAATATAAACAATCTATCCCAAAACTCCACTATATGGCGCGATCAAAAGTGGATACATTGCGATTGTGAAATAAAAGTTGAACAATTTATTGAGTTAATTTGAATACTAAAATTATGAAGTTAAGTTTTGAAATTAAAATGTAGAATATGTAGTTTGTTTATAAATTGAATTCAGTTAACTGTCTGGATAATCGAAATTAATATTAATTCTTAGCGATTATCGAATATTAAAATTACATGAATAATATTTCAAAAATAAGTTGAAATTCTCTCTATTGCTAATTCACGGCGAAGTAAAAGAATCAAGTAACTCACCCAACTATGTAGATGAAGAAGACAAACAGCATACTCGTTGAAAGGAACTTATTTTATTCAAAACAATGTAAGCATTATTAAACGATATGTAAAGGAGCTCCTCTCCATTACAACAATTGAATGAACTTTATTAGAAATTATGTATCAATAAAAATAACTTGTAAAAAGAAATTCATGTAAGTTTCAGTCCAATGACTCTGAATTATATTTGTCATATTAAAAATTTTAAACCTGAAATTTAAAAGAAGTCGTCTTATTATTATTTACTTTTTTTATAAAGAGTTACTAATAAAATGTTATTTAGGTTCAGTCTCTGTAATTCTTCAAAAGTTTATCGCTGCAGTAGATATGACTTTCTTAAGAAAAATAATGTTCTTATAATTAAAATGTATCACATTAATGATGGATGAAGAATGATATCGATGTGAGTGTAAAGTCATAGTTCTGTCCGAATAGCAGTTACAAACCCCAAAGGCATATCAGTGTGCCGAATTTAAAAACGGAATATCAGGCAAATATGGTAGAGATATACATATTACGCACGCGATGCTGCAATACTAAGAAGCTGTTGTGGGTATTACGATAATTCTTTTCGCTCGCATGCAAATAATTTGAGTTTATTTAATTGTGCTTAATTATAACCTTTTTTTAAAAATAAAGAAAACATTTTATCACAAACATCAACAAAACTTTTTATTCTATTTATTCCCTTATTCTAAAGATATCGTTTTATCATCTGCTTCTATAGCAACATGATAAATTAAATTTCATTTAAAAAAAATGCAAAGTAGTCAAAAAATATTTTTCTAAATCAAATAGTTGAACAATTCAACACTTTAACAGGATAATTCTTATTTCTTATTTAGATAAGTTGTCTATTGTCATTTTTATTTTAGAATTAAATTCATGAACTCCCGTGTGTAGAACGGGTTAAACAGCTAGTTATTTATTTATTTATTGATGTGTCATTAGCTTCAACTTAAAAATTTTTATAAATTTGTTTCATTCTCATATTTATGAGCCAATTAGATGTTACTGAGCATGGGTACAGGACTTATCAAAATCTCGACTCACTTCGCTGGCCAGTTTTATCTGTCATCTTGTATCAAAATGGTTACCACTTGAAGATTCCAAATTCAGCATTCAAACAAAAAGACATACAAAAAAATTAGAAATCCAAAAAGATATTTGCCTTAAGTGTTCAGCCTTGATTCAATTATTCCGGAGCTTTTTTTTTCCACAGCTATTTTAAACTAGTCGTTGGGGGCCACCGTATCATCATGGATATGCATAATATAAAATACGAAAATAAAACATGTTTAAACTACTTATAAAATGCATTGCAATTCGAATAAAATCATGGCTTGATGACATCATAAACTTAAAATGCTCCATTACTGAATTGCGTAACAGAAACATCCTTATAACTCCAAAATTGATAATCATATTAACTAAGGGTTTACTGCATCGGATTAAGCATCTGATTTCTAATTAAAATATATCTTTGAATTGAAATTTGGATGAAATACAGGTTCATGAAAAATCGAAGAGTGTGGAAAATATGATTACAAATATCTCGGCAACTAATCCGATAGACTTCATTCTTTATGCAAAATTTATGTTTTGTTATTGTCTTTTATATTCACTCCTTAAAATAAACAATTTCAACAAATTTTATATACCTTTTATCAGAACGAATGTTTCGAGAGTCTGAAAAAAATAGTTCTGGATAATCGAGGTTACTGAAATTCTATAAGCTTCTTCCCATTATTACATACCGAGTACATACCAAATTTCAAGTCTCTATCTCGATTTGTTCGGGAGATAAAGCGTTTACACACAGACGGACGGCAATTTTTTTTTTTTTCTAAAAATATGTTTTTCGGAATCTCCAGTGTCTGAAACATGTAAATCCGTCAAAAATTTTTTCCAATTTTTAAAACAATTACAAGACTTACCCTATACTACGTATGATGGGTAAGTCAAAATGGCTAAGGTATAGCATTTTTTCTTCTAGGGTGGCAACATTTTGAAACAAGACAGCAGGATTCCTCCATAAAAGGGTTTAATTTTTGAGTTTTAGTGAACAAGGTTTCTCCCAAATTTTCTTTCATTGTTGTAACCATTGTTCCAACTCTCATATGCTTAAAACTATAAATTCATATCTGTCTGCATCAAATTATTGCCAAGCTTGGTGGCACTTGGCGAAATATTGCCATATTTGGTGACCAAAAATAAATCGCTATAAATGAAGCAAACTTGGCTATAGCTGACTAATTTGGTGAAATTCTCATTCAAATTCAGTATTGAAGAAAACTGAGAATGAATCTTCTATAATTGTGTTCCATGCATTTTAGCTTTGTGTGTTTGAGTAAAATTAGCTAAATTCTAAAAAAAAAAAGGAATAGGAAAGCTACCCCTTTCTTCCTGGTACATGCCAAAAAGACTTTTTTAAATATAAAACTTTTGAAAAACACTCTAAAAACAGAAAAAAACTATGCATTTTAATAAAAGTAATGCTGCATCATGCTTCTCTTTTTGAAGTGGTAACAGTAAGTTAGTGGTAACTTAGCTTGTGCTTTAGCCTGTAAAAAGATAATTCATTTTTCAATTTTTTTTTCTTTAATTTTATTCTGGTTTATAAAATCTTGTATTTTAAAAAATACATATATATATATTTTTTAATTCTGAGCTTTCTAATCTATGTTATAAAGCAAACACATGTCTGTGGGTAACGCTGATGCCATATTGATGATGGCAACACCTGACTATAAATTTTACTTTTACTTCATTTTTTTAACTACTGTACATCACACAATTTCAATTTCTACACCATCGGATAGGCGAAAAAAAAAATAAAATGTGGAAAATGCAATTCTTTTGGTTTTGATGGTTTTTAAAATAATTTTCAAGCATGATTAAAAAAATATATATATATATCTTTTGCATGTAGCTGATTACAAAAGATTAACCCGTTTGCACTTAAAACACTATAAATAGTTCAGCATTTGTTTTCTGCTAATATTTCATAACAGAATTAAAACTTCATCAAATAATAAATAAAAATAATATAAATAAAACACAAATTTAACAGAGATGTAATCAAAAATGCTGCAGTAAGTAGCAAAATCTTTGGTAATTTCTTCAGCTATTTACTCCTGGCATGTAGCTAATACGAAGGTATCATTTTAAATAAATTTCAAAGCTATTTCAATCCATAATTGATATTTTTCATATAAAAATGATGTTTGGTGTTGTTAATGGGCAATTTAAAAGATATATATTAAATGTAAAAAAAAAATAATAATAATGTTTTTAACAAATATTCTGTAACATGAGGTAAGTGTATGAAGATATTGAAATTGAACTATTACTTTATAAACCTAATATATATACTGGGTGTCCGAAAAAGGTTGGACTGATTTGAAAGAATCATAACTCTAAAAATAAGTGAGTAAATGCAATTATTTTTGTTTTTCAAAGTACTCGTCAAATATCCAAGATTTGTTAGATGTAGCTGTTTTAAAATCGTGACATTCAAACGATGTGCAGAATCAATGATCGGAAAATGCAAATCGCACCACACATTCGCAATTTTGACTTTTTGCTTGGATTATTTGTGTACATAGTGGATCCGTTCCTACTAAATTGAAGATGCTGAAAAACTTTCTAATTGACATTTTCCCTGTAACTCCAATAGTTTTAGACATACGCTTTCCACTCCGGAATCATCGAAGAAATTGCTAATGTGTGGTGCAATTTGCATTTACATATCATCGTCTAAATGTTATGACTTTAAAACAGCTACATCTAAAAAATCTTGGATATTTGACGAGTACTTTGAAAAGAAAATAATAGCATTTACTCAATTATTTTTAGTTATGATTCTTTCAAATCAGTCCAACCTTTTTCGGACACCCGGTATATATATAATCTTAATAAACATGCAGAAAATTAAAATACTAGGATATGCACTTATTTCATACATAAGTATATCCCTTTCCTAAATTTGACCTATTTTACTACTAAGTACAAAATCTTTGTTTTAAGTGTCAATATGTGCTTTTTTGCATCATGCTAATTACTGAGATAATTGAAAAGCCCTACTTTTAATCATTATTTAAATTTTTGATAATATTCTGATGGTTTTAACATATTCTATATTTTTGTACAAAATGAAAATATTTTTAGTGCATCTATAAAGTTTTAGGACAACATATAGGGTATAAAATTATTTCATATCCTGTAATATAAACTTTTAAATTTGTATACATTACTAACTTGGCTTCCCTGCTCCCATGAAGATTTCAGGCATGCATTTTTAGAATTTAGACTTGTTCTTTTAAAATGTCCAATTTTTTCCTGATTTCATTGTTAATGTGATATCTGAAAAAAGATTTTAATGATGGCTTACTATTTAAATTGAAATGAAATTAAAAAAAATATATGGAAAAAAAACATAATTTTTATTAACTGGATAAGAAATAGAATTTGCATTTGATTGTTTTTCATTTAATAACAGTGCCATATTTCTTTACTAGAAATCATTTAATAGGAATAGATTAGATGAAGTAGTATTATCATTGTGGATGTTTTTGGTTGACTGGATAAAAAAAAAAAAAAAAATTACTGGTTTGTGAATTTTTTTTTCATTGACAGTAAAGGTGAAAATAAGCAGTCGCCACTCGTCGATTAAACTTGAAAAACTGGCGATTAAAAATATGGAAAGGACCGGCCAAATGCAGGATTTTCCGATTTCCTCTTTTCCCTAAAATTCGCAATTTCTTCCAGCCCGTTCAACAAAATTCATGATTTTTTTCGTGCCCAATCGCCAAAATTCAAGATTTTTTCATGTCCGTTTGACGAAATTTATGATTTTTCCACACCCGATCGACAAAATTCACGATTTTTCCGCACCAGATTGCCGAAATTTACGATTTTTTTCCGCGTCTGATCTACGAAAATCATGATTTTTCCACACCCGATTGCCGAAATTTATGATTTTTTTCGCGTCCGATCTAGGAAATTAATGATTTTGCCGCACTCGATCGCCAAAATTCATGATTTTTCTGCATCTGATCACCGAAATTCATGATTTTTCCGTACCTGACTGCCAAAATTTATGATTTAACTACATCTGATCGATGAAATTCAGGATTTTTCCTCGTCCGATCGACGAAATTCAGGATTTTTCCACACCCGATCGGCGAAATTCTTGATTATGATATGTGCAATCGCCGAAATTCATGATTTTTACGCGTCCGATCGACAAAATTCATGAGTTTTACACGGCCAATCGACGAAATTCATGATTTTTACGTTCACGATTTTCCGCACCTGATCGACGAAATTCATGATTTTTACGCTCCCGAATGATGGAAATTCATGATTTTTATGCTACCAAATGATGGAAATTCATGATTTTTACTCTACCGAAGGACGAAATTTGCAATTTTTTATGGACTAATTGACGAATTACACATTTTCTGAATTTATGAAGATGTTATCCTTTTTCGGTTTGCAGGCCACAGGTTGTGCATGTGTAATGTATATCATGTTGTGGGTTATTATTTAGTGTATAAACATACCTATTTTATAATTGTCAGATCTTAATTCTAGACAAATATGTTTTTTTTAAAAATGTACTTATGTAGTTAGCTACACAAGTACCTAAGCTTAGTGAGACTGCCATAGAATGGCATGTTGTGTATAACTTTGCTGTTGACTTATTTTAAAATTTAAAATAGATTGGAAATTATAGTATCTCAAGTTTATGCAAAGCAACATAAATTAAAATATTTTTATTTAGTACATAAATTACTTTACTGTAAACTAATTACATATTTTTAAAATTAAATATTCAGTGACATAAATGTACTCACTGACTACTAAAGAAATTATTCTCACTCGCCACTAACTGGCTACTAAAAAAAATCAACCTACCAGCCAGTGGCTACTAAGCAAAATTCCTTATTTTCACCTTTAATTGACAGTCTTTATTAAAGGATATGCAACTTGATGTCTCATAATAAGTTCAATCTTGAGGCAAGTTAGTTGAAATCCCAAGTGTATAGCAAGTCTTTGATAGTGTGATCCCCTAATATAGTCACTTTTAAATGGTTTTGTTATTTACTTTCCTTCTTACCTTCTTTTGAAGTTTGAATACTTTCATTATATCAGATAATTTGAAAATCTGTTTGTAGACTTGTTCATACATTTAGGGTGTATTTACAAATTTACATTCTATTTCATTAAATGAAAATAGTTATAAGATACTTTTTTCACCCCCTGTGCCCCTCCCCCAATCTGCTCTAGTCTTTTGAAAAGTTTTACTGCTTCGTTTGGTGAAATTTGTTTTGTTAGAAGTTTAAAAACTTTGTAGATGCATTGTTAAAATATGTATTATAATTCTTTAATAAATTGCCACTGCACTGCAGATTTTGTCTAACCTGCTGTTTTTTCTGTGCTTTATGAGATTGCTTAATGTTTATGTTAACAAAATTAATGCTGCACAATATATATTTTGCTCTGAATGTCGCTTTTGCATCTGCTTTGTGTTTGTAGGCAAAGCCTCTCTGGAGACTGAAAAATCTTGGCTCCAGCAAGAGGCTGAAAGATGGGGACTTCATTTTAACCTAGAAGGTAAGAATGTAGGTTATAAATATAAAGTGTTTTTTATGGATTTAAAGTGAAAAACCTTTTAATAATTTATGCCCATAGTTCTGGTTATGGCTATTGCCTTAAAATAAAACATACTATGATTGTTGATAAAGACGTGGAAACATTGTTTTTCATTTTATGCAGTCATGTTTTAATTTTCTGAAAGACAAGATCATCTTAAGGGTAAATAGTACTCATATGTACCTTTTATTATGTCCCTTTAACCATGAAAAATAACTAGAAAGAAAAATACAATGAGGCATCCCTAGATTGTGCTTAGTGTTCCTAAGCCATGAACTCAACTTCTGAAAAATGATAATTTTAACCACCAGACAAAAGAAAAATTCACAAAATTGCTAATTTAATCAATATATGTAATTAAAAACTATCTGCTAAATATTTGAGCATGTATTGAAAGTTTTAATATGTTAATGAAGTTTAAATTTCCATGTTGAGTAGATTTTAGTTGTGTCGTATATCTAGCTATTATACATCCTGTAGTTTTTATTAATAAATACTATTCTTTTCTATAAAGGCAAAAAACTTCTTAATAATACCATAAAATTAAGAAATGTGCAAGGCCTTTCGAAAGAACTGCGTCTTTCTTCTTCAAGTGCAGATTAAGAGTGCTACCACTTTGAAAGCAGGAGCAAGACATTGTTCCTCCATCTGACAGTATCTTGCTCCTGCCTCCAAAGCAGTAGCATGTCTTCTTTGTGGCTGAAAAAGAAAGACAAAGTTCTTTCAAAAGGCCTTGTGCCTTTCTTAATTTTATGGTATTATTAACCTTTATTGTATCACACCAGTTGTTCAACATTCTAATACTGTTCTTTTCTGTTGTGTTTATTTCAAAATTTCTCTATAAAGAGGAAAATTTAGACGCCATGTTCACTGAATAATTAATCATAAAAATCAAAGATGCTAGCTACTTTGTATTCTTTCTAGTATTTATTTGTGTAGGAGCTCTTTTTTTTCATATAAAATACAAGGTTACCAAAGGAAAATAAAGTCTTATTGGCAGATTTTATTTATGCACCAAAGTAGTTAAGATTAGGGGGTGAGGATTCTACTCTAATTGTTCCAAACTGTTACAATTTTAATTTCCTGGTGCATCCTGCTCCAAAATTCATGTTCTAAAAGCTAAAACAAAAAAGGATGTATGTAAAAACTTTGAATGATATAAATCTTTAAAGGTTTTGTACAGTCTGAAATTATTTTCTAATTTTGGAAAAAACTTTTCATACATTTTAAAATTGTATTTTTTCAATGACCGAATTTACAAGTTCTTAGTTTCTAAATTTTTTCAGAAATTTAAAATTAAACTTTTCTTTGTCTTTTAAATCTCAAATAATTGAAAGATATTGCTTAGGTTAACTTTTAAGACTTTTCTAAAATGGAGAGCCTTTATTAAAATAGCTTTGCTTTCGTTTTTCTTGCAGGTATAAGCAGTCCATATGGTCACATGATTGCTACTATGACAACAGTATGCATATTTATAACGAACTGAGGCAGAGAAAAAATATATTCGGTAAAATTATTTGGCTTGCACAGTGATGAAATCAGTGTGGCCCGAGGGAAAGGGGTATTCCCCTCCAGAGCATTGAAATGTCAAATGTCTCCCTTGCAGGGTTCATACGTACCTTAAAAGTCCTTAAAAACTCCTTACATTTGGATAGTCCTTAATAAGGATCCTTAAAGTCCTTATTTTTTATTGAAAGTCCTTATTTTTTAACGTAAGCTGAAAATTTAACGCAAGTCCGTAAAATATATATATTTTTTAAATCTCCAAACGTTCATAATCCGCCAAGTACGGTAGCTCAAAATTAGTTTTATAAAGCAAAAAATATGGTGTCTTGAAAAGGAGGTATTGCAGTTGGAAAGTATGGCCAATGAATTAGCCGATAAAGCTAAAACAACTAAAGACTTTGAATTATTTATCAAATCAAACAATTGTAGGAATTCTGCTAAAAAAAAAATTGAGGAAATTTCCTCCTTTTCCAAACTGATAAAATGTTTGTTTTATATATTTTTTGTATTTATTTTCATTTTGTAACTCATTAAAAAAAATAATTAATTACAAAGGGTCATTATGTTTTATTATGTAAAATTTCAACCTTGTGATTAAATTTTAATGTAAGTAAGCATATATACTGTTTTTTATAAACTTTAGAAAGTCCTTATTTTTTTTTTTTAACGAAGTCCTTACAGAGTCCTTATTTTTCATTTAGCAAACTCTGTATGAACCCTGCCTTGGAAGAATTGCTTATTAAACACCTATAATAGAATTTCTAGTCCTGAAAATCACTTTTATATAAAGTCAAATATTGTCTTTGGAGGGGGAAAAAAGGACATTTTTAAAAAGATTTGCAGAAAATTAAAAGAAACTACAAACTGTAAATTTCTTAATTTTCTTTAGTATACCTTTGGCTTTATCACTTTTTTATTGTTTCTGCATTTTGCAAAACTTTGGGGTATATGTTCCTTAGTGTGCAGTTTTTAAAAGACTACCTAAAAATTCACACCCCCTCCCCCATCAAAAAAGCCACTCAGTAATGACAAGTAGATTGATGTCTATCCCTATGCAGTTTGAAAAACATTTTCTGAAGGTGCATGTTTTGACTTTTACATTTATGAAAATTAAACGTTACAAATTTCTCAAATCATAAATTTTATTCTTGCAGTCTGTATTTGTATGTCTTAGCTTGAATGTAATTAGTAAAAATTCATAAATCTGAATTTTTTTTTTATACAATGCTTTTTATGAGTTTCATATTGTATATATTTATTTTCATCCTAGCAGCAAATCAAATCCTGCTGATGCTGTAAAAGTTAGCATTTATTCAATTATTTTTAGTGCATTTTCTGATGATTACCAGCTGATATATAGCAGACTTCCTTTGTAACAAACAGCCAAATTTCAGTTAATATTGTAGTTTATAGCAATAAAAATTGTTTCCCCTCTTTTCCTCTTGTTTTCCAATGTAAGAGCTTTTTAACATCTGGATTTCATTTTTCTTCCCTTCCTTTCCCCACTCGCATTTTGATACTGATAATAATTTTTTTTTCTTATAATCAGTATCAATGTTATGATATCTTGTCCTCCAAACAAAAGTATTTCCCAATACTAGAAATTATGAGAAAAATTGTATGCTTGATGTTTAAGTTCACTATAATTATTATTTTTAAAAAATTAAATTTTTTTGTATTATTTCCTTTTAGCCATTTCTTCCAATGAAGAATGCCGCAGCACACCAGCACTTCTCCATGCAAGTCAACCCATGGTTCAAGTGGATGGTCCTCCAATGAGCGGTAGTCTTTCAAATTTGGGTGACACATATACAAGATTAAGCGTTTCACTTGAGGATCATGGTGGTCTTTTTAAGGTAACAGAAAATGTGTTTTTTTACTTTGATAGATTAAAGTTAATTTTCTCATATATATTTGTTCCTACATAAAATTTTGAAAACATTCTCAAAAAAGAAGTACAATTCACAAGTGTACTCATTGCTTTAAAGGTGCTAAAATCCATTTATTGTTGTCTAGATGTTACAAAAACTAAAAACACATACTCCAAACATTTTCAGCTGACACTCGACCATCCTCAGGGATAATGTGTCATTTCTCCTTGATCTTGCTCAAGCTCCAACTGGGAGAGACCATTAATGTTCAAGGGCAGTAAGGAAGATATAGAGGTAGAGGGGTGGTGGAAAAACAGACTTCCCTTTATCTTCCTTACCACCCTTGAACGTTAATGGTCTCTCCCGGCCAGGGTTGTAGTGGGTACATGCCTGGGTACCCACCCAGCTACCTGCCCGGGCTGGTTTTTTACAACCATATGGGTTGTAGTGGATAGCTGCCCAGGTACCTGCCAAGGCTGGTTTTTTTTTTTTTTAAACCCTGGTTTTTTACAACCCTGCTACTGGCTGGAGCTTGAGCAAGATCAAGGAGAAATGACAGCATTATTTATCCTAGAGGATGGCTGAATGTCGGCTGAAAATGTTTGGAGTATGTGTTTTTAGAGTTTCTAACATCTAGACAATAATAAATGGATTTTAGCATATTTAATGCGTAAACTTGCGAATTGTACTTCTTTTTTGAGAATTTTTTAAAAATTATTTAAGGTGAATTTTGTATTGAAGTTTTAATTTTTTCATAAAATTTTGTTTTTTATATTTTGCTATTAAATTAGTTTGATATTTCTCGAAAGTGTGTATTATTCATTACCTAGAAATATTGGCACATACTTTGGTAAATTAACATTGAGGTCACTAAAAAAAATGACTGATTGAAATAAAGGCTAATAAATCTGTTTTTTAAAGCCTATGATTCATAAATTTAATTGAATATGAATTAAAATTGATTGATGTTATGCATTTTTGTAAAATTCTCATAATTAAAAAAAAAATGGTAATACTTTTTTTGTTTTTATAGTCATGTTTGTGTGCAATGAACTTTTTTGAAATGGAGAAATGTAATATAAACAAACAACAACTAAAATCATAGGAAGAAAATTATATTCTAACAGAATGTCAAGCTCAGCTACCTTATTAAATTTAAAAATTTTAATAAACATGCATAAATAATAAAAAAAAATTAAAGAATATTAATTATATTTTTATATTACAAATTTTAATACACTGTTTTGTTTTAATATTGGTACATTTATGATACATTTTGTTAAATAAATCAAAAAGTTTTTTTTTCCCTTATTTATTGCTATCATAATTTATGTGTGTTACAGAATTTAAACTTTTAGACTCAAGTATGCTGTGAAATAATAATAATAATGAAAAATACTGATTTAAATAATTAAAAAAATTACTTTTAGGGTTACTAGAAACTTTTGTTGAAACTTCATGGTACAAATGGCCCCAAATTTTCTATGATCTGCACTAACTTTTCTGAGTAACATTATAATGACCTAGTATTATATTCCCTTATTCCCAAGTATTTCATAGCAATTAAAACAATCCATTTGCAACTAGAGATTGGTGATGACAAATTATAGAGCAGCCACTCGGGTGGTTAAATATATTTATTACCGTCAAATGGGGTAACTTTAATCAAAAATGAGTTTTTATTTTATAATTTTTTTATTTATTTTTGCAAATGTTTAATTTACTGTACTCATAGCACTTTGTTGTTGTAAAAAAAAAGTATTTTTTTTAAATATTTGTGGAATTATTACAGAATTTAAACCTTTAGGCTCAAGTATGCTGTGAAATAATAATAATAATGAAAAATACTGATTTAAATAATTAAAAAAAATTACTTTTAGGGTTACTAGAAACTTTTGTTGAAACTTCATGGTACAAATGGCCCCAAATTTTCTATGATCTGCACTAACTTTTCTGAGTAACATTATAATGACCTAGTATTATATTACCTTATTCCCAAGTATTTCATAGCAATTAAAACAATCCATTTGCAACTAGAGATTGGTGATGACAAATTATAGAGCAGCCACTCGGGTGGTTAAATATATTTATTACAGTCAAATGGGGTAACTTTAATCAAAAATGAGTTTTTATTTTATAATTTTTTTATTTATTTTTGCAAATTTTTAATTTACTGTACTCATAGCACTTTGTTGTTGTAAAAAAAAGTATTTTTTTTAAATATTTGTGGAATTATTACATAATTTAGTAGGTTCAACATTACCCCATTTTTGGGTGGAAACTTTATCCATATCCACCTTTATTGAAAAAAATATTTTTTTTTAACCAAAATTACCCACTGTGTCAAAATATTATAAAAAATATAGTCAGTAGAGTAAGAGTATAAATTTCATTTAAAGTTTTAAATATTTAACTTACATTTACATTTGTAATACACCAAGTTAGAAAACATATTATTTAGCATTTTATCTCAAAGTTCAAGAATACATATAAAAGTAAAAACACATAAAAGAAAAAAAATATATAATTGTTTTCTTTTAAATTATATTACTAATTATAATATGTATCTATACTAATCAAAGAAAGTTTTTGTCTGCGTGTGTGTATTAGTTTGTGCTAGGGAAATCTATTACACATAGAGGTCTGCAAATTTGGTTCCAAATAGACAATGACAGGTGTGATTGTAAACTGAAGCTCAGATTTTGGAATTTTTGTTATTTTACATTGAATGGAAAAAATTGCATATTTCTTCGATTTTCTAAATTTGCCAGTGATTTTGATCCATTCATGAAAGCAATCCAAATGCAATCCTTTAGCTCGATATAGTAAATTTTGTCCTCTTTTCAATTGTGTTTATTCAGAATTTTCCCTAAATTAAAAAAAAAATGTATCCTTCGTCAGTCGATTTATATCTGATACTGTGATACCTTATCCATCCAATCTTATATTTTATATCCTATATGGAACAAACATTCATTAATCATTAAAAAAATATTAGATTTTTTAAAAAACCAGTGGACCCATGCGAGGATTTTGCACTGCAGTTTAATATTTTTTAGTAATATCTAATAGTTTTAGATGCAGATTTAGACTTACTAAGAAAAATTAAGGATAAAAATATTTGCAAACAACATTAGCCAAGCCAGAATATCATCTCATTTATTCCTAACAGTAAAGTCTCAATAGAAAAAATTACACACTCGGGAAAAAAAAAAAAGAAAAGTATTTTAACTGCATTAGAGGATGACATTACCTTCTTCGGGAAAAACATGAGACAAAGAAAAATAAATTGAAAGACATTTAAATTACAATTTAATCTATTATAACAAATCACACCTTTTATGCTAAACATGAATACCACTGCTTCAATCAATCAATAATATATTTTTCTTTTAAATGTTTCAATTTCGGTTTTAATCATAAATATAAAATAAACCCATGAGAAAACGTCACATTTTATCTCTTTTGTACTATTTTTTTTTATTTTTTATATTCATTGTTGAGGATCCTATAATGCAGTATTTTATTTTTGTGGCAACACTAATTTGAGGAAAACCTTTCATTTTAATTATGAAAGCAGAGCTGATTTAACTTTTAATTAACAGCAATTTTTAATCAAAAACCATGTTTTAACAAAATGTGAGTGTACTATGTCAGATGTCTGTTCAAAATCCTTTCATATGGTATCTCATTTACCGTTCTGCGTTTTGTATTTTGTTAGAAAAAGGTATGTTGACAACAGAAATAATATATATGATTATTGTAAAAAGTAAGGTCTTTCATTTTTTTTTTCTTAAACAGAGTGAAGTTTTCAGGATGATAAAAGAATGAATGCATTGCCATAGTAACCTTTTATAACCAAAGTTGCAGGCAAGTACATATATATCAGGGTTGGGTTTTTGACATGACAAGCATCAAAAACTGGTTTAAACAGTCATAAACTGGTTTTAACTGTCAAAAACTGTCAGGAACATGTAACACACTTTAAAATATTTGAACAATAATAGGCTTAATGCATTAAATAAGTCGGAATGACTTATGTAATCTTTTATTTAAAATTATAGTAATTTAATAATTACAATTTTTTTAATTACTAATTATAAATGTATTTTTTTAATTTTTGGAATTTTCAATCAGAAGAAAATCATTGTACAATTAATAATCCAGATAGAAAAATTTACATCAATAAAACTTTTAGCTAATCTCTGATCAGTTGCAAATTTTTCTTTCTTTATGTATTCTAATTCTAACACTTGTTTATTTTTGAAAATATAAGAAATGTTCCAATATTGATGTATTATTTCGTAGCATTCTAATATTGTTCAATATCATTATTGTTGCTAGGATATTTAATATGTATTTTAAGTTAAGAGAAAAAATGTGCAGCTCAAGTGACGACTTTCAAATCTTACATTTACTTTTTAAAGAACAAAAGCACAATTTTACCCCCCAAAAAATTTAAATAAAAATTTTGCCAAGTTAAAAAAATATCACTTAACTTTGCTAGATATTAATTATTGATATACAGTAATAGTGACATTTAAAACATTACATGTAATGTTGTATATGTGTGACATTTCATGTGAAATTTCACATATAAATGTAGTATTTTAGGTTTTTGACAAATGGTTTTTGATGTCAAAAACCTGCCAATCCTGATATATATATATATATATATATATATATATATATATTTCCCCCATAGTCCTGGTCATAAAAAAGCATGGAAAATATTTTCATGATGTCATTTTTTTTTTTTTTTTTTTTTCAATTTCATAAATTGGTTATAGTATTTTGCATTTGACTTTGGAATACTGTAAGTAATTGTTAATTCATAATATTTTATTTTCAAAAGGTTTTTTGATTTCATGTCTTTCATGAAATATATATATATATATATTAATGATTGTATACCACAAATCGTTAAAACAACAATCTAAATTTTCAGGTTAGTTTCAGGAAGACATTTTTAACTATTTATATTTTTCCTTTTGCATAACAACGATGTGTCCCCATTATTGTGATTATTATATTAATAATGATTCCTCAGTATGACACAAAGGCAGTGGAACACCCACAATTAAGGTACTTTCTGTATATTTAAGGTAATTTGGTGTATATTTAAGGTTATTATTCTAGGCCTGAGCAATGCCAGGTAGATCTGTGAATAATTTTATAATTAGTAATTTAAAGACCGTATGTACTCGTGTAGAAGTCATCCCGTCAAATTCTTATGTGAAATTTTGAAAAAAATTGAATTTTCATGTGTAAGTTGAACTAGATTTCTGGTAGTATGTTGAACTAGTCAGATGTGCCAATCCCAAAACTTTCTTCTATCTCAGTCATGTTAATACTTTCACTAAAAAATATTCGCTATCACATCGGCAATAAAATCAATATTTTTCGTCATTCTGTTGTACGTCAGCTGCTTGCGATTCGTCAGGTTACCAGGATGCGATAAACTAATACTAATACTATGCTAAACTACGAAAAGTCCTTTTGGCCTGAACCAACAGGAACAGATAGCCTCCCTATTCCTTGGTTTTACGATTTTAGCTAATTTTACTGGAAAACACGAAGGTAAAATGCTTGGAACCTAATTAAATAAGATTTAATCCCAGTTCTCGTCAACATTGAATTTGAATGAGAATACCGCCAAATTAGTCCTCTACAGCCAAGTTGGCTTCATTTATAGCAACCTATTTTGGTTGCCAAAATTGGCGATATTTCACCAAATTTGGCGAGAATTTGACGTTGATGAATATAAATATATAGTGATAAGCATATAATAGGAACAATGGTTACAACAATGAAAGAAAATTTGCCGAAACCATGTTAACTAAAACTCATAAATTAAACCCGTTTATGGATGAATTCTGCTATCTTGTTTGAAAATGTCAGCCACCCTAAATATTCAAACCGCTATATCTCAGCCATTTTTTAAGATAGAGGCAAAACAAAAATTGTTCCGGATTCTCCGGATCAAGGCCGAACATTTAACGAAAAAAACGTTTAGGATTTCTAATTTTTTTGGAAATATTTTTGAATTTGAAATCTTTAAATGGCTATCACAGCGCCCCCTTTTGTCGAAATATCCCCAAATTCTAATAGAACCTGCTTGCCATAGCCAAAAACATCGAAAAAAAATGTTATTCAATTTGAAGCATAACTTCATAAACTTTTCTATGATACAATAGTGAAAATGGAACAAAAATATTGATCACAGCACCCCCTTTCGTTGAAATATCCCCGAATTCTAATCGAACCTTCTTGCCATAGCCAAAAACATAGAAAAAAAAATGTGGTTCAATTTGAAGCATAACTTTATACACTTTTCGATGATACAATAGTGAAAATGGAACAAAAATATCGATCATAGCGCCCCCTTTCGTCGAAATATTCCCAAATTCTAATAGAACCTGCTTGCCATAGCCAAAAACATCGAAAAAAAATGTTATTCAATTTGAAGCATAACTTCATAAACTTTTCTATGATACACTAGTGAAAATGGAACAAAAATATTGATCACAGCACCCCCTTTCGTCGAAATATCCCCGAATTCTAATCGAACCTTCTTTACATAGCCAAAAACATAGAAAAAAAATGTGGTTCAATTTGAAGCATAACTTTATACACTTTTCGATGATACAATAGTGAAAATGGAACAAAAATATCGATCACAGCGCCCCCTTTCGTCGAAATATTCCCAAATTCTAATAGAACCTGCTTGCCATAGCCAAAAACATCGAAAAAAAATGTTATTCAATTTGAAGCATAACTTCATAAACTTTTCTATGATACAATAGTGAAAATGGAACAAAAATATCGATCACAGCACCCCCTTTCATCGAAATATCCCCGAATTCTAATCGAACCTTCTTACCATAGCCAAAAACATAGAAAAAAAATGTGGTTTAATTTGAAGCATAAATTCATACACTTTTCGATGATACAATGAGGACAGACAGACAGACATTTTGTAAAAACATGTTTTTGGAATATCTGACCCCTCGTGTAAATCCGTCGAAAACCGGAAGTTGAAAAAAATTTAAAATGATTTGTAATCGAGGATTTAAAAGAAAAAAAAAAAAAAAAGAAGAAATTTTCATTAAATTAGTAAACAATTTTTTTTTCTTTTAATGTTTCTAATCAAACTTTTTTTTTTATTCAACATTTTAAAACTATAATTATGTAAAACTGAAGAAGCTTAAACTATTTTGAAACTTATTCACATCAATTTAATGATACTTAAAAAGAAAAAGTTCTTTGAAAAATCTATTCAAGCCTTATTTACAAGGGTAAACAACTTACAGTGCTAAAATATAGTACTTCTTTGTAATGTAGGACCTTTAGGAGAGAAATCTAGAAGCATTCTCAAGTTGAACTCTTTTTAAAAAGGGGATTAAAATGTTGAAAGGAATGCCCCTGTATTGAAGGGAATTCTATCCCAAGAGAAAATGGGTGCAGAACAATTACAGGGACATTATTGTAGAGCTTTTTTTGTCAATCACAGGGAAATGACCATTGTCCGCTTTTATCTCTCTCTCCAACCTAGACCCGGTGACTCTGGTATTTATTTATTTATTACTTACTCTTATATAAGTCAACCCCCATTTTCAACTCCCAAATTTTGTCTAAAATTCTTCGACTTATACATGAGTATATATGGTAGATATACTATTTTAAAGTATCATCTATTCTTTTGAATCCGTGAGTTCATTATTAAATACATAAAAAATTTCCTGTGGGAATTGCTTTTGTCTGAGGTAAAAAAATTAAAAATGGTATTTCAATACATGTAAAACACATCATTCTCTTTGGATATGGATTTTTCGTGTTTACTTTATTAATTGCTTTTGTACTCATAAATTATCGTTCATCTATTGTTTTTATGCACATATTGCATCTGTGGAATTAAAAATAAATTGGTCTAGAACAGTAGCTTCCAAACTATAGGTCATAACCCACTGGTGGGTCACCTAGGGCCAATTTTCATTCACAAGATTCAGGCTGGGTCTGATCTTCACTCTTTCTGGGTTGAGTCTGTCCTGGGGCTTACTTTTTTTTTTTTTTGAGCCAGGCCGGCTAGACCAGACTTTTTGTTTCGGGCTGAGCCAGGCCTGAACTTCATTCGTCCTAGAGTTCGGCCTGGCCCGATATAAAAGCTAAGAATTCAGTCTGAGCCTATCCCAGAATGTATAAAAAACATTATTGGCCCGTCCCAACAATTTCTGCAAAAAATGCAGATATTTTTAAATCGCCATTATTCTGAAATTAAAATTCTTTTTAAAGAATAATGCATAGTACATACATTTCTAGGAAAAAATTTAAGTACATTAAAACATGTAAAAAAAAAGTGTCTATGGCTGAATTCTGTCTTAAACAGAAAAATGTCTTATTTCGTGTGAAAAGTATGTAATATATTTACAATTCCTTGTTAAAGGGTACCTGCTAAGAAGGGAATCTGTCTAAAATGGAGTTTTTCTTCTCTCCTATGCTATTCCATCTTAGACGATTTTACTGTATAGCATTTTTCAGATTTTCAAGTCTCCAAGCCATGGAATATGGATTTAACAATATTAATGATAACTCAGACATTTACATACAAATAAAAAGATTCATTAAAAAATCAATGTAGCTTACATTGGCACAAGCAGAAAGAAATCTAGGGAGAAGTATTGTGAGATGCATGTGTCTGTATTTTGCAGCCCTGGGCACATTTTTTAAAATGAAGAGTATAAACATGAAAAAAAAAGATAAACTAAGTATTTTTTGTCAGAACTTCTCTTATAAGATAATTTGTAAATATTTCAGCATAAAAATGTATACAGAACAATTAAGCAGACTTTGCCTTCAGAACAATTAAGAAGTATCTGTCTTTTCAAAATGGCTCTGCCATCTTGAAGCCTCAGGGAATAAATTTGAAATACATAAACGTAAAACATAATTAAAAATTGTCTTCCATAAAGGAGTTGAGGGTGTAGAACTCCATGTCAAAAAATTCTTAGTTCTTCTCTCTCTCTGAGTTTAATTATTTTATGTCACTTACAAAGAATAAATTTTACTTTTTTTTTTCCCCAAAAATTATTGAACATAAAGGAAGTTTAGTTAATTAAATTTCAAAATCCAAGGAGGGGCAATGGCCCGAGTATGTGCCCCACTGGCACATATGCTAGTTTTAAATTAAAATGGGTACATTTTTTCAAAATATCATAATCATAAAACTCTACAAAAATAAAATAAATTAAAAAATGTTCCCGTAATTTAATAAACCAAATTAAATTTAAATAAGCAGAGTACTGTTATCCAAAAGTTTCGTTAAAAAAATAACAATATCACAAATTTTTAACTTCTGTTTTTGCGATGTAGTGTTTCTCTCACTGATATATCTTACATGCCGTATCATGTTTAATAGTGATATATATTGGCTTGTTTTGTAGAAATTCAGCCAGACCAATTAAGTTTTTATACGAGCTGGTTGGAGTTCAGGCTGAACTTTTAGCATCTATACCGTGCTGGACCAATAAATTTTTTATACAGGCCGGGTCAGGCTTTTGCTGAACTTTTAGTTTTTATACTGGACCAAGCCAATAAATTTTTTGCATAGGTTGGGCTGGGTCCATAAATTTCAGCTCATGGAGACTTTTAGTATCATTGGCGATGTTTTGGTGGGTCACATCATAATCAGACAGGTCTTTTAAAATGTATAATTAATTTCATCTGCGGAGATAATTTGATCAAAACAATATGTTACAACTATAACGGTATTTGGGGATCGCGATGAATATATAGGAAAAACTTAAGGAAAAGTGAATCACCAGCGACTGGCACCGGAGTGATTCCGAGTACCTAGAAAAATTTAGACAAAACACATATTCAACACTTTCCCCAAACACCATTATAGGCATGATCGTAAGTAGCAGCACACTTTGCGAAGCCATGAGAAGTAATAAAAATATTAAGTTAAAATTCATAGTATTACGTTTAACTACCTATTAAGCAAAGTTAAAGTTATATATTTAGCATATAAAATCAAAGACTAGATTTTACAGTACATGTACATCATAAAAATTATTCTGAAGTTTATCTGCATATCAACTTGATCCTGGTGTAAAAGGAGAATATAAAAACAAAAGAACTCACCAGATGTAAGAAACACAGACTTTTATTGACATCTTCAATGCATTTAAATATTAATATTTGATTTGAATAAAATCACTTGTTTCACCATAAAAATAGATATCATATAATATTTCTCAAATCAATCATTTTTTTATATTTATAACCATATTAAAATTTTGGAGTTTTCAGTTCACATAAGTAAGTTGATAATTCGTTATATTAATTTTCCAGTTAATTTAACTAATAATTTGATTTCTGCAAAGTTCAAATTGTTCAATTTATCGTGGAGGTTATCTATTTAGTTTCTGAAAATTGTAGCTGCATCATTAGAAGCTTTCCGAATGTTCATATGAAGAAAATTAAGTTCATAGGAGGCAAAAGTTATTATAAAAGTTAAATGGGCTATGTAGAAAGACATTTGTACGGATGGAGGATCATTGTAGATTAGACTCAGTAGAACCAACCATAACGTTGTTATTAGGAACTTCTAAGCAGAGTATCAACACACTCACTGGGAAATGAATATAGGCGTAGATGAGACGTTCAGAAAGCATCCAGAAAAAAAACTAACTCCTAATCATCTGGTGGCTATAAGCTGTGGACCCAATATCATCATCGAAAGCAATGCTGAATGACACTGAAAATGAATCTTGGTAGGATGATTGATATATAATCATTCGTCTAGAATAATAAAGATGAAACAGAGATCTTCTTAAATGTTGAGAATCTTAAAATAAAATGTTAAATTGACGCTCGCTGGATCGGCATTCTACGGCCCGCTACTAGGCCAGAGGCCTGGCAGCTACAAAAAGGATGATCTTTACATGCTGGTGTTTCGTTGAGAAGTCAGTTCACACGGCATTTCCGATAATACTGGAAAACTTACGATTTTAAAAATCCCTCCAATCAGACAGCAGCATTTCCCAACGGTTGCAAATTTAACTGTCGCGCTCGTGACACCACCTGATGGATTTTTTGAAGAAGCTCACCCACGCGGTCAAAGTCAAATATTAACTGTTGACGACACGTCATTGCGAATGTTCTATGAGCTTCCATCTGTCACCTTGAATCGGACTGATAATGACCTTGCCTCTCGTGAGTCACTGACCCAGATACAAATGCGCGGGAACTCGGAAATAACGCCTGCTTGTTTACCCGAAACATCTAAAAGCTTGTCAATGGCGTCTCATCGCAAATCTTGACGATGATCAAAATAAAATAAACGAAAGTAATTAAAAATCTATAATTGCCAAACTAATGGATGAAAACAAATGAAATTTTAGCAATCTAAATAAAATTAAAATTTCTTTCCACCAGATATGTTTTTGAAAGTAAAAAATTTAAATTAAGAAATTTTGAAAAATGATTATTGGACTTAGAAATTTTGAAATGATATATGGAAAAGTTCGTTATTCTGAAAGAATTTGCCTGAATTAAAATAAATGAATTTGAACTTTCTGAAAGGAATAAAATTAACAATTAACCAATTTTTAATCAATATTATTAAAAAGGAAATACACTATATTTTGGAATAATTTATTAAATTTAGACTGTATATTATTTAAGAAAAATGGACATTATTTAAAAGTTAGAAAAAGTAAGTCAGAAATATTTTTATTTTAGATAATTTGAAATGAAGTTTAATTAATATTGCAAAGTGAATAATATGTAAATTAAATTGATTGAATAAATATCCTAAAACATATGTAATGGAAAGATTCTGAAATTAATTTATATTCTCACCAAAAGTAAACAATTTAAAAAGAATGTTAGATTTAAAATGCAAAAATGAAATTTAGCTTAATTAATTTAAATGAATTTAATGAGTTTAATTAAATTGATGAATAAATTAAAGTTAAATGTAAAAATACTGAATAAATTAAGAGTCAAATTTTTAAATCATAACATTTTACCTCCAGAAAATGGAAAAAAAAAGAGTAAAAAAAAATTTAAGTCAAAGGGATGAAGAAAAAAAAAGAAAATGTGAACTGAAAACCTTACCAAATACACAAATGTTGCAGTCAACTGATCGACAAGTCCAAACTATAGTTGCATAAATCATAAACATAGATAAAATAAAATAATAGTGCAAAATAAATTATGAGATCCTATTGTCCAGTTATCAAATTAATTACAATATTAAAAAAACTGACTTTTCTGAAAGTTGGCTGATGAAAGTTACAAATAAAATCAGCTGAAAGTACTCAAGTATGATTTTTATCATCTGAGCAATAATATAGGTACTATACAAAATTTGTGGAAAATATCTATTGCACTTTTAAGAAATTATTTATCCCTTGCAAAATACATAAAATATTGAAATTACACCATTTACAAAACACAGCATATTATATAGGTATATGGATCTGAGAAGAATAATATATCTATAGCAGTTAAGGAAGACTGAAAAGTTACATGTAAGTATATATATGTATGAAAATTTACAGATGTCATCAAATTGAAGTTATAAGAATGAAACAGTTGTAATCAATAAATATACATTAATTATAAAATAAATACAATGTGAGAATAAATTTTATATTGCAAAACAAATAAGAATACATATTGCAAGATATGTGTACTAAGAAGTTAGTGAGATATGTGACTGTGAAAATAAAATTTAATATGACTCTCCAAGATTTCAATTAAAAGTAAGAATTTTTACATGAATAAATAATATTGTGAATCATTGTTGTTCAATGATTTTTAAATAAACTATAAAATTTCTTAAATGAATAAATAAACATTTTAGAGCTCCCAAATTTTGCACACACTCCAAATCACCAAAGATACTGTTCGGCCAGTAAACAATATCCCTAATAACCCAAAATCCTACGCAAAATATATCAGCAAAGTTATGTAAAAAGGAATTTTATTAAAGAAAATCAGTTGTAGAAATGCAGATCTATAAAATTTAAAAAATAGGTAAAAATTGATTTATATAAAAGTAAAGATGATTTGCTGAGGATAATAAAAGCCGAAAAACATTGAGACTACCATATCTTAATGGTTCATACACTTCGCCTATTGCTCGTGTGGTAAAGAAACTTACCGATTCTCAGCATAGTATTTACCAACAATGGCAGAAGACAAGTCATGATTAAATTTGTATCTCTTGGATACATTAGCCATCCACTATTTATTAAAGTGTGCACACTGTAAAAGGAAGAAACTGTTTGTTATTCCCAAAATTAGAGTAGCCTGCGCACAGCTATTGGTCTCCAAATTTAGCTAAACTCACAAGAATCTTTAAAAAAAAATACAATTCGCCTCAATTTGATAGATACTGTCGGATCATAATATTACTATGTATAACAGCCTGAGGGAAAGGAAAAAATTTTGACAGATCATGACATTTTATATTATTTTTTATTTATCAACCATTATTATTGATATATTTCTTTATACATCAATTTTGATTGATTTTTCATTTATTTTTATTTACAATTTATCCTTCATCACATTTCTCCAGTCTCAAAAAAAATATTTTCATCATATTAATTTTCCTTAAGGAATTATGAGCTGTACTCATTTCATATACATAATGATGAATTTTATTTACAAGTAAATTTAAACATTATTCCCCAGCGAAATCAAAATCTCTGACACCTAAAAAAATAAAATATATTGTAGAAATAGAGGATTTTAAAGTATGAAAAGGTAAAGTTGAACTATAGCAAATGAATTTTGGAAAAAAAAAATCAAAATTTTCACTGAAGTTCTGTACCATCATCTGAAAACAAGTAGGTCCAATGAGGCGCATTCTCATGTGTGCGGATCCTATGTTATCCGAAACAAATTATTGTTTCAATTTTACCAGACAGCACAAAACAAAAGCAGGAAATTAAATTTAATCTATATGATCGACAGAAACGCTTCAGGATTTCTCGCCACCTGAGATTTCAAACTAGACAACTCTCAAGGGTTAACACAATTAGATTTTCACAATATAAATATTGACTTGTGCCTTTATAGTGGCAATAGATGCAAGAGCACTTTCCTAGTAATTTAAAACTATATATATCTTAAATATATGAAAAATAATAGGGAGGAATAATTTTAAATTGCTATAGTTAGAAAAAATCAATTCTAAGGAATAATGGTGTCATGAGGTAATTTTATAAAATTTGTTTAACAGTTGAATTTTTTAAATATTTTTAATGATTTTTATCAAAATAGTAATTTTATATCCCAAAATGTTTCAAAAAATATATCAGAATTTCCAAGATCAATAATGTTCACTCTAAATTATAAGGATGCACCGTGCAGGATTTGTCAGAGGGGAAGAATCTAGGATCCTCCTTATAAATTCCCATGCTAGGCTGAGTTTCCCTACTGTGTGTGCTTTCCTACTACAACTCTTTGTAAACAAATTAAAATTTACAAAAACATCTATATTCCATTTTTCAAATTAAATATAAATAGTATTTTATTTTAAATGTTTTTTAAAGAAAATCTTTTATTTCAAAATATCACTTTTATGATTCAAAGAAGTATTTAGAGTTTAATCAATAATATTTATTAATTTTAAAGTCAAAGTAAAATTAAAACCACTTTTCGCTTCTGCAAACATAAATTATTTTAAGCCATTCATTCTCCTAGATTTAATAATTAATTTTAAATAATATGACTTAAGTATTTGTCAGAAGATTCTACCTAACCTGATTTTCACTGAAATAGAAAATTTAAGCTGAAATTTATTATATTAATGAAATAATTGAAAACTTTAAATTTTCAGTCAAATTGTCAGAGAAATTTTTTTTTTTTTTTTTTTTTTTTTTTTTTTTTTTTTGTAATATAAAATTTGACTATCAAGTTTTATGTAAAATACTGTAGTAGAATATTTATTAAAGAATATAATCATATCAATCTTTAATGGAGAGTCAAACAAATAAAAAAAAAATAATAAATATTACACTTTTAAAATTATTGTAAATGAGTTGAGTCACATATGAAATAAATAAAATTAATTTCAAAATTTAAACCAGATAATCTTAACAATCTATAAAAAGTTTATGTACACATTGAAAATAAAATTGCACAAGTTTATATTCCACACAATACAATTACTTCCAACATCCTAGATGCTATATCAAAAATTTTCTTAAAATTTAAAACTTTATATGAATAAAATAAATTTCATCAGTCTGATTTCTTTTAAATCAATTATAAAATGTTTAATCATTTATAATATTTATTATTTTAATATAAATAATTTAATATTGCCAGTATTAGAAATTACCAAATACATTAAAAAAAATGCATACCTGCAAACACATTAAAATTAGCAATAATCAGAGCCAATTTATTTTTACCAACATTGCCATCTACATCTTTTATATTATAAATTTAATTTGAAAATAATACTTTTTAAATTATTGTTAATATTTTTTATCACCATATCTACTCTTAAAGAAAAATTAAGTTGAAATTACCGTTTTCAATTACGTTACTGAATAAATTTATTAAGTTTTAACTTATTTCAAAAGTAATAGTATTTTTATCTAAATTTAATCTTATCTGCAATTAATCAATTAATTTATTTTGAATATCTGTTATCATAGACAAAAATATTTTAACAACGGCAACCACTAGACAAATTCAAATAATGTTACTGTTTACTCTTAATAAAATAAAATAAGTTTCAGAAATGGCACAATAATAATCATTAAAGTTTGAGAAGTAAAACATAATAAAAATGAGAATCACATATTATTGCATGAAAAATTAAACACCAAGTCACTGACTGGTTCACGGCACCAATAAATATAACGGTATTTGGGGATCGCGATGAATATATAGGAAAAACTTAAGGAAAAGTGAATCACCAGCGACTGGCACCGGAGTGATTCCGAGTACCTAGAAAAATTTAGACAAAACACATATTCAACACTTTCCCCAAACACCATTATAGGCATGATCGTAAGTAGCAGCACACTTTGCGAAGCCATGAGAAGTAATAAAAATATTAAGTTAAAATTCATAGTATTACGTTTAACTACCTATTAAGCAAAGTTAAAGTTATATATTTAGCATATAAAATCAAAGACTAGATTTTACAGTACATGTACATCATAAAAATTACTCTGAAGTTTATCTGCATATCAACTTGATCCTGGTGTAAAAGGAGAATATAAAAACAAAAGAACTCACCAGATGTAAGAAACACAGACTTTTATTGACATCTTCAATGCATTTAAATATTAATATTTGATTTGAATAAAATCACTTGTTTCACCATAAAAATAGATATCATATAATATTTCTCAAATCAATCATTTTTTTATATTTATAACCATATTAAAATTTTGGAGTTTTCAGTTCACATAAGTAAGTTGATAATTCGTTATATTAATTTTCCAGTTAATTTAACTAATAATTTGATTTCTGCAAAGTTCAAATTGTTCAATTTATCGTGGAGGTTATCTATTTAGTTTCTGAAAATTGTAGCTGCATCATTAGAAGCTTTCCGAATGTTCATATGAAGAAAATTAAGTTCATAGGAGGCAAAAGTTATTATAAAAGTTAAATGGGCTATGTCGAAAGACATTTGTACGGATGGAGGATCATTGTAGGTTAGACTCAGTAGAACCAACCATAACGTTGTTATTAGGAACTTCTAAGCAGAGTATCAACACACTCACTGGGAAATGAATATAGGCGTAGATGAGACGTTCAGAAAGCATCCAGAAAAAAAACTAACTCCTAATCATCTGGTGGCTATAAGCTGTGGACCCAATATCATCATCGAAAGCAATGCTGAATGACACTGAAAATGAATCTTGGTAGGATGATTGATATATAATCATTCGTCTAGAATAATAAAGATGAAACAGAGATCTTCTTAAATGTTGAGAATCTTAAAATAAAATGTTAAATTGACGCTCGCTGGATCGGCATTCTACGGCCCGCTACTAGGCCAGAGGCCTGGCAGCTACAAAAAGGATGATCTTTACATGCTGGTGTTTCGTTGAGAAGTCAGTTCACACGGCATTTCCGATAATACTGGAAAACTTACGATTTTAAAAATCCCTCCAATCAGACAGCAGCATTTCCCAACGGTTGCAAATTTAACTGTCGCGCTCGTGACACCACCTGATGGATTTTTTGAAGAAGCTCACCCACGCGGTCAAAGTCAAATATTAACTGTTGACGACACGTCATTGCGAATGTTCTATGAGCTTCCATCTGTCACCTTGAATCGGACTGATAATGACCTTGCCTCTCGTGAGTCACTGACCCAGATACAAATGCGCGGGAACTCGGAAATAACGCCTGCTTGTTTACCCGAAACATCTAAAAGCTTGTCAATGGCGTCTCATCGCAAATCTTGACGATGATCAAAATAAAATAAACGAAAGTAATTAAAAATCTATAATTGCCAAACTAATGGATGAAAACAAATGAAATTTTAGCAATCTAAATAAAATTAAAATTTCTTTCCACCAGATATGTTTTTGAAAGTAAAAAATTTAAATTAAGAAATTTTGAAAAATGATTATTGGACTTAGAAATTTTGAAATGATATATGGAAAAGTTCGTTATTCTGAAAGAATTTGCCTGAATTAAAATAAATGAATTTGAACTTTCTGAAAGGAATAAAATTAACAATTAACCAATTTTTAATCAATATTATTAAAAAGGAAATACACTATATTTTGGAATAATTTATTAAATTTAGACTGTATATTATTTAAGAAAAATGGACATTATTTAAAAGTTAGAAAAAGTAAGTCAGAAATATTTTTATTTTAGATAATTTGAAATGAAGTTTAATTAATATTGCAAAGTGAATAATATGTAAATTAAATTGAATGAATAAATATCCTAAAACATATGTAATGGAAAGATTCTGAAATTAATTTATATTCTCACCAAAAGTAAACAATTTAAAAAGAATGTTAATTTAAAATGCAAAAATGAAATTTAGCTTAATTAATTTAAATGAATTTAATGAGTTTAATTAAATTGATGAATAAATTAAAGTTAAATGTAAAAATACTGAATAAATTAAGAGTCAAATTTTTAAATCATAACAACAACTTTAACGTGAAATATTGTTAAATATATACTAGGGGGCCTACCCCCTGCGAGCTACGCTCGCCAACCCCCGCTCAGACTTCGAGGCCTTTAAAAACATGACAGCGTGCTTTGTTTTAAAAATATTAGTAAACCTGTAATTGGGTTGCCATGCTTTTAACGTTTTAATGGGGCATTTTTTGATTATCATGGCCTCATACATAGCTGTTGCAACAACTGACGACTGTTTTCGGGATTGATAAGTAAAATCAATTACAACTTGAAAACCAGCTTGTATAAAATGGTTAGGTTTAAATTGTGGCTACCTCTCGTACTTTTATAACAACGATCTGTATTCTATTCTTCCTTTGCGTTTAAGGATGAGAAAAATTCCATCTGCTTGTGAATAACATTAAGAACCACGGTATTGAAAAGTACTATGTTATAGACATTTTCAGTAAGAGGTTTTAATTTTTTCTCTATTTTAGTGCACCATCATGCATATTTTCATGTTATTTTAAATATGTAAATTATTTATTTTAATTAATATGTATATACGAATTTTCTAACAATTATTTAGCATACAAAATTAATTAAATATTTTGTGCATGCATGGCTGCATTTATTCGGCATCAATTGATGAGATATTTAAACAAATTTGCTATCCGCGATAATTTTACACCATGTTATGTCAGTTGAATATTGTCCATAAGAAAATCGGGTACTTTTCCAGTATAGGATCCTTTGCTTTTAGGTTTGGCGTAATTCGAGCTATGAACTTTTGGTGCTTTTCTATTACAGGGGTCTTGACGCTTTTTTAAAAAGCTTGGCGCAATTCGGGCATCAGAAAGTGAGATTTGGTGCAAATGACATAAACAGCCATGAAAACAAATTCGACGATTTTTTTTGTTTATATGCGTATTTTAATTATACGTATATTATTATTGTTTTTTCTATACAAATTACTTCTGATTATATATAAAATAGGATAAATGACATTTTACGCTAAACAAATTGTATAAATATTGAAAAAATGCTTCTGTATACAGAATGACAAAGTGAATAGGTTGACAGAAAGTATGTTGCCAATTTGTACATTTTACCAATTTTTCTTTCAGACATTATTTAAAAAAGCATGGTTAAAAATTTTTAGTAAAAACATCCTCCATTTAAAAAATGTAAAAACAGTCTCCAATAAAAATCGGTGATTGATGTCATATTCTCATTAAAATTGGAAAGAAAACCAAGCAGGATATTTTATTCTCCCTCCGTTCAGTTGGGCAATTATTATTTTATATATTCGTTTCAAATATCCGAATTAGTGATTTTATAAATTCGTTTAGTTAAATTTTATAAAAAAAATAACAAAATGATATCAATAAATATTAATTACTATCCCTCCCTTTCTTTTGCGTTTACATAAATGACGTCATTTGGACGAATTTATTCAAAATATTTCCAGTTTATAAATTAAATTAAATGCTGACAGACGATTGAATCCGACGATAGAAATGTGATTTTTTTTTCAAATTTTCCTGAAAAACATAATTTAATCACAATCTTGTCTTCATTATCAATTGAAATAAAAGATAAATTCATTTTCAATTTGAAAATGACGAATTAAAAAAATCAATAATCCCTATCGGGATCCTTTTCAATTTTTTCCCCTTTTTTGTCACAAAAAAACTGAGTAATTAGTTGCCATCATTACAGAAATGTCATTAAAATTAGAAAAAAATTAATATCTCGAAAACTAATTCCAATTTCAAAATTATATTACCAGTTTTGACATCCGCGGATTTTTATGGACAATTGGTATTAATTTCACCATCAAGCGTTTAATATTTTATTAAAAATAGCCCTGAAACACAATCAGTCGTTTAATCAGTCGTTTCATAAATTCGTTTCATAAATTCGTTTCACAAATTCGTTTCACAAATTTGTTTCATTAGGATTTTATATATATAGGGTATATATATATATATATATATATATATATAACTTTGTGAAAACACAGTGTGTTATTCAATTTTGGGTTAAAAGTGTCTTGAGACTAAAATTTTATAAAGTTTGAATTCCAATACACACTTTGTTGCTAATGCAAAACAATGTCACGAATTGCATTGATTTTATTATTGTATTTTTTCTCATACATTCATTAATAGAAAGGTTTTGATTACTCCACTTTTACATTAATGTTTCCTGTTTCTGGTCTGGTGTGTATGCTTTGTGCCAAAGTTAGCATTTTCCTTAGGATTGATTATATAAAAGGCTATACATGTTAGGTGGGTTGCGAAAATTTTTTGAAACTTTCAGGTGGCTTGCATAGCAATAATGTTTGAGAACTGCTGGTTTGGAGTAAAATAAAACACCTTTACTAAAAATTCAAGTTGGTTATCTTTGGCAGTATACACAAAAGGTCATGCCGAGAACTATTAGTTACTGGACAAAGTTTCCTCATCAAATTTCTAAGGCTAGTAAAAACAAAATATAAAAAAGGTTAACTAAATCAATTCAAATACTTACATATGTGGGTTCATAGAGGTAAAATGCATTACAAAAAAGAAGAAAGAAATTAATTAAAAATAAATAAATGAAAGGAAAAACCCAGAAAGCTAGATTAACTTGTTACCGTACATGTTCACATTTTAAATCACTAAAAAGGACCAATACAGTAGATCCTGGTTAATTGAAATGCATTGGTTCTGCACGTTTTGTCTCAATAAAGTAGCTGACCCAATTATCAGGAGTAAATTGAATGATATTTTTCTATTTTGTTCTTAATATCTTGTCCCAATTAAACAGTGTCTCAGCCAAATTGCGTTATCGCGTAACATGCGCGGTGAGAAGCTTCGCCGATTGTGTTGCAGAGTGATGTCTTGCTGTTGTCATGTTATTACTCATTTCAAATTTTGTTGCTCACTTTTTGACTTATAATCTTAAAACTTAACTGTTTTTATTTGAAAGAACACCTTTTTATGGAATTTAATTTCTGAGCATATGATTTAATTTGGTTTGAGTTTTGATAGGGGTTTGAGAGGTGATGCTCTGCTTTAAGAAAATTTGTCGTTCTTTTAATTTTTAAATGTTGTTGCTCAAGATTCCATTGTTCTTAATCTGTCGGGAGTATTGTAAAATGGATTCTTTAATTTCCTCTTTAAAACTGACCAAGAGAATCATCTTTCCTGCTATTTGATAAGATTAAAATAAAAGAAGATTTTTATTTATAGTGTTTGTCATTTTTGTACCATCTCCATCTTTTGTTCCACATCACAAGTAAGAAATTTAATTATATTTTTTCTCTTTCAATGACCATAAAGAACAACAGGGTTGTTCTTGTTCTTATAAATTATCATGACTAAAATTCTATATCATTATCCTTTTTATGATGGCAGAATAATGAAAGTTCACAGAATTTATTTTATCACAACTTTTATGTTCTCAACGATCTTCTTTAAATTGCAGAATTTATTAGATGGCACATATAATTTTGCCACACCAAATAACTGGAATCTACTGTAAATACACACATATATATATATTTCAATGTAACATTTAAAACTCAAATTAATGTTAAAATGTGAATGATACAACTTGCAAAAATTTGTAACTTTGAAGCCATTTTTACATAAATAAATTTAGTTTTAATCAAAATGCCAATTTATGGACAAAGTTGCCCTGTTTGATGGTACTTTAATATTTAACTCCATATATTTCATTCCATTACTATATAAACTTTAAAATTAGTTAATGCCGTCTGCTTTATTCATTAGGCAGCTTCTCCCATTTACCTTTTGGGCCTTGACCCGGATGAGCTTAAAGCTATTAATCGATATGCAGAGAGCACAAAGTCTTTATCGTTTCTCCCGCAGGTGCATGAAAGACAAGCTGCGAGAATGCGAACTCGATCAGAATGGTTTCTAAATCCTTCTCCCTGCCCATCGCCTACTCCTTTTAATGTTCCTCCCGATATCGATGAAAATGAGGAGATTGCAGCTAAGGTAACCAGTTTATCTTTGTTCTTCATTTGTGTATAATTTTTATCAAAAGATTATGTTGCTAGCAGAGTTTTTATTAGAAAAAATAAAATAATAAAAAAAAGATTGGATTTTTCCAATGGAAATTTAATCAAAATTTTAAGTGAATTTTTTAAATTTTAGTGGGAATTAATTTTTTTTTTCACTCTGCAGAAACTTTTATTTTCTTAAAACTTTACACCTATACTAATTCTGTAATTACAATAATACAGTAGTAATTAAAAGCATTATTTTATATCTAGTTTAATGATGCATTTCATTTTTTTTTTGTCCCCATTAAAAAAATTTTATGCTTTTAAAAAGCAGAAATTTTTAATATCTAAGTTCTCTTTTAATGGTTGACAAGAAACGCTGTAAAATCATTTAATTTCTAGTAAATGTCAACATAAATAGTACGAGAGGGATTATAAATGTTTATTTTGAACAAGCTTATGTAAAAAAAAAAAAAAATTGTAAATTTTGTAATATCTAGCTATATTTTGATTGATAATAGTTTCTTGTTATATATGTGTGTACAGGTTTTCAAATTTCAATGTATCTTTTTATTTTGTCACATGTCATCATTAGACGGTCTTGCATTTTTCCCCCTTTTAAATTTATTTAAGCAATTTTCACATGATCAAAATTGTTAACTTTTTTCATTTTGAATTTTTTTTTTCAAAATAGGATAATTTAAGTTATTTTAAAATCTTTGTAAATAATTTACTTTGTATAGTTTCATATGTCAATAATACATTAAGCATTAACCCACTTTCATTATGGGTATGATAATCACTTGGAAGTTTTTTATATCCTAGTGCCAGGGTTCATGCTATACAGTGACATAGCAATTCGAAAAATATGTGAGGGGCTCTAGTAGTCATTCTCAATGAACTTAACAATTAGTGTTAGGGTTGTCAAAAGTTTTTTTTTTTATAAAAATAATCAATCATTTAACTAATTATCAAGGCCATTATTGCAAAATCAAAATATTAATTAGTTCAGATAGAAAATTCAATATACTAAAAATTGTTGAGTTACATTTCTCAAATTATGCAACAGCAGAGGTTTGAGGGAGGGATTAGAGCCTCCCTCATGTAATAAGTTTTCACAGAAAATAAACAGTCTTAGAGTATCAGAGCATGTAATCGTATTTCCCACTGCGAACCATAAGAATTAAAACTCCTGAAATTACTTGAAATGTTGTTACTTGCAGAAATATTAATAATAAAAGAAGTTTCAAATATTAAATAAAATGAGTTCAAAATAAAAAGAGAGCTGACATCGAAGTCCTCTAATCAGTAGCTATACTAGTTAGAAATGCAATCAATATTTATAGTATCTACATCTTCGCATACAAAATTGTTTTTGATTTTTTTTTCATATTTCCAAGTTACAGAACATAGATGAAAACCTTTTTTTTTTTGTTTGTTTGTTTTTTTATATTTGAAAACTGTAATAGATTTGTTACATTTAATATAATTTTTTAGATTTCCCACTAACAACATCAAACAAGAATGAAAAATCGTGCATCAAGCATAGATTATGAAATACTTTCCAACACATCCAGAAAACTGTAATGAAACTTCACCGTTAAGTAAGGTGAAAGAAGATATGTAAGTAAACAGTTTAGGAAACACATAACACATTTAAAACTCCAGTTTTAGCAATTACCTTCCATAGTCAAAAAAGTAGTCGAATTATTTTGTAAAGCCCTGTATATAATCTATAGATTTGGAGATATACTACATAGCATGATAAAATTTAGATCAGTTAGAAAAATCACATTTAGCAATTTTTGCCAATCAATGGAAATGCACTCTAATTCTTTTGTACAGCCATGTATGTTATCTAAAGACTTTTGTACACACCACATATTAATCTAAAACTTAATTCAGGTAAAAAATGCACAAGGCAACTTAAAATGCACTTCCAGCAATTACTAACCATAAACAACAATGTATAAAGGTTAAGGTTTATATATTCTTTGATTCTTTGTGTTGTCCTGTAAATGAATTTATTTATATTCTGCAAACTTTTCTTAATCTTAAAAAAAAAAAAAAAAAAAAAAAAAAAAAAAACAGTTCAGCAGGAAAATGTGTAACACGATTAAAAACTCTTAAGCAGTTCAGGCCAATAGTCAGTAATACTTACAAATTCCTTTGTGTATCCTTGTATATGATCAACAGAATTTATACCCACTAATTACTATGCAAAATGTAGTTAAACTTAAAAATGCAAACCAAAATTGAAAACACACTTAACACACATAGACTGTAATTATCGCACGTAGACTGCAACCAAATTCTTTTATGTGTCCCTGTAAATGAACAATAAATGCAATGCATATCATACTTTCCAGTGAGCAATTTATATTGCACCTCAGTATTGCATTTAAATTTCATTATGTTTGAAATAGTATAACATCATTAAATTACACTGCAAATGACTTTTCCCCGTAGAACATTGTGTAACAAAATTCTTTCGTGTGACCCTGTAAATGATTAATAAATGTAATGCATCCCATATTTTACAAAAAGCATGTTTTAGTGCATTTCATGATTGTATATCAATTTCATTATGTTTGAAATGGTGCATCATCAAAATGCACTTGAACAGATTTTTTTCCCATGGACTGTAATGTAACTGAATACTTTTGACTGTCCCTGTAAACAAACTATAAACGCTACACACTTCATTTTCAATAGGGATCGTGCTATACTAAGCATCAATAACGTATGAAAATTACAGGATAATCCAAGTATATTTATGTAAATTAGTAAATGGATAGGCAGCCTGACAAACTGAAGTCATAAGCACTTTTTAACTAGGTTGGAAAGTGTTAAAAAAGATTTTTATATGAAAAATATCTATGTATTCAAATAAAAATAAAAAATTTATTAAAAGCGATACTTTTGTATTAGTTGCAGGCAGAGCTGGGCAAAATACATCAAAAAACCATTTTCGATACAAAATACAAAATACATTGGTTTTAAAATCTAAAATACAAAATACAAAATATATTAAAAAAATTAAAAATTATTATGCAATAAATTGCACTACACAAATGCAAATCTCGTTTGCAAAATTGGTTAAACTATTTGAAATTATAAATTTCCAAAGTAAAGAAGCATAATGAATTAAAACTTGTTAGCTATAGCCATCACAAAACTTTCTTCTATACCATTTCAATATATCTATATATATATTTGTCTTACGTGGCGCGAAAATAGGGCTGAATTTGTAACTTATGGTTTGGCAACAACCGTAGTTTCCAGAGCTCAGACCAATGAACAGACTAGATTGTGTTAGATTAGCTCCACCTCCAATATGGCGGTGAGTGTGAGAGCATTGAAATTGAAACCATAGAATGAAGCTCAAATTAGCAATTATTAAAAATAAAATAACATGTACGTAATCCAAAGCGTCTGAGATGATTCCTCATTTTAATTACGAGCAATATCGTTAATTTCAAATGAATTCTCAACTCTTATTCAGAATTCATTTACGAATTTCACTCACTCAAAAGTCGGAGAAGAAAAAAAAATCAACTTTGTAGATTGCACCTGGCGCCATCTGTTGATGTATTCAGGAAGTAAAAAATGATTTCTACGTAGTTTTTTTTTTTTTTTCTAATGAATTTAACTCGTGCTGTACAAAAGATCCTTTTTTCATAGTATTTAAAAGATTTATATGCTCATTGGTAGCGCTAAGTAAATACATTTTCAGTTGTGTTTTCAACGGAGAATTACTTTTATACATTAAAAAAAAATTGTCAATTTCATATGTTCAATTGTTTTATGGTAGAACTCATTCCGGCTAGAATTGCTGAAAAAAATGGGCGAGCGAGCGAAGCGAGCTGTGACCGCGTAGCGGTCTCAATGTGAATTGCTTCGCAATTCACGGGGGGTTGGCGAGCGTTAGCGAGTAGGGGGCTGAGCCCCCTAGTTAATTTATAATAGAATCAAGAATTATGAATATAAAGCATAATACAACATAGTATAAAGAACACCAGTATCCCATGTTGTTATTAAAATTTAAAATTAAGTTCAGCATAAACATTTTTAATTATTTATCTCAAATGTAAAATTTGATACGTTTTCACACTGTAGAAAATAAAGTACAACTATAACGTTCCTCGCAAAAACCATAAGGCTAATATTCTTTTATAGGGTCTGCTGCCAAATTTGACGTCAAAAATGAAGGATTGCAGCAACAATGTGGTTAAAAATGTATCAAAATTACAAGAATCGAGTTAAAAATACTGCAAACCACGCTCGCTAACCATCATCAATTGATTATGGATGCTATTAGGAATATCTTTCACAAGGCATAGGATAGCAGTGCCCACTGTTGAATCACCTAAGCCAAAATTGAGACAGTCTATATTTACGAAAATCATCGTGGGTAAAAAATTTGTCGTAATTCCAACTAATAAAGGCAGAGATATGGATATCCCGTAAATTATTTAAAAAAAAAAAAAGACAGCATAGAAGCGCCATCTATAGAACGATATACATCAAAATGTCATCTGTACTAATCTATGTCAAGGCCTAACTGAATATGATGAAGTTTAATGAAATTCTGTACCTTAGTTCTTGAGATATAGCTCTCATGGCACTATTCCCATCTTTCCGTTTTTTAATAAAATAAACATACTTTGAACCAAAAATGTATCTTAAAAAATGTAATTTAATCAGTATCAATTTAATCGAATGTCTTAAAGAGTATGATATTTGATGAAATTTCGTTTATTAGTTTTATAGATATAGTTATCGCGGAAATCATGAAAAATACAGCATAGCAGCGCGACCTGTTGAGCGATATATACTAATAGCTAATAAGCAACCTTTCATGTTCATGTTTAATAGAATATGTAGTTTGATTAATTTCCTTGCATGTGTTTTTTTTATAGCTATCACGGGATAAAATTATTCAGCATAGCTAGGTGATATAAAAGCAAATCTAATCAATACCGAATTTTGACTAGATCTAAATGAATCTTAAGTTTGATTAAATTCCGTGCATTAGTTCTTGAGATAGAGCGGCCACAAAAATTGTTTTACACACAGACTAACATTTTCCAAAAACAGCCAAATCGCATCTCAAAACATTTAAATCCATCAAAAAACGGAAGCCAAAGATTTTGACGTTTCCAATACGTTCTTCTTATGTATTAGACGAATGTAAAAATAAGTCAGTTTATACATCTATCAAAGAATACATTTCATAATAATCTGATATGTACAATGGCACCAAATAAAATTGTTATTAAAAATGTTTTTTTTTTCTTTTATGTAATGCATGTCTGTTTAAAAAGACCTTCCACCTATGAAAGGCTTGATCATGAACTTTTTAGGCCTGGGCAAATAAAGTATTTTGTGCTCAAATCTTAGATTATGATACTTCTACAAAGAATGTATACGAGATTTTAAAAATCTATTACTGAATGCAAAAATATAAATGAAAAACTTAGATAATTGCTAACACAAGTTGAATACATTTTTTAAGAATAAAAATTGAATTTAACAAAATTAAATATAATTTAAAATAAACATGAATTAATTTTACTTGAAACACCTATGTATGCCAAAAAAGTACGAATTCTAGGTATAAAGTAGTTTTAAAATTAAAAGGCTTAGGTAAAATATCAAACAATATATAAATGCAAAGAAGTAAGAAGTGATTTGGACTTATTATGAAATTCTTGAAACTTTTTTTAATATGGAGCAGAAAAAATGTGAATGCCTTAATTAGTTCTTAAAAATATTCTTAAAATATTCTTAAATTTAAGAATAATTGTAATTCAAAATTTGCAAAGTCATAAATTTCATATTTTTACAGTCAAATCGTTCCTTTAAATGTTCATCAATGTTCTTACAATTACTACCAAATGTATTTTTTTGCATAATTCAAATAATGAATCAAGCAGACGATTTAAAAAAAAATCTTGTTAAGGTATTTTTAAATAAAAGTACTACTTGGGAGAAGAAAAAAATTGAGTTCTTTATATGTATGGTCAAAGGAGAAGAGAGCCCTGTGGTAATAGCAGGGCTGCCACTGGCGACTATTTTTTAATTCTATATCGCACCACTTTCTCAAAAAAAAATCTTTTCACATACACTTTGACAAAATGTGCAAGAGAAATATACTATAAAATTTATTTTTAAAAAATAGTGGTATATATAGAATATAAAAATAGTCGCCAGTAGCATCCCTGTAATAGGGCACTGCACCTATGCAACTCTGAAAGATCCTTGCTGTCAAGTAACATTAAATTTATAAGAGTTATTTTTGTAGCCAATCAGCAAGAATATGTTTGCTGAAACTAAACAATATATTCATCAATGTTCTTATCCTTACAATAGTCGATAAGTGTGTTTATATTCACTTTCAGAAAATAATTCGAAAACTAGACAAAACAGACCAGACAGGTATGCATTTCCTTGTTATGAATCCCAGATATTCTGTAGTTTTAAACCACAGAATATCTGCTTTCAAACAAGATAGTTTGAAATCCGAAAAAATGTATTTTGAGTATTTTGAAAATACAAAATGCTTGGTAAAAGCATTAGAAAATACATTACCAAAATACTTCCATTTTATCGGCTTAAAATACAAAATACAAAATACAAATGTATTTTGAAAATGTATTTCAGCTACATGTATTTTTGATACTGCCCAGCTCTGGTTGCAGGTAATGAGTAAGTTAAATGTCAAAGAAATTGCCAAATATTTCACTACTTACAGCAGGCTTTTTGATTTTGATAATTTCAGTGGTTTAAGAACTTAGTTCAAATAATGTGTCTGTTAAATTTGTATTTAATTAATAATATTATATTATGTTTGTTTATTTATTTATTTATTTATTGATGAAGCTTTAATTTCATTATAGAATATTAGCCAGAAACAAATGCTGAACTATTTATATTGTTTTCAGTATAACTGGGTTAATCTTTCATAATCCGGTTCCAACGATAGTTATAGACTTTTAAAAACTTCAAATTTGAAAATTATTTTAAAACCCATAAAAAGTCAGTAAATTGCAATCCTTTTTCAAACAAATTGCATTTGAAAGCAAATTTTTTTCTGTATTTGACAGTGTGAAAATTGAAATGATGTGACGTTTTGAAGTTAAAAAAAAATTGTAGTAAAATCTAAATTTATTGGTCTGGTGTTGCTACCATCAATATAACATCAGCGTTACTCATGGACATGTTTTTGCTTTATAATATAGATTAAAGACAGAAATCTTTGGAACAACTCGTGTGACTTGAAATAAATAGTCTTTCTTTGTATGGGGAGGTTTTCAGCCCCTCTTTTTCCAATACCCAAAGTGTTAGAGTGTGGGCTGGTAAAATAATTTTCAAAATCTCACTTAAAATTTGATTAGGATCTTAATATCCCACCTTTATGTTTATTAGGGTTCTGTACTCAAAAAGTAAAAACGGAAGCATTATAAGATCACTTCTGTGTCTGTCTGTCTGTCTGTCTGTCAGAGCCCTTTCTCTTGTAAACTATGTGGCGTGGAAAGTTATAAAGCCTTTTTACCTGCATATTTTCAAATTATTTGCCATTCACAAATGGGGTTAGGAAAAATTTAGGGTGCTAATTATTTACTTGGAAAAAAAAAGCTTTTCGTATATTGTGCGATTTGATCTCGTAATACGAAACTCCAAAATATATTTGTTTTAATTTTAGATTTATATTATCAGAGATAGCATCGAAAATGCACTGCAAAAATCTGTCCCCCCCCCCTCCCTCTATTTCCGAATCTGCTGAAACTAAAATTATGAAAGAATTAAGGGTAGTAAAAGTTTATATAAACCTTGCAGGGAAACTATAGAGATTATCCTTCGCACAGTTTTTGAAAAAATTGCATTTTTCCATTACACACAAACTGTAATTTGCAGGCGCTCAGCAGAGAAGTTGACAGTTGCTCGATGTACCTATCAATGCAGAATCATGCAAGGATTGTTGATAATGATTTTTGAAAAAAATTGCCTGTAATTAACTGAGATATTAATTAAAAACCTATCTAGAAAAACATGACACTGAACAAAGCGTATGTTTTAAATTTGCGACCTCGATTCGAAGCGCGCTTGGCACAATGCCAATTTTAAACTTTCTGCAACATCTTTGAAGTAAGGCAAATCATAGTGATAAATAATCAAGGTTTTTCATTCTGACGAATTCAAGTATTCTTTTAGCAACGTTTTTTTGTACTATTCCAGTTAGTAATTAATAAATTTAATGTACATAACCCTTTGAGCATGAGTAATACTCACACTTGACCTATTATTTTTATAATTTTTTCCCCAAGCATGAACCCTGTTGTGACTGTTTTTTAATATGGTCTAATTTGTCATACCTCTTCTGCTTCTTAAAACTAGATTGTATCATCTAATGCATATAGTTCATTAGTTCTACTGACATTGACATGGGAATATTAAGTATGTTATGAAAAAAATTGACCAGAATTTTCATGCAAGTTTTTTAAGTATTGGAAAATGAATAAAAGCAGTTTTAGCACATTACGCTGTGTACTTATATATTATTTATTTAATAGTTTGCTTAATGTTCCCTTTTCGAGCGAGTGAGGTGATGCTACATAACTCTGAAAAGGAATGAAATGTAATCTTTCGATTATTGTTTTTTCAAAAGCTGAATGTTTTATTTTGTAGTTCATTTCATGGGCCCTAAAATATAAAAACAGTAGAAGTCAAACTAAATTGAAATAAAAATGTGGTTCTAATTTCACTGGGATATATAAAGCCTTTAATCACAACCAATAAATAAGGCAATTCAAAATCCACCAGAGAAAAATGAACTATTTACTTGATATATTTATTTCTCAAGTATTGTTTTTATTCTGCAATGTTGCATGGAAGTCAAGAATGAACAAATATATAAATATAAGCCAACATAAAATAACCACATAAAAGAAACTGATAATAAACATGTTTCCATACACAGATTAGTGAAAGTTCTACAATTTAATAAAATTTCTTAGCGGTCATTGCGATGGTAGCTTGCGAGTTCTCTAATTGCTGTTCCCCCATTGTTGTTGGTATTCTCCTTCATTGGGACCTTAAATTCATGTGTCACATTAGTAGTCTAAGTGTTAAAAATATATTAAAATGATCTACCCAGCATAGATTACTCTTTTATACCTAATATATTGTTGCCTTGGAATGACAAACTGTTTCTGTTACTCTTTTGAGATAAATGAAATAAAAGTTTAATTTCTTCATAGGCAACACTGTGAAATTTGCTAACTATCTAAATGCTTAGCAGAATATGATGTACATTAGCTCAAATTGTAGGTAAAACAAAGGGCACTCAAAGTACATGATGTCTTCTCATTTTAGCCAAATTTGTCACTCAGAACCTTGTAGTTACAAGACAGTGATATATAAATTTTGTGCGCAAATTCCTAAACTTCCATCATACATGTATTAATTGTACTCATTTTGTTGTTCTAGATTATGAAAACTTCTGATTCAAAAAGAGGATCAAATGCATCTTCAATATCTTCCAATTCTCTTATGAACTCAGTTGCTGGCGGTAGTGACAAGCAACTTGTTAGACGTTCATCTGGCAAAGAAAGACGTCTTGTTCGCCGCTCCTCTAGCAAGAGCAAAAAGGATAAAGAAAATGGTGCAAACACTTTATCTGCTTCTGGGATTGCTAGCTGCAGCAAAAAATGGGACACTAACTTAGGCAAGGTCTCACTTGGCAGCTCATTACCTGCTGAACCTCCTTTGGTATCCGGTTCAAGTCCTTCTAGATCCAAAGTTCTCAACCGACACTCAACTCCTGTTGGTATCACTGAACAAGATTGTACAGAAGTAGATGTGCAGACGTATCATGTAACGCTCACTTATAAACCCCGTATATGACCAAATGTTGTTTATTTTCTATATATGTCATCTGTAAATATTTTGCTGTTGACTGTTGGAAAAACCATTTGCCAAAGTCTTTAATACCCATGCAAGATTTCATTATACATCTGTCATAAAGATAAATTCTTGTTTATCTTCCATTTTTTGTGCTAATTCATTTAATGTATGGGATCATAAAAGCTTTTTTTTTTTCCCTCTGTGTTATGATCTCAAAAAAGTTTTCCACTGCCAGAATGTGAGTAAAATTTGATACAAATGGTGCATTTCCTGTATTGTATTAAACATTAGATACTTTTATTCTATTTGTTACTCTTAAAAGAAAAAGCTTGAAATTATATTTTGTTTTTGTATATAATAATAGCTTATCAGCATTTTATTTTTTATTTTTAAATTTTATCTTAGAAGAATATTTGCTGTTATGTATGAGTTGTATCCCATAAAAAAAGTTTCTCTTTAAATTATTATTGTTATCAGAAGATATTAGAATTTTATTATACTAATTACAAATTAAGTAAAAGCTATAAAATACTGATAAAACATTAATTTAAAAAAAAAATCTACATTTGACTAGATTTTTTTTTTTATTGTATTATTGCAGCATCTGCTTAAATATTTCAGAATTATATATAAGAAAATTGTCTTTTTTTATAGAGAGATATGTCAGCTAATAATTTTTCCTTTTTAATTTATTGGATGAAATGGTAATGTTATCTGAAAAATTGCCATATGAGATGTAATATTATTTTGTAAATTAAAATCATAGGATATACTTTCACTGTTTTATGAACTCTTCATATGAGTTTAAATCGTTCTAAAATTCTTCAAAGACTGATTAGGTATTAGAAATTATATAAATACCTAATCAATAACTTTTAAAAATACTTATATATATATATATATATATATATTTAATTTAACTATACATTTTATATACTTTTATTTATCTAAAGATATCAAAAGTTCAAGTAACTGTTTCACTAATAAGTAAATATATATATATATATATATAAAGTTTTGTAACAGTATTTATTAATTGCAGCAACGTTTTTCCTTTTCTTCTTTTCACATACATATTTTAAGTTGCCAATTTTTTAAACTACTTTATGAAATTATAAAATCTAAGTCTGATTTTTGTTTTTCACCCACAAATCCTGTAGCTTGGCATAACTGTTTAAAATCTTTAAAATCTTAATTTTATTTTTTTGTTTTGAAGATGACATAGAAATATTTTTTCTATGAGTTTCATTAAACAAACTGGTGTTTGAATATCATGATTATTGGAGGCAATGTGAAATTTGGTTTATAATTTTTAGTAGTGATGAAGCATTCCAAGTTTTATTTGATTGATAATATGAAAAGATAAAAGCAGTGCAATTTTTGTGAAAGCAGTATTTTTTTTTTTTTTTATCTCGAAGACTTTGCTTGTTTTTTAATAAAATCAATGCTTGAATTTTTTATTTAAGAGTTTGGTTGCTGAAATATATTCTAAATGTTATATGTAGGAACTCATTTGATTCTATCCTATGAGAATTAATTTAGGCAGAATTGAGAATTAATTTAGGTAAGTCTTCTATTCTTGGGTGCTAGCAAGAGAGAGAGAGAAGTGGGGTGGGGGTATGATTTCTGTCTAGATTTTGAAATTTTAACTCAATTGTCTTTATCTTTGATGCTTAAAAATAAAGGGTAAAATACATTTTTCTCAAGTCACTTAAAATAACTAAACACTACTAAAAGAAATTATGGTTGAAAGTTAAAGTATATTTTCTTATTATAATAAGGCATTGCTTTAACACAAATTCAATCGCTCCTCTGTAATGTATCTTACTGCTCTCTGGATTTTGTTCTGCTGGCACTTATGCTTTTATTATTTTATTAATTTCTTTTTCTTCAAAATTTGTGGAAACATCCAAATTATTAACAAATAATGCAATGAAAAAAATTTTTAAGTACACCATATATATATATATAACAATGTGTTTCAAAATGTTGAATTAATCTTTATCAGGTGAAGGCACATTTTACTACTCTGAACTGACTTGTATCTACTCTCTTAATAGTAGCTTCTATCTTCCCCTAATGAGCAAAAATCGAATTATTTGAAATATGTTATTTCTTATGTGTATATTTTTGCTGGTATTTAAGAAATGATTTTCATGGTGTTGTTTTTCATCAGTATTTTAACCATTTGAACTGCAATAATATCAAATATTAAAGTTGTTATGTCTAAATCTTTAATCATCATTTAAAATGAAAGAAGGTAATCTTTTAAAAAATTTAAAGTGACATTTGTATCTTTCTGTAAAATGCTATCTATCTTAGTGTTAATATCTAGCCTAACTTTCATTGCAAAATGATTATGAATTTAATCTCTCTCAGCAATTTTCCTTTTAGGAAGATTGTTAAATATGTTTTTATATTAGCAGCTTGCCATTATTATAATTATTATTAAAATTCTGCTTTAAATACATCTTCTTTTCAGCTTATATGCATACAAACATTAGAAAAAAAATCTGTTTATATTTGTAAAATACTCTAAGATCTTCATTCTTCTAGTTTGAAGATTTATTAATTTATACTGTCATGCAAATCATACAATTTTCAATTTTTTCCATTATTTAGAATTCATTATTAAAAATGATCTCTTTTCTCACTATATATATATATTTTTTATGGACCAAATGTGTCATACTCAATTTTTTCATTTTTATGTACTTCTTTCACTGGATTTATATATATTGCTTTAAGCTAAGGAAGTTAAAATATTTTATGATAATTTGAACAATATATTTTGCCTATACAGTTTTTCTTCTGTTTTGAAATCTATGATCTTGATTATTTTTCAATATTTAAATTGTGTGGTTTTTTATTTTACTAACAAAAATAATTTTATGATAAAATTTCTACCTGGTGCTAAAAATGTTTAATAACTTTACATACTTTATAATATTACAGAAGTAATTGAACTAAGTAACTAATCTCTTGAACAATAATTTTATAACCCACTTTCTATCAGATAAAGCATGTGTCAAATTTTTATACAGGTTAGAAGCACATCAACAAGCCTACATAATATTCAGCCCACATTTACAATATACAAGCCTACATTTTTATTCTACCATAAAAAATGCATGCATGCTTCATCTAATGAAAGAAGTTTTAAAATTACTGCTTTTGAAACTAATATTTTGCATTGATAACTTTGAGGGTTTTTTTCATTTGGAATCACAACCATCCCTGATCAATTTTGTAGAAAAGTTTTTCAAATTTTACTTATATTGGATAAATTACCAGATATTTTACTTCTAAACTCACTAATATAATCTACAATTGGCCAATGAATATGGCTTTCATTTACACGAAGTACTGAGAAAGAATTGTTTAAAGCTATTTTAAATTACAAATAATAGAAAAAGCTATGCAGCTATCAAAATGTCCTTTTAATAATTTCTTTTTCAATTTTATAAAACATTTTTTGTTGGGGAAAATGAACAAGAATGTTTACAACACGCACCCGTGCTAAGAACTCATAATTATTACATTTCATGTAATTTTCCAAATATATTTTCATATTAACTCATTTATGGTGCTCTATTCTGCGTACTCAATCTAATTTCACTAAAATAAGAATGAAAACCAAGCATAACTGAAAGAAAAAAAAATCAACATTAGGTTTTAACAAGCACTGTTGTTTCAAGATGCTAGTATTCATAATAGATGTTTCATATTTTGTTACTAGGCCTATCAAAAGATGCCAGATTCGAAACTTCTTGTTTGGGTGTGTGTAGTGATTTGAAATTTGCTTAAAATTATAAATCTCAAGCCAAATGAAACTATAATGACATTATATTGGTCTGTTCCCTTGTACATAGTTGCCATATTGTATAGTTTTTCTTATAATTGGTAGTTTCCTTATCTCATATAATGTAATCTTATAAAGTTTAAAATATCAAAAAACATACTCCTTTTTTACAGCATATGTTTATTTGAAAAATTTTGTAAACAAAATTTCTGTAATATGTTTCCATCCCACCCCTCATAACCACACAAACTCTCTGTAATTTCAATTGGCTTTTCAAGGTCATTGTCTTCTCCACTTCATTGCCATGACACTAGAAGACACAAGCCCCTTATCCTGTTTTTCCTACTGCTATAATCTAACAAAGGGCGAAGCTTTCTATGATCTCAAGTAAGGTGGGAAAAAGAGTGGTCAGTCAGCCAAATGTGATGTTACCCTAGTTAGTGACCTAAGATAAGGACTGGGAAACTGAGCTTGAGAAGCCAATTGAAATTACATATAGTATACTGGCTAGAGTACCGGCTAACTAGTTGAGTGGTGCACGGCTCAAATTCTAATTTGGACTTAAATATTTGTTTTGTTTTGGAATCCACTTTAAACTGAAGTTTCAAATTTTGTTTGTCTATTTGCAGAAGTGTATCTAGAGGGAGGGGTTGAGGGATCATCCCCTACCCTTTAAAATCAGCCAAAGTTAGTGTTTTTTACCTAACCATGGGCACATTTTAGTCTGTTTCTATAATCTCATGTAAAGTTGTCTCTGCTTACCCCATCCTTCTCCAAAATAATATCCTGGATACTCTGCTGTGCATAAAATGACTGTGGTGCCTCAAAAACAAACAACAAAATAGCATTCTATTATGAAATGTTAAAACCTCAAGCTTGTTAAACCTGATGGGGATTTGCATTTTGAATTTGTTTTTAACTCGTCTCCCCTTCTTCTCTTTTTGATTTACACAGATTTCTATTTTAACTTTGTTCATTTGGTGATAGGCATATTCTTTAAAAGTTCTATTTGATAGACTGATGTTTTGATGATAATATAATATGTAATTCAGTTCAAATTACCTCCTCAACTTTTATATTTGTATTTTCACATCTTTTCTCAGATTTGGTTCTTAAGATTTGTTGAAATCTTGTGATTCAGTTTGTCATTTTAAGTATGATTGATCTCATTGTCTATTTTCTGAATATATATACTCAACTGATTTCTTCTGGTGCAGCTTATGATCCAATTTGTATTTTCAAGGTGAACTATGCAAATATTTTACTGTCACTTTATATGCAACATTTTTTACATTTAAAAAAATGGATATATTTTGTTGTTGCAGACATAATTGTACTTTATTAAAAGAGTAATATATGTAAAATTAGCTTTTAAAAAATATTTGTTACTGAAATATTGTAGCTTATAAGTAACGTATTTCAGTTTTATTCATGTAAATTACGGTCCATTTTATTTAGTTCTTTTTCATTTTTTGCGGTATCTTATACGATTTTAAAAGGCTATGTTTATATTGTTTTAAGTGACTGTGTTTTTTTGTTTTCTATACTTTAAATGTTTATTGCAATAAGTTTACTTTTAATTATCTTTTATACTTTATAACTATTTATATGTGAAATCATATGGCCTTATTTCGATCTAAATGAAGTTAATGCATAATTTCAGTGTGGTTTAAAAATTTTCAGGCATGTGAAACTTCTGTAAATTTATAAAAGTAAATTTCGTTTTAAAATTGTACATAATTTTTATACAATAACAAACATTGATCATATAGCTGTGAAGTATATCAAATAACCTAATAATGCTCAACCCCAGCATGTTAAAAGAAATGCAATCTTATTTTTGATTTTACTAATTATTTCCTGAAATTGTTTTGGTCATTTTTTTTCTAAATTCTGTCCAAATACACCACTAAAAAATTGTTAAGTATGAAGTAATTCCTAGCAAATTAAAGATATGTTTTATTGAGCTTGCTTCATGTATTTATGATTAAATTTTTAATGCTGTAGAATTTATGATTGAGTGATTTAATTCAAAACAATAGAATGAAATAATGATATTGAATAGCAGAGTTTCCCCAGGTTTAAAAAAGGGCAGGGTGCTGCTGGTGAGAAAAGGACACTTTTTTAATTCTTAAAGGCACTTTTTGGATTCTTGAGGGCACTTTTCAGATTCTTAAGGGCACTTTTTTTTATTGTTAAAGGCATTCTTTTGGTTTTTAAAGCCACTTTTAATATTTAAAAGTCAGGGCACTCTTTTCAAGACAACATTCAGTCAATTTTTACTAAGAAAGCAACTTTTTTAATGCAAAAAGAAGTGAAAGGCCACTTTTTTTACTGTGGGACAAGAAGGGTGCTAATTATTTTATTGGGGGCAAGAAGAGTGCTAATTATTTTATGATGGGGCAAGAAGGGTTGTATTTTATAAACCGAAGGGCAGACAGGGTGCAGCACCCTTCTGAAACTGTCTGGGGGAAACTCTAGAATAGTATTAATGACTTCTGGGGTTTGAAAATGCAGTTAAAAACTTGCTAAATTTAATATTTTATGCACATGGCCAGAAGATAGATTAGATGGACTACACTGACACTGATTATTTAAAACTCGTTAACTTCTGCTACACATGCAAATTATTTTGATAATGAAATACAAAAATTAACTTAAACCAAAATATTACATTTTTCTCTTCCAACTCTTATATCTTCACATTGTTATTAACATAAGTAAAAATCATTACATACATATTGCAAGTTACTTATAATTTAAATAACACTATGCCATATCATATACTTGGGTTAGTTTATGCCTTTATCTGTTACTAAGAGTTTTAATACACTTTCTTTTTGCGTAATGGTCTTGTTTGTAGTAATTTCTTTTAAAGCAAATGACTATATATATATATATATATATATATATATATATATACTTTTTTACTTTTTTATTATTTTTTTAATTTTTATATTCATAAGAATATTGTTCTCTTGCAGTCCAATTAGATATACATCTAATTACAGCCCAAATTTTGGCACAATTTATATTTTCATAATATATATATATATATATATATATATATATATATATATATATATATATATATATTAGATTAATCTTAACACAATCTAGACTGTTAAAAAATTTACCATATTACATATAGTGAGGATTAATAAATCAGTAAAATCTATATGGCTAATTTCTTCAAAATTTAATAATATCATTTCATACACACAAACAATTTGTTCAATATTTACACTATTTATTTAATATATATATACACATACACACACAGAGTAACTTTATATTGTATGTACAGACAGAAGCAATTAGAAGTTATCTATTAATTACATACATAAACAAGAACAATACTTCATTAGTTTTGTTTTCATGGCTGTATCATTTTGGCAAAAAAAAAAAAAATCTCACTTTCTTAATCCCAAACTGTGCCAAAAAAGCACAAAGACCCCTGTAAAAAAGAAGTAACCACCCCCTTTTTAATATGCATGTGTATCAGACGTTAACTATCTTATTTGTTGGTGTACAAGACTTGTATAAGGTACAAGATTGTATTATTTTAGAAATGAAAATAAATCAGAAGAAAAATTCTTTAGACTATTTTGATAATATTTCAGTATTTGATTATTACTAGGCTAAACTATTTAATGAATATTTGGCTTATCAGACACAGGAGCTTGAGGAGAAAATTATGGTTTGTACACCAGCAAGTACAATGTATATTTGTTAACATTGACTTCATCAGTTATACTCCTAAAATGGTTGCAAATGCGTATCTACATTACATATCATAGAGATTTATATTCTGTTTCATTTGTACTGAGCATAAATATTTGTCTGTGAGTGTGTGTACATTATGTAGATTTTAATTGTATCAACCTGTTGACCCAATGATTTGAATATATTACAGGTTTTACCAGAGGTATTAGATAAACCAAATAATCTTTGTGTGTGGCTATTATATCATTTAGCTATGAGTGTGTGTATATGTAAGTGCGAGCATACAGGTATTTTTAACAATTCTTGTTTTCACTTTTCCATCTTCTTACCTCTTTTCGAATTTCCATGCTGTTTAAAGAGATATATTTTCATGAGGGAAAAATAAAGACTTTTTAACTTTAAAAGCCATTTGTCGCATCTTAGAAGATTTGGTAGCATAAACTGTGTTTGTTGTTGGTTGAACTGTTTCGAAATACTTCATCAGTTTCTTACAGATCATAGCCAATCTTTCGCCATGCTATGTTTATTTTAAGAGTAAGAAATTGTGAAATAAAAATGAAGAATGTTTACTAGCAAATGCAATTTTTCAGATTTATAAATAATTTTTTTTAATGACATTTATTTACTTCACATGTGTATATTAAGAAGGCAGTATATACTATATATATATGTATAATAAACCGTGACTTCCAAATTTAGGAGCTTTCCATGAAATATTTGCTTTTGCATTAAATAATGTTGTGTTTAAATATATGGAAATAGTTCATTTTTCTTTTTCTATTTTTAAATTTAATTATTATAATGGTTATTTTTAACATTATTAATTTTGTTCCCTTTTTCTTAATGTATGTAACTATTTCAAAAGATTTTTTTTTTTATTATTATTACTTTGTTTAACTCTCATTGCAAGGTAATTTTTCATGTTGTTTTATATATATCTTTAAAAAATATTGAAGATATTTATTTTTGCAACATATATGATAATTGTTTTTTCAAATTTACTCTTGTTTTCATTATGATATTTGTTTTCTGATTAAGATCTTTTGGCCCAAAAATTTTGCTGGTAAAGTTATGAATTAGTTTTTGATTTTATTTAATTGATATGAATAAAAGTTAATAGCATTTTATAATAGTTATTTAAATTTCTTAGAGGTACGATTAAAAGTTATATTTTATTAAAAAAGGGAAAATCTTATACTAAATATTGAATTTGATTGTGTGATTCAGCATTTAATTAACTGAAATAATTAAAACAAACTGTCCCAATTAAATCACTTAAAAATTTTAATTATAATGTAATAGCATGAAAATAAGAAAAACTGCTTAACAAATATAAACCACTTACATTTGAAATGAATACTCAACATCTTAAATAACTACAAAATAAATTTTCAACGGAACTTTTTACTTGAACTTGATTTTATGGTATAAAAGTATTACAATCAAATGTCTAGATGTAATACTTGAAAAATAAAATATTATGTAATAAATAGTAATTTTAACTAATTAGCTCATAATAATTACACGTTTATTAGTTATCTTGGTAAATTTTTAAATAAAAATAAAGCATCCTATATGGAATAGTTTAAGTAGCAAGCTGTAAGAGACTTTTTTGTGAGATTATTATTATTTATCCTAAAAGATGTATATTTTAAACATTTAAAGCAAAACTTTGTCTTATTTTTTATTTGTGCACTAAAAATATAATTATTTCGAGTTAGCTTATTTTTAATTAGGAGAGAGCTTCATTTTAACTATACACTTCTTATTTGTCATGCCAGTCATCTAATGTATTTATTTATTTTAGTCATGTTTTACCGTAGCAGTATTTGTTATTTTTACAATTATAGATTGATATACATTTACCTATATTAAGTAGTTATGTTTATTTAAGATATGTGCTGAGTTTTATTATTTTGAATTTTAGTATATTGTTAATATGTAAAAATCATATAAATTTCTCTATAAACCCTGGGGAATATTTTATTGTAATAATTATTATTAAATTCTGATATACTAGACTGTTCCTTTCAGGAAATTATTTACAGTAGAGTTCAGAAAATGTTTTCCTAATCTTCTTCTTAAAAAAAAAAAAAAAAAAATTACTCTTAAATTTTATTTTTAAAAAATAGAAAAAAATTATTTGACAGTATTAATATTATTGACGACATATGTAGCATTTTTATGTTAGTTTGAAAATTGAAAATATCGCCTATAAATTAAGTGCTTATTGTTTGCCTAGCATGTTCTGTTGATGCTAAGCAAATGCTATGTGATGAAGGTTAGAGGTAAAAGCTATTAATGTATAACCTAAAGCTTCTTAATAAACTGATGGTCATCAACAAGCTAGCCTCCTGCCATATTTTTTTTAAACTATTAATTATTCTGTTTTTGGTCATATTTAACCTTTTCAGACTTGATGTCCATTCTAATGGACATAATCTCCAGCATCTCCAGATTTTTATCAATGGTTATAGCTATATACATCCACTGTTACATCCATTCTATAAAATTGACCTAAAGCAATTTTTGAACAAAAATGTATTATTTACATGCATTTCAGCTCTCTTGTCCAAAAGGGCTAAATGGTGAAAAAGTAAAAATTATGAATGGGAAAGAAGCAGTATTTTAGATATTTGTATTATTTTCTCTGTTTAGTTATTTAGGTATTATTTTACAATAATTTTACAAATAAATGCTCTAAGCTTTGTAATAGCTGTAATAGTATCTTAAACATAAGGAAGTGTAAATTAATTAACTATTTTTCATTCCTTAAAGATTTAACATTTTAAAATAAAAAATTAGTTATTCACTTAGCAATTTAGTCTAAAGAGTGCTGAAAAGAAGTTGACATAAGAAGTTTTTAAATGTCTCTTAAGGAACAAAATAATATAATTTAAAATGTAAATTGTTGGTTAATTTATGGTGTCTTTTAATATATAAATGAAAACTATTTAAAAGTATTTATTTTTCATAACAGCCTATTATATAAAACATATTTGTTAATATTGCCTCCAGTTTCCTGTTAATGTAAATATCTTAAATAAAAAAAAAATTAAATATATATATATAACACATTAACTACGTAATCTTAATGTATCATACATAATTGCATTTGCATAAAATGTAAAATATTTTTTTCAAGTGCTTACTCTGTTTAATTATTCGTACTTGTTTGTTCCAGAATTTTTTTTGTACTGTTTGAATTACTCAAATATTTTCGTTTGTCTCTGTGTATTTTAATTAATTTATTCATATTCATCAACTCTTTATATTGATAACTTATTGTTTTTGTTTGAATGTGTACTGATGAAATATTCAAGAAAAATACTCCCCTTTTTTATAATTACTTTTAGAAATGGTGATTTTTATGTAAGTTACATGTGTAAATCTTGAATATAAAATCATTTGCATATTGGTTCCCAACCTTTGGATGGTCGCATATTTTCCATTGAAAATAAAAAGTATCTTAAAATTAGGTTTTCAATTTTGAAAGTGAACCATCCAATTGATTTCAGATTTTTTTCCAAAAGTAATCTTAATTAAAAATGCTTATATTATACCTACTTACATTATCTTTATTATTATTATTAAAAAAAATATATATATAGTGTTTGAAAATTTAAGCTTTCATTTGTGGACCACTCTTTAAATGTTGTGGACCATACGTGCTTGTGTGTGTGTGGCAGAACAATGGTTGGGAACATAAGGCTTGATTTTTTTTTTCTTAATGTGTAAAAAAAATATCCTAATTTCCAAGTTGTTTGTAATAATTATGCTAATAATTGCATGTTATTTTGTTGCACATTCCATAAATAAGCTTTACACATTTGGATTATAAAGATGGGCAAGGCCATGTGTATATTTCAGATAATTTATTACATTTACCTTTGTTTAATAAATGATTTAAATATTTTATGAATATGCATGTATTCATAACCCTCAGTAACTGTTTTACATTAAAAAGCCTTTTTTTCCCTCTTTAGATATATATATATATATATATATATATATATATATATTTATGAATGAATTTTGTTGAAAGTATAAATTTTGTGTGTTTTTAAAGAAAAAAAGCCTTAGAAAAAAACCTCAAAGGAAATATGAGGTGTAATGAAATGATTTATTGTGGTTGATAAAATATCACGTATAAATATAAACAAAGGTATATACTAAATTTTTACTGCACTGTGAATTTCGATATTGAATTTTACATATGCTCTAGCTAACAGTGTGGTAGCAGATCTTGGCAACTTGAAGCCCTCTAACAAATGTCTTAGGGGTCCTCCTCTTAATGGATGTTCCATTAACTCCTTCCTCATTTCCAGACAATTTTACTCTTAAACATTTACAGTTTTTTAAACCTCTAGAAAAACTATTTTAGAGATTAAAGCTATTTGCCACCAAGGATTCTTTCAGGAAACTTTTTGGTCCTGAAAAGGACTCTTTGCAAAAGTTTTGATCTTGAAACAGGGCCCTTCACAAAAATACTTATTTTAAAACAGGACTCTTCACAAAAGTTTTGATTCCCAAAACAGGATCCTTTACAAAATTCTTTACCTTTAAAATAGATCTTTCACAAAACTTTTCCACCTCCAAACTAAACCTACTACAAATTTATTCATTTAAAAAATAAAATCTGACCTGTCACAAAACAATTAAAGACATCAAATTACATCTTACTTACTTATTTTTTTTATACATTTAGGATAGATACACAGGAACCTGAATATAACAATAATTTCAAATTCACAAAATTATGACTAGAATTTTCACAAATATTAAAACTGTTCATAATTTCACAAAAACAGGACCCTGTGAGAAAAATCTGGACAGACTCCTCTGCCACAAAATGAAACAAGAAAGTTCAGTTAGGAATATTAAATGACATATAAATAGTACTTCAGGTAGTGATCTATGATAAAATTGTGGCCTGTGCAGTGTACAGCATATACATAAAGAGGTTAATATTCTCACAAGGAAACCACTTTTGGTGCAGCTCTCACCTAGCATTGAGACCCGGTGCATTTTAAAGCCCTATATTATGAAGTTTGAGAACCGATGAAATGTTTCTGTTAAAACTATATTTTTTGATTTTACAGCAACATAACTTTCTGAAAATGCAATTTTTGAGATTACTTATTGGACTATTAATATAGAAGGTTTCTTTTTTTTTTTTTTTTTAAAGCAGTTAAAAATACAAATTGGTCAATAATAAGTATAAAATATTGAAAAAAGTTTTAAAACTTCCTTCAAGAACCTACGAATTTGATTTTGAAAAATTACACATTATATTTACATTTTTGGTGGGGGAAAAGTTGGTGTTTTTTCCTCTGTAGAATTATCTGGCAACCCTAGCTGAATGTCATAGATGCTTGTCATGTGTGACAAGTGGTTTGGACTTCACTAGAAATTGTAATGTCCGACCTTAAAATTTGTAGTGCCATATTTGGCAACTTAACTCACTTTTGGCATGAAATTAACAATTAAAAATTCAATAATAAAAAATTAAAAGTACTAAAAAGTATATAAAATATAATTTTAACAGAGAAATTTTATCGGTTCTGTAACTTTTATTTATAGGGCTACAAAATGCACCAGGTCTCAATGCTATGTGCGAGCTGCACCAAAAGTGTTTCCCTTGTCAGCTGTAAATATTTAAGATAATGAATTTGGATGTCCCTGGGTAAATGTCGGATTTGTTTATGCATCAGTAAGGTCCTATCTTGTAGTCTTGAGTGAAATAACTGGAAATTGAATTGTAATAGTGAGAAAAGACAGTTCTGTGGCATGTCCAAATTTTTGTCAATTTATTTCAGAGTTTTCTTTTTAAAAATATAGAAAGAAAAGTACAGACTGTTAAATTTTACTCTTCAATTTTTTGACTGGTTTGCTAGGTTTATTCATCAGTGGTGGCTAGTTGAAGATTTACAAAACTTGATTAAGTTTTTTGTTATGAAAGAAATAGTAAAAACAAGAGGGGAAAATTCTGCTATAAGGTCGAATATAGATTGCCACACACGGCTTTTATTTAAAAAATAAATAAACTAGCTGTAACTCAGAATAAAAACGCAATGACAACAAACAATTTTAAAATATCTAAATAACAAATAAAAATTCCCCTGTTAAAGTGTTGAGTTGTTCAATAACCATTCGATTTAGAAAAATACTTTTCTACCACTGAGCGATTTTTTTTAATGAAATTTAATTCATTACAGCAGACGGCAGCAGACGATAAAACGATATCTTTGGAATAAGGGAATAAATAGAAGAAAAATTTTTGTTGATGTTTGTGATAAAATGTTTTTCTTTATTTTTTAAAAATGTATATGCATAATTCACTTTTATATTTTAACAGAATAATAAGTTTACTATAATTCGTTACTCATGCTATGGCCAGTATACACGATACACGTCGAGCCACAATGCCTTTATCATTATCTTTTTACGCGTAAAAGTTTCGCTACGGTACTCCATTGTGAAGTTTTGTAATTTTTGAAATCTAATATTTGAAAAACGACATAATCATTAGATTTGAAATTTATATCAAGAAAAATACAATTTTTTACCATTCTAACGCAGTTTGTAAAACAATTTTGTGACAAATACTTTTCGAATTATTAATTTTTTAAGTAACATCAAATGTTTCATTTTCCGAGATTAACCTGTAGCAACGATGGATTGCTGTGACTTTTCATAAACATGAAAAATGATAGAGATTGAAAGAATAAGCCACCCTGTGTGTGGCTAAAAAAAATGAAATTGTTGTTGAGGGGGTAAAAAGGGAAAACAAATATAAAGTATGTGTAATTTGACAGTGTGCAAGGAATAATAAAATATGTGATATTTGATAAAAATATCTCTAAAGTTATCCAGGCGTAGTCTTTCAAATTTTGAATTGAATTTTTTTATCTCCTTCACAAATAAAAATCTGATTTCAAAATCATCTCTTGAAATCATCTATTTTATTATTATTTTTATATTCTTCTATTTTCACAAGAACAAAGTATTAGATTTGAGAAATTTTTTTATGTTCTGGTGGATTTACATGCTTTAGGATATCCTGAATATGATTTGACTGTATTTGTTGACTGGTGAACCATCTCGTTACACTTTGTTGACACTTTAGCTCAAAAACGAATGTATGCCATGAAACTTCATAATAGTTTAACTTTGACGTAAATTGGTGCTGATAAAATTTTGTGTATGTATCCCACTAGGCGATTTCACTATGGTATGCTTTTCACAGTATGCGTTATAGCTTTATTTGAGCATCTGTGGGATGGATTGCATCAAACTTAATAGGTGAGATGCTTATTCAAATTTGATTTTGATCACTCAACAAATGGTGCTTCTATGCTATGCTTTTGGCAATTAATGTTATAGATAGAAGAAGGTTTTGTGATAGCCACAGTATAGTAGTTTTCAAGTAGTTTAAATTGAGTATGTAATTGATTCATGATCAGCAGTTTAATTTTATCATATATTTAGATAAATTATTCGATTTCACTGTAGAATATTTTTTATGAACCTGTAAACTCTCTATTAATGCTCTTAAATGTTTCTGAAATATACATATTGTCCAATGGTCTTGATAAAACCCATCTTTTATTTGCACATCTTGTTGTACAAAATTTAGATATAGAGGTAATTTTATACTTTTTTAATATTTGTGCAGCTATTGTCTTAAAAACCTGTGCCAAAATCATTTGCTGTGAATTCAGAAGATCCACAAATTCATTGTAACTTATGCTGAGACATCCATTTTTGTGCATATATACTGATGTGCAGTTTTAATGTAACTTATATATATATATATTGCATCTTTGTATTTCTGACTAAAAATAAATATCAATTTGAAGATGGACGGAGGATTATGTGGCCTGTAAAATGTGGATATTTTATAACTTGTGTAAACTATTTGCAAATGAAATTCATCCTTTTCTCCTCTTCACTGTTATTCACAAATAAAATATTATGGAAGTTTTATGTGATATGAAATGTAATATATAAAAGTTATCAAATACATTTTATACATACATATATATATATGTGTGTGTGTCAGGCTATAAAAATATGGCTTAACTAGATTAATGAAAATTTATTTAGAAAATATGTTATAAAAATTGAGGTTTCCATGCATGTAGTTGCAAAACTGTTTAATTTGCATGCAAAATATGGAAATGTTATTGTAATCTTTTTTTTCTTCAGTTTGAGTCAGTATGATCCAAAAATGAGCATTATTTAGGAACAGTTTTTTGCTTTATGAATTATTTGTTTTAACTGTAGTATATATTTGTATGTTTTTAAAAATAATTTTTATATGTCTCTGTGCACGTAACATGCCGTAGAATAAAATATACACTAATTGTGGCTAATGGTTACAATTATTTAAATAAAGGCTATGTTTAAAGAAAAAATTAGTGATATTTTTAAGTTTTAGTTTTATATCTTCTAGCTTTACTTTTATAGTGTTTAATATTAATAAAATAATAAAATATTTGTATGTCAGCTATTGTTACAATAAGTCATTATTGCTTTATTTGATAATTTTTTAATTTCATTTTACATTAAATTTACATTCCGGTGTTTAGTTCTGCTGCATAATTTCATGAAACAGTTCAAACTTTTTTGAATTTCTGAATTTTTACTACTTTCAGGAAAATTTTTGTTCAAATGTTTTATGTAATTAGGTGCCGTAAATTGGGGTTACTTGGACTCACAGTAAAAAAGAGGTTTTAAATCAATCCTTGGTTTATTGTGTTGAGAGTGGATGTCGATTCTTAGAATATTGTTAAATTATGTCAATAGAACCAGGACTGATTTAAAGCTCTTTTTTTTTTTTTTTTTGCGAGTTCAAGTAAATCTTGCCCAGGGTCCAAGTAACCCCAGATTTTGGTATTAAAAAATTTGACCCAGTGTTCTCTTTTTATATTTCCAACTTTTATTACGTAACATTTTATGACTGTTTTGTATTTTTACATAGTTTCTCTGGCCACTGTTTCTTCAATTCTTTAAGTATTTGTGTAATTTTATCATATACTTCATTAATCACTGAAAATGGCAATAGTTCTCAAAAATTTAAATGATTTTCATGGTATTAGTTTTAGTTCAGTTAAAGATCTTTTCATGCAAATTTCAAAAGTTCAACTTAGAAAGTTTACCTCTTTGTTATCAAGTAACTGAAAAACAGTAGAAATAGTTTCATTAAAATTTAATATTTCCTTATCTGATATCAATGTGCAAAAGAGAGAGTTGCTACAGGGGAAGGAATACTTGCAATTTAGCAATACTTATCTTAAGAGATACTAAACTCTGGAAGTTCTTTTAATAAGAAGAATCATGATTTTAAAAAATTGCCTATTAGATTTTTCTGCAATGTTGTCAGTAATGCAAGATAATTAGATGTACAAATGGGAACTTGCAGGGGTGTGTGAGGGAGGGCGGAAGTTAGAGAAGTAACCTGGGAGGGCTAAAGACATTATAATTTTCTGATGACTGGAATCATTTTGCATTCTTTATATAAATTAACTGAAATTTTAAAGATCTAGGAGGGGTAATTACCTTCTTTATCACCCCTGTAAAAATATCAGAAGGTAACATGTTTCCTATTTTAATAAAAATAAATCCTATCAATTATGGAGAATATGCAATTGACATTTCTGTATCTTCCATTGCACTCAAGCAAATATTATTTCAATGGAGATTGCTATCATATGTGCAAGAATGCAGAAGATTCCTTAATGAGATTTCATGTTCAAAAGATATGCTAATCATAAGAAAAGAATTGTAAGCTTACAAAAATGTTAAGATGAATTTTTTACCATTCAATAGGTCTGCATTTTATCAATATGTTATGTGACATTGAAAATTAAATTGAAACTATATACCATTGTTTTCCCCCTTTTCTTTTAATGCACATAAAATAAGCAGCTTTTGAACTAAAAAATAGTAAAAATATTTTACCATTTTCAGTGGTGAAATTCTTATTGTACAAATTGAAAATTATCTTTCTCTCATTTCTTCTATTTTTGTTTGTTTCTAGATTGTAGTTTTTCAGTTATAAGTTGTATAATATTTTGTAATTTTATATAGTGTGTAACATGTCATTTAAGTGTGTTTAAAAATCCCCTAAAACAAATATGCAAAATGTAACCTTTCTTTTATATTTTTTTATAACAACTGTGCAATGATAAACTTTCTAGCACCCTCATTTATATGCATTAATTTTTTATACTACCTAATTAAATATAATTCTCAATATTCATTAAAAGTCTATTTCAAATTGTGCTTTCAAGACATATAGTAATAATATTCTGGTTAAAAATTTAACTAATTTTTTGTATATTTTGGACGTAACTCAACTTGGTAATTGACAAATATTCAATCCACCTTCATAGAATTTAAAAGTATTATTATTTATATTTATGTAATATGTATGTAATGTTTTTAAATTGAGTATCGTCCATATGCATTTAATATTTCAAAAAAAGCTATATACGTATAGTAAAGTATGAAGTTTTTGAGCAGCACTTTTTATATATTTAGAATTTTGATTATTTTTTATGCCATAACACTATTTTATGATATTTTGTTTTCGAAATTTGTTTCAGTATTATAAGCTCCAAATATTTATATATGCCCACTACATTGTGACAAAGTATTTGATACGTGGTTTATTACTGCACTACTCATTTTTTAAATGTTTAATACTGTGGATAAAATACTTTGTCAGTTTGCTCATAATAAATTACTGTTTGTCTGTTTTACCTTATTTATTTTTTGGCTTCGAACAAATTCACATTTTAAATGTTTTTGTGTACATTTTCTATAATTGTGAACAATGATAAATATTAAGAAAAATGTTTTGTGTACAAAATATATAAAATTATCTTAATTTATGATTTGGTGAGTTTCATTCATTTCTAAAGTGTGTTTTCTCTTGAACTTATTTAAATATCTTAAATTATGGCAAAACATGTAATTGAAATTTTTGTTTTATTGGTAAGGCTGTTCTCAAATCCAAAGGAATTACTTTCAGACACATTTCTGAATTCATTTTTGTTTCGAAATGCATGAAATTGGCAGATATTCTTATTCAGAAACTATGTAATTGAATGGTTTTCTTTTTGGTAAAGATAGATCTTTCAGAAAATACTCTCAAAGATGGCATTTTGAACCGAATTTCCAGACGTGAGTGTGCGTGAAAGGAGAAAAACCTGTCATCATATGACAACAATCGCTTATAACTTGATAAGTAATTTATTTATCCAAAAATGGAAAATACCATTTCATTCCAAATCACTTCAATAGTCAGGCATGCCAATTTACTTTTAAAAATGAGACATTAAATGCGTCAGAAAGTTTTGCATTGTTGAGCAGTTAATTTGAGAACTGCCTTGTGTAGAATAATACATAAAACTAAATAAAAATCTATTAAGTATGACAGTTGAAAAAAAAAACTTAACGATAACCTAAATGACATTTTTTACTATGCACAGAAAACAAAACCCTAGATTTGTTAGAATTCGTACGGTGATTATGATTATTATTAAAGCTTCAGTAAATTTCTAATACCTGGGTAATACAAGCTTGGATAAATTGAACTTTAAAAAATTCCCTTCAAATCACAACATATTGTAAAGAAACTGGTTACAATGATGTTTGCATGCAACAAATAATTTTCCCCACTCCCTTTAACTTCATTATAAGTAGTTTCCATTCTAACTGGTATCTGTATTTGATAACGTATACACGGTGATTCGCTACAGTGTGTACAAATTTTGAGGGGTAGTACAGCTCACTAAAAGGAACATTTTCTGTATAGGAAAGCTGGGTTGCAATCCATTTATTCAGTCATAAATACAGGGTGTCTCATTGCAAGTTGGACCCGAGTTTTTGTTCATAGCTTTAACAACAAGTTGGAAATTTTGCGTTAAACGTGACAAATGAGGTGCATTTGTTTCGTGCTATAACTAGTTTGTAAAAAAATCATCGTTATTGTTTCAGTGAAATAAATTATATCATCCACTATGAACAAAGTCAGGATGCCTTTTTTTTCTTATTACGTATGCCATGTTTACGGATGCAATTTTTTTTTTTTTGTCGACGCCAGACAGCATTGTAAAATTCACCATGGAGATCTTGCTTTGCGAATGATTACCTCCATGGTTTAATATTTCTATGACTCACAATGAATGAATATTTTGTTTATTTACTTTAATGGATTGAGATATTTGGCTGTTAACCTAATTTTCACAGAAGTTATCTCAGAATCTATACATTTCTCAATGAGACTCAAGCAAACAATTTTTTTAACGATCTTTCTAAAAATGTAACTTTTATGAAATTTTATTCGAAAAAATAATTTTGAATAAAAATAGCCGTTTGGCATATGGAAAAAGATGTGGTTATCCCGCATTTGTTTTCCTCAGTCACACGACTTGTGTTTTTACTATACAGATTTACGTATGATGGGATTTAATTGAATAAAGAAAACTTTTATTAATATCTTTTTAAGTTTTGATTCGATTTTCATAAAATTTGAAATGATTTGACAAAACTCTGCAGCGATTATATATATTAAATTTCAAACCATTCGGTTGGGTAGTTTCTGCGCTGTTATATGCGGGCAGACGGACGGATGAACCAGATGATGACTATAGGTTCTACATATTTATATAATTACCAACGCACCTAATAATGAAAGTTTTTTAACTATACAGTGGAACTTCCCTTTAACGAAGTCCCTATTTAACGAAGTTTTCTACTTAACGAAATTTTCTGCAGAACTTTGACTTTGAACACCATTAGCGTGTAAATTAATCTCCACATTACGAAAAATATATTCTATATAACGAAGTTTATTCCACTTTTGTACGTGTACAGAATTCAAATTAAGCGATTGCTGTTCGAAGGATATGCACATTTATTTCAGAGGATTCGATTGTATGAAAATGAACACATTTAAATAATTTCCATTCAGCTTGGTGCTCAATAAAGCAAACAAATAAACAAATTTTTTTTCACACTAAGAAAAACACTTGTTATCACTATTCTCCCACTCCGAGACTCCAGCGCTGACATTTGGGGTAAGTCAAAATCCCCTTTTTACCTCCAATGACATAGAAGATGAGATGTCGCAATGGCGTCAGATGCATTGAAACAAAAAATATCTATTAGAGTCAGACAGGTACCATTGCTGATAGACAATTGCTTTGTACATCCAAAAGAACGAGCTTCAAAATACAAATCGAAGAACATCAAAGTTATTTTTGTTCCTGCCAATACAGCTAAACTTCAATCATTAGTCTAAGGAATAATAAAAAATCTTGAAGTACATTATCGAAAAAGACAGAAAAAAGCCGATGTAGTGAAAACATTAGTTTGAGATTCTGTGTATCAGAGCTGATGAAAGCTTGGGAATGTGACGTGATTTCATCGACTGTACACAACTGTTTTGTAAAAGACGGCTTCATAATTAAAACTGAATCAAATGCTTCTGAATCCAATACCTGTTTGTCATATCTCAAGAAAAAATTTCATGAATTTAAGTTAATTTCTATTTAACGAATTTTCTGAAGGAGGAGTTCGATATCACCGATCGAGCTGTATTTATCTCAAGAAGATTAAAAGGATAAGATAAATTTTCTTACCTTTTCTGAAGGTGTATCTGATGGCTAAATCCAATTGAAGAATAATCCAGTGGTTGAATCCATGGCATTGGTAAATATCGATCGCACTAATCGCTGGAAACTAAATAATTGTATTAGTAGTTGCACACAAAAATAAATTGGACTTCTTTTTTCATATTAATGATTATATATTCTTGATTATATGAAAACTTATACATAACAAACATTTAAACATTTACGTTTACACTTATAATTTTAGGAAACATATATTTTATCTTATTTGAGCTCGCAGGCTCACGTGTGTTCACGATTACATTTTGGAGAGGACTGGCTAAATTAAAGTCATAAAGAATGAGTTCATAGTTCATGATTGCATCATTGGAATTACTCATACGTCAGAAGAAAAAACACATATTGCAGGGTCTGAACGTAAGAGTGTAATCAGTATAACAATGTTTATAATTATTGTACAAATGTTTTTTAGTCTATTTCACATAATAACAGTTTATTAATTTAGTAGATCTCTTGAAACATTTATCTAGAGTTGAGTAGGGTCATAAATCTCACTAAGCAATTTATTATGAGTCGAAAGAAATGTTGATCACTTTGAAAGCTATTTTCTTTCAAGGTCGTTCCTTCTTTCCACTTTGCAAAAAGGAAATGAAAGTGGTTTTTCTGGTGATAAATTAGTCGGATGAGGTTAATATTTCTAATATTCCCCCTTAAGCTCTTCCGAGGAATTGATCATAAAAAGTTTCATTGAATTTCTATGTCTTTCCAGTGCAGGCTTGGTTAACGCGTCTGCTATCATCTGATCTGTAGGACAATATTTTAATTCTATAATTCCTTCTTCTCTAAGCTGTTTTATGGCGTGAAATTTGACGTCAATGTATTTGGTACGCTTACCAAACTTTTCGTTGTGTATCATTTTTATGCAACTTTGATTGTCTTCATGCATTATTATTGGTTTTTCTTGAGTTAATCCTAAATCTTCCAGTAATTTAATTAACCATAAAGTTTCTTGACAAGCATTTGCTGCAGATATATATTCTGCTTCAGCAGATGACAAGGCAATACATGTCTGCCTTTTTGTGATCCACTGTATTGGATTGTCTCCCAACATGTAAATACTGCCTGAAGTTGATTTTCTCGTTGTTATATCTCCGGCCCAATCTGAGTCGGTATATACTTCCAATTTAGGTAACTTTTTTGTATTTAAAACCAAATTTAAATTTTTCGTACAGTGTAAATATTTGATAATTCTCTTTACTGCATTCCAGTCCTTGTTTCGCGGTGCTTCATTACGTCTACTAAGGATGTTGACTGGTGCTGATATGTCTGGTCTAGTAACTGTCGCGATGTAAAGAAGTGATCCTATCGCTTTTCGATATTCTGTGTTGTTTGGTAACAAATTTTCCTCATCTTCTATTTTATTAAAACCGGGTTCCATTGGTGTACTGTATGGTTTCGCATTTTCAAGGTTAAATTTCTTAGCTAATTCTTCAATTTTTGATTTTTGGTTTAGTGCGTAACCATCCGGTAATTTTTCTATTTCGGTTCCTAAGTATCTCTTTATTTGTCCTAAATTTTTCAATTCATACTCTTCGTTTAATGTTTTCACGATTTCTTTTATTATTTCCGGTTTACTTGCTATAAGTATATCGTCTACATAGATTATTACGTATGTGAAATTTTCTTTTTCTTTTCTTATGAATAAGCATGTATCGGCTGTGCTTTGCGAGAAATTAAGTGCTTTTAATGAAGTTTCTATTTTCATATGCCAGGCTCTTGCTGCCTGTTTGAGACCGTATATGGTCTTGTTTAGTTTACAAACTTTATAATTAGAGTTTTTATCTATGTAACCCTCTGGTTGTTGCATGTAAATTTCTTCTTGTAAATTTCCGTGAAGGAATGCCGCGTTTATATCAATATGGTGTACATCTAGATTTTTATAAGCGGCTGCGGTTAAAAATGCACGGATGGTGGTATGTTGCACTACTGGTGCAAATGTTTCGTCATAATCTTCACCGAATTTTTGGCTAAATCCTTGTGCAACAAGTCTTGCTTTATATATGGGTGATTTTCCTGAGCTATCGACTTTTCTTTTAAAGATCCATTTTGATCCTATTATTTTTCTATTTGGTGGTGGTTCTACCAGTTCCCATGTTTTGTTTTTCATTAGCACTTCTATTTCCGCATCTGTGGCTTTGAGCCAATTTTCTTTTTCTCTAGGATTTTTTATTTCGTTGATTTCTTTCCAATTTTTCGGTTCTATTGTTTCATCGTTTTTTACTATACAGATGTAACTATCGGATGTATATCTATTGGGTGGAACTCCCCTATTTGTCCTTTCTGACCTTCTTAATGTAGGAATGTTTTGATCGGGTTCTGCTTGTGTTTGTTCTGTATTGTTTATTTCCGTTTCAATATAATTTTTGTTATCAAGCAGGCATTCTGGTTCATTATTTTCTTCATTCAGAATGTGTGTGTTATTCTCTAAGAATTTTACAGTTCTCCCGATTATGATTTCATTATTTTTAGTGTATACTCTATAACCTTTTGAGTGGTTATCATATCCCATAAATATTCCTTCCCTGGCTGTGTTATCTAATTTTCCTCTATGTATCTTGTTTATGTATATATAAGCTTTACAGCCAAATACTCGAAGGTAATGTAAGTTTGGTTTTCTCTCGAACCAAATTTCGTATGGAGTTTTATTTGTAGCCTTTGTTGGTAGTCTGTTTTGGAGATGTGTTGCTGTATTTATTGCTTCACCCCAGAACCTGTGGGGTAACCCAGCTTCTGAGAGCATAGCTCGGGTCATTTCTATCAGGCTCCTATTCTTCCTTTCAGCAATCCCGTTTTGGCTCGGGCAGTGTGGAATAGTAAATTGGTGTTTTATACCTCTTTTTCTAAGAAAGTCCTCCGTATTTTTACCGATGTATTCGTCCCCGTTATCTGATCTGACTGCTTTGGGATACCTTCCGAATTGTGTGTGAACCATTTGAATATAGTCCTTTATTTTGTCTGAGACCTCATCTTTGTGAGATAGTAAATATATAACAGTAAATCTTAAGTGGTCGTCAATAAATGTGACGAAATACCTTTTTCCCCCTAAAGAGGTTGTTCTTATCGGTCCACAGACGTCTGTATGTATCAGGTCGAGTACCTGTGTCGTTTTATGTTCAGATAATTTTGGATATGGTGCATCAGTAGTTGTTGTCTTTATGCATGTTTCACAGTGTGTAGTATGACTGCAGTTGTTTATTTTTATGCCATTGGCCAAATTGTTTTTCATCATTTGTTTTATACTTTCGTAATTTCTATGACCTAGGCGTTTGTGCCAAAGTTCTAGACATTCTTTATTTTTGCAGTCGTTTGCGATATTTGCTGTGTTTGGGATATCTTTATCTGAGAGAATTACCTCATATAAGTTATTTTTCTTTTTCGCTTCCAGATACGTTTTGCCGTTACAGGATAGCATGCATTTTTCGTCTTCAAATATTAATTTGTAACCGTGTTGAGTTGCTTTACTCACAGAAATTAAGTTTGTTTCCAAATCTGGAACATATAACACGTTTTTTAATTTTATTTTATTTGAGTCCCCGTTTGATGTTTTTGTTGTAATCATAACTTCACCTGATCCATAGGAATTGAGTGTGTTTCCGTTCGCGATTATTACGGATGTTTGTTCGGTGTTGTTTATTTCAGTAAATATTTCTTTGCTGTTCGCAATATGGGAAGATGCTCCGGAATCAATAATCCAGGTTGGTTTTCCGGGCTTTTCGATTATAAATGCTGCATCTTGATTTTTGTTATGATTTATTTGTACGTTTTTATTTATTTTTTCTTTCGTTTCGTACCTATCATTTTCACTATCACCGATTGTGTTTTCGAAGCAGAGCGACGATGTAAACTTCTTTGGTTTAAATGATTGTTTATTCGGTGTAGATTTTTGTGAATTTCTGTTTTTTAAGTGCCAGCATTCTTTATAGTTATGATTATTTTGTTTGCAATACGTGCAATATTTATTATGATTTTTGTAATGATTATTTACGTACTTTTTCTGTGTTTTAAATGCTTTTGCCGAATTTTCGGTTGGTTCCGAGTTTTCTACTCGTTTAGTATATTCGTTGACAAGTTTATTTTTAATATAATCTGGTGTTAATTCATTTTCCGGCCTGGCTTCCAGATCCGTTATTAGTGTGTTGTAACTAGGTGGAAGTGAGCACAGTAATAGTGCTGATATGTGCGATTCACTGATATTTTCTCCAATTGCGGAGAGTTTATCGATGGTTTCAAGAATGTTTGTTATGTGACGCTGCATATTGCCATGTTCTTGTAATTTAGCTCCATATAATTTTCTGAGCAAATAAAGTTTTCTTGACAGATTGCCTCTTTCGTGAATATTTTTTAATTTGTCCCACGTCTCCTTTGACGTGGTTAAATTTCTTATGTGAACGATTTGTGAGTCCTCAAGACTTAAATTAATTATGGCCCTTGCTTTCTTGCCCCGCTTTTGCCAATCAGGTGTTATTGGGTTTGGCGGTTCTTCTGTTATTAATCCAGACAAGTCTTCTTTGATTAATAACATTTGGACCTTGAATTTCCAAATGGAATAGTTATTAGAATTTAATTTTTCAATTATCTGTGTTTCTTTAGAGAAAGCCATTTCTTCGATTGATTTTTCTTTATTGTTTTTATTAAGTTTTATTTAATTAGTTTTTTTTTTTTTTTTTTTTTTTTTAAAGATGCTTATATTTATTTCCTTTCTTTTGAAATTAATTCTAAGTGATTTGTAAATTAGTTTGTAAATGTTTTCAGTTTTTAATCTTAAAAACACACCTTCCTTCTGAGACAATATCCCAGTCTCATAATCATTGAAGGAGGAGTTCGATATCACCGATCGAGCGCTGTTTTTATCTCAAGAAGATTAAAAGGATAAGATAAATTTTCTTACCTTTTCTGAAGGTGTATCTGATGGCTAAATCCAATTGAAGAATAATCCAGTGGTGGAATCCATGGCATTGGTAAATATCGATCGCACTAATCGCTGGAAACTAAATAATTGTATTAGTAGTTGCACACAAAAATAAATTGGACTTCTTTTTTCATATTAATGATTATATATTCTTGATTATATGAAAACTTATACATAACAAACATTTAAACATTTACGTTTACACTTATAATTTTAGGAAACATATATTTTATCTTATTTGAACTCGCAGGCTCACGTGTGTTCACGATTACATTTTGGAGAGGACTGGCTAAATTAAAGTCATAAAGAATGAGTTCATAGTTCATGATTGCATCATTGGAATTACTCATACGTCAGAAGAAAAAACACATATTGCAGGGTCTGAACGTAAGAGTGTAATCAGTATAACAATGTTTATAATTATTGTACAAATGTTTTTTAGTCTATTTCACATAATAACAGTTTATTAATTTAGTAGATCTCTTGAAACATTTATCTAGAGTTGAGTAGGGTCATAAATCACACTAAGCAATTTATTATGAGTCGAAAGAAATGTTGATCACTTTGAAAGCTATTTTCTTTCAAGGTCGTTCCTTCTTTCCACTTTGCAAAAAGGAAATGAAAGTGGTTTTTCTGGTGATAAATTAGTCGGATGAGGTTAATATTTCTAATATTTTCTTCATAACGAAGTTTTTAAGTGTAACGATGAGACTTCGTTAAATGGAAGTTCCACTGTATTTTCAACCGACTTACTTTGTTTTGTATAAAATGTGATAATGTCCCAAGAATTGCTGGTAATGGCTATGATCTGTGTCCAAACACTGACCTACACATTTTGTAATTTAGAATGTAGCTCACGGTACATACGTATCACTGACCTAATTACAGTGGACTTCCCATGATATCTATCACATTTCACACAAAGTAAAGTAAGTCTGTTGAATATCTTGAAAAAGTTGTGAACAAAAACTCGGGTTCAACATGCAGTGAGATACCCAGTATTTAGGACTGAATAAGTGGATTGTGATCCAGCTTTCCTATACTATAAATGTTTGGTTTAGTGAGACCAACCCTCAAAGTTTGTACACACAGTAATGCATCACCTTGTACTTTTCATTTAGCATTAAGAGATGGCCCATTAACTCAGGAATCCGAGTTGTCTTAATTTTTCTAAAAGTTTTAGAAACAATTAAAAAAGTAAGACATTTTAGAATATGTTTTGAAATAGTTGTGAACAAAAACTCGGGTTCAACATGCAGTGAGATACCCTGTATTTAGGATTGAATAAGTGGATTGTGATCCAGCTTTCCTATAGTACAAATGTTTGGTTTAGTGAGACCACCCCTCAAAGTTTGTACACACAGTAATGCATCACCTTGTACTTTACATTTAGCATTAAGAGATGTCCCATTAACTCAGGAATCAGAGTTGCCTTAATTTTTCTAAAAGTTTTAGAAACGATTAAAAAAGTAAGACTCTTTAGAATATGTTTTGAAATATTAAGAATTGTAGGAAAACTAGGCCTCTCTTTAAACTGCTTTAACATGTTGACCACCAGAAATTGCAATAAAGTGCCTTTTTTTTTTTTGCAGACATTTACAAAGTGGTTTTTAGTGTTTATAGATCAGTTCATAATTCCTAGTTGCAGTAATGTTTGTTAATTTTTTATACATATTTAATTAAAAAATGCCAAATTTAGTTATTTTTCCATGTTGAATGCCCAACTGAAATCACTAAACATGCCTGTGGGGCCATGTGTTTCTTTTTTTAAATACATGGTAATAAATTATCAACAGTTCCGTTTCATAGCAATAATTGTCTTCAATGAAAATATTAATGACACACACATTCATGTATTATGGAACCCTGGGAAATATTTCTGGTACACATATTTGTGTGCCATAACAGTCAATGTGTTAGATGAAAAGTAATTTTTTTTTTTGATTAAGTATAATCATATTATTATATTAATAATAACAATTTTAGTAACTTTAATTTTATTATTCTATTGTTTTACTTTTTCTTCAGGAAAAATTGGTTAGAAAAGAAGCAATTTATTTGAGAGTACTGATAATGTTTTTCCAGCTAAAGTAAACAAAAAATTATAATCAAATATTGATACACTTTGTTTTTAATAGTTTTCTTTTTTTTTAACTATTATAGAAAATGTGAAAGATACTGGAAATATTATTATACTGAATTCTTTGCTAAATTATCTCAATACAAAAGGAATATTTAACACCTTCAAATATCTGAAGTGTTTGATATTAGTTTGTATGCACTCCTATATTTTCCTTTTACGAGTTTTATGCAACTCTAGTGGAAAATTTGCTTGAATGTCCTTAAAGCCCAAAATTTTGAGTCTTGGGCTATGATTTGTGCAGATTTTATCTGTCGGATAATAAATTAATGGATATTAAAATTAAGAAAAATGAATGTTTATAAATTACAAATCTGTAAATCATGATTTAAATAGGTTCAGTATAGCACAACTTGCGAGACTTCTTTGGCCCTTTAGAAAGTTAGATAAGATCACCAAAAATCGTATTTTTTATTCATTTTAAGTCATGAGTCTGCTTAACACTTAGTTCTATAAGGTACTGTGGTGCATAGCTAAAATTTAAAGAGCTTGAAATATTGTTATTTTTTTTCTTTACAATTATTTACCTCTCTTGAAGGTTCAGAATTTCCTATCATTCAAAGTTACATCTGTATATCCCTGGAAAGTTGTTAGGTATGGTCTTGTCTTTCAAGAGTTTGTGGTGTTTGGATTTGGGGCTGAGGGGGGATTTTGGAAATGTTCTTTTATTCCTTTTGATGTCCCAGGATTCATCATTGTACAAAATTTGACCTGTATGGCCGTGATAGATTTTGAGATGTGGTTTTACCTTCCCAATGTATTGGGGCTCAGTCTATATCCCATGATTGATTCATCATCAGCCCAGCCTGAGTCTAATTAAAGAAAACTGGCGGAGTTTGTGTTGAACTGGTATTTAAAATAATAGTAGTAATATTGTACATTTTTACTGTTATAATTACAATATTAAATGAATCAAACACCGTAACATGTGGAATTTAATGGGAAGACTTTGTCATTAAAAAAAAATTGCAGTGGGAGAGGAAAAAATGATCACTATAACATAATATTGTGTTGTATCTCTGATTTTCTGTCAAAAACTCAAGGGATTTGAATTTTCCCTTTGGTTTTTGCATCTCTGGACAATGTGAAAAATATTTTTAATGATATATTTTAAAAGTTCATAAAAGTAATCTAATGAATATTTATTGCGAATTTTTTTTTTTAAGTTTGGGAAAATCTCTGTACAGCAATAAAAAATAAAAAATCTGAAAGATAATATCAGGTTGAAATCACTTAGTATAACAAAATAGCTTTATTTTTAGTCACAGACAAGGGTTTAGAAAAAGATCATAAAAAATTAACAAATTGCTCTATGGATTTCCAAATAAAATTTATTGATAAGAGTAGAAAGTTGAGTATTAAGAATGAAATTGAATCACTTTTACAAAAGTTGCTAATTGAAATAGAAAAGACGGAAGCATAAAAATAATGGTAAAATATAAAATTTCAAAAATTAGGCCATGAGGTGCACATTGACCTGTCTTCATCCTTTTGTAATAATTTGTAAATTCTGTGTTTGTGTACGTGTATCTGAATGTGTGCGTGATTGTCAGGGAAATCTATCTGTAGAGGCCTGCAAATTTTTTATATAGGGTGGCTGAAAAGTATGGGCGTGCAGAAAAAGGCTATTTTCTCAAAAATATATGCTACCTGATGACATTTTTTATTCTAACAAAGCAAAAATATAACAACAATATTTTAACTAATTGTTCAAAATGTCCACCATTCTTTTTTACAAATGCTTCGAAATGAGAGATCACAGAATTGATGGTGCGCCGCAGGTAACTCTGATCTAAATCGTCCCAAGCATTCATAAGTTAGCACTCCATTCAGTCCAAACTGGAGATTTTCATTTGACAAATGTTCCCCACAGTAGAAACGACAACTATGATGTCCGAGAGACTTTTTAACAATATTCTGGGCACTTTGACGAGAAAATGTCCAGACTCTTTTCAATGAAATTTAGGCTTACAGCATCGTTTTGGGAAATTCTCTTTTTGATGATGACGCAAATTCTTCAGATATTAGTCAGCCTGATTTCGTTTTTACATAAACGTTTCCTACTGATTTTCACTGCTTAAATAATCTGGATAGTTCGAAGTGGGACTTTCAAGCGAGATGCAATCCTTGAAGTCTTCTTTCCATTTGCCGCCTGCTAAGCAATGAACACAGCGCTTCAATAAGCACCTCCAAAGTAAATGAATAATATCACAAGAAGGTAACTAACTTGTTGCCATTTTGAAACAAGACGGCGTATAAAGCTGTCCAACGAACTCTATCGAGACCTTGGTATGTTCTGTACACATGATGAGTCACATTCATATCGGTTCAAAAATACGAGAGTTACAGCATAACAAATATCAGATTGTTTCAAAATCGCAGCCACCTTAGAATTTCAAACTGCCATATCTCAGCCATTTTTTAAGATATAGCAAAAACAAAATATGTTCCAGAATCCTTGTATCACGTTCTAACACTTAACATAAACAACTTTTTCAATTTATAATTTTTTATACATCTATTTGATTTTTTTTTTAAATAAAAAAAATTTAACTTGCTGCCATTTTGAAACAAGATGACGCATAAAGCTGGCTAACGAACTCGGTCGAAACCTTCGTATGTTCTGTATACATGATCAGTCACATTCATATCGGTTCATAAATACGAGAGTTACAACATAACAAATATCAGATTGTTTCAAAATCACAGCCCTCTTAGAATTTCAAACTGCCATATCTCAGCCATTTTTTAAGATATAGCAAAAACAAAAAATGTTCCAGTCCTTGTATTATGTTCTAACACTTAACATAAACAATTTTTTCAATTTATAAGTTTTTTGGATATTTAAAAAAATTTTAACTGGCTACCATTTTGAAACAAGATGGTGGATGAAGCTGGCCAACAAACTCGGTCGAGACTTTGATATGTCCTATACACATACTCAGTCACATTCAATTCGGTTCATAAATAAGAGAGTTACAGCATGACATATGTCAGATATATATATATGTATAAATCAACATTTGAACGGAGGGTGGTCTGGGGGTCACGATTGGTGAAAATATACCAAAATTTTTTGGAATTGCTTTCCTCCGAACAGCTGCAATAGGTAGCTTTTTGTAAGAAAAGCTACCAAAAAAAAATCCGTGACTGCTCGGCCTACAGGCACAGGTAGATTTCGAAGACTCAGACCGTGGGGCGCCTGTTTGTTGGGAATTGCGGAAGAAATTACTTCTTTGCCATGATGTGGTAGTTGGAACCGCCCACTTCGAAACCTAACTTGTTTGCAGGCGGAGCTGGCAGGAATTTTTTTTTGTTTTTGCTATAAGGGTTGGTCCTATAAAAAACTTGTCATTATAAAAGTTTTAGATAATATTAAGAGGATTTATAATAAATGTAAGCGGATTTGATATCTTGTGAATTGACAAAGTTATGAATTTTTTTCTTGTAAAACCCCTGTTTTTCCCAGAGGCCCTTTTTTTTTGCCCCTTGGGGCCATTTTTAATGATATCAAAAATCTGTCATACATAAATTTTCGGCCCTTTTCCTAGAAGTAATAGTAACTTTAAACGGATTCGATACGTATCATAATTAAGAAATTATGGGGGATTTTCTGTTTTCACAGAAAGTCCCTCCCATCCCCCCCCCCCCCCCCCCCGGTTTGATTTTGCCCATTAACGAATTTAACCGAGATTTTATGCCCCTTGATTTTATGTATCAGTTTGGAAGAGATTTGTGCAGAATTATTGCAGTTATAGTGTCCATAAAAAAGTGACATAGATAGATAAAGTTTTGAACTGGGGGTGGGGTGGTTTTGGGTTCTGGGAGTCATAATCGGTGTACATCTGCAAAATTTTTTCAAAAATTCCATCTTAGGTGCGAATGTAATGGGTAGTATTTCTTACGAAATCTACCTAAAAGAATGCTTGAAAAAATGGGCTTTTTTTATAACTATTTTACTCTAGCTAAAGCAAATTTCTTGTCATGTGGTGCCCTCTATAGACAGTAAAGTATAATCATAATATACTGCAGCTATGCTATCAAAATTATATATTTTGTTTTATATTCTCACCACAGGCATTTAAAAAATTTATAATCTTCAATTTCTTATAATTAGAAAAAGAAAGCTTGACAGAATGGGCTGTTTTTAGAACTATTTTACCCCACATGATCCTATTAATCAGATAAGATTAAATTTATTACTTCATAATTCTTTTTCTAATGCAATGCTATATCATTCTTTTAAAAATTCAAGTACATCATTCTGACGGGCTATCTTCTAGTTAGATTACAAAAGTGAAGTACACGTGCATAAATTTATTTTGCAAATAAAATACGTCCAAAATTATTTCTCTTTTCTATGCAACAATATAAGTTTTTTAAAATTTTTATCAATGAATCTGAAAAATGAATGACTTGCTACACAGCCATCTAAGCAACAATGGAGTGGTTTTGCCCGGAATTGTTACAACACTTGCATATTATATAAATAGATATTAATGTACATAACGTTATTGTATGTACTAACTAATGAAAGTACTAATCTGTAGTTTTTATAATTTCTGTAATTACTAATAGTCCAGTCAAATTAGCCCATTTTTGAGCAGTTTGCTATAAAAAATGCTAAGGAGATAAAAATTGATCCAGTTGTTCATTGATGGCTACTGATGATTATGTAAAAAGTCCCCACCGATAGGGGGGGAGGGGGGGCTAAACAAAGTATTTTTTTTTAGTTTTTTACAAATATCTCAGAAATTGTTGTTTTTCATGAAAAAAACCACTCCATCATAAATTAAAGAATATAAAATTATCTACAAATGACAGGTATATACAGTGGAACCTCGATTATCCGTCAGCCAGAAGACCGGAGCTTTGACGGATTTTCCCCCCAAAAATCACTTAATTTCAAATTAATTTATTTAATGTCGCCATAATAAATTCTAAAGGGATAAAAATTGGCCCAGTTGTTCATTGATGGCTACTGATGACTATGTAAAAAGTCCCCATGGATAGGAGGTGAGGGGGGGGGGGCTAAACAAAGTATTTTTTTTTTTAGTTTCTTACAAATATCTCAGAAATTGTTGTTTTTCATGAAAAAACTACTCCGACATAAGTTAAAGAACATAAAATTATCTACAAAGGACAGGTACATACAGTGGAACCTCGATTATCCGTCAGTCAGAAGACCGGAGCTTTGACGGATTTTCCCCTCAAAAATCACTTAATTTCAAATTAATTTATTTAATGTCGCCATAATAAATTCTACAGAGATAAAAATTGGTCCAGTTGTTTATTGATTTATTGGCTACTGATGACTATGTAAAAAGACCTGATGGATAGGAGATGAGTGGGGGAGGGGGACAAAATAAAGTACTTTTTTAGTTTTTTACAAATATCTCAGAAACTGTTGGTTTTCATGAAAAAATTATTCAGACATAAATTAAGGAACATAAAATTCTCTACAAATGACAGGTATATACAGTGGAACCTCGATTATCCGTTAGTCATGAAACTGAAGCCTTGATGGATTTACCAAAAAAAAAAATCCCTTTAATTTCAAATTTACTTAGTTAATGTATATTCAAATTTATTAAATATTGTCGCAAAAAAAGAATTGACATAATTTTTTCTTTTGGGGGGGGGGGGGGGGGGGTGTGTCTGGTGGTGAGTGTGAAAGGATGGATGACTGCCCCCCGATTCATGATTATTATGAATCATCTAAACATGAAACAGGAATCAGTTCATTATTATCTTGAAGGATTTTCTGAAAACAAAACTTTCTTTTTCAAATTTATTTACTTAACCTTCATATGGGGTCTCGACAGCAACTTTCCGAGAATACATGCAAAGTTAGACAGGGGCTGTCAGAGACCAATCTATTCAAATTCAGTAAATATTGTCACAAAAAAAGAAAAGAAAAGAATTTAACTTCTGTTTGATGATGATGTGTAAAGAAAAAAAAGAATATTTTGACTTAGTAAGTATTTGCTTAATGATAAATTAGTACTTTCATTGTTCCCTATTATGTTTTGTCGCATTTACAAAGTTTCACATGAAATTTTATGTTATTTAATTTATGTGAATTTGACGGACTTTCTACAAAAAAATCACTTTAATTTCAAATTTATTTACTTAATGTCGCCATAATAAATGCTACAGAGAAAAAAAATTGATACAGTTGTTCATTGATGGGTACTGATGACTATGTAAAAAGCCCTGATGGATAGCAGGTGAGTGAGGGTAGGGGTGGGCAAAATAAAGAACTTTTTTAGTTTTTTACAAATATCTCAGAAATTATGTAGTAATTTTTTCATGAAAACCAATAGTTTCTGAGATATTTCTAAAAAAGTACTTTATTTTGCCCCCCCCCTTCTCCCCTCGCTCACCTCTTATCAATCAGGACTTTTTACATAGTCATGTCATCAGTAGCCATCAATGAAAAACTGTACCAATTGTTATCTCTGTAGCATTTATTATGGCGACATTAGGTAAATAAATTTGAAATTAAAGGGATTTTTTTGCGGAAAATCTGTCAAAACTCCGGTCTCCTGAGTGACGGATAATTGAGGTTCCACTGTATATAGCTGTCATTTGCAGAGAATTTTACGTTATTTAATTTATATCAAAGTAATTTTTTCATGAAAACCAACAATTTCTGAGATATTTGTAAAAAACTAAAAAAATACTTTATTTTGCCCCCCTCCCCTCCTATCCATGGGGACTTTTTACATAGTCATCAGTAGCTATCAATGAACAACTGGACCAATTTTTATCCCTTTAGAATTTATTATTGCGACATTAAATAAATTAATTTGAAATTAAGTGATTTTAGGGGGGGGGGGGGGGAATCCGTCAAAGCTCCGGTTTCTGACTGACTGACGGATAATCGAGGTTCCACTGTATATACCTGTCATTTGTAGATAATTTTATGTTCTTTAATTTATGTCGGAGTAGTTTTTTCATGAAAAACAACAATTTCTGAGATATTTGTAAAAAACTAAAAAAATACTTTGTTTACCCCCCCCCTCCCCTCCGCTCATCTCCTATCCATGGGGACTTTTTACATAGTCATCAGTAGCCATCAATGAACAACTGGACCAATTTTTATCCCTTTAGAATTTATTATGACGACATTAAATAAATTAATTTGAAATTAAGTGATTTTTGGGGGGGAAATCCGTCAAAGCTCCAGTCTTCTGACTGACGGATAATCGAGGTTTCACTGCATATACCTGTCATTTGTAGATAATTTTATATTCTTTAATTTATGTCAGAGTAGTTTTTTCACGAAAAACAACAATTTCTGAGACATTTGTAAAAAACTAAAAAAAATGCTTTGTTTAGCCCCCCCTCCCCCCGCTCACCTCCTATCCATGGGGACTTTTTACATAGTAATCAGTAGCCATCAATGAACAACTGGACAAATTTTCATCTCCTTAGCATTTTTTATGGCAAAAAACCCTAATTTGACTGGACTATAATTATAATTTTATTAACTAAAGCATACAAACATGGATTATGTCAGTAATTAGAGGGTTAAATGTTTGGAAACCTACAATTCTTGGTAGCTATTCAGTACTTTAACACACAGAAAAAAATCATAAAAATTTGATTTTTTATATTTAAATTTTTTTTTTTTTACACACTAGTCTTAACACAACGAAGAATAACTGTTTAGGCTTAAGAGTTGCAAGCTCAAAAATTAAAATTAAAAATATTTTTTGCTGCTTAAGGTGCAAGTGAAATTGATTCTCTGACTTGAAACCAAATGTTGGTTTATGAGGCATGTTGATGCAGAGTAAGCATAGTAGTTTTTATAAAACATTTAATAACACAAATGCAAAGAAAAATATTTACAAAGCTGGAATGTGACTTTGCATGGTTCCTTGGAGATGGGGGATCACTACACAATTCTCTGTTGGATTGTATGAGATCACTCAATCCTGGATCAGTGAGTATTGTATATTAATTGGGGTTAAATTCAATTGGAATGTAAAGGGTTATATTCGACTACTAATAGTTTCTGTAGTTTTGCATACTAAATCAACACACAGTAGTAGTTAATGCATTGATATATAGATTATTGTCTAAATAAATTAGAGTAATAAAGGTAAAACCATCTACATGATTCTGTTATTTTGAAAATGTACAGAATCCTTTTTGATAGTGGCTACAACAATCAGTACCAACATTCTCAATTAAGAAAATCAAAATTTTTTAGGGTTATAAAAGTGTAGTTTTGAAAGGTAAAAAGTAAAACATGGGTGGAAGTTAATCTCTAAAAAAATTACTATTCACTTTTTTCATTCGTGTCAAATTTTTATATATTTTTTATTAAACTTTTGTGTGAATTGTTTGTAAAATTTGGCGAATTTTTCCCATGATAAACATTCAACTCTAGCCATGGTCTTTCTGTGAAAAATAATTGAACTTCAGCTATTCGTGTTCAGCTGCATTTGAAAACTCAGGGTTAACATTTTCATCATCTCATATAACAACCATATCTTTTAAACTTACAGGTATGACCTGTAATTTTTCTTTCTTTTTATTTCGTCTGTATTTTTTTTCTAAAACCAACATTTTATGAGTCTATACTCAAGTGAAACACCCTAATACTAATTAGTGACATTTATATTGTTGTGCTTTCCCTGCTTACAATTGTTAAAACTGTTGATTAAATTTATTTAGTGCTGATTATCAAAATAGACTTCAGTTTGTTATTATTTAATATGGATCTACAAGCATTTTCATAATAGTTAATTTTGGAATATTAACAAAGCTTATTTTTAATTACTAGGGGGCTCAGCCCCTATTCGCTAACGCTCGCCAACCCCCGGTGAATTGCAAGGCAATTCACATTGAGACCGCTACGAGGTCACAGGTCGCTTTGCTCGCTCGCCTCATTTTATTTTTCTAGTAATTCTAGCCGGAATAAGTACTACAATAAATCATTTGAACATACGAAATTGACAAATTTTTAATGTAAAAAAGTAATTGAAAACTCCGTTGAAAACACAACTAAAAATGCATTTAGTTAATGCTACTAATGGACATATAAATAATTTAAATACTATGAAAAGAGGATCTTGGAAACATAATTAGCACCTATAATATTGTACAGCATGGCTTAAATTCATTTTTAAAAAAAATACGTGGTAGGAAGATAGTTTATCATCAATGATTGCTTAAATTTCGTTCAACATTTTATTATTCTAATTGATTATAGATTTCTGCAAAAAAAATTATTTTTACTTCAATAAAACGGCAACAGATGGCAGCAGGGCATTCTAGAAAGTTTATATTTTATTATCTCCGATTTTTTGTGTGAGTGAAATTCGTAAATAAATTCTATATGAATTCATTTGAAATTAACACTATTTCTCATAATTAAAATGAGGAATCATCTCAGACACTTTGGATTATGTTCATATTATTTTATTTTTAATAATTGCTAGCTTCAGTTTCACTGCTCTGACACTTTTCGCCATATTGAAGGCGGGGCTAACACAATCTTGTCTGTTCATTGGTCTGAGCTCTGGAAACTACGATTGTTGCCAACGATAAGGTAGAAATTCAGCCCTATTTCCGCGCCACGTAAGACAAATATATATATATAGATGGTTGACAGGACTTCTTGATCAGTCAGAACTTTCAGTATGGCACTTGAAACAGCTTAGAGGATCCCAGCAATTGAAGTGCAGGGAATATGCATATTTAAATATAATAGTTTGGCATAGATTTTGATTACGGAAAATTCACCATAATTGAGATTTTTTTTAAAACAGAATTATCCTAATTTTATTTCCATATCATACCTGAATTAAACAACTAAATGATGAGCATTACTAATTGTTGAATATTTTATAATTGTATAGAAAAACTGCACACCAAACTTTTAAATAAATAATATACAATATATTTATTTACAGGAAAAAATAAATGAAATTATTATTACAGAATTTACAAATTGACAAAATACATACATGAAAAAATATTCCATTTTTTTTATACATTACATATATAATTTATTCTTTAAAAACTAGAAGGTACTTTTACTAAACAACATTGTTTATAGGAAATTATTAGTTCAAAGTTCTTCTTAATAAAAATTATTGAAGAACTAAGTAACTTGTAAAAAAAAAAAAGCTATTTAGAAGTCTTATTAACCCCAAATATATTTGACGAATTTCTAGTTACATAAAAACAGGGACAAAAAATCATTAATTATAACATGGATTATGAAACACTTTCCAACACTATCAGAATATTGTTAAGAAATTTCATACAATAAAATGAGACATATAAATAAATATTTTGAAAAAACACATAATGCAGTAAAAATCTATTTTCTGCAATTTTGCTGTCCATAGCCATATATGTGAGTTCTTTTGAGCAACCCTGTATATGATCTACACACTTGTAATGCACTAAAAATCACTTAAGTTTTAAAATGCATATTGCAGCTGAAAATTCACATCCAGCATTTATCATTCATAGTCAGTCCTATAACCGAATTTTTTTTTTTAATGTTTCTGCAAATAAATGATAAATTCTACACATTCAATAATCTATAGAAAGCATGTTCCTGTCCACCTTTGTGAATGTATAACAATTTCATTATGTTTGAATAATTGTAACACGATAAAAATGCGCCACAAACAATTTTTCTCCATCTATACTATTATATAACGAGAGAACGCGTGACTGACTGGGCAACTCATCAACGCCTAGTTGAAACGACTAAAGTTAGGATCATGAAATTTGGACAGTAGATTGCTGTTATGACCTAGGCAAGCAATGAGAAAAGATTTTTGAAAATTCCACTCCCATAAGAGGATTATAGGCGTTGTCAAACATTTTAGGTGATTTCGCCGTATCTCGGCAGCAGTTTTAGGTAGTACCTTGAAATTCAGGAAAACAAATCTACTAAAAAAATTATTAAACACGTATTTCAGCGATTTTAGAAATTCACCCTCTAAGGGGATTAAATAAGGGGGGGTCGAATGTTTTAGGTCATTTCACCATATCTCAGCTGCAGTTTTAGGTAGGAGCATGAAATTCAGGATAACACATCTAATAAAAAAATGGTTAAACACGTATTTCAGCAATTATAGAAATTTCACCCTCTAAGAAAGGTTAAAAGGGGGGAGGGGGGGGGGGAGGTCGAACGTTTTAGGACATTTCGCCATATCTCAGCAGCAGTTTTAGGTAGAATGAAATTCGAGATAACAAATCTACTAAAAAATGATTAAACACATATTTCAGCGATTTTAAAAATTCATCCACTAAGAAGGTTAAATAAGGGGGGGGGGGGGAATCGAGTGTTTTAGGTCATTTCGTAATATCTCAGCAGCAGTTTTAGGTAGGAGAATGAAATTTGGGATAACAAATCTACTGAAAAAATGGTTAAATACGTATTTGAGCGATTTCAGAAATTCACCTCCTAAGCAGGTCAAATGGGGGTTGAATGTTTTAGGTCATTTCGCGATATCTCAGCAGCAGTTTCAGGTAGGAGCATGAAATTCAGGATAACAAATCTACTAAAAAAAGTAGTTAACACTTACTTCAGCAATTTTAGAAATTCACCAATTAGTTTAAACATCGGATATGACCCCATTATGGAAGATTAGACGAATAAGGCAACTATTGCTGATTTTTCATTAGATATTTTGCGTAAGACATTTTTAAAAGGAAAATACATTTTGTAGTCCACACATTGTCCACCCATACGAAGCTGGGACGGGCCACTTTTAGACCATAAAGTAACAGAATTATTTTTGGTGCTCTTGAAAACAAACTATAAATGCTACACACTTCATTTTCAATAGTGATCATGCTATAGGAAACCTTAATAAGATATTCAATTACATGGCAATACAAGTATATTTACGAGAGTTAGAGTATGTACAGACAAACTGAAGTCATAAACATTTTTCAACTATGTTGGAAAGTGTTAAAAACCCACTTTCATACATTATTATCTATAGGCGACAACATACCCAGCTCTTTGTATATGAATTTATTTATATTCTGCAAACATTTCTTAATATACTAAATATAGCTCAAGTTGCAAAATGCATAGCTCAATTACAAAACTCTCTTAAGCAATTCACGCCCATACACAGTAATGATTACGAATTCTTTTTGTGTAGCCTTTTTATGACCAACAGGATTTATATACACCACACAGTATGTAAACATTTTGTTAAACTGAAAAATACGTATCACAACTAAAAATACACTCCCAGCAATTATCCTCATAGATAGTACTGTAACTACAATATTTTGTCTGACCCTGTAAACAGGAATCTGTCAAGACTTTTCTCCCAGGATCCCGTTTTTGTGAACAGCTGTTTACATTTGTGAAAAATCCAGTCATAATTTTGTGAATTTGAAATGACCGTTATATTCAGGTTTTTGTTTATACATTTTTAAGAAGATATATGTAAAATACATATATTTCCTTTATATTAGTAAAAGTGACAGCCAGATTTTATTTTTAAATGATTAAATTTGTCAAAGGTTCAGTTTTGTGATGGAAAAGTTTTTTGAAAGGTCTATTTTTAAAACAAAGGAATTTTGTGAAGGATCCTGTTTTAAAGTGAAAAGTTTAGTACAGGGTCCTGTTTTAAGATGAAAAATTTTATGAAGGGTCCTGTTTTGAAATAAAACTTTTTGTGAAGTTCCTTTCAACGACCCAATTTCTTCCCAAACAGATCCTGGTAAATGCTATTCACATGATTTCTACAGTAAGCATCTTACAGTGCATCTCAGTAATGTATATAAATTTATTATATTTGAAATAATGTAACATCATTAAAATACATCTCAAATGATTTTTTTCCCTGTAGACCATTATTTAACCAAATTTTTTTGTGTAACCCTGTAAATGAATGATAAATGCTTTTCTGTGCATATTCTATCGAAAGCATTTTTCAATGCACTTCATAAATTTATATCAATTCCATTATGCTTGAAATAATATGTCATCATTAAAATGCACAGCAAAAAATATTTTCACATAAATCATAATGTAACAATTATTTTGAGTGTGCTTGAGAACAAACTATAAATGCTGATCACTTCATTTTCAATAGCAAATATGCCATAGTGAACCTCAATAACATATATCAATTACATAGCTATCAGAGTATATTTATGAGAGTTAGAGCATGGGTAGATGGTAGACACACAAGATGAAGTCATAAACAGTTTTCAACTATGTTGGAAAGTATTAAAAAGTAAAAAAAAACGTACATTCAACTATATCACTTTAAGAAAAAACAAAACATTAAATAGTTAAATGTCTACACAGCTTCCAAAATATGTTTTGAAAGACTAACTTACATAAAACTTCAGAAATTATTATAGAAAGTGTGTTCTATAAAAACTGACAGCAAAATCATAAAAAATAGAGAAATATAAGCAAATAAAAAAAAAACTTATAATCTTTCAAAACATTTTCCGCCGGATGATATACAATGGTCCCATTGTTCAGACTACATTTCAAAGCAAGTGATGAAGCATTTTGTAGAAGCTGTTTTTAGAAACTTACATAGATGATGATATAGAAGAATTCAATATTAAATATTTTTTCAGGAATCTATCATTTGACTAAAACAATTAGTTTAAAGAAATAAGCTTACCTTACAAATGTAAATATTTTGGTAAGTCAATAACTTTTAGATGACATTGTGAAAGATAAGCTCCATGGAAGAAAATTCAATACACATGCTTATATTATTTCAGTAATGTATGTTTGTATCAAAGAAACAGTTTCCATAAGACACTTATCCACTTTCTTTGAAATATAGACCGGATGATGTAATCACTGCAAATAAAAAAAAAAAGATATTTTGAAAAAGGATAAGGTATATTTCTTTATTTGTTGTATTTTTTTCTCTGAGTTTTTATGGAATGTACCTTGTACAATTAACAGATTTTACTCCATTTGGATCCATGCCTTCTCTTGAAAATGAAATATTTTGGCACATAAATAAGATGTAAATGAATAAATTTGAAATAAGACTATTTGGCACTTCTGTTTTTGTAGTGGCCTTGGCACCATGTGTGCTTAAGAAAATGTGATTTTTTGCCAAATATCATAAACCAAATTAAAATGGTGACCAAGAACAAAATTTCTAATATGTATGTAACTTATGTTTCCACAGTTAATGAGATTTGTCTATACTAAATTAACATGATTTTCATTTCTAAAATTTTCAACATGTTTACTATTTTTAATTTACCACCAATAGAAAGAGACACTGTAGCTTTTTTTTTCTGAAAAATTGGTTCTCAATGTATTACATTAAATATTGAAACAAATTACTTGCATGTATGAAACAGTGAGTGGGTTGACAGAAAATATTTGTGAAAATTTTCCTTTTCTCACCAAAGCCATTTCCTGTATCTTGCCAAGTCCATTGTAAAAAAGAAGAACTGAATATTTTATTGAGATCTACAAAATGAATTTACACAGGAATATAAATATCTTCAGTTTTCATCAAATTACAACATTCATTCACTCATAAACATCATTCATCAGTACCATATAAAGTAGTGAATGCATCATAGCATTCACTGTCCTCATCCTATCCTGTTACCATCACAAATGGCTCCAATCTCTCCTCAGGAGGCAGCATGTTATTCAATACTTCCATGTCCTTAATTACATCTTTCAACCCTGCTTGGCATTTTTGTAAATTACTAGAAATCTCTTGCACTTTTCCAAATTGTTCTGCATATTTCACAAATTTCTTTTGCCTTTCAGACATCATATTTGTTAAAGTAGTAATTGCAAAGTCAATCTTCAATGAAACAAAATGATATTAATTAATGATTACATTAAAATTACATTAGTTGCATATCAGTGAACAACATTAAACAATAATAAAATGAATAATAAAAAGAAAAACCTTATTGTTAGATTATGTTTACATACCAAGATGCTTAAAATTCTTAACTATTAAATTATCTTTATTTTAAATACACTAATCTCTCACTTATATGTTGGTGCAAGGGACTAACCAAAAATGACACATAAATGAGAGAGACGCGTATATGAAATCAGAGTAAAAATTACATTTGAAAGAAATGTTAAAACAAAATACATCATTAAATGGTTAAATAATATGCAGAATAATGAAAGATATGAATTATTTATATTGTTAAGATTTCCTAATTAAAATCTAAAATGCATACATCTCAAAATTTTAATTACATACTCTATTTTTTTAAATAGCCTAAAATTGAAGTTTGTTTATAAGCTTGATGTCTGACCCTAAAAATAGTTTTTTCAAGTTCATTGAAATATTAAGATGTTGAACTAAGATGTGTCAGTTCGTTGGATGTAGTGACGGAGGGTTTCCAGAGCATCTATTGCCTTTGCAAAAGTCAGTGGATGGTGTTTCTACATTTTCTTCGTTATTCATTTCCATTAGCATCATCTTTAATTTCTGCGATTATTTTGCTTATATCCCTCTTTTCTGCTGTTATTACATTTTCATCAATATCTACAAAATCGTTAAAATTAATCATTCCCCAAGAAACGGCATTCCATTCTTCATCTGATACTGGTTGATGTTTGGCACAAGGTGCATCGCTTTCAGATTCCTTCAGAATGAAGTCTGCTTTTTAGGTGCGTTCGTAATTATATAAATACGTAGCACCTATAGTCATCGTTTGGTCCGTCCGTCTGTCTGTCTGTCCGTCCGTCTGTCTGTCCGTCCGCATATAACAACGCAAAAACTACCCAACCAAATGGTTTGCAATTTAAAATATATTATCTTTGCAGAATTTTGTCGAGACATTTCAAATTTTATTAAAATCGAATCAAAACTTTAGGAGATATTAATAAAAATATTTATTAAGAAATTTGATTTTTTTTTTTAAATCGGTGCTTTTTTGTTAGAGGAGCTTCCGATGGATGTTAAATCGTCAAGCGACCGAGATACTTATTTTATTACAGAAATTAATCTGCAGACGATATAATTCATTTCACAGAATTAAAAATCATCAAGATCTGAATATTTATATAACTAGCTGATACATATATATCTGAATATTTATATAACTAGTTAAGATATTTGTATGAACAGTGTCATAAAATATATACTTAACTAGCTGTTTAGCCCGTTCTACGCATGGGATATCATGAATTTAATTCTAAAACGTGCGTACGAACGCACCTCGTTTGTAACGTTTGACGTACAATTTCCAACTTGTTTGTAACAGTTCTCTTAGAAATAGCAGGTGTGAAGGGGTGTGACCCAAGAATACAGCTTATAACAGTGTCCAGAAAACAAATGTAAAAAGACAACCATTTCACTTCTCATTTACAAGCTGATATGAAATTTCTTGGAAAAGACATGTGTAGAATGGAAAAAAAAAAGGCAAGGTAAACTTGAAATTTCTTCGATGCATAAGTGAAAGATACATTAATGTTACAACTCATAAGTGAAAAAAAAAAAATTGCATTACTAGATCTTTATTCGGGACTACCGAAAATCGACGTATAAATGAGAGAGACGCATAAAAGAGGCGACATATAAGTGAGAGATTACTGTATTTCTCTAACTTTTCTCCAAATGGTTCTCTGTATCTGCCCTTGCCCAACACCTATATATTTATATGATAACACACACATCCAAATAGCAAACAAATTCTACAGTCCGAGGTGCCTGCTGTTTAGGGGTTTTACTGTACTAAATCTGTACAAAATTCCCTAACAGTACCTTTGAAATCTGTTCAGTAAAAATTACGCCCCTTTGCATGATTGGGACTCAATATTATTCACAATAGCTAGTGTTCTCTTTAGGCCATTTTTAAGAGTGCAGGGTCGTGCCCCAGCGAAATGCCCCCTTAGTTCTACCCAGAGATTTCTATATCGATGTGCCCAAATCTTTTAAAAATTATAGAATTTCCTTCTTTCTTTAGAAAAAAAAACAATTAAATCATGTTGTAATTTAATTTAATTTAATTTTTTTTTTATAATTCATAAATTCATTTAAAATTAATGTTATTTTATTTACCATATATCTAAAAATTAATTTTTTCTTTTTTTTTTTATTGTTGTTAAGCTCAATAATACATTTTTTCTTGCCCTTTTCTATTCAACAATGACTGGCACCCTGCGCTTTTTCTTTCTAGAGTGAACACTACAATAGGTATAACAACACTTTTTTAAACAAATTAAAGTATTAGTGACTGATTCCTCATATACAACTACACAAGCACTAAAAGAATAGTTTCTTGTCATGATTGGGGGGCTTTTCTCGTAAGTAACATAATGTTTTCTAATGAGTGAAAGAGATTAGCAACTCTGTGAGTTAATAAATAAGGTATTCTTTTAACCACTACAGGGAAATTTGTATTATTATTATTATTATTATTATTTTTAGTCAGCTCCAGTCGCATTTCCATGACAAAAAATAAATAAAAAATATGCATCAAGCATAGATTATGTAACACTTTCCAACACCTCCAAAATACTTTTAGAAATCTTTATCGTTTAATAAGGTGAAAGATGATGTCTAAGTAAACAATTTGGAAAATGCATAACACATTTAAAAACCCAATTTCATGAATTACCAACAATATTTGGAAAAATATCTGAATTCTTTTGTGCAACCCTGTATATGATCTGTAGATTTGTATATATATATATGCAACATAGAATGCTAAAATTTAGTTCATTTAAGAAATGTGTAGCACAGTTGAAAATTCCCCTTCAGCAATTTCCTTCAATAAATGGAAATGTACTCAAGATGTTTTGTGCTGCCCTGTATATGATGTATAGAATTTATACACACCAATGTAATAGACAAAAAATGAGTTAAATTTAAAAGAGTGTGCAGCAACTGAAAATGTTCTTCCAACAATTATTGTTAACAGACAGTACTTTAACCAAATTCTTTTGTGTTCCTGTAAATGAATGATGAATGCTATATACACATAATATTCTATAGTAAGCCGATATCAGTGATATATATCAATTTCAATATGTTTGAAATAGAGAAACATTATTAAATTAAACAGCAAATGAGTTTTTTCCATAGATTTTAATGTAATGGAATTCTTTTGAGTGTTCCTGTAAAGGAACTATAAGTGTTATGTTTCTTGTAGTGCACCTTGGTGATATACATCAATTTCAATATGTTTGAAACAGTGTAACATCATTAAAATAAACCACAAATAATTTTTCCCCTTATATTGTAATGTAACAAAATTCTTTTGAGGGTCCCTGTAAAGGAGCTAAAAGTACACACTTCATTTTCAATACCAAACATGCCATAGTATACCTCAATAATATAGATCAATTGCATGATAATCCGAATACATTTACAAGAAATAGAGCACAGATAGACAGACAGACAAACTGAATTCATAAACACTTTTCAACTATGTTGGAAAGTGTTATAGAGTGTGACCATCAGTGGCATCCTGTGCTATTTGAACCTGGATATGTATGTTAAAGAAACCATCAACAAAAAATTGATACCTCCTCAATTCTTTTTTTTTTAACACTTTCAAAGTAGGAGGTAGAGGATACGAGATCAAAAGCCAATTTTTAACACTTTCCAACCTAGTTGTAAAGTGTTTATGACTTCGGTTTGTCTGGCTGTCTGCCGTCTGTCCGTGCTCTAACTCGCGTAAATATGCTCGGATTGCTCTGCAATTTTTATATGTTATAGTCGTTATCTATAGCATGTTCCCTATTTCAACGGAAGTGTGTAGCACTTATAGTTTTTTTACAGGGACACTCAAAAGAATTCCATTACATTGCGGTCTATGGGGAAAAATCATTTGCGGTTTATTTAAATAATGTTTCACTATTTTAAACGCATTGAAATTTATATATATCACTAAGGTGCATTAGAAGAAGCTTAAAATGGAATAAGGTGTGCATAGCACTTATAGTTACTTTACAGGGACAGTCAAAAGAATTCCGTTACATTACGTCTATGGAGAAAAATCGTCTGCGGTTTATTTAAATAATGTTTCACTCTTTTAAACGCATTGGAATTTATATAAGGTGCATTACAAGAGGCTTACTACAGAATATTGTGTGTATAGCAGTCATCGTTCATTTACAGGGACACACAAAAGAATTCTCTACTGTATGTTAACAATAATTCCTGGAAGTGTGTTTTAAGTTACTGAATGCGATTTTAATTTTAACTCGCTTTTTGTCTATTACGTAGTATGTATAAATTCTATAGATCCTATACAGGGAAGCACAAAAGTTAGCAAACACATTTCCGTATTATTTAACTCCAGACGGAGAATTTTAAACTGTGCTACGCGTTTCCTAACTGAAATAAATTTTAGCATCCTATGTAGTATATATACAAATCTATAGATACTATACAGGGCGGAATAAAAGTATTCGGATTACTTAGATGTTATCTTTTAGCTTATTAAACGGTATGATTTGTAAAATTATTTTGGAAGCGTTGGAAAGTGTTACATAATCTATGCTTGACGCATGATTTTTCGTTCTTTCTTTTACATACAACTGTTTCAAATCCACTCCATAATGAACCTTCCTAATTTCTTTAATGCAAAATCAATGAAAGACAGAGTGAGGAATAATAGCTGCAAAGTACGTGTGTTATTGCTACTACTTTTATTTTTTCTAGGAGATTGAAGAATGGGCTCCTTTCATGAAGCCTTGAAAAGCTGAACGCAAAATTTATTTTGTCTACTTGTTCTTTTCATTAAGTTGGTTTTACAAATCACGTATATCTCTATTCTTAAAAAAAAGTAGCCACTGCAGCTGTAATTGAATTTATTGGGACCTTTTGACCTTGCAGGCTCATAATAAAAAAACTGATAGTTTTATATAGAAATGTATGATGAACATGCTGAAGCAGTTTTAAATCGAAGAATTATTTTAAGAGCTATTTAATGTTAACATCGCACAAAATATTTCAGTTAAAAGAGTTTTATGAGTTCAAAAACTATGCATAGTAATTGAACCATCTTTCACTGACACATATTTGACTATTTTGTGATGTGCAGAATGAAATATTTTTTCTAATTTGTCTATTTTTTTTTTTTTTTTTTTTTGTTTAAACTTTTATTATCTCCATAGTAATTTATTTCATATTTCGAAAAAGTAATTTTTTAGGGTTTCGTTCATCTCACGAAACCCTATTACTCCCACTCTGTTGTCTGTCCATCTCAGCCACAGAGCCGTTCTCAGAACCTACGTAACTTACAGAGTTGAAACTTTGTGTTTATATAACTGAATACCTACTATGAAGCTCAAAATATTAAAATTTGAAAAAATCGTATTATTTTAATAAATAGAGATAAAAAAAAATTCTAACAGCCTTTTCCTATTAAATTTAAACATTTTTCGTTATAGCAGTTGCCAACCATTAAAAATCCACAATAAAATTCTTTGTACAATAATTCATTTTCTATTGAAAGATTTCCATGTGAAAAATGAAATAAAAAGTTTCACCAACTGAAAAAAAAGATTATGAAGTCATATGGGTAATAAAATGGAAATTTTCAAAGATTTCTCAATAATACAAGGAGTATGAGTATGTACAGAAAGCAGATTAATATCACGTCACTAGAGAATTATAAAAAAATTAATTTGACGTCATATCGGAAGTTTAACGGATTTCTCAAATGTTTGAGAATAATACAAAGCGAGTATCAATATGAGTAATAGAGAATGAGTTTGAGGAACATATTAAATCATGATAAAAACCCGATTATGGAAATATTCACATATTTTAACATTTTGAAGGTGTACAACATGTTTAATTTTGAAATTATTTTTTTTTTAAATATCGCATTTAGTCCACATGACAGATATTATTATGGCAAAGTATAATAGCGGGCTGGTTTAGATATTCGAAAAAACAAAAAAATAGACTGGTAAATTTTTACTTTATAAAAAACATGATTTTTTTTTTTTGCTAAATGAAATGTATTTAGATTTATTAAAGAAGCATGAAAAATGGTGAAAATTACATCATATTTAAAAAGCTGAAAAAATATTTCCTAACACTTTACAGGTGAATATTAAGAGAGAGAAAAAAAATTAAATTGATTAAATTATTACATTTAAAAAGCATTAATGGGGAAAATTACCTTATATTTAAAACATCATATTTAAAATGATTTTCTTATAGTGTCTAAAAGAAAATTTCCATTTCTATATTTGGAGAGATAACATGAAAAATATGCAAGATGTTGAATTAAAACAGAGAAAATAATTCATGAATAAATAATTCATGAATAAACTATACCTGTTTCTGAAAACATCTAAAACTTTACATAAAGATAAAACATAAGCATAAATTTTATAATTAGAATTCTGTTCAATGAAGTGTTTTTGAATGCTTCCCAAGCAGACGAAGTGTTGTAGCCTCAAACCTAAAACGAGAAATATTGTTCATAGCGTTTGTTATAAAAGTCTGAGAGGCAGTGACATTTTTTACTTAACCATTTTATATAAGCTGATTTTCAAAAGTATAATTGATTTTTCTCAATCAATAACGAAAATGATTGAATAACTTCATTCATAATTTTCTTGTGATTTTCATATTTTCATGACAGGTAGATATGTTGTCTTCCAACCTGACATATTTCAAAGGAGGGGATTTCTCAATTTTTGGCAAGAATCCTTCCCCGAGTTTTAGCTGCTGATTATATGGCCTTTTTCATATATTGACATCTCAATAAATGTTCATTTCTTCAGTTATACATTTTTTACAGATAGTCTCTCAAAAAATGTATAAATTGTATACGTATCTGAGGCATTTAGAAAATCAAAGTAGATAAAATCTATAAAATATCCAGAGATATTTGGAGGTAAAATTAAAGGGCCCCACTGCATTTAATTCAAAATCATAGGAGATGTTGCTCATATTTTTAACTTATGACTTGGTTAGTTATGACGTCTAACAATTTATTGTCTATCAGAGCAAGAATTCATCTTTAACTCAGTTTAATGAAAAATTCACTTTGATCTACTTTGGTTCTGAATGTCTCACTAAAAAATGTATTTTGTGAGATATTAGCATGAGTGAATCCCAAACATTTTTCATCAATCAATAAAAGCATATTTTTAAATATGTATAGAAATGACTGAATTAGAGCAGTTTTATTATTTTAGTTTATGATGTTATACAACTCTATCATCTACATATCTTCAGATGTAATGTAACTCATCATTGAAGCAAATAAGCTTTTGAATGTACATCTGAAAAAATTTAATTACATTTTAAATAACACTGATTAGTTTTCATGCTTGAAAACATTTTTCACTCTTTCTGAAAAACTTCAATTTTCAAGCTGTATCATTTTACAAATAAGCATCCAATAAAAAGCTTCATTGTAGTAACAAAAAAAAACTCCTGTATTTTAATATAATTAACTAGCTGACCCATGCCCAGCATTGCCTGGGCCCGTGATAATAAATTTTTAAAAAAAAATCAAGTGTTTATTATTTTATATCTTTAGCCCGATTTTGTATGAAATTATATTTTTAAATGAAAAATTCGCGAAAAAATATTGATAATTAGTGATAAAAGCGCTCATTCTCTTTTTTTTTCCCCCAGGGTCGTTTCATAGTTTTAAAATAGAAAGTTCTTTTTGTTCGAACTCTTTATTGATGATAAATAAAACGGTTTTACAGCCCGTGTAAAATTTTCGTGAAAAAATATTGTTATCTAGTTGTAAAAGAAATGTTTTTTCTTGCTTTTTTGTTTGTTTTCGCCTCAGCTCCTTTAACATAGCAATAAAAAAATAGTTCTCATCTTCTGAACTCTCTGACATTTCAATCGGTTATAAATATAACTGTATCCAAGCCTTCTTTAAAATTTTGCGAAAAAATATGTATATTTAGCAGTGAAAACATGAGTTCTTTAAAAAGAAGCTTTAGTTTTCAACCTCAGAATAAAAATAAATTAAAAGGTCTATGCTTTCAATGCAATGGTAGGGCTACATCCGTTTTCAATCCCCTTGCTAAACAGGTGAGGGTTGGGTTAATCAATCAGGTTTCCTGTTTCTGAGGTTAGAAGCCTTCAAAAAAATGTTGACGCATGCACAAAGAGACGATTTTCATGTGGATTTGACAGAATGCGCTTTTCGTTTTAAATATATAGATTCTTCCATAGTTAATATCTTAATATATCAAAAGTTGCACTATTAGTTTTTCTTTACAGTAAATCAAATCATAGAAACGATAGGTTAAATTTAATATATATGTATTAAGTTAATATATACTTCTCTCATCCTTTGAGTTATAGCATTCTGCTCTGCACTGACTACTTCTGCACATAATCTGAGATGTTCCTGATACCTTTGACAAAGCTTTAAAATAGCTTGATGATCTAATTTGTCGAGGACTTCAGGATCTTGAACAGTTGGAATATTCAAAGCCCCACGCATAATTGGTAAAAATGTTGGATTTGCCTAGAAAATTCAGAAAAAAATATCAGATGTAAAAAATAAGTAAAATAATTTTCAAAAACTAGTAAAATTAAATAACATTAGACACTAATTTTTTTTTTTTTTTTTTAAGTATATATAAATGTCTAAAATTTGGATACAAAAGGTTTGACCATTAAATGACTGATTCTGTTAATATCTTGAATTGTAAGGTATATTTAAATAAAAACATAAGAAAAGTGTTGCAATATTTTAAATAACACTTTAAGGTCGTGGTTTTCAACTTTGGACATACACCCCTAAGGGAGGGAATTCAAAAATAACCATTGTACTAATGTTTTTGTCTATTTTCGGGAAAGATTAATGTTTTAGCCTAAAAAAATGTTAATGCATGCAAATTAGAAAAAAAAATTAAAAGTCCTCATTTAAGGCAGTTCTTAAAAAAATATTTCCCCCACTCAACATTTCAAAATTTTTGACTCATTTTTAAACATAAAAGCATGATAACTGCAGGTATGATTATTGAAGCGATTTGTAATCAAACAGATTTTTTTCAATTTCCGATAAATTAATTAAATCTTTAGTTATAAGAGATCATTATCTCAAGATGGCAGTTTTTTCCTTTCCTTCACTATCACATCTGGAAATTTGGTTCAAAACACCCACTTTCACAGTAATTTCTGAAGAATCTTCCATCTTTACTAAAAAACAGTAGATTACATAGTTTCTTAAAAAGAGTACCTGCCAATTTGATACATTTGTAAACAAATATGAATTTTAAAAAACGTTAGAGAGTAGTTAGTTTGGATTTGAGAACAGCCTTAAAAATTGAAAGAAAGACTACACCTGGAAAAATCGCATAAAACTTGTTTTAATAACTTTAGATATTTTTTATATTTAAATGTTTTATGTAACTTCTGATTACACCTGTATCTATAATAATAAAGATACATGTTTGTTTGTCTGTGTGTATGTGTGCTGTGCTGCATTCTAAAGAGACCATTGCATACAAAGCTACAAGATTTGGCAGAAATGTATGTCTAAAGTTATGCACCTTGAAGCCAGTTTTTAGATCTTTTGCAGTGTTCCACATTAGTAACAGGAATCTGGTTTCAATCTTTTAGCTCAATATAGTAAATTTTGTCCTCTTTTAAATAAAATTTATTTGGAGTTTGCACAGCGATTTTTTAATGTGATTTTTAGTGTTTTTTTGCATTTTGCAGTGATTTTTTGACATTTGTAAAAGGAATCCATTTTCAATCCTTTAGCCTAATATAATGAACTTTGTCTTCTGAGATTTTATTTATTTATTTTTTTGCAAATTTTTTATGTGACTTTTTGCATACAGAATTTTTTTTATATTCATAAAAGGAATTTGATTTCAATCTTTTTTCCAACAGTAAATTTTGTTCTCTACAATCTTTGAATTTTTTTTTTATTTTTGGTGTTTTTCCGCATTTTGCTGCAAATTTTAGGGTTGAGAGGGTTTTGTAAATAATGACAGACACTGTATTTTATTACACCATTTTGCGATGCTCCATAATCCCTCAATAGATTGGGTATGGCATTCAGTGTTAGGGTCAACAAAATATATTTGTGATTTACTGTGAAATGTTCTTAGCCAGCAAATCGCAATAATATTTTATGTATAATTGCATAGCTCTATAACAATTTTATTACAGCTTCCTCATCATCAGGTAACTGCCAAATGGTAAAATCCATCTCATCATTTAAAAAAATGTAAGTTTTAACTTAATAAAAAAAATTTGATTTGAAAAATAGGAAATTAAAATGTTTTGCATGGTTATGATTACATAGTAAAAGAAATGATTCACATTCAATTAGTGGAGTCATATTGTTTGGCATGGTTGGCAATAAAAAAAAAAACCTTTATACAGTCTAGGCTGAAATAAATAGTGCATTAGCATAAATTTTGGCAATATTGTTGGTGTAACAGAAAAGAACCAAAATCATTTTTTGAGGGCATAATCTAGACATTAAGGATTCAAAAAATGAAAGAAAAAAATTGATTTTTTTTAAAGTTTTCAGGAGAACCCCCCTTTAAGTTTTGTAGTAGTATCTTGAATGAACAGCTTTTTAAATGGTGAAAACAAATTTGTCAAATATGACATTTCTTGAAAAAGCATATAAAATTGAATACTGTTGTTTTAGAACAGATTTGATATGTTCATTTTTACTTTTTATAATTTCATTTTCATATGTAAGAGGGAAAATTAAAATGGAAAACTTAAAGCAGAATATGATATTGTTGAATGTGTAATATAAAAAAACAATGAGAATAATTTTGAAGATAAGAGATTTTTCTTTGGAGAGAGGGAGGGGGGAGCTAAAAACTAATATTTAGAGTCCCAAATCAATTAAAAAATTCTGAGTAAATGATCATTATTGGTACTTCTTTGTTATAGTGATACCCACAATTATGATTATGCCAAGTTGCAGTCAATTTTTCCAAGGTCGTAGCTAAGCTCGTCAAGCACGAACATGGCACTTATGTATATGATATAGATATAAAAATAAGTACCATTGCATGAAATAATATAATATTTTATACTAATGTGGAAATAATCAGAAGTAACAACAATATGAACTCAATGAATTAATACTATTCACATTTCACAAGCAGTGATAAAGGTGATGTTCACGTAAGGCCAGAAGGAAAGCACGCAAGCACGAGCAGTTGTTCTATAGATTTGAGACATGGTTGTTCAGTGAATTTTGATGCAATGCTCAGAGAAGCTTATGTTTGTATCGTTCATAGATATTAATCTAGTTATATATTTGTATTGGAATAGAATCCCCGGTTGTGTATATTGTTATTTTATTAAACCTGTTTTGTTTATATTATTTTTGAAAAATCTGTGTGCCATTCCAATTAAAAAATATGGTACTTCTCTATTATCCCGTCGACCACTTTTCATAACAAAAAACTATTGCCAAATTGTAAGATTAAACGCCAAAACTGCAGTCCCATTTACTTGATGCTTCAGAAGCATTATACGTGTTTGTTATGTCATCAAGTGGTTTTTAATTCGACATTTAAGTGTATTTTTCATTATGTTTTACTAATTTATTAGTTATTTCATTAATTAAAATAACAATTGTGTCCTTAAATTCTTATATTTTATTTATTTATTTGGTGCGAGTGAAGGGTTCACCACTACTTGGCGCGTTTTTGCATGTTGTCTCCCGGAGTGGCAACCTCCAGAAGACAACATGCAAAAGCGCGCAAATTGAAATGGCGACAATCAAAATAAAGCAAAAATACATACTTTAAAATATGGTACTTCTCTATTATCCCGTTGACCACTTTTCATAACAAAAAACTATTGCCAAACTGTAAAATTAAACGCCAAAACTGCAGTCCCTTTTATTTGATGTCAGAAGCATTATACGTGTTTGTTATGTCATCAAGTGGTTTTTAATTCGACATTTAAGTGTATTTTTCATTATGTTTTACTAATTTATTAGTTATTTCATTAATTAAAATAACAATTGTGCCCTTAAATGCTTAAATTCTTCACCACTGCTTGGCGCATTTTCAAAAAATCGCCAAACTGGTGCGTTTTTGCGTGTTGTCTCCCGGAGTGGCAACCTCCAGAAGACAACACGCAAAAGCACGCAAATTGAAATGCCGACAATCAAAATAAAGCAAAAATACATACTTTAAAACATTTAAAAGCAAAATAATGTCAAAATAACGTGTTTAAAAACACAGATTTTGTGTTTAAAAAAAATTTCTTGTGTGGAGTATTCTGAAAACAATGTTAATTAAAATCGCGAGAATCAAAATAAAAGCAAAACTACATAATTTAAAAATCATTAAACAGCAAAATTACAAGAAAATTACGTCTTGAAAAACATAAATTTTATGAAAAATAAAAGAAAAAACCAATGATCTCACTTACCTAGAAAGCTTTAAAAATAATGATTTTTCGGTACTTTTCGGTTAGCCGGGCGCCAGTGATATATGTACATATATAAATACATATGTATATACATATATATGTATATATATACATACATATATTTATATATATGTGTATGTATATATATGTATACGTAGATATGTGTATATGTGTGTGCGTGCGTATATATACATGTATATATATCACTGGCGCCCGGCTAACCGAAAAGTACCGATTTTTCTATAGAATTTGGGGGTGTCAATTTTTTTTTACTTTTTAGTCAGGGGGGCTCTGCCCTCCTGAACCCCCAGTGATCATATTGCATAAAACAAGGATAAATTTCAAATAACATTGAAAAATGGCTAAAAGACAAAAGAAAATAACACACATTTACTTACAAAACAGTTTTTTTTTTAAATTAGGAAACGTAAATTAAGAGGTTTTTTTAAGAATCTTATAGAGCTTTGATAGCAAATAATCATTTTTAATGTTAAACGTAACTAAATTACTAAATTCAAACTAAATTGCATTCAAAGCAACTGCTATACGGACAAAAGTTATATTGCTTACTGTAGAATAAAAAACAAACTTTTTAATTAAAAAATATTTAATAAATGAGCGTTTTTAAAGAAGTATACTAGACGCATATCGCATTTAAATTAAAACGAGTAAAAGGAAAGTTTTAATTATAAACAGCAATCGCGTTTTTAAAATGCTCCCGCGAGTAAACGGAATTCAAATTCTAAAAAGGACACTGCTAACAAACAATTCTAGAAATTTCTTCTAGAGTGTTCCTCTTTTTGTTCAATGAAACAGACGAAAACAAAAGATCGAATTGAGCATGCGCGAAAACAAGATGCTTTTGGAGCAATTTCGAACGAACGAAGAGAAATCTCCATGGGAGGAATGACGAGGGTTGCAAGACTCAGTCCGCTATCGCGCGCGAGCGCTAGCAAGCCAACAAAAACTGATGCCAAGCAGTGGTGGACGCTTCACTTTACCCTATTTATTTATTTTGATATTCCAATGGCAACGTTCTCCCGTTTATTTGGCGTTACAGTTTGGCGATAGTTTTTTATTATGAAAAGTGGTCGACGGATAATAGAGAAATACCAAAAATATATATATACAAAGTAGAAAAAGTCTGAAAAAATGCACAAAAAATATTTACACAATATTAGGTACTTTTCCGTTATACGGACACAATGGCAAAATGTATGCTAATGCATAATGTATGTAAATGTATGAATGTATGTAAATATATACTTGGCGACAATGGTATCCGTATAACGGAAAAGTACTCAATATTACATCTACAAAAAATATCTTAAAAAAAAAGCAACCCCAAAGGCTTCTTTTTTCAAGGCAAGATCGCAACAACCACATCGAAACATTTATCGAAAAAAGAGAACTCGCCAAATCTACCGGCACGGGATATGGGACTTTTCCCATTTACTAAATTGTAAAAATGATACTAACCTTGAGCTTGAGGTAATCGGCATCACTGTCAAGAGTTTCTAAGTTCGACACGCCTTCTTTCACTACAACAATATCATGTCCTGAGGTAGATCCTGCGTAAGATTTTGGTCTCGGTACTTTCGGAGAAGACCGAGGTGATGGTGTGGCTGATGCTCGTAAACTATGAGCAGGGCTTTTAGAAGACAGTTTAGGAGAATCTGAAAAATATAAAACCACAAAGCTTTACGCAAAAACTTTAGCTAAACTAACGTAAAATAAAAATTGAATATAAAAGTAAAAAATAAGAGACATTCAGAAACAGAACACACCACCAATGGGTCTGTTGACAGTATAAGATATATAAGGAATATCAGAATCAGAACTTATTGACGGTCGAGGAGACGAACTTCTAACTTTTGTATGATCTTTTACTGATTTTTCAACAGATTTAATCAGCCTTTGCGATCTGGCAGATTGAGAGCTTTGCTCTGAACCCATAATTGTCGCAAAATCTCGATGAAAATAACGAAATACTTTCTCTAGCAGAAAAATGTAAACAAAGTAAAACGATTACAGTTAGGTTAAATGTTGATAGGCCATGGAGAAAAGTAAACAACTTCATGTTTCACTTTGGCTTTGTTCAGAACCGAAGATCAGGAGGCGCGTGGGAGAAGAAGAACTGATGGTATGGAGTGGGATTTTATAATTTAGATCAGGTAAAAACAACAGAATACATGCCTATATTTACTCAGAGAAAATCAAAAATATTCATGAAAGTATCACGTGATCTGATTTAGCCCGATCAGCATTCATAACCCGCAAAATTTTCTCCCGAACTGCACACGATCAACCCAGAAAAAATCTGCGGGTGGTTTGATCACATGATTGGGCTTTTTTGTATTACTTGGTTTGGTAGATTGATTGATACAGCTGTAGGAGCATGATCAGATATCTGAAAATTTTCAACTTTTTAATATTCTAAAATGATTTTTTAAGTATTATGATCCAACATAAAATAATAGAATACAAAAGTATAATGTATATATGTATATATATACGAGCAGGGAAGATCGAGCTATGCTAGGTTAAAATTAGCTTTGAGTTCAAATATCCTGACGCATGACCAAAATGACCCACTAATCGAATTTTCTCGAACATGTGACCTATCCCAACAGTCTTCTCGTGCCCAAAAACCATAGAAGGCAAAATTTAGTCTAAATAGTCTGAGCCGTTTTTAAGATAAAATAGCTTGACCCATAATGACCCATGACCAAAATGACCCACTAATTCAATTTTCTCGAAAATGAGACCTAGCCCAACAGTCTTCTCGTGCTCAAAAACCATAGGAGGAAAAAAATTTAGTCTAAATAGGTTGAGCCATTTTTAAGATAAAATAGCTTGACCCATAATGACCCATGACCAAAATGGCCCACTAATCGAATTTTTTCGAACACATGATCTAGCCCAACAGTTTTCTCGTGCCCAAAAACCATAGGATGCAAAATTTAGTGTAAATAATCTAAGCCTTTTTTAGATAAAATTAGCTTAACCCACAGTGACCCAAAAACGACCCACTAATCGAATTTTCTCGGACATGGGACCTATCCCAATGATTTTGTCATGTCTGAAACTCGTAGGACACAAAATTTAATCAAAATCGTTAGAGCCGTTTTTTAGATAAAATTAATTTGACCCGCGATGACCCACTAATCGAAAGTTCTCGAACATGTGACCCAGCCCAATAGTCTTCTCGTGCTCGAAAATAGTCAGATACAAAATTTAGTCAAAATCGTTTGAACCGTTTTTTAGATACAATTAGCTTGACCCTGACCCTTGATGACCTAAAATGACCTACTAAACGAATTTTCTCGAACACGTGACCTAGCCCAATGGTTTTCTGGTGCCCCAAAACGGTAGGGTACAAAATTTCGTCAAAATCGTTAGAGCCGTTTTTAAGATAAAATTTGCATATATATATATATATATATATAACCACACACAAGATTTGCTCGTATTAGAATATATATATATATATATATATATATATATATATATATATATATATATATATATATATATATATAATATCTTTGAATTTCAAAAAACATATCAAGTTCTTGTAACATTCTAATTAAATCTCTAAAGAGATAATTAATAATAATGTGTAGACAGAATACCACATCCTCTTTAATAAAAAGGTATGTGTTGCTGACGACTGGGATTTTCGCTAATCGTTGCCACAGATTCATCTCGGAAAATAAAACATTTGAAGTTACTGGAAAAATTAATAGCTCGAAAAGTATTTGTCAGAAAATTGTTAGACAAACTGCGTTAGAAAGGCAAAAAAATATTTTTTTCTTGATATAAGTTTCAAATCTAATGATTATGCCGTTTTTCAAGTATTAAATTTTCAAAAATTACCAAATTTTACAATGGGGTACCATAGCGAAATCTTCACGCATAAAAAGATAATGATAACGGCATTGTGTCCTGACGTATATATACTGACTATAGCACGAGTCACAAATTATAGTAGCCTTATTATTCTGTTAAAATATAAAAGTGAATTATGATGTCGCGAGTGCATGATTTTTATTTAATTCTCGACGAGTACCATATTTTTGTCCACCTCAGTAAGGCATATCAATTTCATTATATTTGAACTATTGTTAATTGTAACTTCATTTAAACCCAATTTCAATCCAACGGAAATGATTTTCCCCATAAACACCATAATTTAACACTAGTAAATCTACAGATCAGAGGCCTCAACTTCAGCTCAAAAAATCATTGTTCATTAATCTTACTAATTTTTAACATTATCTGCATAATATTTGACACACTAAAATTCAATCTTTTTAAGTTATTTATACATTTATAAGAATATAAATTTATCGAAAGTTTCGGAAATTTTAGAAGTATCCACTTAAACACAATGCTATGCAATGATAGGATAAACTACTTGTTACTGTTTTTTTTTTCAGAATAACAATACATTATTTAAGGGGGGCTCCGCCCCCCTGAACCCCCCGTTGTCGCTTTAATATTCTATTCTCAATTTCCAGTAATTGCGCTATTTCATTTCTTGAGTATATGTCTGAATGTATTTGCAATTTTCATTTCATTAGAATAACCATCTCTTTGTACAAGAGATTTTATCCTATCCTTAAAATAATAGTTATATTTCAACTACTAAACATCATATAATGCTGAAGTTGAATAAGATTTCGTGTATAAAGTATACTTATACAAATTTAAATTCATCTTATTTTACCTATATTCAATTTACGCATTCAACGTTTTTATTATTTTCATTTGGAAAACCGATTTGGTAATCATTTTTTAGTAGTTAAAATAAATTCTCATCTATTTCATTAAAAAAAGCATATTAAAAACTTAAAACCCGAAAATTGGCAATTTTTAATAAAACTTCGCGTAAAAATAATGCGATTCACTTGAATTTTCCTTTGTTGATATTCTTTGAAATATAGTTGCTTAGCAACCATTTAATGAAAGAGAGAAAAAAAAATGCATCGGAAATTTTTGTAAAAAATGAGAAAATAATTTTGTAAAAAATGATAGAATAAAATGTATTATATTATTAGAGCAGATGTATAAAATTGCACCAAACATTGTACACCTAATTTAAAAAATCTGACGAATGTATTAACAAAATTTCAAATTAATTTGAATAATTTAAGACATGACTTGATAAATTTTAGCCTTCATAACTTACACATTAAATACATTAATCAAATGCGCCATTTTATTTCAATGGATGAAAATTTTCAAAATCGTCTGAATTCCCATAGGAAAGCATTATGACCTAAAAAGAAATGTTTTATATTTTCCGAACGAATGAACCAAACGTAACTAAAAACTATACAGCTAATTCCGGGTACCTCACCAACATACCTACCAAAAATCAAACTAATCGGATAATTTTTGCGGCAGTTATCGCGGAACAGACAGACAGACAGACAGAAACCAAAAACTTTTCGGGTCTCCACAGTAAGCCTTCACTGACGTTTCGGCAATAATTATTCATTTTTTTTAATGCTGACCTATTCCATAATAAAGTTTACAGAGAATTGGCCTAATTTGTCCTTAACAGCCCAAATTTTGTCTGACACATTAAAAATGTAATAACGCTATAGCGTGTAAAATCCCCCTTTCTGTTGTTTTGATTGGCGAGATTAGGCGTCGCCAATCATAATTATTGTAACCCTTTATTTTGTTGTCTTTCAGTTTTTAATTCAGATTTAGATGTGATGGAATTCGTGAACAGGCTGGCGGTATAACCAGCTTTTATCTGAACCAGGCTTTTGCTTGGTAACAATAAATTTCTTAATTTTAATTTAACTGAACTTTATTTATTATGTGTAACATCAACGAGAATTTATTATTAAAAAATAAGTGACAGTGAAAATTTAGTATGAAATAGATCCTGATTCGAAGAACAAACAATTAATTTCGTTTTGCAATTTCTTCATTTCTGGCGTCCCGCGACCTGATGTCTGCACTGGATTTATGATTTGGTTTTGATAAATGATTATCTGAAGACTTGAGGTAAGCTCAGTCTAATTTATATTTTTGTTGAACTGTAAAATAAAAGTGATATGTCTACTATAGATACTTTAAAAAAGAAGCGTTCTGGTTTACGAACGCAAACAACAAAGCTGTGTACTAAAATATGTACAATTCTTGAAGATGACTCTATGTCATTAGAAAACAAGTTTGATATGTTAAATATCTGTAAAGATCAGTTAAATGAAAAATATGAAACAAAAAAATTAAATTCTGACATACAAGACGAAATCGCTGATGCAGATTTCGAAAAAGAAATCGAAAGCTCAGAAAGCTATAGTGAAAAAATTATCGAATCGCGTTACAAAATAACGAAGTTCTTACATGAACGCAACTCCCAAAACCAAAATAATGCTTTTCAAAATTTTATGAAAAATGATTCCGTTTCTCAAAACGGAAACATAGAGAAATCTATGAAATTGCCAAAGCTAACAATAAACAAGTTTTATGGTGATAGCAGTTCTTGGCTCGAATTTTGGGGGCAATTTTCTAATGCTATTGAGAAGAATTCTAATTTAACCCCAATTGATAAATTCGTATTGTTGTGAGCTCGGGGTTCGAAAGGACTGATGCCAATATATAGGAACAATAAACAGGCTTTATTTACCACAAACAGTCCGATAAGAACTGAAATATCTTCTCAAAATACAAATATTCAGTAATTTTCAAATCTAATAACAGCACAGCAAAATTTCACACAGAACAATATAGCGTATTGTTCAATACGGCGAATCAAATACAAAATCGCTCAGAGAAACACAGTTCTCAATGCAAAGCCTCTCGTGCGTATTCAATCGCATTTGACAGAGAACTAACTAACTGAACTGATGGAGGTCCTTATATAGGTTTCAGAGATCTTTCCAGATTATTCCAGAGCCTTCAGATGCCAGAAATTACCAGAAAGTTCTTTAACCTTCGATAGAGAACCAAAGCGAGAAAGGATCCCAATGTACAGGTATAAGGGGGGGTGGTTGCACAAAAAGTCGCCAAATCCGTCGCCAACTTGGCGACATTTGGCGATATATCGCCAAATTTGGCGACAAAAATAAGTCGCCAAAACCATCGCCAACTTGGCGATAAACCCATTCCTTGGCGATTTTCCAATAGAACTCATTATAGAAACCGATGCTGTTATTAGATTTGAAAATTACTGAATATTTGTATTTTGAGAAGATATTTCAGTTCTTATCGGACTGTTTGTGGTAAATAAAGCCTGTTTATTGTTCCTATATATTGGCATCAGTCCTTTCGAACCCCGAGCTCACAACATTTATATCCTTCTTCATTTCTTCTTTCATCTCGCCAAGGTTGGTTGACATCTCAGCCTGATTCGCAACTAATTTCTCCAATAATTGTTTCAGTTGCTCCTCCATTGCTCTGGTGATCGGCATTCAATCCCACTTCTGACACCAAATGTTGTGAGCTCGGGGTTCGAAAGGACTGATGCCAATATATAGGAACAATAAACAGGCTTTATTTACCACAAACAGTCCGATAAGAACTGAAATATCTTCTCAAAATACGAATATCCTGTAATTTTCAGAAGATATTGGTGTTCGTATTGCACTGTTTATAGTGAATAAAGCCTTTTTATTGTTCTTATATATTGGCATCAGTCCTTTCGAACCCCGAGCTCACAACAGTATATTTAAAATCCCTGCTTGGAGGCAGTGCGTATAATGCTGTTGCAGGTTTTTCACTTTCCGAGGAAAATTTCAAAGCTGCTGTTGATTTGTTAAAAGATCGCTATGGTCGTAGCGACCTAGTTATCAATGCTCATATGAGTAAATTGTTAAGTTTAAAACAGGTAAAGAATGCTTCGAATGTTAAAGAATTACGAGAATTGTATGATAAATGCGAGATACAAATAAGAAATTTAAATTCTCTTGGTGTTACGACCGGAAGTTATGGTCATCTTCTCTGCCCGATTTTAATGAAATTAATACCTTCTGAAATAGCACTAGATTTTAATCGTAAAAGAGCCAATACTGATAAAATGGAGATCGAAGAGCTTCTTTCCTTCATTAAAAACGAAGTGCAATCTCGAGAAGCTACGATGACACTGCAGAACTTTGAAAATAGTTTTAGTGCTAAAAATACAAAGTATAATAACAATTATAAACAGTTGAATAATTATAAACGCGACATTCCTTCAGCCTCTGCATTGGCTACTAATGTAAAAAGTGTTTGTATATTTTGTGAAAATGATCACGATTCTAAATCATGTAAAGATTGTTCTATTCATCAAAAAACGTGATAAATTGCGCATCCTCGGTCGCTGTTTTGTTTGTTTTCGAAAATTTCATGTGTCGGCCAAGTGTAAATTTAATTCTGAACACTGTAAATATTGCAATAGCAATTTTCATCATTTTTCGGTTTGTTTAAATAGGAATTCTAATCAAACTGTCCCGAAAGAAATCAAATCAGCAGACTCTATAATCACTTCAATTTCTCATTGTAAAGTAAATTCAAATGCAAATTCCTTTAAAGAGGTTATTTTACAAACAGCTTGCGTAAAAGTGGAATCTGGAATAAATTCGGAACTTTCCTTATGTTTATATGATTTAGGTAGTCAAAAATCTTTTGTGACAAAACGATTAGTTTCAAAATTAAATCCACGAATTATTCGTAGAGAAAAACTTCAGATTTTTTCCTTTGCAGCTATTAAGCCACAAATAAAAACTTATGATGTTGTGCAATTAAAATTATCTCATGTTGAAGACAAATCGCGTTTCATTTTTATTGAAGCTTTAGTAGCAGTCGTAATTTCTAACGCAACGATTCACCCCCCACTTCTCAATAAACAGATAACAGACAAATTGGCGCCCTACAAGCTGTCAAATTATGCTGCGCCATGCGATTCTCAAATAAATATATTAATTGGAGCGGATTATTTTTATCAAATCTGTCACGAGGGAGAGGTACAGAAAATAACTAAATCTCTATTTTTATGTGAAAGTTTATTCGGACACTCTTTATGTGGGTTTTATGAGGATGAAAAAAGGAATTTGAAATACGCATCTGTTTTAAATCTGTCCGTTGTAAATCTAGAGAGAGAGGATTTGAAATTTTTATGGGAAATTGAATCTTTGGGTATTACGCAATCAAATAAAAATATTTCAGATATGGATAAGGAAATTGTGAATAAATTTGAGAATAATTTAAAATTTGTAAATAATAGGTACGAAACGGGTTTATTGTGGAAGGATGAGAAAACTAGAATAGATAATAATTTTATAATAGCAAGGAATCGTTTTAACGAATTAAGTCGTAAACTCGAAAAGGATTAAGACATATGTAAAAATTATAAAGCTATTGTATTGGAACAAAAAACTACCGGAATTGTAGAAGACTGCCCTGATAGAATAATTGAGAATGGGTATTTTATGCCTCATAGACCAGTTTTAAGAGAGGATAAATTAACTACCAAAGTGAGGATGGTTTTCGATGCTTCTTCTAAAGAAAAGCATTTAAATTCTTTAAATGACTGTTTATACCCAGGTCCTAATCTTAATCCGAACAAACTTGATGTTATAATGAATTTTAGAAAATATAATATTGCATTTTGCGCTGATTTAGAAAAGGCTTTTTTGCAAATTGGGATATCAGAAGAGGATCGGGATTATTTAAAATTTTTGTGGTTTGGTGACGAAAGTGATAACTTAACTTTTTTGAGATTTACTACAGCTGCTTTTGGTTTAACTTGCAGTCCCTTTATTTTGGCTGCAACGATTAGATATCATATTCGTAAATATATTGATCATCCTGAAGTTGTTAAGATCTTGAATTCATCTTTGTACGTAGATGATTTAATAACGGGGTCAAAATCTGATGAAGACGCTTTTTATCTATCATCAACCGCTTCGGATATTTTTAGGGAAGCTGGTATGAATTTGCGAAAATTCAATACTAATTCTGTTAAACTTAGAAAAATATGGGAGGAAAATAAATTATGTGACTCAGAAGAAAATTCGAATAATTATTTGAAGATTTTGGGATTATTATGGGATACCAATTGGGATATTTTACGTTTTGACGTACAATCCTTTCCTGATGATTGGAAATTTAATCCAACGAAACGCGTTGTTCTAAAGCCATGTTAAAAATCTTTGATCCTATTGGATTCATTGCACCATTTTCTATTCGTATGAAAAGTTTGCTACAGGAAACATGGAAAAGGGGTTTGGAATGGGATGAAAAATTCCCTGATGATTTAAAAATTGAATGGGAAAATTGGTGTTCAGAAATCGAACATTTAGATAAATTTGAGGTTCCCCGCAAATATTTTACGCAGGGCCTAGAATTTTCAGACCCAATTGAAATTCATATTTTTTCCGATGCCAGCCCTAAGGCTTATGGGGCTGTAGCTTATTTTCGATATATCACAAGTAATAATGAAATTATGACCAGTCTTATTTGGGCAAAATGTAGAGTTTCCCCGATTAAGTGTTTGACAATCCCTCGTCTTGAATTAATGGGGGCATTAATAGCTGCTAGGATGTCTAAATATTTAAAAAATGTATTTAATTTTCAAAATTTGGAAATGCATATCTGGTCAGATTCCACTATTACGTTATACTGGATAAAAGGATCAGCCAATAATTGGAAGCCCTTTGTGGCTAACAGGGTTGTAGAAATACAGTCTTTGACTGATCCGAAATTGTGGAAGTATATCCTGGGTAAGGATAACCCGAGTGATCTTCTTACTAGAGGCGAGAATTTACATAACCTCACTAAAAATAAATTATGGTACTATGGTCCAGAATGGTTATCATTACCAAAGGACAGTTGGCCAAAACCTGAAAAGGTACCATTTAACATAAACATCCTAAATCAAAGCACTTTGAATGAAAGAAAATCATCGAAGTTGAGTTCTGACCAAATATCTTGTACAGTAGGTGTTGTACCTCTAGAATCATTGTTAAAATTAGAAAATTTTAGTAATATTTCAAAATTATTTAACATCACAGCATGGATTTTAAGATTTTTAAATAATATCAACAAAAGTAAAACTAAAATTTCAGGTGAACTGACAGCTCCAGAAATTGAAAAGGCAGAAATTTATTGGATAAAACAAACTCAGTTATCTGTATTTAATCGCGAAATTGACTTTTTGAAAAGGGGAAAGCCCATCGATAAAGATTCAGCATTGTATAATCTGAATCCAAAATTAGACGAGAATGATTTACTGATTGTATCGGGCAGATTACAATTTTCAGAATTTTCTCAAAGGGAAAAACATCCTTTTATACTTCCAAATGGCAGTACTTTCACAAAATTGTTGATTCAGAATGCCCATGAAAAGGTTTTCCATTATGGAATCACAACTACATTAGCTCATTTACGAGAAAAATATTTTATAATTAGAGCACGAAAATTGATAAAATCCGTACTGAAAAAATGCCTCATTTGTACAAAATTTAAAGCTTCTCCTGGAAAGCAGGAAATTGCACCTTTACAAAAGATCGTATAATAGAATCCCCCCCCCCCCTTCCAGACCTGTGATGTGGATTTTGCAGGTCCTATTTATGTTAAAGCAAAAACTGGCCAAGAAAAGGCTTACATCGTTCTTTTCACGTGCGCAGTCACTAGAGCAGTACATCTCGAATTATGTACGAATTTATCTACTGAAACCTTCCTTTTAGCATTTAAACGCTTTATAGCTCGAAGAGGAATATGTAAAACTATGTATAGTGACAATGCGAAAACTTTTATCAAAACAGATAATTTACTTAGAGAAGTTTGGAGCCGAATATCAAAAGCTGAAGTTTTACGATATTTTAATAAAAATAAGATCGTTTGGAAATTTATTGTTCCAAGAGCCAGTTGGTGGGGGGGATTTTGGGAACGAATGGTTCGCTCGGTAAAAACTCCGTTGAAGAAAGTTCTCGGTAGATCTTGTCTCTCATTTGAAGAAATTCAAACCACTTTGACCGAAATTGAGGCTGTGATTAATGGTCGCCCATTGACGTATGTCTATGAAGAAAACAGTGAACCGCTTCCACTTACACCTTCTCATTTTTTGATCGGCAAGCGAATAAATTCTCTACCAGATCTTCATTGTGTTTCAGAGACTAAATCGAATAAAATAACACCGACAAAAATTTTGAGATATCGAGATCAAGTTTTAAATCATTTTTGGAAACGTTAGAGACAGGAATATTTGCTTGAACTTCGTTCTGCCAATTTTACAGTTCCGGTCAAAACTCCAACTGAATTCGAAGTTGGAGATGTTGTGTTAATTAATGAGGATAAAACTCCAAAGCACATGTGGAAATGTGGACGAATTACAGAACTGTTTTTAGGAAGAGATTCGAAAATTAGATCTTGTGCCATTCAGACTGTTTCCGGTGTGATAAGAAGACCAGTCCAATTGATTTACAAACTGGAACTAGATATTATAGACTAAAAATGAACATTTTATTTTTATTTTCTTTCTATTAACGTTTTCTAATCCTATTATTTTGTATATTTTAGTTTCAGTATTTTCTCATATGAAAACCGTGATTTTGTGTAATCTCCTTATTGTAAGTATGTTCTATTTTTATCTTATCAATGTAGTTTGAAATTTTTTAGAAATTTAACTTGAATGATGAACAATAGTAATTGTTCATCCGGGGGCAGTGTGTAAAATCCCCCTTTCTGTTGTTTTGATTGGCGAGATTAGGCGTCGCCAATCATAATTATTGTAACCCTTTATTTTGTTGTCTTTCAGTTTTTAATTCAGATTTAGATGTGATGGAATTCGTGAACCGAGTGGCTGGCGGTATAACCAGCTTTTATCTGAACCAGGCTTTTGCTTGGTAACAATAAATTTCTTAATTTTAATTTAACTGAACTTTTTTTATTATGTGTAACATCAACGAGAATTTATTATTAACAAGTTGGAAATTGTACGTCAAACGTTACAAACGAGGTGCGTTCGTACGCACGTTTTAGAATTAAATTCATGATATCCCGTGCGTAGAACGGGTTAAACAGCTAGTTAAGTATATATTTTATGACACTGTTCATACAAATATCTTAACTAGTTATATAAATATTCAGATATATATGTATCAGCTAATTATATAAATATTCAGATCTTGATGATTTTTAATTCTGTGAAATGAATTATATCGTCTGCAGATTAATTTCTGTAATAAAATAAGCATCTCGGTCGCTTGACGATTTAACATCCATTGGAAGCTCCTATAACAAAAAAGCACCGATTTAAAAAAAAAAATCAAATTTCTTAATAAATATTTTTATTAATATCTCCTAAAGTTTTGATTCGATTTTAATAAAATTTGAAATGTCTCGACAAAATTCTGCAAAGATAATATATTTTAAATTGCAAACCATTTGGTTGAGTAGTTTTTGCGTTGTTATATGCGGACAGACAGACAGACGGACGGACAGACAGACAGACGGACGGACAGACGGACGGACCAAACGACGACTATAGGTGCTACGTATTTATATAATTACGAACGCACCTAAAAAATAAGTGACAGTGAAAATTTAGTATGAAATAGATCCTGATTCGAAGAACAAACAATTAATTTCGTTTTGCAATTTCTTCATAGCGTTCGTATCGTTTTCAGAAATGCAGAAGGACATTCCAAGTAAAGATCCATAGGGTTTTAAAATACAATGTCAAATTCAAAGTCAATATTTCACTTGATTAAATGTGCGTTAAGAGAAATTGACCAGCGTAGCGGGCGTAGCTTGCTAGTAGTTAATAAATTAACAAGTGCAATCATAATATTACCATAGCTTGTGCTTCAATGGTAATTGGCCAAAAATACTGAAAATATGAAGGTTATTTAAAAAGAGAGAGAGAAAAAAAGAAAAATATATATAAACCATAAAATCATCATACTATTCTAATACGAGCAAATCTTGTGTGTGTGTGTGTGTGGTTATGCAAATTTTATCTTAAAAACGGCTCTAACGATTTTGACGAAATTTTGCATCCTACCGCTTTGGGGCACCAGAAAACGATTGGGATAGGTCACATGTTCGAGAAAATTCGATTAGTGGGTCATTTTGGTTCATTTTGGGTCATGGTCAAGCTAATTGTATCTAAAAAGCGGTTCAAACGATTTTGATGAAATTTTGTATCCGACCCTTTTCGGGCACGAGAAGACTATTGGGCTGGGTCACATGTTCGAGAACTTTCGATTAGTGGGTCATTTTTGGGTCAACGCGGGTCAAATTAATTTTATCTAAAAAACGGCTCTAACAATTTTAATTAAATTTTGTGTCCTACGAGTTTCGAGCACGATAAAATCATTGGGCTAAGTCACATGTCCGAGAAAATTCGATTAGTGGGTCATTGTGAGTCAAGATCTAAAAAGCGGCGCAATTTACACTAAATTTTGCATACAATGGTTTTCGGGCACGAGAAGACTGTTGGGCTAGGTCACATGTTCGAGAAAATTCAATTAGTGGGTCATTTTGGGTCATGGTCAAGCTAATTGTATGTAAAAAACGGTTCAGACTATTTACACTAAATTTTGCATCCCATGGTTTTCGGTCACGAGAGGACTGTTGGGCTAGGTCACATGTTCGAGAAAATTCAATTAGTGGGTCATTTTGGTCATGGGTCATTAGGGGTCAAGCTATTTTATCTTAAAAACTGCTCAGACTATTTACACTAAATTTTGCATCCTATGGTTTTTGGACACGAGAAGACTGTTGAGCTAGGTCACATGTTCGAGAAAATTCAATTAGTGGGTCATTTTGGTCATGGATTGAACTCAAATTTGAACTCAAATTTAATTTTGACCGAGCATGGCTCGGTCTTTCCTGCTCGTATATTCTAATACGAGCAAATCTTGTGTGTGGTTATATATATATATATATGATATATATATATATGCAAATTTTATCTTAAAAACGGCTCTAACGATTTTGACGAAATTTCGTATCCTACCGTTTTGGGGCATCAGAAAACCATACATGTTCGAGAAAATTCGATTAGTGGGTCATTTTGGGACATTTTGGGTCATGGTCTAGCTAATTGTATCTAAAAAACGGTTCAAACGATTTTGACGAAATTTTGTATCCGACCATTTTCGGGCACGAGAAGACTATTGGGCTGGGTCCCATGTTTGAGAACTTTCGATTAGTGGGTCATTTTTGGGTCAACGCGGGTCAAATTAATTTTATCTAAAAAACGGCTCTAACGATTTTGATTAAATTTTGTGTTCTACGAGTTTCGAGCACGATAAAATCATTGGGCTAGGTCACATGTCCGAGAAAATTCGATTAGTGGGTCATTTCTGGGTCATTGTGGGTCAAGATCTAAAAAGCGGCTCAATTTACACTAAATTTTGCATCCAATGGTTTTCGGGCACGAGAAGACTGTTGGGCTAGGTCACATGTTCGAGAAAATTCAATTAGTGGGTCATTTTGGGTCAAGATCTAAAAAGCGGCTCAATTTACACTAAATTTTGCATCCAATGGTTTTCGAGCACGAGAAGACTGTTGGGCTAGGTCACATGTTCGAGAAAATTCAATTAGTGGGTCATTTTGGTCATGGGTCATTATGGGTCAAGCTATTTTATCTAAAAAACGGTTCAAAGGATGTGAAATAAATTTAGCACCCTACAGGTTTAGGAACAAGAAGACTATTAGGTTAGGTCACATGTTCGAGAAATTTCGATTAGTGGGTCATTTTGGTTATGGGTCATTATGGGTCAAGCTATTTTATCTTAAAAACGGCTCAGACTATTTACACTAAATTTTGCATCCTATGGTTTTCGGGCACGAGAAGACTGTTGGGCTAAGTCACATGTTCGAGAAAATTCAATTAGTGAGTCATTTTGGTCATGGGTCATGATATTTGAACTCAAATTTAATTTTGACCGAGCATAGCTCGGTCTTCCCTGCTCGTGTTAATAATTTGGAGTTGATATCAAGTGAATACAAATGGATTAAGAAATGAAATATGAACTAAATATAATGGAAAATTGGATAACAAGAGATTTAAATTATATTTGGATATGAAAAAACACGTGTAGGTATAATCTTCAGCCTGGATGTACCCACACGTGTTTTAAAAAATAGTTCAGTATTTCATAATTATACTGGCATATATGCTAAGATCAGTATAATCATCCAGGTATACTGAATTATTACCAGAAAACAATTGGAAATAAAAAACTTATAAAGAATAGATAAAATATGTTACTCACACAATAATTCTCCAAAAATCCGTATACAACACTATACTGAATTATTACCAGATAACAGTTGGAAATACAACCACATGGCGCACATATCATATACTTGATGATATAGTCAAGTTCAGAGAAATTATTTGAAAGTTAAGTTGAGAGAACATATTTTGAAATAACACCTTATTACACCTTAACACAAATTGATTTAAAACACACAAATACATTTTTGTGATAAATACACTCAAAAACAAATTTATATTTGTGAATATACAAATTTTCCATTTAATTTTAATCTTTAAAAGTAAAATTTAAATACACAAGCGATAAACGCCCTCTATAGGTAAATTAAAAATATTATTAACATTTATTTGTCAAGTAGCTGCCCTATATATATATATATATATATATATATATATATATATATATATGTAGATATATGTTATGGCCGGTTGTCTAAATGGGTATTAATAAGTCCAAGGCAGATTTTTGTTGAAATCTTACACTGTTTAATTTTCTGGATTATATCAAATATTTACAAATATGTACAAGTTAAAATATAATTAGAACAATCATGACAACTCGTAAGCTCGTAAAGGCCGTTTGCAGATACCATTTCTCAGCTCAGCTCGTAAAGGCTGGCCGTCGCCGGAGATTTAAGAGCATCTCCCGAGTCCGTCTTACTCAGTCTGCATCTCGACTCATTCTGTCTACTTCGTTCTCACGCTGTAAAAAAATTACTGCACTCATCAAAATTTATATTGTTCGCGAGGCATCATTCAACTTCACAAGCCCCAATAAAGTATTTGCTTGTGTTTGCAGTCTAAAGTTCAGATGAGAACTCCCGCGACCACAACTCGGCCGTCCTGACTGTGCTGTGTCCTCACAGTCATTATCTACTAATTTCACTAGGTATAGAACCAGTCGACTAAAATCTAAAATTATCAAATATACACAAAAAATATATATACAAACAAAACAATAAACAATAGTAAATATTGAAACATACAGAGTTTCCTAAAATATAAAAAATGAAAATAACACAACAAAACTTGTTATAACGTTGAAAATTGCTTAAAGTTCAGAGTTCACTCATAATGTTCAATAAAAGTAAAAAGAATATTGTTTCAAAATATCAATCTGTCCAATTTGTCCATCGTTTCATAAAGTCGGCAGCACTCGATGTAATGTTTGGACCATCATGGTAGCCAATTTTCTTTACGTTGTATCGATCCTTTCCTTTCACTTTGGTGATTTCATAGGGACCGAGAAATTTAGGTCTCAACTTCATGCCTGTACCAAATTGTGTTTTTTGTATAGCTACTAAATCACCGAGTTTATAAGTGTATGCCGTTTTTCTTTTTTTATTAAAGGTTTTGCGATTATCTTGCTGTATTTTTAAAATGTTCTCTTTTGCAATTTCCCTATTGAAATTTCTCTCTGACATAATCGAATTTACATGTTCTTCGTCTAACAACTCTTTTATTTGCAAATCGTTTTTATGTCGCAATCTCACTCCGGTTAGAAGCTCAAATGGTGAAAATTTTGTGCTTCTAGATATAGTGCTGTTTATAATTCGCTGTACCGATGCTACATATTTGTACCATTTAGTGGGGTCATCTATGCTAAGTTTCGCTAATATTGGTATCAGGATTCTATGCATCCGTTCTATCTGGCCATTTCCTCTTGGAACACCTGTCGTTATTGGGACATGTTGTATTTTTTGTTCGTTACAATATGCTTCAAAATCGTCGGATGTAAACGCGGGTCCTTTGTCGGTTATTATTCGGGACGGGTTTCCGAAAATGTTGTGTTGTAATTTCAACTTATCTATAACTTCTACGGCAGCAGTAGTTTTAACTGGGTATAACCAGACAAATTTTGTGAAAGCATCTACGACGGTAAAAATATGATTATAATTTTTGTGAGTGGATGGCATCGGTCCAATATGATCAATGTGATAAGTTTCAAGGGGGATATTTTGTTTTGGAATCGGGTTCAATAAACCTTCTCCTTTTCCTTGCTTTTTATTACATAAAATGCACTCTACGCAATTCGCAATGACGTTTTCTATTTGTTTTCTTAACTGGGGTATAAAATAGTTTTCTTTTAGAATTGTTTCGGTTTTTGCTACCGCATAATGACCTCTATTATGAACATTTCGTATTATTTCTTTTTGCATATTTAAGGGAATCATCAACAGTTCTCTGTCATTTTCGTATTTATACAGTATGTCATTTCGATTAAAATATTCCGAGCTTTCATTTTTTTCTATTAATTTTTTGATGGTTTGAATATGTTCATCTTCTTGTTGTGCTAATTTAATTTTTGCTGTTAATTCGTCATAAGAACGTGTTGCTACCAATACTGTATTTCTGCTTAATGCGTCGACATGCTTCATTTGATTTCCCGCTCGATGTACTATTTCATAATCAAATTCTTGTAAGAATAGCGCCCATCTTGCTACTTTTGGCGTAATGTCTTTTTTGTCCATAGTCTTTTGAAACGCGGAACAATCTGTCACAATTTTAAATGTCGTGCCTAATAAGTAGTTTCGAAATTTTTTGACCGATTCTATTACCGCAAGGGTCTCTAATTCGTAACTCGAAAATTTTGCTTGAGTAGGTGTAGTTTTACGGCTCATGTAATGAATAGGATGTAAGTTTTTGTTCTCATCTTCTTGTAGTAGGACACTACCAAAACCTATGGCGCTTGCATCGGTGTGCAATTCTAGTCTAGCGCCTCGTCGGAATACATGCAATACTGGGGGGTTAACTAATTTTTTTTTAAGAGTTTCAAAAGCTTGCTTTTCGGGTATTCCAAATTTAAATTTATTTCCCGCTTTTAATAAATCACTTAAAGGTCTCGCTATAGTTGCATAATGTGGGATGTACTTTCTGAAATAAGAAGTTAGACCCAGAAAACTGTGTAGTTGTTTAAGGGTTCGGGGTTCAGGAAATTTCTTTACTGCCAAAGTTTTGGCTTCCGAGGGTCTAGTAGTTCCGTTTTCGATAATATAGCCTAAAAATTCAATTTTCCGTTTAAGAAATTGACATTTTGCAAAATTAAATTCAAGTCCGTAATCCGATGCAACTTCTAGGACGCGTTTCAGTTTTATCAAGGCTTCTTCCTCAGTTTCCGCAAGTATTATGACATCGTCTAAGTAAATTAATATTACCTTTTCTTTAATTAACTGTTTAAAAACAGCTTGAATATATCTTTGAAACTTTTGTGGTCCAACCGATAATCCGAATGGGAGCTTTAAGTACTCGTACTGCGAGTTATGCGTGACAAATGCTGTATATTTCCTACTCTCCTCTGCTACGTCTATATGAAAAAAACCATTTTTTAAATCCAAAGTTGTGAAAACCTTTGCATCCTCAATGTTATCTAAAACATCTTCTATTCTTGGCAAGGGAAAATTATCTCTAATTATTTTTTTATTTAGTAATCTATAGTCTACGCAAAGTCTCCAAGAATTATTTTTCTTTTTCGCTAACACTATAGGAGATGCATAATTAGAGTTACTCTCCGTTATAATTCCCGTTTCCAACCATTCCTGTACTTGTTTGTCCACAAATTCCTGCTCCGGATACGCTAATCTACGCGGTCGTTGCGCAATCGGAATATCATCAGTTAATATTATATTTACTTTTAACTCTGTGTCCTTAACCTTGTTTGGCTTATAATTAGTAATCAATTCCGTTAACTCTTTCTTAATAGCGTTGTTTGTAATATGATTCAGCTCAACTTCCTGAAAATTAATTGAATTGGCTGTTTCAGCTAAATAAATATCTGTGGTTTTCGCTAAGTCTGACTGTGGGATAGAACCAGAGCCGTCCTTAGGGGTGTGCGACAGGTGCGGCCGCACAGGGCCTCGCGCCTTGGAAGGCCTCGCGCCCGACAAAAAAAAATGAATACAGAATAGCTAAATATTTATTATTCATTTTACTCTGAATTATTTATTTCATAATAAAAGTTATATGTATGAACGTGCTTATTTATACTATAAAATGTAAAATGTTTTATCAATAAAATATTCAATAGAAGTTGTGGACGCTTTAAAAGAGGATATTTGTTTGTAGCTTATATTAGATCTATAGGCATTGTTATAGACTCTAGACTAGGCAGCACCAGGAGGCTCACAACAAATCTGGACAGGCACATGAACAGAATATGAGTTGTTTAGAGGTTGGCGCTGATGATGATTCTGACAAAATGTTCACTATTATTTTTATGATTAATTTTAATTTAACAATACCGATTTGCTTTCCTCGTCGTGTAATCAAGTTTCTCTTTTTAGCACTTTCCAACCTAGTTGAAAAGTGCTTATGACTTCGGTTTGTCTGGTCGTATGGCCGTCTGCCGTCTGGCCGTCTGCCGTCTGTCCGTGCTCTAACTCCCGTAAATATGCTCGGATTGCTCTGCAATTTTTATATGTTATTGTCGTTATCTATAGCATGTTCCCTATTTCAACGGAAGTGTGTAGCACTTATAGTTTTATTACAGGGACACTCAAAAGAATTCCGTTACATTGCGGTCTATGGGGAAAAATCATTTGCGGTTTATTTAAATAATGTTTCAGTATTTTAAACGCATTGAAATTTATATATATCACTAAGGTGCATTAGAAGAAGCTTAATATGGAATAGGGTGCGCATAGCATTTATAGTTACTTTACAGGGACAGTCAAAAGAATTCCGTTACATGACGTCTATGGAGAAAAATCGTCTGCGGTTTATTTAAATAATGTTTCACTATTTTAAACGCATTGAAATTTATATATATATATCTAAGGTGCATTACAAGAGGCTTACTACAGAATAGTGTGTGTATAGCAGTCATCGTTCATTTACAGGGACACACAAAATAATTATCTACTGTCTGTTAACACTAATTCCTGGAAGTGCGCTTTAAGTTACTAAACGCGATTTTAATTTTAACTCGCTTTTTGTCTATTACGTGGTGTGTATAAATTCTGTAGATCCTATACAGGGCAGCACAAAAGTTCGCGAACACATTTCCGTTTATTGACAGAAACTCCAGAAAGATAATTTTAAACTGTGCTACGCGTTTCCTAACTAAACTAAAATTTAGCATCCTAGCATATACAAATCTATAGATCATATACAGGGCTGAATAAAAGTATTCGGATATTTTTTCGAATATTGTATCTGTTGGAATTTCCTGAAATTATGTTTTTAAATATGTTATGCGTTTTCCAAATTGTTTACTTAGATGTTATCTTTTAGCTTATTAAACGGTATGTTTTGTAAAATTATTTTGGAAGCGTTGGAAAGTGCTACATAATCTATGCTTGGCGCATGGTTTTTCGTTCTTGTTATTATACGGATATCGATATTCCTGTCTACACGCATGCGTATGTCCTATCGGGTATGTACACACGGGGAGGCAAGGGACTAAACCGAAGATTCCAAAAATTTTGAAAGGTTAATGTTTTTAAAGGTTCTTGGGGGAGGAATTTGGAAAATATTGATTTTGACTTAGATTTTTCCCTACTTTTAAATTATTTTATTAAATTAAAAATATTAACTTGTTTAATATTTGTTAATTAAATCAAAAACTTTTAACATGTTACAATTAAAGAAAGAATAGAGTTTACAGTTTAAAATAGAGTTTAAAATTTCCATCTTTATCAGATTCATTACTGTCGTAATATGAAGTGGACTAATCGAGTAATTTAATCGATTTACCCTTTGACTACAAATATATTTATTTTATTAGAAATTGCTGCAACTGGCAACTGTATTTTTTCTTCCATTCGAATACTTTATAATAATAATAATAATAGTCTTTGTCATACACTTCTATCACAATTTCAAGAGAAGTCTACCACAAAGAAAATTTTTGTAAATAGCAGTACGATTAGAATATAAAAAATATTCGTTAGCGGCAGTCTTGCTATTGGTCCGTAGGACGTATATGTTCAGCCATAGTCAAATGCATAACTATATTAACCATTAGCTTTGATTTATGTTTCTATTTAAATTATCAGAAAGGAATTGGCCAATTTCACCACCAAATTGTTTTAAAGTTTGCTTTATTTTGCATAATTTTAATTGATTCTCGTCTGATCACTGATCACCTGCTCACGAATGTCGCCTAAATATATTAGAAGTCTGCAGAGGCCGAAAATTTCAGACTGAGATCCAGACCGCGCCAGTGGAAAGCTATTCTGACCAGGTATAAAAGCTAACTGCTCGATTCCGGCCTGAACCGAGCAAAACTCATTAAAAACAAGCCCGACTCTACTAAATTTCAAGCCACTATTATGCTACAATTGAAAAATTTTAAAAGAATATTGGAGGCATATTTAAGCAAACATTTTAAAGTACAACATTTTTCAGTTTTAGTCCTTCAAAAATTAAATGTTATCTATATCTAAAAAACCAATGATTGGAATGAGCTGTACAGTTAGATATCAATGTTTTTCACAATCGTGGCTTGCTTTCTGTAAAAAAATTATGTAGATAATAATTTTTAGAATTAAAAATTTGTTTTTGAATTGAAAAAAAAAATGTTTCAAATATCTTTAGGTCTATCGTTTATTATATTAGGTCTAAGGTTTATTGTGTCACATTTAAAAAAAAAAAAACGGATGATTTTTCAGAAGATATAAATAAAAGGTTGTCACGTGAATTAACATTAGCAATTAGCATCCTCAAACTTTGAACTCATCTAACTCAACGATGATTTAAGAAAAAGCATATAATCGATGCTTTTTACCGAACTACATTTATCAAAGGAAGCAAAAAATGGTGTCAAAAGTGGGTGTTACCATTGTAAAATTCAAACCAGATGCAATTTTTAATATGTAGTTAAATATAAATGAACCCCTATTTCAAAATTTGTATTCAAATGTCAAAACTTGACACAAATGTCAGTCGAATAGTAACATTCTCCTCTCTCTCATGTGGCAATTAAAATGTATGAGAGGCGTTCTCTCTCTCTTTTTTAACGACCTAACCAAAACCAAAGAAGAAGAATCAACGCTCCGACATGATAAGGAAAATATAAATTCCAGGCCAGGACCAAATCTGCAGAAAAAAAATAGCCCGAGCCCAGACCGAGATTTTGAAAGGAAATTGGCCCATCTGTATAATCCTCTACTGAAACATACTACCCCTACCCCTAAAAAAAAAGCGTAAACCTGGGTATTTATGTCATGAGAGCTTTTTTCAAAAATTGATTGTGCTGTGGGAAGGGAGGTGGTGTTGCCAGTTTAGCATATTTTTTTTAACTTCAAAATACTTACTAGAATTTTCGAGTAGTTACTCCACTTTATTTAATCACCAAATGTATGTCATTAACTAAAGCAAAAATTACTATTCGAAATTTCTGGTAGATGAATTTAAAAAAATAAGCTAAATTGACAACATTGGTGAGGATGGGAGGAGATTAACCACTTTGGAAGGGAAGGCGGGCCTCGCAAAAGTTCTTGCACCCGGCCTCGCTTTCGCTAAGGACGGCTCTGGATAGAACACGGTTCACTTTCTAATAAACAACTTTTTGCAGTACTTAATTGCATGTTTACTTTTTCACTAAAGTTAAAAGCTGCTGTTTCATTTTGATTAGTTTGTTCCTTTCTCACTAATTCAGCTGTCGAAATCATACTTCCTATCGTGGGATTGTTTTGTTTTTCTGACCGCAACATCGCATGAAATCTGGGTGTGACATAGCTGACGCGTTTGATTTTCGTCATGGCTGTTTTTTGTGGGAAAGCAGTGACGTAATTTATCCTAACTTCTTTTAACTTCCGTTTTCCCATAATTTGCAATCCTTTTTCCGAAATATTGAAATTTAATTGTCTCAAAAAGGTATTCCCTAAAATTATAGAATGATTCAAATTTTTTACGATGTATAAATCTGAATTTACTGTATAACCATCTATTTCAATGTTTACGGTCGTAAATCCTATGGGTGTTATTTGGTTTCCACCAATACCTGACAAAACCAAGTCATTTTCATGTAATTTAGGGCATCCCAGGGCAATATAAATATCGTTATTCCCCATATTTACGTCGCTCCCTGTGTCTATCAAAGCATCTATATTTTTTCCTAAAATCCTCACGCTCTTTATTATTTTATCTGCTGGATTAGAGCTGTTGCTTATGGCGGCATTTGCATTTTTAGGAGAATTGTTTGTACACTGGTCAGACCTGTGGCCAGGAATTTTACACTTCCAGCACACTGGGCCTTCTTTTTTTCGGGGACAATCCCTCCAGCGGTGCGAAAATTCATTGCAATTAAAACAACGGATTTTTGTATTTAAATTCTTTTGGGGGGCATTTGCGTAATTTTTTTCATATGGTACGCGGCTAACATCATTTCGATGGAACGCTCTATTATTTTCAAAACCTTGACGTTTTCGAAATTCCGTATTTGGGGACTTAATTTCAGCCTTCCGTAAGTTAATTCGGGCAGTTTCAAAATCATCCAATTTATTTGTCAAATCATCTATATTCGTAATTTTGGGTAATTCATCACAAAAGTGTTCCTTCATTTCTAAAGACAATTTTCTCCTGATTTGATCAATAATTAAAATATTTTTTAATTGTTCGTACGTCGATATTTGCAGGCCAGATAACCAATTATCCAAGAAATTTGAGAGTTCAAACGAGAAATCTTTCCACGAATCCGAATTTTGCTTTCTATGCAAGAAGAATTTTTGCCGAAATTGCTCCGGTGTAAGTCTAAAGCGTCTTAAAAGTATTTTTTTTACATAGTCGTAGTCGCTGGACTGTTCCTCACTTTCGCGATTTATTAAATTAACTATATCGAGAGGTAATAATGCGAGAAGATAGGTTACCCATTCATGTTTGTCTATCTCTAACCGCTTTGCCTGGCGTTCGAAAAGGGTTAAGTATATACTGATTTCCTCTTCGTTATTGTACCTATTTAACAATTTTAAAACATCGGAACCCTTTCCGGCGATTGTAGGTACAGAGTTATGTAATTGGGCTTTTTGTGTATTTTCCAATTGTAATCGTTTTAATTCAAACTCGCGATTCTCAGCTTCTTTTTGCTGTAATAATCTTTCGGCTTCTTCACGCTCACTTACAATTCCCTCTAACAAATTTTTCACTAAATCTTCATCATACCCTTTGGATTTTACAATTAAATCAGTTAATTGAGTTTTATTGGTCGATTCTGGTGGATTTAAACCTAATTCGACTGCCACAGTAATCAGATCGATCTTTTTTGACCTTATTAAATGTGCCATTTTTATCATAAACTAATTAACACATAAAAATAAAATATATCATTAAATAAATCAATAATATACGTATTTTCACCCGATAAATCAAATATATCAATACATATAATAATACGTAACAGTTATAAAAACACACTTACTTTCATATCTTCACCCGATAAATAAAATATATTTATACATATAATAATATTCAACAATTTTATAAACACTTTCTCTAAGTATTCTAAATCGAATATATATTTTGTTTCCTTTCCCATAAAAATAACAAGATACAAAAAAAATATATATATCTTTGTACTACTTAACTCTATTCTAGAAAAAAAACATTACTCAATCAAACATTATTCATGTGAGGAAGCAAAAAAAATAACACCTTCCTCTATCTATACGAAGAAAAAGAGAGAGAAAAAAAAAACAACCTTTAATCGTTTCACTTTTCACTTTTCCCAGTCTGCAAAAAAAAAATATGCACGGCAGACGTTTATATTTTATTTCATTCGAGCGCTCTGACTCTGGGTCGCTTATTTGCTGATAAACGAACAACACATTTTCCTCTTGCGTACACTAAAAGCAGAAGAACAAAAATATCACCAGAAAAAAAGAAAATCGCTTTCCGCCACCGCGAAAACACGACACTTATCTTGCACAGACGGTCAGTGGGTCAAACTTTCTACACCGATACTCGAAATATTTCACACTTTACCGAAAGAACTTTATCGGCTTTTCAGCGATTCATCACTGAACTTAACCTTCGCAGAAACGATGCACACCTCACAGATACGATGCACATATCACATAATAACCACTCACACACACTTGGAGGTGTAGTAATACACAGATGAAAAAAAAATCGGAAGCACAAAACACTTTTACGTGAAGACACACGTGAACACCTCACAGGAACTTGATGCACAAATCTTTTTGCTTCTTTATTCGAAATTCACGTAGATCCCGATCATTCAGATCAATTACAAATCATGTAGATCCAGTTCGCATAGATTCCGTTGATCCAGGCCGTGCCTCCCATTTTGTAGATATATGTTATGGCCGGTTGTCTAAATGGGTATTAATAAGTCCAAGGCAGATTTTTGTTGAAATCTTACACTGTTTAATTTTCTGGATTATATCAAATATTTACAAATATGTACAAGTTAAAATATAATTAGAACAATCATGACAACTCGTAAGCTCGTAAAGGCCGTTTGCAGATACCATTTCTCAGCTCAGCTCGTAAAGGCTGGCCGTCGCCGGAGATTTAAGAGCATCTCCCGAGTCCGTCTTACTCAGTCTGCATCTCGACTCATTCTGTCTACTTCGTTCTCACGCTGTAAAAAAATTACTGCACTCATCAAAATTTATATTGTTCGCGAGGCATCATTCAACTTCACAAGCCCCAATAAAGTATTTGCTTGTGTTTGCAGTCTAAAGTTCAGATGAGAACTCCCGCGACCACATATATATATATATAATTATATATATATATATATATACATCATATCCTCTTTAATAATAAAAAGCTATGCGTTGCTGACGACTGGGATTTTCGATAATCGTTGCCACAGATTAATCTCGGAAAATGAAACATTTGAAGTTTCTGAAAAAATTAATAGCTCGAAAAGTATTTGTCAGAAAATTGTTAGACAAGCTGCGTTAGAAAGGTAAAAAATTGTATTTTTCTTGATATAAATTTCAAATCTAATGATTATACCGTTTTACAAATATTGAATTTCAAAAATGACCAAATTTCACAATGGCGTACCATAGCAAAATCTTCACGCGTAAAAAGATAATGATAACAGCCTTGTGTCCTGACGTATACTGGCTATAGCACGAGTCACAAATTATAGTAGCTTTACTATTCTGTTAAAATATAGAAGTAAATTATGATGCCACGAGTGCATGATTTTTGTTTAATTTTAATATAATTATCTTAGAAACAAGGTTTTGGAAATTTTTTTCGAATGGGACTAATAAATTGGCCAATACTGTATATTATTTTGAATTTAAAAGAGGAAAGGCGGGGGAGCGCTTTATATTATTTAGGTTTCCTCAGGAACTTTTGGTCAAAATTGAAAGTTTAATATATCAAAACGTCAGAAATCAAATCGGCAATAACTATAACGACTGTCCTTCAGTTCATTTGGATAGATTTTCATTTAAAAATATAAAATCATTCAACATTGATTTTAGGTATTTTTAAGGTTATTATCACGGGCCCGGGCAACGCCAGGCATGTCAGCTAGTAGTTACATAACTGCTGTCAACTTATATGTCTCTAAAACTACAGCACCTACTAAAACTGATGTATTAGTTTAGTTGACAGCAGTTACATAAATATGTATATTGTACAAAACAATGCATATAATAAAATAAAGTTTAATTTTCTATAACCAGTGCATCTTTAACTAACAAGGGAGAGGACGTTCGGATCACCGAATTTCTGAAACACAGTATTGGTTTCAATAAAAATAATGTAAATTCTCTCTAAAAAAAAGGGTAATTTTCAGTTAGCCGTGCGCCAGTGAAACAAATATAAATATATATATATGTAATAATAAAAAAATTTCGCCATTTTTCATTAATTAATTTATTCCAAATTCTTACAATTCTAAATTTTCCCTCTCTTTTAAAATATCTCTTAAATCTAATTTATATTTTATTCCATAGCTTAATCAAAATATTCTTTTAATTATCATTCTAAAAATCTTAATCTGTTTGAAGCTATACGTATTTGCAAAAACCTTAATTTATTCCTTCTTTTGAAACATTCAAATTTTATTTCTTTAGAACGTCTCTTAATATCATTTTAATTTTTATTAAAATTATCATTCGATATCCCATAATCCTTTCGGCTCCCGCGTCTTTCCGCTTCACCTCAAAATTAGGCCACTGACAGTATTAAGTTCCCTTTGGTTCGTCCTTCCCCTGCATTGCGGAAATATTCATTCGCATTTTACTTTTAAAGCGAGCTGCGCTGGCTTGGAGAGCAGATTTTTGTACGTTTCTCTTCTGTCAACTAGACCCAGTCACTAGGGGGTCAAAATGCGTATGTCATCGGTAGAGAATTCTTCAATAACATAGCTTTGTGCCGTCATCTAATGCATTAAATATCTTCGAGTTTTTGATGAGATTTAGTGGAGTTGTTAAATCAACGTAATTCTAATAAACAGTTGTCTCGTCAATGCTGTTGTTCTTGAGTGGGAAAGTGCCTGTATTGATTTACTTAGCCTTTTCTCCGGTTACGTGCGACTGCCTATATGGCGTATAATTTGTGATCTTCGTCGTCATCTAGCATGGAACAGCGTTAGTAACTTGTGGCGGTGGAATAGTAGTGCTATGATCTGGTGTAAAATTATAGAGATCGTGGCTGGCCTGTCAACGATGGCTGAATCTAGAATAATTCATCTCAATTATGCCGGCGAGGATTATAACTTGGCCTGCGAAGCAGCATTAAGTGCGGATGTTCCTCTATTTCAAGACCTCCTAGTGGCTGAAGATATCTACCGACCAATTTCATCAGTTGAGGAGACTTTTATCATTCACAACGATGATTCTTTACGATGATGCAGTCTATTCTTTTTTTAAATAAATTTAAATGACCGTAAAGGAGGTGTCACAACTTTAGGACTGTTTGGTATAATTTTTATTTATTACTTCTTTTTACAAGTAACTTAATTCTATTATTTGTGTATGTTCTTATTTTATTTATTTATTTATTCCATTTTCATTCTGTGATATTTGTTCATATGAATTAATTTCTATTTATCAAAAAAAATATGAGTACAGTAAAACCTCCATAACGGACACTCCCGAATAGCGGACACCTTTATTTAACGGACACTTTTCCAATCCCCACTCCCAAAATCTAACTTTTTATATGCTTAACCTCTGAATAGCGGACATTCCGAATAGCGGACAGTAGTTTTGGCGATAAAGGATGAAAAATGATTTTTTAACGGGTTAGAAAAAGTAAAAAGCCTCTAAATTTACCACGGCAATTAGAGCTACGGCAATGTGTCACAAATTTTTGACCACAGATAAATGTATGGGGGTGGTCTGAGGAAAATCCCCAGTGGCCTTGGAATCCCCTAACTTCGCAATGTATTTTGTATCGATTATTGCTGGATTCTTGAGTCTTAATTGACAACATTATTCAAAGCTACAAAATATGTTAATACCATTTTTATCGTTTTCTGAATACATTGAGTTCTACGTTGTTCTACGTTCTACGTTGAATTTAGTGTCCTGTTTGCGATTAATGTTTCGAGAATGACCTCAAAACGAAAGCGATTAATTTGAAAAGTAAAATTTGAAATCGTAAGTGTAAATGAATTTGAAAAACAAAAATTAAGTTTACGGATACTTGCTGAACGTTTTAAAATAGGTAAAATACAAGTGGGAGAGATTATACAAAATAATGAAAAATAAGGAATTTGTGGTTTACCAACTCTAAAGAGAACACCAAAAATGTGAAATTGAGGTATACTGATTCCCTTGAAATATATTCTATTATTTCTGAATTAGTTTACCGAACTTCGTTCCAAAAAAATCCTACCAGCAGACCTTTGATTCAGGAAAAGATTTTAGAAATCGCCAAAGAACTCGCATTACATGATTTTAAGGCTTTGAGTGGATGGCTGGAAAAGTTCCGGTATCGGCACAACAACTCTTTAAAAACAATATCTGGAAAAAAATATGCAGTTCTTAAAAAAGTGGAGGATTGGCATGATCGACTGCAATCAATTTGTGAAGGTTATGAGGATAGAAACATTTTTAATGCGGATGAAACCGGACTCTTTTTCAGAATTATTTCGAATAAGACTGTAAAAGATGACTGTTCAAAAAAGATGACTGTATCGGCGAAAAAATGTCAAAAGAGCGAATCTCTATTTTATTATGTAGCGATGTATTAGGATAATTTAAAATCCCTCTTATAATTTAAAAATCTCTGAAACCTATGTGTTTCTCAAAGAACATCCAATTTAATAAATTCGGTGTTCTGTGGAGAGCTAATAAAAAAGCATGGATGACCAGCTCTTTAGTGATTAAATAGTTAACTTCCTTTGATAATAGGATAAAAAATAAAGAAAAGTTGTCTTGTTTTTGGATTGTGCAACTTCTCATCTAAAACATTTGAAACTTGACAATGTTAAAACAGTGTTTTCCCATCAAAACACAACTTCGTATACCAGCCCCATGATCAAGGCGTTGTACACAAATGTAAAGCATGGTTTATTAAGCCACATACTTTCGAAGTTAGATTCTATGAATACACTTGAGAACTGCCTAAAATTAGTTGATGTTCCCGATGCTCTCGAATTTGGATTTCATCAGCTGTAAAAAAACATATATCCGGAAAGCGTATGATAATGTTTCAGAAAGCAGGCTTTATATTAAAAGAAAATGAAACACTTATTTCCGATAGAAGTAAAGAATTAAAGGCAATAAGTGAATTAATGAAATGTATCATGAGTGAAGAAACTGTCGAAATGTTCATCAACATTGATGATGACTTACTGAAAAAGAATCAGTTGATGTAGGCGATTATATTCTTTCAGAATCTTCGACAAAAGCCGACTCTATTAGGGATATGAATTAGATACTGAAACTAGGGGATGTTTCCTGCAATATCGAGAATTTCCAAGAAGCGGAAAAATACAGTGTGCAGTTACACATTTTTTTTTGTAAAGAAAGATGATTTAGAAGGATTAAAACTACTGAAAGAATTAAAACTTCATATAGAAAAACAAATTACATACAATCGCAAGCAAAAGTAAACTTTTGTAACAGATTTTTTTTCGTACGAATGTAATAAATAGTGGAAAAATGTTTGAGGACGTGAGTTTCAAAACTCGCCTTTTCCAAAAAATCAAATTCGAGGAAATCGTGAAAAATATCTGACTGCTTCAATTAGTTTTCATTGTAAACCAAGATTTTAGAACGCCAGAAATACAGGGTGATTTTTTTTAAAGTTGTGAAAGTAAAACCCTATAACGAAAGAACCACTGATCCAAATGACCGGAAATTTCACCAGTATGCTCCCAAAGCAATAGGAATTTTTTTGCCATGGTTAAAAAAACTTAAAATCTCACCGACAGATGGCGCTGTATATGCAGTAAAGTCGGCAGAGGAGCTTGTGCAAGACACACGCACAGTGGATACTCTTCACTCTGTTGTGGAACATGCGTTCCAACTCGTAGCTGAAAACATTGGACAGCACACTGAAAATCGTATGCGTTAGTTGCAAAGTTCTGTACGAATGTTTTACTCCATATTTTTATTTCGTTCTGTTTCTACAGGTGTTTGCAGTTCCTTTTTCCAATTACTGCATTCTTTATATCAAAAACATACAGAATGCAGTAATTGGGAAAAGGAACTGCAAACACCTGCAGAAACAGAACGAAATAAAAATATGGAGTAAAACATTCGTACAGAACTTTGCAACTAACGCATACGATTTTCAGTGTGCTGTCCAATGTTTTCAGCTACGAGTTGGAAACGTGAAACCGCATATTCCACAACAGAGTGAAGAGTATCCACTGTGCGTGTGTCTTGCACAAGCTCCTCTCCCGACTTTACTGCATATACAGCGCCATCTGTCGGTGAAATTTTAAGTTTTTTTTAACCATGCCAAAATAATTCCCATTGCTTTGGGAGCATACTGGTGAAATTTCCGGTCATTTGGATCAGTAATTCTTTCGTTATAGGGTTTTACCTTCACAACTTTAAAAAAAAATCACCCTGTACATGCTAAAACTATTTTTGCTGTGGATTGTAGTGCTTTTTCAGTGAAGATTTACCAATAGAATAGATGGATAGAGAAAACACGATTTTTTAAATTTTGGATGAGGCGAGTTTTGAAACTCACGTCCACGTACGTACAAATTTATTTGTTTTATTGCTTAAAAAAATAATTTTAATTTTTTATTAATCATATAATAGGAGTTCTAGGACATATAAAAGCAAATAATGAAACATTAAGCATTTCTTAGCGATTTTGTGAATTTCTGAGGTTTTCCCAATAGCGGACACCTCCGAATAGCGGACAATTTCTGCGCTCCCGAGGTGTCCGTTATTTAGAGGTTTTAATATGTTTTCATTTATTATTTAAATAAAATTTATTGGAACGTATTCTATGCCATTCCAAAACTGCATAAAAATTTATTAGATTCTCTGAATTACAGCTTACATCAGTGATTGCGTAATAGTCGCAAAAATAGCTTTAGAAGTTTATTAATTTGAAGAGTAAAAAAAAAATGTTATCTCAAAGGAAGCTTTTGCGCTGAACTTGTGTAGTAACATTGGAAAGGTAAATTATTGTGTGCAGTTTAATTAATTTATTTATTTCATTACTTTTGTTTTATTTGTTGTACTATGCTCCGGGAGGACCTACTTATTTTAAAAGGTATTTTATTTATTTATTTATTTCTATTTTTCTTTTTGTGATATTTATTTATATACAGTGAAATCTATTATTAGAAAGACTAGAGATGGCAATTTTACATTAGCTATTTAAAAAATAAGAGGAATTTTGTGTTTATAACATTGAACTATAATAGTGGAATGAATTTAAATATGAATTTGACATTTTTACTGTTGAATATTATTTGTTCTTGTTATTTAAATTATTAAGAGTTAGATATTTTTACAGTTGTTGTTAAGTTAAAGAATTCTTTATACCTTGTTTATTTTGTTTACATGTTATTAAAGTCAGGGTTTGTTAAAGTTATTACTGAAAGTAAGGGTACTCAAACAAAAATGGCTGAAAAAGATTTTAACCCTCTCGTCACCCTGGACCTCATATGAGGCTCCTACTTCACATAGCAAAATTTTTAAGAAAAAAGATGGATTTTTTTTCTTTTCGTTCAGTGGCACCGTTAATTCATTTAGAACACATATGATGCTTCTAAATAGTTGCATAAATTTTACCTAGAGGGCAGTACTACAGAATGTCTTTCATTATTTACAATTGTTGCTTTCTTGTTTCAGAAGAGAAATGAACTAATTATTTGGCTTGCTTTATTAACTTTTTTGCAAGGTAAGTAAATTTTTTCTTATTCTTTAACCTTCACTAAATATGGGCATGCTTTTAAATTAAATTTCATACATAACAGATTTCTTAAAAAATGTGGAAGTGTATTGGACCTCATATGAGGCTTGCGGTTACTAGTGGTGTCTTTCATACTTAATATTCTAAAATTAAGATTTAGAAGAATAATGAAATTGTAAGCTAATATAAATCTATATTACAGCCGAAAATTGAAAATTATTTGATTTAAACTATAAAAACTTGTGTATATTTTTTAAAAGATATTATATATTTAATTTTTTATGTAGATAGACAATGGGTGAAAGTGATGATTGTTTGAAAAAGGGGGAGGGGTAAAAAACAATTTCTTATTACGTTTTATTCGCTTTTTTTAGGATAACTAATAAGAGAAGTAGAATACTGCTTACACAAGCAGAGATTGATGCAATCCTTTTTGGAAGTGACTCAGAAGATGATTTGCTTTCTGAAGTTGAAGATGAATTATGGGTTCCAAATCCTCAAGTAGCTGAAAAAGAGGCTTCAAATGACAGTGATGAAGATGAAAGCACAATTCCTTTTGCTGAAAACCAAACAGTTCCTAATCCATGTCGTAAAACTTAGAGGTTTGACGAAAAGGATAATGAAATGAAAGATAACATTGAAATTAGGATAATATTCCTAATTTTTTAAGGTATCATAAATCTCACATCTTTGGAGAAACGCAGATTCATAATTCTAAAATGCTTCCTGATGACTTTTTAGAATCAATTGTGTATGAATCAAATTTGTATGCAACAAAAAAAGGTAATGAAAATTTTAACCTTACTGTTTCAGAATTTAAGGTGTTTTTGGGAATTAATTTTGTTATGACTTATCTTCGTTATTCACGGTTGCAACGTTATTGGACATCAAAGCATGGCATACGCCTAAGTCTAATAGCTGATCATATGACAAAAAATAGATTTGTTAAAATAAGAAAATGTTTGCATTTTGTTTCAGATAATGTTCCTAAAAAAGAAAACGACAAACTCTTTAAAATCAGACCAGTATTAAACCACTTTTCCAAAGTATTCAAGGAAGAATGTGATCCAGAAGAATATTTATCTTTCGATGAGATGATTATTCCTTTCAAGGCTCAAGGGAAGGGCAAAAATAAAACAATATACTATAGGTAAGTCATATCCTTGGGGTATAAAGACATGGGCACTTGCTGGAATTTCAGGATATGTACACAAGTTTGAAATTTATGAAGGCGCTAATCAACTAGCAACTAAGTTTTCTACTGAATTTGGATCTCTTGGAAGTGTTGTACTAAGCTTTGTGAACAACATATCAAGAACAAAAACCACAAACTGTTTTTTGATAATCTTTTTACCACGATCCCACTTCTAAATAAACTTGTTCAAAGGAAGATTCTTGCTACCGGCACAATACGTGTAAAAATATTAAAAGAAGCTTCTAGCAGATTAAAGCCTATAAATGTTCTGAAAAAGAGCCTAGAGGTTCGATTTCTCTAGTAACAAGCAATGAGTGCATAACCATTACTAGATATGGTATGATAATTCTGTAGTACATGTTGCTTCCTCATTTTTAGGAGCAAGCCCTGTAGGGACTGCTAACAGTGGTGTCGAAAAGAAAAATGTATTATTCAAATTCCTAGATAAGCCGCAATAGGAATGTACAGTACAAATATGGGAAGAGTGTAGATCTAATGGATTTTTTATTTGGCCTTTACCGACATACATTGCAACACAAAAGGTGGTATTTATGCATTTTCCATCACATATTAAACATAGCGGTAATAAATTACTGGCTTTTGTGGAAATGGATCCAGGTAATCAGAACTTGGATTTGCTAGAGTTTAAATTCTCTATTTCCACATCATTTTATTTATCAAGGCTCGTCAAATTCAAACAAAAAAAGAGGTAGCATCACAATCCTTTGGAGAAACAGCAATGCAAAAAAAGGATGAAAATAGAAACTGCAACCAAACTGCGAAGAGATGGGGGTAATCACTATCCTGCCAAAACTCAAGGAAAATATGCAGCTAAATGCAATCTATATGGATGACCTAGAAAAAAGAGGTACATTTGTGTAAGATGCAAAGAATCATTATACCCTGGATGTTTCAAAGCTTTACATTACCGATAAACACATATTTATCGTGAATTTTGTATTTGTAATTAATATTTTTTTATTTCCATTTTGTTTATTGTAATTTTTTTTAAACTTACTAATTGTCTAAAATAATAAAACAAGTATACAAAAGTAGAAATATATTGCTATCAACATTTATTTTAATGATGTAATGAAAATGTATTTGTTTACATGTGAAATCTTTAGCTACATTAAGCCTCATATGAGGCTCGTAGAAAAAAATAGAAAGAGCGGCATTACAAAAAAAATTATTTTTGCACATGGTTTATAGTGGTATTTTAGAAGCATTAAATGTTAGAAAGATTTTTTTCTCTATTTTTATCATAATTTGGTGACGAGAGGGTTAATGTCATTATTTTTTATCCAGAAAGTGGGATGGATAACACTTCTTGGCTTAAGCATTTTGAAGGTTCATCCCCTCCAGATAAAAAAGAGTGGAAAATCAACAATATTTCTAAATATTTGAAGGGCGAAACATTAAAGGTTTATGTTAATGAATGTCTAGAATGTAAAGAGTATGAAAAACGTGCTGAGATCTTAAATGAAAAATTTCTAAAAGTAACAGTTCCTCGTTTTTCTGATTTCGCCTTGCTGAAATTGCATGACTTGAACAATCTAGAAAGATATTTTCGTCAGAAAATAGAGATTGGTCGATAACTTAAACTATGTGAAACCATTATTTTACAGGGATTGACCGACGGCTTAAAACCTGAATACCAGAACTATTTAATAGTAAATCCTCCTGAATCTACTACCGATTGATATTGATTAGTTAAACAACTTGTTGACATTCCATCTCATTCTAGCAGTAACAATAATAGTAATGTTAGAAATATGTCTCAAAATTCCAGATCTTTTTCTCAACCAAATAATTCACCTAGACATTGGATTCGCCCTCAACCCAATTACATGAATCCAAATTTCCAAGCAGCAACTAATTTTAACCCTTCAACGTCCAGGTTCGTTAGTCCCCGATTGCCTGTCAACCACTATCAGAGAAGGATTCCTAGTCAACCATGTAGATTGTGTCTGAATAGGGGAATTTCAGAAGCTTATCACTGGGAGAGGAATTGTATTTTTAACTTAAACCCTCCACAAACAGGTAATATTCCTGTTAGTAGCCAGTCACCAAGCCAACCCAATGCCTGACAATTAATTGTTGCTGGGTATGACAATAATAAAAAATTAAATTATGTTATTGATTCAGGATCGACAATATATATTCTTCCATTTAAATTTATTCGTTATTTGAGTGCTAAAATTGTAAATATTTCACCTGTTATTGTTGGTCAAGCTAAGTGTAAAGTTACAATTAATAAGTCATGTAATTTATTAGGTAAAATTACACATTATATTAAATTTTTGTTATGTGACAGTGATTTGGAATATGCTATCTTAGGATTGCCTGATTGTTCTCAATTTAACTTAATCATAGACTGTGCAAATTGTCGAGTTACTCAAGGAGATCTTGTCTTAAATCTAAATGTTGACATATCCAGTAATAATTTACAATTATTGCATTTTAGTGTTCAAGATCAGTCTCAATATGTGCAGCCCGATTATGGAAGTATCATGACTCCTCAATCCTTCGCTCAATTTAATGTTAATGATTATGATTTAATAGGGGAAATAAATACAATAGAAAACAAAGCTTTAAGGGATATAATGGGGAATTATTTGGATATTTTTTCAAAAAATAAATATGATGTGGGGAAGATTAATATTGAGCCACAGCGTATCTTTCTCAAATCTGACCTATCTATATCTATGAGGCCTTATCGTACTTCAACAGTGGAAAAAAAAGAAATCTCTGAACAAATTCAATCATTATTATCTGCTGGATTAATCAAAGAAAGCAATAGCCCATATTCTTCACCAGTCACTTTAGTAGAAAAACGCGACGAAGGTAAAAAAACTAGATTATGTGTAGATTATAGAAAACTTAATTCCATAATGAAAAATGATGCAGAACCATTACCCCGTATTGACGACATTTTAGACAAATTAAGTAGTGCCCAGTATTTTTCCACAGGCTACCGCGGTGCATTTCACTTATCTTTTTTTACAGACCACTCGAGGCTAACGAAAAAGAAAAGCTACCGCGGTGCTTTACACGTATCTTTTTTTACAGACCGCGGGAGTCACGTGATGCTCGAATGCACCAATGCAGGTGTACGATTAGAGCATCACGTCATTCTAGCGGTCTGTAAAAAAAGATAAGCGGAATGAACCAACGCCCCCCTAGAGATAATGCCTCAGGACTGGCAACACTGGATTGAATGACGTATTTGCAGATCGGCCATTCGCCCTTCCCTCCTTTGTGCTGCAGCATAAGGAAAGGGCATGTTTACAAACAAACAGTTCCATCAACCAATTTACCACTGCATTTTTGTCGCAGCTATCATTACAGGAAACGTCATGGCGACGTAGGCCAATCATATCATAGACCGGTTTAACATAGACCAATCAAATTCCTCCATCTCATGTGTACTGTAGGAGCCGTAAAGAACGAACAAGTTTTTCTCCCAAACCAACAGTAGTTTAACCAACAGTGACGTCAGGTGCCCTTTCCTTATAAGGAGACGGAGAGTAAGCCATGTCGTAATCAGAAAGTTCTTGTCGTCTAATTCTAATTTGATAAAAGACCGGATTGCTTTCAATTAAGGTAAGTACTTATTTACGGTATATATGTGCATTTTTATGCGTATTAACTATGTTAATCACTATCTATTAAAATATGTTTACTTTTGTCCTTGTTGCACGATTAGGCTTAATCGCACAGCTTTGTTGAAGCTGGTAATGTGACTGACTATTTTCTCAGGGTCCTGTTTTTGTGAAATTGTGAACAGCTTTTCATATTTGTGAAAAATCTAGACATAATTATGTGAATTTGAAATTATCGTTATATTCAGGATCTTATTTATACATTTTTAAGAAGATACATGGATGTAAAATACATATATTTTCTTTATGTATGTAAAAGTGACAGGTCAGATTTTACTTTTAAATAATTAATTTGTGAAATGTTCGGTTTAAAGATGGAAAAATTTTGTGAAAAACATATTTTTAAGACAAAGAATTTTGTGAAGGGTCTTATTTTAGGGAAAATAATTTTGTGAAGGGTCCTCTTACTTTTAGGGAAAATAATTTTGTGGTCCTGTTTTGAAATGAGAAATTTTGTGAAGGGTCCTTTAAAGGACCCAATTTTTTTCTAAATAGATCCCTGAGTTGTTTCTCATAAAAAAAATGTAAATTTTATTTATAAAAATAAGTTTTGAGAAATTCACGATTGTTTCATTCTGATGCCCCCCCCCCCTGTTTAATATATTTTATCGCTAAAATATTGATATATTTTTTCATACAGAGATTAAATTATAAATTTATTAACTTAATTAAATGTTTCTCTTGTCACTAATTCATATTCAAAAATATATCAGTTAGTGAAAAGTGTAAGATAAAACTTAATATAATGTACTGACTATCGTTTGATGATTACATAATTTATTTATTTCGCCATATATGCAGTTTTTCTATAATCACCAATGAAAATCACCAAATTATTACGGCTATCATTCAAATCTGCCTTTGCCTTAAATATACTACACTTAGCTAAAAAATGTTTTTTCAATTACTTATTTGTTATATAAATGCATGTTACATGTATACCACACTGATTACACCCTCTTCAAATAAGGTCTAAAAAACATCATAATTCCGATTACAATTTATTTTATTTTTATATTTATTATTACATAATTTATTATATTTTTGGGATTATATTTAGTTTATCTAAATTCTATCATTATGACATCATTATCATTTAGTTTATCTAAATATAATCACATTATTCAAATAAGGTCTAAAACATCATACTTCCGATTACAATTTATTTTATTTTTATATATTTTATATTTATTATTATATAATTTATTACATTTTTGGGATTATATTTAGTTTATCTAAATATAATCACATTATTCATATAAGGTCTAAGACATCATAATTCCGATTACAATTTATTTTATTTTTATATATTTTATATTTATTATTATATAATTTACTATATTTTTGGGATTATATTTAGTTTATCTAAATATAATCACATTCATATAAGGTCTAAAACATCATAATTCCGATTACAATTTATTTTATTTTGATATATTTTATATTTATTATTTTTCTAGTATTATTTTAGTTCATCTAAATATAATAATCACATTATTTAGATGACCACGATGGATACATAATTACATTCACATTATATGTATTTTTAGGTATTTATAATAATTATTTTATAATTAGAATTATTATATTACATAATAAAACATCTTTGGTTATATTTTGAAAAAAAAAAATAAATATTACATTGTATAAAATATAGTATAAAATGCAAATATCTAGCAAATTTTTTAGAGCTATCATTTAAATTTTGTAATTACTTTTGTGTTAAAAATATTTAAAAACTAATTAAAAGTTAGTTTTTATCTTATCATGTTTTGCATAACAAAAACAAAATATCTAAATATAAACCAAAACAAAATTATATCTTTTCAATTGCACATAACTAAAATATATATTTAATATTTTCTAATAATAGTAAACTACTACTAGTGATTATAAAAAAAACACTGCATATATGGCAAAATAAATGAAATTTGTAATTATCAAATGCAAATATTCAATCAAATATTCAGCAGTGACAAAGTAAACATATTTTAATAGATAATGATTAGCATTGTTAATATTGATAAAAATCCACATATATACTGTAAATAAGTACTTTAATTGAAAGCAATCCAATCTTTAATCAAAATATTATTAATTTTCATGAAAATATGCTAGAACTCAAATATGCGAGCTTTCATTTGCACATTAACAAAAAAAAAAAAAGTGTTAATGAAACCTCAAAAGATAGCTTTTATTTTTCAATAAAAATAACTATTTTGTATTTCAAATTTTGTTACACAAAACAAATTTTTCTTGATACTAAATCCTACAGTCTTTTTTTTTTTTTTTTTTTTTTTTTTTTTTGCGCGGGTGTGAAAAGCAAATAGCGTGTTTTGAATTGATCTTCAATTTTATTATGGGAGTTTAAAAAAAAAAAAAAGTCATTTAGAATTTTGTTTTATTGTGGTTGCAGGAATGGTAGGATGTTATCAGTTGAATCATTAGCCGATCTGCCGTGACGTCAAAATTGAGCTCTTAGGCATTATCTCTAGGGGGCGTTGAATGAACCGCGGTAGCCTGTCTTTTTCGTTAGCCTCGCAGACCACTAGAGTGACGTAATCCTCTTTTCGTACATCTGAATTGGTGGATTCGAGCCTCCGTGACTCCCGCGGTCTGTAAAAAAAGATACGCGTAAAGCACCGCGCTAGCTTTTCTTTTTCGTTAGCCTCGCCCTTTGCTTATTGTAAACGATAAAATAATAAAAAAAGTGTTTACCCTTTCTATTCTTTTTGTTGTCATTAATATGAACTGTATTACTCAAGAGTAATATGATCATAGGTTGGAATGATTACTCTGAAAATACTTATAAAAGATTTTATAATTCATACTTTAGTTTACATCACACCTATTCAGAATATTTTACATAAAAACAAAATATGTATTAACATATCTGGAGCAATATCAGCCTATCTTTCATCAGCAATATCGAGAGCTTAAAATATAAACATTCTACAATTTCACAGTCTTAAAAATTCTTTGGTAGGGTGTCTGTAAGAAGTCAGGAAATAACGTTGACTGGGATTAAACCAGGAACCTTTTGTACAGAAGAAGAGCACCGTAGCACGAAGCAAAAGGCTAGCTCAATTGATCGTGCCAGTGATTACATGTATTACATATGTTGTTTATGGAAGTTGTTGTTGCGAGAGATAGCGTCGCTAAATATCAAGTTCCATTTGCTTTCTACCAGTGGCGTAGCTACAGTTTTTGACACCCGGGCAGAGGGAAATTCTGCGCCCCCCCCCCCTCAATTAAGAAACAACCACATTATTTTTCCCAAAGACGAAAAAAAGTCCTTCCGGTTTGTACAGGGAGGAAAAGGTAACTTGCTTCTATTTTGTTTTTTAAGATTTAAGTTAATTTTACTCAAACACACGAAACTAAAATGCGTTAAACCCAATTATAGAAGATTCCCAGTTTCCGTCAATACTGAATTTAAATGTGAATTTCAAAAAAATTAGTCAGCAATCGCTAAGTCGGCTTCATTTAAGGCGACCTACTTATAACGCCATATTTGGTGACATTTAACCAAATATCGCCAAGTTTAGTGAAAATTTGACATTACCAGATATGACTATATGTAGTTTTAAGCATATGAGAGTAGCAACAATGAATAGAACAATGAAACTAAATCTGCGAGAAACCACGTTTTCTAAAACTCATAAACCCTATTATGGGAAAAAATATGTATGCTGCTTTATCCTTTTTATTGTATTTTAAAATTTGTCATGACATTGTTACAACTTAACTTTTTGGAAATCCGGTGCTTACAGTTATAGAGCACATTTGTATGGAAAGTATGAAAAAAAAATGTTGCGAAAAGTTAAAAATTGTAAGAAAAGTGCGGTTTTGACATTTTCTATAAAATATTTTTAATTAAATATTTTTATTACAAGAATTGTGTTTTTATTTGATTAAATCATAAAACTTCATAAGACCATTTAATAATATCAATAAAAACTATATCATAAAATTTACAACTGTGCAACCTGTTTGCACATTTTAATTACCTTAGAATTTTTAATTAGTTTAGCCCAAAGAAAAAGAGAGATATATTGTTTTGTCCATTCAGATGGAATTTCGTTTTTCTGTTTCTTTTTCTTTCTTTTATTCATGATAGTTAATCCTGGTTTGAAAAAACAATTTAAAATACTATTTACAATCTTTATGAACTTGTTTTTTAACCACAATACTGCTCGCGAAAGATTTTTTAAATCGCCAAATCCTTCTGAAGATCTCACACTTTTATTTGCATTTAACAGTAAACAAAGCCAAGAGAATAATTTTAATTTTTCTTCATTTCCACGCAGCCATTTGTACTGGTCATACCAGGAAGAATGAAAAGTCCTGTTTCGAATTTTATACTCTTTCAAAAGCGAAAATGTGGGAGTAGATCGCCCATATTTTATTTTTTGACTTTTCTAAATGTCAGTTCGACGAAAATATAGAATTGCCAATAGAAAAGAAATAATATATTTACTTACCTTACAGTTCGTCCAGCTAAATCCATTTTCCAGTAGTTCACAGAAGCCCCTTTTACACGAAAATATTAATATAGATTGCCAAGAACACAAAAATTAGCGTGAAAACCAATAGAAAAATAAAGAAATGCTCTTTTGGTATAAGAAATGAGATGCCAGCAGGGCCCTTAGTTTTATAAGTTGGAGGCTAGACAGTGAAGAGTTTCCATCCGCGATTGGCACTTATGGATCTCTCCACTCCTTCCTCTTTCGTCGAATGACTTCAAAGCATTCACACGCACACACACACCAAAAAAGGTCAACAATTCTTATTTATTGTCAAAATATGTTACATAATTTCGGTTTAAAGCACCTCTCAATTTGGCACCCTCCTCCCTCCCATTGAATCATTTTGCACCTCTTTTCAGGTACGTAATCGTGTAAGGTACAAAGCGTCTTCAACTATCCCTAGAAATATTTACAGAAGCTTGTTCTTTCATCATTTGAATGTAATAACATATTTTACCAAAGAAAACATTCACACATACAAAAAAGTCAACAATTTTAATTTATTGTCAAAACACGTGAGACAATTTTGGTTAAAAACCTCTCTAAATTTGGCGCCCCTTGGAGGCGGCGCCCGGGGCGGCCACCCTCCTTGCCCCCCCCCCCCCCCCCCCCCTTAGCTACTGCTTTTTACCACCCTAATGGATGTTGCCACCGAGTAGATCAGAAGACCTAGAATACAGAAGTAACGGGAGAAAAACATTGAGTGCGTAATCTAGTTATATTACTATATCTAATATGCGCTAAACACTCCACCCAGTGAAAAAAATCGTGTAATTTAGACGTTGGCTTGCGCTCTTTTAGCCATTTGCTGTTAGACTTTGCGTGTTCAGCAAGGCTTGATCATCACAGGTGCACACAGGGCCTTTGCCCCGAGTCCACATTTTCAAGGGGCCCTAAAATGAATTTAGTCTACTCTCTGAAGATACAAATTAATACAAATTTACATTTATAGTTTAGAGAAAAAAATAATTGTTCCCATTCATGTAAACTATCTAAGTATTCTTCACTAACGACAATGAAATGTAATGTAAACTTCGAAATTCCGAAACGAACGGATATTGCATCAAAAACATGATTCATTCAATCCCTTAGGTTTAGAGTTTTACTTACTTTAAATAGCATGTAGTGCAAAAAATTTCACCTTTCCACAATTTTTAATGCATTTTTACGTTTGTCTATAATATATTCTTTTTTCCTAAAACGATGGTTTAAATTTTAAACTGCACATATATAAAGTTGTTTGTCATATTTATAATGCAATTTTCTTCAGAAAAGGGTGCTCCTACATGACTTGTGTGCCCCATGTCTCACACAGAGTTGATCAGGTCCTGGTATGTTCGAGCTGAATTCGTTGTGGTGCTGCTATCTGTTGAGAAGGTTGCGTATTTGCTTGCGGGTCAACAACGTAGAATTGAGGAAATTGCATTGGCTGGGACTGAACGAGGGGCCATTTATTCAGAAGATGAGTGTTGTAGAAGAGAGCAAAAGGCTAGCTCGTCACATACTGTTGACTCGTCATATACTGTTTGTTGAAGTTGTTGTTGCGAGAGATAGCGTAGCTACGGTCTACAGTGCCACTATATAAGAGAGGTGAGAACGGTAATAACTATTGATTGGTTGAGACAATATTGGACAAAAACAAATCGCCAGACATCTTGGCGTGTCTGTCCTTATCGCTAAGCTAATGCTTGTTAACTTATCTCACTCTTATAAGATGGAATCGCAGCGGACTGTAAAAATTTTCTTTTAGACAGGTAGACTGTTTATATTCTATCGCCGGTAATTTTCCATTTAAAGTTTTAAGTGAGAAACAAACGAGTTAAAGTTGATCCATTTTTTTAACACTTACCAACCTAGTTGAAAAGTGCTTATGACTTCGGTTTGTCTGCCGTTTGTCCGTGCTCTAACTCGCATAAATATACTCGGTGTTCGGACCTTGTGCGCATGCCGAACGAGTTCCGCAGTTTTGCGGTCATGTGACCCAGCAGTTGGTTGTTGCTCTAGCTGCCGAAGAGGCACTTTTTTTAGCGGGTCTTATCCCCAATTATTCTGTTTTGGTTCAGAGGGTATATCCCCCCCATATGTCTTCGAACAAGCGGGTTTATTACCCCAATATCACCATGTTTACTTATATGTGTTTATCAATGTTCTGTACTCGTTACATCTGTGTGCTGCGTAATTAAATTTATAAGAAGAAACAACAATGATTCGTCATCAAGAAAAAACCGGAAAAAACAGACACACAGTATTCACGATCGTAGACATCTGGTAGTCCGTCGTCGACGCAGCCGAATAGCTGCTATGGAAAAATTAAACAGATCGAAAGGTGCTCTAAAAGGTGCCATTACAAAACTGGAAAAATTTGTACAAGAAAACACGGAGGAAAGTACTTGCTCAAGTACTGAGCTCGAAATAAAGCTCCGAAAACTACCGGAGCTTCAAACAAAAATATCCGAAATACGGGATAAATATTATGATATCCCGGAGATTAAGGATTTGCCGAAATCGAAAATAAATTGGATGAACTTGAAAGCAGAATTGAACAAATAGAAGTAAGTCTCAATATATTTCTTAAAAATCTCAAAGTTGCTGAAACAAATTTGCATGCTGATTCTAGAAGTTTTAATAACATTAAAGTTAAATTGCCCGAAATCTCATTACCCATATTTAATGGTAAATATGAAGAGTGGTCCACTTTTAAAGTACAATTTACTAATTTAATTATTCACAATAAACAACTTAATGATGCACAAAAACTTTTATTTGCGAGCATCGTTGAAAAACGAAGCAAAACAGTTAGAAAGTGCTGATAATTCATTTGATTCATTATTTACAGCACTAACTGAAAGATTTGAAAATCATCGTTTACTCATAGACACTCATTTGTCAGCTATAATTAACTATGAAAAAATCCATCACGAATCCTCAAAAGAATTGAGATCGTTTATTGATTGTGTAAATAAAAACTTAGGGGCTTTAAAGGTTTTAGAATATGAACAAAACAATATTTCAGATGCTATCCTTATCAATATCATATTACAAAAGGTAGACAAGGAAACACGAAAATTATTTGAATATTCTGTCAAGAAAACAGAATACCCTCAATTCGCAGAGTTAATGTAATTTCTAGAAAACAGAAGTTGTACTCTAGAAAGTGTAAATCGACATTCCGCTTCAAAACCCTTAAATAAAAACATTCCTCCTTTCAATAAAACAAAAAACTTCATGCTTAATCATAGTGAGAAATTAAAAGTGAAAATATGTATTCTATGCAAACTGTCTTCTCATAATTTGAACAAATGTTCTCAGTTTCTGAAAATGAATCCATCGGAACGATATGAATTTGTGAAACAACATAGATTATGTGTTAATTGCTTGAACAAAAATCATGTTGTTAATTCTTGTATATCAAAATATAATTGCCATATGTGTGGATTAAGACACAATTCATTGCTTCACCGAGAAAAAGAAAATAAATCAAAAAACGAAATTACTATCGAATCCCCTTCTGCACGCTTCATTCCCCCCTACTTCTTCTGTCAAAAGCGAAAGCATTTCGATAAATAATGATGATTCGTTAAAGGCCTTGAATAATTTCAGTGCGGATACTGAAAAGCGATCTATTTTATTGAGCACGTGTTTTGTTTTTATTGAAGATAATCTCTGAAAAAGAAGAAGCTTTAGAGTAATTTTGGACTCGGCTAGTAATGTAAACATTTTAGTTAAGGAATGTGCTGACGCATTAAATTTAAAGAAAAGGGTAATCTCATCAAAAAGTCACCTGTAAAAAATGCAGCCAAGTCTCGTAACTCATTTACCGTAAAAAGTACTGAGATCGTATAAAGCCAAGTTTAACTATCTTATTAACTCTGAAATTTTCATTCACAAATCACTCCTAGTCTCTACATCTTTAGTTAATTATTATTTTATGGACTTGGCAATTACGCAGCACAGGAAAGTTATTACACCTTACTATGTCATGGGATGGGATGGGATAATTTAACTAAAGCAAATTATATACGGACAGGGAAGCTATTACACCTTAATATGTTATAGTATTATTTGATTAAGACTAACTATATACATCACATTCTCGTGCTACGTAATTGCCAAGTCACAAAATAATAATTAACTAAAGATGTAGAAACTAGGAGTGATTTGTGAATGAAAATTTCAGAGTTAATAAGATAGTTAAACTTGGCTTTATACGATCTCAGTACTTTTTACGGTAAATGAGTTACGAGACTTGGCTGCATTTTTTACAGGTGACTTTTTGATGAGATTTCACTTCTTTTTGTAAGTAATCCTCCTTTTCTTCATTTTGGGCTCTTTTTGGAGATCATCCACTGATTTTCGAAGAAGTTACCTTAAAGAAATTTCAGGTAACTAGGCAAGCACTAAGTTATGGGAGGGGGGAGTCAAAAGTACTCTCAATTGCTTCCAGGAAAGGTGCTATCCATCTGAGATATTACTTGCAGCCTAGATACTTGATATTTAGCACAAAAGTACTGTTTAGGATAAAAAGAAAGCTAAAATTAAAATTCCCGGAAATTTTCAATAAAACAAACTCTTTTCGATTTTTCGAAGTTTTTTTTTTTTCGTTTTTTTTTTTGTCTTTTTTTCCGGCTTTTTAAATTTTTCCTTACTTTGTATCCTAAGCCCACCCTACCTTTCTGCCAAATGTCAAGCTGGTAGGACTACAAAATCGAATTATTTCCAAACCTTCGACTTTTTATAAATTTATTGATTTTTCGATTTTACTTCTAAGTTTCCTGATTGTAATGCCAATATAGTATTTCTTTGATCCGTCTTCTTAGGATCATTTAGGTTCAATTTAAAGATAAATCAAGGTAATCTTAGAGTCACCATGATTTTATTTAGAAAGGACTATCAAGCCATAACCAGCCAGTAATGTCGGGAGGAGAGAGGGAGCTGTGAAGATTTTTTTGGTGCTAACATCATTTAACAATCCATATTTCATATGCAAATTAAATAGAGTATAACCTGTGAAAGAAAACAAACATGTCTATAAAGAAACCGTTCATAACGCAGCCGGTCTATAGCGGAACTTTTCTATACCGAAATTCGTAAAAAAAAAGAAAAAAAGCATAATCCGGGGAAAAAAACATAAAACAATTAGGGGCGGTGTACTAGCTAATAGGACAATTACCTTAAAACTCATGTTTCTAGAACTACAAAGTCGAATTGTTTTCAAATTTTCGATTTTTTACAGATATTTCGATATTTCAATTTTATTTTCGAATTTTACAAATTTTTAAAAGTTTCTTTTTTGAATCGTAAATACTACCTTTACACTACATTTTAAGTCTCTACGACTGCAAGATCAAATTATTTTCAATTTTTAATTTTTTTCGAATTTTCCAGATTTTTTAATTTTTTCTTTTTTTGTCTTCTTTATTCCATATTTCAAGTTTCTAGCGCTACAAAATCGAATTATTTTCAAATTTTCGATCTATTTCGATTTTTTTTTAATTTTTTTTTCGAATTTATTGTGTTTTAATTTTTCATTTTTCTCTATAACACTACCTTTACGCTGAATTTTTAGTTTTTAAAGCTACAAGATCAATTATTTTTCAATTTTTCGAATTTTCCAGATTTTTTTAATTTTTCCCTTTTTTTTCTATCCTAAATACTACCTTTATTCCAAATTTCCAGTTTTTAGCTCTAAAAAATCGATTTTTTTTTTTCAAATTTTCGTTTTTTTCGATTTTTTAATTTTATTTTCGCTTTTTGTTGTGTTTTTAATTTTTTTTCTTTTTCTGAATCCCTTTACACAAATTTTCTGTTTCGAAGACTACGAGACCGAATAATTTTCAATTTCTCATTTTTTTTTCGAATTTTGCGGATTTTTTTTTTTTTCGAATTTTTCGTGTTTTTAAATTTTTTCCTTAAATAGCATCCTAAATCTCACCTTTATTCCAAATTTCAAGTTTCTAGCGCTATAAAATCGGATTATTTTCAAATTTTCCTTATTTTTCAATTTTATTTTCGAATTTTATTGTATTTTTCATTTTACCTTATTCCGAAACCTAAACACTATCTTTACGCCGAATTTTAAGTTTCTAAGGCTAAAAGATCAAATTATTTTCAATTTTTCAGACTTTTTCGAATTTTTTAATTTTCCGGATTTTTGAATTTTTCCTTATTTTGTATCCTAAATACTATCTTCATTCCGAATTCAAAGTTTCTAGCGCAACAAAATCGGTATATTTTCAAATTTTCGGTGTTTTTCGATTTTTCCGATTTTTAAATTTTATTTTCGATTTTTATTGTGTTTTTAATTTTTCCTTATTCTGAATTCCAAACACTACCTTTACGCCGAATTTTAAGTTTCTAAGGTTAAAAGATATATATTTTTCATTTTTTCAATTTTTTTCGAATTTTTCGAATTTTTGAATTTTTTTTTTCGATTTTTCTGGATTTTTTCATTTTTTTCTTTTTTTGTATCCTAAATACTACCTTTATTCCAATATTGCAGTTTCTAGCGCAACAAAATCGGATTGTCTTCAAATTTTCGGTTTTTTTCAATTTTTTCGATTTTTTCAATTTTGCTTTCGATTTTTTTGGTGTTTTTGATGTTTTCTTTTTCTGGATGCTAAACACTACCTTCACACCAAATTTTAAGTTTCTAAGACTACAAGATCGTATTATTTTCGATTTTCAATTTTGATGGAATTCGTTGAATTTTCGAATGTTTTTCTTTCGAATTTTCCGGATTTTATAATTTTTCTTTTCTTTGTATCCTAAACACTACCCTTTTTCCAAATGTCAACTTTCTAGGGCTACGGAATCTACCTAATCTTTTTGATGACGCGTGAATGAGTGAGTGAGTGAAAAAAAATCGAATGTTTGAGTTCATATATCGTCTGAAGTAGAAAAGACAGAAAGTTGTAATTTTAAATTTTGGTCTTATTTGCCACATTCTCTAGAAAAACGAAGTTCCAGACTTTTGGGAAACTTCAGCGCAGAGATATGGGGGGGGGGGTCAAAAGTGCCCTGAGTTGCTTCCAGAAAAGTATGCTTATGGCTGTCCTCTCTCGACTTGGCGGAGGCACTGCAGTGCCTCCAGATCTTGCCAAGGCTGTGTTTTCCTATTAGACTTAATGTTAGCTATATGCTCCATGTTTCTGCAACTAAATTTCCTCATGCCAATATAGTAATTCATTGATCCGTTTTCTTAGGATCGTTTATGTTCAATTTAGAGATAAATCAAGAGAATCTTAGAATCACCATGATTTTATTTAGAAAGCACTATCAAGTCATAACCAACCAGTAATGTCGGGAGGGAGGGAGAGATGTGAAAATTTTTGTGCGACCAACATCTTTTAACAACAAATATTCCATATATAAATTAAATAGAGTAAAGCCTGTGAAAGAAAATGAACCTGTCTATAAAAAAAAGGTCTATAACGTAGCCAGTCTATAGCGGAACTTTTCTATTACAAAATTCGTAAACAAAAGAAAAGAAAAGCATAATCCGGGGAAAATAACACAAAACAATAACGGAAGGTGTACTAGCTAATAGGACAATTATCTTAAAATCTCTCTAAAACAAACTATCCCCATCCTGTGGGATTTGTTTTTCAATGTTTTACTTTATTTAATGCAAAACATAGATTGCATCCGACAACTCATAAAAAAGTCCTCCGGCCTGTACCGGCAGGAAAAGGTAGCTTTCCTATATCTTCGTTTTAAAATTTTAGCTAATGTTACTCGAAAACAGCAAGTTAAAATGCAAAGAAACCGTTTACAAAAGATTCGTTTACACTGAATTTGAATAAGAAATTCGCCAAATTATTGAGCTATAGCCAAGTTGGCTTCATTTATGAAGACTTATTTTTGTCGCCAAATTTGGCGAGATTTCGCCAATTGTCGCGAAGTTTGGTGAGAATTTGGCGCTGATGGATATGAATATATAGTTTTATGCGTATGATTGGGAAAATGATTACAACAACGAAAGAAAATAATTTGCGAGAAATCGCGTTCACTAAAACTTATAAATTTATATTAAAATCATTAAAATTACAGACATTACAATTCACTTTCATAAAACATTAAAAACATATTAAAATTGGACGTTTCGGATTTACATGGAAAATCCCTCTTCAACAAAACAACAACATTTCACTTAGCGTAAATCATAGTTCAAAAATATCAACAAATAGAAAATGCAACGTATCAAAATTTCGAAGTCAAAGTTACAGTTATAATAACACGGAGTATTCATTCGGGATTGCACCTGCTTGACCATTATTGACCATAAATTTATCGTTGTTTTTTTGTAATGTGCTGTTTTGTTTCAAAATGTCAGCCACCCTAGAATTTCAAACTGCTCTATCTCAGCCAATTTTTAAGATAGAGGTAAAACAAAAAATGCTCTGGAATCCTTGTATCAAGTCCTAACACCTAATTAAAAAATAAACTTGATTTTTTAACTTTTTTGTATATTTATTTTAGTTTTAAATTTTTCCATGGCCGCCATCTTGAAACAAGATGGCGGACCAAGCTGGCCAACGAACTCGGTCGAGGCATTGGTGAGCTTAATACACACAATTAGTTTCTCCAAATTAATTTATAAATACGAGCGTTATCGTATCAAATTATTTTCATTTTTTCAATTTTTTTCGAATTTTTTTATTTTTTTTTCGAATTTTCTGGATTTTTTTAATTTTTCTTTTTCTGTATCCTAAATACTACCTTTATTCCTAATTTGAATTTTCTAGCGCAACAAAATCGGATTGTCTTCAAATTTTCGGTTTTTTTCAATTTCTTCGATTTTTTCAATTTTGCTTTCGATTTTTTTGGTGTTTTTGATGTTTTCTTTTTCTGGATGTTAAACACTACCTTCACACCAAATCTTAAGTTTCCAAGACTACAAGATCGTATTATTTTCAATTTTCAATTTTGATGGAATTTGTAGAATTTTCGAATGTTTTTTTTTCGAATTTTCTGGATTTTATAATTTTTCCTTTCTTTGTATCCTAAACACTACCTTTTTTCTAAATGCCAAGTTTCTGGGGCTACGGGATCTACCCAATCTTTTTGATGACGCGTGAACGAGTGAGTAAGAAGTGACAAAAAATCGAATGTTTGAGTTCATATATCGCCTGAACTAGAAAAGACAGAAAGTTGTAATTTTAAATTTTGGTCCTGTGGGCCAAATACTCTCTATAATTGAAGTTTAAAATTTTTGGGATACTCCAGCGCGGAGATATGGGGGGGTCAAAAGTGCCCTGAGTTGCTTCCAGAAAAGTATGCTTACGGCTGTCCTCTCTCGACTTGGCGGAGGCACTGCCGTGCCTCCAGATTAACGTGCCAGTCAGTGGATTAAACGGATCTACTCATGATATAAAAAATAAAATTTCTAGTGTAATTTCCAATGCGGATGAAACTTTCAAAGAGAACATTTTCTTCTTAATTGTTCCAAAAATCACAGATGTAATTCCATCAACACAATTAAATGTATCGGACATTAATCTACCGAATTTTGTGCAATTAGCAGATCCAACATTTTTCAAACCGGGAAAAATTCATGCTGTAATCGGAGCTGAATTATTTTACAGAATTTTAAAATATACTTCGGTTAAAGTTAACGATAAGCTATTTTTGCAAGATTCCGTTTTTGGATGGATTCCAACTGGGGCACTAGAGGAAAAGGTGTCATTAAATAATTTTGCTATGCGTTATTTTGTTAGAGATTTCGATCAAATTAATGATAATTTGAAACAATTTTGGGAACTGGAATCTATCGGCATAAAGCATGATGATCCTAAATTAACGGAAACGGATCAAGCGCGACAAATTTTCGACAAAACTGTGACATTTACAGGTGATCGTTATGAAGTTCAATTACCCTGGAAAAGGGATCGGAAGGAATTAAATGATAATTTGAATATTGCGAAGCAACGTTTGGAAGGTTTCAAAAGAAAATGTTATCGAAATCCGGAACTTTACCGTCAATATTCTGAAATAATAGAAGATTATTTAAATCAAGGAATTATAGAACAGGTGGATGAGAATGAACCCGTTTTAAACAATGCTGTTTATTATCTGCCCCATCATGCTGTCTGTAAGGAAGATAAGCTCACTACAAAGGTCCGTATCGTATTTGATGCCAGCTCCCATGATAACAATATGTTGTCCCTAAATGATTGCTTGTGGCCAGGCCCCAACTTAAATCCACTTCTATTCGACATTTTAATCCATTTTAGATTAAATGAAATTGCCTTTTCTTCTGATATCGAGAAGGCGTTCCTTCAAATTTCACTCGCTGAAAAAGATCGTGGTGCTGTACGCTCTCTGTGGTACGATAATGATTTCAGATCTCTCGAAAATTTTAAAATATTCAGATTCAAACGTGTTTTTTTTGGAGTCAATGCTTCTCCATTCCTTCTATACGCCACAATAAAAGAACACATAAAGAAGTTTGATAATCTATATCCAAGAACTGTTCACCTACTCGATAAATATATTTATGTAGATGATTTCATCTCAGGTGAAGATACTCTACAAGAAGCTCTTGATGTTTCTCTTAATGCTAAGAAAATAATGTCTAAAACAGGAATGACTCTCCGAAAATGGATAACAAATGATGCTGCTCTAATAAAGTGCTGGCAAAAAGAAGGTTTTGACATTCAGGCAGAACATGCTACTGTAAGTCTGGGGAGTAATTTGACTAAAGTTTTAGGAATGTCTTGGAAAACAGAAGAGGATTGTCTGACATTCGAAATTAAAAGTCTGATAGAATTCCTGTCATAGAAAAAGAGCTCAAAATGTCTCCTATTGCAAGCAGTTGGAAAAATCTTCGATCCGTTAGGTATCCACACCATTCACCATTAGAATCAAATGCCTATTTCAGGAATTATGGCAAGACACCATGGGATGGGCAGTTGCCAACTAATGTCCAGGAAAAGTGGTTAAAATGGTGCGAAGAACTTCCAAATTTAGCAGAAGTAAAAATCCAGAGGAAAATCCTTAGTTGCTCAAATCAACTAACAGATGTTGAGTTACATGCGTTTTCAGATGCCAGTAAAGCAGCATATGGCTCTGCTGTTTATCTAAGAGTAAGAAGAAACACAGGAGTGGAAACCAACCTCGTTACCTCAAAGAGCCGCGTTGCCCCGAAAAAGGAGATTACTTTGCCCAGGTTAGAACTACTCGGAGCACTATTGAGTGCAAGATTAACTGCTAAAATAAAGCCTATCCTTGATCAGAAAGTAACAGCTACAGCATATTATTGGACTGATTCAAAAATAACCTTATACCGGATCAAAGGCTCACCAAGGAGATGGAAGCAGTTTGTGGCAAATCGTGTCACGGAAATAAATGCACTAACAAATTCTAACTCTTGGTATCACTGCTCCAGCAAGAACAATCCTGCTGATCTCCTGACTCGAGGTGCTAGTGTGAATTCTCTTTTAAACAATTCCATGTGGTTTAAGGGACAAAACTTTCTTGCAGCTGATAATTTACTGATTAAAAATGAGGCTATCACTGTTCCAGAAACGGACTATTTGCCAGAAACAAAGGCAAAATATAGAAATGATATTAGTGACTCTAATTCTAACATTTCTCTTTCTCTGTTCAGGAATCCTGAAAATGTAGATTTTTTTCTTAATAGCAATAACTACCTTCACCTACTCCGCATATTAGTTTGCATTCATAGATTCATTTACAATTGTAAAAATGATTATGCAGACCGGCATCGAGGCAGTCTTACCACCCCAGAAATAAAGGGTGCGGAAACGTATCTAATTAGACTAGTACAAGGTTTAGAGTTAAAGGAAGAACTTAGGAGCCTAAAACGGGAATCAAGGGTTCCTCCTTCAAGTAAGATAAAATGTTTTTCTCCTTTTTTGGATGAAAGTGAGATCTTAAGAGTGGGCGGCAGGTTACGTAATTCAAATTTGGCTTTTGATAATAAACATCAAATGATACTGCCGAAGAGCCATAAACTTACTAAACTTATATTTGAATATTTTCATATTGGACCCCAAGGTTTATTGCATTATGTACGTATGCAGTATTGGCCCGTAAGTGGGAAAAACTTAGCATGTAAGGTAGTGCATGATTGTGTAGTCTGTTTCAGAAATAATCCAGTCACTGCCAAACAAATCATGGGTGATCTCCCATCAGAAAGAGTAACTCCAAATTTTACTTTTAACCATACGGAGCAGATTTTTGTGGTCCTTTTGAGATAAAATATAAAAATCAGAGGAAGGGTAATTTTCAAAAGGTCTATGTCGCGATATTCGTTTGCCTAGTGACCAAGGCTATTCATTTAGAATTAGTCACGGATCTGACATCCGACGCCTTTATCGCCGCACTTAAACGTTTTGTTTCTAGGCGAGGAAAATGTTCTTCCATTATAACGAATAATGCAACAAATTTTAAGGGCGCTAAATCAGAATTAAGCAAACTTCATGACTTAGTTCGTTGACTGGATGAAAAATTAGCTAATTATTTAACTTCAGAAGCTATTTAATGGAAGTTTATTCCTCCCAGATCACCCATATTCGGTGGTTTATGGGAGGCCGGAGTAAAATCTTTCAAATATTATCTAAAACGAACATTAAAGGGTGCTAGATTAACGATAGAAGAACTCCAAACCATCACCACCCAAATTGAAGGGATATTAAATTCGCGTCCCTTAACTCCATTATCGACCGACATAAATGATTTTGACGCATTGACACCGGGCCATTTCCTAATTGGTCGGCCTATTGATGCAATTCCGGAACCCGAATTGATAGATATTAGCGAATCAAGATTATCTCGGTGGCAGAGGGTGGCTAAATTTGTCCAGTTAATTTGGAAAAATTGGCAGTTAAATGACTTAAGTCATCTTCAAAATCGTACAAAATGGCAGTAAAAAGGGGATAATATTAAACCAGGAGCAATGGTCATAATAAAGGAAGACAATTTACCTCCCTGCAAATGGATGCTGGGACGAATTTTAGACGTTATACCAGGTAAGGATGGTAACGTTAGGGTTGCCAAGATAAAAACTGCTTCGAATGTTTTCCTTAGGTCAGTATCTAAATTGTGTATTCTACCCATTGATAACATTTAATAATTGTATGCTTATTTTTCCTTTTTGTTTATTTGATTTAAAGTGTATTGTACAGTAAAATGTTTATATAATATATTTTACATTTAAGGTTTCTTAAGTACGATATCGAACTGTTTTTTTTGGAAAATAATTTAACCCTTATTTAGCATTGAATTTTCTTTATTATTGTGCTTATATAGTAACAATGTTATCGCAACTTGTAATTATTGTAGTTGTATTGTAATTCTATTTTATTGTATTTGGTATTTTTATAGTCCTTGTAATAACAGTATATTTCCACAAATTTTGAATGTGCTATACACATTGCAAGGTGGGGCGGCATGTTCGGACCTTGTGCGCCTGCCGAACGAGCTCCGCAGTTTTGCGGTCATGTGAACCAGCAGTTGGTTGTTGCTCTAGCTGCCGAAAAGGCACGTTTTTTTAGCGGGTCTTATCCCCAATTATTCTGTTTTGGTTCAGCGGGTATATTCCCCACATATGTCTTCGAACAAGCTTAATTAGCGGGTTTATTACCCCGATATCACCATGTTCACTTATATGTGTTTATCAATGTTCCGAACTCGTTACGTCTGTGTGCTGTCGTGTAATTAAATATATAAGAAAAAAACAACAATGATTCGTCATCAAGAAAAAACACTCACACAGTATTCACGATCATAGACACTCGGATTGCCCTGAAATTTTCGTATGTTGTTGTATTTTACTATAGCATGATCCCTATGAAAACGAAGTGTGTAGCACTTATAGTTTTTTACAGGGACAATCAAAAGTATTCCGTTGCATTACAGTCAGTGGGAAAAAATCGTTTCAAGTGTATTTTGATGAGGCTACGACTTCTGAAACATGATGAAATTGATATATAATTATGAAGCGCACATGCTGTTTGCGCAAAACACGCTTTTTGTAGAATATGGGGTGCAAAGTATTTATTATTCCTTTACAGTGTCAAAAAAAAACATTCTGTTGCATATTGTTCTACCGGGAAAATTGTTTGCAGTGTAATTTAATGATGTTTCAGCATTTCAAACATAATGAAATTTATATGGATTACTGAGGTGCACTATCAGTGATGGAACAGTGGCGCAGCAGAGAATCAACTAACACCGTTAAGTGTAAATTGTACTCTTTGTCTTATTTAAGGACAGAATTTCAGAGATTTTTTAAGGCGAAAAATACTATTGAAATTTAGTGGTGAGAACCGCCCAACTGCTGCGCCACTGTTCCATCACTGTAAACTATAAATTGCTCACTTAAAAGTATAGTGTGCATTGCGTTTATCGTTCATTTACAGGGACACACAAAAGATATCAATTACAGCATACGTGCAATAATTACAGTCTATGTGTGATAAGTGCGTTTTTAACATTGGTTTTTGTTTTTAAGTTTAACTAAAGTTTTTATAGTACGTGGTGTGTATAAATTCGGTTGATTCGTAATAAATTCGGAATTCGTAAGTATTACAGACTACGAAGATATACTATAGACTATACTACAGACTATAGGAGTGAATTGCTTAGTGTATTTTTTAATTGTGTTACGCATTTTCCTGCTGAACTGTAGTTAGTAGACTTATAGAAGTTTGGGGAAAATAAATAAATTCATATACAGGGCTAGGAAAAGAAGGTGGTACATTGTCGTTTATGTTGCTGATTGCTGGAAATTTGTTTTAGGTTGCTTTATGCGTTTTTTACCTGAATTAAATTTCAGATTAGTATGAGGTGTGTACAAAAGTCTTTAGATAATATACAGGGTTGTACAAAAGATGTCGAGTGTATTTCCATCGATAGGCGGAAATTTCTAAATGTGAATTTTCTAAATGAACTAAATTTTATCAAGCTATGTAGTATATATCCAAATCTATAGATCACATACAGGGCTGCACAAAATAATTCGACTACATTTTTAACTATGAAAGATAATTGCTAAAACGAGACTTTTAAATGTGTTATATGTTTCCTATACTGTTTGGTTACATATCTTCTTCCACCTTATTTAATGGCGAAGTTTCGTTACAGTTTTGTGCGCGAAAGTGTTTCATAATCTATGCTTGACGCATGATTTTTCGTTCTTGTTTAAATACAAGTTAGTTTCAATTTTCAAATCCACACTCATTATTTTTTAACAAAATCCTTTTTATCATTTAAAATTTTAAAACAGTTTAATATAATTAATTAAGTTGTTAACAACCTGTCATAATTTTATTATAATCTATCACAACGTAATAAATTAATCTTGAATATTTCCCCCTCAAAGAACGTGGTAGAGTGGAAAACACTATACCAATGCTAATCATTCCGTCATGATTGCTTGACAGCGAAAACCAAAAATTATCGATTATTAAAAAAAAAAATAGAGTGAAAACAACACAGAATCGAAACCAAAATTATGTCTAAAGCTTTAGCTTTAAATTCATCTTAAGTACAAGTACGAAAAATATAAAACGATCTTTCAATAAAGTACTTTTGTAGATGAAGATTTACATATATCAGCGTTCTCAAATGGTCCGCCAACTGAATACCAATATTTTTTAACAGACAATTTCATGGTAGGTTTCTATACATTATTTCCGCAAAAAAATACCACCGAAGGGGGTTTCTGCAAAATTTGCAAGTAAAAAAAAAATATATATATATATATTTTAGAAAATACCGGTATTTAAAAAGCGGACCATTTGGGAGCCCTTATACATTCGTATTACGAGGTCCAATGTTTTGGGAGTATGAGGGAGCGTGGTCTTTGGCTTCACTAGCGTCGAACTACGGCGACCCCCTTCTCCTGCGTCCGCCATATTTGACTTTGGTCGATAGCCGTCAGATGTCTCCATAGGTCGCTTAACCCAGGGTGGTTCCATTTCCTTCTATTTTCGGTATCAAGGTTTCGGTCATTTTGACGTCACTGAGCGTGCTAAGAAGAATTTTTCCAAAGAAAAAATCACCACGGAACGCGAAAATGCGCTAAAAATCGCATTGAAAATAGTCTTAAAAATCACTAAAAATTAAAAAAACATGCAGGATAAAATTTACTCTAAAAGGAAATTGAAACCAAATTCCTTTTCCGCATGTCAGGAAATCGTTGCGAAACGCAAAAAAAAAGTTAAAACGCTCAGCGAACAAAATTTACCATAATGTACTAAAGGTTTGAAGCTGAATTCCTTTTACGAATGTCAAAAAATCGCCGCGGAACCCGAAAAATCACATTAAACTTCACTAAAAATTCAAAAAATCGTGCAGGACAAAATTTCCCATTTTAAGCTAAAAGTTTGAAATCGAATTTATTTTCCGAATGTCAAAAAATCGGCGCGGAACCCAAAAAATCGCTAAAAACTCCTTGAAAATCGCATTAAATAGTGCGGAAGACAAAATTTACAAAATTAGGCTAAAAGTTTGAAACAAATGCCTTTTCCGGATGTCATAAAATCGCCGCGGTACTCGACAAAACGTTAACAATTCAAAAATCGCGGAGGACAACAATAAAAACACAGTATTAGGATAAAAATTTGAAACCAAATTCCTTTTCCGAATGTCCAAAAATCTCCGCGGTTCTTAAAAATGCTAAAACTCGTATTGAAAATCGCATTAAAATTCGCTAAAATTAAAAAAAAGTGGAGGACGAAATTTGCTATATTAGGCTAAAAATTTGAAACCAAATACCTTTTCCAAATATAAAAAATCGCATTAAAATTCACTGAAATTCAAAAATTGTAGCTTGATAAAATTTACTATATTAGGCTAAAATTTTGAAACCGTAAATCTCCGCGGAACGGAAAAATCGCATTAAAATTTGTTAAAATTAAAAAATCGTAGAGGACAAAATTTACTATATTAGGCTAAATGTGTGAAAATCGCTATAAGAATTTCGAATAAACTTTATTAAAAAGAGGACAAAAATTTTCTATATTGGGTTAAAAGATTAGAACCGGAGTATTTTTATTAAGGTAGAAAACTTGCCTCAAAACGTGAAAAAACAGACAAGTTGTGTGTGTTTTGTGACAGAAAATGCTACAAATTCATAAAATTCAAAGTATCGTAACTCGGCAAGTCTTTGTCTGAAAAAAAAGAGAAAAAAAGAAAAAAGGGATTTTGCCTGTTTTGTCAGAGCTTTGAGAAATGTTTTCTAAATATAACTTATAGGACCCAGGAATCGTATAAAAATTTAATTTTCGAAACTTTTACAAAAATAACTATTTTGACATAAATTGCTTTTAATATGATGAAGACATTTGAAATATTTTAATAATTGGAAGTATACATATAAAACAAACGGCTTAAGAATTAGTTATTCGACAATAATAAGAATCCGAATCGCTCCGAATATATAACCACATTTTTTTCGACAAAATAAAATCAATAGCGACTTGATTTTGTTGAAAATTTCTCTTGATTTTGTTGTGCATGGCTGAGAAGCAGTTGATATAGTTTTAATGTCACATATATTTTAAAAATTAGCCAAATTAGTGATAATTGTGTCTCATTTTGAGAAAGTTTCAATAACAATGCTTTCGCAAATATTATTAGGTAGCTTCAATTACAGAAAGTAAGAAGTTACCTATTTCAGCCATTTGGAGGGAAGCAATTCTGGAAAATTTCGGTATATTTTCGCCGATCATGACCCTCAAATTTCAAAACATTCCCCCGGTTCAAATTGATTTATATATATTTATATCGGAGTTTTGTCATGCGACAGTACTCTTATTTATCAACTAGTGTAAATACCCGTCCTAGGACGGGTTAATAAATTTCCCTATTCTTTTGTTAACAAAACTTACCAAACTGTTTGATCTAAAATTTACTAATGATTTTAATTTCTAGCCCTAACCCCTATTAAATTAGGATTAGAAATTTGAAAACGTTTTAAAGATTTCTATTAATAATTTTATAAGGATTATTTTCCTAACATCCAGTATTACAAATAAAAACTTTAATACTCATTTGTAATAATAGAGGGCGACACCAGGCATGTGCTATCTAGAATTTTGTTCAAGGCCGTATTAACAATAAAAACTTCGCTTTCTTAAAAAAAAAAAAAAAAAAAAAAAACATTATTATTTATAAATCAATCATTTAAACTTATTAATTTATTATAACAATAATACATTGCAATAGTTATATTGTTCTAGAAAAATGTTTTGTAAAAAAATCCTATGAAAGTCATTGTTTATTTCTACCAGCTTCTGTTTGATGGTTTGTTTGCATTACCAAAATTACAAACGATTTCGGAAATGGTTTCTCGATTACGCAAATCATTGAAATTTTGAATGTATTATAGAAAAATATGCTGAATAGGAGTGATTTGAGGTAGAATAGATTTGTATTTAGGCTGGTATGTTTTCTTATATATATTTCAAATCGAAATTAAGCCTAACATGGCTTTATCTTATCTCGGATTGGTAAGATGGATGGGTTAGCACCGGAATCGTTACACTGTGTTTTATTATATTTAGATTGATTGATGTGACTGAGCATGTGTACAGGAAGTACAAGGTTTCGACCGAGTTCGTTTGCCAGCTTCATCCGTCATCTTGTTTCAAAATGGCGGCCACTAAAAATTTCAAATTCAAAAAGATGTACAAAAATTAGAAATCCAAAAAATTGTGTTCGGCCTTGATGCAAAGATTCTGAAGCATTTTTTATTTTGCCTCTATCTTTTTTTTTTTAGACCGGCGACCAGGCCCCTACCTGCCAGGTTTCCCTAGCTTTAACGGGTTTAGCGCCTGGCACCGGGGCGCGTAGCGCCACTGAAGAGATGCCGCATAACGGCTGGCCATTTCTGGCAGGACGGCTATGTGGAGGTCTAAGTTTTGTTCCCATTTTTGTTTTGCTGCTAATTGATCTGATTCTTTTTGTATGGACCTGGGCTTGGCATCACACCTATACGTCATGCCATCGCTATGCAAGTTGGTCTCGTAATTTAGAACCTTGATCCGGTGACGAGACCTTCACCTGACTAGGCACCTCCAGAGGTATAATTCACAGGTAACTTAGAGGACTTTGCTCCCACGACAGATTTTACATGCACCGGGTGCCATTAGTGTACATGATGAGAGAAAAAAAACCCTTTAAGGGAAGGGGTTAATACACGTTTATTTAACTTTAAATAAATAAATAAAAAATGATTACTTTTACCTGTGTTGGATTTTTTCCCCCTTTCCTTTTCCCTTTTTCCGACTGTACTTACGGTTACCTGTTGTTTTTGTTTTGCTGCTTGATTTTTGTTGCATTTTGCTTCGTGTTTAGGTTTTTCTCATTGCTTTTTGGTTTCTCATTTGTTGCAGTTGTTTCTGGTTTCTCATTTGTTGCATTTATTTTGGTTTCTCATTTGTTACAGGTTTCTCATTGTGATTTGGGTTTCTCATTTTCCGCTGCTGATTTTATACTCTGTTGCATCACTGGTAACCGTTGAATTTGTTTTCATGAATGCGCTCTAATGGCGATCAGTCCACAGTGGCGCAGCCAAGGGGGGTGTTTGGTGGTTAAAACACCCCATAGAACTAAGAAAAATTACTATAATTGCCGCTTATACGAATAAAAACCAAAGTTAATATTTGAACTTTTTGTCTTTTTTCGGAATTCGCGCTTCGTTAAATCAAATTCTATTCTACAATGTGATTCAATTAAACGGCGAAAATTCAACTTAAAGTGGTGACAGCGCATATTTCATGCATTGGTTAGGTGAAAATTGGTTATTTGGACTAAGTCACTTTTTCAAGACGTCTTATGCTAAAAGAATGGTCATTTCCTCCACACTGACACTTTGAGTTTAAGTATTATACAGTAGACCGTTTCTTAATTGCACTTCTGTCTTTGTTCCATGTTCGAAACAATAATAGACCATGAATTCCAGAGAAAAACATAAAACATACACTTTGTAGATCTCTATCAGTTTCAAAAGCCCTGTTTTACGATTTTTGCTCTCAATTATATCTAAAGACCAAACTTTTGCGTACCCAGGTAAAAATCTTTGTAAAAATAAAAATTTTAAAAATAGTACTATAAGCTTATGAAAAGCTGTTTTGAGCGTGATTGAACAAATTATCGCAATCAGTGTTTCTTTCGAACCATTTGTTCCGTAAGGGGTAGGGGTCTGTACACAAATTTAAAGAATATATTTCATTAGTTGGTAATGTAGCAACGAGTAATGCTGCTTGCTTCCTCTCGGGGAAGCACTGCCACCCGTGCCTCGTATAGGAATGAAGCATTGATTATAATTTCATTGACTTATAGATACAAGCCTGTGAGTATGGATTTTGAAAAAAAAAGGGGTTAAATGTAAGACATTTACTTAGAATTTATAAAAAAAAATCAATAATTATACACAACTGCATATCATCAAAATTATACTAGCTGATCCGTCCGGCGTTGCCCGGGTCCATGATAATTACCTCAAATTTGCATGATTTTATATATTTAAACCGGTTTTATTACGATTTTATATTTTGAAATAAAATTTTGGCAAAAAATTTTGATTATTAGAGGTAAAAGCACTTTCAAGAAAACTTTTTCTTTTTTTTTCTTTCTTGTAGGTTTGTTTTATAGTTTTAAAAAAATAGTTCTTGTTGTCTGAATTCTGTAAAATTTTCATCGGTTATAAATATAACGGTTTTACAGATCGTGGAAAAATATTGTTATCTGGCTGTAAAAAAAAAAAACGTTTTCGTCTAGCTTTTTTTTTTGTTGTTTGTATGTTTGTTTTGTGTCGGGTCTTTAAAAAAAAAAAAAAAAAAAATCTTACTGTCTGAACTTTCTGAAATTTTATTTGGTTGTAAATATAACTGTATCCAATCCCTTTTTAAAATTTCGTGAAAAGAAATTGCATATTTAACAGTGAAAACAGAAACCGAAGCCGAGCAAACCCATGCCGAAACACCTACCCTTTTTTAGCATTTTCATCGAAAAATTCTCAGATTTTTTTAAATACTTTTATTTATCAGAGCGTTTCGAAATTTTTGTAGGCGCTGTAAATTTGTTTTTTCGAGATGCTCTTAAAATATTGTGTCGAAATACAGACATTTACTTACTTTTAGAGTAGAAAAAAGATCGTCTTCCAAAAAACGAAGTGACGTGCGGTTCTGAATGAATCGTAATTTAGAATGCTTTCAGCTCATTTCACACCTTTATATTTCTAATTTTTAATAAGCTGTTTATGCCGAGCATTTGCATCTTAAAAGTAATTTCTATACTAAATTTCAAGTTTATAACACTAACAGTTTCAACTAAATCATAATGTAGAACGTTTTCCGCTCATTTCACCCTTTTAAATTTTTAAAAACCACTCTAAGGGAACATTTACTACATGAAAGTAATCACCGTGGGGAATTCCAAACTTCTAAACCAACTGTATCACATAAATCGCAATTTCAGAATGTTTCTTACTCTTGTATTCTTTTAAATTTTGAATTAAAAAAAATCTGAGCGAGCGTTTAATTCTCTTAAGTAACATACATGTAAAATTTCAAGTTTCTAGCTCTAACAGTTCTAAGTATATTATGATTTAGTATATTTTTTAGAACCTTTTCCGCTCTTTTATATTTCGATTTTTTAAAAAATCGTTTTGAGCGAGTATTTATACCTTAAAAGTAATCACCATGTCAAAAACCAAGCTTTTATACCAACTGTATCGCACAAATCGCAATTTTAGAATGCTTTTTCCTCTTGCATCCTTCTTGCATTTCGAATTTTTAGACAACCGTTCTTGGTGATCATTTACGTTTCTAGAGTAACAGTCATGCCAAATTTCACATATCTGGCCCTAACAATTCCTAATAGATCATAATTTAGATCGTTTTCCGAAACACTTTTTATATTTTCGTTTCCGAAACACTTTTTATAAATCTAACCTTAGTTTTGTGTTATTTCATTGATGCATTTTAACTTTTCTAACTCTAATATTGCAAATGCTGTTTAAATGAAACATAACCAACGTAACTGCAGAAAAACAAGCATTATGATTTCATTCATTAAAAAGGCAGATCACATTAACAAGTGATTCAAATAACCGGCGAATATCTTTATCAGAAATTCCAAACCCCCCCCTAGAGACGAATTCTGGCTGCGCCACTGTCAGTCCATAGATACCTTATGGCTGTTATCATGAACTCGATGAAGCTATTTGAAGACTTGGTGCGCTGTAAGGTGGGGCATGTTCCTTGGCCATTAGTCCGTTAATTACATTAACTTCCACCCTCTTAGACGCTGAAAGATCGATTTTTTTGTCACAGGAAAGAGGATTTTGCCTCTATCTTTTTGAGACCGGCGACCAGGCCCCTACCTGCCAGGTTTCCCTAGCTTAAACGGGTTTAGTGCCTGGTACCGGGGCGCGTAGCGCCACTGAAGAGATGCCGCGTAGCGGCTGGCCGTTGCTGACAGGACGGCTATGTGGAGGACTTAGTTTTGTTTCCATTTTGTTTTGCTGCTAATTGATGTTATTCTTTTTATATGGACCTGTCATCGTTATGCGAGTTGGTCTCGTAATTTAGAGCCTTGATCAGGTGACGAGACCTTCACCTGATTAGGCACCCCCAGAGGTATTATTCACAGGGAACTTGGAGGACTTTACACCCACGACGGATTTTACATGCACCAGGCGCCATTAGCGTACATGATAAAAAAAAAAAAAAAAAAAAAAAAAAAAAAAAAAAAAAAACCTGTAAGGGAAGGGGGTTAATACATGTTTATTTAACTTTACATAAAAAATAGAAGAAATGATTACTTTTACCTGTGTTGGATTGTTTTTTTCCCTTACTTTTTCTACCGTACTTTCCAGTTACCTGTTGTTTTTCTTTTGCTGCTTGATTTTTGTTGCACATTTAGGTTTATCTCGTTGCTTTTTGGTTTCTCATGTGATGCAGTTGTTTCTCTTTTGTTGCATTTATTTTGGTTTCTCATTTGTTGCAGGTTTCTCATTGTGATTTGGGTTTCTCATATTTCTCTGTTGATTTTATACTCTGTTGCATCACTGGTAACCGTTGAATTTGTTGTCATGAATGCGCTCTAGTGGCGATCAGTCCATATATACCTTATGGCTGTTTTCATGAGCTCGATGAAGCTTTTTGAGGACTTGGTGCGCTATGGGGTGGGGCATATTCCTTGGCCATTAGTCCGTTAATTAGTTATTAACTTCCACCCTCTTAGACGCTAAAAGAACGATTTTTTTTTCGCAGGAAAGAGGTATACTTTACACTGCTATTTTATTATATATACACATATATACATATATATATATTTTCCCTTTTTTTTTTTTTTTTTTTTTTTTTTTTTTTTTTTTCCTGGAAGATAAGATTAATTAGGCAGAGGTTATACACACTTTGAATATAGAGGTATGGTGGCTGCTGGGACTTTTATGTTTTTTTTTTTTTTTTTTTTTTTGTATTAGTCTATGTTTGTCTGTTTCATGTCGTCTACATTGTTCATTAGTCATCTGATCACTGCTCTACCTTTGTTTTGTACATGTTTGTTGTTTGCAAGTTGTCTGTGCCATAGTATTTCGTTATTAACTGTGATGGTGACCAGATGGTGTGGTTCTGTGAGTGGGCAGGCCGTAAGGTAGTGTTTTATGGACCCTAATTCCCCGCATATGCATTCTGGAGAGCTAAATTTAGTAAATCTATGTAGGTATTGTGGGAATGCTCCATGATCTGTGTAGATTTGGCTCAGTAATTTACAGCTTATAAGCCGTTTTGTGTCTACTTTTGGGAAGTATCCATGAGTTGTTCTACCCGTATCCCCATAGTCCCACTCGAACTGCCATTGTTTTATTGTTAACTCTTTTAATATACGCTTAAGGTTTGATATTGGTCTTTCTATGTGGTAGGGTCTATCATTTTTTTTATTTTTAGCCGCTTCTTTTGTTAATTCGTCAGCATCCTCGTTTCCTTGGATGCCAACGTGTGCCTTAACCCAATTAATTTTAAATTTGTTGTTTGATTTTCTTATTTTGTTTTGTATGTCTGCAATTAGTTTTACTGTGTTGAATGGTTTGCTGAGTGCTAATATTGCTGATAGGCAGTCCGAGTGAATGCTATAATCCATCCCTGTTTCGTTGCCCCATTCTGTTGCCTTTAGTATCGACAGTAGTTCGGCTTGGAAGACACTGTTATGTTTCCGCAATGGTGTTGACCATAGTTTAATTTTTTTGTCGCTTTTGTATGCTACGAAAGCCGATCCCGTAGCGCCTGATTCCAATTTTGAGCCGTCTGTATAAATTGTTATATCTGTTTCGTTGTAGCCTATCTTTGGTTCTGTTGTTTCTGCTGGGTGCGTTTCTCATATGTTTATTTTGTTATCGTAGTCTGTTGGTTGAATTGTATTACCGTATAATTTACATGTTTCTCTTAACCTTGTTATTGTTCCATATGTTGCTTCATATTTGACCTGTAGGTGTATTGGAATCAGGCCCGCCAGTACCTGTAGGGCTGCTGTTGGGGCAGTTTTGTATGCCTTGACTATGGTCAGCAGAAAATGTCTTTGGCAAGTGGTTAGGGCCGCTTTGCTTCTAGCATTTAATTTGTGTCCCCAGATTGGGGCTGCATATGTTAGCACTTTTTCTGCTACTGTTCGATACCAAATTTTTATGATGTCTGGTTTTATTCCCCAACCTCTTTTTGCCATTTGTCCCAGCATATTGAATGATTTGCGTACTTTGGTTGTTTGGTGTTGGCAATGTGGCAGCCAGTTTAGGTTACGGTGTATTATGACTCCTAAGTATTTGATTTGGTCTTTACCTTCTAGATCCTTGTCCTCTAATTTGATTCCCTCTATCTTTCCCGAGACTTGATCCGGGAGGTTGTGTAAGCGAGGTCTGTTTAGATACAGTAGCTCTGTTTTTTCCCTGTTTAGCGTAAGATTGTTGCTTTTTATCCAGTTGTTGAATTCTTCTATTATTTTATTTGCTAAGATTACCAGTTGCTCTTTAGTTTTCGCTTTGAGTATTAGGATGAAATCGTCGGCAAATGCTTGGATTCTAACCTTTTTACCCCAGTTCTTTTTTAAGGCTACGTCTGCTATTAGCAGCCAAAGTAGCGGGCCAAGACAACTTCCTTGCGGACAGCCGCCAAAGGTTTGTCTTGATTGTTTTATTCCGTTTTCCTCTAGTGTGACAAACCTGTTTTCAAGGAAACTAATTATCCAGTTTGTTAAATAAGTTGGGTTCGGGGAGTTTTTTAGTATATTTGCTATTATTGGCCATCTAATATTATCAAAGGCTCCTTTAATATCCATTGCTACTAGTAGTGTTTGGAATTTATCTTAAAAAATGACTGAGAGCAGTTTGAAATTCTAGGGTGGCTGATTTTTTCATAATCAGGTTTCATTTATGAGCTTTAGAAAACACAGTTACTAGTAAATTTATTTTAATTGTTGTAACAATTGGTGCTACTCTCATACGCTTAAAGCAACATAGTCATATCCGTTAGCGTCAAATTTTCGTCCAGGTTGGCGATACTTGGCAAAGTATTGCAAAATATGGCGACCAAACATAAATCGCCATAAATGAAACAAACTTGGCTATAGCTGGCTAATTTGGCGAAATTCTCTTTCAAATTCAGTATTGAGGAAAACTGGGATTGAATCTTCTATAATCGGGTTCCACGCATTTTAACTTCGTGTGTTTGAGTAAAATTAGCTGAAGTTTTGAAAACAATGTATAAGGAAGCTACCTCCCCTACATGCTGGAAGTACTTTTGATAATTATTCATTTCTGTGCTTAAAGTGTTTCTTTAACGCTACTGTTTCTATTTCATGTAATCTAATTTGTCAAGTTATTCTAACTTTTGTACAATTTCAGATTTTTTTTTTTTTTTTTTTTTTTGAGTCTGACCTGTAATAACCGATACAATCTGAAATATCAAAACCCTCCTTCCCAGTTTCCCTCCTGACGGCGCCTCTATCCACAACACAATAGTGGTACAAAAATAGAATGTCTTTCCATGAACAGGGTACTATTAGCATAAATGACAGAATACTTTCCCGGTGATTAAATGCAATAACCAACTCTATTCTTTAAAAAAAAATATTCCGAAGAATTTCTGATCCCGATAGTATGTTTCTTGGGAAATGCGGATTGTCTAACGTTCTATTTCTTCTTTTCATGTTTCGAAATTAAAACAAAAGCTTCGATTTTTGGTAACTCATAGTTTTCACGTTTTTCTCCACCTGTTTACGCACATGTTTTCTCACGCGGTCTCTATGAAAACAACACATTCTTATCTATAGAAGATGTTAGTAGTTCTTTCTATCATTGCTTCGCGATAAATTTAGTCCAGCTAACTTTGCTTCCTAATCCGATAACAGAAATTTGCAGAGGATAATGCATAAAATTTCATGTGTCGGAGGTCAGTGAACCAGAAAATCGTTTGCAAAGATAAGTATTTTTTCCATTCAAAAACATTTTGAATATTAAAATATGTGCGAATGACAATTTAAAAAAATTAATCATTTGTTATCCTAGATGGCAGCACTATAATTTGAATAAGGCAGTGTAGCGATTTTTAACTCTTACCAGCTTCGCTCGTGAACAGATAAAAACTTTTTTGTGAGCAAGGCGCAAACAGGGGCGCCATTTCGGGGGGGCTGGGGGGGGGGCAACCGCCCCCTCCCAAGAAATTTGAAATTTCAGAAAATTTATCAGTTATCACAGGTTAGACAAAAAAAAAATCAAAATAGGATCAAAAGCTAAAATAACATCAGATTTCACAGTATTGATTACAATTAAAAAAAACTAGTCTGATGTGCCAATCCCAAAACTTTCTTCTATCTCATACAGGATTTACATACACCAAAAACAAATCAGCACCAATTTATATTAAGGTCTAACTGAATCTAAAGTTGTATTAAATTATGTGCGTTAGTTCTGGAGATATAGCTATCGTGAAAATCGTGCAAAATGTAGCATAGCAGCGCCACCTGTTGGGCGATTTACACCAAAAACTAATCACCACCCATTTATATCAATGTCTAACTAAATACAAAGTTTTATCAAATTCCGTGCATTAGTTCTTTAGATACAACACCCACAAAATTTTTGTCACATACAGACATTGAGACACACAGACTCGCAGACAGATATTTTCTAAAAATAGTCCAATTGCGTTCAGGACCTTCTAAAACGTATAAATCCGTCGAAAACTGGAACTGGTAAATTTTCATAAATCCAATACCTTTTCCTTGTAACGATAGAAGAAAATAATAAACATTTAATAAATACTTTAAACATTTAAATGTTTTCTAAAGCCTTGGTATTGCAACATTCTATAAGTGAGACATTTATCATTAATAAGTATTTTGGCTAGTTTTAGAAATATATGTGAGAAAAAACTCTATGAATTGCTTCTGAGCTGTGTACAGCATGATTAAAAGAAAACTCGTCACCCCCAAGGCTAGAATTTTAGTGATAAATTCTTTCTTTAGCCAAAAATTTAAAGGGATTTTTTTTTCGGGCGTGGGAGGATGGGGGAGACGAATTCAATTTCTTAATTATATGATTTGTTAATATTGTTTTATTAGTGCCACATTCTATTTACTTCAATTGTTATAATGCTATTAAACTATTTGCTTTATTAAATGATATTATATATACAGTATGATCTTAAAAATCTCCACAGCCTGACAATAGAGTCCTGTCCAGATTTGGTTGTAAACGACCCGAATCCTGACTTTAACCCGACAATGCCGAATCCGAAATATTCGTACCTGAACCCGAAGTGAAAGAAAATGAATGTATATTTTAATACATTTATGGAAAAGTAATCTACAAGTTTACCGCTTATTTAGAAAAAATAACACATATATACACCCATTAATATTCAAATATACTATAGTTTTTTCATTTGAAAATTATTCTGAACCTCCTTTTATGTAATCGGTTCATCTCGAACCCGATTCGAAAGAGTCAAATCATAACTCGAAGAGTAGAAAGTTTACTCGACCCGCAACAACAACAACAACACAAATTGAAACACTCAAACCCAAAACAAAATGCATTTCGGGTAGCCGATGCAGGACTGCAATTTCCAGTAAACCCGGAAACGTCCAAAAATTTTTCATTGACCTCAACCTCACCCGAAATGAAAGAAAATTAATCCATATTTCAACATGATTTTGAAAAGCAGACTACAATTTTATCTGTTATGTAGAAAAATTATTTTTCTTCATCTGGAATTATTTAGGATTTCTTTGAACACTCGGGCAACACGAACCCGACTCAAAATAGTAAAAACCCAACTTGAACCAGAAACAATTAACCCTTTGATATTGGGCCAGGATTGACTACTAATTTTGCATTCAATCGTTCTACAATTTCCAAAAAATTCTTTGTGACAGATTTCTCTTGAAAATATCCTAATATAAGTGTATGACAGATTTCAAAAAGTCGTACTAATACAATAAAAAATAGTCCACTCGGACATATATGTCCCAACCGTAGTCAAATGTTCCAAGTCAACCTGACCTGCAACGAAAATAATCCGCGTCAACCGGGCTCGATCCGTACTGCAGATTGGGTCGTGTTGCCTCACCCAATACAGGAGCAAGAGACCTGAGACCATGAGATTTGCAGATTTCTGAATTGTATGGAATTTAGATCATAGTCTGAAGAGGAAGGCAGAAAATGATTGCGGAAAATTTTTACTGACAGAAAATCATTAATGAAAATTTTCTTATACCTATGGATTACAACATTTGCAAATTTCGTAACTTCTTGATGGTGTTCGTGTGCTGATTATCTCGCGACCGATTGAATTTTAAACTTTTTTTCGTGATTGTTTTTATGGTGATCATTTTCCAAAATTTGCTATTTTCTTTGAATCATTGACGGAATTGATTTTTTTCGACCATTTGTCGAAATTGACGACATTTCTTTTTCAACTGATCGATGAAATTCGCCATTTTTTTCGCCATCTTTTGACGAAATTCGCGACTCTTTTCTACGATCGTTTGTTGAAATTAGGGAGCCTTTTTCCTCAACCGACTGACAAACATTGCTATTTTTTGCGCAATCTTTGACGAAATTCCGATCGTTGACGAATATTTTTCCACCATTTGTCGAAATTCACATTTTTTGGCAACTGATCGACGAAATTCGGTATTTGTTTTCGCAATCTTTTGATGCAATTCGTGACTCTTTTCTACGATCGTTTGTTGAAATTCAGAAGTCATTTCCGCAACCAACTGACAAAAGTAGATATTTTTTTGCGCGATCTTTGACGAAATTCCCCCTTTTTTTTGCGCGAATGTTTGACTAAATTCGTGATTGTTTTTGTTCAATCTTTTGATGAATTTCGCGATATTTTTCCGCAATAGTTATACTAAATTCGCAATTTTTTTTCCGCGATCGATTGACGAAAATCTCTATTTGTTTCAGTGATTTTTGACGAAATTCGCAGTATTTTTCGACGGTCGTTTGAAAAAATTAAAGATTTTTTTTTCGCGACCAATTTTGCCAAATTAACTATTTTTTTCTATTTCCAATTCGTAAAATTCGCAATATTTACCGCGATCGGTTGACAAATTGCTTTTGCGTAAAAAAAGAAGAAAAATTCGCGGACTACCACTAAAATTAAAAATATATTAGCTGAAGAGTCATATGTTTGTGAAAGAAGTTAAAATAAGAAGGCAAAATATCACACTGCATTTTTTATTGTGGGGGCCTATTTCTATTTTGTGCACGATTTGGGCAATCCTGCACGATATTTCAACCCCTGTCTCTAAAAAAAACTTTGTTCCCCTCTCCTCCCCAAGAAACTCATGAAATAGCGCCCCTGCAGTAAAACCTGCAAAGAAGAAGTTGAAAAGGACTGTAAAAAAGTTCCATTTTAGACAGGTCTCTATCTTAGCAAGTATAATTGTATGGCGTTTTTTTCATCGAAACTTGATTTTTTTTGCCCGTTTGAGAAAGAATTATGTTATACACAGGTTTCGCTTAGACACGCCTCACTGTAACCCACCTATGCTCTTCAGAAGTGCTTTCTAGAAAGGAGGTTTTAACAGTCTTAAAGAATACCTGAAAAAAAAAACGGTACCTGTCTATAACTGAAAACTTTCATAATATTTTAAAATTCTACTTGCTAAGACGAAAACCTGTCTAAAACGGAATTTTTCAGAGGTCACTTGAGATTCCGTATTAGAAGTATTGCTGTTCCTGTATATATGATTCAGTAAACGTTTCTCGTTCGGAAAGGTTGTTGGAGGGGGGGCGCCCCCCCCCCCCGAACTCCATCCTTGGCTATGCCACTACCTTAAAAAAAAACTTTGCCCCCCCCAAGAAAGTTCTGAAATGGCGCCCCTGGGCGCAAAACCAAGCGGTTCCGATTATGGGAGCAGAGATAATCGCGATAGCGGGGTTAAAATTAAGAAAAAAAAATCATGCGTCACCCATAAATTATGAAACACTTTCCAACACATTCAGAATAGTTAAACAAAATTTCACCGTTTAATAAGATGAACAATGATGACAAAATAAACAATAACACATTTGAAAATCCAATTTCAGCAACTATCATTAATAGTCGAATTCATTTTTAACGCTCACTCAGCCCTCTATATGGTCTATAGGTTTGTATACTTTCTACATAGTATACAAAAATGTAATTCAGTTACACAGTGAAAAATTTCCCTTCAGCAATTTCCGTCAATTAACAGAAATGTACTCGAGATCGTTTGTGCAGCCCTGTATATGATCTATAGAATTTATACACACCAAGTAACATGCAAAAAATTAATTAAATTAAAAAACGCGTACCGCAACTGAAAACGCAGTTCCAGCAATTATTGTTCATAGACAGTACTGTAATCGAATTATTTTGTGTATCCCTGTAAATGAACGATGAATGCTATGCACACCATATTTTATAGTAAGTATTTTGTTGTGCACTCAGTGATATGTCATTTTCAATATGTTTGAAATAGCGTAACATCAATAAAATGCTCCGCAAACGATTTTTCCTTATAGACTACGATGTAACGGAATACTTTTGATTCCCCTATGTCCCTGTTACCGAACTATAAATTCTAAAAACTTCATTTACAATACCAAACATGTCATAGAAACCTACCTCAGTAGCATATATAAATTGCATGGCAATTCCACCATATCGCCGCTACCATGTCAAACTATCGAATGTGAAAAAATACATTTTTCATTACTTTTAATAATGAGCCGATTGTCACCACTAACTTTTAATAGTATTCCTCACCTGGGTTGCCAGTTTGGCCTTTCTTTAAGTCAGAAATTTCGAATCTTTACCAGAAATTTCGAATAGAAATTTTTGCTTTATTTATTGACAGACATTTTATGTTTACTGAATGTAAAATAAATTTTCTCGAAATTTCCAGTATGAATTCGGCATCTCTGAATAAAAAAAGAGGGCGAAACTGGCAAACCTCTTTTTTACAAACATTTTATGAGTATTTTTATTAGCCGAAGAATTCTAATAAAATTTTAGTGGTGACAATCGGCATATTTTTAAAAGTAATGAAAAATGCATTTTTTTCATATTCGATAGTTTGACATGGTAGCGAAGAATGTGCGCAAGTAAGAGCTGGCAGACAGATAGGCAGACGGCAGACAGGCAAATCGAATTCATAAACACTGTTCAACTGTGTTGTAAAGTGTTTAAAAGGATTCTCGTTCATTAATTGTAAGAGCGAATCACAATAGTTGGCACGGTTTTCAGAACAAATCCTTTGCAAGACCAATATTGAAATAAATACCGCATTAGCACACAGTTTGGCATGGCATTCGTCTAGCGAAAAAATAGCGTACACGTGTACGCTACTTTATTACTTTTCACCTTTTCTGATTTATTTACAAAGCATACGTAGCAAAGATATTTCAATGAATGGTACGGGTTTAGTCCAAAGCCGCCTATAAACTAATAGACCGGGAGGCGGCAGCATAGATAATCACCTCATCGAGTTCACGGCTGAAATTCCAGAATTAGTTAAAACTCGATTCGCATATTAAAACGCAATCGGTCTGCCAAGTCATATCTTGGTGGAAAACACCTTAAAACCTTATTTTAGCGGTTGACTCGTAGGTTTACCATTGTGCTTTCCTGCACCCAAAGGTATGAAAACATGGAGGACTGGGAGCAGGAACACACAATGGTAAACCTACGAGCCAACCGCTAAAATCGGGTTTTCGTGTGTTTTCCACCAATATATGACTTGGCAGACCGATTGCGTTTTAACATACCAATCAAGTTTTAACTAATTCTGGAATTTCAGCCATGAACTCGATGAGGTGATTGTCTGTGCTGCCGCCTCCCGGTCTACAACCAAACTGTAAATAACTTTATAGGCGGATTTGATCCTACTGTAAATTATCAACTAAAAGAGTTATTCCTTAATAACCCAAATTTTGCCCAACAAATTAGAAAATATAACATCGCAATGGCGTCGCCATTGTTTTCAGCAACGTGGAAGAACATTCCATTCCAAGTAAAGATTCACATTGTTTTAAAATACAAAGTCACATTCACCGATACATTTCGGATTTGCTTCCACACAAAGGTAAAGAACCTTCGTACGGGCAGCTCTATTTTATAGATTTGATGCAGCAAATAATTGTCGTTTTGGCCACCAAGAAAAAAGTCAACTAACTGAAAAAAGCTTTTCGTTCTTCCAAGATTTGGCTTCTAATTTCAGAGCTGATGGAAATGACGTCATTTGGGTGAACTTATACAAAAATAACTTTGCTTGGACAAATTTATTCGAAAGCCTTTATGAATTATAATAAATGCTTACAAAAATGTAATTTTTCTCGCTAAAACAGTTTATTACTTAGAACTTTCTTGCGAAAAGTTTTAATCGCCATCTTAAAAGTTTTAATCGTTATAGTTGAAAATCTGTTTTCTTCTGTAATTTTTTTTTTTTTTTTTTTTTTTAAATAGGCAGCAATAATTTTCTAGTTATATGCAAGGATATTAATTTATTTTTTGTTTTACCTCCTTGGTTGAATGTAAATTTTTAAAAAGTTACAATAATTTCTTATCAATTTGACGACGACGTTTTTTTTAATTTTTTAATTTATTTCTTTTTCTTTTTCAGATAAATTGATTCCTTTAGCTTAAATATGTGAACATAAGTTTCTATTTCTTCAAATTTTATTGAAAATGTAATTTAATCACGATATTGTTTTCGCAGCCTTAAAGGTTTCAGTTATGTTCGTATAGTACAGAAAATGCGCCTCCTGGCGGTGGAAGGTGGAACTAATGGATCGCAGCACGCCTGCTATACGGTGCCGCAGGCAGCGGGGACACGTGTCTGAGGTTCGTACAGAACAGATTGCGACTCCTGACGGTGGAAGGTGGAACTAATGGACTTTGCAGCACGTCTGCTATACAGTGTCGCAGGCAGCGGGGACAGAAATCACCCTCTCGTGGGCTGCCTGCCTTTCGGCTTAGAAACTTACTGCCCACGAGGGAGAAAATATTTCAATTCCACCAACCAGCGGAGACCCCGATGTCCAGAACCGCGAAATCCTCGCAGGCAGGAAGGCGCATGTTTATTAAAACTTGAAAAATTTACAAAATGTTATAGAAAAAATTAACAAAACGTGCCTGATGTTCGTTTATATCATAATGCGACCGTTGACAGTGGAAAGTGGAACTAATGGATTTTGCAGCGCGTGCGCAGCACGCCTGCTATACGGTGCCACAGGCAGCGGACCCCAGCCGGAGGTTAGTTCGGTTAGCGGTTTATACTATTCGAGGAGGAAATTAAGGGTTTTTCCGGTGCGTTCGCAGCACGCCCGTGATACGGTGCCACAGGCTGTGTGGACCCGAGCCGGAGGTTCGTTTGGTTCTAGATTTATCGCATTCGAGGTTCTTTTACTAAGAAATTCAAATAGATTCAAGGCCCTGATGTAAATTAGGGGCCCGCTATCTTGCGAAGCCAGCTAGTAAATACTTTTCCCTATTAATTTCTTTTTCTCCTTTCTTATCCGCAAAAGCTTTTATACACTGATGTCCAAAAATTAAGCGGCAGTGACCGATTTTTTCTATTTTAGACGTTGTGTCGAATATCTACTAAAATTCTTTACGAATTGTCCTTGAACTTCAAGACTGTAAAGAACATGTTTGACTTCATAATTTTCAGTGAAGATTTTGTCGCGAGGACAATTCGGATGTAGGGGAGGGGGATAATAGTTTTAATAATAAAATAATATTTGTGATCATCCAAGTAACAGAAAATGCTCAAAATGGTAGCCGCATGCCGACGGACTCCATTATGCCATTCTCTATAGCAAGACTTTAGTTCCCTGTGCGACTGTCATTTGCTATGGCAATGAACAAGGTTAAATGGCAGGCAGACTTTAAAAAAGCTAGGGATATATCCGTCAAAATCACTATTCACTCATGGGAAAGTATACGTCGCACGCCGCATTTAGTCGTGTTAAAGCTCCAAATGATGTTCGAATCTAAATTAAAAAGATAAGTGAGCAAGGAAAAGAAAGTACCAACCCCAACTTTCACGAAAAATATTGTAATACAAAGATGTTCTATTGAAGAAATGGGTTATTGTGTACTAAAAAAAAAAAAACATGTAAAGAGTCATTACGTGCCAGATGTGCTTATATTTCCAACAAACCATTAGATTCTAGGGAATTTATTTCTTAAAATAAAATTTCGTGTATCTATTATTAAACATCCTTCATAATATATGTGTAAAAAGTAAGCAGTTTTATATGAATTCATAAGTTTACTTCAAGTTGCAAATCTTTGTAAATATAGTTTATGTACTAAAATTATGTTTTCTGCAAAATAAACATTTTGAAAAAAAATATAATGTACCAGGGAGTTTTATTTTAAAAACAAATCCTTTCGCTAAACTGGAATGAGATGGGAATGAAAGGAGAACATTCTCGCTCAGGTGCAACAACGAAACTAACGAATTGGTGCAAGACACTACTCAACAGGTGATTCAATCTGGAGATTTTTTTTTTTTGTACATTGGGGTAAATATTCCCAAAAGACCCCTATATAGTGTTTCTGTTGAACCTTTATAAATTTGGTTCATTTTTTACACGTAGATGACACTTTACGACCTACGCTACAGAGAGGGTGATAGAGCCGGAACATATAACCGGACATGGCTGGATTAACCATCAGGCAAACAGGGCGGCTACCCAGCGCCCACGACAGTCGGGATCTTGTTAGGGGTTTTAAGTCTCTCTGCACAATTCGAAATAACATTGCTTATGTGTAAAATAATGATATTTTTGCTCTAAATTAGTTTTAAAATGTTTTTTATGAAAACAAAAAAAATGAGTATTAACTTTATTTTTTTCAGGCAAAGTCGATATAATTGTTGGGAAATGCGTAGATTTGAGCATTCTGAAAGTAACCGTGAACACAAAAAATAAATATTTAAAATATTGTATAGGATAGAAGATTTTGAGAAATTGAAAATAATTATGCACATTATATATGAAAGAGATTGCACGGTGTTTTTCAAACCTTTTACAATGTACTAGCAAGCTACGCCCACTACGCTGGTCAATTTCTCTTAACAACCTTTAATCAAACAAAATTATTCTTCATTTCATAATTCACTTTTATATTTTAACAGAATAATAAGGCTACTATAATTTGTGACTCGTGCTATAGCCAATATACACGTCAGGACACGTCGCCCTTATCATTATCTTTTTACGCGTGAAGGTTTCGCTATAGTACTCCATTGTAAAATTTGGTAATTTTTGAAATTCAATATTTGAAAAATAGCATAATCATTAGATTTGAAATTTATGTCAAGAAATATACAATTTTTTACCTTTCAAACGCAGTTTGTCTAACAATTTACTGACAAATACTTTTCGAGCTATTATTTTTTTCAGTAACTTCAAATGTTTCATTTTCCGAGATTAATCTGTGGCAAAGATTAGCAAAAAACCCAGTCGTCAGCAACGCATAGCTTTATATTAAAGAGGATGTTGGAACAGGGATTGTCACCATCACTTTTGAAATCGGTTCTGTAGTTCTAGAGATTCCATAGAAATTGTAATTTAAAATGATTTTAGAACGCTTTTCGCTCATTTCACCCTTTTAAATTTCGATTTTTAAAAAAATTTATTCTTAGAGAGCATTTACATCTTATAAGTCACTACAATGCCAAATTTCAAATTTCTAGCTCCCTCAGTATAAAAAAATTCGCAATTTTCGAACATTTTTCACTCCTGCACCCAATTAGGGTTAGTGGCACCGACATAAAATATAGCCTATGTTGGAGTAGGGATTGTCACCATCAATTTTTCTATGACTTTTGAAATCGGTTCTGTGGGGTTCCAGAGATTCCATAGAAATTGTAATTTAGAATGCTTTTAGAACGCTTTTCACTCATTTCACCCTTTTAAATTTCAATTTTTTAAAAATTGTTCTTAGAGAGCATTACATCTTATAAGTAACTACAATGCCAAATTTCAAATTTCTAGCTCCTTTGGTATTAAAAAAAAACGCAATTTTATAACGTTTTACGCTCCTGCACCACCCTGGGGTTAGTGGCACCGACGTAAAATATAACCTATGTTGGAGCAGGATTGTCATCAAAAATTTGCCACCATCACTTTTGAAAAGGGTTCGGTAGTTCCAGAGATTCCATAGAAAATGTAATTTAGAATGTTTTAAGAACGCTTTTTGCTCATCTCACAGTTTTAAATTTCGATTTTTTTAGAATTAGTTCTTAGAGAGCATTTACATCTTATAAGTAACTACCATGCCAAATTTCATGTTTCTAACACCTTCAGTATAAAAGTATCGAAATTTTAGAATGCTTTTCGCTCATGCACTCCCCTGTAGGTAGTGGCACCGGCATGAAATATAGCCTATGTTACAGCAGGAACTGTTACAATCAATTTGCCACCATCACTTTTGAAAACGGTTCTGTAGTTCCAGAGATTCCATTGAAATTGTAATTTAAAATGTTTTTAAAACGCTTTTCACTCATCTCACCCTTTTAAATTTCGAATTTTGTTAGAATTTGTTCTTAGAGACTATTTACATCTTATAAGTAACTACAATGCCAAATTTCAAATTTCTAGCTCCTTTGGTATTAAAAAAAACGCAATTTTATAACGTTTTTCGCTCCTGCACCACCCTGGGGTTAGTGGCACCGACGTAAAATATAACCTATGTTGGAGCAGGATTGTCATAAAAAATTTGCCACCATCACTTTTGAAAAGGGTTCGGTAGTTCCAGAGATTCCATAGAAAATGTAATTTAGAATGTTTTAAGAACGCTTTTTGCTCATCTCACAGTTTTAAATTTCGATTTTTTTAGAATTAGTTCTTAGAGAGCATTTACATCTTATAAGTAACTACCATGCCAAATTTCATGTTTCTAACACCTTCAGTATAAAAGTATCGAAATTTTAGAATGCTTTTCGCTCATGCACTCCCTGTAGGTAGTGGCACCGGCATGAAATATAGCCTATGTTACAGCAGGAACTGTTACAATCAATTTGCCACCATCACTTTTGAAAACGGTTCTGTAGTTCCAGAGATTCCATTGAAATTGTAATTTAAAATGTTTTTAAAACGCTTTTCACTCATCTCACCCTTTTAAATTTCGAATTTTGTTAGAATTTGTTCTTAGAGACTATTTACATCTTATAAGTAACTACCATGCCAAATTTCAAGTTTTCAGCTCCTTCAGTATAAAAAAAGTCGATCCTTTCGAACATTTTTCATTCCTGCATCCCATTGGGGTTAGTGGCACCGACATAAAAAATAGCCTATGTTGGAGTAGGGTTTGTCACCATCAATTTTCCACCATTACTCTTGAAATCGGTTCTGCGGTTCCAGAGATTCCATAGAAATTGTAATTTAGAATATTTTTAGAGCACTTTTCTGTCATTTCACCCTTTTAAATTTCAATTTTTTTTTTTAAATTTGTTCTTAGAGAGCATTACATCTTATAAGTAACTACAATGCCAAATTTCATATTTCTAGCTCCTTCAGTATGAAAAAAAAATGCAATTTTAGAACGCTTTTCGCTTCTGCACCCCCCTGGGATTAGTGCCACCGACATAAAATATAGCCTATGTTCGAGTAGGGAGTCTCACCATCAATTTGCCACCATCACTTTTGAAATCGGTTCTGTAGTTCCAGAGATTTTATAGAAATTGTAATTTAGAATGTTTTTAGAACGCTTTTCGCTCGTTTCACCTTTTTAAATTTCGATTTTTCTTTGTTGTTGTTCTTAGAGAGCATTTACATCTTATAAGTAATTACAATGCCAAATTTCAAATTTCTAGCTCCTTCAGTATTATAAAAAATACAATTTTAGAACGTTTTTTGCTCCTGCAGCACCCTGGGATTAGTGGCACTGACGTAAAATATAGCCTAGGTTGGAGCAGGGATTGTCATCAAAAATTTGCCACCATCACTTTTGAAATGGGTTCGGTAGTTCCATGGATTCCATAGAAATTGTAATTTAGAATGTTTTTAGAACGTGTTTCGCTCATCTCACCCTTTTAAATTTCGAATTTTTTTAGAATTTCTTCTTAGAGAGCATTTACATCTTATAAGTGACTACCATGCTAAGTTTCATGTTTCTAACCCCTTCAGTGTAAAAAAAAAAATCGAAATTTTAGAACGCTTTTCGCTCCTGCACCCCTTTGGCAGTAGTAGCACCGACATAAAATATAGCCTATGTTGGAGCAGGGACTGTCACCATCAATTTGCCACCATCACTTTTGAAATCGGTTCTGTAGTTCCAGATATTCCATAGAAATTGTAATTTAGAATGTTTTTCGCTCATCTCACACCTTTTAAATTTCGAATTTTTTAGAATTTGTTCTTGGAGAGCATTTACATCATATAAGTAACTACCATGCCAAATTTCATGTTTCTATCTCCTTCAGTATAAAAAAAATCGAAATTTTAGAACGTTTTTCACTCTTGCACCCCCTGTGGCAGTGGCACCGACAGAAAATATAGTCTATGTTACAGCAGAGACTGTTACCATAATGTGCCACCATTACTTTTGAAAATGGTTCTTTAGTTCCAGAGATTCCATTGAAATTGTAATTTAGAATGTTTTTAGAACGCTTTTCGCTCATCTCACCCTTTTAAATTTTGAATTTTATTAGAATTTGTTCTTAGAGAGCATTTACATCTTATAAGTAACTACCATGCCAAATTTCATGTTTCTAGCTCCTTCAGTATAAAAAAATCGAAATTTTAGAACGTTTTTCGGTTCTGCACCCCTCTGGGGGTAGTGGCACCGACATAAAATATAGCCTATGTTGGAGCAGGGATTGTCACCATCAATTTGCCACCATCACTTTTAAAATCGCTTCAGTAGTTCCAGAGATTACCCCCTTCAAACAAACAAAAAAACAATCTTTACTACTTTATAATATTAGTATAGATTATAAATTATTCTATGATACATACAATTTTAAAATAATTTTTATTATTCCAGTATTGAAGTGAGAGACGTTGTGTCCCGCTAAGTGATTTGCCAGCGCCCCGCACAACGTTGCTCCTTGCTTCTAACCGGGCCCACTTCTTTGCAAAGACCGTCACCAGTCCTGTATTTTAAATGAAATAAAAAAACTAGTCGTTGGGGGCCACCGTAATACTTACCCATCATGGATATGCATAATGTAAAATATTAAAATAAAAAAGTGTAAATTACTTATAAAATGCATTGCAATTCGAATAAAATCGTGGCTTGATGACGTCATAAACTTTAAAGGCTCGATTACTGAATTGCTTGAAAGAGGTTTTTCCTTATAACTTCAAAAATAATAATCCTATTAACTAGCGGTTTATTGCATCTGATTAAGCGTCAAATTTCCAATTAAAATATATCTTTGATGTGAAATTTGGATGAAATACAGGGTCATGAAAAATCGAAGAGTGTGGAAAATAGGATTCCAAATATCTCGGCAACTCATTATTCGATCGACTTCATGCTTTATGCAAAATTTATGTTTTTTTATGGTCTTTTATATTCATTTCTTAAAATAAACAATTTCGAAAATTTTTATATACCTTTCATCAGAACGAATATTTCGAGAGTCCGAAAAAAATTGTTCCGGTTAATCGAGGTTATTGAAATGAAATAGGCTTCTTCCCATTATTACATACTAAGTACATACCAAATTGCAAGTTTCTATCTCAATTTTTTTGGGAGATAGAGCGTTTACAGACACACACACAGACACACAGACGGACGGCAAAATTTTTTTTCTAAAAATATGTTTTTCGGAATCTCCAGTATCTGAAACGTGTAAATCCGTCAAAAAAAATTTTTCGATTTTCAAAACGATTACAAGACTTACCCTATACGTATGATGGGTAAGTAATAGTAGACTCGAGCACCTTCTTTTTTCACATGAACATTTCAAGTTAAAATTACTAGTAAATAAAATATAAATAAATAAAAAATTCTAAACTTAGATATATAATGTTATTACACAGCGCTAAGCAATTAAACTACATTTTTTTTTTCATCTACTAATAAATCATCTGAAGTGGTTGAGCTATAGAGTACCTAGCTGGTGAAATGACTGAGCCCCCAAGTTTCAGAGGGTACCGTAGTAGTTTAGGTTATGCATGACAGAGGGGATTTTGACAGCAAATAGTGATGCTTTTCTACATTTTGTTAATAATAGTAATAGTGATGTTTAAACAAAATTAATTCTTTAAAATTTTCATTTTCTAATAGCATTCTTAAGGGCCCGCAAACTCTCTGCTTACGACAAATATACCCCATAAAATTATAAAGAACTTTACAGAAACTAAAGCGGTAGGTACTTTTTTTTCATTTTCTCGTATTAATTATAACTGAAGTCTTATAGCCAACATTCAGACTCATCCCCCCCCCCCCCCCCGCTTTCCTACTTTATTTCAAAATTGACACTGCTTTCAGTACAATCAGGGGATCCAATTCGGGCTTCCCGGGTTACAGAGCATAGGTTAAAAACGATTAAAAAAATTTAAAACCAATAAATATTTTACATTTAATATATATTAGGAGATTCAACCCGGCCCTCCCTCATTACAGAATATTTGTAGAAACGAGTTTTTTTTTTTTTTAATTGAAAATTCTAATAAATTTTTTACATTTAATATATACTAGGAGATTCAACTCGGCTCACTCAGATTACAGTATATATGCGAAAACAATTTTTTTTTTTTACATTTAATATACACCAATAGATTCAACTCTGCTCTCCCGTATTACAGAATATAGAAAACCATTTTTAACACTTTCCAATCTAGTTGAAAAGTGTTTATGACTTCGGTTTGTCTGGCCGTCTTGGTCGTGCTCCAACTCGCGTAAATATGCTTGGATTGCTCTGAAAATGTTATATGTTATTGTCGTTTACTATAGCATGTTTCCTATTTCAACTGAAGAGTGTAGCATTTATAGTTTTTTTACAGGGACAGTCAAAAGTATTCCGTTACATTACAGTCAATGGGGAATAATTGTGTCAAGTGCATTTTGATGATGTTACCGTTACGGCATTTGAAACGTGATGGAATTGATATACAGGGTAAGTCAAAATGAATATAGCGATTACAAACGGCTATAACTATTTAATGCATACTTTGACACGCTGCGATTTTTTCTATGGGGTTATGTGAAAGATGCCCAAATGCCCAATGGCCTCCCATGCCCAAAACAATTGAAGAACTGAAAGTACGCATTTGTAATGCGCTTGCGTCGGTGACTGAACAAATACTTCAGAATGTATGGCGTGAAATGGACTACCGCCTAGATGTTATCCGTGTGACCAAGGGAAGTCACATCGAACATCTATGACGTATGTATACAAAATTTTGAAGTTCCGTCTACATTCTGTGTTAATCTTATAGATAAATTCTATTCCATTAAATAGTTATAGCCGTTTGTAATCGCTATATTCATTTTGACTTACCCTGTATAATTATGAAGCGCATTAAAACATGCTTTTTGTAGAATATGGGGTGAAAAGCATTAATTATTCATTTACAGGTTCAAACAAAAGAACTCTGTTACACATTGTTCTATAGGAAAAAATCGTTTGCAGAGAAATTTGGCGATATTTCACTATTTCAAACGTAATGAAAATTGTATGCATTACTGAGGTGCACTATAAATTGCTCTCTTTAAAGTGTGGTGTGCATTGCGTTTATTTACAGGGACACACAAAAGATATCGGTTACAGTACATGTGCGATATTTACAGTCTGTGTGATAAGTGCGTTTTCAACTTTGGTTTGCGTTTTAAAAGTTTAACTACATTTTTTTTTATAGTATGTGTGTGTTTATAAACTCGGTTGTTCATATACAGGGCTACACAAGAGAATCCGTAAATACTACAGACTATGGGAGTGAAGTGCTTATAAGGGTATAGTTTTTAGTTGTATTACTTATTTTCTTGCTGAACTATATTTAGTAAACTAATATAAGTTTGTGGAATATAAATAAATTCATATACAGGGCTACGCAAATAAAAATATACATTGTCGTTTACGATTGGTAATTGCTGCGAGTGAGTTTTAAGTTGCCTTTCAACTTAATATGTGGTGTGTACAAAAGTCTTCAGATAATATACAGGGCTGTACAAAAGATTTCGAGTTCATTTTCATCGATTGGCTAAAATTGCTAAATGTGAATATTCTAATAGAACTAAATTTTATCATACTATATATCCACATCTATTGATCATATACAGGGCTGCACAAAATAATTCGACTACTTTTTTGACACTGGAAGGTAATTTCGAGAACTGTATTTTTCAAAGTGTTATATGTTTTCTAAACTGTTTACTTACATATCTTCTTTCCCCTTATTTAATGGTGAAGTTTCGTTACAGTTTTCTGGCTGTGTCGGAAAGTGTTTCATAATCTATGCTTGACGCATGGTTTTACGTTCTTGTTTTTTTTAAAATTGAAAACTCTAATATTTTTTTTACATTTAATATATACTTGGAAATTCAACCCTGCCCTCTCGGATTACAGACGGATTATAGAGAACCTTCTTTTTAACACTTTCCAACCTAGTTGAAAAGTGTTTATGACTCTCGGTTTGTCTGCCGTCTGTCCGTGTTCTAACTCCCGTAAATATCTTTCGATTGTCCTGAAATTTTTGTATGTTATTGTCGTTTACTATAGCATGTTCCCTATTTCAACAGAAGTGTGTAGCACTTATAGTTTTTTTACAGGGACATTCAAAGGTATACCGTTACATTACAGTCAATGGGAAATAATCGTTTCAAGTGCATTGTGATGATGCTACGTCATTTAAAACATGATGAAATTGATATATAATTACGAAGCGCATTAAAACATGCTTTTCGAAGAATACGGGATGCAAAGCATTTGTAATTCATTTACAGAGTCAAACAAAAGAATTCTGTTACATCTTTATATGGGGAAAAATCGTTTGCAGTGTAATTTAGTGATATTTCCCTATTTCAAACATAATGAAAATTATATGCATTACTCAGGTGCACTTTAAATTGCTCTCTTGTGTGCATTGCGTTTATTTACAGGGAAACACAAAATATATCGGTTACAGTACATGTGCGATATTTACAGTCTATGTGTGATAAGTGCGTTTTGAAAATTGGTTTGCGTTTTTAAGTTTAACTAATTTTTTTCATAGTACGTGTGTGTGTATAAACTCGGTTGACCATATACAGGGCTACACAAGGGACTTCGTAAGTATTACAGACTATGGGAGTGAACTGCTTAAGGATAGTTTTTAATGGTGCTACGCATTTTCCTGCTGAACTTTATTTAGTAGACTAATAGAAGTTTCTGGAATTTAAATGAATTCATATACAGGGCTACGCAAAGAAAAAGATACATTGTCATTTACGGTTGGTAATTGCTGCGAGTGAGTCTTAAGTTGTCTTTTAGCTTAATATGTGGTGTGTGCAAAAGTCTTCAGATAATATACAGGGCTGTACAAAAGATTTTGAGTGCATTTCCATCGATTGGCGAAAATTGCTAAATGTGAATATTCTAATAGAACTAAATTTTATCATGCTATATATCCACATCTATTGATCATATACAGGGCTGCACAAAATAATTCGACTACTTTATTTGACACTGGAAGGTAATTTCGAAAACTGCATTTTTCAATGTGTTATATGTTTTCTAAACTGTTTACTTATATATCTTCTTTCACCTTATTTAACGGTGAAGTTTCGTTACAGTTTTCTGGCTGTGTTGGAAAGTGTTTCATAATCTATGCTTGATGCAAGATTTTTCGTTCTTGTTTATTTTTAAAATGAAAACTCTAATGTTTTTTTTTTTACATTTACTATATACTAAGGATATTCAATCGGACCCTCTCGTATTACTGAATATATGAGAAAACCATTTTTTTTTAATTGAAACTTCAATAATTTAGAGATAGATTTTTTAAACATTTATGCTTGAAAATTGTTTTAAAACCCATTAAAAAAAAAAATCAGTAAATTGAGATACAGTTTTCAAACTAAATCCATTTGAAAGAATTTTTTTTTTCTCTATTCTGTGTAAAAATTTAAATTGCGCAATGTTTAGAAGTTAAAAAACACTACATTAAAAGAGAAATTTATTGATCAGATGTTGGCACAGTCGATGTGATATCAGCGTTACTCAAAAACGTGTTTTTGCTTTAAGATATATATATTTTTAGACTGCCCACTCTCAACATCAAAAAGCATTTTTAGATGAAAAATATCAATGTATGTATTCAAATAAAGTTTTGAAATTTATTAAAAGGGATAATCTCGTATTAGCCGCATGTCATAGGATAATAGCCGTAGACATTGCCACAGATTTTGCTACTTACAGCAGCCTTTTTGATTTCAATTATTTCAGTGCTTAAGCATGTAGTTTGATTACATATATGATAAATTTTTGTTTTATTTATATTATTTCCTTTATATTATTCCATTTATTTATTTATTTATTGATGAAGTGTTAATTTCAGTATGTAATATTAATTTCAAACAAACGCTGCAATATTTATATTGTTTAAAGTGAAAACGGGTTAGTGTTCCGTTATCGACCTGCACGCAATAGAAACAGTTTTAAAAAGAGAAAAATCATACGTGAAAAGTATTTAAAAATCGTAAAAAGTGAAATCAATAAATTAAAATACAGTTTTCAAACAAATTGCATTTAAAAATATATTTCATTCAAAAATCATGCTTGGAAAATATTTAAAAATCATAAAAAAAGGAAATTAATAAATTTAAATACAGTTTTCAAACAAATTGAATTTTAAAACATATCTCTCCCCCCCCCCCCACCCTCGACAGTGTAAAAATTATAATTATACAACGTTTAAAAGTAATTAAATTTCTGAAAAAAGGGAAATTGATCGTAGTCATTGTGGATATGACGTAAACGTTACACACGGTTTATTTTAAATTTACAATATGATCATTCCTATTAAAATGAGTTAAAAATACTTTGAAATAACTATGGTCTCTTCGGAAAGATTTGTTTTCTATATAATAATTCCTCTAAGGCTAAATCCAATTAAGCTGATATGATAATGCATAAAAATACCTATTTCATATGCTAACAAGAAAAATAAGGAAGAATTTGCACCCCCCCCCCCCCGCCTGTTTTATATTCGATTAATAACTGTTTGTTTTTCAAGAACGCTAACTTCTCCCGCGTGGTTCTCACGTGATAGTAAGAAGGTGAAGTGAGATTACGTTGAGCAAAAAACCTTGAGGGCCATGTATGAATGGCGACTGAAGTATCGATTTTGTTATTGTTATTATTTTTTTTTTATTTTACTATTCTCATTAGAAAAGGCAAATCCTGTATTTACTTGTGTGTTGTTTTTCGCACTTACTTTTTCTTCCATTTCTTAGATGCTTGTAGAAGAAATGTGAGGTTTTTCAGGAATTGTAAAAATTTTTTAGATGAAAATTTATATTATTTCAATAGAATTATGAGCATTAACACGCTAATTCAACAATCCAGTAACTTTTCCCACATCCTTTTCATTTTAGAAGACAGAAACTTCTGTACTATTTATTGGATTTTTAAATTATGTCTTTCTTAGAGGTAGCCAGATGACAACAAAATATAAAATAATCAGAATTCTAATAAACAAGTGGGTAAGTGTGATCCAAGTTCGCACAAAGGGTTTCGTTTAATATTCCTTTCAAAACACTTTATCCTTTCTTTAAAAAATCCAAATAAATTTCATTTTCTAAAAAAAAAAACTGTCTATTTTTCTCGGTTTTTCGAATATCTGAACCGGCCCGATAGCGGGTGAAGCCCACTATTATATTCTATATTCTAATAATATCTGTCATGTGGACTAAATGCGATATTTAAAAAAAATTAATTTCAAAATTAAACATGTTGTATACCTTCAAAATGTTAAAATATGCGAATATTTCCATAATCGGGTTTTTATCATGATTCAATACGTTCCTCAAACTCGTATATTTACTATTCTCTATTACTCATATTCATACTCGCTTTGTATTATACTGAAACATTTGAAAAATCCGTTAAACTTGGGATATGACGTCATATTTTCTTTTTAATTCTCTAATGACGTGTAATTAATCTGCTTTGTGTACATGCACACATACTCATACTCCTTGTATTATTGAGAAATCTTTCTGTTTTATTACCACTATGACGTCAATCTTTTTTATTTCATATTAATCTTTTTTTTCAATTGGTGAAACTTTTTATTTCATTTTTATTTTTCACGTGGAAATCGTCTGATAGAAAATTAATTATTGTAGATAGAATTTCATCATGGATTTTTAATTTTTGGCATCTGCTATAAGGGAAAATGTTCAAATTTAATAAGAAAAGGCTGTTAGAATTTTGGTTTTTTATCTCAATTTATTAAAATAACACGAATTTTTCAAATTTTAATATTTTCAGCTCTTCACAGCTGATATTCTGATTTATACACAAAGTTTCAACTCTGTAAGTTACACAGTTTTCGAGAATGGCTCTGTGACAGACAAACAACGGAACGGGAGCAATAGGGTTTCGTGAGATGAACAAAACCCTAAAAAGATTCAATAATATAAGCAGATGATTGTCAAAGCTCATTGCTATTACATGCCGATTGGAAATAAAATAACGTAATTTCACTTTTTAACACTTTCCAACATATAGCTGAAAAGTGTTTATGAGTTCGGTTTGTCAGTCCGTACTCTAAATATAGTCGGATTGCCATGTAACTGATATATCTTATTGAAGTTTAACATGACACGTTCGGTATTGAAAATGAAGTGTGTAGAATTTATAGTTTGTTTAGAGAGACACTCAAAATAATGCTGTTACATTGTGATCGATGGGAAAAAATAGTTTGCAGTGTATTTTAATGATGTTAAACTATTTCAAACATATTGAAATTGATATACATCAGAGAGGTGCACTAGAAGATGCTTCTATAGAATAGGGTGTGCGTAGTGTTTATCTTGCATTTACAGGGACATACAAATAAATTCGGTATCAGTATTGTCTACAAGCAATAATTGCTGGAAGTGCATTTTCAGATGTGGTATAGTTTATTTTTTAAATTGAACTAATTTTTTTACAAATTTTTGGTGTGTATAAATTCCATAGATCATATGCAGGGCTGCACAAAAAAATTGAGTACATTTCCTCTTATTGGCGGAAATTGCTGAACAAAAATTCTCAACTGTGTTGTACGTTTCCAAACTGAGTTAAATTTGGGTATACTATATAGTGTATATACAAATCTATAGATCATATACAGGGCTGCACAAAATAATTGGGATATTTTCTCAACTATAGCTGGCAATTGCTAAAATTGTGTCTTCGAATGTATTAGGCGATTTCCAAAATCTTTAATCTAGTTGATTTATGGTGGTTGTCTATATCGATGTAATAACTTAATTACAATGGATGAAGAAATAGTTGAATATATAAAATGAAAAATGAAAAAAATATTTTCAGGCGTCCAATTCCTCTCTCTTTTGCAACGAATCACTTAAAATTTCCCATAATGTTATAGTATAGCCTATTTGTTTTGTAATACTGTGCATATTATCCATAAGTTTCCGACATGAGCTTCATGCTAGAAAATTGGATGTTATAGTTTCGCTGGCTTCTAATTAATCTTCTATAATATGATGACAGAAATTGAATGCAAATATTATCCCATAGAAGAAGTTATATTTTGTTTCTGATTACCAGCGCCAAAGGAAAGTAATATTCCGCAAGCATATGCTTTGTGTTCTTTGACTTAATATGATTGTACAATGTACATGAAGACCAAAGTCCCATTGCATATTATGCAGCCCATATTTGCCCATGGTAGTCAAAAGCGGCCTACAATAACAATATCGTTACTTGATCAAATATTATTATTTGATCTAATTCTGATGTATACAGGGCATTATATTTCCAGGTAGCACATATATTTGGACAATCGGTGGAAGTTTGTGGAACCGTTGGAAAATGCCAGAATTAAAATGCCAACAATCCTCTCTAAATTGGAGCGTTTTTGGGCCAATCAAAAATAATTTCGTCGGGCCACATCGAATCATACGGATATCTGAGCAGCTAACATTTGGGCCACTGTTGGTCTTTTGTTGGCAAGTAGTCTGTTGACCAGTTTTATGTCAAGGCGAGCGGACATTTCTTACTGCTGGCCAATATATAACTCCAAAAGTAGCCAACAAAATTAGCCTAAATATTTTTGTGCTACTGGGGTGTTCATAATGACACGAAGTTAGGGCGGCAGATATTTCAGATAATATGCTAAAAATGTATTAGAATCACGGTATGGAAATATTTCTGTTTAATTTCTTCTGCAGGTGGTATGCTCTATTCACAGCTACAACGTTCTCGTCATTCTGAGATAAAATCTTTATTTACATAAATTTTGTATCTCAAGGCCACAATTATGCACCACCAAACTTCAAAATCCGGTTGTGCAGCTCTTTAATCAGATTCGTCATTTGCATAAATTGGCTAGAAGCTCCGTTTTTATAAATCTCATTTTATATACTGTTTCTATATGCTGTTAATAATTTGATTCAACGTTTCACCGAAACAGGTATAAAACAAGAACGAAAAATCATCCGTCACGTATAGAGTATGTAACACTTTCCAACGCTTCCAAAATAATTTTACAAATCATTACCATTTAATAAGTTGAAACATAACATCTAAGTAAACAATTTGGAAAACACATAACATATTTAAAAACGTAATTTCAGGAATTTACAACATATATTTCCAACATATACAATATTCGAAAAAATATCCGAATACTTTTATTCAGCCCTGTATATGATCTATAGATTTGTATATATACTACATAGGATGCTAAATTTTAGTTTAGTTAGGAAACGCGTAGCACAGTTTAAAATTCTCCTTCTGGAGTTTCTGTCAATAAACGGAAATGTGTTCGCGAACTTTTGTGCTGCCCTATATATGATCTACAGAATTTATACACACCAAGTAATAGACAAAAAGTGAGTTAAATTTAAAATCGCGCTCAGAAACTTAAAACGCACTTCCAGGAATTATTGTTAACAGACAGTAAAGAATTATTTTGTGTGTCCCTGTAAATGAACGATGACTGCTATACACACACTGTTCTGTAGTAAGCTTCTTGTAATGCCCCTTGGTGATATATATAAATTTCAATGCGTTTAAAATAGTGAAACATTATTTAATTAAATCGCAAACGATTTTTCTTCATAGACGTAATGTAACGGAATTCTTTTGTCTGTCCCTGTAAAGTAACTATAAGTGCTATGCACACCCTATTCCATATTAAGCTTCTTGGAATGCACCTTAGTGATATATATCCATTACAATGGGTTTGAAATTGAGTAACATCATTTAAATAAACCGCAAATGATTTTTCCCCATATACCGTAATGCAACGGAATTCTTTTGAGTGTCCCTGTAAAAAACTATAAGTGCTACACACTTCAGTTGAAATAGGGAACATGCTATAGAGGACGACAATAACATATAAAAATTGCAGGGCAATCCAAGCATATTTACGGAAGTTAGAGCACGGACAGACGGCCATACGGCCATACGGCAGACAAACCGAAGTCATAAACACTTTTCAACTAGGTTGGAAAGTGTTAAATAAAAAGAAAAGTGCCCAGTTAAACCGATGGCACTGAGCTCACAGGCTATTCACATTATTTGTATATTATACTCTTATTTCAAAGAATAATGCCCTTGGAAAATAACGAAATCGATAATAAATTAATGGGGGGATTAACCCCCCTGTTCCCCTCTTTATACCTAACCAGTGAACCCCCAAAACTAACCAGGGAAGCGCCTTATCACAATAGACCTATATACAAAATTTGAAGCAAATCAGATAATTCTGCATGAAAAACCAATTTATCTAACTTAAGGGGGGGCGATCAGCCCCCATTCTCCCCTTTATAGTTAACCAATGAACCCCCAAACTAATCAGGGAAGAGCCTTATCACAATGAACTTATATACAAAATTTGAAGCAAATAGGATGATTCTGCATGAAAAACCCATTTTTCTGAATTAAGGGGAGAATTAGCCCCTCGTTCCCCCCTTTATACTTAACCAATGTAACCCCAAAACTAATCAGGGAAGCGCCTTATCACAATGAACCTATAAACAAAATTTTAAACTAAACGGATATTTCTATCATCTTTGATAGCCTGTGAGCTAAAAAGTACCACCATAAGAGGGTGAAATGTTGTTCCCACATTTGGTACTCCGGATGAACCATAAATGGGTGTAGGCTGAATCACGAGCTTGTAAAATATTGAACCATGACCTGGTAATACCGTAAACTGGTAAAATGTTGAACAATAATATCTGACTACACTTATTCTTTGCATACAAAAGTTACAGAAACCGAGACCTCCGTTTAAAGTAAACAGTGTGTTCGCATATTTTTTAGACGATTTTCATACAGAACTATGTTACATAATTTATTTGTGTTGTAAATGTTCATTTTGGTAACCCTTATTATGAACTAACTACCTTTCAATACCGCAATTTCCATGACAATAATGCCTTTTGTACTTCTGGAAGATGTATTTCGGCCCATTTCCCTTGAACAGCTTTCCAAAGTCCATAAAGGGTTGTAAGGTCGACGTTTGGATAACGCGCTTTTGAAAAGTCCAAAAATGCAAAATTCTATGGGTAATTTCCATCAGGAGATTTAACAGGTATATCGGTATATCGGTAAATGGTATATAACTGATACTCGTTTCTCGTCCCATTTTCCTCTGGAAATTAACAGAGGATGTGTGGCTGCTTGATTTATCTTGAATGCAGTTCAACAGATTGATGGCACTGGGGGTAAAAAGAGATGGTTTGTCATGTTTGAAGGTTGGGAGTAAAATATGTTTCTGATAGTATGAGGAGCTGACCGTAACATTTTTCTCCCCTCTCTTTATTTTTAATTTATCGTTATATGCAAAGCCAGCAGCTATACCAAATCCTTTGCTAAAACTTTCTTTAGATACATTGGACCATGTTTTAAGTTTTTTTCCTCCTTTTTGATGATAATAAATAGTTCGCTTTCTATTACAATCATTTAAATAGACCCAAGATTCATCTATTGTAACAACATTTTTCTATTTTTCTTCGGATAAATGCTTTTTATAAATAATTCGGCATCGTCTTCTACGTTCGGCGATATGTCGTGGAGATAGACGACGAATATTGTATCTTTTGGTCTTTTTAAAGTTCAAATAGTGTTAAGGATTTTGTTAACAGTTGATACTGAGCACTTTAACTATATTTTTCAACAGTCCTTCTACTTGGGCGATTTTCTTTTACCATAAAATATTTTACATTTGTAACATGCGAAGAATTCCTTTTTGTTCTTGGATACATATTTGGGACAATTTTTCCACTTGGAGCCAGAGATTCACATATTTACCCTCTCTTGGGCCTATTGTGGTTTTAAACATAGAAAAACCATGCATTTTATAGCGTTTTTAAATATCCGAATACGAATAACTCTTTTCAAAAAGTGCAGAATTATAGCCTTCCCTCTCCCCCCCCCCATCACTTTTTTAAAAGTGCCATTTGTGGCATGTAAAAAAAAAAATCAGTAACCAGAGGATAATTTATACTTTCAAAAACATATTAGCTGTGAAAAATAATTTCTTTATGCAGACGATTTTTTTTTTAATACACCAAAACAAACTCGTCTAAAAAATGTGCGAACAGTCTCTGTAATTCGATACACTACGGACATTCAAGACTCTGGTAACGAACGTGAAACCTCTTGACTTATAGTCAGCGTTCTAACCACTAGACCGGATAAAAATGTGTCCTACAGCCTATTCAGAGCGCATAGAACTATTTGTTTTGATTGGATGCTCCATATTTCCAAAGGATAACGAAAAGTTGAACCATTGTGAAAATTATAATGTTGAAGTTACATCAGTAGTTTTCAAAAATCAAGCAAGTCATATTTTGGTTCTTCTACGTTTTTTGCACAATCTAGTTTTTTTTCCTAATAGTTTAAACTTGAACGGATTTTTTTTTTTTTTTTGCAGTGCACAGCATTGTTTATCGGTAACTTTTGTACTTGGAGGTTTAAATAAATGTGTGTTTTAGAGTTTTACATCTTTTAACATCTACTAGATGGAACCCGTCGAAACTTGACGGAAAAAAATTACTATAACAATATCAGTAAAATAAGCTCCTTTATAACAAAAGATGTATGAAACAGTCTTTAAATATTTTATTTTAAAAGTTTTACCCCCAGTGAAATACAGTACTATTTCCGATGCAAACTCTAAACAAACAATCTATAAACAACTGTCTAATGCCAATCAGTTTGACATTATACTGCCATATTCCCCACGGCAAGAAAGAAAATTTCATGGACCTATGAAGTATCATACAAATAGTATATCCCTACTTTCATCTCATATTCAGTAAATAAAAGAACATAGTAAATAAAGCACACATCCCCCTCCCCCTGTGATAATTTAACCGAATGAGCTCCTATGCGCATGTGCATTGAATCTGCTCAAAGACACCGTTGAAATTCGACGTTAAAAAAAGTTTTAAAATGTTTAAATTAAAAGTTTTAAAATGTCCTCTTTAATCATTGTTCGTTTCAAATCCATATCTTCTAAAACGCATCCATTTTTTAAGCTAATTAATTTTTATGTAAAAATGAACAATTTTTTATAATAAATAAATCTGCAGATGACGGAGATTTTTAATGCTTTCAAGTGTAATTTATTTGTATGGTTTCTTCGGTTCCTTTACATAATCAGGATGATTATTCCTTTTCCATCACAGTCGGGGATATTTTCCCTCTTATGCAGTTAAATATCCAATGGATCTTTAAAAAATAATAAAATACAGTTCCTAAGCATATTCTGGTGAAATATATACATCAACGAATTCAAAATATCAATTTTATGTTAATCATAAACTGAATATATATATATATATATTTGACAGATTTTAGTTTAGCGCCAAAATGGTCTATCTTATGGATAATTTTTTTTTCACTTTTTATGATGGTTAGGGAAATCTATTTTCAATTCTGGCAACTTTCCCAGGAGCTAACATTATTAAATCAAACTGATGGTCATTGTTGAGATAGAATTGAAAAATATTTCATGCTTGAAAATTATTTATAAAGTCGTTAAATTAAGCGGCAGTTTTCCAATAAATTTCAATGGAAAGCTAATTTTTTTTTCTAATTGATGATGTAAGAATTAAACAAAATCATAATTTGCCGAACAAATAAAAAAAAAAAAAAAAAAAAAAAAAAAAAAAATATTTCCCACAATGTTTAGGCCCGAGAAGGGGCAGATATTAAGATATTTCATTCAGTTGGTTTTACATTTAGATGTTAAATTTCTGGTAATAAATAAGGTTAAACAAATTGAACTTTAAAAAATAAAAGGAAAATCAATCAATATATTTAATCCACCCGTAAAACTTAGATCTGTTCGAATGAAATTGAAATAAATCTTTGACTGTTTTAAAGGCTGGTATTTTGCATGTACCTTGTCATTTTACATACACTAATCATAAACATGTTAAAGTTTAATCTGTAATACAATAGTTTGCAGCTTGTGAAGCTTAGAAATGAAAAATCAAAGATTTATTTCAATTTCATTCGAACAGATCTAAGTTTTACGGGTGGATTAAATATATTGATTGATTTTCCTTTTATTTTTTAAAGTTCAATTTGTTTAACCTTATTTATTACCAGAAATTTAACATCTAATGCAAAACCAACTGAATGAAATATCTTAATATCTGCCCCTTCTCGGGCCTAAACATTGTGGGAAATAATTTTTTTTTTTAATTTGTTCGGCAAATTATGGTTTTGTTTAATATGCCGCGTTTTTTAATAACTACTGCATTCAGACGAACTCATTTCAAAATTAATAGAGCGTACCATCATCAAGCTTTCGTTTATGCGGTATGGCATCACAATTTGTGATGTAAATTTAGCAATGGTTAATTCAAAATGTTTCACCAGTGCAGTAATGCAGGTTGTTGTAGTTTGGACAAAAACTTCCTATCTGAGGATAAAAAAATCAATAATAAAAACATGTAAAATCAATTTTACTTAAATTTAGTTATTCAGTTTCCCAACAAGGACGCTATGAATGCATAAGTAAATTGGGTTGAATTTTTAGAGATTATACTTAACAACAATATAGCTTCCATGCAGTAAAACATTTATTAAACAGTTTTACTTGAGTTTGGATACCCTATTTCTTCACAGGTGGCGATATAAACGCAAGAAAAAATTATTCCATAATTTTAACCTGGGGTATAGTTCCCGTATTGGAAAACGTGAAAAAATCCATTGAGTTTTAGTTAAGCAATTTCCCACCAGGAGCGCTACGTAGAGTAAAAAAACGATTGTGAAAATTTTTATCAAAATGTAAACTTTACCGAGGCAGGAACTTTTTCTGAAAACATATTTAAAAAAGGAAAACATAAATAAATTTTATTAATATTTGGTTATCTTATTTCCTCTCAAGGGGGGCTTTAAACGCAAAAGAAAGATTTGTTGAATGTATATAACATACTTTAACTTGGGATATGATTGTCATATAAGAAAACATAAAAAAGTGATTTTAAAGTGTTAGTTATGTAATTTCCCAACGCTGGTGTTTCAAGAATAAAAATAAAACATACCATGTGAAAATTTCTAACAAAACACCAATTTCAGCCTGTCGGAAGTTTATTATAAAATAAATAAATAAATATTCATTTACCCTATTTTCCTCCAGGGGGCAGTTTAAACGCGAAAGAAAATTATGTTGTATCTGTACTACGCATTTTTAACTTCAGTATAGCTGTCATACAATGAAACATAAAAATTCAATTTTGCAAACAAAAAATAAACCAGCTGGTGAGATCGGGCTGTATTTGGTTAAAATCAGCTTTGTGTTCAACTCGACAAACTTCATTTTTTTCGTAGACTTCCAAGTCTTTTGCAAATCGCAAGATTTTCTGTCCAACTTCAGAGACTTTAGGCTTCGACCGAAGCACTTCCTTAAAGGTGTGGGATTAATTGTGAGAAAGATCTATATGTAACCTGATTGGTTAAATTTTGTTTTCGAGAACGTTCTATGGACTCTGATTGGTTGAATCATGTATCTCAGCTCCTATTGGGACTTTCTAGAAAATTAATTCAGATTCTGAATGCCAATTCTTTCGCCAAGCTTCGCCAACATTCTTCGAAAACTCGCCATATTGGCGACATTATTTCATTTAGCGCCAATAATGTGTTTTGGCATTGATAATCTGGAAAGTCATTTTCCGGCCAAAAATCATCTATGTCGCCAAATTTGGAGAAATGTTGCCAACTTTACGAATTTGTTTACTGCCAACTGTTCAGCAGCTGTTCCAACCTTTATTTCCATTGAAATGCATTGATTGACACGTAGAGATCACAACAGGACCCACTAATCGAATTTTTCCGAACATGTCGAGTCCAATGTTTTCTCGTACACCAAAACGGTAGAATACAAAATTATCGTTAAAGACATTTTTTAGATAAAATTTCCATACACACACACACACACACACACACACACACACACACACACGATTTGCTCGTATTATAATATATGAATTGGTTACGCTATTTCCACCCACGGGGCACTATACATGCAAGATTGGAGCATGGGTGGCATATGAGAAAAAGTCCTTCCGGCCTGTACCGGGAGGAAAAGGTAGCTTTCCTATATCTTCGTTTTAAAATTTTAGCTAATGTTACACGAAAACAGCAAATTAAAATGCAAAGAAACGTTTACAAAAGATTCGTTAATACTGAATTTGAATAAGAAATTAGCCAAATTATTGAGCAATAGCCAAATTGGCTTCATTTATGAAGACTTATTTTGGTCGCCAAATTTGGCGATATTTCGCCAAATGTAACCAATTTTGGCGAGAATTTGGCGTTAACGGATATGAATATATAGTTTTATGCGTATGATTGGGAAAATTACTACAACAATGAAAGTAAATAATTTGCGAGTAATCGCGTTAATGTGCTGTTTTGTTTCAAAATGTCAGCCACCCTAGAATTTCAAACTTCTCTATCTCAGCCATTTTTTAAGATAGAGGTAAACCAAAAAATGCTCTGGAATCCTTGTATCAAGGCCTAACACGTAATTAAAAAATAAATTTGAATTTTTAACTTTTTTGTATATTTATTTTAGTTTTAAATTTTTAAATGGCCGCCATCTTGAAACAAAATGGCGGACCAAGCTGGCCAACGAACTCGGTCGAGACATTAGTGACCTTAATACACACAATTAGTTTCATCAAAATCGATTTATAAATACGGGCGTTATCGTATGACATAGGTCAGATATATATATATATATATATATGGAGATATATATATATATATATATATATATATATATCAACATTTGAACGGAGGGTGGTTTTGGGGTCTGGGGGTCATGATCGGTGAAAATATATCGAAATTTTCCGGAACTGCTTTCCTCCGAACGGCTGCAATAGGTAGCTTTATACTCTTTTGTATTGAAAGCTACCTAACATAAGAAAAATCCATTTTAAAGTTTTAGTTAGGCAATGTTCCACAATGGGCGCTACCAGCGTAAAAAATCCTGTGAATTTTTTTATTAAAATAAATTTTATCATGGCAGAACATTATTCATATAATTTATACAAACCCACAAAAATCAATTAAAAAAATTAGTTACCTTATTTCTCACCAAGAGACGCTATAAACACAAAAGAAAATTATGTTGAATCTGTTCCAACTACTTTAAATTTCAATATAGCTATTATACAATGAAACATAAAATAAATCAATTTTATTTAAAATTGAATATATTATTTCCTCCTAGGGACGCTATAAATAAATAAGTAAATTATATTGAACAAGTACAACCTATTTCATAATAATCATCTACGCAATTAATGTATAATAAGACGTCAAATTTCTCCCCAGTGAAATCTCTTATAAACTGTTTGACAGAAAATTTTCTCCTGTATGTAACTGATATTCATCCTTATTAATCAGTATTATTTCAATTTTTTGTTATAAATATGACATTATATACACCTGTTTCCTGTATTTATTCATACTCATGTTCCTTGTATTATTAACAAATGTATTACTGCTGCTGAACTAAGAAATGCTTTTTTTGTTACAAATATGGCGATATATTCGCCTGCTTTCTGCTTGAATTATAACCAAATATTAGAAAACTAGCCGCCACTGGCGACCAGTTTGGTCTCCCTTAAATGTATGTTAAACATTGCAACACGTTACATTTATTCAAAATTTAATTTTCCCTTAATCTTTCGCCAAATCGGAAGATTCTAATAGACAAATCATGAACTTTTGCGATCATGGTAGCATTTCGCATATTTTTTGGGCACAGGTGTCACATACGCACGTTGGCGCGATTTTTCCATCCGCCAATTTGGCGAAAACTTTTTTATGGAAATTGTTGTTTATTTACTTTTATTTTTTTTTAGTTCTATAAATTATTTTTGATATGTATATCAATATTTATTTACATCAAACTATCATTTATTTATTTTTATTTCCTTTTTTAACTATGAGTATTTTTGTTATCCGGGAGCAGATGATAAATCGCCAAATATTGTTCCCATCACCATCATTCATACTACATTAATTTAATTTTAAATTATAAACCTGTCACTCATTTCATTTAAAATACTTAACTTTAATCTAAAATGCTTATATTACATAAATTTAAAATACTTCACACTTTTCATTTAAATAGAAAATAAATAAATAAATAAGAAATAATATCATAAATCAAAACATTTGATTTCAAAATCAAAGTATCGTTTCTAATTTGTACACGCGATAAATAAAAGCTGTATTAGCGATTTTAAAAATGCTAAAAATAATGATTCATTAAATATTGACATGACATGAACTCAATTTACGTGAAGAAAAGGTCCGGAAGAAGTTGAGTTGTATAGCACATAATTATGGTAAACTTTGATTGTCTCACTGGTGCAAATTATTTTTTTGACGCGAGGCAGCGGTCCAAAAATTCATTCGCGGAGAACTTGCTTTGCTCCATTATTTAATATTTTAAATGTTCACGACGAATCAATCTTTTTTTTTTTTTGTTTACTTTCATGAATAGAGAATTTGAACTGTGAACCAAATTTCGACTGAAGTTATTGCAGAATATATACATAATTGAACGTAAGTCATCTCTCAAATATTAATTTATTTTGAACGATCTTTCTTAAAATGTAACTTTTATGCAGTTTTATTCGAAAAAATAATTTTGAATAAAAATGGCCGCCTGGCATATGAAAAAGTGAAACGGGCATCCCGGAACTGTTGATGATAGTCACATGACTTACGCTTTTATTTTAGAAGATGTCCGTTTATTTAGAGTATGACGTCGTGTTGATCCCCCTTTTTTTTAAACTTAAAAAAAATAATTCAATTTTATTTTGAACGTGGAAATCTTTCAATTGAAAATTAGTTGCTTTGGGACAAATTATTATTACGGTTTTTGAATTATTGGCAACAATAAAGAAACATAGTTAAATTTTATAGGAAAAATGTCGATTGATTCCCAATAAAAATTATGAAATTTTGAATTATTAAGAAAAATATTTGAATAACGTAAATAAAACATAGCCTATGTTAATTCCTGGATTATAATCCACCTGTATTCAATGACATTTAATCATCCGTTTTGATCCTGACGTCAGCCAAACAATTTCACTATTTCAAATGTCAAATTTTATTAGAATTAGCCAGAGTAAATATTTTGTGGCAACGCGTACAAAAAGTGGGAAAAACTCTAGTAAATTAACTTGTTCAATGGGATTTGCTGTGTTAAATTAACATTAAGATGTGACAATGGAAATAAATAAGTATTGCGTTGCCGCGCAATACTTAATTAAAATTCTAAAATGTAGTAAAAAATTGAGATTTGTAATGAGGTTCGCATTTTACTATTTTAACCGTTTTTAACGAAATTCTGTAATTTAGAAGATTTTATCTTTGAATAGGCAATAGAAATGCATAAAAGCGTTACAAAAATGTTAAATTTACAAAAAGAATCGATGCAAATTATCAGATATGAAAAATAAAGTAGAAATTTGGTACTTTCGTGTTATAGCGGCCCCCAAGGATGATATATTTTTGTTTCTGTTTTCATTAATATATTGCAAATTTGGTACTTTCGTGTTGTAGCGGCACCCAAGGATGAATCGCCAAGTGACCAAGATTTATCGCCAAATTATAAAGCATGTATAACATTATACTAATATATATATATATATATATATATATATATATATATATAACATTTCTTGACGTATATGGCACATATAGGAGTGTTTGGAATATATATATGCGTATATAGAATGCATATATAAGCTTTGCGATGATCTTGGCGAAATCATAACTACAACCTTAGCATAATCGTAAATGTGGGGGCCGCTATAAACCAAAAGAACGGTAATTTTTTATTTACTTATTTTTTTTTTAACCATAATATTATTTTTAATAATTTTAATTTTCCTGAAATCTTTTACTTTTGTGAATTTTCTTCTTAAAAAATGAAATCTTCTAACCTATAATTTAAAAAAAAGTAATCGGTAACATGTAATTAAGGAATGCAATCACGATGAAGCAACCAATAAAGGCTCCATTTCTAATCTTTAAAATTAAAAATTGAAAAATCAATAAAAATTACGTCATGTTGACACAATCATATAAATTTTCTTTTAAGTTCTATCAATATTACAATGCATTTCAAGCTAAGCATAACGTCATTTTTACCGGCGCAAACTTTTCACACTTACTTTGTATATGTTACTTTTATGCGTAAATACCATGTACGCAAATAAAAATATATTTGTATTTAATTGTAATCAAAAATGGCATTGACAAAATTATAATGCATAATAATAAAATAAACCCAATGAACAATATTCCCGTGACGTCACAATAAATATGAATTTTTATTCGCTTATAAAACACGCGGATAAATATTTTTACCGAAATTTAACTTGCAAATTAAAAAATTCGATCTAAAAGCTACGTGCTTTTAATATTATTTCTCTTTTATCCTCTCAACCATAGAGTTCAGAGAATAAACTAAGTGCCTCGCAACAGTGGGCGTTAATCAGATTGCCGACTTTATGACGTCATAAGCAGATGAACAAGTTTAATTGAAAATTACGGCTAATTAATTAAATTTTTGAACAAACGAATGCATGATAACAAATCTGTGTCCAAATATCTTTCATTTAAAAAAAGAATGATGTAATTTGATGCAGTAGTTTGTTCTCACGGATTGTCGAAAGAAATCGCTTAGCGTTTTAAATATATAGATTTAGTTTAATACCCTCTTTTAAGTAAGCAATATACCTTCTAAGTTCATGTTATATTTTACGATTAACTCAAGGTGAATTTTGAATTTCGCCCTACTATTTTTATTTGCAAAACATTCTTTTGATAATTTTGAGATATAATTGGATCTGATGTCAATATCAGGTAATGGAAGAGATCTTAGTCGAAATAATCAAATATTAGCTGATTTTGATTCAGTTATGTTTAAAACAATTAGACAATGTTTATTTTGTATACGTCATAATTCATTTATTCTTCCGGTAGCAATATCATGAATTTCAAAAATTTAAATTGAGCTCTTTATACTTTATATTCTAAATGATAACACATATAAATATCAATGCGTAAATACGTGCAATTTTCGGTACGTCCGTATAAACGTACATGTTTTTAATTTCAAAGATAGTCAACCAAAAGGTCCTACAAAACATTTACTCCCCAATTTAATAATAATAAAAATTCTTTTTTAACATATCTTAATAAACAATTTAACTAGAATAATAAAAATATATTTTTTTTATTATAGCGCTAAATACTGAAACATAACCAGTGTGCGTCGCATGAATTTATCATCATTTGTTTATTATAGTTATTACTGAAAGACTCCAAGAAACCTTAGAAAACAATTTTAATCAATTTGTGTGCGCAGTTTATTTATTAGAAAAATGCGTATTATTACTTGCAGATTCCTTAAAGAATCAAAATAATCTTTTTGGCGCCACTTGTTGACAGTATTACCACAAACAAATAGTTAAACTAAAATCAAATAATAACTGGAGGACGTCAAGTTCCTGTCTCTTAATTACAGGAAAAGAAGCATTCACCGGTAATTCGTCCTTGATCTTCAAGAGTAAATTTAAGTTGCAACAGCGATTTTCTCTTCTGTTTTATTGAACTGGTTTTCAACCTTTACTTCTTAGGTACGTTCGTAATTATATAAATACGTAGCACCTATAGTCGTCGTCTGGTCCGCCCGTCTGTCCGCATATAACAGCGCACAAATTATCCAACTTACTGGTTTGAAATTGAATATATAGAATCGTTGCAGAATTTTGTCAAGTCATTTCAAATTTTATGAAAATCGAATCAAAACTTAAAAATATATTAATAAAAGTTTCTTCATTCTATTAAATTCCATCATGCGTAATTAATTCAATGATATCCCATGATAGGTAATGAATGATTCTAGGTTGTCATGGTGATTACGTCCTATTTAAGATGGAGTCATATTATTTCCGTATTACTGAAATTAAAAACCGAATTTGTACACTAAAATTGTTTAATTATAGCAATCCTTTAATCTACCGACAGTTTTTTGGATAGATGTTTCCGGAGAAACATATATTAAATGGAAAAAGAGTCTAAATAGGGATTTCAAGTTCTGAAATTTTCAAAGTTTCTTAAGTTTCCCATTGGAATTTTCAGTAAATGTCAACAAAAGACATTATGTTCCCAACTTAAAATTTACTTATTTTATTACGGAAATTAATCATACCATAATAACAGACGATATAATTCATTTCACTGAAATAATAACAGTACGAACGCAACTCATTTGTCTCGTTTGATGTACAATTTCCAACTTGTTTATCTCACGGCACCTCTGAAACGGTAACGAAATCTTTGCGGTACACATTGCGATAATGATAAATGTATGCAATATACATATGGATATTGCAGATGGATGACACGGACGGGCTCGATTTTTATACCAGTCTTCGGGTTCGGGTTCAAAGTAAAAATTTATTTATTAACAAAAATAAATAAATAAATAAAAAGTAAAAAAATAAATATGTAAAAAAAAAAAATAATAATAATAAATAAATAAATAAATAAATAAATAAAAAATAAATAAATAAATAAATAAATAAATATATATATATATATATATATATATATATAATAGAAATTGCGTGTAGACTAAATTTCTTAAAGTGTTTTACAGTCCTTTAAAAATCAGTTTGAAAGGTGATTGAATTGACCTGTTATTGATGGAAAGTTAAGGAGAAATAATCTATCTGATTCTGAATATGCACGGTGAGTGTTAGTAGCATAAAGCAGCCGTGGGACTATCCTGGCTTTCTGTTTGAAGTCCTTTTCAAGAATTATTGAAAATCAGAACTCATGTCTATATGCCATACTTGTACAATGTTTTAAAAGCATAAGAATGCGTACTTTTGCAGATTTCTTCCAGTGGTTGGATATAAATAACAGATTTGTTACCCACGAAACGTTGTTATGAGGGAGTTTTTAGGATTAATATTTATTTTCATGTAACCCGATATTTTTAAATGAGTAAATCAATCTTGAAATATTTTGAAAATGTTATTAAGAATTTTCTACTGCGTACTTTCGGTATCGGGCTCGGCTCCGAAAAAAGAGCCCGAACTCATCTTTAATGGTTATACTATCTAAAGAACCTTTTAAAAATTACTTGTTAACACCACAGAAAGGGTCCCTCATAGTCTTTCCCCACTGCCACCCCCCCCCCAAAAAAAAATACATCGAAGCAATTTATTACATTTTGTAATAAAGAGATAATAATAAAATTCTTTAAAAAATATTTTGCCATTATGCGTTAAAATTTAATCTCTTCGCTACTTCCGCATAAGCAGTGTACCAAGCTTTGCAGGAAAGTATAGGAAATTCAGGGTACGTCATGGTTAAAACCCAGTAGTTTCAACAATGTATGCATTGTACGCGGCCGTAGTTGTAGGTTAATCAGATATATGAGCATTAAAAAAAAAAAATAGTACTTTCTTTCCAAGATTGAAATTTCGTATATAGACATGATCTTGAAATCTTTATTCAGTGGCCCTAGCTAAGATTTGTTATGAGTTTAATATTTTTCATTGCATCATTCTTTTCATAAATATGATGTACCTTCTTCCTAATATCCATGAGTTCAGAATTGGGTCATTTACCTTAAAACGTTACATTTTGAGCTTAAAAATTTCAATAAAAAATTTATATTAATATTCTATCTATAGTCATATTTTACCTATTTTATGATTTACACAGGTGGTCGTATAAACTTCACATTACTTGGTACTGAATTTATTTTCCAAAGATTTAGGGGGTAATTTTCTTAATAATATATTGTAACGGAGACCAGAAATACGTAATGTTTTGTTTTATTATCCTATGCTTATTTAGGGTAAGATATGAAACTTAAAGTAAATATTTAAAAAAAAAAAAAAAAAAAAAGATTTATGTATATGAATAAAAAAACAACTTATTTTTATTACATAAACAATGCTTACGGTTTAAATCATGAACAGAAGATATACATAAAGTTCATTATCATTTCTAATTCAGCAAGAATAATTCAAAATTAAGAACAAACGACAATGCACACATTCATGGCTAAAAATTAACGCTTCCTGCCTCTGAATATTTTTATTAGGCGGCAAATGCTACGATATTTTGGAAATTATTAAGGGGGCTTAAGGGGCCGCTTCACTGAAACTCCACGATCACTCAATCCCATGTTAACCTATGGGAAAACTTAGAATCGCGATGACTCATTACCTAATATAATTATTAAAATACGGTTTTCACCATCAGGAAGTACACGTCAGATGCCGACCGTAAAATTAACAGTAATAAAGAGTAAAATAAGCAGTAATACGCTAGCGCTCATACGCGGCAGCGTATTACTGCTTATTTTATTGTTTATTACTGTTAATTTTACGGTATGATATTGGCAGCTGGTGTGCTAGCATTATACTGTAAAATCCACACTTTTTTTTGCAGTGTAATAATAGTTTAAAGAAGTAGGACATTTCATAGCTAGGTTACCAATTGCCTTGTTGTTGCTTTAATCTTCACGTATACGCCCCCGGGTGACGCATGTTAAAGAAATAGCGAAAGATTACAGGGAGCGCTATCACTCTCTCTCTATCACGTAGACTAACATTTCTGAAAAAGTGAGGATTTTCAAGAAATTTCTCGAATGTTCCCTCACGCGGCAGTTTAGCAATTCCCCAACAGTCAGTTTGTGAAAAAATTTCACTGGATTCATTTTTTCTGATAGAATATATTAAATGTAAATAAATAAATAAATAAATAAATAAATTGAATAATAAACAAAATTAAGATTAAAAGAAAATTGTAAAATATAAAATATTGCGTACAGATGGAGTACAACAGTACTCAACCTTCTCTTTTAAAAACATTCATTGTACTGCCTATAATACATTTGTAGGTGCATATTGAAAGTTCAAGTATTTTGTGATCCTCACAAAAATTCTCACATTGGTATGAAATTTGAATATGTTATTGATGTGGAATGTAGCGCTTCCCCATTTGAGAAGGGTCATCGTATCGTAATTAGTGTTTTCTAATATGGTAAACATTATTCACTTGCAACTAAATAAAATTCTAGCATGATTTAAGTAAATTCCATTTTGCTTGTGCATTAGTTTGTATTAAAAAATATATAAAAAACGGAGTGTCCTATAATTTCTAGTAACAGCGTTTTTTCGACACGTTACGATAGGACATCCCATAGGATTATATGGGATTTCTTCCACAATTTATCAATTATTGCTGTAACTTTTTGAGTTTTCACGATATTTCACTGGTCTTTTATATGAATTGCCCTATAGTATTGACTATATCAAATTATGACAAAAAAAAAAAAAAAAAAAAAAAAAAATCTTTGCTGTAGTTTGCGCATGCGCAGTTAAAATTTATTTCATACAAATACCTATATCTCATCAAATATTCAATATATTAATATTTTAATCACAGTATACTATTTCTACGATTTTTTGACAAGTTTTTGGAAAGCGGTGTTAAATTCGGCTGAAAACTCTGCATGCTATTTAAAAAAAAAAACTTTTGAATTTTTCACAGATATGTTAACATTTTCACGAATATACTTGCTATGCTTACACAAATGCACACAAATGTTGAACAGGACTTACAGTCATTTGCTACAGTGACAGACCATTTTTAGCATTTTCTGTTATTTGGGTGATCGAAAATATTATTTTATTATTAAAATTATTATGCCCCCCCTTTTCCCGCTAACTGTCTTCACGACAAAATCTTCACTGAAAAACATGAAGTCAAACATGTTCTTTACATCCCCAAAGTTCAAGGGAGCTCCTCACGAGTTTCAGTAGATTTTCGACGAAACGTCTGAAATTGGTCACTGCTCCTTAATTTCTGGACACCAGTGTATTTTACTCAAATGCTATTGAAATTTTAGTCTATTAGGGAAAAAATCTTAAAATTATAACACCGAATGTATTAGTCTAGGAAAAATATAAGCTAACACTTCTCACTAATTTTGCTATAAAACATCGTTTAAAAATTATTCAGTACCAATCGATATATATACGAAAAATATATCGAAAAATATACAATTAAATGGTATGCATGAATTCAGCTTTGGGGACCGTCTAAATATTAAAGTGGAAACAAATTTTTAAATTTTCAATAGCATCACCTATTTTCACAATACACAATTTTAATATAAGTTTAAATTTATGTCCAGATACCAAGTCATTTGGACGAAAAATTTTGACAGTCAAAATATTATTTAAAGTTTTGTTAAATTATATGTTTTCATCTATATTTCCAAGAATTGTGGCGTAATCAGATTTTTTTTTTTTTAAACATACGAGACATACACTGCAAAAAAAAAAAAAAAAAAAAAAAAAAAGTGTTGATTTTACAGTATAATACTGGCATCCCAGCTGCCAGTATTATACCGTAAAATTAACAGTAATAAACAGTAAAATAAGCAGTAATACGCTACCGCGCATGCGCGGCTGTAAAATCAACACTTTTTTTTTTTTTTGCAGTGTACATACATACTTAATTTGGTAATTCCATAATTTTATGATTTGAAATATGAGTTAGAAAATTAATATATGAAAAAGAAAAGAGTTATTGGGTCGTTCGGTTTCCGTTTGTGAAAACCAATTCGCACCGGAAAATTCTGCCCGTCAATTATTAGACAGAAACAGAAACAGTTGTAAAACAATTCCACTCCCTCTTTATGAGTAGTTGTATATCATTTAGATATCTGTTTTAATGTTTAATAATTTAATGTCAGAATTTTCCGGTACGAACCAACTTTCCCAAAAAGAAAGAATTTTCCGAACAAACCAATATAATCTGATAATTTTTTTTTGTTATATTCAACTCAAAATTGCCTTTTATACGCGTAAGCAAAACTTTAAAATTTTTCTTCGAGTATATTTTTAGTTATATTTAAAACCACCAATACGGTCTTAGGGAATATTGTAAGAGTTGAAAAAGGGACGAATTTGATTTAATTATAATTTAATAAAATTTTAAATGGAAAAAAATTCTTTCGTCTCGTGTACAGAGAACTTTGTATAACAATTCTGCTGAATTTGAAGTAAAAGCAATTTATTGTAATATTAAAATAAATAAATAAATACATATTATTATGAGTTTTTGTGGCTCTTGCAAGTTGCATTAATTAACAAAAATATTTTTTGTGCTCGTGTTTATATTACGAATGAGTGTATATAATAATGTTTCTATTTCTAATATAAGTAATTATTTGCATAGTACACTAATATTTTTAATAGGTTTATGGGCACTATGTACTCTTGCTGTGTACTCTTGAACGTTGTAATAATTTACAAAAATATTTTCTGTGTACGTGTTTATATTACAAAGGAGTGTATATAATAATGATACCGTTTGTAATCTAAGTAATTAGCTGCACAGTATACAAATTTTTTAAACAAGAAATCTCTCTACCTATTGTTATTACTGTTGAACGTTGCAATAATTAACAAAAGTATTTTCTGTGTACGTGTTTATATTACAAAGGGGTGTATATAATAATATTTCTGTTTCTAATCTAAGTAATTAGCTGCCCAGTATACTAATTTTTTAAACAAGAAATCCTCCAAATATTGCCATTACTGTTGCACGTTGCAATAATTAACAACAACAACAACAAAATTCTGTGTACGTGTTTATATTACAAAGGTGTGTATATAATAATGGTTTCTAATCTAATTAATTACATGCATAGTGCACCAATTATATAAATACGAATATTGCGTATATTTTTTAGAAATAATGCAACATATAAAACGCAAAAATATCGCCCGTGGATGGAGTTACACATATCCGCGAGTTCTCGTCAGCCGTCAGCAATGTGTTAATAAAGGTTTGGCAATATTTCTAGACTATTTAACTCGATAAATAAAGCCTGTTAGATATTTTGTATTGTTATTATAACTAGAATGTGTATTTTGTGTAAAAGTTTTAAATTTCATGATTTGACCAATTTGTTTATTATTGGCTTTACTACATTATTTAATAATTATATTTTATTTATTTATTTATTTATTTATTTATTTTGTGGTATTTTACATCGTTTTTATAACAAAAATGTGCTTTTTTCCCTTAAAAATTTGGAATTTTGCGTGATTTCATTGGATTTATTAAATACCTCTTTGTGTTATTTTTGAATATTTGGATTAAATGTTGTATTTAAATATTTTATGTTGATTTAATTATTGAAATGTGTTTATTTACTACAAAATCAAAGAAAAAGACCAAACGTACAAAAATAGTTTTTCAGTAATTATCGTTTCAGTTTTTCTTTTTTCTTTCTTTCTTTTTTTTTTTTTTTTTTTGTAATCTACATTATTCTAAAATATTTTATACTGTTTTTACAACTAGATTAGGTTGAATTCGCAAACAATATCGGAATCTTGATAATACCGGAATAAATTACATCAGTATTCCTCTCACTTATGAATCATTAATAAACGTCATATTAGCGTTTTCTAACGATAAGCTTCACTTTTGTAGCAACGTCTCAGTTTGATAAAATCGGTCACAATCAATTCCGACTAATTCTTGATGTCTTACGTCATATGTTACGTTCATGTTGCCACAGAGCATCCAGATCTAAAGTAAACAAGATCGCTCTTCATATAACAATAAGGGATGAGACGATATAATCTCCCTTTTGTCTTAAGAAAGTAACTCCTTGGGGAACGAGAAAAATTGCGAAAAATATTGCTGTGATAAGCAATTAGATATAAGATTGTCGATTTGCTTTCGTAATTTTGAGAGTTCGGCTTTAATTCTTGTGTAGGAAAATGAGTAAACTGTTTCACTTAACTCTCCAACGCCCATAAGTAAACTTTTAATTTTATTTTTCAATCTAATAGGTTGTATTGTAAAGTGTTTACAAAAAAAGAGTAATATAAAACAAATTTTATCAAAAAGTACATGCCACGTTCATGTTGCCACAGAGCATCCAGATCCAAAGTAAACAAGATCGCTCTTCATATAACAATAAGGGATGAAATGATATAATCTTCCTTTTGTTTTAAGAAAGTAATTCCTTGGAGAATAAGAAAAATTGCGAAAAATATTGCCATGATAAGCAATTAGATATGAGACTGTCGATTTGCTTTCACAATTTTGAGAATTCGGCTTTAATTCTGGTGTAGAAAAATGAGTAAACTGTTTCACTTAACATTATCGGATATATCGGATGACCTTATGAAATCAGATTTAATGTCTAATAATTAAATGGTAGAATTTTCCAGTACGATTTGATTTTCCCAACCGGTACGAACTATCTGGACAACCCAATATATTCCTGAGTCTAGGTAGACGACTACGCTATATTCCCCGTGTATGTTTGATGTTCCATCAAATCTTCACAATGCTACACAATTTTCCAAAACATGTTATGTAATGTTCAAAAACTCCAGAAAGTTGAACACAGATTACCTTGTAGTAGATTGACTATAGGTTAGGACTTTCCTACTTTAGCTCCTTTCTCAATAGATACTTTTAGAAAGTCATGGAAAAAAAGTGATCACCCCGACTAATTATCCTGCAAATAAGATATAAAAAAACATAGGTACCATTTTATTGGGAATAATGTCTACTATTAAATTTTATTCATAAGTTTTGTTTTGGGGATTATCTACATATTAAAAAGTGCACGAACGATGATTTTTCAAATGGTAAAACTAGGCTGCGGCGCCAGATGCCTGAGGGGTGCCCGGCGCGTCTTCGACCATCGAACCCAAGTCCTGAGGAACTTATAACGCGCACGGCCAGATTTGTGTCTCCGTATGCGCTTCGGCTTTTTTCAAATGGTAAAACCTACTTTTGACACTCTCTTTGAGTTCCCTGGATCAAGGTAACCTGGGAATATACTTCTTTTAAATAGAGTTATAAAAGAAAGTGTGTTAGGGGTTTATCTAAAATTTCGTAAAATAAAATTAAAATCCTACAAGAAAAAGTAATGAAAACATTCATTTAGACACCAGTAAATTATACAGGAATTTTAAATTTATAATTAACTTTCTTTATATGCAAGTAAATTCTGCAAACTGTTTCTGGTAATGTACTACGATTTGTTTTCTGTGGATCTTTTGAAAACAGAGGAAGGTTCTTTATATCTCGAAAACTAATTATTCAAATGAGATGCAAACTTACACACTAATGTTTTTGATGATTGTGGTTTTTTATACAAAAAATTAATACAATTCATGAATTATAATTTTTTAATATGACTTTATTAATAACTTTCATAAAAATGTCTTTGAATACGAAATAAGCCTGGAATATGTTTGGGTCTATTAAGTGTATTTCATTAAAAAATTAATAAAAATTCAATCGGATGATTTTTATAAGTTTGTCAAATGTATTTAACATTAGCATCCTCAAACTTTAAACTCTTCTAATTCTATGAATATTTAAGATAAATAAAATAAACTATACCTTTCCGCTATCTGTCTTGGTCCAAGGAACTCAAATGGGGGTAAAAAATGGGTGTTATGGCTTTAAAATTCAAAGTTGGTATAATATTTAATATGTAGACGACTCCTGAAACATTATTTATGCATAGCATTAATTAGTAGACTTATTTCCAATCGATTGGTACCTATACTTTTTTTTACAAATATTTTTAGAGGAACTAATAGGAGGTGATCACTTTTTTGTCCAGGACTGTAAATTAACACATTAGTATAACTTGATAACTTTTTTTGTCCAGGTGTGTAAATTAACTCATTAGTATAACTTGGTATATCCATATTTGCGTCCATCAACACATAAAAATATACATTGCTTTACTTTTTTAGAAATTTCAGATTTTATTACAAGCTTAGTGATATTTATGATTTTTTTTTTCTTTTACCGTCATCTTGCTGTGAGTTACAACTCTTCCCTTTTTTATACTTTTTTTTCTTCACTCAAGCAATACAGAATTATTGGGATATCATTAGTTCATTGTTTTCTAGCTTCGTTGGCCAACGATAGAGTTTGGCAGTCTCGCCTACATTGGCCAAACATTTTTCTATTAGTTGGACCACAAGCAAATACTGCGTCTGAGCCAACAGTTGGCTGAACCTTTGATCTAAGATATGAGTTACTATTTGACAAACAGGTATGTTTATTGGAAAGACTGCGCTAATAATAATAATAAAATATACCAATAATTCACCTTATTTTAATTATAAACTTCAACTACAGTAGAACTTCCCTTTAACGAAGTCTCTATTTAACGAATTTTTCTACTTAACGAAATTTTCTGCAGATCTTTGACTTTGAACATCATTAGCATGTAAATGAATCTTCATATTACGAAAAATATATTCTATATAACGAAGTTTATTCTACTTTTGTACGTGTAATTCAAACTAAGAGGTTGCTTTTGCGATGGATATGCGAATTTATTTCAGCAGATTGTACTAAAATGAACATATTGAAATAATTTCCATTCTGCTTGGTGCTAAACAAAACATTTTTTTTTCACACTAAGAAAAACACTTGTTATCATTACTCTCTCAAACCGAGTCTCCAGCGCTAACAGTTGGGAGAAGTCAAAATCACTTCTTTACATTCAATGATATAGAATATGCAATAACGTAATGACATCAGATACATTGAAGCAAAAAATATCAATTAGAGTCTGACAGTTACTATTATAACCTTCCATTGCTCATAGACAATTACTTTGTGCATCCACAAGAATGTGCTTCAAAATACAAATCGAACATCAAAGTTATTTTTGTTCCTGCTAATACAACTTTAAAACTTCGGCCATTAATCTAAAGAATAATAAAAAATCTTGAAGTACATTATCGAAAAAGACAGAAAAAAGAGAATATAGTGAAAACATTAGTTTGAGAACCTGTGTATCAGAACTGATGAAAGTTGCAGCCAAAGCGTGGGAATGTGACGTGATTTCATCGACCGTACACAACTGTTTTGTAAAAGATGGTTTCATAATTGAAACTGAATCAAATGCTTCTGAATCCAATACCTGTTTGTCATATCTGAAGGAAAAATTTCCTGAATTTAAGTTGATTTCTATTTAACGAATTTTCTTCATAACGATGTTTTTAAGTGCAACGATGAGACTTCGTTAAATGGAAGTTTCACTGTAATTTGTTGATTTTTTTTAAGCAAAAATTAATTATGCTTCTAGAATTACTGATAAAAATTGCTAAATATTTGTTTTTTATTTAGCAAAGTAGCATATTTAAATGGGGTCTCTGCAGGTGTCTGCCTCCTCACACACACACACACACAGAAAAATATTTAATATGCAAACTTTGTTCAAAAAATATTTATATAGAAAACAAAAATGTACTTTCCGTATGGAAATAGAAATTATGAAGCTAAAACTCATGCTTGATTTTAATTTAATTTAATTTATTTATTTATTTTGGAAAAAGTACCACATATTATAGCAGTATTTGAATGTAGAAATATAGGGGTATGTGAGTGCGGAAACAACACTTGCTTGTGAAAATAATATTAGACTTGCAGCATTTGGGCTAAGGAGAGGCAGGAAGGGGATGAGGCATTTTGTATGCTTAAAAGAGACTTTATGCATCCGTAAAATGCTGAATTGATATCGCACTATAAAAAAGTTACTACTGAAAAGATAGATCGAAAATAGCGATTAGTAGCCTTAAATCACTGAAATAACTGAGTAAATTAACTTTTCACAGCACACTCTTACCACGATTTGCAAATTTTCTATCATAATTAGAGATCTAGGGAAATATTTAAGTTTCTATAATTGAAATATATTCCCCGAAATCCTATAAGCTACAGGATTTTGCAGCCAGAGTTTTTTAAATAAAAAAAACCTACAATAGTTTCTGTATAGTAATCATCGCTTTATTAAATGATTGATTTTTCTGTGATGAAATAAAGCAACTTTTTATTGAAAATACATACCAGATACATACCAGAATTTTCGAATACTTATTTAATTGCAGAAAGGCTGTTATTAAATATAGCTAAGATAACTATTCGAAAAATATGATAGGTTTTTGGAATAATAATAATAATAAAAAAAACAGCTGGCCACGGGATTCCGCAGCTTCTAGAATTGCAATCCAGAAATGTGATCAAGGTTGTATTCCTCGAAAAGAAAGATTATGTTTTCCAGTCAACAACAAAATCCACACAAAACGTTTTGGTTTACTAATATTTATCTCTTTCTTTTATCAAGCTGTTTTTCGAAAATTTTAGTTTCAATTATAGGGACATGCAGGGCCGGCTTTAAAGGGGCGCAAGTTGGGCGGCCGCCCTGGGTACTAATAGCTAAGGGACGGAAAATTCCTAAAATATTTGGCCTAAATATAAGACCTAAAACATATCACTCTAAGAACCAATGAAAAAATTTCTCTCAGGGTGCGGGAGTGATACATGGGCGTAGTAGCCACGGCACGCCAGGGCTATTAAAACTTTCCGTAGGTACACGATCTTAAATAGTTACGTAAGTAGATTTCTCAATAGTATACAAACACGTCTGCTTTGGTTTCCGATTCAGCAAATTCCTTAGATGTATCTTCAATTTCTTTATGATAATAATAATCTCTCTCTTTTGCTATTTGTCTTAATTGATGATTATCCCTCAGAAAATTCTCGAAATTTAGTACATTAATCAGAATGTATGCTTATAGTCAGGAGAAAACATTGCAGCGGCTTAGGGGCGCGAAATTTTCCGTGGCTGAGGGCGCACCGGCCCTCGGGCTAGACAGAGCCTGTATGGAAATATACATAAAGACTGTACTTTTTGCGAGATGCCGGCTATGTACATTTCACAGTAAATCACAAGTGTAATTTAGTTGACCTTAACACTGGATGTCATACCCACTGACTTCTAATATACCTATTTTTACTTATTTTTCTAATATATGTTACTATTTTTACTCTGAGGTCGTACCTGAGAGGTATGGGGCATCGCAAAACGGCGTAAAAAAAGAGCTCAGCACTGCTCATCATTATTTATAATCCCATTTCATAAAGTTCATGTGACGACGCATGAAATGTTTACTGCAATTGTAAGAGATATTTATAGTTTCATAACTTGCAGTTTAAAATATTATTTTATTTTATTATTTATTGCATGATATTTATTTGTTATTTTATTTTAAGTATACATTTGTATTTATATAATAAAATAGTCCGTGAAAGTCTAATTATGAAATGTTATATTTTTTAAATCATCACTTTCGCACTAACAATGTTAATTTTTTTTTTCATTTAGCGTCAATTATTGCACTAGGCAACAACGGTGTTGGTATAACAGAAAAGTACCGTTTTTCGTTTTACACCTCAAAAAATTTAATATTATCATCGTCAAAATAAGTGATTGAAAAAAAAAAAAAGATTTAAAATGAATGTTTAGTTAAATACCTCCATCAGGTTGGGTAGCCCGATTTTACCGGAACCAAACGGGTCTGGTTGACAATAAATATTTTTTCGTTGCAGGTCGGGTTGACTGTAATTTTTTCGGGTTCGAGTTGATTTTGGGTTGGGTTTTGACTCTTGCGGATCGAGTTTGGCAACCCGTTTCTTCAAAAGAAAGTCCATAATATTGTTGAAGATGGAAAAACTATAAAAATTTGAATATAAATGAGTATATGTGTGTGTTTATTTTCCTATATAAAAGGTAAAATTGATAGTATAAATATAATTACGAAGTATATTTTAATTTTTCAAATGCATTAAAATATGAATTAATATTTTCATTTGCGTTTCTGATTAACTTCAAATATAATTCTAAGGTTCGGATTGATGTACCCCCCTACCCATGCAGTATTCTAATGTGCATAACAACACGAAAAAAAAACACGAAAGTCAGAACCAATATCTTGAAGTCGGGTTATTATATGACTTGTTGTAATTGAGGGGGTCGGGGCAAGAGAGTGCTAAGCCACATTTTTGAACTTCTGAGATATTTCAATTTGAAAAATTGATCAAATACTCAAATCAAGATATATAACATAAAGTTTTTTCGCCAATGTCTTAGTAACATTTGAGATATTCTGAGTAACAATATGGCATTATTTTAATGATGTTACTATTATGTTTTTGGTAAATTAGCTATCTTCATTGGGGGCATAAACGTCTGGGGTAAAAATGAAACCTGGGACATTTGCTGCCACCAAGTGACATTAGAAACAAATTATATGTAGGATATTATAATTTACAATATTAAGCAACAAATTACAGTGTTAGATTTATTTCACCAAAAATGTGGCTTTGCACTTTTTTACCCCGACTCCCTCAATTGTTCTCCACTTTCCTGCAAATTACGGAACAGTTTTTCTGAATCATCTTTATATTATGACCCAGGAGTTTACTTCTAAATAAAAATGCTGTTTTCATATATTTGGATTAAACCATTATAATTAAAAATTTTAAGAATCAATAATTATTTAAAAATTGTTTTATCCCCTATCTCTATTTTCTTACTATCGTTCTAATCTCCATATCCTAGATAGCATTTCTATAAATTAAAATGATGTTTTTTATTTTGGCATATCTTTCATTATATTTCATGATCCTTCCATTGTTTGAGAATTGCGTTTTAAAAGCTTTTTATTTAGCCAATCAAAAATAATCGATTCAAGGAATTTTTAAAGACTGTAAATAAACGATATAGAGGTGACGACAATTTTCTTTTGTCGAGGAAAATATTATCTTAAGATTTTGTTTTCTTTTTGTCTGGCATCTTTATCGCAAGAGAGATGTCACCAATTAAGGCATTCGAGATGAAGAAAAAAGGTACGACATATTTTTCTTTAACTCTTAAGGTGAAAATTTTATTATGGTAAATTGAAAATTTGATATTAAAATTTTTCTATATTTTACAGTTTAAATATATATTAGGTATATAATATTTTCCATTTTTCCATTATATGAAACAAATAACCATCTTTTCATTTGTAATCCTTCGCAATTTAAATTTTTATCTCGAATTCGGTATAGAAAAGACCCACAACAACTTCTATACAATTATAAATTAAAAATTTTCGCGCCTAAAAATTAAAACTGTGTACAGTTAGTGACTGTTCAAAATATTATTCTTTTTATGGAGAAAAATCTTTATTTTTCACGAACTTTAACTTACTTTAACGGCCAATTACTGCATTTGACTGTTAAAAACACTTTTGTCCATAAAATAAACAATTTGTTTTTCTGACCTCTTGCCTGGTGACTTTTTTTTCTGAAATCAAGATATTTGTTTTACAGTTTAGTTTTAAATTTTTTTTAACATAATCTCACGATCGATTTTTTTCTAGGTTTTATTTGTGTGTTTATTCATTTATTGTTTTGCTGAAACCTGCTACAAGTGTTATTGTCTTTTGTACATTTTTTTTTTCATTATTGTACATATAGTTGATAAAGAGACATTTAAAAACTATGCCTTCAGTGTTATGAATCCTCCGCCTCCCTTCTACCAATATTATTTTATAGTTATTCTTTTCATACATTTATATAGTTAACGTTTTTAAGCGCACATTAAAAATGTTAGCATTATTTAAAAGTGTTCATAGCTAAGGTTTGTTTTATGTCTGTCCGTACTATAAGTTTTGTAAAAATGCTTGGGTAGCCCCACTGTAAAAAAAAAAAAAAAAAAAAAAAAAAAAATCTATTCATTTTACAGAAAAATAGTGATTCTCTAGTTGACAGTAAAAAAAACTGTTTATTTCACGAAAGGAATCTCGATTTTTTACCAACTTTATCTCATTTTAACAACCAAGTGATGTATTTTGATTGTTAAAAAAGTTTTTCGTAAAATAAAGTTTGTATTTTAATTGGCTCACAGTTTTTTCCCTGCAAAATCAACATATTTTAATAATTTGCAGTGTAAGATAAACATTAGGAGATACAGCACGTGGATTCAGTAATATTTATAACTTTATTTTATATTTTTTGTTATAAGACCCCAAAACAGCAATTTGAAGACATTAACGTGAAAAAGTGCACTGAATCTGTTGATTTAATGGACCCCCGCCCCCCACCCCCCCCCCCAAAAAAAAAAAAAAAAAAAAATCAGAGCTGTTTTGAAATAAAACATTAATTTCATGATAAATACTTTTTTCCACAACTTTCTATTTTTTTAATAGTTAAATATTTGAAATATATAAAGTATTTGATTTAAAAAATATAAATTTTATAATTGAAACAGATTTTCTGAAAAATAAGCTGTTTTTAATTGGAGTTTCAGATGGTAGATTTTTTTTACCGTAAAATCAGATTTTGCTTTCAATATGATTATTGTTTTAAGTATTTTTAATGAAGTTTTGATGTTGTAATGTGAAATGGAAATTTGTGCATGCCATGGAACGTTCAATCTTTTATTTATGAACGTTTTACGGATACGCGGCAGCGTATTACTGCTTATTTTACTGTTTATTACTGTTAATTTTACTGTATAATACTAGCAGCTGGGGTGCCAGTATTATACTGTAAAATCAACACTTTTTTTTTTTTTTTTTTTTGCAGTGTAAAAATAATATCCCGAAGATATGATTCGGGTAGAGATGTAAATAGTTTACAAAATCCTTGAAAATACTGATTTAGTTAATTACATTTTAATAAATGAAAATTTTCTAAAATTTATTTAGTGATTGGCAGAAATCTACTAACATATTTTCCAATATTCAGAAAAAAAATTGCTTTGGAAGGCGAAATTTTCATTAATTTATAATTTGGTACATAAAGGCTTAAACTAATTATATGAAAAACTAATTAATTGCTGGTTAATTGTGCATTGATTAACATTAAACTTTCTCACATAACATAATGTGACTTTGTAAGCCAGTATGCATACGAGTTTCTGTATGAATAATTTGGTATTGAACACCCTCGATTATGGACCGGCTGATCGATACAGTGGCAGCGATGGGCCAGTTGGCAGGGCATCGGACTCGTAGCGGAAAAATCGCGGGCTCGAGGCTCGCCGCAAGCTAAACCTTCGCCATGTGCGCTAATAGCACCTGGTGCATGTGAAATCCTTCGTGGGTGCAAACTCCTCTAAGTTCCCTATGAATTATACCTCTGGAGGTGCCTAGTCAGGTGACGGTCTCGTCACCTGATCAAGACTCTAAATTACGAGACCACCTCGCGTCAAGCAAATCCGCTTTAAGTAACCGGCCAACATAGAGCATAGAACCAAGGCAAAGTAACACCATGAACCGGCAAACAAAGAAAACTTAATGCCTAAGGGAGGCCACTCGGCTTGGCGAACCATGCCGCTGAGCGTTAAACAAAGAAAACTGTAACAAACCATCAAAGAGCGATGCCAACAAGGCTCGTGACAGGTGGATCACAGCCATGCTGTGATCAGGCGAATATCGCGCCCCGCCCAGGTACTAACTTGTCAAGCTAGGCACTGAAGCCCAGCAGGTAGTCGCCGGGTCAGCGTTAAAAAAAAAAAAAAAAGCTACTGTATGTAACTACTTCATTAAGTATATAAAATATCGTACATGCATGATGAAAACTGTTTCAAAATGCTTACGTTCGAACATTTAAAACAATAAGAAAGTAGTATCTAAGTGTGTTAGGCACTATAATGATGTAGTTAAAGTCAGGAAAAACTTCCATATTTCTTTCTTTTCTTTTTTAAATGTTTGAAACAATTTTAAATTAGAGATAGAAATGCTTTATATCAATTTTGCTGTTGTGAGTGCGGATTTTATTGTAACATCATTATGTCTAATAACTAATATTTATTTTAGGGAAAAAAGAAAAGAATAAATAAAAATATTCACTCATTAAAGTGGTTGAGTTAAATAAGTACTTTTAAATCTTTATTTTTCAAATGCTTACGCTACTCATTCTCCAAACTTACATGATATTAGAAGCTGTTCAGGCTTCAGGCTAGGCATTAATATTTGTACACTGAAAAAAAAAAAAAAAAATGTTGATTTTACAGTATAATACTGGCATCCCAGCTGCCAGTATTATACCGTAAAATTAACAGTAATAATCAGCAAAATAAGCAGTAATATGCTGCCGCGCATGCGCGGCAGCGTATTACTGCTTATTTGATATATTAGATGATATATTTTTAAAAAATAAAAATGAGATGACGGTTTTCCGGCGATTCAAAGTTATAAGCAGTTATGTCGCTTAAAAAAAAAAAGAAAAAAAAAAGAAAAAAAGAAAAGAAAAGAAAAAAAGGTTAGACAGCGCACTTGAAAAACTAATCAGAACATTTCGGAAAACAGCACGGTGCACTTTTAAAACGCCATAGCAGCGATTCGCTAAATATAGCTAGAATTATCATCAGTAATAGACCCTTCCCCTGCATGTATGTTAAATATTGTTAATTTCTTTTTATTAAAAGTCAGTTTTCTGTGATCATGTTCAAGAACTTTTCTCAGGTTGACTTAAGAACAGATACTCATAGCAACAGTTACTAAAAACATTACAATGAATTCCGTAAGAATAAGAAATCCATTTCAAAGATAAAACCTTACGCATAACAGACCATCGACTTGAGCAATTTTTTTTTAAAAATCTAAAACCCATTCCAATCATCTTATCTAAACACTCTTATCTTGTCAATAGAAATACTTAAAAATACGAAAAATTATTTAGTATACAGTCCCTTCTTCAAGACTTCTAATTGTCAATTTTCAATTAAATCGAACTTCGGACTCAACTTCCCCTGAAAAGAAGCAATTTCATTTGTTGTTGCGCGTGTTTTTGTTACGGGAGGTCACCACTTCACGTATTCCAGATTATTCACGTGCGTAAACAAGTGTCTCTTCCAATCCAAAGGTTCCATTGAAAAACAGAACTCAACTCGATTAAACAGACGTATAAAACCGAATATTTACCTCCGCTCGCATCAGTTCTGATTTGGTAGCGAGTACCGATAGAACTATTTGAATTGTAACTTAGAATTTTGTTATAGTGGTGCGAATGTATAAATTGTGTCTGAACGGATTTGCAATTAGAAATAATTTTGAATTACCTGTGTTATTCAATGCTGTTCTTCTATTTTTTTACGGTTAAAAAAAAGATGTCTCCAAATACGCAAGAAAGTAAAGATAATGCCCGTTGTAAATACACAAGGATGCACGGGTCAGTAGGAGGTATGAAAATAACAGATTTTTTTACTAATATAAATAATATGATTTTAATAAGAATTTTATATCTATATCTATATCTATATCTATCCATCTGTCTATCTATCTATCTATATATATATTATTGAATTTTAATATTAATTTTTAGATTATGATCATCATCATCATCATCATTATCATCATCATTATTATTATCATTATTATTTGATTAACTAAATGATGTACTAGAAGACATGTAATTAACAGATTTCTCACTAATTAATATAAATGATATTATTTTGTACACAGATTATATTTATTTTTATTTAACTTCAATATTCTTCTATTATATCTCTATATTATTATCGGTATTATTATAAATCTATTCAGTACATAGCTGCCAGCATTCCTCTTTCTTTTTTTTCTTTGTTTCTTTCATTTTCTTTTCTTACCTTTTCTTTTCTTTCTTTCTTTTTTTTTTTTCGTAATAAGTTTTACATACTTTGAAGCAGAAAAATTTTGAAATAAAATGTTACCTTATTTCTATATAGTAGTTATATCTTTTCATTCATTACATAAAATTTCTGGTTGAAATATGTTTATTTGACCTGATAAAAAAAAAAAAAAAAAAAAAAAAAAAAAAACACGAAAATATGGCAGCTTGGTATACTATAAGCAGTTTTTTTATTAGTAGCAGATTTTTTATTAATTAATACCAATGATATTGTTTTATTTAGAAATTATATTTATTCTTATTGAACTTCAATATAAATGTATTTCTATGTTTTTTAATATTATTTTTGTTGTTATAAATCATATAAGGTATTACATAAGTTATAAAGTATATAAGGTATGTTGTGTTTTATAATTGTGTTTGCAATTAGCAAATTTATAATAATTAATATAAATAATACTGTTTTATTCGGAAAACATATTAAGTTTTATTGACTTTTAATATTTATTTATTTTTATTATTTGTATGAACATTATAAGTTTTATTTAATAATATAATGATAATATTGAATTAATATTAGTGTATAATTATATTAATTATTAATGTTGATAGTGATTACTTCCGTTGCTATAAAAACTAATAACAGTTATGATATAATTAATTTTAATAATTATAAATGTTTAAATTAACTTTCATTATTACAATTTTTTAAAAATATTTTACTTTTATAATTAACTGTTGTTTTCAATCATTTTATATTAATTAGCATAATTTTCCTATTGATATTAAAAGCATTTATGTAAATAGTAGTAACTATTATTATTATTTCATTTATAGAATATTTATTACTGTTTATATATTAGCACAATATTTATAGGTACATTAGTATAGTCCTAAATATTTAAAAAAAATAACAATAACACAAGTAGCAATAGCATCATAATTAATATTAGGGTATAATAACTTAAATGACAGTATAAAATATACTTTATATTGATACTCTTTTAATAATATTAAACATAAAAAAATGAATATTAAAAGATGTATAACTTATTCAAATAACATACCAACAGAAATTATTTTTTAAATGTGAAAATTAATTTATAATTATATCAATTAATTTTAATTTTATTACATTTATTCTTTAAAATATTATTTAATTATCTAAATTATTTGCCTTCATATACTACTGTAACATAAATTTCTTTATTTTGATAATTGAATGGGGATTTTAAAAACTGCGCTGAATTGCTAAATTAATTTTCGTTCTTAGTTCTTTTTGGTGTTTAATGAATTAAAAATTTTATATTATATTTTAAAACTAATACCGAGGTTGAAATGTACAATTACTTCGTCATTACAAATTTTGAAATATTGTTAACTTTAATGATTTTATTGAAATGAATGATTTATTAAAATATTTAACTATTAATCACTTAGTTATTTTAAAATCTTAAAATATATTTTTATTTTAGTTTTTATATAAATACTTAATCCTTCTAATACTTGCATACAATTTTTAAATATACTATCATTTCTGTCTAGAGATTTGTAATAACTTGAAACTTGTAATTATAGAAGACATTCAATCAATTAGTCAATTCATATTTAAATATTATAATGACTTTATAGATAACAGGGGATCCAACCCGGACTACCCGGGTTACAGAATATAGATGAAAACCATTTTTTAATCGAGAAATCTAATAGATCTTTTACATTTAATATACATCTTTATAGATTGCCCATTAACTACACCAAAAAAGTATTTTTATATGAGAAATATCAATTATATATTCAAATAAAGTTTTGAAATTTTTTTAAATCGATACTTTCGTATTAGCCGCATGCCAAGAGTTAATAACCGAATAAATCGTCAAACATTTCTCTCCTTACAGCAGCCTTTTTGATTCTGATAATTTTAGTAGTTTAAGCGTGTAGTTCGATTACATGTCTGTTAAATTTGTGTTTTATTTATATTATTTTATTTATTCATTTATTTATTGATGAAGTTTTAATTTCGTTCTGGAATATTTGCCGGGAACAAATGCTGAACTATTTACATTGTCGTTAGTGCAAACGGATTAATCTCTCGTAATCGGGCTGCATGCGATATATATATATATATATATGTTGAAGGGGCGAGGCCAACGAGGTAAGCGCGTAACATCAGAATATTAAATTCTTCAAATTAAAATTAACTCTGGTCTTCAACATGCAGAAAGAAAAGGAATTGCTTACCTTTTCTATGGTTTATCCAATTTTAGTAGTATCCACTGATTTATATACTTCCAATAATTGATAACTTATTATAATCACTTCTTGAATAATTCTATTTAGATGCACCACCGCTGAAATAAAACTTGTAAGAAATAATATTAATGCACAATTCACATTGAATAAATAAGTTCACGTTTGGATTGATTTTAAAAATTATATTTTACATTACTTAAAATTTTAAAAGGTTTACATTTAGATTAATTTTAACATCAGGAAACATTTTTTCCTGTGACTTTACAGAATGAAGGATAGTAATACACTGACTCATTTTCACAAAGTTTGGAAAGTTACGAGTAAAGTTGCATCATTTCTTTGAAACAAATTGACGTTGAATAATTGTCCTTTTAAATGTTTTAGTTCTGTAATAAGTTTATAATGGCATAATCACAAATAACAAATTATAAACATATTTCACATTATTAGAAGAGAACGATTATAACGAGGTAATAAATCTCTATTGCTTGATAAACTTGAAACTTAAGAGTCATAAATTAGGTCACTTGTTTTAAGAGATGAGAGAAAAATTATCGTTGGGTTTTTATCTGCGTGCTTCATCATTTTCTTTATTTATTTATTTTACTTTGAGTGGAAAATATTAAGTGATTGAAATGAATGGATTAGTTTTTTACAATTTCCCCCTTAATCCGTTCATGGGGATTAACTAATATTTTCATTGAATTTCTGTGTTTGATGAATCGAGGCTTGGGTAAAGGTTTGGTAAGTGCATCAGCTATCATTTTTTCTGTTGGAAGATATCTTAACTCAATTATGCCTTCTTCGCTATATTGTTTAATGGCATTAAATTTGACGTCGATGTGCTTTGAGCTTTTCGTGAATTTTTCTGATTCAACCATTTTTATGGTACTTTGATTGTCTTCATATAAAGTGATTGGTTTTTGCTGTGGAAAGCCTAGATCGTCAAGTAACTTCAATAACCAAATTATTTCTTGGCTAGCATGTGCTGCGGACACATATTCAGCCTCTGCTGAAGATAAGGCAATGCAACTTTGCCTTTTCGTCGTCCACTGAATTGGGTTGTTGCCCAACATATATAATATTCCCGATGTTGATCTGCGGGTTTTGGTATCACCTGCCCAATCGGCATCAGCGAATACCTTTAATATTGGTTCTTCATTAGTGTTAATTATTAATTTTAGTTCTTTAGTATGATATAGATATCTTATTATTCTTTTTACGGCTTGCCAGTCTTTTTCGCGAGGATTCTCATTTCTTCTGCTTAAAATGTTTACTGCTGCTGAAATGTCAGGTCTAGTTATTGTTGTTATATAAAGCAATGTTGTGCTACTGGTGAAAATGTTTCTTGATAATCTTCCCCATAATTTTGACTGAAACCTTTGGCAACAAAACGTGCTTTATATTTTTGTGTATTTCCTGAACTATCAATTTTTCGTTTGAAAATCCATCTACTTCCTATGATTCTTTTATTAAGAGGAGGATCGACTAGATCCCATGTATTATTTTTCATTAACGATTGTATTTCGTTTTCAGTGGCTTTAAGCCAGTTTTTCTTTTCTAGTGGATTGTTTATTTTGATAAGCTGTTTCCAGTTTTCAGGTTCTGTTGTATCGCAATCATTTGCTAAAGCAATAAAATTGTCGGAAGTATATCTTTGAGGTGGTACTCCTCTGTTTTGTCTTTCAGATCTACGAGGTTGATGTGTTTCTGATTGTTTGGGCGCGTCAGGTGTACAGGGTGTGTCACCTATTTCTATTTCAATGTATTTTTTATCTTCAATTAATTGTTCGTGATCATTAATTTTCTCGTTTAAATTGTTCAGTTTTTCTTCCAGAAATTTTACAGATCTGGAAATTATTATTTCACCATTTTTAGTGAAAACGCGGTATCCCTTTGTATTATTATCATAGCCCATGAAGATACCCTCTTCTGCTGTGTCATCTAGTTTAGATCTTTTGTGTTTGTTTATGTAAGTGTATACTTTACAGCCAAATACACGTAAATAATAGAGATTTGGTTTTCTTTTGAACCAAATTTCATATGGCGTTTTATTTGTCAATTTAGTGGGGAGCCTATTTTGGAGGTGATTAGCAGTATTTATCGCTTCACCCCAGAACCTATGAGGTAAATTTGCTTCGGATAATAGGCTTCGTGTCATTTCAATTAAACTTCTGTTTTTTCTCTCAGCAATGCCATTCTGGCTGGGACAAAATGGAACTGTGTATTCATGTTTTATACCATGTTCCCTTAGAAAGGCTTCTGTTTTATTTCCTATGTATTCCCCACCGTTATCCGATCTAATCGCCGTCGGATATTTTCCTTGTCTGGTTTTGACCATTTGTACATAGTCTTTTATTTTTTCATAAACTTCATCTTTACTTTTTAATAAGTAAATAACTGTGAATCTAGAATTGTCATCTATGAATGTAAGGAAGTAATTTTTTCCTCCTATTGTGGGTGTTTTAAAAGGCCCACATAAATCAGTATGTACTAAATCTAATACTTTTGTTGTTTTATTATCGATAGATTTAGAGTACGGTGCATTTGTTGACTTTGTTTTTATACAGATTTCACAGTTTGTTTTATGATTACAGTTATTTATTTTTATCCCACTGGCCAAGTCATTTTTGACTAATTCTTTTATACTTTCATTATTTCTGTGGCCAAGGCGTTTATGCCAAATTTCGAGGCAATCTTTATTTCTGCAATCATGTGCAATGTTTATTTTATTTTGAGAACTTTCTTCTAGTGTTTCAACTTGATATAAGTTATGTTTCTTAAATGCTTCTAAGTATATATTTCCATTGCACGATAGTATGCATTTTTCATTTTCGAAAAATACTTTGTAGCCATGTTCTGTGGCTTTACTTACGGAAATTAAATTTGATTCCAATTGTGGAACAAATAACACATTTTTAAGTGTAATTCTATTTATACATCCATCAGATGTTTTTGTCATTATTTGTGTTTCGCCGGTTCCGTAAGAATTTAATGTATTCCCATTAGCAATTGTTACTGTAGTTTTTTCAGTATCGTTGAATTTTGTAAATATATCCCTATCGTTCGCTATATGCGAAGACGCTCCTGAGTCAATTAACCAGGTTTTATTAGCGGGATTGACAATTATGAATGCTGCATCTTTATGTTCACTTTTATTTATTTGTACCTGTTCATCTGTTTTTGATTCATTCATTTTATTTTTACTATCACCTTTTGTATTTTCAAAACACAACGATGTGTACTTTTTGTATTTGTATTGTGTTTTAGGTGTAGTGGTCTGTGTGTTTCTGTTCTTGAGATGCCAGCATTGTTTGTAAGTGTGATTTGATTGTTTACAGTAGGTACAATATTTGTTTTGCCCTTTATAATCTTGAGTGTATTTCTTTTGTGTTTTAAACACCTTTTGTGAGTTTTCAACTTGCTCACTATTTTCTACCCGTTTATTAAATTCATCAGTAAGTTTGCTCTTGATGAATTCGGGAGTTAATTCAATTTCATTTCGGGCTTCGAGAGCTGTTATTAGAGTATTGTAACTCGCAGGTAACGAGCACAATAGAAGTGCAGATAAATGCGAGTCGGTTATGTTCTCTCCTATTGCGGAGAGCTTATCTTTTATTTCCAGTATATTAGTAATGTGTTTGTGCATGTTCCCATTTTCGGGAAGTTTTGCACTATACAATTTTCGTAACAAATACAATTTACTGGACAAATTGGCTCTCTCATGAATGTTTTTTAAACTATCCCATGTCTGTTTTGCTGTTTCTAAATGTTTTACATGAACTATTTGCGTATCGTCTATACTCAGGTTTATTAAAGCGCGAGCTTTTGCATCCTTTTTTCTCCAATCTTCGTTAATTGGTGTAGGGGGTTCCTGAGTTACGAGTTCGTACAAATCTTCCTTAATTAACAACATATTAATTTTAAACTTCCATATAGAATAATTATTATTGTTTAATTTATCTACTAATTGCATTTCCTTTATTGTCGCCATCTCGGAGAACTTGTTTATACAGTTTTTAAAGTTTCATTAGTTTAAATAGTTTATTAAATTCAATTATGTTTTCTTGAATTTTTAATCTAGCATAAGAGCTGAGTATTATTTTTATTAATTAGAGTCAATTATTAATCCTTAAGAATAAATTCTGAGTTCATATATTCATCAGGCTCATGATCACTGTTGAAGGGGCGAGGCCAACGAGGTAAGCGCGTAACATCAGAATATTAAATTCTTCAAATTAAAATTAACTCTGGTCTTCAACATGCAGAAAGAAAAGGAATTGCTTACCTTTTCTATGGTTTATCCAATTTTAGTAGTATCCACTGATTTATATACTTCCAATAATTGATAACTTATTATAATCACTTCTTGAATAATTCTATTTAGATGCACCACCGCTGAAATAAAACTTGTAAGAAATAATATTAATGCACAATTCACATTGAATAAATAAGTTCACGTTTGGATTGATTTTAAAAATTATATTTTACATTACTTAAAATTTTAAAAGGTTTACATTTAGATTAATTTTAACATCAGGAAACATTTTTTCCTGTGACTTTACAGAATGAAGGATAGTAATACACTGACTCATTTTCACAAAGTTTGGAAAGTTACGAGTAAAGTTGCATCATTTCTTTGAAACAAATTGACGTTGAATAATTGTCCTTTTAAATGTTTTAGTTCTGTAATAAGTTTATAATGGCATAATCACAAATAACAAATTATAAACATATTTCACATTATTAGAAGAGAACGATTATAACGAGGTAATAAATCTCTATTGCTTGATAAACTTGAAACTTAAGAGTCATAAATTAGGTCACTTGTTTTAAGAGATGAGAGAAAAATTATCGTTGGGTTTTTATCTGCGTGCTTCATCATTTTCTTTATTTATTTATTTTACTTTGAGTGGAAAATATTAAGTGATTGAAATGAATGGATTAGTTTTTTACAATATATATATAGACATGTTTGAAAATAAAAACCATAAAAAATCAGTAAAATAAGGTACAGCTTTCAAACAAATTGCATTTTTTACATCGTTTTTCTTATATGCATTTCATACTTTTCATTGCATACATTGTTTTTCTTATTCGGCGATGTAAAAATTAAAATTATGCGATGTTTAGAAAAAAAAAAAAAAATTGCAGTTAAAAAAAAAAAAAAAAAAAAAAAAAAAATTAGTCAGGTGTTGCCATCGTCAATATGACGTCACGGATATGTTTTTTTATAATATAGATGCACAAAAAAAATAATATTTAGCGGCTTTTAAATTATTAATCAAATTACCTCACCATGTTTTCTAAAACAAATAATTTCTTTTTCCTGAATAATTTCCCGCATTTTAAATTTATTAATTAAGTATGAATTTATAAATTTTTATAATTAACATTTTATGTTAAAACAACTTTCAAATGAAGAAATTTGTTTAATTATAAGAAATCCAATTTAAAGCATAGAGAAATGAATAAAAAATAAGAATGATAAAAAATAACAATAAAGGTAGTTTGATAGCTTCATAGTTTATATTTTGATTAGTAAAATGAAAATATCTAGAAAATTATTTATCCAAATTAAGTTATTTTAAATATTACTAAGAAATACATAATACAAATGTAATATTTAGTACACTATTTTTATCGTCTCAAAAGTTATAATATTTTGAAGACTTACTATACTACTAGCGTAATTATAGAAGAGAAGTTCATTGATAATTTTAATTAACATTGATTAATATTTAAACATAATGATTACACACTTACAAGCGCACTCACGCATGCACGCACATATGTTATAGTGTGGTTCTTATTTAGTTATACATTTTTTGTAAATCAAATTGCAGCGCTCCCTAGATTTGTTCCAATATATTAAAGAAGTATACGGGTGCAAAATTAGAACTCATTTGAACAACAAGAATACCTTTTTTCCAAATTCCTGGATGTTCACTTTATGTACAATATCTATATATATATTACGCTGGGGCCTCCGTGGCCGAGTGGTTAAGACACCATTCCGCTAATCGCTTCAGAGCGTAGGAGTTAGGTCGGCGGGTTCGACTCCCGCCAGCTCCATTGCACACACTTTGTGGAGCTCTCGGATGTAACTCTCTGGTGTTGTAAATTTCCTTGTGGCTATCTCGTCCCTGTATATTGACGATGACTTATAAGCGGGCACTTGATGTCAAGCACACAAGTCAGATGTATGTTCTCAATAAATAAATAAATAAATAAATAAATATTACGCTATCGTACGTGGCACAGAAATCGAGATTATTTGTGAATTGTTTAATGGTATAGTAGATATTCAGCTATAAGTACACAAATTTTAAAGTCTGTAAGTTATATAGTTTATCAGAACCATCTGTGTGACGGACAGACAACGTAGCTGGACGAGTAGAGTTTCGTGAGATGAACGAAACCCTAAAAATAACAACAGTATTTTAACTGCATTGGAGGATGATATCATCCGCTTCGAAAAAATAAATAAATCATGGAACAATCGATATCATCCTTTCTCAACATTGCAATTTCAATTTTGCTTTTTAATCATAAATATAAAATAAACACCTCCGGAGAGGTCACTCTTTATCTTTTTTGTACTATTTATTTTTTTATAATCATTGTTGAGCATGATAAAATGAGGAATTTTATTTTACTGGCAACATTGATTTGAGAAAATCTTTCAATCCATTTATGAAAAAAATGCCGATTTCATTTTTAATCAAATAACGTGTTTTAACGAAATGTAAGTATACTATGTCTGAAGCCGGTTCGAAAAACTTTCGAGTGATACTTCATTCATTATTGTGCGTTTTGTAAATGCATAGAAAAAAGGGATGTTGACAACATAAATAATATATACAGTGAATCCATGAGAGGATTTCGCCTGCAATCTAATATTTTATTGCAATATCTAATGTTTTTTAGATCATCTTATTTTATTCAATCAAAATTACAATAAAGACTTATCGAAGACAGGAAAAGGCACGTGCGAGAGGGAAAAAAAATAACTATCGTATTTTTTAACTGCATTAGAGGATGACGTCATCCGCTTCGGAAGAAAACATGGGACAATGAAAAACAAATTGAATACTTATAAAATATAATTTATTCTAACATAACAAAGCATACAGTTTAAATGAAATAGCACTGCTTCGATTAATCGATGGTATTTTTTTCTCCTAAATGTTGTAATTTCAATTTTGCTTTTTAATCATAAATTTAAAATAAACCCGTGGAGAGATGTCACTTTATCTCTTTCGTAGTATTCTTCTTTAAATCATTAATGTGATATTTTATTTTTGTGGCAACACTAATTGGCGGAAAACCTTTTATTTCATTTATGAAAACAGTGCTGATTTAATTTTTAATCAGAAGACATGTTTTAACGAAATATGAGTGTACTATGTCAACATACAGTCACTTGGCGATAATAGCAGGTTCACCCGCGACCTACGTTATACACGGCCGGTGCATGACATTTAAAACGTCACATGGAGTGGATCATCTTTACACTGCGATTGGTGCAAAACGGTGGGAGCGCCGCTTTGCACCAATCGCCGTGTACAAATGATCCACTCCATGTGACGTTTTAAACGTCTTACACCGGCCATGTATAACGTTGGTCGCGGTTCACCAAGGTGCTTGGCGATTCGTAATTGTTCAAAATCGTCATCAACCAAATTTCATTGCCGTATATCGCCACTCTCTTATAGAGGCATCCTACATATGTCCCCTATATATATTCTCTCTTATAGAGGCACTCTACGTATGCCACCACTCTTTTATAGAAGTACCCTACGTGTATCGCCACACTTTTATAGAAACACCCTATGTATGTCGCCACTTTCTTACAGCGGCAGTCTACTTTGATTAATTAGACAGCAAACACTCTCCTCGACGTCTTCTTGACAAATTAAATTTTACAGGTCACATGTTATTACTCTGATGTATAAAATTACTCTAACAATAAACGACCAATAGGCTTTTGTTTGGAACCTTTTCATTGATATGGTGTTACTCTTTTAAAATTTTATTAATGTGTTCAAATTCGGGCCTCTCATTTTGTAATTTACGAAATTTAAAGGTTCTCTACTATGCAGTCTTAAACAATCAATTAAAATCACTTTGAATGGCAGCATATACTTTTCTCAACACAAATGATTACATGTAATATGTTCTTTACTGAATTTAGCTGTAAAAGCGTTAGTTAATAATGTTCTTTTAATATTTTATGTGTTTTAAAGTGTTGTTTTGTGTTCTACTAAGATCATGTTTTTACGTTTTAAGTATATTTTTGATAATTTTCCGATTTAGCAGTTCATCTAAAGCATTCGTAAGTTGCATTTACATGTGGTATGACAAAGTAATTCGTTTTGAAAAAAATATCTCTTATTTTCTGTAATGTTATGTGGTTGTATCTTCTGGAGATTTTCGTCGGTTAAAATAGAAACTATTTCAAGTAATGTCCGCTTACAGAGTGAGTAAATTAATACTTATCTAAATATTATACGTACATACCTTTATAAATTAAAGTATTTTTAACACGTATCTCTTTTATTCGTCGTTGCTGTCATTATATGTCTATTTCTCCTGGTCTCATTTTTATGTAACAATATTAAAATTTTGTTTATTACGTCACTGTAAAAATGCTTGGTGTTTTTGAAAAAAGTTATTTCACGTTTCATTATAAAAAAAATTGTCATTTTGTTTTGTTTTAGTAAACACCGCTACCATTAAAAGATAAAATGTTACATTTGTAAGTTCAAACTCTAACTTCAGCTAGATGCTATATAGCACCACACGAAAAACGATGCGGTATAGTTTTTCACAGCTGAGTTTTAAATCTCTAACAATTCCACCGCTCAAACTGAAATTAAAACTGTTGATGTTATTACGGTACGACACGACATTTTTGCAATATTCCTTGTAGAAGTTAATCAATTTTTAAGCAGTTTAACTTTAAAAGTGCCTTTTTCACATGAATTAATAATCGCTAGAAGTAGACAATAGAAGCTGTAACCAAGATCACATATAAGAATTTGTCTGAACTTCATATTTTATTTTGAACCGATGGATGTTCTTAGAAACTATTTTATCAAAATATGCAGTAATAAAATCATTTCAACTTCTAGATACCACACAGAATACATTATCAACTTCCATCATTCTATGCGTTTGCGATTGCTGTCAAATTGACGATTTACTTTTTATTCAAAATGTATATCACTTTTTTAAACTAGTAATCTTCAGTGTATTTAATAGCGAAATGTCTGTCATTAAATAAAGCAAATGTACTATTCTGAAATAGTGGTAGATATTTTGAATAAAGAAATGCATTATCAACTGCCATCATTCGATGCGTTTGCCAGTGCTGTCAAACTGGCGATTTACTTTTTATTCAAAATATCTATCACATTTTCAGACTAATAATCTTCAGTTTATAACTGAATGTCTGTCATTAAATAAAGCAAATATTAATATTCTGAAATAGTGGTTGGTAGATATTTTGAATACAAAAATTCCTCAACTTGGTAATATTGAGTTTTGCATTGTTTCTATCGTCCCCTTCAGTGACTTAAAGATGCCTTACTATATGTAATTTTAAATTAAATTTGAGGAAACAACTTTGTCTTTCGGTGGCGCCTCGTGATTGGATCTTTTTGGGGGCACTAAATGCATGGATGAAGAATTTCTTTTCTTACTATTATTTTTTTAAAGAAATATTTTCGTTGTTTTAATGGCAGAGCTTTCTTCCAACAAATAAGCCAAATTTTTCCTTTACAAAATAGTGGTAAGAAGGGAATAAATTTTGCCGCTATGCATTTAGTGCCCCAAATAAAGGCAGTCACGAGCTGACACTGTTTGTCTTTATACTGTTCTTTGAAGCAGGAATTTCTTTAAAAATTCACTATTCTTATTTTTATTTTCTCCATTCTCTTGGGAAAGAGAATTCAGATTTAAATAAGATTTAGTGTTTCATATTGATATGAAATGGTAGAAAATACACATATATGGTAGATGTGCCAGTAATAGACCGCCTTCCAGTAATGAGCCGCCTTCAACGTTTTTGGTTTATAAAAAAATAACCAATAAAAATTCAGCTTTTTTTATTTCATTAATATGCTTTCTTTAAATTCTAGTTTTAAATACAATCATAATGTCAATTATCTATTACTTTTTGTGGGGTGTCTATTACTGGAATTTAGGGTGTTTTGATTTATTTCTGTTATTTACAATTAAATTTAGATTCCCATTGGGAAATGTGACTATGAGCATTGTTAAATATTGTTGGTAGATTAATATAATATTAAAAAATGTGGTATATAACAATTATAACTATTAATTAAAAAATAATTTTTAACGAAATTCCTTAAGGGTGTCCATTACTGGGCACATCTACGCTATATCTTTGTAATGATGAGTTCAATTTTGAAATCTTGAAAATCGTATTTTTCTCTATTTTCTGGAAGTTGCCTGGGCCGGGCCGAACTTTTTTCTTTAAAGTCTGACCAGGCCTGGACTTATATCCTTTCAGAACCGATCCGAGTTTAGCGAAAGAAAATTTGTCAGATCTGGTGTTGGGCTGGATATTCTAAATTTGTTTAGCAGAATCTTTAAAAATATATTTTGGTTTAATAAATTAAAAAAAAAGGCTTAGATGCTTTACACTCACGCTAAAAAAAAAAAAAAAAAAAAAAAAAAAAATATCGGTTAAAAAAAAGAAAAAAGTCGCCAAATTTAGGGATTTTTTTCTTTAATGGCAACCTAGCCATTGTATTAAGTTATTCGTTTGGCGCAGTCTTGGAAATCGCGCCAAACAAACAGTCGCCAATCTTTTGTTTACATTTTAGCGTGATAGTAACACATCTGTTCCAAAAAAAATATATTTTTACAAATCTCCCTTTTGTTATACAGAGCTTTAAGATTTTAATTAATCATAGTTTTATTTTATTCTAAACTACATTACCTTTTTTAACCAGCCTTCTTATACACAGTTGTCTAAGTTAGCATTGTTTTTTCGTATTCTACGATTTACGAACATATAATCTGAAACTTTAATGTATTTTTTCGTTTGCTTAATACTATTTTTACCGGTGTCAAATGACACCCTTTTAAACTATTTTAGTTTATGGTTATTTTATTTTTAATTTTTAGATTAAAGCAATAAAAATCATTTTTAATACATTGAATACTTATTTTTATATTTATCAACTTCAAGAATTACAAGTAAAATAAAGATAAATCAAGGATGTAAAAGGTGTCATTTGACATTGATAGAAATAGTGTTAAATTTATATGCAATGTTCTTTTTAAAAGAATTTAATTGTAAGATGTTAGTTAAGAATTGCAGAAATAATCGGACCAAACCTGAAAATTTCGCCCCTCTAATATGTGCTACATAAAGTATGACATTAATACCTATTGTTAAATGTAAATATCCCTGTATTGATTATATTTTAACTCTTCTGAATATTGCTACTACTATTGAAACAAAAAAGGAGTTGGAGAGGGGGGGGGGGGGTAAATGTACCTTATCAGCAGACTTTATTTCTATACCAGAGTGGTTAAGATAAATATTTAATTTTGAAATTTAAGTATTCTTCGAAATATTTCCTTTATTGGGTACCTAAGTTCCAAAAAGTACCCATCGTTCAAATTTTATGATTTCGTTAACCTCCTGAAACCAACATTACCTGATCGGCAGACTTTATTTGCATACCAGAGATGTTAAGATAAATATTTAATTTTGAAATTTAAGTATTCTTCGAATTCGAAGTATTTCTTTTATGGGTACCTACGTTCTTAAAGGTACCCATTGTTCAAATTTTACGATTTCGTTAACCTCCTCAGTCCTGAGACTAACATTACCTGATCGACAGACTTTATTTGCATATCAGAGATAAGATAAATATTTAATTTTCAAATTTAAGTGTTCTTCGGAATATTTTCTTTGGGTACCTACGTTCCGAAAGGTAATACCCACCATTCAAATTTCGCGATTTCGTTAACCTCCTCAGTCCTGGGACCAACATTACCTGAGATCACAAAAGCCATTTATTATTTAGACGACTGTAAAACAGCTCCAAACGTGTTTTCTGTGAATAAATAAATGCTTATAATGTATTGCAATATATTGAGAAGATCTAGAAGCAATTTCGATAAATCTAGAAGCATTTGAATTAAAGTGTTTAGTGTTTCCCACAGACGACGCATGCTAGCGAAATTTCTCAAACTGCTGGCCAAAACCCGAAAATCAAAGCTTCATTCTTTTTATGCATAACTTTGCATAATCGTAGATTAATATCCTTAGAATATAACACATCTTTATGATGCAAGCTACTGCTAAACTTATGGGAGCGTTCTTCAAATTTCTTGTTTGCATTACAATATTAAATTATTTTTTTGCATAGGGTAGTTGAAATCTAACTCTAACCGGGCCTTGTTTTTACTTTTTAACACTTTCCAACAAAGCTGGAAAGTTTCGGTCTGTCTGTCCGTCCGTGTTCTAACTCGCGTAAATATACTAGGATTGCCATGCAATTGATATGTTATTGAGGTTTACTATGTCATGTTTGGTATTGAAAATGAAGTGTGTAGCACTTACTTTACAGGTACACTCAAAAGAATTCCCTTACATTAGTCTATGGAGAAAAATCATTTGCGTTTAATTTTAATGTTACTCTATTTCAAACCTATTGAAAATGATATATATCACTGAGGTGCATTACAAGAGGCTTGCTATAGAACATGGTATGCACAGCATTCATCGTCCATTTACAGGGACACAGAAGTATTCAGTTAAAGCACTGTTTGTTAATAATTGCTGTAAGTTAGTTTTCAGTTGCGGTACGCGTTTTTACATTTAACGATTTTTTTACCTATTACTTGTTGTGTATAAATGCTATAGATAATTACAGGGCAGCACAAAACACCTCGAGTACATTTGCGTTTATTGACGGAAAGTGCTGAAGAGGAATTTTCAACTGTGCTATGAATTTCTAATTGAACGTAATTTTAGCATACTATGTAGTATATATACAAATCTATAAACTATATACAGGACTGCAAAAAACAATTTGGATATTTTTCCGAATATTGTTGGTAAATCTTGAAATTGGGTTTTTAAATGTGTTGTGCGTCTTTCAAATTGTGCATTTAGACATTAGACCTGTATATACTACCAAAATACTTCTGTAACCAGAAGTATTTTGGAAGTGTTGTAAAGACGCATGTTGACGCATGGTTTTTCGTTTTTATTTGATTTTAGTCGCAATTTTTTTTTATGAGAATACTTTTACTTTCGGAACCGGTTCGAACCATATAAAGAAAAATTGCACCCCAAATTGAACCAAAAGTACAGACGTACAACTTTAAACACCAACCTCAGCTATTCTATGAAAAAGAAAAATTAAATTGAAAGCGAGAAGCTTGAAAAGAACGCTCCCATAGATTTAACATTAGCGTGCGGGTGTTTTTGCGTAACTAGCGTAGGTTATTAATAGTGGAAGTATCTTTGAAATCTGTTCAATATGTTAAATTATCGTTCCCCTTGATTAGGTTTTAACACAGGCAACATAACCCTTTTTAACACTTTTCAACATAGTTGAAAAGTATGTATTAATTCGGTTTGTCTGCCGTCTGTCCGTGCTCTAACTCGCGTAAATAAACTCGGATTGCCATAAAATCGATATGTTATTGAGGTTTACTATGAGAGGTTCGTTATTGAAAATGAAGCGTGTTGCATTTATTGTTAGTTTACAGGAACACTCGAAAGAATTCAATTACGTTACGGTATATGGGAAAAATCACCTGCTGTGTATTTTAATGGCGATATACTATTTCAAATACTTTGATATACATCACTGAGGTGTACTACAAAATTCTATAGAATTTTATAGAATATTATGTGCATAGCATTCATCATTCATTTACAGGGACACAAAATAATTTGGTTACAGTGCTGTCTGTGAGCAATAATTGCTGGAAGTGCATTTTCAGTTGTGGTACGTGTTTTTAAATTTAACTAAAATTTTGCATATTACTTGGTGTATATTCCCTTGAGTTCTGGTAGAGCAAGTGCGGGTCGGGAAAACCTGACTTAAGGCCTAGGACCTGGCTCCTTTTTGTGTGTCCAGGCCCGAAGCTGTTGGGGGACTCCGGCTCGTCCCCAAGTGTGTAACGTGGTGACACTCAAGAGGGTGGGAGTCGCCACAATCGCAAGGCCTATGTCGTCACTTCACTTGGGTTCAATGGGGGTGGTCAGCAGGCGGCGCCCCCACCGGTCGTAGAGCACACAGGAATTTTCCTGGTCGTACTTGTTAAAAGTTCCTCAGAACTTGGGTACGACGGTTGACGTGTCTGACGGTGCAGCTCAGTTTTTATATCCTATGATAAATCATATACAGCGCTGCACAAAAGATCTCGAGTACATTTCCATTTATTGACGGAAATTGCTAAAGGAAAATTTTGAACTATACAGTGCGTTTACTAACTGAAGTAAATTTTAGCATATTATGTAGTGTAGATACAAATCTATAGATCATATACAGGGCTGCAAAAAAATTTCTGATATTTTCCAGACTATTGATGGTAATTTTCACAAATTTGGTTTTCAAATGTATTATATGCGTTTTCCATACTGTTTATTTAGACATCTTTCACCTTATTGAATTGTGAAGTTTCGTTACAGGATGCTGAATGTGTTTCATAATCTATACTTGGCACATGTTTTTCCGTGCTTTTTTATCAATAAATGAGGAAGTACTTCCTTATTTATAGGGGTCTTGGCATAACCCGATCTTAATGTGCAATTTCGTGCCAAATATTATTAAAAGTAACGAAAATGAAACAGTGACGAATGAAAGTTCAAGTGAATGAACCTTTTAAGGCTTATTTATGTGTCTATTAAAAAAATAGCCACTGAACGTATATATTAAATGGTGTAAATATTGAAGAAATTGAGTGTGCATTTACTACATTGATAGTTATTTCGCAAAGATATAACAATATGATGAAATTTTATAAATTCAAATTAAGGTTACTAGAAAATTCTTTCGAAAAATTTTGCTTTTCTCTCAAAATTGTTGCCGTTTTCTCGATCACTCCAAGGTCCCAATAACAAAGAAAAATACCTACTAAAGTAATGACTGAAAAAAATTGCATAACCTTATTATTTAATACAATCGCTAAAATAATGGTGTCCTTCCATGATCGGAATGCTTTTATCATAAATGACATTTTTCAGTGATTGAAAGCAAAAAGAAATTCTACCAATAAATAAAAACGGGATTCAAAAATTAAAAATGATATATAAAATTTAAAAGAAAAACTTTGACCTTTTTTTTTTTTTATAAATTGGTGTAAGTTTTGAAGTATAGATATGCTAGAAGCGAAAATTTTTAAAATAAATAATAAAAAAAATTGTATACATGTGATAGATAAATAACTCCGCCTGCATTTGGGCGTACGCAGTGTAAACTAGATCGATTAAAATCAAATTGTTGTGACCTATATGTTTATCGAAGCTTTTTTATTCGTCAGTTTTGAAGATTCTTTCTGATTATCTCTTTCAGTGGGATGTTCTGTTTTTTTCGTAGTTAACAACCTTGATTTTCTTGATGTTGTGAAGTTATTGTTAGCGATCCAACTATCTAACATTAAAATAAGATAAATACAATCGAAAGTTAATTTAAAGTACTGTACATGTTTTGTTTTTTTCAGATATTGAGCGCAGTGCTCTAATTTGCAAAACAAAGTAATTGTGTGCTTTTATCAAAGATTAAGTATACTCCATACCTTTATTTGTTTTAAAGAAATTGATACAGTTTTCATGATAGTAACATCAAATTGTCTTTTTAGTACAGGTAAAATAGGCCAAAAATTGAGTAATAGGCAACTGATGTCCATTCACAAAAATTTGGGAACAACTTAATTTTGGAAATGGAGATTCGATGAGTCTCCCCAAAATAAAGTTGTTTTACTATGGTTTGGGGGGGGGGGGGGGCAGAAAAGAGAATTTTAACTCGGGATGTGGAGGAACTAAACTTTTTTCCAAATTGGTCTAGTGGGTTACTGTTTACCATGTATTGTTTAATTCTCAATCGAATGACACCATTCATAAATCGATACAATTACTTGTTACAAAGTTACAACAGGTTTTGTAAATTAAAAATTATACTTAATGAGAGAGCGCAACTTTATTGCACTAATTTCATGTTCAAAGTATGTTCTTTATCATATTGAATAATCTCAAATTTATTAAATGTCCTCAAACTAGAAATAGTTCAAATCAGGGTAATCTGAGACTTTTTCGAAGTCATCGAAGGTGTGGACGTAAAATAAGTGTAATAAAGCTGTGCTTTTTCATAAAGTATAATTTTGAATTCTTTATTCTTAAAACATGTCGTAACTTTGTAACAAGTGATGGTATAGACTTACGAATGGTGTCATTCGATTCAGAATTGAAAAATACATGGTAAACAATACCCCACTCGACTAATTTGAAAAAAAGTTGAATGCTTACTTCCCTCACTGAGTTACGAGAGACCCTCCCCCCCCCCTCAAACCATAGTAAAAAAACTTTATTTTTTACGAATCTTCTTTTCTAGTGCCAAAACGAAGTTCTTTCCAAATTTTCGTGAATGGCAACCAGCTGTTGCTGTAAACCCATATTTTACCTGTACTAAAGTATAATTTTCGATTTTTTATTCATAAAATCTGCCGTATCTTTGTAACAAATGAGGGAATTAGAATGACAGTGGAGTAAGTCAAAAATTTGAAAAATCTAGATAACCATATTTTTACTGAAAGTATATTAATTTCTGTTCAGTGCGACAGTCGTCAAATAAGTCATAGTTCACTTTGGGAGTCACTAGGGGGCCAAACAAGTTGGACCACTTAATGCAACGGCAATATTACAACTTTTACAAAATCCTTCATTTCTCAAATTAACTAAAATATTGACTTACTCCACTGTCATTCTAACCATCTCAAATGATTGTATCGACTTGCCGATGGTGTCATTCGATTCTGAATTAAAACAATACATACTAAACGATACCTCACTTGATAAACTTAAAAAAAATTTTCTCCCTCTTCACTCAGTTAAAATGCCCCCCTTCTGACACTCCTAAATCATGGTAAAGACAACTTTATTTTTGGGGCACTAATAGGATCTTAATTTCTAGGGCCAAAACAAAGTCCTTCCCAAATTTTCGTGAATGGCCATTATTTGTCTATGAAAAACCCTATTTTACCCGTACTATTTTTTGTGTTTAATGTGTTTAGGCATCATTTGGAAATTGTAAACTTAATATGAACACCCAGGGTGGGCTTGTTGGGCTAAAGCCTTTTAGGTAGGCCTCCCCTCCTGACCGACTCTGATATGAACATCAGTTTTGTGTTAGGTTCATATTCTTTATTATTTATGCTAAGAAGCATATAACTTCATTAAGTTTTATGTTTACTTTTGAATCCTTTGCACGCCGTTGTCAACTGTGCCTCGACATCTGTTTTTTTCACAGAAAACCCTATGTCTTGTCTTATTTTTAAATTGCAAGTTTAAATATGCGTTATATTTTATAATGCAGTTTCTTAAACCTTAAACGTTTGATGTACATACAAAACGAAGATGCGTAAAGCCAGGGCCTGATTTACCCAAAAGGCACATAAACTTGCCATCTAAAATTTAGTGGTAACAATTGGAACATGGGCGCCCAGTTTTTACACCCCTGATTATTGTCATGGAAATTACGGTGCAGAAAGGTAGTTCAGAATAAGGGTTACCAAATTGAACATTTAAAACACATATTTTATGTAAAATAATTCTGTAAGTACCATGAAAATTGTTTAAAAAATATGCGAACCACCCTCTGTAGAATGGGTTAAAAGAAAGTTTTGTGATGGCCTCAGCATTTTAATTTTTTTTTCATTCATTTCAGCATTAATTTTTTAAAACCAATTTTAAGATAAATTTAAATATAATTTAAAGTATTTATCATATCTTTATTCCCAAAATACATATTTTTGTCAAAACAGCATGAACTCTAAAGGCATCTTGAAATGCATTTCACCGGATGCGATTGCACTGTTTGCTGAACACTTTAAATCTTTCGAACTGTTTTCTAGAGCATCCTTTCAGTTTCAAAACACGTATTGAAACATGATAAAAAAACAATGAACATTATCGTTTTTAATGTATCTTTCTATCTTCTTAAAGAACAAATACCCACGGGAGCACTTGGAAATCGAGAGTTATTTTTTGTTTTTAATACAATGTTTGATAACGTACGTTTTATTGTGAAAAGTTATCGGGCGAAATCATTTTTCAACAAGTTCTTTTGAATTTAATATATGGTTAATCCGGGATCACGCGTTTATTAGATAAACCGTGATTTTGAAGAATAGAATACGATTTATTTTTAATTTAAGATTTATTGCAACAGAGATTAGAAAGTTTGTTATTTAACAGTGTCCCAGAAGTAAAATCCTGCTCCGGATACGATTTCTCAAATTCCGTTTGAAGTCAACCTGCAACATGACTCGAATTTACAGCTAACAGGTCGAGTACCTCTTTGATATGACAACAGACATGTTTAAAAAAATGTATACACGACTGCACTCTCCTGTCCGAATCATCTCCATTGAGAGCGTGAGAAGGTGGGATGGCAAAATATTTAAAAATATCTATTTTTCGATATATCGTCTGGAAGACATATCGGAAAAATATCGATACATCAAAAATCTGAATATTTTCATTGGTACTTAGTATACGGAATGATTTATTTTATGCTTATATTAAGTAATGTTTGCATGAAAAATAGATTTTAATCTTTTTACCAGATATTTTTAACATTAACGTTTATAAAGGGGACGAAATTATTTCCAGTATTTTTGTGGCAATTCATTTAAAAATAGTAACTTTCATAATAGCTCAGACGGTTCCGTTTTCTGCAACTGTATTTTTTACCTTAGAAAACTCTCAGCTATGACAGAATTCGTAACAACTGAACATTGTTTTACTAAAGCATAAAATCTATATATATAAAAGAAAGTCCTTTCTGACTAGATGATCAACGCACAGCCAAAACTACTGAACCTACAAAGACGAAACTTGCAGGAAAAATACTTCATAGTATGTAGAGGCGCACTAAGACGGGATTTTCAAAAACTCCACCCCTAAGGGGGGTAAAAAGGGGAACAAACTTTAAAAAAATTCCTTAAAAATCGGGTATTATAGTTACGTGACAAGTAATAACATATTTTAATGTATTTTTGTAAGCTGAATCGAATGGTACCAATTAAATACTCCTAAGTCAAATATTTCGTGAGATATTTCAAATTTTTCTAATTTGACGAAGCTTTTGACGTCAAAATTTAACAATTCTAACAATACAAGTGAGAATTTCTAAAAATACATCCGTTACTATAGCAATGGAAGAAATTCAAGTTAAATATTTTTGTTATTTAATTATTTTGTTTATTTTTACAGATAGAAACATTAACTGTTCAATTGGGAATTGAATATTATTCTTACGGATATTTATATAATTGTGTATTATTGTTATTTCTATAAATGCTACGATTTAAAATAAAACGTGCTTGCTAAAATAAAGTTTCGCAGGTCTGTTTAGTATTATATATTATTTCGTTATTTGTTTTCAGTCTTCAACCATGTTTCCCCTTTTCTTTGAGTAGTTATTCATACGATTTCGGGCTAATTTTCCGCAATCGGATACCTCACCAATTGGCGTATTGATTGGCGTATGATGAATCCTATTACAGAAAATCGTATTATCTTCTACTATGAGTATAAACCGCATATTCACATTTTAATCCGATTATTCATGATATTTTGGTAGGTTTTACACTGTTAGGTAGGTAATGTATTTTGAAAGGTTTTATCGTATAGCGTTTATTCTACGTTACTTTGTTATAGAGCTACAGCGGAAAGCTCTAAAATTAAGTGAACCCGATTATTAAAGATTACCTTTTTAAAAGAAATTCTACTGAACAAATTTTGATGGAAGTGATTTTTCAGGCATGGTTAATGACCCTATAACATGTCATTCTAAGTTGCTTAGTGATAGAGCTAATGGGAAAGTGATTGGGAAAGGGGAATGTAATTATGAAAGATATATCTACTATATTATAAACGAATAAATCCTGACTGTCTCATAATCAACGCCGAGCCTAAGCCGTTGGTCCTAGAGCAATGAAATTTGGAAGACATATTTCTTACATAATATAGGCACCCACTAAGAAAGGATTTTTGAAAATTCACACCCTTAGGGGGTTAAATGGGGTTGAAAATTTTAAATCCTTTAGTCTTTTCACCATATCTGAGCAGTAGTTTTAGGTAGGAGCGTGAAATTCGGGATAACAAATCTACTAAGGAATAGTTAAACATGTATTTCATGTGATTTTAGAAATTCAACCTCTAAAGGGGTTAAATGGGAGGGTCTACAGTTTTATGTCATTTCAGCTTTTCGTTATATCTCACTAGCAGTTGTAGGTAGGAGCTTGAAATTCAAGATAACAAAACTATTAAAAAACAGTTAAACACATATTTCAGCGATTTTAGGGATTTTGTAGCCGCCATCGGCTATGAACTGGATTATGGAAGATTAGACGAATGAGACAACTATTGCTGATTTGTGATTAGATAGTTTGCGCAAGACATTTTACCAGGGATTTTTGTTTCATCTATACTTATAAAAGCGTATGTCCTGACTGACTCATAATCAACGCACAGCCAAAACTATTGAACCTAGAAACATGAAAATTGGTGACAAAATACTTCTTGGTATGTAGAGGCGCACTAAGAAAAGATTTTCAAAAACTTGATCCTTAATGGGAGTAAAAAGTGGGACAAACTTTTTAAAAATTCCTTAAAAATCGGGTATTAGAGTTATGTGAATCGAATGGTGCCAATTAAATACTCCTAAGTGAAATAGTTCGTGAGATATTTTCACATTTTTCTAAATTGGTGCCAAAATGTCTAACAATGCGAGTAATAATTTCTAAAATTATAGCGTGTCCGAGAAAGGTCTTTATCATTCTAAACATTAATAACAAAAATACTAACAGGTGAAATGAAATGCAGTTTGCTGCAAAAGAATGCAGGAATATGAGAGTTTTTTGCAGTACCATCAATGTAGCTGTACATGAGGTACGTTAGTAGCACGAAGAATGTCGAACCTGTGCTCGATTTTTTTCCAAGTGTTTTTTGACATTAGCGGTGTAACAGTGAGAATTGATGAATGATAATTTCATGATTTGTTATTTCGTACCTCTGGCAATTGATACCAGAGAAAACTCTTAGATTTCTGAATTCTGTTCCAGAAAACTGCATTCCATTTCACCTGTTGGTATTTTTGTTATTAATGATTGGATTGATAAAGACCTTTCTCGGACACGCTGTACATCCGTTACTATAGCAATGGAAGAAATTCAAATTAACTACATTCTTCGAAGTTCTATAATTTGTGAGATATTGCATATGTATATATTTTTTAATTTGCCGATGTTTTGGGCGCCAAAACCAAAAAAAATGATTAATTTACCAATGATAATTTCTAAAAATACACGTGTTTTTACAGCCACGGAAGAAATTCAAATTGTCGATAAAACGTGTGGGACTTCTTTCCATCGTTATCCTCTTTAATAAACAGCTACGCGTTGCCACAGAGTTAAGAGAAAGAATACAGAGTAAGTAGACCGTAAAAACGGCTTGCGGCACTTCTCTATTATCCCGTCGACCACTTTTCATAACAAAAAAATATCGCCAAACTGTAAGATTAAATGCCAAAAATGCAGTCCCATTTACTGGATGTCAAAAGTATTATACGTGTTTGTTATGTCATCAAGTGGTTTTTAATTCGACATTTGCGTGTATTTTTCATTAGGTTTTACTGATTTATTAGTTATTTCATTAATTAAAATAACAATTGTGTCATTAAATTCTTATATTTTATTTATTTATTTATTTTGATATTTCAATGGCAACGTTCTTCCATTTATTTAGTGTTACAGTTTGGCGATAGTTTTTTGTTATGAAAAGTGGTCAACCGGATAATAGAGAAGTACCCGGCCTGCAATATGAAGCAGGTTATCGCTCAAATCATTAGGCCCAAACAAGATATTTCATTAGACGAGGAGAGGTTGCACATGGAACAACGACTGAATTCATTGGACGGGGAGAGGTTTTCAAAGCAAGCAGCCAGTTATTTAGGCCGAATGTAGGGTTCCATTTTTGGCATCACGCAAAACGTAAATATTTCACCTCCAGTTCCTCTTTACTCCGTGACGCGTTGCTGACGACTGGCTTTTTTGCTGTTGCCACAGATTAATCTCGGAAAATGAAACATTTGGAGTTACTGAAGAAATTAATAGCTCGAAAAGTTTTTGTCAGAAAATTGTTAGACAAACTGCGTTTGACAGGTAAAAAATTGTAATTTTCTTGATATAAATTTCAAATCTAATTATTATGCCGTTTTTCAAATATTGAATTTCAAAAATTACCGAATTTCACAATGGAGTACCATAGCGAAACCTTCCAGGGTATAAAGATAATGATAACGACAATGTGTCCTGACGTGAATACTGGCTATAGCACGAGTCACAAATTATAGTAGCCTTATTAATTATTCTGTTAAAATATAAAAGTGAATTATGATGTCACGAGTTCATTATTTTTATTTAATTCTTGACAAATAGCATATTTTAGTCCACCTCAGTGAGGCATATCAATTTCATTATATTTGAGATATTGTAACTTCATTAAAATCCAACGGAAATTATTTTTCCGCATAGAGACCATAATGTAACACAATTATTAATTTTATTTATTTATTTATTTATTTTTTTAAGCTGACTTATTCCATAATAGAGTTTACAGAGAATTGACCTAATTTGGAACGAGGTTATTTGGACACCTTTTGTTACTTTTCCATTATACCAACATCAAGCCAAAATGTATGCTAATACGCCATTTATTTCAACCCTGAATGTGAAAATAATTTTTATTTCAAATTAAGCCAAGCACTGTGACTCGCTATTTATTCAACACAAATCTGTGTTTTTTTTATTATTATTATTTAATTGTAAGCATGCAAAGTATTTTAATTTACTATTTTTTGAATCGTAAATAATTTTTATTAAGTTATAACTTAAGTCGCTGATTCTATGTTTATTAACTTTGGAAAATGTTTATTAACTTTGCGGAATGGATTTTGGCGGGACTTGCGCTGTTAGTTACATAATTTATCAGAGATGGTTTTAGTATCTCGCATATTGTTCTATTTTGCTTAGTTGTAGAACAATTGGGGAAAGTTTGGCACAGATGTCATATACGCACCACGTTGGCGCAATTTTTCCTCCGCCAATTTGGCGAAAACTTTGTTTTTGAATATTAAAGTTATAATTTAACTTAACGTTTTAACATTAACGTTATAATATTAACGTATAACGTTTTGAATATAAAGTTATTTTATTTTTATATTGAAATAAAAAATCACGTGCTGTTATTGCATGCAATAGCATAACTAATATTCAAAAACAAAGTTTACGCCAAATTGGCGGGGTTCAAAATCGCGCCAACGTGGTGCGTATATGACATCTGTGCCGAAAGTTTTATAATCAGATGAACCCGATTATGAAAACTTAGCCTTTTAAAAAGATTCTGCCAAATGGATTTTGACGGAACCTTCTTTGTTAGTTAGATGAGTTTTCAATGATGGTTATAGTATATAGCATATCGTGTTATCGCTCTTTATCAAATCCTACAGTAAATGATCAACGAAAAGAGTTTGTCCTTAACAGCCCAAATTTTGTCTGACACATTAAAAATGTAATAACGCAATGGCGTTCGTATTTTTTTTTTTCAGAAATGCAGGAGGGCATTCCAAGTAAATGTTCATATAATTTTAAAACACAAGGTCAATATTTCGTTTGATTAAAGTTTCGTTAAGAGGAATTGACCAGCGTAGCGGGCGTAGCTTGCTAGTTATGGATAAATGTTTTAGGTCTTTCCAGATTACCAAAGGGCTTCTTTGTAATTTTTATCTACAGGTATTGATATAAATACTAATAATAAATAATATTTCAGAATCCATATTTGAAGAAGGGGTTTTGAGACACAAAGTTGTTAAATCCTGAATTTATACTATTTTATTGTCTGATCCTTTGATGTTGAGGGTTGAATAGTTTATGATGATAATGTACCAGATATTTTACTATTTGTATTTTTTGGTTTAAAATGCTCTTTAACGTCAGTTTTATTAATTTTGGTAAAGTATCTCCAGACATTACTTTAAGCCACATTACTTCACAAACTTACTTGTTCAATAGTAATAGAAAAATTTTCATTATACAAACAAAACTACTATATTAACACATTCGTGAAAAACACAATCAACTTACCAGGAAAAAAAATTACAAAGCACGCTTAAGTATCTTTGACACTTTAGCAAGTAGAAACGCCATTTGAGCCTTTTGGGTGGAGTTAAGGTATCTGTATGCCTTCGAATCATTTTTGTTTTAAATTTGTTTAAAATTGCTAATTATTACTAAAAAGTCATAAAAATTTGACATACAAAAATAAGTATTTTTTTTAAGTATAAAATTAACCGAATTTTTTTTTATTTTCTTAAAACTATTTAAATTTAAAACTTAAATATAATCGGATTTTATGAATTCCATAATAAATATAATAATGTTATACAGGAACTAGACTGTTTTTATGACAACAACAATGAATATTTTAAAAGTTATAGGTATAAAAAGACAACACTGAAAATTCCTGAAAAAAGTTAATTCATAAATTAAAACTGTGTAACTAATAAACTTTTCAATAAATCATCATAATAGTCTACTTCCTTTGAATATATATTTAAAACATAATTTTAAAGTTTTGTGGTAATTACACTGTTTTTTGAGTTACAATTTTTCCAGCACAATTTTATATTCTCCCGGTTTCAAAATTTGTCTATGAACAATCTTTAAACAGCTATAACTTTTTCTAAATAAGATAAAGACAAAATTTCAACGAAAATCGAAATAAAGTATTGCAATTTTATTTTAATAAAGCAGAAAATTGAAATTTTGATTGAGATTGACGTTTTAACCCCTTCGGCCCTGACGTCCTACTAATAGGACATATCTTTTATTGAGTATTACTTTGTCTTAAACATTATTTTTATTAATTCCAGCACCTAATACTGATAGTATGAATCTCTACATTTTCTATTATGAATTCACTTATATTTAGCATTTAGTAGTAATAATAATAATAATATTCATACATTAGCAAGCCATTGGCATTTCTTTTAAATAAAACATACGTTTCACTCTTTAAATTAAAATTCGGGAATCCTTTTCGGAAATGGTAATTTGTGATAAATGATAAAAAATATTACTAAATTTTTATGCTTGTTTAATTTAGTTGTAATACATTTTCCAAACGTCTTCAAAAATTCTTCCTTAGACTATTGTTATATGAAAAACACGCAAAATAACTACATTTGTGAGGTTTTGGTAAAGAACACATTCGTTAACTTTCATTAAACCCTAACTTCTCAGATTCCGATAGCTATTTTTAATTTTGTTAGCATAACGGTAATTTTTTCCCAAAATTGAAAAAAAAAATCAGTGCCGAAGGGGTTAAAGTCATACAGATATATACCTTAACAGAGCGTCCTTTTTCGTAGTTTCGGATTTTGTCAACGATGTTTAATGAAAAATCACAAATTAAGATGGGATACTTTTTTGATTGCGTGAAGGATATTTTCATGTTATCTTAAATTCTTAGTTATATTAAACGATTAAGCCAATAACGTTTTTCATAAAGTTTTTTTTTATAAATAAAATCAATTTAGTTAAATTTACTTAGAAATGTTCGTTGAAAGTTTGTAAAGTTTATGTGAAATATTAATTGCTAAGAACTATAGATATATTGGACTTAAAACCGATATATCGATATATATTGAGTCAATCAAAATATCGATTCCCGATACTATAACCAAATTATATATGTATATATATCTATATTTTGCTGACATCCCTTGTGGAAAGGGGTTTCTCATTTTCCTATGTTAGATGAAGTAATACACATTTTTTGTCTGGGAGATTAAGAAATATTTTTATTGATGAAAAGGAAATTTGTATGTATCAGAATTTCGCTGTAAACAGAAAATTTCACTGTCCCAACGAAAATAATACATATGAAATTTTTATCCGGTTCCTTGCGATTTCAATTCAGCATATTTTTTAATTATCTATAGTAGAATTATATGTCTGCTATTTCCAAATTTTTCGATAATATAACATAAGTAGTTATGGGTTAGTTTCTGATCTTAAATACTTGGTGCAGTCGTCGATTCTTCATGCATTGTGAACATACGCACAGGAGTCCTAGAGTCCGGGTTATATTCCTCCCGAACCCAAAAATGCTACGTCAATCCGAAACCCGATCCGAACCCAATAAATTTTCGCTAACCCGAATCCAACAAATTTCCGTAAAAAAAAAAAAAAAAAAAAAAAAAAAAAAAAAAAAAACCGACCCAAAACACGAAATGAAATAAATTATTAAAATGTAATTATGAAAAAATATTCTGAAATTTTATCTTTTGTGTTGAACAATGAACAAATATGCACTCATTCAGATTAAAATATTAGTTTTCCATCTGAACCTGGACATATGGAACTTCTTCTGGAAAATCGGGTTAATCCAAAACCACAAAAGTCAAAACTGAACCTGAAATCGACCCGAAAATGAAACAATGAGTCAATCTGATCCGCAATGAAAAAAATAACGCAGACTCCGCTCGCACCGGAGTCGGGATAGGATAAAATCTTATTACTTGACCCGATGCAGGATTCTCAGGAGCCTCTGGGACTCAAGGACGGATATTACGGGTTAAGTATGTACTATCTATAGTTTTAAAACATTTAGAAATTTTAATGAAATCATTAAATATGCATATGAATTGCATACTTTTCTACTGCCCTCCAAACTGAATTATGAAAAATATATCGTATATATACAGGAAATAAACCAAATCGGGAGAGTTGTCAAGGACCAGTTAAAAATAACTTTTCTATCAGAATGGTAACAAATCAAATGACAAGCAAGTCTATAGAATTTGACTTCAATGCCATACCGTTGTTTAGATGCTGTTATTATACTGAAGGCAGCAAAATGTTTATTCTTCGCCTGGCATTTTCTTTCTTTTTAATGACGACATAGGTTATATTGAATTTTGATGTCCTCAATTTTTATCTATATTTAGTTGACATGTACAATAAAAATAAAACAGTGATTTTTTCTGGTGAGATTAGATGCTTATTTTGTTTAATCGAATAACATTTAAGAAATAATAAAAACATTACTGAAAATTTTCAAATAATTTCTAATCTACTTTTGACAAATTCACTGAGGAATTTACATTCGTGAATGCGCAACATTTACAGAAATTCTCCGTTAAGTAACGATAAATCTAACAGCGTGTCCCATTTTCCTGCCAATGAAAAAAAATTTCAGAAACTATAGTTTCTGATTTTTTTTTTCATTTGCAGGAAAATGGGACACGCTGTTAGGAGTTGCCAATTTTCGGATTTTGGGAGTCAAAGGTCGTCATCGAGAAAGAGCCGATTATAATTAAAGATAAATTCCTTTAGAGGAAAATGAAAAACGTTGTTACATTCTTTAGTTTCTAATGGCTGCAAATGTCATGCATTTTTATATAAAAATGACTTCGTGAAAGCGTCTGATTAGTGTTGTTGAACGGGGAAAAAAGAGGAAAACAAGAACACTTTACCAGTAATTACTTGTATAACTGAAAGTTCTGATTTATTGAGTAAAAAAATAACGAAATTTAAAAGAATTTTTAAAAATGCAATAAAGGTAATGATAAAACCTGGCATACATAAAAAAAATATATCTTTTTTGAATTGAATAATTTACAGTAACAGAAGGGTGAGGTGACTGGCAGAAGACAAGTGCGTGCAGATTAATGAGATGACTGGACGATGAACTTAACTTGATATTTCATGTTCGACATAGAATGAAAATCTGTCTTTTCATTCACCAAAGTGCGGTTCCAATACATGTTGGAACACATGCGGTTCCAAATCTCGTCTGTTTTTTCAATCTTCCTTAAGGTCCATAAGTAAAGTGACGTATTTGAGAAAATTTGATTGGCGCAAGAGTGTTTTTAAAACATTTAACTGTGTTCACACTCGCTTTAAAGGACATTGTAGCCATGACGGCAATGCTTGCCAATCAATTGCCAGTTGTGTTAACTTTGCCATTTTCTCCTTTGTTACTTTGCATTATTGTAGCAAACAAATGTTCATTGTTGAAAAAGATAAAACTTGCTTTAAAATTATTTAAGTCATAAAATTAATCTACTTTTTACAAATTTCATTTGAAAGTACGTTTCTTACTCAATGATGTAAAATTTGAAATTATGCGATATTTAGAAATGAATGTATGGACGACGAAAGCGATAGTGCACATTATTACCACCATCGTTTTGACATCAGAATACTGTATTATATTAACCTCACTGGTCTACGATTTCTTTCTTTTAACCCCGTATCGAAAGAAATACGACAACGTCGATAAAACACACCTACAAAGCAGACTCCCAACAAGAAAAATTCAATAATCTATTACTTTGACAGTAACTTAATTATTTACAAGCTCTGAATGAATTGTCTAGGGATGTTATTGCCCTTTAATCTTAAGAGATTGTGCATATTTTGCTTTTTGCAAATAGCCATTCAAATCTTGAAATAGATTAGAATTTAAGATTACATTTTCTTAAATCTTGACAGATAAAATGTAGAACACTTCTGAATTATCCACAATTATCTTTCAAGATTGATATTGTTTTTATCAGAAATTCTTAACATATGCAAACAAGTCGTGTGCCGAAGTTCAAAGTATCTGATTTTTCAATAAATAAATAAATAAATAAAATTAAAACAAATAAAATAAAAATAGTTATTCTATAATAAATTTATAATTATTACATACTTTTGTGGAAATTGGAGTAAACACAAAACATCAGTTTTAAGCAAAATGATTTACAAAATATTTCATCTATAGCAAGTGATAGATAGATGAAATTTAAATGAGCTTATTTTAACGGGTGCAAGCTGAAAATATTTTCTGATTGTAATTGTAGAGACGCTGTGTATTGCAAAGACAATGCTAAAGGATATATTTTTTTTATTGACTTAACTTTAGTACATAGAATGTATAGAAAATAAATTTGCATGAACATTGTCGTATTGTTTTGAAGTTTCTCAGATCAGATTTTACTTGGCTTGAGCTAAATAGATTTACTACTGTAATGCACTTAAAGTTAAATTTAGTAAATTTTATTAAAATATATGCAGCATACTTCTGGTAACTTATAAGCGGATAGTTCGCAGAAGCTTTGGAAGAAGTTTTTCTCCTTAATTTTTAAAGTATAGGTGCAAAAAATGGCAAAACTTTCTGTTTGATCGTATTGACAACAGATTTTAATGTTAAATGAATTGCCTTTTCCCTAGTTTTAGTAGTCCAAAAAGCATAGTATAATTTTTCGTTAAAATATTATCCAAGATAACAATTCAAAAATTTTCTCTCGCAGATCATAAATATTGAAGATTTATTTTTTCTTCTTCAATTCCTACTATTAGCTCACACTCTCTCTATATTTATATATCTTGTTCAAATTTTCAATCGTTAATAAAATATTTTCTATTCATCCTATCAAGTTCAAATAAATTTTTTAAAACTTGTACTGGATGACAATTGATGTTAATACAGTTTTTTCAAATATTAATTCATTAATTAATTTAAATTTTATATTTCATTTCTGTTCAAAAGTATAGACTCACTCCATATTTGTAGTCTCACCTTCACACGTAAAAAGATAATGGGGCTGTTCACGGACGAAGATCATGCGGCTCGCAGGCGAAGGAGACTATAAATGTGGAGTGAGTCTATACTTTTGAACAGAAATGAAGTATAAAACTAAAATAATAAAATTTAATTAATTACTATTTGAAACAAGAACGAAAAATCATGCGTCCAGCATAGATTATATAACACTTTCCAACGCTTCCAAAATAATTTTACAAATCATACCGTTTAATAAGCTGAAAGATAAGATCTAAGTAAACAATATGGAAAACGCATAACATATTTAAAAACATAATTTCAGGAATTTCCAACATATACAATATTCGGGAAAATATCCGAATACTTTTATTCAGCCCTGTATAGGATCTAAGATTTGTATATATACTACACTAGCGGCCCTCCCTCGCTTTGCTTCGGGTTAACCTTGAAAACCTTCATCTCTTTGTGTTTTCTGTAGACCTTTTTAATGTGTACAATAATTAGTACATTATTTTGATAAATCTTGTAGGGTTCAGCCTGCGTTTGCAATGTATAAGCGGAAAAAATGAAATTATTTACGACATCACATTAAAAACCTCAAAAATAACAGTATTTCTCCACTATTTAATGGATATGCATATAAACCTTCCTCTTGAATCACTCTATCTATTAAAAAAAAACCGCATCAAAATTCGTTGCGTAGTTTTAAAGATTTAAGCGTACATAGGGATATAGGGACAGAAAAAGCGACTTTGTTTTATACTATGTAGTGATAAGATGCTAAATTTTAGTTCAGTTAGGAAACGCGTAGCACAGTTTAAAATTCTCCTTCTGGAGTTTCTGTCAATAAACGGAAATGTGTTCGCGAACTTTTGTTCTGCCCTGTATATGAGCTACAGAATTTATACACACCACGTAATAGACAAAAAGCGAGTTAAATTTAAAATCGCATTCAGTAACTTAAAACGCACTTCCAGGAATTATTGTTAACAGACAGTAGAGAATACTTTTGTGTGTCCCTGTAAATGAACGATGACTGCTATACACACACTATTCTGTAGTAAGCCTCTTGTAATGTACCTTAGTGATATATATAAGTTTCAATGCGTTTAAAATAGTGAAACATTATTTAAATAAACCGCAGACGGTTTTTCTCCATAGACCGCAATATAACGGAATTCTTTTGAGTGTCCCTGTAAAGTAACTATAAGTTTTATGCACACCTTATACCATATTAAGCTTCTTGTAATGCACTTTAGTGATATATATAAATTTCAATGCGTTTAAAATAGTGAAACAATATTTAAATAAACCGCAAATGATTTTTCCCCATGGACCGCAATATAACGGAATTCTTTTGAGTGTCCCTGTAAAAAAAACTAAGTGCTACACACTTCCGTTGAAATAGGGAACATGCTATAGATAACGACAATAACATAAAAAAATTGCAGAGCAATCCGAGCATATTTACGGAAGTTAGAGTACGGCAGACGGCCATACGCCAGACAAACCGAAGTCATAAACACTTTTCAACTAGGTTGGAAAGTGTTAAAAAACTGTATTATCGTTAACTGTAACATCGCTATGGCACTTTATTGTGAAGTTTGGTAATTTTTGAAATTCAATATTTGAAAAACGGCATAATCATTAGATTTTAAATTTATATCAAGAAAAATACAATTTTTCTAAATTTCTAACGCAGTTTGTCTAACAATTTTGTGAGAAATACTTTTCGAGCTATTAATTTTTGCTATTTTAGCTATTTATTTTTTATTTAATTTTTAATACATTTCAAAAATTTCTCTTATGTAAGATATTTAGCAGGATATAAATTTAGGAATAAATACCGTCAGTGGCGAAGCGTGTAGATCGCTGGAAAAAATTTCTATTTGACCTAAGTAGGAATTGACTTTAAAAATAAGTTTTTATATTAATTGTTTAAATTGAAAATGTAAGCAGTATTTTATATTTATAAATTTAAAGCTAATTTAAAATTTTAAGCATAAGTGGCTAGGCTGCATTTTTCTAAATTTATTCTAAAAAACATACCTTAAAGCCACTTTCGAAAAAAATACATGCTATATGAACAGTATTATATCTACCCGTAGAAAAATGAATACAGTAACCACTCGTAATCTCTTAATTCGGATATACAATAGCTTATATCGCGCATGACGGGAGACAAGAAAAAAGCTCGACATATCCGATGGCTCAATATAACCAAGATAAGAAATGAAAGAAAAGTAAATATTTCATATTTGTCTCTAAATCGTTAGTGTGTATGGTTATTAAATTAAAAAATAAATAAATAATGGAGAAACTTACTGTAATCAATATGTATAAAATGATTAATGTACGATTAATATTTGACTATTGTTCTCTTCGGGAAATATGAAAAAGGAGCAATATATAAAAATGAATGATAAAAGGGGGTGGGGGAGGGTACTGTATTTTTTTTAAAGTAACTTTTTTTTAAAAACTTTATGCACATTTAAATACCTCGAACGTTAAATTATTAAGAATATTGTGATATACATATATAATAGAGCTAATGTATTTCATCGTTAATTTTTTTGTATTGGATGAAGGATAAAAATTATGTTTTGTAAATAGTTTTGACTTTACTATTTTCATAGGTATTGCATATGCTGTATTATTGTATTTATTATTGCAGAAAGCCTGTCTTTGACGCTGAAAGAAGTGTCATTGCAGATGGACGACGATGCCGAGAGATTGCGAATATACGCCCTTCTCACTTGCGTCGTGACGGTGGTGTTCGATATTTTCCTAGGAGCGGCCGCTTTCGGTAACCATTTCTTCTTTTACATTCGAAGTTTCTAAACAGATAAGATTGTAACAATGCCTTGCACATGAAACAGTAGTCTATCGTCGCTAGATTAACATGTTAACAGCAGTCTGAATCAAATGCGATTCGCTCTACATTTCTTTAATGCGTTACTGCGTTTATCCATTTACCGACACGACACCGATAAAACGCATACGATTGTCGCTATCCCACATCAATTGTACGCAAAATACAGGGTAAGTCAAAATGAATATAGCGATTACAAACGGATATAACTATTTAATGGAAAATAATTTATCGATAAGATTAACACAGAATGTAGACGGAACTTCAAAATTTTGTATACATGCGCCATAGATGTTCTATGTGACTTCCCTTGATCACATGGACAACATCTAGGCGGTACTCCATTTCACGCCATACATTCTGAAGCATTTCTTCAGTCGCCGACGCAAGCGCATTACAAATGCGTACTTTGAGTTCAATTGTTTTGGCCATGGGAGGCACACGTATGTCTTTCACATAACCTCATAGATCGGTCGAAGTGGAGCCGACGATGTCTTCTGCTCTTGGCCACCGAAATCTCCGGACTTGACACCCTGTGATTTTTTTTCCCCATGGGTTTATGTGAAAGTGCCTCCCATGCCCAAAACAATTGAAGAACTCAAAGTACGCATTTGTAATGCGCTTGCGTCGGTGATTGAACAAATGCTTCAGAATGTATGGCGTGAAATGGACTATCGCCTAGATGTTGTCCATGTGACCAAGGGAAGTCACATCGAACATCTATGACGTATGTATACAAAATTTTGAAGTTCCGTCTACATTCTGTGTTAATCTTATCGATAAATTCTATTCCATTAAATAGTTATAGCCGTTTGTAATCGCTATATTCATTTTGACTTACCCTGTACATTTATATACATTATGACGACAAAATCGTCATCAAATCGGTCAGTGGAAAAGCGCGAGTGTATATGTATGGCTTTTATGTGCACGAATATCGGATAACGACAATCGTGTACAATTTATCGTTGTCGTGTCAGTAAATGGAAAAGCGCTCTCACGGCTTCATTAAGGCGGCTAACATGTTGAAGCTCCTACCTTTTTATGGAAAGTTTTGATAGCAATTAATTTAAGGTGATCAGATCAGGCATTCCGGTTTTAGACTTAATGTTCAGGCGTCCGAATATTTTTATTAGGTGTCCCAGTTTTTAACGAAACGTCTAAGTTATACTAGTTTGTGTACACAAATTAAACTTAAAAAATTACCAAGCTTAGATTCTTCGAAAATCATCGTAGGAATCATAGGATCGTAGGAAATCATCGCACTTGTCTCTTAAGACGGTTCTGAAAAACATATTTTTTTCCGCTCAATCACGCGAAACTTTGGACAAATTTTCTGATTGATTCATTTCTAAGCATATAAAAGCACAACACTTGCAGGCATGATTATTGAAGTCACTTCTAATCGAACAGCGTTCTCATTTTCCGATAAATGAATTGAATCTGGAGTTAACAGCGATTGTTGTCTCCAGATGTCATTTTTTTTTTCTCTTTCCCGCAATGTCGCGTCCGGAAATTTTGTTCAAAACGCCCATTTTGACAGTATTTCCGGAAAAATCTTCTTCATTTACCTAAAAATTAAAAAAAAATTCTGTTTATAGTTTCTTAAGAGCACCTGCCAATCTGATAAGTTTGCGAAAAAATATGAATTAAATGTTTTAATGATAATTAAATGAAAATTAAAAATTTGTTGATTTTTCAGTATAATACTGGCATCCCAGCTGCCAGTATTATACAGTAAAATCAACATTTTTTTTTCATTGCTCCTGTGGAGGGAGGGGGGGGGGATTTGCCCAGAAACCTATTTCATACTATTCTACGTTCGTGAGTTAGAGCTCCCACAAAATTTGTGTCAGACACAGACACGCGGAAAGACATTTTCTAAAAATAGTTAAATCGTGTTCCGGCCCTTCTAAAACGCATAATTCCATGAAAACCGGGAAGTCGAAATTTTTCACGAATCCAATACTTTCTTCTTGTATTGTATAAAACAAAGTAAAAATAAAGAAAATATTAAATTTTACTTCCTTGGTGCGTAAATATTATAAAATGTGCTAATAAAACAGTTTTTTATTCTAAAAATGAAAGTGGTTGCGTTGCGCCTTGATTTCAAATCTTATTAACAAAAGCGTATGAAATGTGCGCACAAGAAAATTTATCATATGATGTCACCAACATATGTAATAATAAAGATGCCAAATATGTCTCATACATAATCCAATGATCTGCTTCATTTTGATAACTTATCTGTTTAGCAATTTTGATTGGCCTGAGACAAAGTGAAATGACTAATTTTCATTTTTGATAAATAATTGTATTGATTGCAAATGTTGTTTTTCTTTATGCCTAGTCCAATGATTTAATTTTTCGATACATTTATCTGATTAAATTTTGTTTTTCTACACGGTTCATTAAATGATTTTTCTGTTTTGATAAATCATTATCTGATTAAATTTAGATTTCTTTCTTATCTGAGCCAATGACTAACTTCATTTTTTAATGATTCATTATATATTATTTTTTGGAAAATTAAATTTTCTTTATTGGACTGGCATCTGATTAAAGATATCAGCTTTCATCAATGGTTTGAATTAAAACAGACTTATCATTTTTTTGTATTATAAACACAATCTATCATTTTTTTTAGATATTAATTTATAATAGATTTAAGAAATTCGAGTAAATGATGTCATTTCTCTTAATGTTTTGGTTATTTATTGTAATAGATAAATTTGATAAATAGCATTATTGTCCTGTTGGCTCAAAATCTGCAATAAATTAATTTAGCAAGGGGGAAAAAAAAAGATTTTCGTAAGAAACAATTTAAACTAAAATATCATCCTTTGGGATATCTGTCCAAATGTCTACAAAGATTTTCGAAATTTTAAAACTTATTTTTAAATGTTTGAAACTAATTTTTTCACCGTACACTAAACTTTGAAATCCTGTAAAATTTTACTTTATGCATATGTATTTAATAAGAAAAGTCTTCAAACATATAGGGGAGTATGTCAATGAATGGGATACTTAAAGAATTTTTATTTTTCTATTTTGCTAAGAGGGTGATTCCACCGTTACGTGTGACTTTTAGAGTGTTTTTTTGCAAATTGAGACAAATTTGGAAGTAAAATTATTTAGATAACATTTTACCTTTTTTAAAATTGCTATTACAGGACACATACAGAATCATTTTTGCAGTGACACCTTTAGTTTAAAATAACAATTAAAAATATATAGTAAAGTTATTGTTACGTGTGACTCAGAAGAGTCACACACGTAACAATGACTTTACTATATATTTTTTAAATTGTTATTATTTTAGACTAAAGGTGTCACTGAGTCAGACACGTAACAATGACTTTACAATTTTTTTTAAATTGTCATTACTTTAGACTAAAGGTGTCGCTACAAAAATGATTCTGTATGTGTCCTGTAATTGCAATAAAAAAAGTAAAACATTATCCAAATAATTTCACTTCCAAATTTGTCTCAAATTGCAAAAAAACTCTCTAAAAGTCACACACGTAACAGTGGAATCGCCCAAGACTTATGCTACACATTTTTTACATATTTATCAACACAATATATATATATATGGAATAAATTATATAATGAATGCTAATGAAAATTTAAAAATAATTTTGTTCTATTTAATCCACACTCACGAGGTTGAATGAGACACTAAAGAATAGGACAGTTCAAGAAACTACTTTTATTTCAGGTTAACCACTTTTATTAATTAATATGAACAGACATCAAAATGCAGAAAAATATTTATACATGAACAGTTGTCTTCGAATCATTTAGAGGGAAAAGTGAGTGCTTTGCTACTGTCCCATTCAATATCCTATGTCTCATCCATTAAGTCTCCACAAAAAGCAAATTTACTCGGGGAAAAAAAAAATATATATATATATATATATATATATATATAATAGGCTGTGAGTATATGTAATAAGATTTAAAAAAAAGTTTAACGCTTTGTTTAGAATACTTAATTTTTTTTTTAACTTTTAAAGTTACACATATCCAATTTTAATTTTGGAAAAAATGGGGTGGGGATGGGTAGGATGGAAGTCATGAGACAAAGGATACTGTTGAATGAAGAGGTCTCTGAAAAAACAAAAATCACTGAATAGAATAAGTTACATATAAAAACACTGAATAAAATATTTTTTATTTTTTAAATTACAAATATTTACACAAAAGCAGTACAGTAGAGTCTCAAAAATCTGAGTCTCAGAATTCCGATTCCGCTTAACTCGAAGTGTCAAATAAAAATTTCTACGGATTTTTTTTTTTTTCCCTCGCCGAAAGAATGGCATTTCTTTTCGTTTCTTCCTGGAAGGAATGTAATTACCGTTTTGAATCACCCACCACCCTTTGTTCTCTTGTTCAGGCTGAGGGTTTTGGTTGGTTTGAAAGGGGTTTCCAAACTATAAAATATGTAGAACATCAAAATGAAAAGCCACATCTGCTGACGTTATGCTTTTTAAGCGTTGGCTAGATATTGTATCTAAGAAGAGAAGTAATGTCAACACATTACTACCTATGTAAAACAGCAAAAAATTGATTTTTTTTTCTTTTTTTTTTAAATTGTAAAGTATCCTGTATATCGTTACAAAAGGAATAAAGGTATGTACATTCTTTGTCATCCTAATTGAGTAAAATTATAATTGGTAAGAATTTTCAAATTTTTCGGAAAATCAGTTTTCAGTAATCCGAGATGGTATCAGCCTCAGTTACCTCGGATTTTCGAGAATCTACTGTACTTAGAATTTTATTAGTTGAAATTGTAACTCGCCTACTTAGTTCACCGTACGTGCATCATGCATTCTAATTTCTACTAAATAACTTGTCCTTTAAGCAGAACTAAAATATCTGTATGAATTTAAAACTGAATTTTCATAATTTGTGTACGTAGTTCAGAGAATTGATAAGTACTATAGTCTAACTGCTCTTTTTCCCCCTTGCTCTACTACCTTGCCTTAAATGCTTTAATTCAAGCAATTTTATAAGCGGTCGAGAGCTTTTTATAAGATGGCGACTTACTGGTTTAGCATTGTAATTGTGGGGGAGAAGAGTCCAAAGAAAGATTTAATACAGGATTTGAAGGATTTAATCTCAAATAATAAAAAAATCAATAATTCATAAAAGTACACAATAGCGCGATGTAGTTTTCACATAAATATACCGAAAAACATGGGACTTAATTTTTGATTTGGGGGGGGGGGGGGCGTGGAAATAATGCCAAAATAGTTGCATTTGTCACCACCAATTAGCAATGCAATGGTTCCAAAGCTTTTGCCAATCATTATTTAAACCTTCACGTGACAGGAATTTCAGTAGAAATCCTTCTCAATTGTTTGCAAAGTATCTTGTCACGTCTGGCACACTTTTCCTGTAGTAAAAATTTGTGCTTCAGAAAAAATTTCAGGCATGATTTTGATATAGTGTAAAAAATTTAGTACATTTTTCTAGAAAAATCCAATAACTATCATTAGAAAAGACTTCCTTTAGATCTAGAATAGATTAAAAATTAAAAGTTTTAGATGTTCTGGTTAAATGTTAGCGTAAATACTCGAATTTCAAGAAAATCTGCTAAAACATAAGAAAAAGGAAATATGTAAATTTTGTAACTAATTTTAAACATTAATTAACGAAATATGAAAACACCACATAAAAAGATTTCTCCATTTAGTTTGATATATCTTTGTTCCAGGCTGTTCTTTCTAAATAAATATTCAACATTTTATAATTTTAAAATTAGTTTCTTAATAAAAATAAAAGAACAACTGTTTGTTAAACGTTGTCTCATCAAGATGTAAGCAAACTTTTACAATCTACTCTAAATAAATACAGATCTAATGGTTTAATTTTTCATAATAAATATCGCAGCTTTCATAGAAGCTCTAAATACCCCCCCCCCCCACACACACACACAAAAAAAAAAAAAAAAAAAAAAAAAAAAAAAAAAAACTTCCTAAACCTATCAGAATTGTGCTAACATCGGAGCTTATCTCGCACTAAAAAGCTTTTTTTCGTCTCTTATATGTGCGCGCACGTACAATTAGTCAAACATAGCATTGCAGAGTTTCATACAAGGCTTTTTGTAATTTTTACGAACTACGGAATAGCTACTAACATAAAACTTGTATGTCATGTACATGTATAAAGTAAGAATTATACTCCTATCGAATGTTATCGATTATATGGAATGTTAATAGGGAATGCTGCAGTTCCGCAGTGCCTGCGTACGAATCGCTACTGGTCTGACAACTATTCTCACTGTCATTCGTCAAACTGAACCTTCAATCGTAGTGGCGTTACTAAGCTGCGCCGCTGAAAACCGCTCATACAACTGAAATGCATCTTGTTAGTGCAAAATATTATTCCTGTAACAACATTTTCGTTATTAAAAAAAAGTCTTGTAACAACAGTAAAATAAGAACATAAAAATAAGTAAAATAAAAACTGTAAAATAAGCAGTAATACACCGCATGCGCGGTAGTGTATTACTGCTTATTTTACTGTTTATTACTGTTAATTTTACGGTATAATACTGGCAGCTGGGGTGCCAGTATTATACTGTAAAATCAAGTTTTTTTTTTTTTTTCAGTGTATGTTGGAAAGTGTTAAACCGCTGTGAGTCGAAACTAAAACTGAATAGAAATGAAATAATTTAATTGACAGGGTCGATAACCTGGAATATAAATTATTGCAGTTCGAAGCCCTGCACAATTATTTAGGATACCACTGTGGCACGCACTTTGAAGCATACATAATTAAATAAAATGCAATCTATTTTAACAGTATACAATTTATGATTATGAAACACTTGATTTTATGATTACCGATTTCTCATTTTCTGTTTGCAGTGTGTGCCGCAATAACAGATAGTTCAGCAGGATATGCCTTTGCCGTAAGTAATATTTTTAATTCCATACGAATTTCAGCATATTTGTAAACGTATTTTCGGTGAAGGACTCTGCTAATTCACATAACCAAATATTATACAAATCATGCAGTATATTAGACAATATGCAATATTAGGTGTGTTATACTATAATATACGTACGCGGGATACCACCGTACGTATACTATAATATACATACGTGGTTCATCAACGCCAATGTTGTATTTAACATTTAAGTAATAAAATTTTGCGTGCAGAAAACAATTAAAATGACCATTAAAAACTCATTACAATTCATCCATTATCAAATATAATATTTCTTAACTAAGAGGCTATGCGCCTTTCGTGCGCCAACCCCCCGAAAAAAGTTTAATATAAAAGTTACTTATTTTTTCCTGTAGAATCCCAATCTGCAATACAAAATGGGGGAAGAGGGTGTTCTCATTGAATATTTCAAAGTTGGACCCCCTCTAACCGCAAGAGGGTTGGGTGGGGGTCAACTTTGGTATCACTAAATAGCCTTTTTAAATATATTTAACACGCATTTCTCCATTTTTCAATCCGATGTGTATTTTTTGAGTTGTTTGATCGTTTCCAGACTTTTCAGACATACTATATATATGACAATTGCGAAGGCTTTTTCTGAAGATTTATGCGAATTCGTTTGTGATATGTGAGCTTAAAATGCGTTCGAAAAGTTAGTTTTAGACAGTTATACACATAGATACAAGAAGCATCATAAGTAAACAAATGTCATAGAATACAGCTCTTCCAACAGTAATTGGCAATAAAGTGCAATGCATTAATATTGTTTAGCGTTACCCTGTAAAATAACTATAAATATTATATTCCATATTTTCAATGGAGACCATACTTCAGTAAGCCTTAGTAACATACACAAATTTCATAAAGTTTATAATGGCACTAAAATGCATTTTGAGTAATTATCGCCCATAGATGGTAGTGTAATCGAATTCTTTTGTGCAAGTCCCCTACAATAACTATAAATGGTATATGCACTTTCTGGGTAAAAAAAAAAAAAATATATGCTGTAGGTGACTGTAACAAAACAACATACAAAAAATTACATTTCAATCGGTGTTTTACATAAAATCATTACACTTATTTGTATTCTTTTATGCGGCCCTGTAAAGTAACTCTAAATGCTATATATAGCCACTCAAGAAAAAATATGCTGTAGGTGACTGTAACAACATACTAAAGTTACATTACCGGCAGCGTTCTACAAGCCCTGCATTTAACATATGTTCATTTCATATATTCGTATTCTTATGTGCGATCCTGTAAAATAACTACACTGCTCAAAACAATTAAAGGATATTGCAGTTTTAGGTGGATTTTGTATCTGGGAAACTTTTTAGCTGATTGATACATGGTCGACAGACATAGTAGGTTATATGAGAATAAATTACACATGTTTGGCAGAAAAAAATGCATTTTATTGCGCATTTGTGTACAAAAGAAAAAAAAAACACAATTTGTGCATATGAGAAAAAAAGAATAAGAAAAGGTGTTTTCTTCAAAGAAAATCATTTTCAGTAGGGGGTATGGTTTCCACGGGCGGCCAGCAACGTTGAACACCTTTGAGGCATGGACTCAATGAGGCTATTAACGACGAGTTGGGGTATTCTGCCCCACTCTTCCAGAAGAGCTCTTTCCAGTTCTTGGAGAGTTTGTGGGGGTTGTTGGCGGCCAGAAACTAGTCTTCCTAGAGCGTCCCAAACGTGCTCGATTGGATTCATGTCTGGAGAACACGCTGGCCATTCCATTCGAACGATTCCTTCCTCGAAAAGAAAATCCTCTACCAGGTTTGCACGATGTGGCCTGCAGTTATCGTCCATTAAAATGAAGTTATCTCCGATTGCTGCAGCGTAAGGGACTACAATAGGTCTGAGGATCTCATCCCTATATCGGCGACCAGTCAGAGCTCCATCTCGAATGATGTAGAGGTCAGTGCGCCCGTCAATGGAGATGCCACCATACACCAACACTCCTCCACCGCCAAATCTGACACTTTCGTGCACGAACGCAGGATTATTCCTATTCGCTGCCGCTGAAGCGACGTTTTTGACGTCGAACTCAAAATTTGCATATTCCACAGTTTGAAAACCAGAAAAATTTGCATTTGTGATTCTCTTCTTCTATTTTCGGCAAAAAAATTTAGTTTATATCTTTATTTTATATAAAACTTCAAATATCCTTTAATTGTTTTGAGCAGTGTATAAATGCTATATACACCCCTTGAAGAAAAAAAAACATACAGTAGCTGAATGTAACAACACACTAAAATTACAATATACCGTCTGCGTTCTACAAACCCCGCATTTAACATATATTCGTTAAATCAGTCGTTTCATAAAATCGTTTCATTAGGATTTTTTATATATGTATAGGGCAAATGTGGTAAAATCAAAATACGTGCAAATAGATTATTAAACATGTCTAAATTACAAACATTACGACTTTTAAATACAAATTTGGCCGTGTAAATTTGCGGAGTCTATATACTGCACAAAAAAAGTTGATTTTACGGTATAATACTGGCACCCCAGATGGCAGTATTATACCGTAAAATTAACAGTAATAAACAGTAAAATAAGCAGTAATACACTACCGCGCATGTGCAGCAGTGTTTTACTGTTTATTACTGTTACTTTTACGGTATAATACTGGCTTTTGGTGTGTCCATATTATACCGTAAAATCAGCAATTTTTTTTTTTATGTGTATATAATATGTAGTTACTGTATTTTCTAATTTCTACATGTCTAACAAATGTATTTTTAAAATGTATTGCAGCTTGATTGTATGCTGGATGCAGTTGCTGCTAGTTTGGTCCTTTGGAGGTTTTATGGATCTTCATCAGAGAATTCAGAAGTTAAGGAAAAACAGTAAGTTTTGATATTTCAAAACTCTTACAATAACTTGATTTTCAAAAAAAAAAAAAAAAAAAAAAAAAAAAATTATAAAGATCTGAATTGCAGTAAATAAAATTACCTTAAAACTATTAAATACTTTCCTATTGTAATGTCCCAAATATTTAATTCTTAAAACTGTTTCTGAAGATTTATATCTTTTTAAATCTTGTAAACTGTAATTTTTAATTGAATATTCAACAAAAAACTTAAATTTTATTGTTTTTGACGCAAGTAGCCTAAATGCACACTTTACCTATTTGAAGCAGTGTAACAGACATGATACAGAGCCCACTCGAACAAAATAAAGGGTGTTCCAAAAAGATTGAAACACGCTTTAATATTTTACTTCTTGATGATAAGTAGGCAATGCAAATTTCAAAAGTGATGAAAATAAGGTAGGGATTAAGATTATCGTAATGAAATACTCTTGCCGTTACTTTTCAAAAAGTTACCTATTAAATTTTTATACTCTCCCGCTAAAAAAAAAATTGGTGAATTTTTAAAGACTTTCTTCAACCGATAAAAAATTTGAACCCGTTTCAATCACTCTTTTTGGGACATATTTATCTGATAATATTTTAGTTTGTCTTTGAATGCTTATCAATTAAAAGAAATCTACCATTATTGCCAGATTTTAAAGTTGTATGCTTTTGCAAAACAGATTTACTCTTTTTAGCATAATAGTGTTTCTAAGTAGAGTATATTATGGGGTCATCTATATTACTTAAACTGACGATCTAATAACACTTTGGTTGCCGTCTCATCGCTGGCGGTCACACGTACTTTTTTGCCATACCGCTGGTGCTTCTTTCAAATCTTCCGTATCTGGTTCACTAACAGCCGGCTATCGTTTATATTGTTCGGTTTATAAGGCCTGCAGTTAGTTCGGCTTATAAGTTATTATATAAATACTAATATTATATATTACTGAGGGATAATTATCAGCATATACGTGGAAAGTACATTTTGACCGCCATTCGGTAGCTAAAGTGTTAAGTAGAGCCAAACAGATTGAGTCTACATCAGTCACCGGTGGAACCCAGTTCCCCCAGTGTACACCCAGTTGGAACCGGTTCCAACCGGTTCCAAAATTGAAAATGCTCGATTATAAAAAAAACTGCAACAAAAATCGAAAAAGTAAAAACTAACAACGATGGAGATGACCTCAGCTATCCTATGCAAAAAAAAGCATTTAAAAATATTAAAATGCGAGCGAGAAATCATGCTAGAACCTTCCCATAGACTTAACATTAGCTTGAGCGTTTCTTCCCATGACTATCGTAGGCTCTTAAGTTCTTACTGCCTTTTTTAAATGACATGGTGTATTGGCGACTATTTCAGACAACATAAATATTTTTGTAGGCTTTAAAACGGAATTAACTATGAAAAATTGTAGAATTGTTAATAAGTGTAGTTCTCTAAATGAACCCCTTTGTTTTCTTTTTAGAGCTTGCTTTTGGTTGGGATGTTTACTTTGTGTTGCTTCAATTGGTATAATTGCCAAATCAGCTTGTGACTTAGCCTCACATACTGTTCCACAGCAGGTAAGGAATAACGATACTTTGATTTGTTTTAAATATGCTATGCGTCCCATAACTGTTAACATTTCAAAATTTCACAATAAAAAAAAAAGTCTTATCGGATTGAGATTTTCATCATAAAACTTGTCAGGTTTTTTTTGTGGCAATCGAAGTAACAAATTATTCAGGATACAAATAAGTTTAAATTCCAAATATTCATACGAATTTAGCAAACTGTTGTATTGGAGTGCGGTTTGCACCATAAGAGTTGTAAAAGAGTAATTTTTTGTTGGGAAAAGGAAAAATATTATTGTTCAGAGAGATATCTGTAAGTAAGTTCAGATTCCAAAAAATCCATACGCATTTAACAAATTGTTGTATCTGAGTGCGGTTTGCACCAAAAGAGTTGTTACATAAATAGAATTTTTCATGGTAATCGAAAAAAAACAAATTATTCAGAGAGATCTAGAAATAAGTTCAGATTCTAGAAACTCTTAAGAGTTGTCATAAAAGAAGAATTTTTCGTGGGAAAAGGGAAAATATTATTGTTCAGAGAGATCTATAAGTAAGTTCAGATTAAAAAATTCATACGCATTTAACAAATAGTTGTGTTGGAGTGCGGTTTGGACCGAAAGAGTTGTTATATAAATGGAATTTTTCGTGGCAATCGAAAAAAAACAAATTATTCAGAGATCTATAAATAAGTTTAGATTCCAAACATTCATACGCATTTAACAAATCGTCTCATCGGAATATGGTTTGCACCATAAAACTTGTCATGAAAGTGGAAAAAGAAAAATTATTTTTCAGAGATCGTTAATATTTTAATCCTTCATGTCCTACATTGTGAATCAAGAAATTGTCCCACTTCCAAATAAATCCTTCAATAAATGTCTTCCTTAATGTGTGAAAATATATTAAAATATTTTGTTAATAATAATATGAAATTTAGATTTTTTTTTAAATTAAAATTTTATTTCATAAATCGGTCGACTTAGCTCTTTTTCCAAAATATTTACAAGAATAATTAGATTAATTAACAAAAACTGTTTATGGAAATCTCTCAATTCTTATAAAAACAATGAAAAAAAAAGGGATTGTGATCCTATTTTTAAAGGGAAATGCTTTTTTAGTTGCAAATGCTTCATATAACATTTTTTATTAAGAGAAAAGCTACACCCATATAAATTGTTGAGAAAATAATCACTTATATATATATATATATATATATATATATAGCTTCAACTGTTTAGCTGTACTTTCTAAATGTGATCGAGCAAAGTATTTTGTATGAAAAATAAAATTTACTGTTATTAATAGACTTATGAAATAAAGTTTATATCCAGTTTTTTTTTTTCAGCGCCACTGAAAAGTACCCTGGTAGCATATATATAAAAAAAAAAAAAAAAAAAACCCGTGAATTGAACGAATTTTTCGGTTGATTATGTTTCTTTAAAACATGAAAATTCCCTTTTTTGCCCATTCACCCCAAAGATACAGAAAATCCCCGAATATAATATAAAAAATACCTGAAATCTTCCAATATATAGCTGTATTTTCGTCAAATCACAGTGGAGATACGGCAACTGTGCTGCTTAGTACTTTTCGGAACTGAATTTAGAAACTTAATTTTTACGTATGTTGTTTTCCCCTCAAACCACGAAGACTCTCATACTTAAGCTCAAAATTTCCTGAAATTCTCTGTTCACATACTGAAATTTCTTCAAATAGCAGAAAAATCTATTCCAATCATAGAGTTCAGATAATTTGTTGCCAGATAATTTGCTGTGCTTTTTACGTTTTTTTGACGAAATTTTTTTCGAGAGTGTAAAGAGTTAAACTCCTAAATGTAAATTGTCATGCCAAAATGAAGTTTGTACCATAAGATTTGGCAAATAGTCGGAATTGTTTTAGCCAATAATAATAATAAAAAGTTCAAGAAAATTTTAACTTTTCTTTTTCCGAAGAAAATAAAAAATCACACAGCAAGTAGTTTCACAGTGCACAATCTCACTCGATACAATTTTTTTAAAATGAATTTTTGAAATGCAAACAAGTGACCTATAGGAGACCCTGTAATAAAATACATAATTGCCAACCTAATTTTATCAAAGCCAAACATGTTTTGAACCAGAAAATTTAGTTAGTAGTTGAACTGATACGTTCTAAATAGGAACATGAAATTGAAATATAAACTTGAAATAAATTTTCTGATTCAAAACGAGTTTGACGGTTGTTAAACTAACTAGCTTTTACAGAAGAATTGTGGGAGGTGGCAAATGTAAAAATGTTATGACACTTGAGTGTGCCTATTCTTGCTATTAGTACTTGAAATATAGTGTTCTGATGAGTATTTTATGAATTTCAGCTCGTTTATGTGTTCATATTAGCTGGAGTAGGAGGTGCTATGAACAGTATGCTAGGCGGAGTAAAATACTGGTTGGGGAAGAAGATGCATTGCGAGTCTCTCACATTAGAAGGTAAGTTTTTAAAAACTTTTCGGGTCTGCCGTACTAAAGATAGGACATGTTTTTACAATTGATAATATTTTATCTTTACAATTGCTTTTATTGTTATCTGAATGGAGTAATGATAGTATATATAGTGTCACAACTCTGGTATTTTTGAAGCTATTCGAATAATGAAATGTTGCTCAAAAAATATCAAACGCAGTTTGGTGAAACAAAAGATAATTGAAAAAACACAACTTTGACATTTCTCATTCTTTCCGGCCTGTGCCGGGGCCCCACCAGTGGTTGAGAGGTTCTGCTCTCAAAGCTGGTAGACTGGAGATGCTGGGTTCAAATCCCTGTCGCGCCCGTCGGCCTAACCGTTCGGAGTTTTCTGTGGTTTTCCTCGAACGTTGCCGTAAATACGGGTTAGGATCCCTTAGAAAGACCCCCCACGGAGGGCATCCCTCGTGTAGATAATCGGCCGTCATAAATCAACCAACCAATCAACCAACCGGACTGTGGCTGGAAGAAAAAGTAGCGTTCCTTGTTTTTAGGAATTTAGCTAATTTTATTGGATGCATATGCTTAAAACTATATATTCATATCCACTGCGACAAATTCTTGTCAAGCTTGGCGATGCATTGTCAAATTTGGCGACTAAAAATAAATATCCATAAAAGAAACCAGCTTGGCTATAGCAGACTAACTTGGCGAATTTCTCATTCAAATTCAGTATTGAAGAAAACCGGAATGGATTCTATAATCTGAGTGAATTAAATTCTATTATCGAGTTTCACGCATTTTAGCTTCGTGTGTTTGAGTAAAATTAGGCGAATTCTTAAAAACAATGAATAAAGAAGCTACCTTTTCCTCCCGGTACAGGTCGGAAGGACTTTTTGTAATGGGAACTACCTAAAAAAACATTTAAGTACATATATTATGAGCTAACGGAAGAAAATGTAGCACATACTTAGTACGTCAAAATTATTCATACGGTTGATTTTATCAAGAAAGGCAATGTTAATGTAATTTTTAACTTTTTTTTTGGTTTACCGTTGTCTTTAATTGCAGCTTTCATTCGCATTTGCACGGATTTCACTATTTTTTAGTAACATAAGGCAAAATAGCCGGCCATTGTTCAATTGTAGGTTTTTACGGAAGCTTCCATTACAAAAAACAAGAAGCTACCTATTGCTGCCGTCCGCAGGAAAGCAATTCCGGAAAATTTTCGTACATTTTTACCGATCGTGACTCCCAGACATCCCAAACCACTTTGTTGATATGTATATAATCTGATATTTGTCATGCGATAGCATTCACAGTTAGAAACCGATTTGGATGCGACTAAGCATGTATACAAGATCGAATTTGATCCATCTTGTTTCAAAATGGCGACCATTTAAATATTTCAAACTCAAAAAAGTACACAAATTAGAAATACAAATTGATATTTTGCTTAAATGTTAGGCCTGGATACAAGGATTACAGAGCAATTTGTTTCCTCTCTATCTTAAAAAAAATGGCTGAGATATAGCCGTTTGAAATTCTAGGGTGGCTGACAATTTTAAACAAGACAGCTGATTAAAAATAAGGGGTGCTTCCGTAATCGTGTTCACTTCTAATTTATATGTTAGCAAATGTGGTTTCTCGCAAGTTTAATTTCACTGTTGTGACTATTTTTGCAACTCTCATACACTTAAAATGACAGTCATGATATAAAATTGCATCATATTTAAAAGAGAGAAATATGATGATATTCATAAAGTATTCGCACACAAGCATACTTGCGAACAGTACATACGCAATAATCTCCGCCAGCGTCAAATTCTCGCCAAGCCTGGCGATACTTGGTGAAAAATCACCAAATTTGGCGAGGAAAAAAGATTGCAATAAGTCAACTTCTCGATAGCTGTCTTAATGTTTCAAAATTCCCATTTAAATTAAGTATTGACGAAAATGGGGAATCTGCTATGATCGGGTTCCACGCAATTTAGCTTTGTTTTTGAGTGAAATTAGCTGAATTCTAAAAACTAAGGAATAAGGTTAAGCTACCTTTTTATCCCAGAACAGGCCGGAAGGAGTTTTAATCTTGTTGTTAGATATTTAATCGTTCTATATCTTTATAGTCCAGTATGTTCCATAGAGGTTACATGGAGTTTAAGTTCGGTGGGTGTGGAGGGTTATTTAAGCTGTTTTGGCGTGTATTGTAAAGCAGCCAAAGCCCCGTATTATGAGCCGTGTGTCTTAAGACATTGTTTTACTGAAAGATAAAATTGTTTTGAAACAATTGAGCAGGACTGGAACCTATTTTTTTTTTTTTTTTAAATGTTAATATGCATTCTGTCAATCCACCTTTCCTTCAATAAAATGCATTTTTCCCAAATTTTTCGGGCTCATACAATTCCATACTAATTTACGTTCTCTATGTCTTGACTGTTGGACACAAGTGTTTTGGTTGAAGCTCGTTGTTTGGGCCTACGTCATACCATTTGCCTGCCATCTGATCCAAAACTCCTGTGTTATAGTATCCCTAATCTGATCCAAAACATTGAATTTACTCTCATCGGAGAAAAGTACTCTATTCCAAAGCTGACTACGGGAGCTTTTACCCTATATTAAGTTATTTAGAAAATATGATTAGGTAACAAAAATAAAATTAAATGAATCTGTAGATATGGCATTAAAGCTCGATATAACCGATAGGCGATGTAACAAGACTCTTGTATTAATTAACCCATAAATCGCGTCGTCAACTTTTTGTCCATTATGAAATATATACATAGGAGTAAAATTGGGACCAAATGACGAAAGTTACGTATTAAATTTTTTTTGTACAAAAAGGTAGATAATTTATTAACGTGTAGTCAATTTAAATATCAATGGTATTTTTGAAATTCGAGCGTGAAAAATTTGTTGAAAAATGTTTCACTTAATTTCTTTTTTTTCTCCGAACATAATCAATAATTTTTTTTTTTTCATGCCTTAAAATATTTGAATAATGCGTGATTGACGACGAAGAAGGTGTGTGTGTTTAAAAACAACTCTTGTTTACTCTCTACCGGTCGTAGCCTATATGTAAGAATGGACAATCAATTTTTTGTTTGCCGTCCTATAATTTTCATTCATATTAAGATTTTAAAATGTTCAAGAATGAACAAAATCTAAGTAATGATAATTTTATTGCTTAATAATTTTTCTTTTCTCGTATTTTGGCCAAAGTTTAAATTTTTTTTCAGAGCATTTCAATCTAGTTTACATTTAAATTGTTGGTTTTCGTTGTTAAATCGTTATTTTACAGCCACACAGAAAAAAATAAAACCCTACACAGTGGTGGTAATCAAAACAGGCATGGCCCAATTTGGACACATACCTAATAATCTTTCGACACAAATTGGGTTTTATTTTTTCTGTGCAGTTTTGATTTTAGTTTTCTTAATCTAAGATTTAAAATTACTGTCAAATATATATCAGTGTTTTCCTTATATTTTTATTCGCTTAAATATTCAAAATTGATTAAATTTTGTTTAACCTTCATGTAAATGATTAAGAAATTATTTTTTTAAAACTAATACAAAATACTTATCTTTAGTTAAAGTAAGCTTTTAATTTATTTATCGCGATAAAATTTTATCTCTCAATGTCTGATACATTGTACATTAATACGATGGTATTTATATTGTGTCCAAATCCGATTGCAAAAGTAACCGTAGTGGCACTCAACAACATGCGTTAAAATATTTGATTATAAAATCCATTCCGTATTATAAAATCTATTCTTATAGTATTTTCTCAAATTTAATTTTATTTCTTGCCTACGAAAGTCTTACTCACACATTCAGAAACTTCTTTTCATTTCTGCTTGCCTGAAAAATTAAAGTATTCACATTCAGGTGCCAAAGAATCTAATACAATTTCTAATTTCCTATAAATTTGATGCATCCAGATATAGCAGACTTTTTATCCACACCACCATTCCGTCAAGAGAAAACTAAAAACGTTGTTTCGCTTAATGGTATCTTAATGTGATTACCTGCAAGTTCTGTACATTTCTAGACTTAAATCTGTCAGAAGAATTTTTGAATTTTGTGAACTGAGATTTCGAACAGTAGCGGCGTTGACTCAAATAAGACAGGAGGCTGTAATAGGCAGCAAAACAGAGACCGGGAAGAACTTATAGGGTTCCCGAAGATAATAAAAGATTTTTCTTTTTTATATTTGAACAGGGCCGTCCGAAGAGGGCGCGGAAATTGAGGGGGCGTTAAATTTATACTACCAACCATGGTTTAATTTATTTATTCATTTTTTGGTCATCGATCATTTTCTGGGGAATTTCTTTTTCTCTTTTCATCATTCTTTTTTTCTCTGTCGCAACATATCATGTACTCTCCAATAAATAAGTGCAATTTTTTCTTATGCTATTTAGTTGTTTGCAATTTCTGAATTAAAATTAAACCTTTTAAAGTTCCAAAATAAACTCGAAATGTTTATTCAATAGAATTTATTTCTGTTTCTGTACTTTATCAGTTTTGTGTTACCTGTCACAAAAAGAAGGGGGTGGGGGCGCCAAATTGAAACTTTGCCCCGGGCGCAGTTTTCTCTTCAGCAGGTCCTGTATTTGAAAGTAACTGAGAGGCTCAACAATTTTTTAAGCAAACCTGCCTGTGATTTCAATGGAAATATTCTCTATCAGTTCTTCTTTCTACGCGGAAGCTAGAAAACTTGTTGCCTATAGACCTGATTCACGCGCAACTCTTCTCCCTTCCTAGCGAATTCGTTCACGGGTGCTAATCCATTTCTAGCCTAAAAAAAGAAATATACACAATTCTATTATTTGTTACGGGATTTTTATAAATTTTTTTTAAAGTGATATAATGGTGAAATGTTCCATACAGTCATTTAAAATGTTATTTATATTAGAAATATTTTACTTTAGCTATTTGTTTATTTTAAACAGTTTTACGAAGGGGAATAAGCCTCCCTTGTCTACCCCGATGAGCCACCCTTGGCTACGAATCTTAATATTTTTTTTTTGTTCCAGTTCAGATAAAATGTTTTTATTCTATTCCAGTTTTATTTGTTTCCTTCTGGGTTCAGTTAGTTTTCGTTCCATCAGAAGAATTTTTGTGATTCTAATCCGGCTTGAAGCCTTAATTAAAAAAAAATCGTCAAAAGATGTACACTTAAACAAATGCAAACACAGTTATGCCAAATTGAGGGGAACCTCTGCAATAACAAGG